>CM032229.1:35965000-37285000 GCA_019009955.1 Riptortus pedestris | reverse complement strand
TGATTCCTACCTCTCTAACTCATATTTGTTTTGATAAATAACTTCTTATCACTGATGACAAATCAAACCAATATACTGCCTGACTCAGTTATGATTCTTATCTAAGCAGAAACCAAGAATATAGCTAAAAACAAGCCATTTCAAAGTTGATAATAGCTGACGACATGATTATTTATATCCTATAATATTTCAATAAGTACTTCTACAGACAATTAACAGATAGACTTAATTTCTAGTAAAACCAGTATGATACCCGTATACATAGTTGAAACGGTAGGTCATTCACAAAACCCCACTTTTACCGATGCGTTTATTAAAAAAAGGTCTAAATGTTTCAACGACCAACGGTGCCTCATCAGGATCTTATGACTAAATAGTCCGGCATGCAGGGTCTGTGTTAAATAAGCAGATTTCCCTTGTGCCCGTATTTGCATTGATCTCAAAAATTACAAGTAAACGTTAAATGAGGACAACATTTGGTATTTAGACTTCCAAATGTTCAAATTGCTACATAATATAATAGCTTCTTGTTAATACGAAAACAGTAGGAGTGGGGGGTTTACTGAAGGGTGAAAACTAAAAAATGAAAATATCTCGGTCAATAATCAAGATAATGCAAAAACGTACAAAACAATATTTGTAGAACATTACATTTGTAATAAGATTGTTTCTATAAAATGTTTTGATCCGACGCATAATAACGGAGATGTTAAGAATTTTCGAAACTCCCCCCTTTAAGCCCCCACTCCTACTGGTCGGATCAAATGTAAACATACAAAATTATACAAATATATATATATATATATATATATATATATATATATATATATATATATATATATATCATCTCCTCGGTAGGATCGATGGACATTTGAGGAAATTCTTCAAAAATAGCGTCAAGAGATCAACCTCAATAGCAGATTTCCCTTAAGGGAAATCTGCTAAAACAGAACACATGCTATTTACATCGCACGGACTACCTTCCGCCAAGATGGTTACTTTATGACTTCTATAGACTAATATGGTCCATCTTTGCCAATCAGCTGATCTGTGTCACACTTTTAAAATCGATTACCGGATAAAGCAAAGTCAAAAATTTGGATTATTTAGAACAGACATCCTCCTAGGTCCATAATAATGAAAAATATATAACCTAAATTACTACTTTTTTCCCCATTTTTATTATATGAATATTTTCCGATGGGATAATCTTCCTTTTGATGGATTAATGACCATTACTTTTTCAAAATTAACTTTTTGTCTCTGGATAAATACGAAATCAAAGAGAGAAATTTTATTTCCTCCATTATCAATCGTCTTAAAGTGCTGTTTCACTCTCTTTTTGAGAATTTGCTCAGATTCTCCTATTTGACATTTGTAACAACCTTCACAATTAATTTTATAGATATTGCCTTTACTTTGTCTTTAATCCTAATAAAACTTTTTTAATTTTAATTTTATAAGTTCATGAGATCTTCCCTATTTCTTTAAAACAGTTTCTTCTTTGTTTGGAAGACAATAGCAACAACAAATTTAACCTTTATAACCTAAAAAAGAAAAAAAACATAACTAAGTGGAAAATTAAGTAAATATTCATATAATTAAAAGCAGAAAAAAATTAAGTTAATAAAAAAGCGTAGATTAAAACATTTGGCTCTTATAATTTTCTAATATTTCCAACGTCGGATGGTGGAATTTATCTAAAATGTATTAACTTGTTTTATCCAGATGTCGATTATAAAACATGTTACAACAACCAGCTGACTAGTAGAGATCCACCACCTTAATTTGTATTAGTCAGAGTAATTCTGACGGCTGATGGCCCTTGCGATATAAATAGAAACTATTTCGGTTTTAGTTATAAGCTTCTGAAGCCCCACCGTTGGAAGTTTAAAACATATAGAGCTTTTTAAAATAAATGCATCGGCAATAGGAGTGTTCATCCGAGTGACCTTGTGCTCTGTCAAAATAGTGAAGATGGAGTCAAGGTAACCTTATCGCGACACTATAAATTAGTTTTAATACCAGTTTAATTATTAAATCATCTATCAATTAGGTGTTATTGTGGTAAGTTCTGAATCGCGGGTTTCCTGGACATGAAGTTAACCAGATCTTCGCTGTCAATCATCCTTTGAAATCGTTGGACCACGTTTCATTTGACCAAACACAGAAAGACAAGAAGGACACCATCAAAAAACATACCTACACCGCCTTTCATGAAAATCCGACCAACTTCAAAGAAATTTATATTAGTGCTACTCCCACTTGCTTCATTAAATAGAGTGACCAATATTTAGATAACTTTTACCGGACAGGCGTGATTACATTTGAAACTGGAGAGCAAAGGAAGCAGTTCGATCAGTGTTGTTTAGAGATTTAAAAATAATGAGTCAAGATTTTAATACAGTAATTTTCTTCTTTTAATTTTTAAAATGAAAGAAATGCAGTGACCAGTTTTTCTTGTTTAAATTGAGTCGTGGTTCTCAAGTCCACTTACTCCATGAGCATTAATGTAGTAACGGTCTCACTAAATGTAATTCCAAGTCATACCACTGTGAATAGAATAATCTATAATTATGCCGTCCCGATGGTTCCCATTTAAGTACTTTTTTGACTAATATTTTTCGAAAAACGAATGAAAACCTATGAGTCATGTTTCAGGGTTGTATAACTAGAAGTCTGATACACCTACATGTAGAAGTAGTTAAGTACACCTCTAGACCGCACCCGAAAGCTAATTTGTTGGGAAAGTGTTTTTTTCTAAATTTCAAAACATTACTAATATTTATTACCACTTCATTCAAAAAATAATAGTACTAATTCCTTGTTAGGCAAGCTGTGATAGCTCAAGAATAATACAATTTTGATAGTACGATAATCGCTTACAAAGATACTTGACCACCTATTAAAAATACGATCTATGTATATCATAATATAATAGAGACTATTTGTTTACCAACAAACTATATATAGAGAGAATTTAATAAATGTTTGACTGATCAGAATATTTTATTTATTTATTTTTTTTTTTTTTAAAAAAAGACGACGGAATTCAAAGAAATTAGAGTGAATTTATAAATTTGTTTATGTTTTGGTAGGATATGAATGTGTGTGTGCATATATACTTCGCCCTGAGACTAAAGTTAATAAAAATATCGTTCTCTTTTATAATAAAAAATAATGTTTTAAATTGTCCCTATTTTTTAATTATTTCTGTTTTTTTTTCTTATTATTACCTTATCTATTTGATTTTCGTTCCTTTAATACCTATTTATTTAAATATTACAATAATTTAATAATTTTCATTAACATTCACTAGTTTTCATCATTAACTATGTTGATTGTCTTTTCAGAGCTGAAAATGATTAATAATTATTGCTAAAACTATAACAATTTAAATTATGCTAAAACTCTAGACATTTCCATCTACATCTCTAAGGCAAAAAATATAATTGAGTTTGAAAAATATGCTTTGTTTGTTTTTCAAAGATATGTTATTAATTATAAAAAATTACCTCTGTTCATCTTTATTCTCTGATAAATTTTAAGTAAAACGTTATTTGTTTTGGTTAATCAAGTCCTAGCAATTAAGACTTTTTTTTTTAAATTTGTTCCACCAAATGAGAGATAAGACGAATACAAAAACTTTAATTGAGATTAAATGGAAATTTCTTCCAAGCACTGACAGCGTAAACAAAGCAGATTTCCCACACGCAAATATTCAAATTCTATTCTACTTTCTCACTTACTAAACACCCTTGTCTTGTCACTTATGCTTATCAGATGATTAGAGATTTAATAGGTTATAGTGAAAACCGCATATGTAGTTGCACAGGGGGATTATTGATGACTGTAAACGAAGAAAAATAATACAAGTTAATTTCTTTAATATTGACTTAAAATAGAAGCTCCATTGCTGAAGATTTCATTATTGACAAAATTGGTTATAGTAAATTGTTCAGTCTCATAGAGTCAATAGATAATTTCAGTCTCATAGAAATTCATACACGAATGTCCGTATTAACCCTTCTCCTTACCAACAGTCTTCCTCATCCGAATTCCGCTATTAACGAACTTGAAGTTAAAGTGAAAGCTATCTAATTGGTGAATTTCTTAGAATAAAGTGAACTGTGTACCAATACGAACACAAATTTCAACGGGAGACATTTCTTTATTTCTTAATATTGATGCACATTTGAAATTTTTCGAAAAGCACTAACGATCTCAATTTCTGATCTCCCTTCACAGCTAACTACCTAGCTACTAAGGGTTTCTAGATTATCAAGGACGCATTTATTTTCTAGCAGGCAAAAATCAATACGCTAAAAAAAATGTACATTTTAGAAAGCTGTATAACAACCATACTTAACAATTGAAAATTCTCGTAAATTTGACATGCTTAGAAAAAATTCAGTTTGACTTTGAGATCAGAACATATACTCAACTGTTAATTAAAATCATTGTACACCACACCTAAACCACTTAAATAAGGAACTATGTCCATTGATAGAAAACAATTATTAATCATTTTATGACAAAATTAATTCATCCAACTAAAATTTTCATTTGCTAATTCTTAAATCATATCAATAAAGTTGCATTTCTAACTAATTTCATGCATTTAAAGGAATGACAATAAAAGGACTGTACTATTAAATGGTTGATAAAGTTGTGAGTGGTGTTTGGATGAAGTTAGTATTTTCCTAGTGTTGTTATGATTGAAATGTGTTTGAAATTGTGTTACTCATTGGTGAGTGTGTTAAGCAGATAACACAAATCAGAATTTCATTGGTGTTAAAAAAAAAGTGACTTCACAGTGATAGTATTTGTGTTATATGCAAACTCTTGAAACAGAAACTTGCTATGACAACTATATTTGTTCTGATTGAATTTTGAATTTATTCTGCTGTCAATGGCATTTCAAGAAATATGTTTCAGGATAGTAAAATATATTTAGGATATTTTATTATTAAATTTATTTATCTCGAGAAATTAGTGTGGGACTTAGAAAGTTACTTTCTTTACTTGTATCATTACTTACTTTAGTGAAAATGCTTTATATCCAAATGAAACTTTTGTGAGAAGTGTTGGTTTGAAGTTTCCAAAATGCACGAATTCTGAATGAGATACACATGGCTTTCTCTTTCGGCAAATTTCCAAACATTTGGGAATCTTGAGCCAAAAAATGAAGGGGCCTAAATCTAAGGTGCACTGGCAAGCCTACATTATAAAAATAGTGAATATATTCCATATTGAAATCATATACAAAGGCAGCCCTAATGGAAAAATGATGATTGATGGACAACTATGTGAGGGAAGACAAAACAAAAATCTAACAGACTGACTAGTCGGATTATGATGATTACCAAGCAGAAGCAAAAATGTACAAAAAGTCATTATCTGCAGTTTTTTTACATTTGTTGTTGCATTGCTGACGCCTCAAGTGTTCATAAGCTGGGCCCCGCTTCTTTAGGTTTTGCTCGGCTTGTGCCGGTCGGTCTAAACCATCGGGACTATTATCATATTTAAATATCAACTTTTACAACCTTAGTTATCAGCATGAAGAGAGAGTTACAACAGAGAGTCGAAGGCTAACCTTAGTTTGCGGCGATCATGTTGCGAATGTACAAGTGTTTAGCGAAAATGAGCCCGAAGTTGGCAGCGCGGCGTCCGCCGTGAGACTGGCCCTGGGAGGGGGGCCTCCAGCTGTTCGCCTCACCACGTGGGGCTCCGGCTACAATTCGCGCCCACTCCTATCACCCTCAGGCACAACCAACATTTTCACCACTTGCTAGCTGAATCACTCTCGAAAAGATATAAAAATACTATGAATTAGTCATTTGCTCATTATTAATAGCATACTATTAGTTAATAGCAATCCGTAGCTTTTCAAGCAACGAGTGCCAGTTTTTATCTAGTGTAGTTCATTAGGACAGCTGATTTATAAACTTAAAGTCCATTATTCTGCCAATATGACACACGACGATTCATAACAAAGGGCACAGCATACAGAACTGTAGCAGCTGTATCGCGTTGCCCCTGGTTACCACATAACCTAACGCTTATAAAACAAAGTTTAGACAGTCAGTTGCTAGTGTTCTGCAAGAGAACACTGGTGTTTGTTGTTTTTAACTGATTATATCTGCGAACTACAACAGCCGAGCACCACCTCCAGTTCATCAGGCCAGCACAACTGAAAAGAAGCAAGATCAACCAAAAGAAGTTTAAAAACAAGAGTCGGTATCGGGAGTAAAATAGTTATTTATTATACAAGTGACGAAAGTAGATCATTTTACAACTCGAGTGAAACGTTTACCCAAACGAGCGAAGCGAGTGTGGTAATTTCACGAGAGTTGTAAATTCTACTTTCGCCACGAGTGTAATATTAAATTTTTTCTGTAATCGTGTAATACATGATCAGATCTAACCAGAATATGAACAAAATTAGGATGTTGTGAAGATTATGGTATGTTGTTGGTAGGTTATAAGCATGGTTGTGAAAGGTTATAAGCATAGTTATAAAACAACTAGTGATGATTGTGAAGAAGTGCAGTTATAAACAAGTGCAGGTTATAAACAAGGAAGGTAATTATTATTATATTTAAATTTTAAAATATATTGATTATTTCCACCAATAATTCATTCACATTTCAATTTATTTTGTTAAAATAAATTCTTACAATCCTCGTAGCCATACTAGTGTAATGTTGTATTGAAGATGTAAGGTGTTTTCTAAAATTTGGGTTATGGTAGAATATATACGCCAAGGAAAATAAATAACTCAAGTAATATGTGAATAAGTAGATCTGGGAATTTTGAACATCGTGAAATTTTGAAAGGGCAATGATAATTTGATTCAATTAAATTACAAATTAATTAATGGTTATGGCACTATGTTTAATTTTTATATAACAATCAGGGGATAAGTTACGGGAGTTCCTTCGGGATACCAGAGGAAAAGGTGCCGAACGTCGAGGGATCTAGCTGAGAGTTTTTCCTCCGCTCGGGAAACGGATCAGGTCGACCCCGGATTTTGAGCGAATTTAACGTGAAAAAAGTCAGCCGAATAAAAATTTTCGACTTCTAGTAGCTCGGAGGGACAGCGAGATATTTCGTATCCTATAATTTTTCAAAGAAAAAGTTGACCACTACGAACAAAACGGTACCCTGATCATGAAAATCGTTCCAGCGATAAGCTCTGGGAAACTATTGAGCCGAATCGGAAACGTGGTGGTACAGTGGCACTATACAATAGCCACTGTACCACCAGGATCTATTCATGGAATCCATCCATTTATTTATCAATCCATGAAATTATTAGTATTCATCAAAGGGTCACTTTTTTATACTATGGCTAATTGGAACGGGTTATCTATAGGTTACCAGCCCTTTCAAGCCAGGATGGGACTAAGATGGGACTAATTTAATAAGTTCACCGCTACATAAATAGCTAAAGCCCAGGCCGGAGTCGAACTCGCCGCTCTAGGATTACCATGTGAGATTAAAGGCAATGCTTCAACTCAGCTGAACTACCTAGCATTGAATTGGAAATTTCCGAAAATTTTGAAAATAGTTAAAGTATTATCAAGAGATTTAATGAAATACTCATGTAATAATCAATAATTAGGGAGGACACTGTACATTTTGCAAACTTAGGGTAAAAACGTGGTATTGAGATCAATAATGTAGCACTAAACATGTACAACAGTTAGATTATAAAAGAAGGATGTTCTATTAAACAATCATTGTCATAAATAACACCGGTACGCTGCAAAAACTGGGTCAGAAGTCATATTTAAAATAAACGCACCAAATAAAGTAAAATAATTTGCACAGGTAAGGTTAGGAAACCTTAAAGGTTTAAATAAAATCATAAATTTGTCTAACCAGGTCGAGGCCAGTATAAGCGGTTGGGTTAACGTAAAAATCTCGCGGTCCTTATTAAACGTCCTGGAAAGCTGGCTACAAATCTAAAGTTGTACCACCAATGAGTCTGGGGCTGCGAAGCCTAAACTCAAGAACTGAAGTTCGGTTCGAATTTATTTTAGTCCTACATATTTCACATCTTCTTTTATATTAAAGCACTGTGAAGAGGTCTGCCTTTTGCTAACATATTTTAAATACGTTTAATGAAGATGATTCAATCGATATGAAAGAAGGATGCGACATAAAAATAAAATTATATACAAATTTACAAATAAAAGAAAAATAATGTGAGTAAAATGTTATTAATGATCAAGCCCTTACAAGTTTACAATATCAACAGCTCTCTCTCATTTTAACCCTGATCTCTTAAGATATGAACAATCGGGAACTCTATAGGGATGAGGGAAATACTTCCAAATTCAAGTGTTATCAAAATATGACACGCCTGACGAAAGATACCAAAATGTTGAAAATTAGTTTGACAGCACAATATATCCTTAATCAGAGGGGCGGGAATTCGTTGGATTCAGAAATCCACACACATCTCAGAAATAATAAGTTGCATTTTATGAACAATTTATTTTTGTAGTTCATGTTTATTTACATACACTATATACAAGATATACAACAACAAGACATTGGCGCCAGCAGAAAACTACAGATGACCATGGAGCACAGAAAACCCCAAAAATGTTTGGTTCTACTTTATTAGCTAGCATACCCTAAATTCTCTTACTTTAAAAGTAAAATCATTTTTAAGGAAAGTAAATTTACTTTCCAGCAAATTACATTACAACTATTTCAGGAGGGGGCTCGGGTTGGCCGTGCAATTTAAGGGCGTAGGTCTTAATCTCATATGGTAATCCTAGAGTGGCGGGTTCGATTCCCATCCTGGGCAGTAGAAATCTATTTAGTGACAGACTCATTAAATAAATTCCCTAGTCCACCCTGGTTAGAAAAGAGTGGTTCCCTGTAGATAACCCGTTCCATTTAGCCAATGTAGCATAATGTGGACGTAAATAAAATAAAACAAACAACTATTTCAGAAATACTTAATAATTTTCAAAGAGCTTGAAATATACTATTAGGAAGAGTGACGTATGGTTCAGTACATAATAAAGCATTTTTCTATACAAATATTTAAATTAAGATAATAACAAAAATGTGGAATATTATTACAGAATATTGATGTTGAATAAAAATAGTAATGTTTCCGTTATATAGTACTATAAGATAAGAACTGGAGTTATAAATTAAACTGAAAACAAAGTAATCTTTCGGCGGAGGAAGTGATAGGTGTCAAAGTTTTTTGAGGTAACACTGAGAGTAGTTGGCGGTATCATCCCTTATCCAAGACTTCTTGTTCAAGTTGAAAGTTTCACTCCTGGTCCTGGCTATTGTTCTGTTATTGTGGCGGTTATTTACTTTAGTATATTCTAATGCTTGCTTGTGAGATGGAGTTCTTAATAAATCATGGAATTGTGCATCGACAAGGTCCTGTTTGAATTTATTTAACAAATTGGTTTTGTTTAATTTCTACTGACTTTAATTGCTTCAATAATATTTATACAATTTTGTTCTTCACAGTGATAGGAATTTAGAAATATTCATCTGTGGGATGGTTCACTGTTTGGTAAATTTCAACTACATTATCATATCAGAATATATTCATTTTTAAAAACTTTTAATGCCAGTTTCTTTGTTAGCCACTTATTTCTAGAGTTCAAGGCATTAAATGTGTATTTTAAGTGTAGAGAAGTGGCAAATATGAATAATGTTGCACCTTCAGATATAGTGCATAATTAGGCGTATTTTGGGGAAGGCAAAATAATCTCTTAATAAAGTTTCTTTGCTATTCTTCGGTTTAGTTGTACTTCATTGCTCCCCAAATCTGTCCTCCATAACACAGCATGGTCCTTATTACAGAGTGAAATAGTTAGAACTTTGTTGATAATGGGATGTCAGTTGGATGATTGTACGCCACGTGAATTCTCTCACTTAACATGATCTCATCTTTCATCCAAATATTGATATCAGTGTTTTTTCGGCCAAACAACTCTTGAAAAATACTCTCTACTTCAGTAATTACTCTTGTTGTAAGACAAATAGCCGTTCTTAATCTTGTTTAGAATTTTCTGGCCTAAACATTAGTTAGCAAAGTAGCTGTTTAACGCCTACTTTATGCTAATCGGAGCAGGTTATGAACCAGCTACCACCCTTTTCTAGCCAAGGTGAGGCAGTTCGGTTTGTTTCCAGAGGCCTTCGCCGAATTTGCATTTCTCAAATAAGACTAGAACGTAAACAATTAACCCTTTTTGTCCTTATGAATTTTACAATTTTACTTCTATAATTACATTAATAACGTTGAACAATAATATACTTCATGCTGATTAGCCAAAGAAACAACATGAGAATAAATGATACAAGAAATGAAAACCACTGGTGAAGGGTTGGACCTGGAATACCTGACCTTTTTTAAACTGTTTCAGTTATCTGACACACATAATGCAGGAAAATAATTCTTTTTTTTGATAAATTGCAAAATTTCCAATACGTGAAATACCCCTTGGAGGAAGATTGAAAATCTCTGAAGATGAATTTCTTGAATACTTTTGCTGAATATGGTGAAACGCAGAAAAATGAGAGAAGGAATTCCCACTGATCGTATAACGTCTTTATAAAAGTAGGCAATAATTAACACTTTATCTATTATGTCTTACTTTCGGAAACTGCAGCTATCCAGAATGCTTCAGAATAACGGTAGACCTCACGTTCACTCCCCTCTCCCAAAAAAAGAAAAAAAATCCCTTGGTCAACTGTCTCTTACAAAGGCCAAAATCATAAACAAATATTCAAATTTTACTTAATACCTCAAAATCATCAAGGCTGTTCAATAATAAAATCTTTTTAAGTAAACTTTTTAATCTGGCTCAAAAGCTTTCAGTAGGGGGCCTTGCACACCAAACATATCGTCTTACCTTAATCGCAAAGTTTGCCTAAAATACTGAACTAAGGGAGAAAACATATAAATAATACGTGAGACGTTATTATTAACATGAGATGTATTCCAAGAATACCGTAATAGTAGAGCGAGGTATATAAACATGGCAAAGGATATATTAAACTAATTCATTTAAGGCCAAAACGCGAATATTATATGTGAGTACTCCATCTACTTTTGAAGAAGTAGAGTTTTTGCTAAATAAATAATTACTACTTTAAAAATAAATAATATATATATAATATATAAATAAATTTCTCAGAGCTTTGTGGAATTCTTTCTTTAATATAGTTATTATACCTTGTGAAATGTGCCTGGGCGATCTGAGGGCCATTATATAAAATTTATCAATTTTAAAGAGTAAAGCAGATTTATTTTAAACTTGAATGTTTTGAGGTTCTCCCTCCCCTCTTTTCAGTATCCCGGAAATACGATAGTATTCTGTTTTTCTCCAACAATTCTCTCCACTTGTAATTAAAAAATCTCTTTCGAATTCAAGTACTGTGTACTTGTGATATCACTGTTTAATGATTATTTTGTACGTGTGTGTGTGTGTGTGAGAGAGAGAGAGTGAGAGTTTCAAAATTATAATTGAAATTCATTTATGATAATTAGTTTGTGGGGTTGCTCAATTACATTCAGATGCTGAAGCACACAGCAACTGAAGTCAATCCCTAGGACAAAAGTAAAACAATACATATTGTATTTAGAATTTACACAATTTAGAACAAAATTTATAAATTAATAATTGATGATAACAAAATCTAATCAGAAAGTAAATTTAAGAAAATAAAATAGTGATGTAGTAAAAAGGAAATTACTATCCTAAATAAAATAAAAATTGAAGCTAAAGGAAAACAATTTAGGTCCTATCTTAGAAGTTTACCTGTCCTTCATGCAAAATGTTTCCTACAAAATTTACCTTAATAGTGTTTAATAATTTATGTCACCCATAAATTAAATCGAATAATCAAAATTTATTTATTGTTTGATGCCTCACATCTGAGGTGACTGGCATAAGGTAAGTTCCGGTGAATCTATTTAGAACAATCTAGAATTGAGTCATGTAAAACCGAATACTTTGTACATTTTGGAAAAAAATACCTTAAATACCTGATCATTTCTTCGTAAGGACTCTGTAGAACTATTGTATTTTAATTTTGTATGTTTTGGTAAATATTTAGATTATGTGCGTAATATATAGACATCTGTCAGCTAGTACAGTCATATCGTGGGGTGTGTTCAGTCATATCGTGGGGTATGGACAAGGTCTTTTCGTCGAATGCAGTCAGTTAGTATGTGTTTTATTGTTAGCCATGTGTTTTATTGTTGCAGCATTTAATCAGTAAAAACGAAAAAAAATCCCCATTCGCAATTATTTGAAGTTAGTATTTTTTGTTTCATTAGTTTTTTATTGGTATTTCCAGTAGTTTGTATTAACATATATCCATGTATGGACGTATGTCTCTTCTATTTCCCCGTCATACCTACACGCAGGCTTGTAAAAATTTTCCTGAGGTTCGCAATATTTTCCTTAACTTATTAACAGGAAGCAATATAACATTGCTGGATACTGAGAAACTAAAACTACCATGGCCTTCTTAATTAATTAACCAACTGAGAAACTAAAACTACCATGGCCTTCTTAATTAAATGGAATAAATGGTGAGCCACCTCACTAAATATATGTAAATTAATTCTGAAATTTTTCATGTACACATAATGATTGGAAATAAAATTAGGAAATTGTTAAAACATGACTTATATTGTTATTTCCAATTATTCAAATTACTTGACATTGCAGCTGCAGTGCAACTCAGTGAATTCAGAGAAAAAGCGCACTAGAGGAAGTTTCTGGAAAGAGCTATATGATTAGCATTACTAAGCACACAATTATCTTAGCAGAAACCCTGTCACTTGGATTATTTCTAACCTCTTTGGCCTCGGCTGATGTACGGGACCAAGGCGATAGGCTATCACATTTTACAGTTTGACGTATTCTACTTCCTAGAAGATATATCCAGAAATAGAAAATTATATTCAGCAGTCTCTAGGCACGACTCGCAGCTTCGGTAATCCTGAAGGTTGTATTCCCGAATGCGTATCCGCCAACCAAGGTAATTGACAACAAATCAAGAAGAGCCACAACAAGAGAATCCTACATCCTACTGATAAGTACAACAATCATTTTTTTTTTTAATTTAAACTAATATCAATATACTTGTAATTTAATCTAATATTAATATATGGTTAATTTAATCTAAAATTAATACATTTGTAATTTCATATTAATATATTTTGAATTTAATGCAATACTAAGATATTTTGAATTTAATCTAATATTAATATATTTTGAATTTAATGTAATATTAATATATTTTGAATTTAATCTGATATTAATATATTTTGAATTTAATGTAATATTCATGTTTTTTTAATCGTTATATGTATATATATATATATATATATATATATATATATATATATATATATATATAATTCTACTGTACGTGTGTTATGTCACTGGGCTCTTACTAAACGGCTGGACCGATTTCAATGATTTTTTTTGTATGCCTTTGAGTGACGCCTTGGATGGTTTAGATTCACAAATCAGTCCGACAGATGGAGCAGGAATAGGGGTTGTAAGGGAAGCCTAAAACTAAAAATAGCGGCATTTCGTTTCCTATTACTTTTTCGGCAAATATGCACATGGTAAAAGTTGTTTATTTTGTTATATATAGTAGCTTTTGATATATTCACTTTTGTCGTCTAACAAAGTATAAACGAGATATATACTAAAAAATTAAAGTGGGAGCTAACGATTGATCCGAACTTAACAAAGCTCTATATGTAAATTAGCATTAATTCTTCCATGATTATAAGCTATATTAATTTTTTTAGGTTCAAACGGGAGTGGGGGTTATAAGGGAGGCCTGAATAAAAAATTCAGGATATCTGATTTCTATTTGTTTTTAGGCAAATGTGCATATAACAAAAGCTTTTTTTTTGTATTATAAAAAGTAGCTTATGTTTTAAACATTTTTTCGTATAACAATGAGTGGAGCAAGTAATTTGCATAGAAATATTGATATCCTTAACAATTCTTTCCAATATGAACATTATTGATTATAACGAATTGTTTTTTAGAAAAATTGATGTTATTTCAAAATAAAGAATAATGAAATTATTATATTATTTGTTTTTCATTTCATACTTTGTTTAATACCCTCATCGCTCGGACAAGGTCTGTCGGGTCCTCTATTATTTGTATATATATATATATATAAATTTAATATATTAATATTTTGAATTTAATATAATATTAATGTATTTTAACATATTTTGAATTTAATTTAATATTATTTGCTGAAATTTCCACTACTTGTGAACGCACTAGATTATATATTTTTATTTTTATTTTAAACTAATCAGTTTGATAAGAATCCTGTGTGTGAAGCACAACAATAGCTTGGTTAACATACAAATAGCTCGGCTAACATTCGGGTTAGAGAAAACATAAATAACAAAAGCTGTATAAAATTAAAATTTCAACAATATTGGTCATATAAACGTTTTCGATCCGGCTAATAGTAAAACAGATGTCTTGAATTTTCAATTATCCCCTCCTCAACCCCACTCCACCGAGGCCGATATCAGTCAGTAACTAATATAATCTTTAGTAATTTATGAAACGGTTGAATATCGCGTGGTATTCACCATGTAAAAATCATGTAGTTAAGATCGTAGAATCTTAGATGAAGTCTCACCTAAAATATTTGCGCATGTTGCACACAGTAATGTTTAATGAAAACCATATTTTCTATTTAACCTTGTAATAAAGGGGTTCATGATATAGCAGATTACTGTTAATATCACATGAGTAGGAGTGAGTAGGCCGAAAACTAAAAAAAAATGCAAATATCTCGGTTAACGACCCCTGCAAAAGTGCCCAAACTCCTTTACATTCTCAAGAAGCCAAACTCTTCAGTGAGTATATATTTTCGAGAGAGAATATTTGTCGATTAGCTGCTTCCCAAATGTAAGCACTACATTTTATTGAATACAAAGTTAATAAATAAAAATCAATTATACATGCCTGTAGCTATAAAAGTAGATTAGCTTGACAATATATCCAGGTTCGATTCACGGCAAGTTTCAACATTTTTTTCTTTCCAATAACAATTAAACTAATGCCTACGGAGAGTGCTTGCGGAGTCTAGAAAATGAGGATTTTTTTTTTTTTACGGTTAATAATAAATGAGTTTTATTTATTTCAACCTTCAGTACTATCCTACAGGAAAGAAATGATTACTCTATAGATTTCCCAAAAAATGTATGTAACATGTATTTGGTGTGATTGGGCTGTCATAATGAATCTCAAATAATGACTACTTATATAAAAATAACTTTAAGAAAATAATGTGGCTCAACTGGTCGGCAAAATTTGGAATGGAATAATGCTTGACATCATTAGTTTTTTGTACTATACAAGTAAACACTATTATTGACTAGTGCCCGTAGAAAATGAATACATGGACTCCAAATTCCTAAACCTGATGAACATTTTCTTACATAAAATTTTAACTCATCAAGAGAACTTTTCAAGAAGGATAGACGGTTACATATGTTAAATGGCGTCTTATTTTGAGTACTAATTAAATGTTAGAGGCAAAATTATTAGTAATTATTTATTAACCTCAAGTCAGTCGAAAATCTAGACTCAGGCAAAGTCCCACTTAGATGACAAATACTCACTATAATTGTCGATGTTTATTAACTACATCTTGTTGAATCGGTAAAAACACCAACCGATAATTTTGTCTTATCATCAGTATTGAATAAAGAAAAATCCACTATAGATAATAATAGATTAATAGATGGGAACATCTATATAGGAATCGACATAAGCAAATATATTAAACAGAAATGATATGTAGACAATAAGAACACACTGTGAGTACGAAAAGCTCGACTTCTTCAAAGGTTTCAAGAAGTTCAAAATGTGTTACACACAGTGTATGTTACTGTAAAACCCCGAAGTGTGGTAAATGTCAGGACTTACCAGTAAATCCTAGGATTTATCAAGAGCACTGGTTAAAGTCCGAAATCTAGATGAAATTCGAGCTTTTACCACATAGCAATTGGTCAATCCCCGGATTTACCGTCTAGCTTGGTAAATGCCCGGAAAACACTAAATAAATGTGAGATTCCGGACTTTTACCAATGCTGTTTGGTAAATGTGCGGATTTCCCAAGGCTCATTGGTAAATGTCCAGTGAAGAGGAGTGGGTACAGGGATACTTGGTGGCCAGGGTTTCAAAAAAATGCAACTGCTTAAAAAAAATGTTAAAATAAGAAATGTTTGTACAAGTTAGCTAATATGAAGAGCAATTCAAAGTGCCACAATTCTCTCCAATGCTATAACAAATAATAATAAAACTTATTCTAAAAGTTTCATTTCAAATAACCTGAATTCCAACTTATACCGGCAGACGCTCGGAAATGTTAGGATTTACCAAAATCTTTTGGTAAAAGTCCGAAAGACGCATCCTGATTGACATAATTCTAGATTTTACCGAGCCTCTTGGGTAATCCTAAGATTTACTGGCTAAAGTCCGATTTGAAAGACAAAATCGGGCATTTACCAACGCTTCTGGTTAATCCTAAGATTTACCAGTAAATCTTAGGATTTACCACACTCCGGGGTTTTACAGTAACATATACACAGATACACAATGTGGCGTTCAGAGAGTAATTAATGTTCGCCATGTGTGTCAAGAAAATAGAAATCCTATATTTTCTAAGTTGGTATTCTGGCCAGTGGAAGTGAATTCTATTGCCGGTAGTGGAAAAATAGCCACACTTCCGCAGTAACAATGTTACTGTGGAAGTGTTGCCATTTGTCCTCTACCAGCAAATCCTCTATTTCTTATTTATATAGAAAATAAATCTTATAAAAGAATTTTCAGACAAGAGAACAATTTAGATGGACTCTATTAATGAAATGATGCAACTCAAACAAGAGGATAGATAACATCTGTTTTATTGGAGAATATATTCTTCTTATTCTGGATTTTATTGGTGGCCGTTGCCATTAAAGTAGAGAAGATAGATTGCGGTGACGGCATTTTTGAGGGTATATAGAGTTGTTGCATGGGAAAAAAAGCTTATTTTCCTTGAGGAAAATCTGGTATGAAACGGAGATGTTAGGTTGGTGGTGTATGAGCACTAGAAAAGCAAAGCGAAGAGAGGAAACCTAACCTGCTACACTTCATAGTTCTAGAGTAATGAACCTTAAGACATGACAATCAGTACCAGCTACCAACTACAGAAGCCACAAACTATTATTAGAATTAATACAAAATGAGAGAACACAATGATAGCTTTACGTAGTACTCAATAAATGCATTAGAAAAAATAAATAAAATAAAGCATGTACTAATGAAAAAAAAGAAAACTATTGTTTTTAAAATATGAATTAAAATATATTTTTGGCCGTTTAAAAGCCACAAATATAATCCAGGCAATAACAAAGAGAAAAAATAACATTCGATATTGCTCCGTACGTGTTCCCAAGGAAGAGCAGAATGCTAGTCGTCATATTCGGCGGATTTCGCTGCCACGTTCAGGAGGAAGCACTTCTTCGGTTTTTCAGGAACGTCAGGCACGTAGTTCCGAAGCCAGTTTAAAAATGGGCAGACGAACATGTAAGTGTGTACCAAAGTTTTCGAACCACAGTCCATGTCTTGTGGTCCGGAGTAGTTTACTTTCTCTATGTACACCTGATGAGCAACGCCAACAACTTTTTCTGAAAAATTAAAACACCCATTTTAAAAATATTGTTATATAAGAGCTATAACTATAAGATTTTGAGGCATTTGAATTGGTAAATTAGTAATAAATAAGTGAGACTAATACTACGCCCCTCCCATTACTTTGGTGAGTCAACAAGTCTCTGCCACCGGGTGCACCGCTGATCAATTCTTGTTGAAACCGGGAAGACACATTCTCGGTACGAGTGTTCCCGCTCTTTTTCATCTCCGCATCGGGGAGGGGGGGGGGCGCGGTAAATATGGACATTACTTCCTCTACAAATGTTTACCCCATGTCTTACATACATCGTTCCTGTGTGTTCTTCAATTTACCAAAATCTCTTAGTTGGATGTGGCACCGATTGTTATTCTACGTACTGGCCTTTTTTCAGGCCCCACCCTGTAGAACTTATATTCAGCATATCTCATAAATGCTTTCCAAATCACCTTATTCCTTACAACCATTGGTATCTATTTGGCGAACAGAAAAAGAGGAAAAGAAGTGCTGGTGGTATTACCCATTAATGTAATTTTTACTCATTCAGCTCATTGTCACTGGAGCCGTGCCAGTAATGCCCTTTTTCACGAAGGGTCACCACCCCTATTATATAACAATGGAGTAGCAATTATAAGGAATTGTCCCAAAATCGAGAAGAAAATGCTTTAAGAGCAAGTTTAACTGTTCGCCGAACTACTGCAGTTACATTTATTTGAAAATTGCCAAAAGGATCATCGAAAAATTACTGCTTCATCGGTTTCTGTTTCTCAGAGTATTTAATTTATATATTATCCAAAAACTTAATAAAATATTGAACATTGCTCAACAATGAAGATAAGTACTCAGTTCCTACAACAACCTGTTAGGTTTTTAAATAAAAGATCGAACCCAAATGACACAGATAAGGAACAAGTTTTAATGCACATGTAGACTCACAATTGTAACCAACAACTGCCTTCCTGTTATTACAGCAGTGTTACCATTATTATACATACATTCATTATAGTTTTAATACATTAATATCATTTATACATTAATATAATACAATTAAAATATTTAATAATTATTAAATATTAACACAAAAACTTTAACACAACCATCAAGGAAAACATATCCGCAAACATCATAACGAATAATTACTCAAGAAATGCAAATGTATTACTATTACAAATGAGTGGTCCTCCGCTATCTCCGTCGCAGAGCCCGGCTCCTCCTTTGTTCTTCAAGCAAATCATATTTTTCCGTTCTTGAGTACTAAGTCCATGACAAACTGATTTTGATTGAACTGCAGTAACCCTCAGTTTGTGCAATCTAGAGTTCACTAGGCTTTCCCTTGTGTCACCTGAAATAATGAATATTTTTTAGCAAATTTCCCTCAAGGGAAATCAGGTATTGAGGTCGTACTCATGACGCGATTTTTGAAAATTTCTTCAAATGTCCATCGATCCTACCCAGGAGATGACAAAAATGAGGTCCGTTCAAAACTAGGTATATATATATATATATATATATATATATATATATATATATATATATATATATATATATATATTTGTCTGTTAACACTCTAGCGGTCGCAATTTTTGTTTAATCGTCACCAAACTCGGTATTTAATCGTTTGATGTAAAAAGGAAGATCAAGTTTGTTAACTGCTGAAATCGGACCAGTGGGAGGGGGGGTTTAGAGGGGGGATTTTCGAAATTTCGAACTATCTCCTTTAATATACGTCGGATCAAACAATTGTATAGAACCAATCTTATTGTAAATTAAAGTTACTATAAATATTATTATATACATTTATTCTCTATCTTGAATATTAACCGAGATATTTGCATTTTTAAAGTGTAACAGACGAGCTATGGTTCTACCAAAAGCTAGTTCGGCCGTTTCTGTAACTGATCGGCACTCGTATGGAGATTTCTCTATTGTATAACTTTACGTAGGAAATTTGCTTAGTTTACTCAGCCCCTGTGACGGACTTTTTAAGAAATGCTCCACTTTTATTGACGGCTACTTTAATGAAAAGAACATTTATACATCAACATGAAATTGGTTCGTAAAATGATTATGCAGTTGTCTGAATTGTGAAGTGATATCTTACTCGGCCGAAAAATACCAAAGCTGTTTCACCAATATTTTGATATACCAGATTTTTTTTATATCTCTTTGGCACCGATGGCGACGTCACTACTGAGAGAAACATCGAAATTGAAATTGTCTGTTTCAGCAGGATCGACTATCTAACAATTATCCAGATACTGCAGCAAAAAATAATTAACACAATATTTTGGCAGTATCTCACAATCTAGAACTGAAACAATATGAGGCTTTTTTTTTTCAAACCTATGTATAAGACATAAAATGTACATGTTTGGCAGTTCTAATATCTTAAATTCTGTCATTCACCACTGTCTTTTCCTTCGTTCCTTTTGGTTTATAGTTATAACCAATTTTTTTTCACAATAAGTTTAAAATGTTTGCTTTAAATGTGCAGGAAGTTCATAGGTTACCGCCCTTTTGTAGCCAGAGTAGTACTAACAATTTTATTTAATGTGTTTATATCTAACTAAATTTCAATCGAATTCGAACCTACGTCTCTGGGTTAACAAGTGACTTAAGGCTAACATCTTGATTAACCTATGTCCCACGATAAATTTTACCCAGCAATGACTTACCCGTAAAATTTATCGGTAGGTAATTAGGTGAGTTCATGCCGAATAAAATTTGTCTGACTTAATTGCACATTTACCATTGTGCAGCGGTCTGTAAAAGGACGGTGGTAAACATAGCTGAATGAAGGATGTTAAACTACTCGCACCAAAATCCTTCCCAAGATTCTCGTAAAATACTTTCTACTAACGTGTAGAATTATTTGCAGTGAGTCTGCAGTAGAACAGAAAGGGTCAGGCTATCATCTCAAGTTAGCCCCTGCGTTACTCGGAGAAGAAATTAACCTACTTTAAAATTTTCTCCTTTATAAAATCCTACAAAATTGTAAAATATAGCATAGTTAAAATAGAGTGAGAAATATTACCAACCCCAGCCACTTGCGGTGCAGTCTGTGTCAGAATTCACAAGAAAGGGTTCTCCAGAGACTGGAATTGTGGCCACGAACTCTCTGTCAATGTCAAATGACTTAGTCAATTTCACGAGTGCAATGTCCGACCCGGCTATCTTCAATTCCTGTATAAAGTAAAAATAATTATAACAATTTATCGCCTTTTTTTGTAAACATTAAAATTATTAATTAATTGTGTAATGTGTGAGACTAGGGATTTTATTTAGCAAGTCCTTCCCTAAATAAATTTATTTTGCCCACGTAGGTATGAGCCCACGATCCCGCGTCTTCAAGTGAACAGCTTAATACACATGGCTCACCTCAACTCCGTTTGATGTATTTTAAATAAAAACACCTGTTGATGATAACAATTTCTAATTTTATAAATCTCTTCATTGGTAGTTGCCCTAGTGGGTAGCCCTGCTAACTATTATGGTCTGTGAACAGTTCCACGAATTTCCAAAATTAACCTATACTACGCGAAAATATTGATTGCATTATTTTTAGTATCATACGCGTATTGATAGCACATCAATAAATGCAAGAAAATATAAAAAGAACGATAGGTATCTATTTCCATTCATGATAGTATCTTATAATTTTTTTTTACCGTTCACTTTTTGCTACTACGGTTAGTTAGGGCGGATTACCTTCAGCTTGCCACCCTTTTCTTGCCAGGGTTGGCCTAAGGATTTTATTTAATGAGTTCATCACTAAATAAATTCCTACTGCCCATGCGGGAATCGAACTCGCCACTAGGTTTACCACGTGAAACTAAAGCCAACGATTTAACTCACATGGCTAACCTGTGCCCACATAGTTTCTTACGAACTTCAAAATTCTACTCTCTAATAAATTGAACTTATAGAGTATTTTGTACGTTTACATCATATTCATCTTTTTTTTCAATAAAACTTTTTGAAATCCGTTAACAACAAGCGTAAGAGAGTTTTAAAATTGAAATCGTAAGGAATTAGTGTGACTGCCTACCTGGCCGAACGTAATTCCATAGCGGTTGTTCTGATGAGCAGATCGCTATTAAATTTGGTGTTCACATTCAGAACTTAGTGGATCATAGTTCTATGGTGTTTGAAACCGTTTCGGAAGCCGAGAGTCTATTATAGTAATTGCTGTGTATCGGTGCGTGCTCCGTTACTCCTTGGTGAAGTTCCTGAACATCTTTATTTTATTATTTTTTAACGTCCGCCTAATGCTACTGAGGCTGCAGGTTAAGGCCCCTTTCTAGCCAAGGGAACTAAGGATTTAATTTAATGAGTTTGTCACTATTCCTATTCGCCAGGTGAGAATCGAACTCAGGACACTAGGCCTACCAAGTCAGACAAAGACAAACTCCTTAACTCACATGACTGACCTGAACGGTCTGCCCCTTTCTTAACATCTTAAGAACAAATCGATGTAAAATATCGAAATTTTGTAATATTCTGTACATCACCAATAATGGGCCAGAAACCGATTCTCACGCTAAATGTTACTCTAAGCTATCAGAACTACTTCATTTGGCGGTATCCGTGGTCTTAGTGCGGCAAACCTTGAGAAAGGCAATATGAAATAGTAGGTAGAAAGGAACGGCAAGCAAAATTCCACCATAAAATATTTATTTGGAGAGCTGGCTTTCGTTTTCTTAAATAGTCATCATTCCAGGAGGCGAAAGTCAGCTTTCCTAATAAATATTTAATTGTGGAATTTCGACATTTCTTTCATCCTTCGACAATGAATTACACGACCACTGTCTCCGCATCAGTTCACGTGGAACAGATCAGTTTTTAAATATAAGTTCTGGTTTGAAAAACAAAGACCACTATTCAAATAATCGCATTGTGGAAAAGTGTATTTAAGTAAGCAGCTGTCATATCAATAGGGTGACTATAGACTCGAGGTCGCATTATCGCAATACAAAAGTTGAGATAAGACAAGCCAATGTGGCATATTTCAGAGTTAGCGGATAAACATCACAGAAAGGATGATGGTAGAGAGCATGTATGCATTGGTGGTGATGTTGATGGGACTCCCAACAAAATATGCGCGTTCCAAAATTATTTTATTTAAATAATTTGTAAAAAGAATATACTTTATCTTTAATATGATTCTGACAGCCGGATAAATAAGATGTCTGTATTCTCTTGCTCGACTTCAGAGAGGTAACACGAAGGGTTATCATACCCACGAGGTAACGCTATGAATTATTGTGTCCAGCAAAAATGTCCATAATGAAATATGTCCTACCTAGGAAATGTGCTCCAATGAGCCTCAAAGACGTCTTGGGCAAATTTAGGAAGACTGGATACAAGGCGAGTCCCTCAAAAGCCATGGCGAAACGGAGATGCCGTCGATGACGAAGAGGAAAACTACACTAGTCCACTTTTCAACGAAACTACTTCGGAAAAGTAGAGTATTGTAATTTTGATAGCTCAGCTAGTTTAATTTGACTGTAAGTTCCGATACACATGTATTAGGACGTGCGAATCTAAGAACGAAGATAATTAAAAAAAAAAGCTATGGACAACAAATCGTAATTTTTCCACCTCATCAATTTCAAGTAGGAGTTAGTTTGTATTTAGTGATTATGAGTTTTCCTCCAATTAAGAACAATACAGTAGTATAATTAGGAATACTCAAAAACTTATTAATACAAAGGAATGTACGCAAGATTATGATTCTTCCTTGCAAGTTATAGTATTTACCTGATAGTGAGGATGAGGATAGATGCGTTGTGCATTCCTGAGCTGCCTTGATGTAGAGGAGGTGTCATTGAAGTCAACTACTCCAGCAACCACTGCTAGATCAGCTGCTCGAATTAGCCTCCCGTCAACTATGGAGCAATGGGCTGCACTCAGGACCCAGCCTGGGCTGATGATGCTCCCTGTACAACGCACCTGTTAGCAAAGGGGATTTCAATGCTATAACATTGGAAGTAATACCAAAGTATAAGATAATATCTTTACTTATGAAATGATTCCAGTTGTATTGACCCTTTAGTAAAGATGTGTTGGGGTCCGTAATAATATCACAACGCCATTAGTTCCTATGGCGACAGCTGACAAGGTTCTATGTCCATCAGGTTCCACATCCGGCGCTGTTATAACACTGTTATAGTCAGTGCTCCACATCCGCTTACTGTTGATCATAGGTCCCTGTTCTCTCCGACGTAGGGGAACCGTAGGTCCTTTGCCGGCTTTGCTGTTCCGGGCCTGTGACCATTCATGGCCTCTGGGGTAGCTTGCTACTCAAAAATGGTACTACGGGCAAGCCACTTGCGGCGGGTGGTGGCCAGAGCAGGAGCTTGCTCCTGTCTGCTGGTCGTTGACGTAGTGGTCGTGTGTTGGACGCACGGAGACGACAGGCCAGGTAAACTGGTACATGTTGTTTGTGTGCTGAAGCTAGAGAACTAGGTTCGTCCCTCCCCGGGGGGCGGCGTTTGCATGCTCACTGATATACGAGGCAGAGCGTATTTTGGGGGGGGGGCATGCAAAGGCACCTTCCCACCAGTGGGCTGGAGGTAGGAATGGAGAGTGGAAGTCGGTTAAGGCCTCACGGCTAGGTACGACTTTCACTGGTTCCACCCTTCCAATGTCGATCATAGGCAGACCACGGGGTTGGCGGAGGAAGCCCTCGCCAACAATCAGACCAGAAACTGATGGCTGGTATCTGGATCCGCTTGTGGCTGCCACTTACAGAAGTTTTGGTCGATGTGTACACCCTCTGCTGTCAGAAATGATTAAATTAGGGGCTTCTCAACCCCTTCAGTAACAGATGACATTAATCGTCTCATTTAATGAGGCGATTACCAGTGAACAGAGGATCTGTTGGAACTGCAGGATTCTTCCATCGCATCATTAAGCCTCGGGGAATTAGGAGAGGGTGAGCTTGGATGAGGCCTGTCGGCAAAGTACCCTCTTATTCCGTTTCCATCCTCTTGTGGTCTATACACTGTCCGTCATAGGACCTTGACATCTTTAGGAGTTTTTTTATGTACTCGGAAGCGTTGTACGTTCCCGGGATAATTCCCCTATGTGGTCACGCAATGCCCTTGTAGTGTTTATGAATTGTTGAACTGAGATGTATGAAAGTGCCTTCAGCTTAAGTTATCTAATTATTAACTTATATTGTTGCATTTTTAGTAGTTAGCAAGTTTGTATTACAATTCTTATATATTACGTTAGTTATTAATGTCTAGTTGTTTATTAAGATGTTCTTAATCTTGAAACCGTCCACTTGGTGGCGTGGTTATTCTCCCTGAAGAGGTAATAATGTGCTTAAGTAATGGAATGAATCATTTGTAATCTCATACTCATAAAACTAATTTGAAGAACTATGTGGAATACTGGTTTCCAGTATTTAAAATGACCAAATATTTAAATACATCTTACACTTAAGTCTAATTCTAATACATTCATTAAAACTGTTACACCTCCATTTGCTTGATTTCTAATTTCAATGTAACAATAACCATCTAACAATAACTCAAAAAATAAATTTCCGGAACAAAAACAATCGGAATAATTTTTTTTGGACTAGATATACTGTACTTACTACCTTCAAAGTAATAACTAAAGGCACATTCAAATAAACTAAACTAGAGTAATAACATCGTTGGAATTTTCTAGCTCAATGGAGTAACACAATCGCGATTTTTTTCCCTTTTACTAATGCAATATCAATGGGATTCATTCTTTGACTTCAATCCGTTCCCTCAACGTTGACTCAGCAATGAGAGGTAATTCATGATCTATTTGGATAGATAAATAATGTGCATGCGAGGTAGATAGCCTTAGAGTCTTGGTCACATCATGTTAAGCAATGCTGATGTTGAGCCGAAGGTGTGTGTGTGTGTGCGTGCATGTGCATGTGCGTCATCTATGGATATTTGAAGACATTTTTCGAAAATATCGTCATGAGTACGACCTGAATAGCTGATTTCCCTTAAGGTAAATCTGCTAAAATAATTTTGCAGATACCAGGAGGTATTTTCTTACACGGAAGTTATTTTTATCTGTGTTTGAAGTATAAATTGCGGTGTCTGAACTTAAAAAAAAAAATAATAATAATTTCGATCACTTTTAATTTTTGTAAGATTTACCTCTGGATGAAGAAGTGCTACGAGGTAGGGGAAATCTCCGATCTCGGCTGGTTGAGCACCTGCTAGCCTCTTGAGCTTGAAGCAGGTGGCGCGCTCTATGTGAAGATAGAAAACTAACACCGGAAACCATACTCCAATCTTGCTAGAATATCGCATGTGATGATGACATGTGCACTTCCTCCTTCTATACTTCTGTCAGGATTATTTCTACCATGTATAATATACTTGGGCAATCATTAGGCTATAATTGGGCTTCATATAATAACTTAAGTTTACAAGATGAAACAGGTACGAGAAGCTTTCTACTAAATCATTGTTATATCCAAAATAAACTCTAATTAAGGTTATGAAATTAAAAATGTAAAGGAAATAAGTAAAATCACCTGTCAAAATATATACATACATTAATTCAAAATTTTCTTAACTATTAGTCCTGTGGCACATTATGACTGAGTCAGAAACTTGTGGCAACAATGAAGTATGGATGAACCAAAAACTGACTCCATATTTTTCTCAAAAAATAAGATTCACAATATTATTATTATTATTTATTAACGTCCACTTTTTGCAACTAAGGCTAATTGATACGGGTTATCTACAGGTTACCACCCTTTTCTAGCCAGGGTGGGACTAAGGATATTATTTAATGAGATTCACAATATATTAAATAGTAAATATATGGTACTTATCGGTTTGACCACCCATTTAAAAACAATTATTAAATCATAATTTAATATAATAAAAGAAAATCACTTTTAAAATTATTTAAAATAACAATTCTAGAATTTATAAATGACAAAATGGTTAACTGGAGGCCGCTGATCATTTACTGGATCAAACAGCTTAAACAAATTCGCTGTTATTGCTATCGCATTAGACTGTTCATACTTGACTAGGTTAACGTAGTCATTCTGTTTCTTTTTTTTATTAGACAATGAGTGATAGTTTATTTAACGACTTAGTGATCGTTTAATTTTACACTACTTGGTGATAGTTTATTATTACACGTATCTTAAACGTACCTTGTATTCGACCACTCGGACAGCTACCTTGCAGAGTTCATGTGGCAGACGACGGCCGGGGACGACCACTTTATGCAGCTACTCAGAGACATCGTCCAGTTTTGGGCTAACTCTATTTATAATTACAATTTGTCATTCAATTAATTTCTAGAAATTTTATTTTAAATAATATTTTTTTAATATTCGTCTTTAAATGGGTGGCCTCCTGATAACGATAAGTACCAAAATACAAATTGACATGATGGGATTATCATGTCTTAAATTAGTCCATGGCGAGCCTTCAGCAAAAGGGTCGTTTTTCATGGTACAGCACCTCCCTGCACAGTCAGAACCAGCAAAGGCTAGGTACTATTGAGGTTGTAGTCATTATGTAATTTTCGAGAAAAGTCTTCAAATGCCCATTGACTATAGCTAGCTGGTTACAAAATTGTATATATGGCTATATACTAGCTAAGGTACCCGGCTCCGCTCGGGAAATCATTTGAGGCTGAATGCTGTTTTTTTTGGGGGCTTTTTTTGTTTGTTTTTTTCCCCCAAGGTTTCCCATCTGAACGTATTGTTTTCCCGTAAGTGTCAGGTAGGAGACTTATAGAATAGAAATTTTAGTTTTGAAGAATAAATGAAAATAAGTTGCTAATCAATCCCTCTGACATTGTTTGACACATCGTGAATAATTCAAATCATAATCACAGATAGCAATTATTATAACTAAATATCATCTCTAATGTACTTATATCCTGTCCAAAACCAATACATGTACATATTGTCGAGCTTAGTTATATACATAACATTACATGTAAAACAGTAAATGTGAGTAGAAAGCAAATACATTTCACGGAAATAAGTTAACACAAGTAACTGTGTTAGCCTCCCAACAATTTCCGCTCCTGCTTGAGTGAGCTTTACTTAAATTATTTATCCAATACATGAAGAATTCGAATATTCTAGTAATTTATATACCTGGTGAAAATAAATAACAGTTGTACCCTAAATTTAGTTTATGTAAAAGCGAGGCGAGAAAAGAGATTGTAGCCCTCCCTACAACCTCAAATCACTTTGAATTAAAATGCATATTGTCTTTTATTATAATGGCATTACCAAGTAATGTTTAATAGTTATGGATAGTAAATAGTCGTTTCAATTATGCCAACGTATCGGAGGAAATAAGATAATTCATACCTCGAATTAAGAGTTTAATTCTGCACAACTTCCACTGTCACAATTGTTGCGAATTCAGCATGACTTTGTTTAAATAATACATTATACAAATTAAATAATCGAAATTCTCTTATAAGAGCATAGTAGTAGTAGTAGCACTATAGTTTAAATTTTTATTGGCGTCATACAAGCATGTGGGAAATCTGCTTAGTTTACACAGCCCCTGTATGATGGACATTCTAGCTTCTCCCTAATCATTTCATTTCTTAGATGGTTTCTTCTAGTTGCACTTACAACTCTGCCTAAGCTAAACTATTACCAAAAGGATCATTTTCTAAACAATTTTATTTTTGAAATCAGTAAATAACATTTTAAAACAGTCGAGCCACAAAATGTTCTTTTCCGTTAAGTTCCCATGGTTGGCCATGCCATTAAAAGAAGGTATTTACTGGCCGATGCCTCACCTGGAAGTGTACAGGAGTAGCTTCACATTAAGCCCTTTATATAAATCTTCTTAGAAATAATCTTTCCTCAGTTCCACTCCACATCTGCCCATGTACATCACTCTATGTCCAGTCCTTTGTAGTTGAATGTATCACTTGCGTTTATAAGCATTTGAATCCTCAAGGTCAAATTTCCGCATTTCATAAAGTAGTATATAGGTAACCATTGGACTTGTAACCATTAGGACTGCTAGAGTAATAGTTTAAACAGACCACCTAATACTGAATGTGATGTCTGCAAACTGATGCCAGGGAGCAATTTGGAAAAAAATACTGGATAGGAACAGTGCTGAAATAACAAATGAAAATAACCTTATTCATCACTGAGGGCAACACATTTTTTCGGAGAAGTGTGTGTCAGAGGGATGTATTCTTCTTAATAAAGAACATCCACTCACTTGTTCTCATTTAACTATTATATTGCGGTACTCGGCATCGTCTGTGTATGAATGCTAGAAATTTGTAGGCAAATTATTGGAATTAGCCATAGACTCAAAACCCCAAAAGCAACTATGATCTGATACTATTACATGGAATAGGATTTCATGAAAAACAAAACTTGTCAACTCTCTTTAATTTCTAAGTACTATTACATATTTGTAGCTTTATATTAACAATAAATATAATTTAAATTATTTTTTTTTACATTAGGTTTTAAAAATATTGACACACTTTTTAATACACACAGTAACAGATGATAACAATAACAGATCACACAGAAAATAAATAAAGTTACATCTAAACACTGTACAAATTATTTCAGTTAATTCTGACATCTATTGTCAGTGTTTGTATGCAAAAATCAAGATGTATCACAGCTAGCTTAAAATCGTCGAATAGTTTAAACAATGAAGGGAGAGTGTAAATTATATTGGATTGTTTAATGAGCTTTAAAATCAGTTTTGATCAATAAAAATAAGAATATTATCTCTTAAGTCAAGGAATATCTTATAAAATTGCCAAAAAATGTCACTAGATTAAAGCTTGTCGGTTTCCTTGATTTAGGAGAGCAATTAAGATAAAATTAATTACAAGTTTGACACATTCTTTTGAGAGTTCAGAGTCTTGAACAAGAACCCATAAAGTCTTGCTAGAGTATCTCAGCCCATATGTCCTATTTTCATATCTTTACAATTAGTAAATACGTGTTCAGGAAATTTGGCTTGAACTTTAACCTTGTTATGGAGAGTCAATTTCAGTCACTTCTGTAAAATGTCTCCAATATCATTTGGGTGGCTAAATAAGGAGGCACTTATAAACTTTTTTTTTGATGATCACGATAAAGTAATACATTGTTTAAAAGCAATTGTTGAGTGCTCTTCAAAAATACCAAAATTATAATTTTTAAATTTCAAAATGGAAGATAGATGGACGACCAAATTTGGTGTTATTTTGTGCCCTTTCTATTTTCACCACAATTAATTTTAATTACTGAAAATCTCATAGTTTATATGATATAAATGGCATATTCTGCAAAAATAATTCTAATAAGTTTTGTTATTGAAACCTTGTGAGGATCTGTTTACAAAATTTGTCATGTTTTGAGCATACATAATTTTTATTTTAAGCTCATTCAGTTGATAATTTAGTTTAACATCTGACTGATTTACTATTGTTTTAGAAAGATGGGTTTTTCAAGAAATTTATAATGGTTTGAATGTTACCTAGGACTAGAGACTATTAGGGAGGTCAGCCTTTCCTCCTCCTACCTTTTCCTAGATTCTACCGCTCTGATAAATTAGTATTTTATTATTATTATCACGAAGAGCAAGGTAGGGATATGACATTATTTTTATGGCTTCCATTTTCAGAACTTGTAGTGGGCTTCTGCAAAGAGCTTTGTCTACCATAAACTGGCTACAAGATAATTTGTATGACTCTTTTTTCTAAAAAAAAAATAAAATAAAAAATTCTATAACTTTTCAATGATTGTTTTGAATCAATTTGGCTTCTCTGATCAGAATCGAAAGTTTCGTAGCAGTCAATGAGTTAATATACTATGTTTACAGCTAAATTTCCTCAAAGAATAAATTTATTATCTAAATGTTTCAGTGAGCGATGCTAATCTTTGGCCTACCTACCTCAGGATGTCTTTATCAATAAAACCAAGATTTTATTAACACTGTTTGGTGTTCCAAATGACAGCTAATGTCTCCACCAACAAAAATCAGATAGGCAATTTGTGCATATTGCCCATATTTAAATTAGCTTGGTCTAAACTCATTAACTCTAGGGTGTTTGCAGGACCTCACAGGTCGATTCATTTATATAAAATAAATGAAATTCTTTACTCTTAAAAAAAATACAATTAATAAATGTCGCTTTCTAGTTGAAATAAACGTCAACCATGTAAAATGAGTTGCTACAATTAATAATCGTTGAAATCCTTACCCAAGACCAGTGAGGTCCCAGCGTTTGTGAAAGTAGCTTTCAAACCGCACCCACTTGAGGGTTTAAATTCAAAAATAAATGTTAGAACAATGAGAATGATATTTTTTGCAATAATGATAATCAGGAGGTACATTCTGAAAATCATAAAAAAGGAAAGGGGGAAAAGTAGCATTAAAAATAAATTAATAAACCATTTATTTAAAATCTAATCAGTGATTAACAAAATACAAAAGCATAAAGCAATTATTCAAATTGTTTAATTGAGAATAAATAACCCTAATAATGAATGAATAAAAGAAATAAGCCCCCTTTCCCTGATTAAATAATTGAAGCAAACAGGTGGTCAGATTAACAAAAATTTTGATTTTGAAGGAACTTTTAGCTGGACAAAATGTAATTAAGAGAATTATTTAAAAATGTCATAATGAGTGTGATCCACCATATCTATGATTATGTACCCCATAAATTAGGCTTGTTTCTGTGAAGAAGTAAATAAAAATAGTGTGGCTAGCTGAAAGTTGCAATAGATAAGTCACAGGCAGTGGCAGAGGCCTACAAGGGCATTTAAACCTTTAGTAAGTAACCATTTTAATTGTTTTAAGCATTTCACTGCTTTTATAGATTTGATGTTTAAATAGTATTGATTTAGAATTGAAGACCAAATCTCCTTAATTCATAAAATTTGCAAAATTTTTATAAGCCTTATGTACATCAGTTAATGAGTGATTCAATCAATGCATTTCATTAATATTTGGCAGCAACGTTAATCATAATTAGTATGCTTAATTGGCAATTCAATATTCTTTAATGGTGGCTTTTCCTGGTGGGTTATCAAGGAATTGGGGTAGAACCAAATCTTATTCGGATACTCAAAAAAGGGTCTATGATCTCAAGTTTTAATCCTCCAGATTCTATATTCTAATTCATGGATGGTTATCGTTTTCAGTAATGAACAACCACTAAGGAATGATGACCTTAGATATTTGTAAAAATTTTATTCTAGCTAAAATACTCGTCTAAACAGTTGTTTTGTAATTGTATAACTACCATTGGGTTAGAGTCATTATATTAAAAGTTCTCGACTAGAATTCTTAAGTTATTTCAGTGAATAAAATAGCAAGTTTTAAACTTTATGGCTTACGTCCAATTATCACAGCTTGGTTATTTTTGTTTAGGAGTATTACTCCAGAAAGTTTTGGGATCTTAAATGGAGTTTCATTTGATCTCTAAAATGAAACATCTATGTATATTTGTTTACAAATATATAATTAGCACTAAATATATATGTGGAATTATTCAATTTTCTCAATAAAATGACAATACGGAAATCAGACAATTATTATGAAATTTATTTTATTTTGACTTAAGTGCTTTAACTTTAAATGTGCCTTGTATATCATACAATTCATAACTTAATTCAAAATATCTTAAGCAGATTGGACAAATTCAGATGGATAATGAAGGCCCAACATGTATTAGTTCTCTTTTACACTTTTTCCCTTATTGAAAAATATACTACGAATAGTTTACCATTCAATTTTAAATATATTATATCCAATTTCTTAAGTATATTAATGAACATACACAACAAATATAAAAGAAACCAATGTTAATTATAACTGTTGTAACTCATTAATGTCACCAAGAGTTTGCATAATGATATTTTTCTTTTTTTTTTAGCTTATGACTATAAACTGTTCAGAGCCAATAAAAGATTGGGGTTCCATTTTTGAATATTAAAACTGGATAATTCCATTCAAGAATAAATATTCTAATCAAGTCAGGTGAAAAGTTTAACAGCTGTTTTATATGAGTGGGATCTTTTTTTTTATCTTAACAAATGAGGAGTTTTCATGATATAAATCTCTCCAAAACATTCAGATAAACAATGAGCCTGTAACGATGTTTCATCCATGAAAGAGTTAATTCTGTATAGTTAAACAATTTTAAAAGATTCAATTAAGCATTGAACTTATACTTTCAATGCTAAAGTTCTGGAGACATAAATAAATTGCAAAATGTTGAATTTTTTATTTTTATTAATATTTTGTACTCAATAAAAAAAATACTAAAGTAAAAATAATGTTCTTTTATTAATTTAAATATAATATGTAGATACCTGATTCTGAAAAGAAAGTTCTGTTTCAGAATATACAGATGAGCAATACTTTACTAATAGCTTATACATTTGTAACACCAAAATCAAATAATTCATCAGAATTGTAACATTTTTGTTTAGATTTAAAAATATTTGAATAAAATCGCAAACAAAAATATTAAAATTGAAGAACACTAAAGTGATTTTCCAATATGTCTCTTCATCACTGTAGAATTATTAGTCAAGCCAACATCCAAGAACATTACTTTTGAATACGGTTTCATTTTATCTGAAAATATAAATATAGTAGTTACTTTTAGGAAACATCAGTATTATTAACCTATTATTTCTCTTTAAGTTACAGTATTTACTAAAAAAAAACTAAATACAACACCATGTCATTAACAGAAGAAGATATGCAGAGGTATGCTTGTAAAAGATTAAGACTGATGAGAAATATAAAATAATTAAGATTGTAAGAAATTAATAATTTTTTTTAGGAAACTAAAAGAAACTACACCTTTCTGTTTTAGGAAACATTTTTGCATAATCATTTAATGCAAAACATTAATAAAGGTGTCACTGGTAGGCAGAATAACTGTAACAAAGTCATTCAACACCAGTCTATTTCCTTTTTATAATAATTTTATCTAATAGATTTAAAAATGAATCCAATCAGTACCTTTACCATGCATCAATTTATATGGTGCCCAAGGGTGTTTCATCATAAAATATTTTACAGGTTTCTAATTTTAGAAAATATTTGTATTGAAAGTTGCGGCCTCGATTTAACTAGTAATAAAACCATGTCAATTTAAATTAATTGCATTTTATACTTACATATATATTTAATTTCAGCAAATTGTATGACTATCCAAGAATTAATAGAGGAAAATGTTACAAAAATCTCTTTGATTCAAATTGGCTCATTGCTAGTGGCTTATTGTGTATGTAAATGTCCATCCCCCCCCCCCAAAAAAAATATTGGAAAATAAGTTACAAATTTACGTCACATTACTGCGAGAACAGTTGATACAATTATATTTATAATGATTAAAGCAGGCCTTCTTTCAGAAAAGTCTGAGACTCATAGAAATCAATTTTAATGCCATATTAATTTTTAGTCGGGGGTTCGTTCTCAAGATTCGCCAGAAAGAAAAGAAAAGAATGAACAATGTTATTGGAATATGTAATTAGTTAAGTTACTCTTCATAAAGTAGAACTTAAGATCTCTAATTTTGTTTTACATTGTTAATAATAAAATAGCTATTTTTTATACTTGATCTGAATTTTACAATCAATCATATTTTTCAGTATTTTCAATATTAATTAAAACTGAGTACCAGGAGACATTATAATTTTAGTTTTCAACTAGGGGAATTTTTCTCTCATAAAACTAGTTGAAATATATAGAAGCTACAGCAAAAAGAGATTCATGAATATCTAAAAAGTTAATTAGAGAAATTTGAATTTTCATAAATAGCCATTTAAAATTTCATTTATTCTTTTCCCTGATGAAATATAATGATTTAAGATCTTTAAACAATCCATTATAACCACAATTTTACAATTACAATGAAGAGGAAAACAAATCACTTTTTTGAGTGAACAAAATAAGTTTATTAATCTTTGTTTCAAGCTATAAATTAATTAGAAGTATAAACGTTTATAAATATTTAATGCCAACAATTAAAATTTTGTTTGAGATTTAAAGTTCACTATAAAAGTTAAGAATAGAGGAATAAGTCTTCGTTTCTTTTTAATAATTAAGCAAAGTTATTTTACCCAAATATGAACAAAAATAAGCTATAACAGCATGTTTAATAATTTTACTAAATTGGGGACGATGTGTTAAGTACGGTTAACAATTCTATGATTGTATGATGTTCCTCAGTTACACTCTCTTTAATTGTAATCAAATTTTCATTTACAATTATTATAAAAGAATTAAACTAACTTTATAGTTCCAATCTTTAAATAATTTTCTAGAGCTTGATATTATTGTGTAAACATATTCCATCCATACACATATACATCCATGGGTAAAATTTATTACAATAAAACAAATAACTTTAAAACATAATGGAAGAATTAAAACAGATAGTTTTTGAGCTTTTTCTTAATATTTAAAATGTCCATAGTTTGATGTAGAAGCATGAATTGTTTTTGATTTACACACATACATATATTTGAAGTATTAAACTATTTATAGGAAAGGATAATGGGACAAAGTTTAAAAGTCATATAATTAAAGTTTATGGTGCCGATGCCTTGTCAATGGCATTTTTTCTTTCATTTTGAAAGAAAGATATATATAGTTTTTTTTTTTTTTTTTTTAAATCCTATATCTATATAAGAGTAAATATTTCTAACTAGGGTAATAGTTAAGGATATGAAAAAGACAGTAATATATTGGTTTACAATAATAATTTACTATAGTAAATTATTAAGTAAAATTAAAATAAGGTGAAAAGTTATAAAAATATTAAATGCAAGGTCGTTAATTAGCAGATAATGAGAAATTTATATAGAAATGCTTTAACAACAGTGAATGTGATATGTTACAATAATTGGCAAACATTGGGTATATATGTAAGATGTTGTGTTACGTTAAAAGTAAATTGCAGTGCATAGATATAATTAATCAATAATTTGTTATCCATTTAAGCTATAAGAAGCGCTAAAACAATCTGTTCAGAGATTTATAGCAAAGCTGGTTTATAAAAGCACAGAATTTTCAAAAAGAACATTAATTAAACTTAACACCACAAAAGTCAATGTTTTACTTGTTGAAGATAACCTTTCAGTGATTCAAGCCTTTCATATATCAATATATATTAAAATATATCAATATGAAAATAATTATGTTGATGAGGAGAGGGATCTACTTATAAAATGTTCTTGAAATTATAATATAAGTATTGCAGATATTTAAGGGACTGTACAATAAACTAGTTATTTTGAGTGTTACTGCCAAGTGGACAAGTGCGCTCGGAAACCAGGAAGCTCTCGATTTTTAATGGTGCTTAGCTTCACCATTCACAACGATATAACAAAGTGGTTTGGGACTACATATCATATCATGGAATAAAACACATAACTATTGGTAAAGGGGGAAATATTCACATTAAAATTTTTATTTACACTTTTGATCAATCTGCACTAATAAGATAAATATATTACAGTTTTTTTTTATATATATATGTGTTAGTAGCAAAGTCTGAAATTGAGTATTATACATAAAACCCCCCATTTCCCAAGCATTGTCTAAAATTCCTCGGCTTCCCAAACATGCTTATATACTTCAATGTATTTTCCAGGATTAGTCCTAATTGTAGACTCCCATTTAGACATGCCTAAAAACAGATATGTTTCACATCTATTATTATCTAAAGATAAAAGTAAATAATGAAAGAAAAATTTGTTTTGACTTAGTTTTAGAAATGTTGAAAACTACTCTTTCAATTCTGTTATGTTCCTTATCCCGTTCATGTCATTGGAGCATATAGTGCTACCAAAGATTTCCTAGAAGGTAGATGAGTCCAGAGATTTCCTGGAGTGGGGGTAGTAGGAGCACAATCATCACTGAAATGAGATTTCTGGATAATGGCATTGACTTGAATTCTCGTACTAAGCCATCTGGACCCTTTCTCTTAAGTGCATTAGGACTAAATGAAACACGCAGACAGGGCTTCCTTCATTTTCAGATTAGAATATGAAGAGGAACATAGCATTTCTGGATTATTTTAACATATGTTGAATTAATTACATAATGATTAAACCTAAACATATAATCGTAAGTTGATTGTGGAAGTCTATAAATGTCATTGCACGCCCCCTCCCCCACATGAAAAAGAAGTTATTTGTTTTAAAGATAAACTTAATTCAATTACTAGGCCATTATAGAAGTTTGGATACCCTGACATTAAAATTTGATATGCAACTTATTGAAAAATAAATTAATCATTGATCTTGGCATTTGTCTATCAATATTCATATCATTTTTAACAGTCACACATGATTATATTTTAATGCTAAATTTATTTAATCCAAAGGTATTAAACATAAACACTAAAGAATATGGTTCCAATCATCCATTCCTGAGTCTGGACTTAACCTGGCTCATACCAATATTGCTCCCATTAATCAACTCTAGTTAGGAAAGTGCAAAAGAATAGTAGCATTTAAGATATTCAATGAGAATAGGAAGTGTAAAACAATGCTCAGAAAAGATCAGATATTTTTGGAAGTTCCGAATTTCAGGCTTTGCATTTGCACAAATCAAAGAAAGATTTTGAGCACTGGGTTTTAAGAGTTTACATTTTGTAATTTAAAGATCTTTACCATCCAATATTGTTTAAGTATCAAGATTTTTAGTGCGAAAAACAAAAATAAAATTTATGCTGGAAGCTCATTTTTAAAGTTATTTGTATAATATTTTATACTAAAGATATTTAATATTTGTTAGTTTAAGTGCGTTTTGTTTTAATTATAGTACAAAGTTTGTAATTACATAAATTTTATATACAGAATGTCAGCTTAGCTTAGCATACTTCTTATACACATATATATTAAAGTTAACAGGTAGTGTGTATTAAATGCCTTTTCCAAAAATAGTTTTACATTTCAAATTATAAATGTGATATTAGACGCAAAAATAAATTTGTTATTTCTATTAGGCTCCTTAGAATTACTTGTTGACGTGACCAAGGATGAATTTAACACTATAAGATGAATGCAAGCCAATGAAGTACAGAAGATGTAAATAAGACATCAGCATGGTAATCTGTAAAAAAATATGTATGACAGAGATTAGGTTCTCATTCTTTTCTATACACAGAGGCGATACCATTTCATGTTTCTTTAATATGCATGTTAGAAATCTGGTGTTAAAAATAAACAAAAAAACTATAAAAGTAAAGGTATAAATTTAGGTTAGCATTATTAAAAAACTATTTTATAAGCCAAAACTAATAATGTATTCTATAAAATAAAATAATTTATATTGTCCAACATGTACTTGCCATGGAATTGGCTTGAGTCTGGCATGTAAAGGCAATTCAAGGAAGTCACTTTATGGTTTTTCATCTCAATAAATACCTGTTTTTTGGTTTTTGTTATAGAGGCTTTGGTGTAGAAACCGAACATAATCAACCAAAATATTACTACAGGTGTTAGTACAGTAGATATTAGTGTCATTAAGAGACAAAAAACCTTGAGTCACATGTTATTGTTTTATGTATTAACTTAACATTGCCTTATTTGGAAATGGAAATTGAGGGAATAAATATAATCAGCATCAAGTGAAAAAGCATGATATTGATGAATAGTGAAATGCAGGTAGGGGGGGGGGAGTTGGAGGTGGTTACAATGTCAAAGAATACTTTTAACTAAAAACAAAAGAAAAATACCTTGTTCCATAATTTTAACTGAAGGAAAAAGATAGGTCATCCCTGGGCTAGATTGGACTCCATGATGAAGTTCATGTGGCGAGGGAATAAGTTGATGGAAATGCTGAGGATATAAACAGCCGGAGGTAACCAGGAGATTGTAATAATATGCAAATGAGAACAGTCATAATTTTACTAACAGTGACAAAATGAAAATACAGGTAAAAGAACGAATGGCATGGAGAGCTCGATTAAACCAGGCAATTACAACTAAGCAGCTAAAAATGAAAGAAAATGTTAATAATGAACAGTATCAAACAAATTTGTACATTTTAAACAATGTATAAATCAAATCGTACAAATGAACTAAATTTATCATCATATAAAATGGAACTATGTATATGATTTAAAATTGTAACAATTTTCAAATTTTACTTCATACTAAAGGACAGATTGATATCTGATAAAAATAAATAAATAATTTATAGATAAATAAAAATTTTGACCAGACTTGATTTTAAAACCTCTTGTACTATGAAAATATAAAAATCTGTCCGATACACAAAAAAAATAAAATAAAACAGAAGGCAACAATAATGTGTTGATCATGCATGTTTTTAAACAAATAAAATATTATTCATTAGCACAAGACTAATTACTGTGCAGTAAGACCAGTACCATCTGTCATATTATTTTCTTTATATAAAGATTTGAATGAATTGGAACTATAAAAACAGTGATGTTGTTTTTAACACTAAATTAATATAAATAATTGTTATTTAAATTATGAACCTATCAGATTTTGTCTATATGTTTAGCTTTTAAAAACAGATTCATAACTAGTTCCGTGAGGACCTCTTCATTAAGATACCAATCGTGAATTTTAGTAAGGTCACCAGAGAGAAAATATAGGTCACTGGAGGGAGTTATCTACATAAAAGCAAAAGTAAATATATTGCAGGCATTTATTTTTGCTAAAATAATATAGAGAAGTACTATACAACTAAGCTGACATGTCTGTTTACGCTATTATTTTTTTTTGTTTTTTTTTAAGCATTTTTTTGTAAATATGTTCATTATGTACATAAAATGTACATTATAAATTTTATAAACACTTCTCATTAAAGAAGGCAGCTTATATATATGTGTGTGTTTAAAATGTAAAAAATACAAGCATGGCATGATACTACATTTCCATTTGTTGTGGCAGTATTTATATATTTATATCTTATTTATATTACTATTTATAATTAACATGAGCCATATTTATACTACCTATATATATTATAATACATTTTAATGCAACTATAATCTCTATTCTTTATCACTTTTTCGGCCTGTTATAAGGCAATCACACATGCACAATTTCAAATTTTAACAAGCGAAAAATTGAGAACAGAAATCTCAAATTTAATAAATTAATATTAAGTATGTTCGGCATTTTATTTTTTCTTATTTAAAGAGGTTAGATTACAATCCTGTAAATTAAAAAGAGTAAAGTATCAATGATCATTCTACAGAAAATTCACATTAAAAATATAATCAAATAAATAACAGTAACAATTTTCTAAAAAAAATACAACAAGTTACATTCAATTCTTAGTTCATTAAAAATAATTTAAAATACGTATAACAAGAAACACATTATTATAAAATTAAAATCGATCATTCGAGTTTGCTTTTTCGTAAATCGCCATTTGAAAATCGTTCGAATTAGACAATGTTTGCTCTAAAAATTTGCTATTTTTTGTGACAGTATAAGAAAAAGGCAATATCAAACATTTCTTATCAACTATAAAAGCTAAACTTCTGTTGAAATAACAGAATAGTCAAGTACTTATAATGAGATTTTTTTTTGTTTAAATTGTCTCTCTCTTCGATAATTTCATAGTTAACATTTAAAACATTGAGAGAGGAGATTTAAGATAAATGAGCCCAATTTGTCAAAGGCATTTGGTGGATATAATGTACCAAAACTATTTCTTTTTTAAAAAGCCAAGAAGACTAGAAAAGTTGGTTTTGACTTTGCGAAGGAAAGACGTAGCTTGAAGACCTGGACTAACTGTTTCTGATGTTGGCCTGATGTGAGGTTGAATCGGTATCCTTGAAATAGGATCTCGAAGTCGTGCCAAGTCCCCTTCAAGGCGTGCAACACCGTCCTTCAGCCGGTTGTACTCATCCAAATTCAGGCCTGCTTTAGCCGCTCGCTTATGTACATCTATCAGGTGCTGTCTATCTCTCACGTCTGGCAATAAATACTCCTGAAAACAAAAAATAGTCAAATGATGCCTTTATTATGCCCAAAGTTTGAACCTCGTTAGTTTAATATGCACGTATCAATTATAACATCCATCCTAAGTTCAGGAGTCGGTCAAGAAAATACCCTTGTAAGTGAAAACTTACTATCAACTAGTAAGGATCAATTAATAAAATTCAATGGTTATAGTGAGTTGAAAATACACAAATTTCTATAATTATAATGATAATTACCTCATTCTAAGATAAAAACTAAAAGACATGTATGTTTTTCACTCAACTTTAAACCAACTCATCACTAAGAGATCAATCTCACCAGATAGAATTGCTAGGAAGGAGACATCACCATTATATTATATGATTAGCCTTTATTTTACTCCAAACTATATTTATATAGGTTGTTGTAGGCCAAAAAAATGGGAAAATTTATTCAACCCTCGACCCTTCATACAAGAGACAACTCCTCATTGTTATATCCTCATTTATAATGTTATTTAAAATTTAACCTACATCTTAATTTTGATTTATTTACCATTTGACAATTGTTACATCCATTCTTAGTTAATCTTATGTTATTAACCCTCGGTCGGGCGTGTGGTATCTAGGAGATTAAACTGAATGACGAATGAAGTACACGACTCCATGGAACACAGGAGCACAACATACCTTGAGGGGGAGACCTATAAAGCACTTAACTCGAAGCACTACACCACCACTCTCTGCTAGGAGGAGTGGCAAAAATTTATCTAGAAACCGTGTATCTGAGAGATCACGCGCCCGACGAAGGGTTAACAATGGTAGGCATTTTTTTTTTGTTTTTAATTTAAATATATATTTTTCTTTTTCCCCACTTTTTTAAACATTTAATTTGAACATACATTTTTTTCACAACTTATTTTTTTTTAAATTTAAATATCTATTTTTATCACTACTACTTTTTTCTTTTTTTTTAATCCAGATACATACATGAACTCATGATATAATATAACTATTTACATTTATTTATATACGTCATATTTTATGTTGTATAGGAAGTTGGATTTGGGGACACAACAACCCTACCTGAAGGGAAATTATCTATGTTGGAGAATTATCTAATTTTTTCTAAGTCATTATTGCCCAGGCTTACATCTATCCCTGCTTTCCGCTGCTGTACCATTATAACGTCATTATGGGCAGACTCAGGGGCCCTATTATTTCTACTTGTCTCAACCGTACCTTCTGACCTTTTTCATAGCAGAGATCTGAGGTACATGCAATTCTATTATAATAATAATTAAAATGGATCAGCAGTGCCTTTTCTACTCCTCACTGATGGATTCACATAATTATCACAAGGTCATCCTTTTCCTTAACAACAGAGCTCTTCAGTTTTATTTTGCAAAATTTGGAACCAAAAAAGAAATATTTTACTACTCTTCATCAATTGGCTTCAACTAATGACTTCTGACAGATTGAACTATGAGATAAGCATCAGCCGATTCTGACAATTTTGAAGATATATTGATATAAAGGTTATGCCTGAATACAAAAATAATTGATATAATTATGAAAAAAGGTATTGAGCAAAAGCATTTATTTGATTGAAAGCAAATGTGTTTAGACAATAATACTTATTATTAGCATTTATTCAATGTTTATTTGTAACAAATAAGTTAGGTCATTAGTTTTCATCCTGAAATAAATACTTTCTCTGATTTCACCCTAAAATAAATACTTTCTTCTGAGTCTACACTCTGATTTCATTGCAGAACCACTTACTCTCCTTCAAAAAGTATTTATTTTAGCATTTGGACCTAATTATAATTTTCAAACTTATGTGTCAGTTTTTCAGTCTGCCTTGACAAAGGTAATACATTTTTACCGAAACGTTGGCACACTGAAGTAGTTTTCATTCCAACCCACATGACTGACAACCACATACAACAAAGATTTTTCTAACAGCGGTCATCACCAAGAATATTATATACTTTCTATTTTTCAGATAAAAGTGCTGGTAGATATCAAGGAGAAACAGAAACTGGCCTTCCTTCCGCAAACATATTTAAAAATGACAGTGCACTTTCAGAGCAAATGTATTGCTTGTTGAGTAAGGCCTATTTTTGTTTCTATTTAAATACTTTCTAGCTATTTTAAAAGAAAATTATATAGAGAGCCAAGAGGACTTATTCTGTCAAGGGGAGAGCTATAGAAAGTTGAAGGAAGTATTTAAGTGATTGTAACATAATAATAATCTCTTACAAAGTAAATTAAACAATAATAATAATAACTAACCTGTCTTGTGAGTACAAAATAAGCATATGCTGCCATTGCAGTGCCATATGTAACGAAGTAAGTAACAGGTTCCATGATATCCCATGAATACTCCCACCATGTGAGACGGGCAAGGATTCCAAATTGGACGGACATCAGTCCTAGCCCCACCCACGTCAGTGCTGTTGCCTTTCTCCCGGCAATAAGATCTAGTTCCTTTTTCTTCTAAAAAATAAAATGAGGAAATAAAATATGATAGTTATTAACTTTCTTTTAAAAAAAGAAAAAAAGTTATTTATTAACATTTAGATTATGCTACTAAGGCTAATTGGGTAATCTACAGGTTACCACCCTTTCTAGTCAGGGTAGGATTAAGGACTCCACTTAATGAGTTCTTCACTAAATAAATTGCTATTCCTCATGGCTCTATGTTTACGAAGAAAAATCAAACTCACATAGCTAACCTGCACCCCTTCTATTATTATTTTGTGTTTCTATATCACAAAATTCAACATAAAAAACATGGAGAATATAGTCTACTTAAATTGGTAATGTTACTGGATTTTCTTGAAGAAGAATAATAATATTTCACTATTTATGTGCATATAAAGAAACCATCTAATACAGAAATAAAATGCTTTTATTTTTCTTACTTAAGTTGTTAAAAGCATACCTCCATTTTTGTTTCTCTTTCTGGGGTGAAACAAGGTTTTTATATATCAAATTACAACTTACGATGTAAAAGCATTTTGCACAATCATCTCAGTTTATAAATATTCTCACCTTGATGCCTCATCATTGGCTAAAAAGAGAGAAATATTAAGAAGGGCTAGGAATGGAACATTTTAGATGACCAAATGAATTACTCAGCTTCTGACAAAAGACATTTCATATACATACCTTGAAAGATATCTCACAAAAGGTTGTTACTATCTATGAAATGTAAGCAAGAATTAATATAGTTAGCCTGGCGAGGAGAGTTTGATTTTCTTCTAACAGAATGGGGTTTGTTACTATTTTTTTTTTTTTTTTTTTGAAAGTGTCGACTTCAGTAGTCTATATATTTGATATTCTTGAACATGAAAATTCATAATTCAATTGTAGGGTATTACTTTATCAACAAGATTTGTTATATAATATTTTTTTAAATTTGACTCATAACTGAGTTATTTGGGATTATAAATATTGTCCCTTCTCTAAACCTCCAATGAGTTGACCAACATTTAGGTACACAACATGTTGGTAACAATCAAACAAAAATGATATATATATATATATGCATTATATATACATTGTTTAAGTGGTACAAGTGGTTTATGTTAACATGGAAATGATCTTAAATAGGTTTTCCAAATTGCTTAGTCAAAATAGTTCAATTTAAAAAAAAAAATTACAATATTTTAAGCCAAATTGATATTTTAGAAAAATCATTTAGTGCAATTGAAATATCATTATAATTTTGAGTGTATTTATGAAAAACTATGAGAGGCCTAGGTTAGCCATGTGAGTTAAAGCATTGACCTTAATCTCACATGGTAAACCTAGAGTGGTGAGTATGATTCTTGCCTGGGCAAAGGAAATTATTTAGTGACGAAATTCATTAAATAACGTCATAAGTCCCACTCTGACTAGAAAAGGGTGGTAACCTGTAGATAACCCGTCCTAATTAGCCTGAGTTGCAAAAAGTGGACGTTAATAAATAAAAAAAAACTATGAACACCTTTATTTCAAAATGCAGTTTGTGGCCAGAGACATAGATTTACAGGACAGCCTCAATTATGATCATGTCAATATTTACTAAATTGTTAAATTCAAATGAATTAGAGGAGTCAGCCTTTAGTCCATTTAGTATCCTGCTGAAGGGGTGTTCCACTAACTATTTTACAATTGTCATAATTAATTCAATTTCATTTAATAATTTATGATACCTCATGCAGAGTTTGGGGAATCAAAGCAAAAACAGAGGGGGTCAGTGATATGCTGAGGAAGACTTATGAGGATTATACAGAGAGATTAATTCAACATGGAAGTTCTAAATGAGGCAAGTGAGAGCAAAAGGCTCATCAAGGCCATGGAAAAAAGGAGAGTAAATCTTCTTAGGCATATCATAAGGCACATCGACTTCCTTACAAATATATTTCAAGATAAGGACCTTGAGCATAGGAGAAGAGGAAGGCCTAGAAAATCCTATTTTGAAGACATCAAGCATCTTATGGATTTCAGTGAGCATAGAAATCTGAAAAGAGTAGCTTCTGATAGAACACACTGGTTGCAACTACAAGGCGTAGCCTTTAGATCATGATGATGATGAGAGACTAAGCTGACAGAATAAAAAGCATGACATAGTAGAATGGACAAGAAAGAATAGACACAGTCATCTAAGGATGATCGATGTGAGGTTAAATATATAAGCCGAAACCCACAAAACAATCAAGAATGAAAATTTCAGGATTAAGGGATTTGTTAGGAGTATGCCAGAAATAATGAGAAATAAACTAAATCATTTTGTGCTTAAATACTACTTGAGGATTTTTATTTATTTATTTTAATAATAGCTTATTAAAACAATAAAACTATTCTAGAACTACAGTTGAAGAATAGTTTTGGAACAGGTATTACTCACGAGTCTCTAACATATAAAAAGGTCATAGTTATACACAGATATAGATACAACATTACACATTTAGGAGAACTGTACATGGATGAAAACAGCTTTTATTATGCAAAACAATTTTTAAATTATAATACAATATTATTTATAGATCTGCTTTTACTACACTTTTCAGAAATTTAAACTGTAACACACACACACACACACACACAAACATATATATATATATATATATATATATATATATATATATATATATATATATATAATGTATATATGTGTAGTAACTCTTTTAGTAAATAATGAATGGTTTAGTAAATTAATATATATTCTCTTAATCTAAAATGTTTTGCGCTAGCCTTCCTCATAAGATGAGTAATGGTACTACACTTTTCAAGGTAACCAAGCCTACTGGGAAGAGGAGTTCGCTGTCTGATTCCATATCTCCTGCCAAGAGTTTTAATTCTTTGCTATTCTCCATCCTTTTGGTTGGGGGCCTGCTTCTTTTTTGAAAGTTCACTCCACCTCTTCTGTTGCCTTCCTTGGGTCCTCCTACTGCCACATGTTGCCCACTCAGTTGTAGTATATGACCATCTAATATCCGTGAATCAACAGATGTCATTCATAGCCATTCCCATTTTTAAACTTTTATCATAATGGAAAAGTGTTCGAGCCCTTTTTCTTCTAAATATCAGTGCATTTTATCCTCTCCTTTCTTTTGGTGATTCTTTTGTTATATTTCCCATGCTCCTTTCTCTCTGCAGTATTTTGTCATACTCATATTTTCTTTTATTGATTTTTTGTGCATGACCACAAGAACTGTGATAAAGGATAAGATTAAAACCCAAGTTTTATGCTTCTCAGCATAAAATAAAATTACAAAATGGGGCTCAGGCTAACCATATACATTAACGTGTTGGTCATATGGGTAACTGGGGAATGTGTTTCTTTCCATCACTACACAACTCATTCAAACTGGCCTTAGCAGATGTTAAAGTTAATTTAAAAATTACTTACTTAAATTAAAGTAAAAAAAAAACTATTCTGAACTAAACAACTCTTAGATAATTGAGTTAGTACATACAATATAAATGAAAGACATTTACCTTTTCCATTGGTTCTAACTGTTCCCTGAGAGTTTCAAGTTCAGTTTGGAGTTCCAGTTCAAGTCGAGCTGTGTGCTCTCCGGCATTCAAGGCAGTATATAACTGAGTAACTATTGCTTTTATTTCTGTTAGTTTATCCAGTTGGACACCCTGAAAGATAAACAAAATGATAGTATCCAATAAATATTTTTTGAATATATTTTATTTTTATGTGTATGATAACTATATAACTTTACTCCGAGCCACAACAAAGAAAAGCAGTCTCGAATGAACCAGGAATCTAGGAGATCCCTGGAGAAGCTCATAGTTGTAGTAATAACTGAAATGAACAAATGAAATATCGTATTTAACTCTAACCTTTCTAATTGAGATGGTGGGGTGGTATGGTTTTTGCTATCTGACTGCAGCCAGAAGGAACCAACAACATAGAATTTTTTATTTTAAGAATAAGCTTGATTCTCAGGAACTTACTTTCTTTCCAAGAGCTTGTCCAACTCTGAAATCTACCTAGGAATCTGATGACTGAGGAAGCGGAAACTATGTCTGTGTTTTAGCCAAAGTTGGTTTAGTCATCAACATATATCCCACTTTTTCTTTATCATACACAGAATCTTAATTTATAGATTTCTGTGATGCTCTTCAACACATATAAAAATTATATAATATGTCTACATCTGTAATAATACTTATTTCCAAAATTGTCCAAATGTAATTAACTATATAGTAATTGAGGCCCCTCAGTATACTATATATGTCACATATTTATTTTAATATATTATTTCCATTTAATACAGAGATGAATTTGGGCATTTTTATCAGTACTTGTTGCTTAATACTCTATTTAATGATCTGAGTGATGAAGTTAAAAACTTATGAGTTTAGATATTTTTACCTCTCTGCCTTGATGAGTGCTCTGTTTTAAAGTAAAGAAAATGTCAGCAAGGAGGCACTGATTTTGTAGAATATATCAAAATAATTAATTGTAGTAATTAATAAGTAATATGCATGTGGGCGCGACTCGAGGGACATTGAAGTTGTAAGGTCATACTGGGAAATGACTACTTATGCATGCTTACGGGTTATGGAAGGAGGATTTTGTAACAATTCTGGCCACAAGAGAAATTTATTCCAGTTATTGCTGGATGGGTTGATGAAGAAGGCAATGGGAAGCCACTGTATGCTTCTGTGACCCTCTTCTTCTTTGTTCATTTATGTGAAAATCAGGATTACCTGTTCATCGGAACAATTACAAAGTGTAGCAAGTAGATTCAATAACAAACCTAATGTAAAAGAACAATGAAATGTCTCGATGTATGTATAACAAATCTAATAATACCTCATTTCTTTTTTCTTCAGGATTATAATACTGAATATAGTAAGTTTTATTGTTGTAATACTACGAAATACATTATGTTAATATTACCTGAGCCCCCCTATCGGGAGCTTTGACATAGTACTCCTTGTCGTTTATCGTAAGTTTGAAGTCTTCTTCTATGAGATTAGCTATCGAATTGGAAGACGCTATTTGAATATTTTCTGAAAACAAGGAAAATATATAGTATGCTATTTATTTCTTATTTCTAAAAAAGATACATCCATTTTATGGAATACATTGTAATGTACATTTTAACAATAATTAAGTTTTTCATAAATTACAACAATCAAGGTTCAAAAAAAATATACCTAAATCAAGAGTATTTGAAATTTATGACATTTTCAAAATCTTTACACTTAGGCTAACTATATTCTACGGATGACTGAGTTTCAATTCAAATTTCTTGCATCTTCAGTGTCCTAATCTTATTGAGGTCATCATTATGGTGCTCCTAGTTAGGAGCTAGGAGGGTGAGCCAGGAATAGAAATATACTATGCTTCAAACTGCATAATTGGGGAAAAGTCAAAATTATATTTTCGTGGCTAACTACTCCAGGAGTCATCTCTCCTTACTGCTAATTTTCAATGTCTCTCTGGCCAACTTCATATTGCGGCTATTCAACTTGTTTTCTAGTAGAGATCCCCTTAAGGAAATCGGTTGTTTAGATTGTATTTTATGTAGAATACAGGATCAAGGTCGTCAATGGCTCAAATCGGACCAGTGCTTGGGGAAATTTTGAAAATTCGAAATATATCCGTTATAATATATTCGAATAGAAAAAATGTATAGAACCAATCTTTTTCGAAACGCAAATTCCTATAAATGTTGTTATATGAAATTATTTTAAGATAATTGAATTTTTTAATTTTCAGCTTTCAGTAAACCACCACTAGTAGTCATTACACATTAAATAGCAATATATCAAAAAACATTTTTTTTTTTTTTTTTTTTTTTTTTTTTTAAGATAAAATACCAAATATTGATTTTAACAGGACTTCATTATGTGAGTTACATGTATCTGTCATCAATTAAGATTTTACGATCTTAATACATAAATGTTTAATTAATCCAAAGCATACTCAATATTTTACTTCTTCATTCAACAATAAAGACCATATTAATAAATATGTGAAATAGGACTTGGAATAGGAGGATTGGAAAATTCAAAATATCTCCGTTATTATGAATCAGTTCGGAAAATATGCTAGAACCAATCTTGTTGAACTATTGGTACTCAAAGTATTATTTTTATACTATACCTTTTCTCGTAACTTAAAAGTCCGTCATGCAGGGCCTGCATAAACTAAGCATATTTCCCATGTGGTGGTATAGCATACATAAAATCTTAATTGACGGCGATCACATAATGAATTTTCATGTATCACGCTTAATAAAGGTATGTTGAAAACAATATTTGGTATATAAGATTAGAATAAAGTGGTTTCTGATGTAACAGCTTATTATTGATATGACCTGAGTAGGAGTGGGGGTTTACTTGATGATGAAAAGCAAAAAATCCAAATATCTCCGTTAATATTCATGACTGGAAAAAATATGTATATAAAAATATTTATAGGTAATTTAATTTGCAATAAGATTGGTTATGTACAATTTCTGATCCAACGTATAGTAAAGTATGTAGACGCATGTTTACAGATCGCCTTAGTGATTACAGCCAGGGCCGGCTCAAGGCAAAATACTGACCCGGGCAAACAACCGTTTTGTCGCCCCCCTCCCTAAAAAAGGGGGTCCGGGGGCCCTCCCCCGGAAATTTGTTCAAAATAGGGTTTAGAATACTGAGTTTTGAGGCATCTTAAGTGGTAGTTATCAATCAAAATATTATCATATTTTCAAGTGAAAAGATAAGATGACTGAAAAAGTATGTAGGCCATCACCTTTTTGCATACATTATAGTAGGCTATACGTAATACATTGTGTGTTTTTGAGTTAGCTTATATTAAAAAAGTTTATTAAAGAAATTTACGCAAGAGAATACAAAATATTAACTTTATAAAATCGAAAACGAAATTTTTCACTACTTGGGCGTTTGGTCGCCCCCTGGCTGCGTCGCCCCGGGCAGTCGCCCGGGTTGCCCGGCCCTGATTACAGCTTTGAAGCTCTCAATGTTCTCAGGGGTGATCTAAAGGGCCGAGGGAGTCCAGTTCTTCATGATGTTGCCCTTGCAGTTTGTCTGAACGTAGTGATCCATGTAATAATAATTTCTGGTTCAGGACACGGGCCAAAGGGGCTAAATTAAAGCGATCCCGAAAGGCGAGCTGGATTGGGATCACTGAACATCCACTCGAAAAGTAGGCAGACGCGAATAAACTGTGTTGGGGCAAAACTTTATCGCTACGCTACTATATCAACAGTCTGAATGGCTCGCATTTTAAATGATGATGATTCCCCACTTACATCACGTATTTGTATTTACCTCATGACGTATAAGTTCAATGAGAACAATATTTGTTATTTAGGCTTCAAATAAAGTGCTACATAATATAACCGCTTATTGTTGATATGACATAAGAAGGAGTGGGGGGGGGGTTACTGAAGGCCAAAAACTAAAAAAACGCAAATATCTCGTTTAATATTAAGGATAATGAAAAAAATGTATATAACAACATTTATAGATCATTTAATTTTCAATAAGATTGGTTCTATACAATTTTTGAACCGACGTATATTAACGGAGATATTTCGAATTTTCAAAATTCCCCCTGTAACCCCCTCCCCCCTTCCAATGGTTCGATTTCAGCCATTAATGAACTTGATCTTCCTTTTTTACATAAAACGATTAAAAATCGAGTTTGGTAACGATCAAACAAAAATTGCGACCACTAGAGCGGTCGGGTAGATGACGAAAATAAGGTCCGATCAAAATTTTATATATATATATATAATTTTGAACGGACCTCATTTTCGTCATCTCCTGGATAGGATCGATGGACATTTGAAGAAATTTTTCGAAATTCGCGTCATGAGTACGACCTCAATAGCTGATTTCCCTTGAGGTTATGCTGTCGCAACCTGTATCTCCATCAATATGAGGTTGAGCGAAAAAAGGCATGTAACCAGTACTGCTCCAAATTCAATTTTCTAAAACTTAACTTAGTCTTAAATATACATTTTGTCTACCTCCAATATTTAGCCAGTTATTTTAATGTGTATGGTTTCAGCCTTCAGTTAAACCCCACTTCTACACTTCCGATTTCGCTCACAGCAATTTAGTAAATAAACATTTCATGCCCTGTTTACATACAATGCTCATTTACTTAGGCTTCTTACTACGGGGGATAGATGGTGATGTCTATGTCACCGGCATGTCACTTCAGCAAGAGGGAAATCTGCTTAGATTACGCAGCTTCTGCATTTCGAACTTTGTTAATTGTCTGTTTGTACTGAAATTCTTTTCTCAAGTGCTCATTTGAAACTTAATTAACAGCATAAAACTGTTTATTCCATTTAAACTAACTTGTCGCCAACAATCAAATCAAACATTAAGTAATGCATTAGATATTGCATAGAACTCTTAACTTACTGACATGTAATAACTCTGCAATAAATTAAACCTTCCGTGATATTATATATATATATATATATATATATATATATATATATATATGTATATATAACAGATCAGGGAGGTTACTGTAACCCTAGTCCTAAGTGCAATAGATATGTGTCGTAGATTTTAAGTATCTTTAGTCTCGCCCTGAAGAAGAGAAAATAAAGATTCTCAAAATATCGGCATAAACTAAGATTTTTTCATCAACATTGGCCAAAACATCAAAAAGAATAACACCATATATAAATATAACCTGGTCGAAAACATCAACACAATTATATATATATAAAAGAAAGATATATTTTTAGGGAATGTCATATGTCAAAAATGAACAGATCACAACATCAATTTTTGGATTTCTCGTGAAAACATTCCAACTTTTTAAATAATTATTACTTAGCTTTATAAAAAAGCTGTGTGAGTTTCACCTCTATTTCTTCACGGTTTCTTTTAGTTCAACAAGAATCTTTTAAATTGGATAGCAGATTTGGAGTGTTTATTTTTAATTAAAATATGATAATAGATTAGTTGTGATAAGGGCCATCATAAGAGCATTATGGACCCTGAGCACGCAACTTGTATATTATAAAGAAAGAACTTGTCCCTTCCTCTAAATAGAAAATAATAATGAACTATAAAGTTTTTCTGGATAGAGTTTCTAAAGTAAGCAGATTTCACTCAGGGGGCTCACTGGAGATGTTAATTCAAATTGAATACTATATTATTTCCTTAGTAAGGTCGCATTTTATAGGACTTGAAGTTTTAGCTGTACATTTTAGCATATTCTCGTTAAGGGAGATCATAGATCCTTCCAATGAGATGACTAAAATGAGGTCAATACAAAATTATATAAATATCTGTCAGTTAAAGCTCAAGTAGTCAAAATGTTTTTTCGATCGTTACCAAACTCGGTATTTAAACGTTTTATGTAAAAATAAGCATCGAGTTCTTTAATGACTTGAAACAGACCAGTGGAGGGGAATTTCGTAAATTCAAAACATCTCCCTAATTATACGTCGATCAGAAAATTGGATCTGTGACTCCATAAATGTTGTCATATACTCTTGTATTTTGAATGTTAACCGTGATTTTTGAATTTTTTTATTTTTGAGCCATTTGAGCTCATATTGATAATAAGCTATTATAACATGAACCACTTTCTTGGAAGCTTGTATTGTTTTCATTGAGCTTTTACTGTGTGAGGCAGCGGTTTCCAACCGGGGAGGCGCCAACAATTGCCAGGGGAGGCGCCAAAAATTTTAAATAAAAACATATACCATAATATGTACAAATAAATGTAACTTAATATCGTAACATAAAATTTATTTTATATTATTTATATATTTATTATATACATATATAATGTATATGTATATGTACATGTATATTAAAATAATAATAAAATGGGGAGGCATACAAAAAAATGTTTTCTTTCGGGGAGGCGTAGTAGCGTAAAGGTTGGAGACCACTGGTGTGAGGTGCATGCAAATACGTTGTGTGATGACGTCATCATTTAAGATTTTACGTTTTTTACTCGAAAATGTTTATATGACCTATACCATATCGATATTTAACCGTTGCTATCACGTTACACATTTACATGTATCTCAGACAATAAAAGTCTCTTCATAACCATATTTGGTATTTAAGCTTAGAATAAAGTGGTTCATGATATTAACGAACATGACCTTTATTTTTACATAAAACGTTTAAATATCTAGTTATTATTAGATACGACCTCCAGAGCGTTAACAGACAAATATATATATAAATACAGTTTTGAACGGACCTCGTTTTCGCCATCTCCTGGGTAGGATCGATGGACATTTGAGGAAATTTTGCAAACAATCGCGTCATGAATACTACCCCAATAGTTGATTTCCCTTAAAGGGAATTTGCTAAAAGACTCCATCACCAATATTTCTCAAGTAATTCATGCTTCTATCAGTGTATTCTGTATTAATATAATATATATAAAGGAAGTATTGTAAACTTTTTTAGAGTTGATAAACATTGTAGTTAATGAACATTGTGATTAATAACTTCCTCATAAATGTGTTATTAATATTTTAGGACTAATACCTGTTTTTACATATTCATTTTGAGTGAAAAAGACTTAAGGCATGTTACAGACATTCTTACTTCTAAATGAGACTTCAAACCAACCTTTGGTTATAATTTTCCTAAAATATATTGTGTAAAGCTTTTCTCATTTTTTGCTTACCCCTGGTAGTGACTGTGACCTGTACAACGGCAGAGTCCTCCTTCCTTATCATGTCGACGAGATCGCCGACAGTGTTGGCTAGAGGCCTGAGCGTGAAGAGGCATGGCTTCCTGGATGTTGGCATAGGGACCAATACATGTGGCACGCCTCGCCGGTACTCTACCTCCACACCTAAGCCAAAACAGAACAATGATATTAAAAGGAAAAAAAAGAAAAATCAACAAATGGTTACTATGACATCGTAAATTATAAAGTCCTCTACGCAGGAGCTGCTTAAACTAAGCAGAATTCCCACGTGAAGATTTATAATAGAAAAATCTACATACAGTGAATATTAAGTGAATAAATACAAACGGTAATGAGAAATGATTAAGTCAATTTACAGTTTTAATAATCTCACAACAGAAAGCGTCTGAGTTGGAAACAAACAGGTCTGCCAGCTGCTCAGAGCCTGAACAGATAGATAGAAAAACAATTACTGAAATACATCTGAATATAATATATTACTTTTTTTGAAAGCTATTTACTATAGCTAGCGCTGTAATTTACAATGAATCGGAATTATTTTTATCTGAATCACTCACATTTTTTAGTAATCTAAGAATAAAAGAAGGGGGAGGGGTCAACGATACAACAGCTTATTATTAATATGAAATGAGTAGGAGTGAGGGTTTACGGAAAGCCGAAAACTATAAAATCCAAATATCCCGGTTAATATTCATGATAGAGAAAATAAGTATGCAACAACATTCAAAGGCAATTAAATTTGCAATAAAATCAATTCTATACAATGTTCATATCCAACGTATAATAATCGAAATATTTCGAATTTTCGAAATCGGCTAACCTAAAATCCCAAGCCAAGGTACATTGTTTTCTTAGCGAGTATCATTTAGGAAACACATGTATGTACAATAAACAACTTCGGCAGAATTGTTTAATGAAAAAAAAAAACAATGTTCCATTTACAGCGTTAGCTTATTTTTGACAAATGAATCCTAAAATATCAGGGAATGGAATTTGAATTAAGAATCCTACGAAAAACTAGAACCAAAATATAGATTCTCTTATACATGTTTGCCTAGACAATGATTTGACAATGAATGCTTCGAACAACATGCTATTGACAATCCAAGGAATACAAAGCAACCGAAACTTACTAAGTTAAATATTAATAAATGTCACACTTTAACTTACACAGGACCTCAAGAACACAAAGTCACTAGACAACTAAATGAAGGACTACATTTTATTATTATTATTTATTTATTAACGTCCACTTTTTGCAACTTAGGCTAATCGGGACGGGTTATCTACAGGTTACCACCCTTTACATTTTATATTCAGAACTAATAAAACATTTAAGACAAAAATTAAGAAAATGACATATAACTTGAAAGGAGTATCTAAACACTCACATGCTTTAACACCGTCACTGGAGCAGCTAAACAAGCATCGACAGACGGCTGAAGATTATATAAACAGAACTCACAAGACGATTTTTCAAACTAACCAAACAAGCCATATGTTGGCTAATCGCTCTAAAGATTGTGGGAACACAGGACATTTACAAACTAAGGGACATCGATTAGACATATTTGAGTATAAGGAGATCTGTAAACAACATTGAAAGGTGACATATTAGCGAAAGGCTCAACAGTAGGTTAGATATTCAACAGGCTTGAAGATAGTGCTCTGGCATTAATACCATATGCCAAGTATACTCTATAATGAGCTAGGTATGGGGATAGTTTATTTACTAAGATACATTTCTATATCTCAAATAACCTGAACCATTTCTTTTTTTTCGTAGACCGACCAACCACCTTTCCCGTACTGCAACTTACTAACGATGACCATTTGTCAGCCATGTCGTTGGCAAGACTAAAATCCAAAGAATGTCATCTATGCAAAAGGCTTAAGACGCACAGTATGACACAATATGGAAGAATTGATGTGAACTCTGACCACAATAATGAAGTCCGACGCGGATCAATGCGAGTGTATCACCGTTCGAACTCGACATTTCGACAGAACAAACTGGTCTGTGCAATCATATTTGCACCGTGCAGGCCACCCTCCAGCATACATATATGCATGTTTGTACGAAAAGATTGATTATGCATGCTTGTCATGCTTACAGTTACGTATGTAGCCACCTTGCAGAGAATGCCTATGGAGAATTGAATGATATCATGTAGTACTAATGATCAGATGAAGCAACCCTTATATTTCAATCGGAATCATCAGCTAACAATAACAAATCTTTACTTGGTACAAAGAAGCAAAAACAAAATTAACCAATAATAGGCGTGAAATTTAAAATCGATTTCGACCTTGGGTTCAATTGGGTCTATTAAACAGTCTGAACAAATTAGGACCTCTAAGGTAATTCTTGAAAACAGCTATTACAATCAGGCATGGATTAATATCACAAGGAAATAAAAGCTATAATAACTACTAATATACAATGGTATGAATCATTTCTTGAGAAGAATTACAAAGAGTAGTAAATTAGACATGAAAGAACATAATACAAAACTTTAGTAATGGAAAAAATAATGTCAGAATATTTATTACTGGCCGTACTGTATTTGTAGACCTGGACAAGTGCCAATATACAGGTCCTTTTATAGCGGTTTTATATTCCCCTTAGGCCTTCCTGAGTTGTGAGCAGGTTACAATTTTTTTTCATTTACACCCACGTCGGTGTATCTTTTATTAACACCTAGTAATGCTCTCAACATAGGGTGGCATTTCTTCTATCCCGCGATCTTTGTTTCTACCAGTGCTTCTGTTTATTTACTATGTTAGTTATAGCATATAACATTATTTCTTGTACTGAAATAAATAAATTAATTGTAAGCATTTGAACTACCTAGTTCTTCACTGAGTTGAAATGCTTGTGAATTGATGACTACCTGTAAGCAGAATTGCTTGGATGTGAGAGTTACATTAGCAATGATAAGCAGGCAAGGATTCATCAGAGACCGACAGTGAAAATGCAACTGTCATTCATTGGCCTTGTCACATACATTCTGTCACGGAGCTATGGCACAAACCTTGATAAGTTTAGTCGGATAACTCTTAGTATTAATATGAACCCCCTTAGCCTTTTTCGGTAATAAGAATTACCAGATTTCCCTTAACGGAAATCAGCTTTGTTGTCGTACTCATGACGCGAAATATTTCCTCAAATATCCATCGATCATACCCAGGAGATAACGAAAATGATGTTCGTTCCAAACTTTATGTGCATATTTGTCTTTTAACTCCCTAGCGGTCGCATTTTTTTTTTTTTTTTTTTTATACCAAACTCGATACTCAAACGTTTTATGTAAAACCAAAGATAAAGTTCACTAATGGCTGAAATCCGACCAGAAGGTGAGGGGCAAGGTTAGAGAGGGGAATTTCGAACATCCTTAATTTTAATATGTTAATGTTAGATCCAATTTTATTGAAATTGTAATGTTCTTATGTATGTTTTTTTTTTTTTTTTCACTTTCTTGAGTATTAAAGAAGATATTTGCATTTTTTAGTTTTCGGCCTTCAGTAAACTTCCCTTCCTACTAATGTCATATTAACAATGTGCTTCTTATATTATGAAACACATTATTTGAAGCCTTAATTCCAAATATTGCTCTCATTGAACTTTAACGTTTTGAGGCAAATGAAAATACGTGACGCACGTGGGAAATCTGCTTAGTAAACGCAGCCCCATGTGTGACGGACTTTTTTTTTTTTTGGCAACACTTCTAACAATGAGTAACACTACTGCCGCTTGAAAACAGAATATGGCAAGAGGGATTCTTACGGTGAAAAGAAATATTTCGTTACAGTTGTCTTACTTTTTATACCATCATATTTTCCGCCATTTTAAAGTACACTAATGAGATTCGTGTTTCAAAAACTGGCACATCGGGAATCCACTTTATCCAGCATTTTGATGTTCGGAACAAATACCGCAATTCATTTGAAAGGGCACACATCTCATGGCTATATTTCAACCTAAATATAATTTCATTCTATTTATATTTAATTTATTATGTTTAACTATTTAGGAACGGACACATTGTAAGAGGTAGAAGTAATTTAGAAAACAATCCGACATAGAAAAATGTGAATAATAAAATACCCACAGAAGAACTGGAAAACACAAGTACTTATATCAGTGAGAACGTAAACGAATGCAAATGAAGTATGTCTGGTTCAGAGGAGGAAGGTTATATGTGAGGCAGACAGATAATTTAAACAAGACCCAAGTAGTATCTGAAACTGATTTAAATACCCGAAGAAATTACAGCTATACAAAACCGATTCGCAACATAAAATGTTTTATGTATGAAAGGAAACATGTGATTCGGAATCAAATTTTGAAAAAAAAAAATCTTACTTATCTATGCTTTTGTGAAAACAGGGGCATTGTTGATCTATTTCTTTACCATAATGACAAAGCTGTTCCAATCATTTAAATTTGGAAATACTAAAGAAGTTATTTATATTTTGCAAGTATTCAGCCCTTAATAACTTCTTCCTCTTCGCAGCAGGTACTAAAGAGTTTCACTCAAAAAATAATTAAATTATTAATACATTACTAACGGTGAATTCCGATCTAAAAATTTATAAAATACACTACTCCGCCCCTAATAAACTCTTGTTCATAGTCATTTATAATTGAGGATTAACTAATCACAATATGCTAATAAACAAATTAACATTCGGTAATAGTAGAGAAGGACTACATTATGTGTGGGTTTTGAAAATGATTTCATTGGCGTTGCATCCCAGTGACTAAACTTCAAATAACAGTACTCTACACAAATCAAAAATATTCAAAAATTATAAATTAAAAAAAATGCTGTGGTTTACTGATTTTTTTATAAAAGTAACAATTTCATAATTCTGTGTTCTATAGAAATGTTTGAAAACTTTGTTTGAATTTGAGGCTGGGAGGATATCACTTTAATTCCCTTCTAAGAAAAATATTCAATTATTCATAAGCGAGTTGAGGCTGGAAGTTGCCAATAGAATATTCTAGAAGCGCCATTCAGATAGAACGCAAGCAGTTCTTCAGCGAGCATGTGGATGAGCCTCAGGGAGTTCTAGTAATATTTTAACACGCCTCAGGATTTTATCAAAGCTTTGAATTCCAATCGCTTCCGTATTTTCAAATAATCAACCGGATCGTTTATTCAACCGGAAAGCCAACTATTCAATAATTCATTGAGCTTTGCCATTAATGTGCCACTCCAATAAGGAAATACGCTTTTGCGGTTGACTTTATGAAGCCAAGAGAAGTCCATCACACAGGGGTTGCGGCAACTAAGCAGATTTCCTATGTACTGTTATGACACTCTACTGATATCATCTCCTATATATTATTTCTTTCTAAAGATAACATTTTTTGAATTCTCGAAACTCCCCCTCTAAACCTCCTCTATTCCTGGTTCGATACCCGGCATTAACGAACATGAACATTAGAAATGAATGAGGCGGTTAAATCTTCAGAATGGTATTGATGAAATAAACATCTTCAAGTCAGAAGTGGAAAATCTTAATTGATGATGTCATCTCGCTACGTATATTAAATATATCTCGCATAACAAAGCTCCATTGAAAAAAAAAAAATTGTTATTTAACCTTTCAATGAAGTGGTTCATAATAAAACAACTTTTGACAGATTTCCTTTAAGGAAAATCAACTTTTGAGCCTGACGCGATTTTTGAAAAAAATTCTTAAATGTTCATCGATCCAACACAGGAGACAACGATAATGAGGTCCGTTCAACATTTTGATATAATATATAGATTGTGTCGTTGTTGTTTGTTAAGATTTGTGGTAAATGTTGATAAAATAAGTTTTAGTGTATGCCAATATTTCGAGAATTCAATTTTCTCTTCTTCAGGCCAACTACATATTTGTTTGGGGGTAGATGTTGTTGTGCCTGCATCAGAGAAGGAAGATGTTGACAATCTTCTATTGGGTTTTTTTCTGGCGATGTTGGTAGAAGTTTAGCAGAGCTGGTGTATTTTGGATCCATATTAGTTGTAGATGGTCTTGTAGCACATGCCCTCTGTTATATTCCCATTTTAGATAGAATTATATTGATGAATTCGACCAGGTCATTTATCATTATAGATTTTGTCGTGGTTTTTACTGTTGTTGTTTTTTTTGCTAATAAGACACGAGTAAGTGGTTAATATTCACGATAGAGAAAATATGTGTAATAGAACATTCATAGTGCATTCAATCAATGTAATTCGATTCGAATAATAACGGAGATATTTCAATTTTTCCAAATTCCCACCTTTAAGTGTTGTTCAATGTACAACCCCTGTTGTGCTTCCTCGTTCGTTCCCGAGCAAATCAAGATTACCTCTTCACGGACACAATTACTAGGTGTAGAATGTTAGAAGTCTTCCCATGAAGAATTATGGAGTAAATCCTTGTTTTTTTCATTTCATTTTTATTTATTTATTAGCGTCTACTTTGCTACTAAAGCAAATCGGAAAGGGTATCATCTACAGAGTATCAAGACTATTGTAAAAGAAAGCAATAGTCTGGAAGTATATATATATATATATATATATATATATATATATATATATATATATATATATATTTAGTGGGAAACAGGTCTCAATAACACGAAGTCTTCCCACCAATTTATTTATTCATGCACAAGGCCTTTCGGCACTAACGTGCCATCATCAGGTGCTAACCAACAAACAACAAAGAAACAAGCTTAGGCTAAGTTATGCATTCAAGAATTACATTTTGAAATATTTAACAAAATAGAATTTCATACTAAAATCAGTCTTAGAAAAAAATTCCTAACTTAAAACTACTAGAATCTAAGTCAAACATTAATAGAATGTATTATAGTTCAATTAATTAAAATAGTCACAGTGAATAAATACTCTAAACATTAACAAACACATGTATACCCTATTAAAAAAATTACTATAAATATATATATATATAAAATTGTAACCTCTGTCTGTACATTGATTTTTTTCACGAAATTTCTCGATAACTTTTCGTTTCACATGTCATAGACACCATATCTGCATTTTGTTTCTTTCGTGTATGTTTGTTTGTTTGTTACCTTTTCACGCATAAACGGCTGAACCGAATTTTATGAAACTTAGTATGTATATTACTACTAACCCAACTTAGACTTTAGGCTATATTAATTTTCTCTGAGACGAACAGGAGTGGGGGTTATAAGGGAAGCCTGAAATTAAAAATAGCGATATTTCGTTTCCTATTGGTTTTTCGGCAAATATGCACATAACAAAAGTTGTTTATTTTGTTATTTGGAGTAACTTTTGTTATATACACTTTTGTCGTATACCTAAGTATAAATGAGTTATACGTTAAAACTTTAGCGGGAGCCAACAATTTTATTGGGCACTAAAGGCTGAACCGAACATAACAAAACTCGGTATGTCAATTAGCATTAATTCTTCCATGATTATAAGTTATATTAAAATTTTTAGGTTCGAACGGGAGGAGGGTTATACGGGAGGCCTGAAATAAAAATTCACTATATTTACATGTATAAGAGACGGGAAATATAAAAATATCGAAGACAGTGAGCCTTATCGAACAAATAATTCTATTATTAGAAAATCCACGACAACGACGGGTATCAATCCTAAACACTGGGACGGGTAAATGTCAAAATATTGTGCAATGTATAGCCTGCTGAAAAATACCATCACCATTCAGCCTCAAATGAATTCCCGGGCGAAGCCTGGTATCTGAGCTAGTATATGTATATATATATATATATATATATATATATATATATATATATATATATATATATATATAAATCAGTCAATGCAGGTCCTGGATGCGTCTATGTCCTAAAGAAAATTCTCGTTTTTGAAAACTATTACAAGAAAATATTATGCATGACAGTGCAATGTGGACCTAAGGAATGTGGGAAAGAACTCTTGCTTTGAGAGAGGAGAGTCTAAGGAAGATAAGAAGCAACGAAAGATAAGAACACATAGAAGATGTGAAGCAATGAAGATTTTTAAAAAAATGTTTGTTTGGTGTTTTCTGTGCAATATAGAAGGCCAGACTGAGATGGTTGGGTAATGTTGAAAAGATATGATCAGAGAGGCTACCCATAATTAGGGCCCAGGGCATACTAAAACTGTAGTATCTGGCAGCTATTAGTGAGCATAAGTAATGTATGGTTTAGTTAAGTCCATCAAGAACTTTCTATGAGTGAAATGCCTACAAAATAATGCAATTAGAATATTTCTAGAGAAAATATGCTTATGATCATAGAAGCCTTGTTCTGATTGTGAGGTGAACCACGAGTTTGAATAATAACACTCCAGACGTGACATAAGTGATTGATATATCATCGAGTGGTCTTTATTCGGATTATTGTATAAAGAAAAGTTAGAAACGTATTAATTTCACAGCAGAGCAAGAAAACGTACTCTCGCCATATTAGCATACCTCATAACAAGTGAAAGTAAGTAGTAAACATAATTTCTATTCAACTATCTTTATAATTACGCACATGATAATTAATTAGTCACAATACGTGCTGCATCGATAGGAACTCAACCCTTCAGAATTAATGTAGAATGAAAAACATTTTTTCTGCAGTGGTAAAGATAACACCAGATCAGAAAGTGGTATCTCCGCCCAGTTCGTTTCGCTACAAAATTAAGGCTAAAGAATGTGAGATATATCCATGCGAGAATGCATATTAATTATAGAAAATGAAAAAGAACTTAGAAAAGCAAAATACAAAAGTGCCAAAGAGTATCTACATGACAGCATAATATTGTTCGAGCTCCTATAATTCCTTTGACGACATACATTTGCAGTCATACAACGTTTTTTGACATTCAACTACAGCTACTAATGATATACAGAAAACCAAAATAAATAAAAATATAATAAGGTACATATTTCTATTAATTAGAAAAATCGTATAATGGAAATATTGATTTCCTTCACCTAAAATTAAGACCACATTATTTACAATTTAAATGGAGAGCAGGTGGTAAATAAAAAACAAAAATCCGTTATTAAAGAAAAAATGGTAGTTTGTAAACTAGTATAGCTCATCGTGCCTAGTTATTTACAGGTGTATACTTTTCTAGTAAAAATGTCAGGGGGATACATTATTAAACGAGCTCCTCACTAAATAAATCTATACCCAAGTTGCGTATAAAACCCTCAAAAACATTTAGTTTAACAAGGTTTTAAGATAAACGCCTTAGTTCACACGGCTAACTCTAGCCACATGTGACTAAGAAATGAGGACTTTAAATATGAATAATATTTTCTAGACCCATTCGAATGAAGCTGGTAAAATACTCATATATTTAGAGTAACCTAAATATGTTTCATTAAATTCTAAAATTATATTGGTCTCACCTATACGCATAATTCTATGTAAGAAATTCCAGGAGAATAGTACGGTTGGTCAATATGCAGCGTATGTTGTCCAGAATATGGCCACGGAATGCGTAGAATGTATTGTAGTGCAAGTATTGAGTGTGTGCAAATATTTTCTAAATGCTGGGAGAAAAAAAGTATGTCACGCAGGAGCTGCGTAATCTGAGCAGATTTTACACATTCTGGCATGATGCACTAGTGATCTTATCTCGCCATATATTTTATATTTCTAAGTAAACATCCAGTGAGAAGTAATAAGGGATTACTAGTTTTATTTTCAATTTTATATTTTCAACTTATGAAAGTAAAATCTGAATTGCTGACTCCAAAACACAACGTATATGCATTTATCTCTCACAGTAAAGATCCATTGAAAACAATATTTGGTATTTAATGGCTTGGAATAAGACGCTTCAAGATATACGGGCTTAATGATAAAATGTGGAGGGTTCACTGAAGGATTAAAATTAATGACTGCAAATATCTGGGATAATATTAGAAAAAGTATATGAAAAATATACATTGATAGTCCATTAATTTCATTTCAGCCGTTAACAAATTTGATCTTTAGTTTTACATGAAAAACTTATATATGGAATCTCATCAAACAAAAATTGCTAATGCCGTAACAGATAATTATAACGTCATCTTCGCCATATCCTAGGTAGGATCAATGGAGTTTAGAGGAAATTTTTCGACAATCGCGCCATGAGAACAACCTCAGTAGATGATTTTCTTAAAAAAAAAAAAAAAAAAAAAAAAAAAAAAAAAAAAAAAAAAAAAAAAAAAAAAAACGGAAAAAGGGAAAGAAGATTGACGAAGAAAAATGCTTGTGCATATGAAATCACGAATGTACACTGACAAGCATAAATGAAAATGGAATCATTGATCCAATAATTAAAATTTATTAAGTGTATTATCGTAGCTGGTGTTGATTGAGCCCAATGCGCCCCAAGCCTTAATGACTGAAATTTCCTATTTAACCATTCTGGACTCTAAACTACTATGTTCCACCTCGCCACTACCAACCTTCCCATTTATGAAACACGTACTCCCGGTAAAATGATCAGTAGTATCAACTATCTAAATGGGTCTGGATTTTATATTTATTTTCCCTCTTGCAAAATATCTGTCAGCACCCACCGGAGTCACGTTTTAAATGAATTAAAATTAAACAGGTGACAATCATTATCATAAAGATAAGTAATAAGTATCGTTTTTTTCTTGAAGGGATTTAATACTAATTGATTTCTCAACCCAAGTTATAAACTTAATTTCTTCCGTCATTTAAACGAGTATTTTTATTCATCATTTATTACATTATCTCAACTCCTAGAAAGCTCATGAACTCTGAAAATATGAGTTAGGTCTCAAAATATTTACCAAAAGTTTCTCACGCTCTACCCGACCTCATGTCACTTAGCAGAATTGCATTATTTATTAATTAATTATTTAATTTAATATTATGCATGATAAAGATATTCCCCTTATTTTTCAAGAAACTTTCGTTAATCTTCTAAAAAGGGGGAGAATTTCGAAAATTCCAAATATCTCCGTTATTATACGTCCGTTCTAAAAATCGAATGAACCAAATTTATTTAAAAAAAAAAAAATAGGAACTATAAATATTTTATACGCGTTTATCCTCTATCTTTAGTATTAACGGAGATATTTGAGTTTTGGCCCTCAATAAACGTCCACTCCTACTCACATGTCATATTAACAATAAGCTGTTATATTATGAAGCACTTTCTTTGAAGCCCAAATACCAAATAATGTTCTCATTGAACTTTTACGTTTTGTGATAAATGCTAATACGAAGGAAATCAGCTTAGCTAATGCATGCAGCTCCTGCAACGTGAGTCACGCTGCGTGACGGACTTATTCAATTGAGAGAGTACGGTAAAGTTTTAGCAAGATCAGAACATAGTTACAAAGCATAAAGCTTTCGGTGTTTGGAGAAATCGTTTAGCCAAGATAGATGGATCTATCAAAAGATATACTTAAGGCACTGAAGTGGTAAATCGAGTTACCTGGGTTTTCATTGCCGACTTTTGTGACTGAACACAAAATAAATATCACTTCTACTAAAATATACCGTCCATTGTAATAAATGTTCCATAAAAGAACTGATGAAACTTAGGATGTAAGCACGGGCTATTGAGTCGGGAGAAAGGGGAGAATTTTCTCATTTTTTTTCCTCCCCGCGGTAATAGATGTTCCGAAGATGAAGCATGCTTAATGGTTCGTAAATTGTGAGCTCCTGCCCTCTTTCCTAAAGCCGACCACTCGGACGAACCAACTATAAAACAGTGATGTGGGGGAAAGTGATACTGATAACTGACATATTATGGATAATAAAACTCTCCTTGTTTCAACGAAATTATTCCATCTTCACTATCATTTCATTCCAAGAGCAATTACTAAGAAAACAGGTTCGCTGTCATAGATTGTTTCCAATGAGTCAAACAGCAACAATCCTTTTTGAACTGTTAATTCGCGCTGAATTACCAACAGGTTAATATAAAACGTCCAATTTCACAGGTAACTTGATGTTGTATTTTCAACCACATCACTATTCGTTAGTGACCTGATAAACAAGAATTAAAATTTATCCTAGACGAAAGATAAGATGGTTAACTGCCTTTGTCATTCAAAATAATTACAAACATTTTAGATGTAGCTTTTATAAAGGTTCTTCTATTGGCAAAAACCACCATCAGAAGAGTTGATTGGAGTACCTTTTCCAATGTTTACCCAAAACAATCTTACTTCATTATGACAATTTACCATAAACAGTAATTTCAAGTGATAAATATAATCATACAGTGCAGTTAATAAATATTTACCACATACAATCTATTGATTTCCAATTCTTTGTCATGAATATTTTGATTTTTAAAAAGTACCCTGCGAAGGTATTATGTACTATAATTATCTTAATTATTATGAAGAAATTAGTTCAAAGTATATGTTAAGGTACCTCCCACCGACATTTGTTGAACACAAACTGCAACCGAATGCAATTAATATGACACAGCGATGCAGAGGTCATCAGGCATACTTTTCAAGAGCGCTGCTGGACCAAATTGCAAAACTAATTGCACAATTTGTATGTGCTCAACAAAAGTCGATGATAACTAAAAATCAAATTTGAAATATATTCTTTACATGAATTACTTATTAGTATGAAACATCCATGCATGATTCTTTTTAAAAATCAAAGTTGTCATTGATTTTGTCGATTTTATTAATAATTCAAAGTATCATATAATTTCGAACTTCTGGAATATGAAAACAAGAGTTCAGACTATGTGAACGCTGACATTTGCTGGTCAGTTTGGGTTCTCTTTTTAAGTAAATAGCTATTTTTAGCGAACTATGCGATCTACAAACCCACTTCAAATCTTTTCTTCGAATGAGAAAGAAGACCTGAAGATTCAGCTTTTGCTAACTGAAATTGGCTATCGTACAATCTCGTTTTTGCACTATTTCATAGTGGCTATTGATTTTCAACCACGACCCAGATAAATTGTAGCACATTGAGTTTTAATAGATTTAAATCTGCGTCGTTCGTTTTAATTATTTCATCTGAATATTAATGAAATATTACGTTCTATTTGGGAAATCCATTTCAATAGGTTGCGTAAACTAAGTAGATTTCCCATATGCTGGTTTGACACACTACTGATCACATCTCAATTGCAACCTCAAGGTGATTTCCTTTAGGTAATATATCCTAAAAAAGTGTAAGTAAATGAGCATGTTGAAATTCTGAAGCAATATTTTCATTATATAAATTATTTTTTTTCTCTTTAATATTGCCATTATTTGGAAATTATGCAATTTAATATTTTTGAGGTCAGAATAAAGCAGTTTCCGAGGAAGTACCAACGTTTTCGGCTGGGTTAGAAGGTTCGGGCAAGGAAAAATAAGCGATACTTATGCCTACCTGAAGGCTAAGAGTGAATAATGGCCGGGGAGATTTGGGATTCAAATGCTGCATTAAACATTCTCTGGATGTGCGTTCGGGATAAAATATCACCTACCCACAGATCAACATCACAACCATAAAAAGAAGAGACCACAAAAAATATAGTTATCGCTCCAAAAATATTCGGTACCAACAGGTAATGTTAGCAGATCAATTCTTTGAGAACTTTAGTAGAGATGAATATGCAATACAACCATGATTGAGGGGAAATCTACTGAAGGTTTTGTAGAAGGTTAGCATTATCATTATTATTCCTTGGAATCATTAATAAATGCAATGATTTATTGTATTTTTGTAAAGGAGTTCTTTATTTATTTATTTTTATGAAGATTTTGAACTCGTTAGATGTAATCTTGCCTGGAGGTCAGATATTTCTCTCTTTCTTCATCTTCCTTTAAAGCGTCATTTTCTCTCCTGACCTCCAACATCTGATCTGGTCTCTGCCACCATCCTGATTGTTTCTTCCATCTTCTTGGTTGTCGAGCACGGCATATCGGTATTATAATTACCCACGATATTTCGCAGATTTTTCAGTCGACCGTTTCCGGTGGCTTTGTTCCCGGCAGCTCCTAATATCGCTTCGACATCTCCCTACTTTCATCTTCTATCTTCCTCCTGTATATCCTAATTCCTTAATTATTTACTCATATTTTGCTAATCCTTGTATTAATCTTCCTTATTTCCTCCTTCGGTAAATAAAATAAAAAGAAAAAAAAGAAAGAAGAATATTCCTATAAATGTGTATTTTATGTCTAGCCCATTGCCATATGATCTCATAATTATTATTTACTAACGCCCACTTTTAGCAGATTTCCCCTAAGGGAAATCAGCTATTGAGGTCGAACTCTGACGCGAGTTTCGAAACATTTATTCACATGTCCATCGATCCTACACAGGAGATTACGAAAATGAGGTCCGTTAAAAATTTTATATATATATATATATATATATATATATATATATTTGTATGATAACTCTCTAGCGGGCGATATTTTTTTTTGATCGTTAAAAACTATGAATTTAATCGTTTTATGAAAAAAGGTAGATCAAGTTCTCTAAACTTAGAAAGTTTTCTAATTTTTATTAGGAAATAAAGAATAACTTACTTATTAATGTTGTTTATTCATTTTTGCTTTGGTTTTACAGTAATTCTAATGCATGAAAATTATACGTTATCATATTGCAAAGTAAAGGATGGCTAATTTTTTTTATTTATAAATAGCTTTGGAATAAAAAAAAAAAAAAACCTTGCAATAGGTAGAATAATGATCGAGATATTTTAATAATAAATTGCTTATTATAAATAACCACCAACATAGGATATTCAAGAACGTAGGAATAGTGGTATAGAACAATAATTTTATGTTTTATAATATTATTTTACAGACTAAAAATAGAGTAAAATTATTAATTATTTTCATAACGTTTGAACGAACATTTTGTAATATAAATACAGAGTAATAGTATATTAGTAATATAATAAAAAAAAAAAATGAGTTCAAGGTTATGAATGATCAAATACAGAAAAAATATTCGGTTCAAAATTTGGAGAAAAAAAAAATTAATTTATCAATTAGGAACAAAAATTAAACTTCTTCCTTGTATAAAGCATTTCCCTGGCAATTATTGCATGTTACCTGATGGATACTGTGATTTCGGCAAGAATTCCTTAGGCACATATTGCATACAACGCTTGTTCTATTATTTTGATGTGTCCCACAAAAGTAGCAAATTTTTCAAGACCTCAGAAAACCGACTCAATATGTTAGAATATGTTGATATACAAATACCTGGAACCCCCAGCTCACTGAAGTAGTAGTATTCCTAGTATTTTGACAGATGTTCAGATTGCGGTCCAAATGCCGCAGCGCGCCCACTGGAGGGTTAAATAACATCCAAAGTCCCACCCTGGCTAGAATAGGATGGTAACCTGTAGATAACCCGTCAAAATTAGCCTGAGTTGCAAAAAGTGGACGTTAACAAATAATAGTAATAAATTAACTTTAATGGGTCCTGTAAATGACAAGACGTTTTTATTGTATTCATAGGTTTACGTAGTGCTTCAGATATATCAAGGGGCTTACATACAGATTACACTCATTAAGTACGCAGTGTAGCCTGCAGTTTCTACTGTATTTAGTTGGCTCGGGTAAATGTGTGAATTTCGTGTACCATGTCTTAAGTCCACATTTAAGCTTCTAATTTTAATTTTTTCCATTTTTTTGTTGTTTTGCAATGGTGCTACACTGTCTTTTGTTGTATGGAACTTATTTTCAAGTATCACATACCATCTGTGAATGTCTTTCAGACTGAAGCCCTTACACAGCGATACTGTATTGAATCAACTTAAAAAAGTATATATACAACACCAAATGAAATAGTTTATGATAAATCTCTGAATATTAGCTGGAAATAACATTAACATTTTTTGACTTCCCTTTGTTTTTGATATTGGGAAGTAGTTAATGAATTTTGTGTAATATGCAAGTTCAATAACAAAACAACACAATACGCTATTTCATTATTACGATTTAGATTAAACTTTATTTTAAAATAAAGTAAAACTAAAATATAGATTTCGTCAAGTGTATGAAATCTTAATGACTTCAGTAGGCCCACACGTAACTTGCATCTACGGGAAGCGGGGGAGGGAGAAAGATTATTTTCTAGGCTGACGAAATTAGATGCCAATTTCAATGATAAATTTTAAGGAGTAAGGGCTTACATGTCGTACAATTCAAGAGAAGAATATATATGGACTGGGGAAAATTCTAATAAATATCGAGGCTATTTACACATTTAAACAAAGACGGAGTCAAGAATCAATAATGAAACAAAGTGGAATAATGTATATCACGAACTGTCTGTAAATTACAAAAAGAAATACTCTTCTTCAGATCTTCGGGGGAAATAACGCATGTTATGTAATCGCATTTAAATATAAATAGTTATAATCAGCGAAGCTAGATGGATTACACCACAGCAAGATTCACTTCAACCTTGTAATTTTATAAATGAGTAAATTAGTAAACGGCAAATAGAGTGCCTACGAGAACTGATTCTTCTAATACACAGAGAAAACGAATATGAAGAGGAAAGGGCTGTTTCTATCTTGAACATAATTTACTTACAATTCAGAACGGAGTGAAGTATGATCGTTTTTCTTTGAAACCCAGTTAACTCTCCCAGTATCATGGGGTCCTCCGAGGACCCCAGCTCTGGGAATTTTCACGAAAACTTTATGAAGAACTTGACCAATCGAATTGTTACTTTGTGACTTTTCCTTTGAAACGGTTTTTTATCAGATCGTACTAACAGTTTTTATAGATTCTACTAGATAAACCATTAATAATTTATTTATTTCTAAAAAAACTTGGTTTGGGGTCCTTGCGAGACCCCATGGTACTACACGTATAACTTTTTTAATACATACCTATTACAATTTTATTGATTGTATGAAATTTATTTATTAAAAGAATTTATTGATTGTAAAAAATTTATTGATTAAAAAAATTAAAAGTTTTCAGTCACCAAACTCGAGGAAAGAGAATAAAAAACAAGGTATTCCTTCCTATTTTTACTCTCTTTTCTCGTATTTTGATGAAAAACGGGAAGCTAATTGATGCTTAAAACGGCAACTGTGCTAACTAAATACGTAAAATGATGACTCCAATGAGTCAAATCAGAGAACCAAGACAATAAACGAAGGATTTTGTTTCTTAATCAATAAATTTTTTACAATCAATAAGTTCTTTTAATAAATAAATATCATACAGTCAATAAAATTGTAATAGGTATGTATTAATTGTAGTCATTTTTCATATTCCTAACTAATAAATCCAAATAAAGTATGTTTTCATATGAAAAACGTCGTAAAAAAGAGTGGGGTCCCCCAAGGACCCCCGTGGTAGTCTGTGATTGTCCACACCCGTGGTATTGGGAGGGTTAACAGAATTCCTAAACGGATGACAGCTATTGAGCCTGTATTCATGGACTATAAATAAAATTAAAACTATAGTTTTGTTTAGTGTTGTAAGTTTATAGTTTTGACATATGCTTATCTTAGTTTGCTTCTTTTATTAGTTGACTTGTTAGTAGATTTTTTATTGTTTTGGTTTTAATTTTTTAGTAGTTGACTAGCTATTAGATTTTCTAGTTTTATTTGTTGACTAGTTTTAAGATTTTCCATTGTTTTACTCATTATTTTGTGTCTGGTTTTATGACTGTTGTTTTATTTTGCTTTTGTGCCATGCTATGAATGTTAAATTAACTCGTGCTTGTGTTTGTCAGCAGGCACTGAGGATGGAGCGTTGACTCCGAAAGTGCACTCTGCATAATATTAAAAACCAGTAGAGGACTTGGCCTTCTTATTGATCCTTATACATTTGTTCATCTACCATCCAGCATATTCTAGAGATATCACTAATGAGTAGGAGTTTCAACGCCAAGACGTGAGGAAATATTTGTTGTGTAGGAGGACTAGAGAACCATCGACCGATTAAGGTCTTGGGGATAGAGAAATGGGGCTTTAGAAGGAATAAAATATAAAATCTACGTTATTAGAAGTATTAGCGTTGTTTGCAAAGTTTCTCTCATTGCTATTCATAGGTTGTTGGTTCGAACTATGGCAGACTGTTGGATAATCTTCAATAATGATGAACATTCCTAATCCGATAACCTTTTCGAGGACAAGGCACTCAGATAGAATAATACTCAAGATATTACCAATTCCCATAATCCGATATACCATTATATTATTTCAATCTCAACTCACCAGGTGCTCCAGGATCAACAAGCTAATTTCCTTCTATTATCGGTACTTGGCTTACAAATAATAACATCCTCACTTGAACTCTTCTTTGGGCTTTCTAGGCTAGCTGAAATAACCTTGTGAAAGTAGTGGCTGCTAAACTTTAAAATTATAAGATGGATTTTACTTAAACATGCCTTCTAAATTTTTATTAGCAGATTTCCCTTAAGAGAAATCAGCTATTGAGGTCGTACTCACGACGCGAGTTTCGAAAAATTTCTTCAAATGTCCATCGATCCTATCCAGGAAAATGAGGTCCGTTCAAAATTATATATATATATATATATATATATATATATATATATATATATATATAACGCTCTAGCGGTCGAAAATTTCGCTTGATCGTTACCAAACTCGATATTTAAACGTTTTATGTAGAAATAAAGATGAAGTTCATTAATGGCTGAAATCGGACCAGTGGGAGGATTTTCGAAAATTCAAAATATCTCCATTACTATACGTCGGATGGAAAAGATATATAGAATCAATCTTATTGAAAATTGAATTTACTATAAATAATGTTATATACATTTATTCTGTATCTTGAATATTAACCGAGATATTTGCATTTTTCTGTTTTCAGCTTCTGAGATGAGATCGGCCAACTTCGGGTCTAGTCGTGGTTTCCGTCAAGAGCTAGTTCGGCCGTTTCCTTAACTGTTCGACTCTCTTTTTTGAAATTTCTCTGTTGTAAAACTTCACGTGGGAAATCTGCTTAGTTAACGCAGCCCCTGCGTGACGGATTTTTTTCATTTAAATCTGGTTTTCCAGCGGTATTTTTTTGATAGTTAAGAAGTTGGCATATATTTAGGAGGCACAAAGCCTTAATAGTTGTCTGAAACATGATGCCCAGGAGCCATTTTCAAGGAGGAAATTTTGAAGGAAGTCAAACATTTCGTCGCCCTTTAGCCCGGAAGAAGAGCGAATGACAAACAAACTGTGAAGAGGCAGAGTTACGTTGAGTCGAATTGAATTCATTAGAAGAAATCCTGGCTGAGTAAACGAGTGAGGCGGAACAAATCTCGAGCAGCTAAAGGCTACTGGAAGCAATTACTTCACCAGAGCTGTTCAACATTTCTACTAATGGCTATTGGCTCACTCTTACCCAGTTTCCATCGTATCAAACAAACTCCAGCTAACAAGTAAGTCTGGGTATAACCATTTCCATAATGCCCAAAATATTTCTTTAAAAAAGTCCGTCAGGCAGGAGCTGCGTTAACTAAGCGGATTTCTCACCAATTTTTATTTATCTCAAAAGTTTAATGAGACTAATATTTGATATTTAGGCTTCAAATAAAACGCTTAATGATATAACAGCTCATTGTTAATATGACATGAGTAGGAGTGGGGTTTACTTAAAGGGGGAAACTTAAATACGCAATTATCTCTTTTAAAAATCAAGATAGTGGAAAACCGTATGAAACAACATTTATAGACACATTTTAAAAAGTCCGCCACGCAGGGGCTGCGTAAACTAAGCAGATTTCCCACGTGAAGTTATGCAATAGAGAAATCTGCCTGCTAATAACGGCAGTAGTAACGAATCTCTAAACCAATCCACGAGCGACGAACAGTTACGGAAACGACCGAACTCCTGTCGACCACTCACACAATACAAATGAAAATATCTCGGTTAATATTCAAGATACAGAATAAATGTATAGAACAGTATTTATAGTAAATTTAATTTTCAATAAGATTGAATCTATACAATTTTTCGATCCGACGCATAATAAGGGAATATTTCGAATTTTCAAAAATCCCCCCCTCTGAACTCCTCCTCCCACTGATCCGATTTCAGCCATTAACGAACTTGATCTTCCTTTTTACATAAAAAAAATAAATACCGGGTTTTGTAACGATCAAACAAAAATTGCGACCGCTACAGCGTTAACAGACAAATATATATATATATATATATATATATATATATATAATTTTGAACGGACCTCTATTTTTGTCATCTCCTACCCAGGAAAGACAAAAATAGAGGAGGATCCAGGAGGATCGAGGGACATTTGAAGACATTTTTCGAAACTCGCGCCATGAGTACGACCTCAATAGCTGATTTCCCCTAAGGGAAATCTGCTAAATGCACTTAGTAAATTATTATCTACTTCTGAAATAATTGCAATGTAATTTAATGGAAAATAAATTTATTTTATTTACTTACTTTATTTTAATCTAAAACTGAAGGGAACCATTTTTCTTTGACTCAAAAATTAAGGAAAGTATTTGAGCTTTTTAAAAGTTCAATAAACTGACTTCTACCATGTAAAATATATACCTCGATAAATACAGTGTGGGATCATCAATGAGTGATCTATTCTCAATTTTTAATTGACCGTTATAATAAACGAATGATTGAAACGCTAATCGGAAAGAGTGGGGCTTTACAAATTCAGAATACTTCACAAAATCAAGTTACTTCACAAGTCATCGTTATTAATAGTATTTGGGTTGTTTGGAATGTTTCTTACACTTTTATTCATCTTTGGTAGAGGATTGTATTAGAATTATTGCAGACTGTTGGACAGGGATAATCTTCAATAATGAAGATGATTCCTTCTACAAGAACCGTTTCTTTCTTTTCGAGGACAAGGCTCTCTGGCACAATAATCCTCACGATATTACCAAGTCCCATAATCCGATATCCCATTATATTATTTCAATCTCCAACTCTCCGATATCCTCGCCTGTAATCATCTCATTTCTCCATTCACAAAAGTTCTTCTATTGAGTTCGATGAGAGACTATAATTGACTTTCGCAACAACATTGAAACCTTTAAAATGTGGATTCTAACTTTTAAGAATACTTCATTGAGATACCTATTATCTAAATAACAGATCATTAAAATATGCCAAGTATTAATGCAGATAACTCGGACGATCTAAGACTTCAAAGAGGTACTTGACTTTTGTGTTTTAACGTCGACGCATTAAATGAATGCCCGTAACGCCATCTTTTAATGATCTTCTGTTATCAGGGGCCTCTAAGTAAAAAAAAATGAATTTCAGAAAAGATTCATTAGAATACGTCTTCGCTAAGTTAATGACGGTCAGGAACATAATGAAAGCCCAGGTACCCCCCCCCCCTCTTACAGGAACCTAAATTCAAACCTAGGCAATTAAATAATGGGTCGCCCTTTTAATATCAGTCAAAACGAATAACATCTAATCTTAAATCTATTTATAAACTACTTAAATTTAATAAAAACAAAAAAAAATTATGAAAAAAAGTTAGAAATCGAGAATGGTTGAAATTGGTTTCATCATAAATCCTGTATTATGAAAAAATTAAGATTTTTCCTGCTGTGTATTAGCTGTGATTTTTTTCAACAAAGATATCTCCAATAGTGACACCGACATAGGGGAGGTTTACCCAGTGGCGGAACGGCAGGGTCAAAGGGGACGAACTCCAAAAATAAAAAAAAAACAGTTAATCCCTATTCAACATACTAGATTGAATAAGTTTAACTGCTGTTGATCCGAAAGAAATGTCAGCGGCTTAAGTAAGTAGGTCACTATAACGGGTATTCGCGTTGATTTATTAGAAGAAACAATTAAGCCAAAAAAGCTACTGGATAGTATATATTTATTTACTAAAATGGGTACAACGGTATTTAGATGGATCTCCTCCGAAATGCTAATTTATTAAATAAACATATTCATAAAATATACAAATAATCTTTAACAGAGAGCGATATAAATGTTATTTTACCATACACAAAAACTGTCACCCAAAGCAGCGTAACCAAAGCAGATTTCCCATTTGCTGGAATGACAAACTGCTCATTTCATCTCACCTTACATACTGTGTTTCTACGGTAGTAAGATGCCTATGTGAACAGAAATTAAAATGTATGTTGAAAATGAGATTTTTAGTGTCTCAGTTACTAAACTACTTAAAGTAGAAATCGGACAACAAGAAAAGGAGGCTGAAACATAAGAATACTATTGTATTTTTATTACTTACTTAGCTTTTGAGTTAAGAAGAAAGTGTTTGGAGCAACACATACAGCGAATTGAATTAACAAATTTAAAATTTCTTCACCTATTAGAGTTACGAAATTTGGTATAGAGCCATTTATGTTTATCATATAAAGTTCTATAAATTATATTGTATGAAATATTTTGATTCGGTTTATTGGAAAAATCCAATAATTCCTTTAAATGAAATAATTTCAAATTATTTGTACCAAATGGTTGTTTATATGTTCATTTCATTTAATAAGAGTACAAGGATTCATCTGGTATGTAAACGAGTATGGTGAGAAAACTGGAACATATACTAAAAAGTCCGTCACGCAGGGGCTTCGTAACTAAGCAGATTTCCCACGTGAAGTTTACAATAGAGAAATCTGCCTAATAACAACTGTAGTAGTAAGAAACCTGTAAACCTATTCATGAGGGACGAATAGTTACGAAAACGGCCGCCAGAGCTCACGGCAGAAAGACCACATAGACTGCTGCTGAGCACACGTCCGATTTCAGCCATTAACGAACTTGATTTTTCTTTTTACATAGAACAACTAAATGTCGAGTTTGGTAACGATCAAATAAATATTGCGACCGCTAGAGCGGTAACACATACATGTATATATATACAGTTTTGAACGGACCTCATTTTCGTCATCAACTAGGTAGGATCGATGGACATTTGAAGAAAAAGTTTGAAAATTCTGTCATGAGTACAACCTCAATAAGTGATTTCCCTTACGGGAATTCTGCTAAAAGTCCGCCACGATGGTAACTGAGTCAACTAAGCAGATTTCTCAGTTTGATACGCTGATACACTCTTCTTAACTTAGGTTTCCCTATTTCTCCGGAGTTTTTATAAAATAAAATGATTGTTATCAATTAAATTCAAGTGCATAGATAAATAAACATTATACACAAATATACAGTATATAGATCAATACAAACAAGATATAGCAGTTTCGAGTCAATGGCGGGTAATAGTAACGTGGTTTCCAATGGAAATGCAAAGATTAAATTAACAAAATTATTATATATTTCTAACGATAGTATTTAAATTTCTAGCGATGTATTTATTGATTAAATATTTTAGTTAAAACAAATTTAAAGTGACATAAGAGCTTCTAGGGTATTGAGTCATCTAAAGTACGAGTATATTCCTCAATTAAAAAGATATACAGGAAAATGTTTTCATTGTCTTGTTATATCAGACTGATTTGTTTGAAGTGAAATGATGATCAATTTTCTCCTTATAATACCTTACATTATTAGGAATAAGATAATCTGCAGAAAGTAATGTAGTTTCACTAGAGGAACTGTTACTAATAATCTTACCTTAGTTATCTTAATTGGGTGTAATACTATCAGTGAAGGAGCAAGGGCCTCGCCCAACATCTTACAATATTCTGCCTCCTAATCACACATCCATTTTTATTTGGTTCTGCATCTTCTCCTTCTTCTAACTGTTGTGCTAGCTTTTGGAAGTGAGAAAAGTACCTGCTTCTAGCCTAACTATCTTTGTTTGAATAGAGCCGAAAAGTTCCCCTTACCTTGGTATTTCGTAGGAGATATAAAAGCACTAAGCTCATCTACCAGAGCAATTGGGCAACATGAAATAAATCTCTATCACACAGGGGCAGCGTAAACTAACCCCTATTACTGGATTGATGCCGCACTAAGGTAAAATCATAGTAAGAAAAATGTTTACTGAGGGATGAAAACAATAGAGCACAATTGAATCAGTAGGTATAGAAGTTGCAGCAAAACTTACAGATTATAGGAAATAACTTAATAAACAAAATGGCTAAAAAATCAAGACTTGAATGGTTATAAATTATTTTTCAAACCAGGATATTTTAAGTTTTACATTTTATCCCTTCTCTAACCCTCCCCATTCCCACGCTGTTTCTGGAACGGCAACGAACTTGGCTTTAGTATAAACGATTAAATATCGAGATTTATAATAACCATTGCGGCCGCTAAAGCTTTAGTGTATAAATACATATATATATATATATATATATATACACACACACACACACACACACACGCACACACACACACACACACACACACACACATAGTTATCCAAAGCCTTAACATATAATTAGTTTGAATGTGTATCCATATTGGGTCAAAAACAAAAACTTTTTTTGAAAAGGAACCACTTGTTAAGGAACTATAATGCTCGATATGCATTAGGTATGAAAAGAAATAATATGGCATAAATGAGAAATAAGTTGTTACAATTTAAGAAGAGGGTCACCTATTATAAAGGATATATGTATTGGAACGTGCCTTAGTTTCACTATCTGCTACGTAGGATAGGTGGACATTTGTCCAGTTTGAGAATTCAGGACAAGAGTACAACCTGGACAGTAAAATTTTCTTACATACTGGTGGCCAGCCTTAATACTTTATTTATATTCTATTATGCATATATATATATATATATATATATATATATATATATATATATATATATATATATATGCCATATCAATGTTATAAGCCACAGGTAATTCGTTCCAATTAGTCTTAATCGTATAAATATAATAAAGAAACCAATTTGATATTCCTTAAACTGTTTGAAATCAACAAGCCTTTTGCGCGCCACAAACGTATTTTGTCCCGTTAATACTTAGAGCCTCATTACTAATGCGTGGAAACTCATTAGTAAGCCATCTTAACTCCGGTTGACATTGATGAGACTGAATAAGAAATAAGCACATCACTGAATCTGCTAGAATTTCGGGATGTCAGTTTGATTCTCACTGGGAAATTAGAATTATAAGAGTCTAATTTCAAGGCAACTAAAGAAGCAGATCGGCGGTGTCATAAATTGTATTGTTTTTATATTTAAAAACATTTTCTAGAATTAACATAATTAGACTTTTTAGAGAGCATTTGAAAAAATAATCATTTTCACTACAAGAGGGGAGGAAAAATAAACTATCTGAACAATTAAGAAGAGACAAACTTATGAAACGGGGGATAAACCACTCAGTAAAACATTATTGAATCTGAAAGTGTTGACGTAAAAGGACTACAACTACTCTATAATACGACAAAACAAGACACTGTAAATACCAATTCAAAACACCAATCACAGAAATAACAACTATCAATACACAAACTACAACTTCACAACATCCAAAGAAAACAAGCATCAGTGATGATTGACTCCTTACCAACATTTGTAATTAGTTCTGGAGCTCAGCATTTTGGGCGATATGGTCATGTCCTTGGGCCCTGCATTAGAAAAGAAAAAGAATTCCAGTTCATAAGAAAAGTGAGTGACCAAATCCATCGTTAACCATTATTTGGCTTCAAGAAGATAAAAAAAAAAATAAGACAAATTCTCAAAACGATTTTGGCTATTATATTTGAAAAATTGTGAGCATATATATTTTAACAATTGTAAAGAAAATTGAAAAAGAATGTTGATGACAGAAAAAAAAAACAGGAATATTAATAGCATATCATATGAGTTCGTTGTCAAAGTTAGAGAATAAATACAATATCTATTCAATATGGCAAAGCTTGTCAAATATGAAAAAAATGTTCATCAAAAGGAAAATGTTGCGGGAACCGCGACGAATAGGGTACGTGGACATTTTATCCAATAAGTAGCAAGAATCATTTCACCAGGTGGTCGTAATATAGGGTAGGGGGAGGGAGCGATTTAAAGAGGACGAACTGTAAAATTCGGTGTCTCCATTATTTCGTGACGGATCTAAAAATTTCATTTAACCGATTCTGTATTGTTCAACTATCGATGTTTAATACTATTCCACAACTTAAATTTCTTCGGGCTTCCATAGGCTTCTTATTACTGGATAAATAGCAAATTCCTCACTGACATTAGACTAAGGTTTTATAATAAAATAATTAGAATTTTAACATCCTGACAACTAATGCTAATTCCTAACAAAATGTATATATTTTACTTTACACTACCAATCAACCAATAAATCTTTTTGTTAGTTTTCATAAGCATGTTAAATATGTTTAAAAGTCCATCACGCAGGAGCTGCGTAAACTAAGCAGATTTCCCACTTGCTGGTATAACTCACTTGCGATCTCCACTCACCACTTATTCCCTGTTTCTATGAAAAAAAAAACCGATGGGTATAAAATGAGGGGGGGGGGATTATACTGCATTCTTAAAACAAGAAAGTGGGAACAACTCGCTAAATACTTGAGTTACGAAAAAACGTATAATGAACAACAATTTGATAATATCAGCACCTTAACATGTTTGGTTATATTGCATTTTAAGTTCCGACTTATAATAATAGAAATATTTGTATTTTTCGAATTCCCCCAATCCCTAAACACTCACTACTCCACCCCCGATGTAAGCCAATAATAAATACGACTGTTGACTGAAACGGTTAAATATTGAGTGTGGTAATGATAAAATAAACATTTTCGACTAAAAAACGAAACCTAATGATTGATGACGCCATCACAACATATTTGCATGTATCTTACCATATTTGGTATTTAACCTTGGTATAAAGTCATTCATGATATAACAGCTTATAGTTAATATGACAAGAGTAGGAGTGGGGGTTTCTGAAAACCAAAAACTAAAATATCCATATATCTCGGTTAATATTTCCGATAAAGAAAAAAGCCCGTCACGCAGGGGCTGCGTAAACTAAGCAGATTTCCCAGAAGTTTTACAGTAGAGAAATCTGCCTAATAACAACTGTAGTAGTAAGAAACCTCTAAACCTAAAACATTATTTAGGGCGTAATAACCCAGTAGTTTCTAGCCCCAAAAAACAGGTAACCTAACCTTTAAACCTATTCTCGAGGGACGAATAGTTATAGAAACGGCCGCCAGAGCTCTCGGCGGAAAGTCCGAACATAGCCTACTGGTGACCACACGCAGAATACAAATGCAAATATCTCGATTAATATTCAAGATACAGAATAAACGTATAGAACAATATTTATAGTAAATTTAATTTGCAACAAGATTGACTTTATGCAATTTTTCGATCGGACGCATAATAACGGAGATATTTAGAATTTTCAAAAATCCCCCTCCTCTATATATATATATCAGCCATTTTGAACGGACCTCTATTTTTGTCATCTCCTGGGTAGGATCGATGGACATTTGAAGCGTTAACAGACAAATTCGCATCATGAGTACGACCTCAATAGCTGATTTCCCTTAAGGGAAATCTGCTAATATGCATAGAACAACATTTATAGAGCACTTAATGTTCAGTAAGATAAGTTATATACACTTTTTCGACCCGAAGTAATAACAGAGATATTTCGAGTTTTCGAAATTCTCTCCCTTTAACTCCCCCCCCACTGTTCCGATTGCAACCGTTATGGAACTTGATCTCTCTTTTTACGTAAATTGAGTTTGGTATCGATTAAACAAAAATCGGTGTCTCTAAAGCGGAACAGACAAATATATATAATTTTGAACGGACCTCATTTTCTCATCTCCAAGGTAGGATCGATGGACATTGGAAGATATGTTTCGAAAATCACGTCATGTGTAGAACCTCAATAGCTGATTTCCCTGAAGGGAAATCTGCTAAAAACGATGACATCGAAGGCATTTACACTCACTTGAAAATTTAAAAGAGTGTATGAAGAAAGTTTTTTGAATGGCTAGATAGACTGAAGGAATAAAGCAAAACACATACCGATAGAAGCGAAATGGAGTGAGCTTCAGATTGCTAACTATTCCATGCAAGCTGCGGACGATCTTACCCTGATCTTGGAGAGTCTTGCAGCTGAGGGGTCAAGGACGGAACTAGTGAAAGAGAAAAGAAAACGCGGAGAGAGAGAGAGAGAGGAGGTGGACAAACACACAGAGAAATTACAGAGCAACGATAAGATTCATTATCAGAAAGTGTAGGTAGGCGTGGTGGAAGAAGACTTCCCCTCCTCCAAGACTCCACGCTCTGTAGGAGATATAGAGCTCACCGCTAACTCCTCCAGTCCATCAGACGACCGGTCGAGAGGCGGGTCTTACAATCAGTGAGTACACCCACACCATACTCACAAATGTACATACAAGCACATTACAGTAGTATCCATAAGTGGTGAAGTGCAATAAGCCATAAGTGTCTTGTGAACTCTGAGTGATATCCCATTACGAACGGCTAAGCGGTAAGTTCTACTAGCAATGGAGCGATCTGTCATTCAGATCCTGCGAACATCAGGTCCAAACAATTATTTGTTAAAAAATCTGAAGTGGGCAAAATATAACATTCTTGTACTCCTTGTAGAATTAACTACAAAAACTTCGGTTCATTTCATTTGAATGTGATATACGATATGTCTGTGCGAATGCATCGGATCTAAAGTGGTCATACAACATAATTTAAAGATCTTTTCATGACTAACAAGAAAGGTTCTTTCGAAAATTTTAATATCTCTCAAACGACAGGAGAAACTTTATTTTTTATATTTTCGCCTATTCTAACACCCCCCCTCCCACTCCACCCCGATTTCGACAAAAGAGGAGGTGCTTACCTAGACGTTACTACAATCCCAAATATGAAATTTCAATACGTACAGATTTCACGCGGAAACTGTGCCTAAAACGGATAATTCCGGTTAAAACTGAAAACCGAAAATGTTCCCGATTACAATACTTCCTTTAGATTGTGCAAAGAAATAAAAATCAAGGTCAACATCACCACAAGCTCCCTTCCAGAAGCCGAGGGACGCGCATTAATATCGCTGTTTACGCACGAATTCTAATTCTGACCTTATTCGTTATTTTAATTTCTGCGTCCAAGTTCAAGTTGTCTGAAGAACAATTTAGAATTTCAACATTTACTCTAAATATCTACGTTGACAGTAATATACCTAACAAGGGGGTTGTTCGTAAACGTAACAGCTAAACCGTTAGTGCATTTCAAAATGTCTTGCGGGATCACAATATAAACCTGCATTTAACCTTAAAAAAGTTTTAAAATTAAACAAAATATCAAAGAGGAATTATTTTTAAAATTGCTTTACTGAAAATTGTTGTCATATTTATTATTGAAAATTGTAATAATCATGATTGGTATAAAATTAGACTACAAGATCGGACAAATGATACAGGATTTCAAACATGAAATAGTAATGATATTACTGTAAATACCTTTTTAGAAGGCGTGACGCAAACTTAAACCCTTCCTAAAAAGTAAAATTATTTTATTTCAATTTATTTGAAGACATATAATAAAATAAGAATTGACTTGATGAGGGGCGTTAATAACATATTAGAAAACTTATTAGTTTTCCTTATTTCCATACCTGACATTGAAGAGTTTTATTTATTTGCATTGTTCAAAAGAAATAGAAAAAGCTGGAGCTTAGACGAGAAATCGGAAGTTAAGAGTTTGACATTTCTTACTTTATTTTTACTAAAACGGGAAAAATAATTAAAAATTACAGTTCTTTTTCCCAATAAAAGCAAGTGAGAATTCTAAACGTCCCATATATGTAAATTGTGAACCTGGAACAGGAACCGATCGACATACAGTTTTATAAAATATTTTTCGTTGCAAATTATTTTTTTCTAATAATAATGTTAGGTAAAACTGTCAACTTCAATTAATAAATTATGAGTTCATATTGCACAATACGTAAAAATTAATTGACGCGGGCAGAGAGGGATAATTCCAGTAACGGTAGTTGATGGAATCATACGGTTGGTTAATCCTGATTCTTCTACATATCACAGTTACAATTCTCTGTAATGTAACATAGAAATCTCATATTAACTAAATAATATTTAGTAAATAGACAAGACAGTGGACATTTTTTTTTTATCCTAATGTTTTTCAATTAGAAAAACCCCAAAAGCAGAGAAAAAAAAACAAAACAAGTTTTTGAAGTTAGTCTGTAAAATTTCAAAATATTTGGCTGACAAAGTTAATTTAATTTTTATTAGTGAAATTGGTGAGCTTAATGATTCTCTGCATTGTACTTTTTGTTCGTGATAACTTTGAATTCTTGGCAAATCTTATGAGTATGGGCTGCACCTCCAAAGCTAGAAATAGACATCAATTTTAGGTGTTTATTATTAGAGCTAACCATCGCAGCTGAGCCAGTACCAGTTACCATCTATGAGCCAATAACATAAGAAAAGAGACTATTAGCGTTAACGCTCAACGATGACCCAAAATAATGTAGTTACTGTATAAGTTATGAGGAAGCACTACATTTTTTTTTTTATTTATTTACGTCCTCTTTATTCTACTATGGCTAATTGGGACGGAGTACTACAGGTTACTACCCTTTTCTAGCCAGGGTGGGGCTAAGGAATTCATTTAATGAGTCCGTCACTTAATAAATTCCTATTACCCAGGCGGGAATCGAAAAAAAAAACAAGAATAAAATAAGAAATAATAATATAAAAACATTATAGTAATTTAATAATATATAATAACATTATAATGGTATATGAACATTATGGGAATAAGATCAATTAAATTAACAGTCATGCCCAGGGTGGGAATCGAACTCATCTAGGTTTACCAAATGATGAACGCCTTAAATCACACGGGCAACCTGAGCCCCCGTTATTAAATTATTTATATTTGCTTAAACTTGTGTCATTTGATAATTGTTTAATATAACATGATTACTGTTTGAGCGTTCAATCAGCCGACAAAATAATCTATGTAGTACTCCACCACTGCATAAAAAAGGAGTTAATCAATAGAGAATGGCGTCTATTCAGTCATATGGCAACGGAAACTACAAAACGGAAGTGCTCTATTCATTATCTGTGCATTTCCTTAGTTTCCTAATTGGTCTTCCATACTATGATCGATATCACCCAACTATTTTCAATCAACAACATCTGCTTTTTTCTCTCCCTGTTTTGAATTTATTCCTGTTCATTGGATTTCCCTCCGAACGTTCCAATTATTTAATAACAAGAAATTTTAATTTAGACAATGCTTCTGACCAAAGACTTGTCTACCAATTATGGAAATCTCCCCCCGCAAAGAAAAAACCCATTCATTTTAGTAGACAGGTGTCTAGGTTCATATATATGCAGTTTTGAATATCACTTTAAAACTGAACTATTTCTGAATACAATTTGCCCTTTTTTTTTCATGAGCTAAACTAAATTTTCATAATGAACACACTCTCTTTTGGGATTGGTGTCTTATTAATTAACACAGTTGAGGCTAACTTACGTTTACTCAATTTTACGATGGAGTCCAAAACAGTTCCATTTTAATACTAACTCAACACCCAAGTATTTACTTGTGAAATAAATTAAGTGATTTGGACATATCATACCACGATGGAGCTTAAGTGGTAAACCTATTGGAAATAAAGGAATGAAACATATGCACTAAATCATCAGCTTATAGAAAAACTAAAGTAATTCACAAAGAGACGAATCAATGCTTTAAGTTATACCGAATTTAAAATTGATTAATGGGGAAAATGACTTAATTGAATTATAATATAAAAAAAAAAAGTCCGTCACGCAGGGGCTGCGTAAACTAAGCAGATTTCCCACGAGAAGTTTTACAATAGAGAAATCTGCCTAATAATAACAGTAGTAGTAAGGAATCTCTAGACCTATTCACGAGGGAGTTACAGAAACGGGCGCACTAGCTCTCGACGGATAGTCCGGAACATAGCCGACTCCTACTGACCACACACACAATACAAATGCAAATATCTCGGTTAATATTCAAGATAGAGAATAAATGTACGTGTATAGAACAATATTTATAGTAAATTCAATTTGCAATAAGATTGGTTCTATACAAAGTTTTGATCTGGCGTATGGTAACGGAGATATTTCGAATTTTAAAAATCCCCCCTCCCACAGTTCCGATTTCCGCCATTAACAAACTTGATCTGTCTTTTTGCATAAAACGTTTAAAAATCGAGTTTGGTAACGATCAAACGAAAATTGCGACCGCTAGAGCGTTAATATATATATATATATATATATAAAATTTTGAACGGACCTCTTTTCGTCATCTCCTGGGTAGGATCGATGGACAATTGAAGAAATCTTTTTGAAAATCGCGTCATGAGAACTACCTCAATATCTGAAATCCCTTAGGAAAAATCTGCTAAAATTCTTTAAAAATAGAATCTAGTTGTATATGCAATGGCAGGGTTGGGTTAGGCCTATCTTCAAGATTTTAATATAAGTCGGAAAAATCATCACATATCACCAAAGTCAATAGATTCAGTGGTCATCACGCTATCTGCCTCAGCTTTCAACCGCACTAAAAAGGGATCCTGAAATACATTTTTATAGGTTTTAACCTTTTATTAAATGACAACAACATTCAGTTAATTATTAAATTATATTTAATCCGTAGGATCCTGTTTATTTTGTGACTGTCTGTGAAGTTTCTGGCCCCATTTGAATGTATTTAACGCAATTTAATTTCTCTACATGTAAAGCCTATCTTAAACGTACAAGTTTAATTTAATATATTGCCATATGTATATATCATGATATAGATAACAACCTCGAACAATTGTAGCTCAACCATATTCAATACTTAAAATGGTATGTAAAAAGAGGGTAGCTACTAAATAAAACGAGTGTTAAATATTCACGGTGGTGGTATTACCGTAATTTATTTCACGGGTCGAGGGGGGATTACTTTGGTGGCTTAACATTGGAGGGGGGTCTTGATTTAAGTACACAGGAATATCTTATATTTTTGTCAACGGAAGTATAAATGTGGGCTGTATAAGATGTCTACCTTCTCACCAGATGTCTGCGACTTGTATGGCCTTGAATATAAATGTCTATAGCCGTTTAGCAGATTTCCCACAAGGGAATGCATTAAGATTGATCATGTATTGAGGTTGAAATGATCGAAAAAAATATTCAACCGCCACCCATCGATGCCACCATCCATATATAATGTGTGTTTGTGTGAACTGTAACATCTCTAGAGTATGCAATTTTTGTTTGATCGTTATCAAACTTGATATTTATTTAACCTGCACTCCTACTCATCTTATTTTAAAAATAAACCATAAATAACTCACGAAACATCTTATACCTAGTTTACTTCTTCTTATTTTTGAACACACCGTAGTCTTCAGTAAATTCATCGTCGAAAATAATTTTCAAAAAACGAGAAAACTGTAAAAAGGTTTATCTATTAAATAAGTGTGGCTTTAAGCTTTGGACAAACGACTAAAAGATTTTAACTCATATTGTCTTTGTATGCTCAGCAGATCAGCTCTACACTGGCATACAGATGTTGACGATAGCAATCACATCTAATTAAAAATTTCATGTTATTCCTCTGTAAAAGCCCTACGTAAACAATAAGTGTATTTAAACTGAGAGTGTCAAATTTCGTGGTAAATTCCTTCATTGTAATTATTAAATGTGAAACGGGGCCCTCATAAATAGTTAACTTTAAACCTATAAAATAAAACTGTAGGTAATAAATTTTTCAATAACGCTTAACAAAGATTATTAAATGATATAACTCAAAATATTTTCAAATCAGTATATTATAAATATGAATATTATGTATTATTATAACCATTTGTGGACTTTATTTTTGTTGTTTGTTTTCCATTTTTCTGTTGTATCATATTTATTCTCATTCTCTTCCCCCACTCTCAATCTCTGTTTTCGTATTTTGTTTTTAAATCCACATAATTGCAGACCCCCCCCCCAAGAAAACACCAATAATAAATTATCACACATCACTCAACAATTAAAATACTACATAAAAATAAAAAAAAATCCTAACAATAAAAGATAATTAAGGAAATGACTAAAACATTATTCATAAAATTAAGAATAGCCTAAGAAATTAAAGGATAATAAAATACATATGCAGTTCATAGAAGAGTGAATGAGGGCTCAGTGATTGAGGGCTCAGTGAGTTAGGACTCTGATCATAATGAACTTAGTTAATTTAGAGTCGTTGGTTCGATTCCAATCACGACTATTTAATGGCTATCTCAATAAATAATAAAAACCTTCTTTCAAACCTGGAGAAAATAGGATGGTGACATATAGATAACCCGTCCCGATATGCCATACCATTAGTAAGGTGGACGTTAATAAATAACATTTTAACAATGTAAAAGGCGTGAGTACTTCCTCAAGAGAGGCTGGTAAAAGCTAGGCAGAGAAAGGTTCACGGTCCAGAAGAATAATATTACCATAAACGCCGATGAAACTCCGATTAGCCAGCTATTATTAAGGAGGTCACCCATCCACTAGCCGCCACTACCGTACTCACACCTCAATACATATGATGCAATGTACTCTTCTTAAAAGGAGAGCTTTTATGTTAGCACAATGTGATATATTAAGGGAGAAGGTGCACCTGACTAATTTAAATCTTGCAAATATTAATGAATTCCTTTCTCAGACAAATATTCATCTAGCCTGCGATCTTGATGCCATTGCTGAGCTCCTTAAATCACAGTGCGAATTATAATTGTTACAAGAAATATGACATTTCAATATCCCCGTTGAATTAAACCTAGGCAAATATAGTAAATCAAAGGAACTCAATCAAACTTACTTATAACAAGTGTAAGGGGGGATAAATTTATATATGACCTTATAAAAAGTCCGTCACACAGGGGCAGTGTGATCTAAGCAGATTTCCCACGGGATGTTATAAACACACTTGTGACATCAACTCACCACTTATCTCTATGTAAAATAACGAGATATTTTGAATATTTAACCACCCCACCCCCACCCACCCATTTCAGCCATTATCTATTATGATCTTTAATGTTGAATGAAACAGTTAAATAAAGAGTATGGTATAGAAAAAATAAACAATATGAACTAAGAACGTAAAATCTTGCACATTTTTGCAAGTATCTCATTTAGTAAATATCTGTTGAAAACAATATTTGGTATTTAAGTTTTAAATAAAGTGTTTCATTATATAAGAGTATAGTTTGTGTGATACGAGTAGAAGTGGAGATTTGCTGAAGGCTACAAAATCTAAATATCTCGGTTAATATTGAACATAGAGAATAAATCTATATATCAATATTTATAGTAAATTTAAGTTGCAATAGGATTGAGTATATACAGTTTTTTGAACCGACATATAATAAAAGAGATATTGTGAGTTTCTAAAATTCTCCCGCTCCCACAGGTCTGATTTCAGTCACAACGAACTTGATCTTTAGTTTTGCATGAAACGCTTGTATATCGAGTTTGGTAACGGTCAAACAAAAATTGTGATCACTAGAGCGTACTAGTAGGTACAGACAAGTATATATGTGTGTGTATATATATATATATATATATATATATATATATATATATATATATCCATATATTAGGTAAGGCCGATGGACGTGTTTTTCAAACTTAGGGTTTTAACTAACTTCTATATCTGTTTGACCACCGTCCGACGATATTCATTATCGTGCAATTGGCTTTAAAAGGCAGAGCCAAAACAATTCCAGATATAGTTATCGGTATTAAAAACTTGTATTCTCTATACAATTTAAATATTACACCATTATAAACGAATGGCGCGTTTGAAATGAGCATTGCTTTAAAATGTACTGCTGCTAAATCAGTCCTTATTGCAAAATAAATTCATCGGTTGTTGTATATAAATCATTCTTCATGACTATAATATGCATGTGAAACAGAAATAGCATTTTCGCTACATTCAGAGAAATTGATGGTTCTTTAGAGATTAAGTTAATCTAACTTTTATATTTCGTAACCTAAACCATTTTAATTTCGCCCCGCTTTTGTTTATTTATATTAAAACACAGAGTCGCACGTATATACGTATATATATAGAGAGAGAGAGAGAGAGAGAGAATGTAATACGATTCGCTTGTCCAGAAGGATTTTTTTGTTTAAATTTCCCAAAAGAGCGCGGATATACCTATTCAGTTGTGTAGAGATAATAAGGATGGCATACATTAATCTGATTCACAAGGTATACATTATTAGATTAGGAAGGTACGCTTCCCTTGTAAATCAGACGTGTCAACATTGCTCAAGCTAATTTGAATCACATGTCCCTCGAGGCTACATCTCGGAATTCCTCAACTGCTACTCCATCCAAAGACTTCCATAGAACCAATACCTTTTGGCTAGATTAAGTAGGAAATTAATTATATACCATCATTGGCAATCCGATTGGTATCCAGGAAAGGTATCCAAATCCAGAAGCAAATGCAGGTATTATTTTTTTCATCCAAGAGTCTACACTTTATAATACTACGATTGGTAAGGTTTAATAATTTTATTTATTTGCGTCCATTTTACAATAATTTTCCACTATGACTAGTCTCTACAGGCTATCAAACATTTCTAGCCAGGCCGACCAAAGAATTTCCTTTGCGAGTATCTTCAGAAAATAAAAATATTTCGTACATTCCAATTCCTGAGTGTCACGGAAATGACTGAGCTAGTAACTGACAGCAGCGAATATATTGGGTTGTAACATGTGAAATGACCGTTTGTAGAATCAGGAAAAAAATGATAAATTGAGATCGAATCTGAAATATTATTCATTCAAAGTATATACCATCATTTTCAAAACAATTATGCCAACGACTATCCAAGTTTTCTATACAACTATAGAAGAAGATTGTGTCACGTGTTGAAAGAAATTCATAAAAATCATTTTTAATGTCTAAATAATCTGTAAAAAATTTTCCTCGCAAAAAGTTGTCCAAACTCCGAAAAAAGTGATAGTCTGTAGGAGATAGATCAGGGGAATATGAGGGGTGTGGTAGGACTTCATAGCCCAACTCCTTTAATTTGTTCGTCACATGTTATTACGCGTCCGAGGAATGGTTCGTTTCTTTGACGAGCAAGCAAAGAAACACACGTCTCTTGGCGTTTTAACTGCTGACGTTCGTTGAGCTCGTGCGGGACCCAGGAATCGAGCTTTTTCACCTTTCCAATCGTTTTTAAATGCCTGGAGACCGTCATATGACTTGTGCCTAGCTCTGACGCAAGTTCTCTGACTGTTTTATGAGGGTCTTCTTCAACAGCTTTTTTAAGATCTTTGTCCTCCACTGATGAGTGAGGTCGCCCACGGGGCTGATTTTCTAAAGTCTTACCTCCTGAAGAAAATTTTGAAAACCAACGACGAATAGTTCTTTCATTAGCACTTCCTTCGCCAAACGCATGATTAATATTCCTTGCTGATTGGGCCGCGGAATGACCAAGTTTATACTCGTAAAAGAAAATTATCCGGAAATCGCGTGTTTCCATGTTCCCGATTGATATTAAACTAAAATATGTAATCCTACTTACCTCATACCTACTTACGTCATGCCAATCACTTTAGACGTGGGGCATAAAACAAATAAGTTAATAAACTTCAACAGGGCTTTATTAACATACAGTGTGATATCGTTCTCTACCTCATTTGAAGCTATTCAATATAACAGCTACAATTTTGTAGTTTTTGGTGATTGCTTTTGAAGTTCAGGGAAATATTAGAATAACCAGTTTAATTTATGAACATAGTAAAACATATACAGAGATTTTATAATGGACATTGTATATAGGCTTATTTTCCAACTAAATTTAATAGATTCTTTGATTTGTTTCGCAAGGATCATAAATAATTATGATAATGACTCTTATTATTGAGATAAGATGCATCTACCAATCTCAAGATGCATCTCATTCAAGAGCTGCATATAATTGCAGCCTGCTTGACACGAGAAAGATTTCCCTCAGATGTCTGTACTTGGTCACACACAATTGCCACAGTGCCAAAGTTCGAATTAATTTGTGAGGAATAAACAGGCGATTAGCCATATATTATATGTGTATACACCTACAGAAGACAAGGAGGAGTAACTTAAGCCCGATTTCTTTATGAACTCCAGCCATTTAAAAGCCTTATCTCAGTCATAGAATAAAGTTGAATTGGGGAGGGAATTTAAGTTTCTAGATTCAGATTTATTACCAATTGAAGAGCAATCGAAAAGACAAAGATATGTTCCCTTCATGTGAGTAGACGAGAGTTTAAAAAACCATTCAATGAGAAGTACAAAAAGAATGTGATTGAAACATGAAAACTAAAAAGTCCTCAGCCTAGAAAAATGAGGCAAAGAGTCCAGAACACAGTACTAGTCAAGTGGCAAATTAAAAAACTTTTAGAAAATATATCATACACTGACAGAACGGGAAGGTGTGTAAGTTCTACGTTTTTATAAGAGAAGAGGAATCTGTTATACAGCAAGAATGGCAAATGGAGAAAAAAGAAGGAAAACTAATTGCAGTTATGGAGGAAGTACAATACATGGAAATAGAAACTGTACTTAGGGAACTGATGCATAGTGTATATACGGCTCATGGCCATGGTCTCCCAGACGTAGAAATGGCATTCATGGGGCGAAAAGACCTGGGCCTATAAGCTAGCTATTCGAAGAAGGGAGTGAGTAATTGAGTAACGAATGAAACATAGATTTCTCAAGAAACCCCGGTGGGAGAGGATGAATGCGGAACCTATTTCAGTTATCATTCCTGAAGAAAATATCCAAGGTGAGTGAAATATTACGTAAAATAGAACCCATCAATTAAGGATACAAGATCCTGATTTATTCGTAAGAGAATACAACGGAACTTGCTATTAACGTCCTGAGATTAAAGGAGGAAGACGCACATCGTGCCTGATATTCCCCAACAAAAAGTACTCGAAACGCGTTGAGGATAAAGCAAGACTAGTGCTATTCGTTGATTTCAAAAGAGCATACGATTCAGCTCACAGAACCTATCTTTCAAAAATGATGACAGAACTTTGGAGAAATATCCGACAGACGGAATATTAATAGGTTCTCTGAGAGTTTGGGTGCAAGTGAAGATAACTGGGCCTCGCCGTTAATTGAGTAATGACACAAGAACATCCTTCAAAGCAATAATGTAAGCATAAAATAGTGAAAGTGCGAAACATGTATGTAAGATGCATGTATTCTTAAGCATCCTTAGTAGCAAGTAAGAGGACAAGCAGGGGGAAAAAAAGGGAATTACATTTTTCTAAGCCACAACTCAAACACGGAAAAACTTGAGAGCAGGGGAAATATAGACAATAAAAGACAACTTTAAAAAACCTGGTAGCTATCTTAAAACCAGTGATAATCTCACGCGTCTTGAGCCTAAGGGTTTAAAACGAATGACAAACTCGTGCTCGTGTCTGGTATTTGTTACACAAGAAGAAAAGCTGGGATAGCTTGGAAGTAAGGTACTGAGAGCCATGACAGACACTGAATGGGATCAAAAGTCCGTCACGCAGGGGCTGCGTAAACTCAGCAGATTTCCCACAAGGGGTTTACAATAGAGAAATCTGCCTAATAATAACAGTAGTAGGAAGGTATCTCTAGACCTATTCACGAGGGAGGAATAGTTACCGAAACGGTCGCCAGAGCTCTCGGCGGATAGTGCCGACCACACTCACAATACAAATGCAAATATCTCAGTTAATATTCAAGATAGAGAATAAATGTATGAACAATATTTATAGTAAATTTAATTTGCAATAAGATTAATTCTATACAATGTTTTGATCCGACGCATAATAACGGAGATATTTCGATTTTTGAAAAACCCCCCTCTGGTCCGATTTCTGCCATTAACGAACTTGATCTTTCTTTTTACATAAAACGAGTAAATATCGAGTTTGGTAAAGATCAAACAAAAATTGCGACCGCTAGAGCGTTAACGGACAAATATATATATATATACACACACATATATATATATATATATATATATATATAATTTTGAACGGACCTCATTTTCGTCATCTCCTGGGTAGGATCGATGGTAATTTGAGGAAATTTTTCAAAACTAGCGTCATGAGTACGACCTCAATAGCTGATCTCCCTCAAGGGATATCTGCTAAAAGGAAACTACAGAAGAACGCTAATACATCACAAAGGGCTGTGTACGTGTACATACACAAATATAACATGTATGGAGGGAGTCGGTTGTCGTTGCGGGTTAAAGCGTGGGTACATCTACCACCAATCTGAAGTCGAACGATTTTCTACATGTTCAAGTTATATTCGATAGACATTTGTAGATCTTTTCGAAAATCGCTTGATTACAACCACAACATCTACTATAACACACACTTATGTATATGTCCCACGTAAACGTGTGAGGTTTATTAAATACAAATGCAATATATTTTTAAAATAGGCAAACAATTTTAATAATAACTAAATTTTCCTAATATTTAAAGAATTCCTAACATTAAGGCATTACTACCCACGATAATTTACAAAGGTAATATAATATGAATGTATTACTTACTTAATACTATAAAATTATTTAATCCGCATTAATGAAATTGTTATACTTCAAGAGTAGAATCAGTTTTCGTTAAGTTCATACTAATTTGAGCAGAACTCATTTTTCTAATCTAATATGAAAATTTTCTTCAAAAAGACAACCTCAATAAGTGAATTTCCTTCAGAGAAAACCGTTTTAAAAGGAAAATATTATCTACTTCCTGTCATCATCGATTATTATATTTAATAATGTAAATAAAATATTACCACATCAATCATTCTAAATCTCGTTTCCTCTAGAGGGGCGGAATCATATAATCATTTCTCAGATTTTTTTAACCTCATCTGGACCATAATTTATGACCCTTACACAACTAATAAGACAAGACATCAATCAACCCTACTTCTGATCTGATCACAAATATACTGTATGTGATCACAATTGTAATTTAATTCATGCTTTAACTGTACTAACTAAATCAGTTAATGGTTAAAATAGGTTCAAAAAGATATCTCATGAGAGGGAAAATACAAAATCACCAATATATCCGCTATCATGATATAATTAGAAAAACCTCACATAACTAATCTTGTAGAACTGATTTTAATTAAAATATTCGTTCAATAAGTCGGTTTTTATGTGAAAAACTTATGGAGTTACTAGCCTTTCTCAGTTTTTGCCACTATGTATACCCACAACCCAACTAATTTTATTTTCACAATTAGCTAATATATTAAGTTTCGTTTTTCATGCCAGCTTATTGTCGGGAATTATTTTAACACAATAGACACTTAATCACAAGAACCGATAATGCTATATGTAAATTCTGCAACCACTACTTAACAATAAAACACATACTAACACACAGAATTTAACGAAAAAAAATTTGATATACCCCACGATATGACTAAACTACTAACTGACAGCAGGGAATATATTACACACATACCAACACATAAATATTTACCAAAGTATATAGAATAAACATATAACGCAATTAAGAAGATTATATTCCAATAGGCATATATTATATTCCAGTAGGCAAAGTACGGATATGATAAAACGTTTTTGTATTTAATGGATTTTTTTTTTCAGAATGCACAAAGCATCCGGTTTTACATCCCGGGTAAATAGATTATTCTAAATAGACATTCACAGTGACTTACGTCATGCTAATCACTTTAGACGTGGGGCATAAAACAAATAAGTTAATAAACTTCAAAAGGGGTTTTGATTAGAAAATAAAAACAGGTTATTGAAGGTGAAATGTGATAGCAATGTGAGGCCAACTGTGTCAGTACAGCTATAGTATACCATAGCGAATCCTCCTTAAATAGGAAGGTGGAAATCATCTAAGAACGAACATTACCTTAAGGACTTTAAATTAATATTTTAGTTTTTTAATTTATAATGTAAAATATAAAATCTTCTAGTACAAAGAAAAAAGAAATTAGAGATTGCAGAAATTATTTACAGGATATTTTCAATCTTCATTTTTATCAGTATGCTATTAATTTATGAAATGCTCAAGAATTCTTAAATAGCAGAAATTTAAGTAGGGAAAACTGTCTTGGGAAGTCGCCAACTTGGGTCCTTCCCAAGAACCCTCTCAACCACACGTTATTTTCCTTTCAGAATTTTTATTATGCACATAAATTTGAATAGTGATAAGATATAATTTTTTGGAAGGTTTTATTTAAAAAATTAAATATTATCAGTCTTTTTGCAGTGTTTATAATTAATAATAATAACAGAAAAACTGGAGTAATTATGTGTATATTTGCTTCCTTAATTTTGAATTGAAACTCGCCCCTAACTACCCGACCATGGACTCATTTCTATGTGGGTTGTTTAGCGTGTAGATGACGTGATAAACACTATATACTGCAAATATCCCCTTTCTGCCTAAATTCTCACTTACAAAATGCAAGTGGTGCAAGACAGGAGGGTAGATTAAAGTCGTAGTCTGCATTCTCATACTGGCTAATAGTCTATCATTAGTCAGCTTACAGGCTACCGAGGGATGGTTATCTAACAACTCTGGCTTTGAATAGAATTACCTCCTCCCATGCCTTTACTGGTGTGAATGGAGTTTTCCTCATGATGCCTTTACTGCTGGATGGTCTGATGCAGAAGGCAATGGGAATCCACTGCATGTCCTTGGGACCCCCCTACTCCCTTGTTCGGCACGTGAAAACCAGGTTTACCTGTTTTACGAAATCTATTTCTAGGTGTTGCCTGGTAATACTACACTGCAAATATCCTCTAATCCAAAATATGGAGTCAGGAGTAGATCTTCGGCCATCAAACAAAAAATGCATATTGCTCCCACTCATTAAGTTGTATTTTAGGGTCGGTTTTCTTCTACCTAAGTTCAAAATATCATTGATCTCCTGAGAGGTCACGAGATACAGCTGACCTTAAAGCCTCTCTCGTAGCTGAATTGGAGCTTTTTGAATATATTCTAAAAAGGTGGTTCAAAATTCACTATACTACATTCTAGAAAGTTACAGTTCTTATTTCTTTAAGACCCAATTTGATAATTTAGTTAATATGCAGTGAAATTATTTGGTCATTGAAACTTTTTTTTTAAGTTTTCTTAAAAAAAATATGATCCCAAGAAATAGTCATAGCCCATGAGAAATATACTAATAAGTAGTTACATTGATGGTGAATAAAAGGATATAATTTGAATGGCACTTACCATAAAACCATCCACGAATGATTAAGATGAAATTTACCTGAAAAAGAAATAATAAAGTTAGTAGGAAAAATTGAAAGCAGTTCTATAAGAAATATTTACTTATAACAATGTCCACTTTTATATCTTTGGTACGGCAAAATAATGGATCTATCTGAATAAATTAATAGTGGAAATGTGTAAAACATTCTTTAACATGTCAGGTGCAAGTCCCTATATGTATTCCCATCAACAGCCTTGCACGGGCTGTTTTGGTATAAAAGATAATAAAAATAATTTGATATTTAAACATACATATACGATGATATTTAAACTGATTTGATCTGATATTTATGCGACCTCAATGTGATCTAAAAATTAAGAGTAAATAAGTAGTTTCAAGATGGAACAATCGATGCAATAGAATTACAGTGTTACATTATTTATGAGATTAAAAAACCGTAAAGGGTAAAGGTAAAGAGAAATAAAAAAAAAAAAGGAAGACAAAATCACATCTCAGGCTGTCTACATAATTTTGGAGATTTAGGCGTTAATCTAAAACATTCGTAAGTTCGTTTAAGTTAATGGTTCTTGGTAATGTTCATTAAAAACATAAAACAACTGACGGTATCTTATGGTGTGTTGAAACTGATGTAATTAATAAACAAATCAAGCTTATTTTTAAACTACTGCTGTTAAAATTTTTTAAGTCATTGAGAAAGCCGTTTTACCTATATCTGCCATCATAGAGGCATTGGCTGGAGATGGCCGCCTATAGGAAGGGAGAATGCATTTGGAACATCTGAGATGTAATGGGCAGTCTATCACAGATCCGACCGCAAACTAGGCTGGTGCATCAATAGGCAGATGCAATTCACAGCTGTGTCTATAGAGCCACATCAAAGTGATATCTCACTTCAGTGCCGGCAATTGGATTCACTGTCAACACTATCGCCGTAATTACAGCTAAAGCTTTATTTACATGTTCCATACTTTGTCTACATTAAGGAATTATTAAAGTCTGAACTTATTTTAACATTATCGGTTTTAATAAGAGTAGCTTCTGATTCCCTTCATTGGGGTTAGAATTTCAAAAATGGTATCTTGCAGGTGAAAGTGGTTGAGTAAAAAGGCCACATTTCCACCATAACTATTTATAGAAGCGACAGAACGCGTTCGACGCAGTACATCATCGACAGTGCCTTAACATCCTGAATGTTGAACTGAATGGCCCTCGGAACATACTACCACGGAGCCTTGGAATAAAGTGGCTCATCATATAACAGCAAATTGTTAAAATGACATGTGTAGTAGTAGGGCTATGCATATTGCCTAAAAGTAAAATATATAAATAATTGAATCTTGTTTAATATTAAATATAGAGAAAACAGGTACATAACAACACTTATAGCAGTACATCACATTTGCAATAAGATTGGTTCTATACAATTTTGCGAACCGACTCAAAATAACGGAGAAAAGACTTTTCGAAATTCCACGCCATGAGTACGACCTCAATAGCTGATTTCCCTTAAGGGAAATCTGCTAAAAAAGAAACAGTAGTATTTCAAATGAAAAATAGCATACAGTAATCCATGATAATATTACAATTTCCCGACAAGAAGTTTTGAAACCAAAAAGGTAACTAGGAAAGTCAGATTTAAAAAAAAAAAGAATATGATAATAATAATTAAAAATAAATACAGAATGAAAGATAAATGAAGAATAAATGAAAATAATGCTAAAAGAACAAAAAAATGTAGAGATAATACTCCCTGATAATGTAGACACACCATGCTACATTAATGTGTTCAGAAGTACGTTGTAAACGTTAATACTTGTTTGATTTATTATGATTGTGTCTAAGAATTTACAACCGCCAATCACTAGTTCCTGCAATACACGCGAATTGAAAATCGCCTCTTAGTCGGCAGTGTGTCAATAGGTGATTTGCTATTAAAGTTTTCTTACACTCTCTACACGTCTGTGCAACCTTGTTGGTCATTAAATGCCTGAGTCAATAAGGAATGGCCAATACGTAGTCACGTCAGCACAACTTGCTCCATTCGCGTACTTCTGCAGCTTAATGGCCATTCATAAAATGGTAGTTCATTCAATATGTAAGCAGATTCATATATTTTTAAAAGCCATTAGCCCCCCCTCGTTCAATATTCACTTTACCGGCGCCATCAGAAACTCTTCAACACTCCCTCGTTGTGATCGTTATTTAAAACTCAAAGTTTAACAGGAGCAAACTGACTCTCACTTTGAAAGTATCAGAATGGTGTATCCTAATTCAAACTGTTTCTGTTTGAGACTGCCACGTACACAAGGACAATCATGAAATGATCAAAGCACTTCCACCAAAGCCTTCTGCAGGACATGTACTATGACATGAGTAGGCGGTCTCTTGAAAAAGACAATTAGGTATTTAAGCTTTGAATAATGTGGTCAGAGGATTGTTTATGTGACATGAGAAGGACCGGGTGTTTGCTGAAGGCTGAAAAAGAAAAAAAATGCAAATATCTCGGTTAATATTCAAGATAGAGATTAAATATAATATATAACAATATTTATAGTACATTGCATTTACAATAATGTTGGTACTATTTATTTTTTCAATCCGACGTAAAATAACGGCGATATTAAGAATTTGGAAATTCTCCCCTCTACACCCTCCTTCCCCTCTGGTTTAATTTCACCGGTTTACGAACTTGATCTTTAGTTTTACCTAAAACGTTTAAATATCCAGGTAGCGATCAAACAAAAATGTCGACCGCTAGACCGGTAACATTCAAATATATATATATATATATATATATATACATATATATATATATATATATATATTTTTTGAATGGTCCTCATTTTCGTCATCTCCTAGTTAGGATCAATGGACATTTGTGGGAATTTTTTTAAAAAATTGGGTCATGAGCACGACCTCCCTTAAGGGAAATCTGCTAAGAACAGGTTTACTAGAGGATACTCATGAGAGACCCCAACTTTGTATTTAAGATAAAACGTCGCCAGGCGCACTAGATGTCAAATTAACAAAACTATACATTTTCACTGTCTTAGATTTTGATGAAATTCGCCAAATACATAATTGGCACGTAGATTAAGATTTGTAACAAATGCAACTTACCTAATAAAGTTATTTGGTCATGAACCATACAAAAAAAAAAAACATTCAAAATCGTCTCAAGACCAATAGCTTATCATATAATTTATTTATTAAATCATTTTCTTAAAATTATATTGTCATTGCACATAAATATATCAATAGTTTGATAGTTTTTTAAATTTAGAAATTATTACATTTTTAAATACACTACAAACATGACACTGGGTTGAAGATCCTATGGGTCTTATTCTCCATTCAGAGTAAAGATGACTATTTTATTAAATTATATACTAAGCATTGCTGTTTCGATGTCTCTACGCCCTTCCTCATAGATTAGTGGGGATACATTTTGGCGTAGTATTTTACATTTTTTCGTTTATTTCTTTTTCATTTTTCAGATTTAACCGGCAAAATCAGGATGCAATTTGTTTTTAAAAAGTGTTCTGCATATTTTACATGGGCGAATTTATTAACAGAAGGTGAATTGTTACTAACACCGAATTATATTTGTTCAGACATTTTACATATTTTGCTTCATAGGAAGTCTTTTTAGAGAGTCACGTCAAGAAATGAAAAGTAGTCGATTTTTAATTACTTTAAGAGAAATTAAAAAAGTCTGTCACGCAGGGGCTGACTAAACTAATCAGATTTCCCATGTGAAGTTTTACAATAGAGAAATCTGCATACTGGTAACACAACACCACCGTGAGTAACGAAGGTAAGGTAAGGTTAGAAACGACACGTAAGGTTAGAAGCTTCCACCTGAGCCGAGTAGTGACGGAAATGGCCGACCTAATCCGAACTATACCCGACCATAGACTTCATAAAAATGCAAATATCTCGGTTACTATTCCAGATAGAGAATAAATGTAAATAACAATATTCATAGTAAATTTCATTTGCAATGAGATTGGTTCTATACACTTCTTCGATCCGACGCATAATAACGGAGATATTTCGAATTTTCGAAAACCCTCCCCCACTAATCCCCCTTTCCCTCTAGTCTGATTTCAGCCATTAACGAACTTGATCTTTCTTTTACATAAAATGGTTAAATATCGAGTTTCGTGAGGATCCAACAAAAATTGCGACCGCTAGAGCGTTAACAGACATACATTTTCGTCCGTTTCGAACGTACCTCATTTTCGTCATCTCCTGGGTAGGATCGATGGACATTTGAAATTTTTTTTCGAAAATCGCGTCATGAGTACGACCTCAATAGCTGATTTCCCTTGAGGGAAATCTGCTAAATGCCTGAGGGTGCCTCACATGAAACGAAATATGCAGTTTCTGAATAAAGGAATTAGCAAGGAGATGTCATATTGTTAAAATTCTGATTTAATTTCATTCGTTTTTGAATAGAAGGGCCACCTTAAATAACACAGAGCTCCCCTAGATGTTATTTAAGGTGGCCCTTCTATTCAAAAATGAATGAAATTGAATCACAATTTTAACAAAATGATTAAAATATTATATAGCTGACGATTTCTGGCCATTTGGGCATTAATGTTCTCATGAATGTTGAATATTAAACACAAATGAATTAGAAGGGGGAAACTAGCAAACTTTCCTTAGTATCTATAATTGCGTTTCAAATCCAAAGAAGTAACTGTGCTCCAATTCCAAAGGCGAGTCAAGTGATCCAGTGAAATTAGACACATACTGGGAAGTACATTAAGATGGAGTACCTATAAACCCTCCTGATTGGATTAAGGATACTATGCTAGCTGGAGTAAGGACAGAAAAGTTGTGTGATTCGAGCTAGAAAACGTAGATAGTCAGTCAAAGCAGAAACGTAAAATCAGATTGGCATTCGACTAGTAGTAAATAGAGAAGACTCGTGTGGGAGTCAGTAACTCGGAACTGGGAGGCCGGTGATGAGAACAAGAAAAGCCATTGTTGGCTATATATGTGGCATAAAGCCAGAGCCGAGAGTATTAAGGCATTGTGATAGCAGGGGTTCCCCCAAGACTCGGGGATTTTCTTCCCTCTCTCTCGTTCCTTTCTCTCAATCTTATACACCTCCTATATACACAAGGTAATATATCTTATCTCGACCAGAGGGAGTGAGGGTTACCACCACTCGTAGCTTTGCATAAAAACCGAATGTGGGCTTTTTATAGGGCCTTTGAGAGAACCCTGAATAACTCAACTCTTCGTTACATCCATTTCGGGGGATATTTATAAGCAATGCGTGTTCATGAGTTCCCACGAACGGTAAACATTTAGTTGTGCGTGAAAAATGAAATGCGCTGCGCATTGGGCTCTAGTTTTATTGGGGGGGGGGTGCGCTTGGAACAAAAAAAAAACATTTGTTATTCACAATTTTCAGCAAGATATTTGGAAGTATCAACATAATTATATCAGATCATTTCTTATAAATTTCTCTTTTACTTCTTTGTACATCAAATTACTAAGAGGGGGGAAGCATTCGCAACCCTCTCTCCTTCAAGTCTACGCCTATGGCTTCCTTTCCATTTTAAGGACATCAAATCACATCCTCTGTCCTACTTAAACCGGCAACGATCAATTAATATCTGATTTACAATTGATGGCTGGGGCTCATGTTAGTCAACTGAGTTAATGCGTTGGCCTTAATCACACATGGTATAGCTACAGTGGCGAGTTCGATTTTCGCATAGGCAAATGAAGTTATTTAGTGACTGAATTCATTAAATAAAATCCTTAGTCCCACCCTTGCTAGAAAGGGGTGATAACCTTTATATAACCTCTTAAATTAGCCTTAGCTGCAAAAAGTGGGCGTTAATATAAATAATAAACGCAATTTTGCTTACAATAAATTAAAAATAAATCAACACAATTAGTCACTTACTTTTTATATATATATATATATATATATATATATATATATATAGTCACACACGATTTAAAATTTATATTACACCCACATATTGTGAGTATTCTTGACAATTATTGTGAGATAGACATATAACCTGACTGACATTATTTGTACAAATATTGATTTACATATTTCTTGCACGCCTGCGTTGGGTAAAGCAGTAATGAAGAAATAATAATTTATTACAATTTATTTTTGTTAAGATAACTTGTAAAATATATAAGAATAGATTTGACTGCTCGGGGAGTTCTTAGGATGTCCCAATAAACGGGACAAAAGTGATTCATGTTCTTATAATTACAAATGAGAGCTCTCTTGATGCAAGAGTAAGGCAATTAATTGAGCGCCAAGTTTGAAGGAAATCATTAACACCTGCTGTTATTAGACTGTATGTGAAGAAACATTTAATTCATAGGGTTACAGTACTTCTAAAATAAAGCAATCAACTAAGAAAAACATGTTACTTAAATGGTTGCAACATGAATTCGGGCTCGCAGATACTGCGAAAACAAAGCATATTACCTATCTTCAACTGTACTATAAACATACTTGATACAGTACCGTCGCTAGATGAAACATACATAACGTCATATGGTAATCAGAGCCCTCAAATCTGTAGTTCTCACTTAGCAAAGACTCAATGTAAACATTTAGAAACAAACTTTAGGTAGACGAAACACGAAATTATTAGCGGCCTAAACAGGCTAATGGTTCTCAGACAATTATCATAAAGCCCACTTAGCATGAGTTCATCTAATGAGTTGAGTAAGTCGGACCCTTTTGATCCTTTCTGGGTTGTAGGGCCGTGAGAATCATATTATGTTCTCATTGGACCCCTAATTCGTAATGTGGAGTCTATAGGGCCTTTCAACATGGATAATCTCTCAAGCAGAACGACCCATGTATTAATTATATTCCAGAGCATAATTCAGTTATCATGAACGATTTAAATAAAAGTTATGATATATTAAATGCCCCCATCGCAGCAAACCTACTTTCTCAGTAAATTTTCAACAATGCAATATCCAGAAGTCAATGTACTAATAATTACATCTATGACTTTAGAATCATGTAAATGTTACTCGGTCTTTAAGTTGTTGAGGGAGCCGTATAATATCTAAATCAGTGTTCTAAAGGGGGATGGGTTTAAAAAAAGAAAAGATCTACATTTATGTGAATCTCGAAGTAAATTATAACTTAACATGAAATCCTTTGTAACTCGTTCAAAAAGACTCTATACACACTCCAATAGTTAGTTTCTGTCAATTGGAATGGCCTAGCATCCACAATAATGATTTATTGAATTGGCAGAGCGCCTTTGACAATGTTCTTCTAACAAACAATTTCTATAACAACTGTGTCTATTATAAGAATAAACTGAAGAAAAAGTTAAAATCTAAGGCTAAATAAAATAGTTTTAGATTTTTTTTTTTTTTATAATTTTCGTTTTAATAATTGGGTTGTTTATGTTACATATGATGTGCATTGAATGTGTTTTAAATAAAATTTTGGTATATATGTTTTAGGAATAGTTTATCGAACTTTTTAACATTAGAATTTTAGTTTTTAATTGCCGGAAATTTGAAATTTATTCAATCAACTTATTCTAAGTATAGGTTTTGTATCCGAAATTGCGCCAAAAACTTAATTATTTATAGGTTCATGAGGATACCCGTAAAAAAAAGCTCGCGACATTTAAGATTACTTTCTGGTGAGTAAAGGAAAGACAAAAGAATCCACCACCGGAGAGACAAGATTTAAGATGAAAATGAAAGCCTTATCTGTTGGAAATGTTAAAAGGCACGAAAACTCGGCGCACATTACAAAAATCAAGAATCGAAGTAAAACTGTAAAAATATGGCACAAGGAACAGCTAGTTTGATGATGGTGAAAAAGTAATTGAAGGTAGAAATCATGCCCGGTTAGAAATGTAATCCCGGAGGACAAGAATAGCGGCAACTGATAACCGAAATAAATGGGGCCAAACTTAACCCCTCCGTAGGCTTATGAAGAGGGTCTTTGGATGAATGGAACTGAAGAAAATCCCCAAGAATTGAAGGACCAGTGTTATCTGACTCAACATTTCTACTGGGCCACGGGTTCTGCGCAGGTTGTTTATCCGGCGAGGTTAAGAATTGGAGAGCCGAAAATTGCACACACTCACTGATAGATAAGGAGATCTTGCAAAACTGGGAATAACTTTTTCAGATGTCTCTGAACACCGTGCACCCAAAGAACAAAAATTAAATTTTCAAACGGGATATCCCTGGAGGCGTTACTTAGGAAGTGATTTCGGAAAGGAATAAAAGATTCTTTTGGTCCTTAAAAACTACAATGAACCCAGGTCCTCAAATATGGAGATGATCTGCTTCAAGGAAAACTCTACTTGTTCCTACCTTCGGAATGCAAGTCCGAGAAGGGAGATACTGGGTAGCAACCATATTACAACAAAATGTACAAGGTGCCTTGATCAAGGCTATATATTGGAGAATATAATGTGACCAGGGAGGTCCACTCTGAAACAAATGTTTTGAGTATGCTATGAAACAATGGGGACCTCCTTCGGATCTGTGCAAATTTCAAGCAGTCGTAGAATAGAATCCAACCAGAGGAACTCCTGGGATGAGGAGGCTCTTGGAATTAGTGAGTCTAACAGGGCATACTATAAGAGGAACCGAGTGTCTCGTTAGCTCGAGGAAATATGTTCCCAGAATCAAAAGTTCAGACCAGACTAAGTCAAGGTGAAGCATTGGAAAAGGCCGTAAGGTATGTTAGGATAATCCTGGAGTCATTAGGATATAATCGGCTGGCATATCAGCTGCTGTATGCTAGAGATGTCCCTGTAACATGGCGGTCTCAGTGAGGCCACAAAGTAAATATAGGTTTAGTATTTTACAAACAGGATTCAGCACTAGCGGTGTCGCTCGCCAATGTATACGAACAACCCAAACCTATTATATTCCGCAGTTTGAACTCCCCCAAACCAGCTGGGTCTCATGACCCTTATAGAATTGAACCTAGTATGTTTGGAAGGTAGGGAATTAGATTTTTAAAAAAAGTATGAAGGAGCACTGAAATGCAGGCAGGATGATCACGTTGATGGTGATGAATGAGCACTATTTATAATTTTAACCTGGCGTCTTTATTTTCAGCCAGAATATTTTCTAATATCTCAACTGATATCGAGTTCGCTTTCTCATTAAAGAAGAACTCATTTCTCTAAGACAATACGCCCCAGCTTTTAGTAATTTCTCTTCTCGTTTCGAATACCAGTCACTACCAAAAAGAGAATAGCAAATTCCGGTTATTTCTTACTAGAATCATTTATTTAAAGTCTACAATACTCAAAAATGCGAAGGACCTAAATGTGTGGAAAAAATAGAAAGTATGAAGAATATATCAGAATATTATTGATGATATGAAATATATTCGTCCCTAATCTGAATAATGCAAATACGGTGTAAAAGGGAACAAGACCTAAAGTAATTTCTAAAGACATTGCTGTCCGTTAGATGATATGTTTTCGTTATTGGCCAATGTCGCCTTTGTCCAGACGTCACGAATGTAATCATTCATAAGGACATTCTCAAGACACGCCCATTGTAGTTTTCCCACCACTTTCACTAATGTCTGAATACGAAACATTGTCTCCGCTTCCCGTTGCTGGTTTCACCCTCAACATCAAAATACGATTGATTAATGCGTTGATGCCGAATGATTTAAACGGAAGAAATTCTACGACGGGGCAGGTATTTACAAGAGGCTTTATTAACACTGTATGTAATTTGTTGGATTTTGTGATAACGACAACCGCATTGGGCAAAGATCGTCTTCTAGACAAAATATCATTTTTATACTGAGTACCAATACACTGCTACTGCCTGAGTTTTAATAGCAATTTATAAAACCCAGGAGGCTCCGGTTAGCCATGTGAATTAAATCGTAAGTCTTAAACTCATATAGTAAACCAAGAGTGGAGAGTTCGATCCCCGCCTGGGTAATAGGAATTTATTTAGTGAAGAACTCATTAAATAAAATACTTAGTCCCACCCTGGCTAGAGAAGGGTGGTAACCTATAGATAACCCGTCCCAATTAGCAATAGTAGCATAAAGTGGACGTAAATAAATAAGATAGGTATAACCCAGAATAAAAGTTGAATATTTCCTTAGACAAGCAACAGATAATGAAATAACACGGACAATATATCGTGTGGTTTCGTAGACTTCTTCGCTAGGCTGTATGTTCTTCACCAAAGCCAGGCTGGTGCGAATTTTCTATTTGAACTTCTTCGTTGCTACTATCCGGAACAATGGTGGCAGTTGAGTTACTGGAAATTTGCACAGTGAAGAGTGACGAGAAGACCACCGGAGTAGAAAAATGGTTTGGAGAAGAAGAACAATATATTGAACATATTTACGGCCTTGTCACCATAACTATAATATGCCTAAGGCATCGTGTCGCTATTTCTTTCGTCTGATGTATTCGTATTATGTGTTTTTGAATACATGTTTACACAAGATTCAGCAGGTTGGTAGACATTTAAAGAAAGTTTTAAATCATCGCTTCATGAAGACAAGGTAAATAGCTCATTTTCCACCGCAATCATTAAGTAATTAGCACTTATTCACTGTGGTATATAAACTTGGGTCTATAAACCCCAAAATGGGCTTTCAATTGAGTCATTGACTTTTGGAGTGGTGTTAGCCAGTGATAAGGGTGTCGAAGGGGTGTGGGCCGGATGGCCGATATCATGACAACCATTTGCTAGGAGGGAGTGAGAGAGAACTGATAACTACTATCAGCAGCTGTTAGCCGACAATAATCACCGGCTAATTGGCTTTTCAGACCTGTCTATCAGCAGCTATAACCCCATTTCTCAAATGTCAGCCACGTTTTAGGCCCTCTCAATCCACTTATTGCTCCAGTAATTGTTCCAGTAATTGGAAAATTAATTACACCATACAAACCGATGTTTTATATATATATATATATATATATATATATATATATATATATATATATATATATATTGGCCAGTGTGCACAATAAAAAGAATGCATTGGACATACATATTGTAAGCTGTAAAAAGTACAGGGAACATTTAACACAAACAGTTGTGAACTAAAGAAAACATATACAAGCACCTACAAAATTTGTACAGGGCTAATGCTTCATGTATAATACTATTACAAAAACCTAATATATACGATTAAACCATGCCAATATACGTATCAATTTACATTCCCAAACAAATAATAAATAAAAGACACTTCACATAATATTGTTTGACATTGTTAAATTGATACACTGAACCACTATGATTGTATTCCTAATTTAACATTCTGTCATCTATTCTAGTTGAAGATATTCTTCTTACATCAATATTTCGGCTTACTTCATGATAGGTAAGCTATTTTTTTTCCATCCAGAGAAGAGCTAACCGGTCGTGAAAATAACTTGAAGAAGGTGGGACAAAAGCCGCGAAAAAGTTGAGTAGAAGCAATTCATAGCCACTGGACGAGATATTAAATAGCAAAGGAAACGCCCATGGTGGATGCCTTAAATAATAAATGATTTGAACTGCAATTGGCTTCCCTGTTTTGAACGGTTCCTTTTATTCGTTTAATTATTGTTCATACACTTATTTTTCAAGTAAAACAGTTATTGCTGTCCTACGGAGAACGTTTCACATAAGGTAAATGAAGTATTGTCACGTCCGCACTTGATTCAAAACTTCCGTTTCATAAAATAAGGAGTCCAAGCAGTAGGTTAACAAGTCATACAAGAACAAAATGGAATCCTAGTGAAACCTTTCCTAAGGACCTGTGTGGTAGGATTCAATAATTTAATATGTCAGGCTCTGTGGAGGAGAGTAAGCAAATATTAGACTCACAATGTGCACTCAACTGCAGAACCGTGCTCGTATTTGAAACCGAGAAAAGTTATTTTACTTCAAACCGAAAAATGAACAACGTAGCAATAATAAAAAAAAATCAATTATTATGTATCCTTGAAACATAAATCTTTTCAAATTTAGAAACTAGGGCTTTTCTAGACATTTAGAGCCATGTAGAGCAAGGAAGGTCGTGGGGCACAATAAAGGGATCTTTATTGCTTAGCAAGATTCTCTTCCTGCTATCGAAGTCAAACTTGAATGGTTAATACATATCAAACAATATAAACCTATCAGGTGCTATCAAAGACATTCCATAATAATCTATAAGAAGCTAGATTCGGCGAAAAATACGGTTAGCAGTTGAGAATACGTGCTTTAAGGGATTCAAAACACTAAAGTAATAAATTCCTATTTTAATTTTTAACTGAAATATTACTTTTAGACTTTTATTAAAACCAATAACGTAAATTAAACTAGTATAATAACAAAAATAAAAATGACGTGGATAGTTTCGAAGAAGCTTGTAATAATTCGTAGCGCAACTCAGGAAAGTAATTTTTAGCACATTTCCCTTAAGCGAATTCAGCTATTGAGCTTGTACTATAAAAAAAAAAAAAATCAAAATTTTCTTCAAATGTCCATCTATGCTACGTGGTAGATGGCGAAAATGAGGTATGTCTAAAACTATATTTATATAATTTTAACGCTCTAGGGGCCAAAAGCTTCGTTTGATCGTTGACAAACTCGATATTTAAACATTTTATGTAAAATGGCTAAAATCGGACAAGCAGGAATGGGGGGGGGTTTAGAAAAGGGGCATTTCGAAGTGCCAATATATCTCTTTAATTATGATTGGGGTTGAAGAATTTACAGAACCAACATTGTTAAGCTACCGATGTTCTACAATCGTTACTCTATACATTTATTTGAAACCTACCTAGTAAGAGAATTATTCATATTTATTGTTTTCTGCCTTCTGTAAATACCCGCTGTGATTTTTACTTGGAAATGGAGAATATATGGTGAAATAAGATTGGTCGTGTGTAATACTAGTACTTGAGAAATCTGTTTAGTATAGGCAACCCGTGTATTACAGACTTTCTTAGTTATAAATATTCAAGAGATATATTATTACTGTTTTAAGATTAAAGTACTATGGCAAAATTACAATAAAATGGATGACAGTAATGCGATGAGTTAAGCTTTGGCGGTGTCTTTGAAGTGACAGTGTTCTATATGTGAGAGAGTGACTCTCACCTGCCGAAGGAAAGTGAGCCAGGACAGTAATTAGGAGCTGGCGCTCAACACGCTCTGCTTACTGAGGTGGCAGCTGAAGCCTTTGCTGCGCACACCATGAGCATTAAACCAACATATATATATATATATATATATATATATATATATATATATATATATATATATATATATATATGTGTGTGTGTGTGTGTGCGCGCGTGTGTGTGTATAGGTTGAGGCCTGTTCAGGTAAGTCTAATGGAACCGCGACTCACACATCAGGTCTACTCTCCTGTCAGGCAGAACTGATCGAATTTTCTTCATTTGTCAGGTCTCTTTGTCAGGTTGCCTGAGAGGCTAGTTATTTCCGAGACAATCCTACTTCTGACAAGTATACCTGGTCCAGGCGTACCTGATAGTCTGTGGCCGGCCTGAGGCGCACGCAGTGCTTCCCAGATTACAAAAATTTGTTCCCATTGTCAATATGATAATAGACACTCAGTTACTGTAATTCCTGAAGAAAATTTGCCGTTTTTACACAGTCGGAAGTCAATGGAAATGTGATGCAGATGGACATTATACTCGTTGGCATTTTCTAACATTTAGAAGGTGATAAAATCTATTGTAGAACCCCCTGGGCGAAATCGACACTGGTATTCTCACAGTATCCTTCATCTCTCTCCATCTTGCCTATGCCCAAAGGCAGTACTTTGAAAGCTAAGGAGGAAACCGCTATGACAATATATGTTTCAAAATTTCAATTTATTTGCTTTTTTATTGACTAGCCGAACTGAGCTTATCTTCCCGTGCACTTTTCTCGTTGTGCAGATAGCTCAACTCGATCGTATTCGTAGTAAAAAGCCTTAATCCTTCACAAGGATACTTCGCCTTAATCAAAGTCAGAAGGATACTCTGATCCTGGGTGGTCCTTCGTAAGAGGACGCTGAAGATGGAGCGTGCGCTCAGAAAGTGCTCTGCCCTAGGAATAAATTATTAGAAGATTAAGGTATTTTACTACAATCCTGATTTTTCAATTATAAACGATTTTTTTCCCCATAAAAACGTTATTTAATTAAGGTCGATTTAATTAAAAATTAATAGGATAAGAAAAAAATAACCAATATCCCTATTCATTTTTGAGCAGTATATATACAAACAAACAAAATAAGCTGCCCTCTTTCTGACCATACCTGTATAATCAGCCTTCTTATCTGCCAGTTTATTGATAATATTTTTTAAAAAAAAGTTTATTTATGTATTAAATGAAAATTTAGTGAATAAATGAATCTTAAGTGGCACAAATTTGGTAGGTATCTCAGGTGAGAGTGCAGTTTAGGTAAACATAAATATGTTTATTATTTTATAATGTACAAATAATTATAAAATATTCAGAAATGTGTTATGGAGATGAACAATAAGCATTATATCCTGGTAGTCGCGGAGAGAATTGATTATCTGTAATGGCAGACAGATTAAAGGAACTGTATAAAAAGACATGTTCAAGAGGAAAATATACCTCATATTTAGCAGGAAACAAACGACTCCATGTACTCAACCACCACCTTTGCAAATACAATTCATTTATAAAATTGTCAGCATTCCTCTTTCAAATATTACAAAATATTGTATTCCACAAAGTGGAAGATTAATTAATTTTCCACTCGGACTGACACCCTTGTAGAGTAAAACAACATTATATTTGTTGTTTAGCACAAGCAGGAAAATGAAATATAAAGAGAACAACGATAAATCAAATTAGAAACAAGCATACAAATGTAAACCAATTTCATCGTGTTATTCCAAGGCTCTTGTTCTTTTCATTCACCTCTAAAAAACAAATGGTACCTTCATCAGATGTAACTTCATCTTTTCTCCTATTTTTCAAACTATATTTCATAAAAAGTGTGTTAAAAAGTGGAAAACAAAGGTTTTTTTTTTTAAATGGATTCTTAATTAACTCTTCGAAATTTAAACAAAACTAGTTATTAACGATCACATTAAACAACTATGCCTAATTGGGTTCGTTTATCCTACATGTTACTACCCGTTTCTAGACAAAATGAGTATAAATATTTCATTTATTGTTAGTCATTAACAAAAATACTAAAGAGAGTCATTATAAAAGATATAACGACAACAAATTAGACAAACCCCTTTTAAATAAAATAAATTCGAGTCAAATTAAGAATGTTTTAGAAAATAACTCTGAACAAAAAGATTACAAAAACTTACTTCCAAAAGCGTAATAAGGAATTCCGCCAGAAAAATATAAACACATAACTGCTGAAAAATTAAAAACACTTCATAAAAAGGAATTTGAATGAGAAAATTGGAAGTGAATTTTAAATAAAGCCAGTTTTATTTATATCGTAAACTTCATATATTCATGAAATTTGTTGATAAACAAGGTATTTTATTAACGTCCATTTTATGCTGTAACGGCTAGTTAGACAAATTTGCAAAAATAAGAATAGATGTATTTAAACTGCCTGATGAAATATTGCACAACAATTTTAATACATCATATTTAATTACTTACTATTTTAATTTTTCAAAAAAAAAAACAATACATTTTGCCATCCACTAGATTGAACAACTTGGTTTGTGATAAAAGTTATAAAAAAGCGTGTCTAGATTACAACATCAGTAATAGACTAGAATCCGCTAATAAATACATAATGAGTTTGTATTCTGATTATTTTAAGGAAATCATAATTTTTTTTAATAATATAAGACATTTTTTTCTTGCACAAAAGAAGTATTTTTGGAGTAACTGTGTGAAGCGGAATGAAGACTTGAATTTAATTTTCATTTAAACTTCTCGTAGAAAATAAACACCATTTGTAAGCTACTTACGTGGGTGTTTTAATAAACAAGTACACTGAGTGTAAATGAGCTTCACTGATGACAATAGGGCACTGTATAGTACTGCCTGAACTTTCTAAATTGTTCGGTCCATGTAAGTTTAAAAAATGATCCCATCGCACAGGGGTAGCGTAAACTAAGCAGATTTCTCACGTGCTGGCATGGCACTCTAGTGATCTCATCTCTCTAAATATTTTAATTTCTAAATAAAAATCCGGTGAGTGTGAGGGTTTACTGAAGACTGAAAACAAGATGCTATGTACTCGCTTAATATTTGAGTTACAAAACAATGAATGGAACAACAATTGTTGAGCATTCATAGTTAAACAAGATAAGCCGTGTAACATTTTCGAGCTGAATCCAATTAACAGTGATATTCTGAGTTTTCGAAATCTCTCAATCGAACCCCTATATTCTGGGTAGGATTTCAGACATTAAAGAATATGATCTTTATTTTTACATGGAATGTTTAAATATCGAGATTGATAACGAACAACAAAAATTATGACTAGTTATGTTTTGTTGATTGAAATAAAAAAATGGGTATTTGATCTTGGAATAAGGCGTTTTATGATATTTTCGCTTATTGATAAAGTGCTATGGCTAAAAATGGGGGTTTACTGAAGGTTTAAAATTGAAAAAAAAAAAAATGCAAATATCTCGGTTAACATTCGATACAAGGGTAAAATTACATTCTCAGCACTTATAGAGAACTTAATTTGCAACAAGCTTGGTTATATAACATTTTCCGATAAAACTCAGAGCAGAGATATCCCGGTCGGATTACATCCATTAAGGAATATGATAAGTGCTAAATGTAACGGTTAAATAATGAGTATGTTATAGATTGAATAAACATTTTAGGTTCAAGAAATAAAATATTAGTTGATGGTGTCATCATACAACGTATTTGCATGTATCTCATCTAGTAAAGATCAACTTGCAAGTAGCTGAGAATACGACTTTTCATGTGATATATATATATATATATATATATATATATATATATATATATATACATTTATTTTTAAAAAGGGATAACGACTAAAAGTCTAAAAGGAGGATTTAAGGTTGAAAATTAAAGTTTTGAATTTGAGACAGTGTAAAAGTATATAGAACAGCATTTATAGGGAAGTTAACTTGTATGATTACATAATATAATAATAATATTATATAACCATTTATGATCCGACTTAAGCGACAGAGATATTTTGAATTTAGATATTTTTCTCCCCCCCACCCCCCAATTCGATTTAAGCCATTGACGAACTTGATCTTTAGCTTTACATGAAACTGTTAAATATCGTTTCTATTTTGGTAACGATCAAACAAAAATTGCGAAGTAACTGACAAGTACATACGTAGTTTGAACGGAAATCATTTCGACAACTCCTAGGTAGAATCGTTGGAAAACAGATGAAATTTGTTGAAATTCACATAATGGGTACAGCCTCAATAGTGGGCTTTCCTTAAATAAATGTAATAATAAGAAGCCATAGCTGTTGGGAATGTGATTTTTCGAAGGACTCAAATAATGCTGGAGTTTAGTTGATATATTATCATGAAAATAGCATATTCGCACAGAATGTAATGACGTCTTCGACCAAACGTAAACCACGTACATTCATGAAGATCCGTATTTGAATTAAATTAATTACGGCGTCGTAGCTTAACAGATTACAAGGAGTTGCCTCTCGTATTAAGAGCAGTTCCTCCTGGCTCTGGGCAAGTGTGTAAGAACAGTATCATGCCAAGAGACAATAAATGATTCACAGGATAAGCAGTAGGTTTAGATTAAAAGCATCGATGTGCAAGAACAACGCTACGATTGAAATTGCTATTCCGATTCAATATCCTGAATAATATATCCTCTTCTAAATCAGCATCTAGACAGCATATATACAACCCATGTTATCATAATAGAATCGACATCATTCACTGCAAGTACTGCCAGTTCTATAACACCAAAAATGTTCTATATGATCGGTGGAGTTGCAGCGATATTCAATAGAAAGAGGGGGGGGGGCATGAAATCATTCATAATCATGAAAATATTTATTGAATCGGTCTTTATCAAAAAATAAGCAGGCAAAAAATATTATAAAACATTATTATTATTTATTAACGTCAACTTGCTGTTTCAGCCGGGACGGTTACCACTCTATTCTGGCCATTTTGGAACTGAGGATTTTAAATGAATTAGTCACTAAATAAAATCCTGTTGCCCAAACAGCAATCGAACCCACCACTATAGGAATACTAAGTGAGATTAAGACCTACCCGTTAGTACACAATAATATTTTATATAATTTTTAGTGTGTTCCCTTCGCTTTTCAAATATCCGTTCAATTAGGACCCAAAATTAAGCGCAAATGAAAGAACCCACTCGGATACAAGGCAGAAGGAAATCTGGGTGACGAAGATTCAATAAATTTTGATTCCCAACTCTAATTAGACATATACTATTATATATCTATTGAATTGACTAATGTATTTTAGTAGCGATAATGAAATCCCACCAAACTAATAAACAAAAACTCTATTTTCAACATTTGTGTATTGTTTTGCAAAAGTATTTATTTTTATTTTATATTGTTAGCAGATAATGGGCGGAGTGTACAGTGCAGACGGGCAGATAGTGGTGAGAGAAGGGCGTGGTCACCAAGGCTACACGGTCCCTTCATCCAAGCACCATCATCATCATCACGTACATCATCACAAGGGGTAAGTCCAACTTAATTACTAATGCTGATCACCGTTATTCATCAACGTTTACACTATACACTTCAACCCCACCAAAGTGTGTAACGTAAAATTAAACAGCAGGTCCGTGCTTATTACAATTCGATAGGTATATTAAGAAAACGGTCCTCCAGAGAGTTTGGTCTATACGAATAAAAAATAAGTAAAACAGGAAGGAAGAATTACTAAGGAAACTATTGAAAACATGCTTTAAATTATTAAAATGTGATGGGAAAATCAAGAAGTACTAAAATGCACGTAGTGTGTTGTGCAAAAACAGTAAAAATAACCGTAAAATAACACTAAATGCTCCATTATTCTTGTTGGATGGGATTAAGAGAGTTCCCATGAAATAATCCAATTAGTTGAAGCTTATTATAGCATTAACACAATGTGCTTATTTGTCTTTCCCTGTTTTAAAACATTCTTTTTTCAAAAATATAAAAAAAGGTTTCAAACTTTTTTTTTAAAATTCTCTATACTTATTTGCCTTTTATAACTTCTTAGACATTTAAAACATCCAGTGTTGTGTTCATCGTTAATTGTTAATGAATTTAACTTTCTGCCAAAAATCTCGTACTAACCCAAACATTTTCTAAAGTAGGATCTTGTGTGAAACCATTTACTCCGCAACGATAATGACTAAATTAGGCTAGAAAAGAAAAAGCAATATTAAGATACATAAATCATCGATTAGCGGTACTCTAAATATTTATTATTATATATAAATAGTGTACTTTTTTGACCACGAACGAAAAAAAAATCTAAATTGACAAGAAAGGACACTTAAAGAAAAAAGGTTTCCAGTTAGCAAGCAAAAGTCCCAGTCTTTGAATGGGACCTTAAAAGGTCTTTCCACTATTGTAAGCGACGTCAATTTACATTGATTGACTGTTAAAAGAAACTATTGTGGAACAATATCAGTTACACATTATCTTCAATATTACTGTCTTTCGATTTGATTATTCTACTGCAAAAAAAACTTAAAAAACGAGTAGAGAGAATTTTATGAATGATTTTATAAACATTTTAGTTTTTAGTGGGATAGCCCCTGTTGTTCTTCGAGTACCCGAGCCCTTTAGTATGTACTAATTACTATGCCAAATAAAAATTCAAATGGAGATTCTGACGTTTATTTTAACCCTATCTTTAATTTGAGCATCCACCAGCCAGCCATAATGTATATAATGATATTAACCAAGACATAAGTTTTCAGAAGAGGTGATAACATTTAGACCTAATTACATATCTGAAAGTCATTCCACAAGTAGGAACAAAAAGCAATAAAACATGGCACTGCAGTCAAAAACTGGGTAACACGGTCGTATGTCATCTCTCGGCAAGAGGAAGATGGGAAAAGACAATGCCACTAATGGAAGAAAACCGTCAAAAGAAAATGATGTAACGATCCAAAAAGAGGTTGATGATAGCTGTATGAAATAAGTAGCCCACAACTAGAGACCCACTTATCTAATTTAATACAGCTACTTGGTTTTTATATGTATATAAATTCATATATGATTTTAATGTTAATATTATTCGAAGATTGTTTTAATTGACTCCTATAAATAAATAGAACTTCTGATTCCGAAAACCATCTATAGGAATCAATGATTCAAGCATGGTGCGAATAGTTTCTGGAAAATCCCTCGTAAATCTATTATCCATAGACTCAAAGAAAATAGCAAAGAACTAAAGTGGCAGTCAATTTATTTTGCATTCGATTGCTTCCAACACATTGTTCCCGTAGAATCTATGTGATCACTTTACGATTCCCTGACACTCTGTCTCTTCCTTAGGTATTTTCTTACAAACTATGCGCTCCTTCATTTAGGGCCCCACATAATCCAATTTCACTATTTCCCCTTTCATTAATCTTAATGCAGGCAAGGGGACCTCATACTTCTGATTGCTAGAAAATTGGAGAAAGGAATGTCAGAAAGACGTGTGATAAGTTTTTAGCAGATTTCCCCTAAGGGAAATTTTCCGTGTCCCGCCAAAAGCTAGTTCGCCCGTTTCCGTAACTGTTAGGCTCTCGTATGGAGATTTCACTATTGTATAACTTCACGTGGGAAATCTACTTAGTTTACGCAGCCCCTGCGTGGCGGGCTTTCTCATTCTCATATAGGATCGAGTTGTTTAACACGTCGGCGGCTATGCCGTATGAGGTAAACCCATTCGAGATGACTAAACGGGTTGAAACTACCCTAAAGTGTCGAAGGGATGTCGACGGCCGCCACTGTCGACCACCCTTCGACACTTGGAATCATGGCGTATCGTTTCATGAATCCTTACTTTGTCCTGTCCTCCCTTTCGTTATAAATTGATAGTAGAATACTTTGTTTCAGCATATATTCAGATCTGCTTGTTATCAAGTCCATCTCTAATACGCTAGAACTAAGTTGTTTAAATCTTTAGAACAAGAGTTAATATAGAATAATATTTTATTTAATTAAGGATTGCCTTACTTCTTATTAAACAATTCATCATTAACAGTCGCACTAAAAACCAGAAGTTACGTTACTGTCACTTTTACCTGACTACACAGCTTTTGGAGTTCTTCCATTATTTAATTTGCAATACTAATAATTTCAAATTATTGGTAATTCTAAAACATATGTTTAAGCATTAAGCTGTAGTGGCTCCAGAGCATTATGGAAGCATCTATACATGGACCCTGCACCTTATGATATGCCATTAAAATAAATACCTTGGCGGTAAGAATTCCTTTTATGAACTCCCTCCCAAATATGGTTGCCTTAATGTTTCTCATTTTATCTTTTTATTCTTAGTCCGTGAGGGCACTCCACTCTCAGTACTGGAAGGTAGAAGCCGCTCTTGGATAGTTCTAAATTATCTTTCCTTTATCAATCTTGTTACAATACTTTTAGCAGATTTCCCTCGAGGGAAATTTCCTTTAAATTTTCTTATAAACATACTTTCTCCATGATTAATTTTAACCGAAATAATTGGGTATTTCAGTTTACAGCCTTCAGCAAACCCCCACTTCTACTCATGGCATATTAACAATAAGCTGTTATAAAATGAACCACTTTATTCTAAGCTTAAATACCAAATATTGTTCTCAAGGGACCCTTTTTTCATAGAAATAAAGAATATATGGTGTGATGTCACATCTATGCTATACCAACGTGGGAAATATGCTTAGTTTACGCCGGCCCTACGTGACAGACTTTTTAATTTCGATGAGAAGTCAATACATAGGAACATTTCATCTAAAAAGAGTCTATGAATTATTTATAATGAAGCAGATTTTCTCATACTTTAGATGACTTTATTTCTAATAATAGTCATCAAAAGTATACATGATATTTCCAATTTCTACTACGTTTAACGAATTATAGTAGTAATCCACTTTAGTTTCGGTGTTATTAGAAGTAAACCCTAGCACGATATGTTTTTAATATTTAGCAGGATCCGTTGTTGCTGTTATTTGAAATTTTGCTGTTTGTATCTTTGTTTGCTATAAGTTTCCCAAGGGCTGAAATATAAAATTCCAAAACTTAGGCAAACAGGAGTCTTAGAATCAGCGCCCCAAACCCAACAATATATTATTTGTTAAAAATTCAATAATTCTTAATATAAAAAGTTTAAATTCAAAAGGTTTGTTTTTTTGGAAAAGTTGCAAAGCGCAGATGAAAATTCATTAAATAAAATAGAACTAAGTATAACACCTTGTAGTAAGGGTGTAAAAAAAAAAATGAAAAATAAAGATAAGAAAATTTTCTTGCTGATTCTGAGAGGAGACAGTAAGGATCCTAATGATGCGATTTGTAAGAAAATTGCTTCTATCAGAGCTGCTAAGCTCCTCGTTTGACTGGAGGGCATTTTAGGAGGAGCTGCTTGCAATTTCTTCTTGCCTGCGACAAGGGTGGCACAAGCAGAAAAAACACTAATGCCCTTCCCTTTAAAAGATAATTCATCGTCTCACAACCAAAAAAAAAAACGTAGTAAATCTGCGTCAATTTCTTCTTACACAAATAAAAAGCTAATAGGCAGCGGAAGCTGTGTACAAGGATATCACAATTTTGCGTTACATGTCAATTAGTCACCGCAATAACTTTTGGAAAGAAGAAAACTCAAGGTAAACAAGCAAAAACATTTCAGCCTCCAAATAGTGTTAATCTCATAATCTCATTATGAGTCATAAACCACAGTAATCCTGTGGACTAAATGAATTTCTTACGGCATTTACCATTTTCCATACTCAGTATTTCGGTGGAAATTCGTTATTTACACTCTTAGAACGAATAGTAAAATATATGATAAATAGATTGCCGACTATACAGAAAGGCTCTGATGTTGTTAGAAAATATGAATAGAAATCGTCATTTTTAAGCTTCGGGCAAAAAGTGTAGGTCTTAATTTCAATGCATTTCACTATAGATATGTATATGCCCCCGTCCCCTTTAACTGATTTATTTTGCTGTTTAACGAAGTCAAAGATCTAGAAATTAAAAAAAAAAAAAAAAAAAGTTAATGATTTCAGTTGGATAAATAAATAACGTTCCATTTCATTTGATAACGGACTCCCAAACACACACACACACGGACACACACACACACACCACCCACATCCATATAAACTCATACAGTCAGATGTGTTCACAGGCATCCCGGATTTCAACTAATTCCCAATAGTCATTCCTATAGTTTCCCTTGGAGGGAGATTTGGAACTTCACAAAGTAAAATATGTTTAGGAAAGTATTCCTCGTAAAATATAGCCCAATTAAAGATAATGGAGTTGAGCCCCTATTAGGAGGCTCATGGAAGAACGCCCAACTCAGTATGTTCGATGGCGAAGTGGTCTCTTTCATCAGCACAAACTAGCATGAGCAACTGATACTAACGCAATCGCGAAATGTGATTACTGTAAGAGTAATAATAATAATAATAATAATAGTCTGAGGCAGACAGAGCAAGTGCAAAAATCCGAAGACAAGGTTCACTGGAAGCTGTTGTATGTAAGATAAGGAAAGAAGATAAAGACAAGTTCAGGATACATTATACCTGATCAAACAAGTAGAAAACTTAAATCCGTCACAAAGGTGCTGTGTTAACTAAGCAGATTTCCCATTTAAGCCACGTATTTGCATTTATCTTAAAAAGTATAATTCCAGTGAAAACAATATTTGGTATTTAAGTTTCAAATAAAATGTTTCATTATATAACAGAGTATTTTTTAATGTGGCATGAGTAAGAGCTTTATTGAATGCTGAAAATTAAAAATGCAAATATATCAGTTAATACTGAGGTTTTATATAGTAACATTTATAGAACATTAAATTTGCAATAAGATATATTCCATACAATTCCGAATTTTCAAAATTTTCCACCTCTAAACCTCTCCTCCTTCGCTGGTCAGATTGCAGCCTGTAACGAACTCGATCTTTCTTTTTTACATAAATCAATTATATATTAAGATTGGTAACAAGACAAAAATTGAGACCTCTGGAGCGGGAATAGACAAAGATATGTTATTTTGAACGGACCTCATTCCGTCATCTACTAGGTAGGATCGATGGATATTTGACGACATTTTTCAAAAATCTCGCCATGAGTACAATCTCAATACCAGATTTCCCTTAAGGGGAACCAAAAACAAGCCATCACTTTCTGACATAAAGGATACAAGACATGACACTGGAGAAAAGAAAACTTCCATGGGATCTCGTGTCCTGGCTGATGACCACCAGTTGAGGACATTAGCTGGAGCAAATTAAGCCGCCTAAACTAATGGTGTTTTGTTGAGGTATAACTAATGTAACTCACTACCGTTTTACTAGTAAAAACTGATGAGATTATACAAGGACTTAAAACTTTTCAGAAATAGTATATTACTGCAAAATATAAAATGAAAGAAAAAGTCCCAGTCATTATCAACAAGAGACGAACTATACTTGTTCACGTCAATCACCGATCTCGTGTTGGTCAGATTTAAAAATGCGAGATAGAATCTTTACCAGATTGACCATACCTACCTTACTACACGAGATATTTTCAGAGAGCTACAAAGTATTCCAAAAACAAATAGAAATAGAGTTTTTGGTTGTCAAATTTAAAATAGCTTTTGAATAAGGGATAAAAACCATGTTGGAAGTGGAGAGAAATGTATAGCAGATAACGCTATTTATTTGTTTGTTTTTTCGTCCAATTCCTTCGTGGCCTAGAACTCACATTTAATATATTCTGACCTCCTACATATGGGCGTGTGTGTATGGAGATTATTAGATTAGATAATAGGTAGGGGGTTGAAAATGAAGACACTGAAGAGATGCGTGACAATGTCAAAGCTATCACCCCAATGTATCGCAACCTATCACCTAAATGGGGTATCCAATATATAACCGATAAAATATCACGTTTATCTCCAACATACTCGAACTTGACATTACGAAACTGTCAAGGGAGCAGTTGCCTTTTTAAAAAAAGAAAAAAAAAATATTAGTAGAAAGAAAAATGAGACATACCATTCATTCTGTCAGTTTCCACAGGAGTCGTCTTTTTGAATATAAAAATATGGCTATAAAATGCAAATATCTCGGTTAACACTCAAGATAGAGAATAGGTGTATATAACAAAATTTATAGTAAATTTAATTTTCAATAAAATTGGTTCTATATAGTTTTTCGATCCCACGTATAGTATGGGAGATATTTCGAATTTTCCAAAATCCCCTTCTAAGCCCCCCCCCCTCCCACTGGTCCGATTTCAGCCATTAACGAACTTGATCTTCCTTTTTACATAAAACGATAAAACAAAAATTGCGATCGCTAGAGTGTTAACAGACAAATATCTATGTATATATATATATATATATATATATATATATATATATATATATATATATATATATATATATACATATATCGTTTTGAACGGACCTCATTTTCGTCATCTCTGGTAGGATCGATGTACATTTGAAGACATTTTTCGAAAATCGCGTCATGAATACCACCTCAATAGCTGATTTCCCTGAAGAAAATCTGCTAAAAATGATAATTCTTCTCATACATTCTGTTTGTATAATAATTGATCAAAAGTAAAATAAGACATACTGCATAACAAGCACCTTTAAGATTTTTGGAGGATCAATAAAATAGTTTCTTGTTTTTTTTTTCTTCAGAATATCATTATTCTAATTAAAAGTTTCGTGTTTGGCTTTTTATCTTCGTGTTGTTTGGCCAACCAACTCGAATCTATAATTACAGTTTAGGGTCAAGTAATACATAAGAAAATTGATTTATGCAAAACTCTAACATAAAAGTAGCGTCTTAATATTAAAGTCAAGTAGGTGCAAAGCTAGAGAACACAAATCCATTCGTTTGGAGTGGAGGCCGGTCCACTATAAAAACATATTTCAGTGCATAGAAATTTTTGGGAAGGACCCCCCCCTCCCATGTTCAGTATTACAAAAACACAGCACACTTTATACTAAATAAAATATTCTTAACATTAGTATTAAAAATTGTTTATTTATTAACGTGAATTTTATGCTGCTGTGGCTAATTGGGCCGGGTTATCTACAGGCTACCACCCTTTCCTAGCCGGGGTGGGAGAAAGGATTTTATTTAATGAGTTCATCACTAAATAAATTCCTATTTGCCCAGGAGGGAATCGAACTTGCCACATTAAAAAACAATAAGCCAGTAGTTTAGAAAATGTCATGTAAAAACATTGAGTGTTACAAATTTCAAAAAAAAAAGTCAACATTTAAAAAAAAAATAAAAAGTACAATTAAACAGGTTTATTTGTTTTTTTAAACCCAAAAACATACTTTTACTGAAAAACGACTTTATTTTCACTCAATTGATAATTTATCAGGCCAAACAGACAAAAATCGAATGGGATAAACAACAGTGAGAAGGGAGATTTTTTTTTTTTAAAAAAAAAAGAAAACCTAAAAAAGTATTTATAACACAGATGGGAAGCAAATCATATTTAAGTATTTAATGATGGAAATCTGTTACGAATATATAAAAATTGCATAGAATGATATTTTCCTCATCATAACTAAATAATATTCCATGGGCCATGGTTACATCAAGCCATACCGATAAGAGAGTAATCCTTAAGGAGTAATAAGATAAAAAATTTGATTTGTTGAACCATTTTGAAAGAAATATTTCTTTTTCGGCTTTCAGCTAAATTGAAGTATTCATTATCTGAGTATAATAACATTCAAATCAATTCACATTTAAATGAAAGGGGGCAGAAAGTTAATATTTTTTTTCTATTACACCAGTCTTTTCATGTTGAAATTTTTTTTCTCATTTGCACTGTATTACATTTCATTCAATTACGAAGATCAATATATAATTTGAAAGTAAAATGTTTGAAACTCTCTAACATAATACGAGTATAGCTTCAGAATACAATTACAAGATACATTTTTTAAATCAACATTTATTCTTTTAATCCACGATTTTCTCATTCCCTATCCTGTTCTTTTTATTTTGAATCAAATATGTTTATTTGTTTTTGACAATTTTTCTTACAATTTTTTAAATGTTTACATTAGCAAACACATGTAGTTACTTTTTGGGCAAAGGACATTAAACAAAACAAAACTATGAAAAGAATGTCAAGTACACAGATGACAATTTGATTCAATAGATTACAATACTTGTGTCATGACAAGGAAATAAAACAAACTGGTAATTTGTATTGGTATAGCTTTCTATCTTCAAAAATCTCTGATCTACGTTAACCTTTCGACTAGTTTGTTGTAATCGACCTAAGAATAACTAATGTCAACGGCACTACCTTCTCGGTATATCAAGTTTCAAGATCAAGGAATCAAAATCTCACGAGGCAAACCTGAACTCATGTATAGAGCATGGGCGTTGACGGGTACACTGGAAACAAAGATTGAAAGGTATGAGCGTAAGGTTCTTAGAATCATAATAGGCCCAAAGTGGGTTGGTGACTTAGGACTTTGGAGAAGGAAGACTATAGAGGAGATTATGTGTGAAACGAGACAGTTGATTTCAAATTATATGAAAGCTAAGAGGTTACAATGAGTAGAAGATTTGGGAAGAAGCAACTGGCGTCTCCCTATACAAGCGAGAGTGGTGGGTACCCGGCCACGAGGAAGACCGTAGATGAGATGGATTGACTGAGTGAAGAAGGATGCTATGGAGTTCCATGTAGTGGACTGGAAAGCCACCGCCCAGGATAGAGAGCGGTGGACGAGACTCGTAATAGCGGCTAAAGATCTCCAAGGTCTGCAAAGCCAACCGGAAAAAAGAAAAAAAATCTTACAATTGAATTAATATAATGTAATATGTAGGTGCAACAGTCACGATTCCTGCTGTTCTTTATAACTGGATGGAGAGAGATGCAGATAGGTTAGAAAGGAGATAAATGAATTTCCTAGATGGATGTGAATTTCCTAGTTTTGGTGGTCTCTCGTGGAGGATTCACATCTTTTTCATTTCCACATGTGTTCAAGATGCTTGCAACTCGGAGAGCGGGCATATTTGTTGTTCTTGAACCTCGTCCCCTTCTCATGGTCATGCATATTAGCTATTAACGTTGTACACGATTTACACAAAAATCTGCCAAGGAGATGACGAAAATCAGGTCCCTTCAAAATGACACACGCACATACGCATACACACACACACACACACTCACACACACACACACACACACACGCCTATCTGTTATTGCTCTACCGGTCGCATTATTTGTACGATTTTTGCGAAACTGGATATATAAAGCGTTTCGTAAAAATCTACCTCTGACGACCTGTTTTAATTCTTCTTGATATCTGCCTTTCAATCAACCACATTTCTTTGAATGAATCATATTTGAGCTCATCCTTATATTCCAGCAATTTTAGCAGATTACCCTTAATTAATGCTCAGATTCCCCAACCAATGCCCTTAACTGGTGGTAATCATCGAGAGAGATCCCTTGGAAATTTTCTTTTCCTCAGTTCCATGTCTGGTATTCTTAATGTCATAATTTTTTTTAAATTTTATTTTATAAAGTTCTCTACTTGTTTGAAAAAACATAATAAAACCTGAAACTGTTTTGGCAGATATCCCTTGAGGTTGTACTCATGGTGCAATTTTCCAAAAATTCACTAAAATATCCGTCGATCCTACCTAGCAGTTGACGGATATGAGGCCCGTTCAAAACTATATAACTACTAATATATATATATATATATATATATATATATATATATATATATATATATATATATATATATATATATATATATATATATATTACCGCTTTAGCGGTCGCAGTTTTGTTTTAATCGTCAGTAAACTCGACAATTTAATCGTTTTATGTAAAAAAGAAATCAAGTTTGATAATGGCTTAAATCTGACCAGCGGGAGGGGAGGGGGGTTGAGGGGAGGAATTTTGAAGATTCTTAATATTTCCGTTATTATGCGTCGGATCGAAAATTGTATAGAAGCAATCTTATTGCAAATGTAATGTTCTATAAATGTTATGTGCGTATTTTCACTTAGTTGATTATTAATCAAGATATTTGCATTTTATAGTTTTGGCCTTCAGTGAACTCCCCACCTACTCATGTCATATTAACAACAAGCTGTTATATTATGAAGCACATTATTTGAAGTATAAATACCAAATATTGTACTCAATGAATTGTTACTTTTTGGGAGAAATTGTGGCACATGTGGTAAAAAATCTGCTTAGTTTACGCAGCCCCTGCTTGACGGACCTTTTAGCTTACTATTGTCCTTTTAATTTATGCTTTTTCACTTACAGCGCCGAACAGAAGAAATGTATCAACAACTCATATTTCTCATTTCTTGTGTTCCGGGCAGAGATGTGTCCAGACCTACTTAGGAGAAACATTTGCATTTCAAAGTAGGCAGAAAAGAGGCAGCTATGAAATAGTACGGGAAGTTGGGAGAAGAGACATAAGAAATGTTATACATAAGTGGGCCAGAAGTAGGAATGAGTGACTATGTCACGTACTATAAGTCACGTAGGGACGGTATATTGTAGCAAGTTGATCGGACACAGTGAGCTACTAGCGCATTCGATCCTCCCTTCGAGGGGTTTCTCTTCCTTTACATAATACTTTAACAGAATATTTTCCCTCCCTGCCACTTCAATGTTTTCAATGACCTCTGGTCAATTTCTTAAATGAAATATTTTAGTTTATTTCTAATAAGCCAACGGAATCGATCAAAAAAAATTTGTTTAATCCAATTCCATAATTACTACGAAACTCAGTATCTCAATTTCTCCTTCAGAGTGGAATCAAATTTAGTGAAGTTTTAACGTGGAAAGGAATATGATAAAAATTAATCGTTTTCAATTTTTTTGTCTCCTACTTTAACGTTATTCCTTAAATAAATGGAAAACGAACTTTAAAAACACTACACTGATTTTTATTTAGTTGGAAAATATACATATTTACATTTTGTTAAAATAATTTATACTTGTGTAAAAAATGAAATACATTTTGCAAAACTCGGCATTTTGTTGTTAGCACCACATAACCAAAAAATGAGGTTGAAAAAACGTTAGCATTCACAACTTTCTCTTGTTCATAACTGGATGGATCTGTTGTCATGACAACGTTCACTATGTTGCCAAGGCAACGAATGCTACCGCCATACCACAATACTTTTCAACAGCTAATAGTTTTCTTCAAATTATGTAAGAACCTTAATTTTTGAACTATTAATCTGAAAGAAGGAACGTTTGAAAATGGGAACCTAGTCCAAAATATAATCTATTGGACATAAACAAGTTCGAATTTTAAAAAGGACCTAGTAATGTTCCGGGTACCCAAATGGGGAACTGTGTTCGGCTAAGGGTGTTGGTATAGTGACAGGTGAACTTAAGATTTTAACACTGAAGAACTAGGAAATAAAAAGTAAAATAGCACGTAGAAATCAACACGTACCAAAGTTAGGTGAAAACGTATATATTTAATTATTATTATTATTTATTAACGCGCACTTTTCCCTACTAAGGCTAATTTGGAGTATACACTCACGAAAAATAAAGTTTTAAACAGATGACGATGTTTACTGTATATATATGTCAATGGTAAAGCAGCAATCATGTAATTTCGTTATATAACTCACGATCCACTTGATAGTGATACCAACCGACGGGATTCTAAAGAAATCTTTTCGAGACAAACATACAAAAGTACATATTTATGAGGTTGTCGAGAAAACCACTTGGAATTATACTGCTGTATACATCCTCTCACAATTTCATCCTTTTAACTGAACGATGAATAAAAATCATATGATCATTATTTGGACATCTTTAGTAAAGTAGTAGAGAGTGAATGCTATAGTAATAAGTGTAAGTTACTATAGATATCAATAAATGTTTAGTTACAATTAGCCAACACCTTTCAGAAGTCCAGAGACTTAAAGGGTAGTAAAGGTAATTGAATTTGAAATAAAAGGTATGCAGGATAGGGCATCGTTTGCACTAATGAGCAGAACCTACCCTCCTCCCATTCCTCCATTCTGCTTTAACTCCGATCAATTCATTAATCTAGTTAAATAGCAACTTCATTTGCAAGAGTTAATGGGAAAACAGTCTTATTTCAATAAGGAAATATATTAAAATACTTAGGCTAACATTGAAATAACTTGATTAAAACTTGCAACGTTTTCTCAAAACCAAACCTAAAAATTGAACATTAGTGACGAAATTCAAAGTTTTTAGAAATATGAACGTACTTCACATGTATCTTGCAGCTTTAACTGAATGCTTTGGCTTTCTGTAACTTTCTGTGATCTGGGTTAATGGATTTTCATGAAATTTGGTATGAATGTGCGTCATTAAAACCAAGCAAGCGATATATTTGAGTGTAGGGTAAAAGCGTGTAGTCAGGAGCAAAGCGGGTAGCTCCTCATAGCCGTTGTGTGTACTGCAGTCGGGCTGATAACGGAGCAACTACAATCCACCTTTGAAGAAGAAGCAGTGGTCATTACGCCAAATCGTTAGTCGTTTCTTTGTCAGACAATAATTCAATTTTCGTGGAACCTGCTTATGATTTTGGTGGAAATGCTTTTTGATTGTACTGCGCCCCTATTCCAATTAGAATACTGGCATGTAGTTCCCTTAATACAATTTTTTATCACCTTTTTTTTAGCACTAAGTACTTGTCTGCCTTTATTGTAGCGTTTGGTATGCCCGAATGACACAATGTTTTATTTAAACTTTACGCGCGGGGTGAAACCGGGAAGCAGCTATGCCACGATTCTCGAAACATGAAAAGTATAATTTTACCTAATTTTGTTTAATTATTAATTATACTGTAAAAGCATTTATATTTTTATTTTATCTTTTTATATTATTCCCAAAAGGGGGTTTGTTCTAATGTATCAAACAACATTTTTTATTAACAAAAAAAAACATTAATTTGATTAAAAATCATTACATTTTTATTTATAAGGAAAATATATGTATGTATCCAGTTTTACCCTACTAGTGGGTAAAACCGGGCAAAATTACTTTTTACAAAAAAGTAGGGTAAAACTTCTTTAAAAATTTAGGTTTTGTATTTGAAGCTGTAGTTACGTTAACAGATAAGTAGGCTTTATTCCTACAAAACTTTACTTATTTGTGGTAAAAATTGTGGTTTCTGGAAGCATTGAAACCTTAGCTATCCGGTGTATCCCCACTTTCTCCTAAATGAACATATCTGGGCCAATTGATTTTCATGAAAGTTGGAAAGAAAGAACGTCATTAAGAAGCAAAGGGATATATATATATATATATATATATATATACACTCACACACACAATTTTCCTGATTGAAAAATAGTTTCCTCTACAGATGAACTCATCAAAAGGTTAGCCATTTAGATCGAATGAACACACCCGTTACAAGCTCTTAGTTCAATGACCAAGGTTTGAAATAAAAAAATACACCAAACCATCTTCAGAAACAGATGTATGTACTTTTTAGGTGTGGTCGGTAAGAGAAATGGTAAAATCAAATGATTCTGGCAAGAATTGACGGGTCCCATTTCGACATAATTTAATATCCAACATTATTCTGTCATCACTTTTCTTGGTAAATCCTACTGTCTCTTTGCTTTATGTTCCTTTGGCCATCTCCAGACAAGCTGTTGGGTGCCTTCATAACGATTCGACTCAAACAAAAGGATATGAAAATGAATGATTTAAAAAGATAAAAGCCAAAGGGATAGGAATTTTCAAATTGAACTGATATTGTCGTGAGAGTTGGGCGCTACTGAACTTTAAATAAGTTACTGTGATTCTGATTGGGATAAACTGTGAGAAATTTTGAAATAATCTGCCGAGAGTCCGAATATAAAAAGTTTATAGCCCATATGATCGGAGTTTCTAAGATTAAGAAAGTTGTAGAGAAGTGATGGCCCTAACTCGAAAGGTCCTCAAAGATTAAGGGGTATTGCTCGACCGATAAATTCAACCGACCCCTAACATGGCTGCCTCATTCCGAATGCTCTTTATCTACGAGTCTACTTGCATTTCGAACCCGATTTAACAAGGAGACCCTCCGACATTTTATTGACTATTTATCACAAAGAGAATCGTCTCAGGGGTAATTATATATAGTTTTCCACCAATAAAACCTTTATAGAAAATCCAGTCATGAGTGGAACCTCAATAGCTGATTTCCTTGAAGATAATTTGCTAAAGCAGTTATTCATACTCGCACTTTTAAAAAAAAAGCGTTACGACAAACATTGATGGTTTTCTCCGGAGATGAAACTGGCAGGATATAATGAAAGCTCAACATTCGCTTCACTTCACTTTATTAAAAACACTCTGTGTGATGCGGCTTTCTGTACAACGGGGGCTACTTGATGCCCTTTAGTTATAAGGAAATATACAGCTGAAGAGTATATTAAAAGTTGTAGTGTGTTTTAATTAAGTTGAATGGAAAGAAGTACTTTTACTTAATGATTTTCTACGAGCATCTATCGCATAGTGAAGTGATGCAGTTTAAAGATTCAATACTATACTTGAATACATGCCTCCGACGACAACGGGAAGTAAAATAATGTGCTTGTACCATATATATTTTTTTCTAACCAAACATCACTGATTTCAAATACGGTGAGGGTTAAAAAATTAAATCAACTTTTATGGGATGTAGTACCATACCATTCATATATTTACATAAATTCAGATCTTACTGAATATTATAGAAATGTTCAGACATCATCCCCTTAAAGGATTTAGGTTACACTCGTGACGCGACTTTTGAAAAATACCTCTAAATCTCCATCATGTAACCCAGGAGATGGAGAAAATCAGGTCAAGCTCAAAATTATACGTATATTTTTTTGCAAACGCTCTACCAATTTCAGTTAGATCGTTATCAAACTCGATATTCCATCGTTTTACATAAAGCAAAAGAGTAAGTTCGTTAATTGATCAAATCGAGCCAGTGGGGGGGGGGGGTGGAATAGAATAAAGAATTTGAAAATTCGAAATATCTCTGTTAATAATGGCCCCATCGAAATTTTGTAAAGAAAAATTCTTATTACAACTTTAATGTTCTTTAAATGTTATTATATTCGTCCTTCAGGTTCGCCAATTAGCTTAAGTAGCATGAAACTAAGGGTAATAAATCATAACAAATGCGTTCTTTAACTTGAATAATAATCGAGTTATATGGATTTTTTAAATTTTCTTCCTTCATTAAACCCCCACTACTACTCATGACATATTAACAATAAGCTGTTTTATTATGAACAACTTTATTCGAAGCTTAAATACTAAATATTGTTTTCATTGAACTCTTACTTTTTGAGATAAATGCATATACGTTGTGCGATGATGTTAAGAATTAAAATTTACGTTCTTAACTGGAAAATGATTATTTGTTCCATAATATACACAAATATATAACTGTATCGGTTAACACATACGATCATAAGAGTTAATGACTAAAAGTCCGTCACGCAGGGGCTGCGTAAACTAAGCAGATTTCCCACGTGAATATTTACAATAGAGAAGTTTCAGAATAGCCAGTCAAACAGTTACGGGAACGGCCCAAACTAGCTCTTGACGGAAACTCACGACTCGACCCGAAGTTAGACGATCTCATCTCAGAAGCTGAAAATAGAAAAATGCAAATATCTCGGTTAATATTCAAGATACTGAATAAATGTTTATAACGTTATTTACAGAAAATTTAATTTGCAATAAGATTGGTTCTATATCATTTTTCGATCCGTATAGTAACGGAGATATTTCGAATTGTCGAAAATCCTCCCCTTTAAACCCCCCCCCCTCCCTCCCACTGATCCGATTTCAGCCATTAACGAACTTGATTTTTATTTTTGCATAAAACGTTTAAACATCGAGTTTGGTAACGATCAAACGAAAATGGCGACCGCTAGAGCGTTAACAGACAAATATATATATATATATATATATATATATATATATATATATATATATATATATATATATATATAATTTTGAACGGACCTCATTTTCGTCATCTTCTTGGTAGGATCGATGGATATTTGAAGAAATATTTCGAAATTTGCGTAATGAGCACGGCCTCAATAGCTGATTTCCCTTAAGAGAAATCTGCTAAGACCGGACTACGTATAGGGTTAAAGAGTGGAGGAAATACAAAATTAAAATTTTCTGTTATTGTAAGTTAAAACGATTATAAAGATTATAGAACGAAATGTTGTCGCAATTGCGGTGTTGTATATTTTTTCTTGTTTAAAATATTAAGCGAATTGTTCAGAATTTGTAATTATTTTCAATAAAGATCCCCTTCTACACAAAAGACTTTTCCTTAGAAATAGAAAATATATGGCGAGAAGATTTACAAAGTCTCATGCCATGACGTGGGAAATCTGCTTAGTTTAGGCAGCCTATCAATAACGTAATATAAAACCTATAAAATAACGTAATATCTATAAACGCAAACAATCGTCTGAGTAGAAGAAAATATTCGAATAATGTTTTTTGAGCACAAGGCCATCGACTCCCTATCACTTTTGGAAAACCTGCTGAAACCAACCACGAAAGAGTGTTCTGAGTAAAATGTACGTAAAAAAAAAATCATTGTATGAACTTTGACTGATGGAGGAGTTTTTCAACAGCAGATTTCCTCCATAGACAGGATGTATTTTCTAATGTCCTTAAAAAATATTAAAATATTTGTACTCATTTAAAATTGGGGAGAGACAGAGAATGCTATGCATAATATGAATTTTCGAATCTGAGATAAAGAAAATTTAATTGGATGTTAACTAAAAAGCCATCTCCAAACTATTTAACAAGGGTTATTGTTTTAAAATCAAATATTTCTTACAAAGCAAGACTATCGGGTTATCTATGAAGTGAAGTATTATAATAGATTGAGAGAATATAATGGATGGTAACCACAAGTTTTGTCCAACTTGTTCCCGTTAACAGCCTACAAAGAATTTTCAAACTCCCTCAAAACTCTAGCCCTTATCGTAACTACCAAGTTGTGAATTCCTTCAAGTTCCAAAGTAGGAAGAACTATTTCGGTCTGTTTGGCATAAGAGATAGACTTGTCGAGCTTTAAACTTCTGAGGCGTGCCGAAACTAAGCTCTAATATATTTTTCTAGTTTCGACAACTTGTCGGATAATTTTAGTTCGGAAAGTTCGCGGCTCTTGAACGTTAGTTCATAAACTTTGTTCATGTCTTATTTCCATTAATCGAAATGAGGTGGTTGAGGGGGAGGGGCTGAAGAAAGTGCGTGAGGTGAAATATTAATCAGGGGAAATCATCACGTGACACTGGATGAGTAGGACACGCTGTAAAAAGATGGCTGGCTCATAAGACGGTGCTTCACTACCAATGTCAGACGAATAAATAAAGCTTTCACACGCCGTACGCAGATTTATATCGGTTGTATTAACGCAATACAAACCAGGTGAAGTCTGAGAAATGCTTAAAGAATTAATTCATAACGTATCTCAAGCATAAGACCAAATGGATTAAAATCCTTAAACGCCATAATAGAAATGATAAAAAAAGGATCACTTTTGTTGTATTAACAGGACATATAAAAGTCCGTTACGCAAGGAGCTGCGTTAACTAAGTAGATTTCCCATGTGCGTCATGTATTTGCATTATCCCAAAATGCAAAAGTCCAATGTGAATAATATTTGGTATTTAGCCTTCAAACAAAGAGCTTCATAACATAAAAGCGTGTTGTTAATATGGCATGAGCAGGTGTCCGACTTAACTGAAGCACGAAAACTGAAAAATGCAAATATTCGGTTAATAATAATGATAGTGAAAAAATGTACATAACAAGATTTATAGAACATTACATTTTCAATAAGATTGAGTATATACAATTTTTCGATCCGGCGCATAATAACAGAGATATTTCAAATTTTGGAAATTCCTCCTCTTAACACCCTCCCTCCAGTCCGATTTCTGCCTAAAATGAACTCGATATTTATTTTTACATAAAACATTTAGATATCCAGTTTGGTAAAGATCAAACTAAAATTACGACCGCTAGAACGTTTACAGACAAATATAAGTTTATATATATACAATTTTGAACGTACCTAATTTTCGTATCTCCTTCGTAGGATGGAAGGCATCTCGAATAAGTTTATAAACTAAAACCTCGGTAGTTAGTACATCATTATTATTGTATACTGTAATGGCTATTTAAATCTTTACATAACAAGGACAAATTGGCGAATTTCATATTAACTGTCTGAAACGCATATTAAAGAATGATCACGCTTTCCTTCGATCACTCTTTCAAGTTTTTAACAGATATTTTTAAGTGAAATCAGTTTTTTCAGGTTGTACTGGAGGTCCGCTCTGAACCACACGGTACCCGAAGATGCCTGGGATATCATGATCTACTTTATTGGAAGCATAAATTCCAAATATTGTTTTCGTGTTTGAAGACGTCATCATTTAAGACTTTACGTTTTTAACATGAAATTGTTTATCTGATCTATACCATACTCGATAATTAACCGCCTTATTCAAAACACGCCATATTAGTTAGAGACTGAAACCGGGCAAGAAAGGGGAAATTCAAAATATCTCCTTTATTATGAGTCGGACCGAAATCAAACTTGTTAAAATATTGATGCCCTACAATTGTTTTTATATGCATTTTTTCGTGACTCAAATATTAACCTTTTTAGCCTTTAGTATACCATTACTTCTACTTATCGGATATTTACTTGGAAATAGAGTATATATGGTGAGATGAGATCACCAGCCTGTCAACGCAGAACTTTGGAAATCTGCTAAGTTTAAGCAGCCCATGCGTGACGCACTTATTTAGAATCAAATAACTCCTATTACTTTTAATATACTATCCAAATTCCTATTAATACCTACGTGGGAGTTGAACCTTCTAATACCAAGAATATTAAGACCATTTCTTAGCTTAAATGACTAATCTAAGCTCCTCTACTAACCAAATCAAATCTAAGAGTGGGCTCTATCGTTTTATTCATTAATCACGGAATTATATTCATATTCATACAAAGAGAATAGTATTAAAAGGAGTTATTCTTTAACAATATATTAAAGCTACGTTGTATACAAAATATCTGTTTTCCTCCTCCCTCTGAAAGTTATTCTAAAACTTGAAGAACTCAAGTCGAGTGGTGTTAAAATTATTAACGAGATAAGGTTGAGTTCTGGCCGGAATATTCATACCACGGCTTCGTGTTTAGAAATTCTTGGTCCCACTTTTAACCATCTAATCAGCAAGTTAAGCAACCTGGTATGTCTTGATTCTATTTCAAACATCTTGTTCCCTAGAAAATGCTTAAAAACTGTAACTCATTAGCATCAGGAACTTCCTAGTTTTCACTTGAAAATAAAAAAAACTTAATTATTTGAAGAAAAATTTTGAAAATCGCATCATGAGTACAACCTCAATAGCTGATTTCCCTTAAGGGAAATCTGCTAAAAGAGTAAACAGAGCTCAAGTCGGAGTCAAGTAGGATGCTCGATGACTTAACAGTGACTCTTAACAGCACATATGATGTCATCTGCACATTCTAATCTCTATTTCCACCTTTCTAGGTAACCTACCTAAACAAGATATCAAACACAGATTTCTTTGAACTAGAGATGATTGGTGACTTAAAAGTGAAAATTGCAACAGTCGGAGTGAGTGGTATACTCCAAGTCCAAAAATATGTTCAACTCCTCATTTAGTGAATTATTTCCTTTTATGGATCATCTGTGATTAATTGAATCATAGTGTTTATTTACTTATTAATATTAAAGTCCACATTTTGCAACTTTGGCTAATTGGGACGGGTTATCTACAGGTTACGGCCATATTCTAGCTGGGGTGGGACTAAGGATTTTATTTAATGAATTCCATCACTATATAAATTCCGATTTCCCAGGTGAGAATCGAACTCGCCACTCAAGGTTTTACCATGTGAGATTAGGGCCAACGCCTTTAACTCACATGGCTAAGTCCCATCATAGTGTTTAATATTTTTTTTATTTTTAACAAAACATATCTTCTTAACAAAGGAATAATAAAACAGTTACGAATTAGAACTTGAACAAGTACCATCTGTATTCTATAATTTAAAGCCACAAGCCCGTTTTCTACCTGAATTATTCGGCCAGAACCGCTCGGTGGATTTTCGAGATCCGAGTACCGTTTTGTTCGTCATGGTCGCTTTTTGCTTTGAAAAATTGTCGGATTCGAGGTAGCTCCCTCTCCCGGCGAGATAAGCCCCTCCGAAATTTTTTATTCCCAGCCTCACCGGCGACGCCTTAAATTCGCTATTTCTCTCCCCGTTCTGAGTATGGCTTTGCCGATCGAGGGAAAAACTCTCGAATACATACCCTTTCGTTCGACGCCTCAAACGCGAATAACCGCCTACTCCCGTCCCGACAAATGACGATCGAACTCGAAAGTATACTTTTTCTTGTGACCCGCCAAACTCCCGTTCTATCGCCTCATTTTTTCTTTTCGAAGCGTCATTTTTCAGCTCGAACGTACGCTCTATGTAGACACCGAGGCGATTTCCCCTACCGCATTCCGCCGCCCTGTACGAACCCTCCAAAATTGGCTCTCCTAAAACTCCTCTCTTTCCGCCGCTCTCCCTCCTCTCCCGTTGGGCCTAAGCCCACGCCGATTTCGGCCCCTTCTCCGGCTATCGCTCAGCTCCCAAGGACCACCTCGGTTTCCGGTCGAAGGGCGAAGGGCGAGGTTAATGGAAATGTATTGAAATATTAATATGTGTTACCTAATCTATGTCTTCAGAGTTTAAGTATGTCATCTAAATAAAGCTGCTTGCAGTAGCGAGAGGTTAACGCATTTCGACACCGTTATTTACTACTTAATTTTTTTTTAATCTCACTGAATAACGAAATTGTTTTCTTTTCTTATTTTTTTCTTATGTATTTGCATTATTATATTTTAAGGATTTGAGTTATTTCAATTATTGGTTGAGAACTATTAGTTTTGTAAAGACTTCTTACGCGCATTCTACCATATCATCATCTAAATAATACGAATTCTTTTCCTTCTTTCTTTTTTAAATGATTTTATTTGCAAACATTTTTAATTCCTTATTTTGACTGACATTATGTTTTTACTTATTTTTATTTTTTCCATTTAAATTGTGTTTTTCTACTTTTCCTAATTACAATAAATTAAAAAGTAAATGAAAATTTATTAGAATGGATATTTTTCAATGTACTATACATGTTAACGATTCCATAATTTGTTAATTTAATAATGAAATTTATATCAATTTCTCTCTTACTTATATTATTAAGGCTTCCGTGTATATAGGTAATTCATTTTTCGTCTTATGAATAGAGCAAATTTGTTCATGTTCCTCTTTTCTTGAATGATTCGATCTACGAAATAAATTCTTTCTCAATCGAATGGGTATCATTTCTTTCAGATGAACTTAACAGATGTAACGATAAGAATTACCAATCTGGAAAATACATGTATAATTAATATTTAGAAATCACGAGGGCGAAGCTCGAATCGATTTACGACGATCCCGAAGGGATCGCTGTACCAGTTGTGGCGCTGCTGAATGCAGCGCTTCTTTAAGGGGGTCAAGGGGGCGTATCCCCCTTGCTGGCGTGAGCTAGTTAGTTTTAATTACTGTAGAACCTCTAGCGGCAATAGAGTCGAAAACACTTAGTTTATTTCAAGTTAGAGATAAATGTACAGAACAACAATTGTAGTGCATTGATTATCAATAAGGTTTTTTCCCCATAATTTTGAGATCAAAATAATAATTTCGGACGGGTAGAAATTCGAAATCTAAATTAGAACGGATCTCTTTTTTTATCCTAGGCAGAATCTTTGAAGAATTTTTGAAATTACACTCCTCAATAACTGATTTTCACAAAGGGAAATGCTAAAATTAGCTTAAATTAACTTTTGTTCTGTCTTACTTGAATATCCATTTTTTGAGGTGCTGGATGGTGAAGGAATTATTATCTCAGGTAAAAAAAAACAACACCTCTTTCCTTCACTGTTCTTTATTCGTTGCGACAGAGCGCTTTCAGAGCATGCTACAGGTCACAGGGAATCCTTGGTTCCTGTCACATCATTGTGAAGAGCAGGGCACTGATGATGGAGCGTATGCTCTGAAAGCGCTCTGTCGCAACGAATAAAAAACAGTGAAGGAAAGAGGCGTTTTTTCTTAGCTAAGATACTTGAATATCATGAAGCACTATGATTTATTTTTTAATTTTGCAACATAGAGTTTTAATTTTGTTATTACACTTTAAAAATTTTTATTGTTAGTCATTATTGAATTGTTGTTTGTTTAGAGCTCTGATAAAGGTATACATTTTTATTAAACATTGATTATACGGGTTTTTGGGTTTCAATACATTTTGTAATCCATATTGGAAGAACAAATCCTAAATTAAGATAGCAATTTTTACGTCCAGAGGATTGGTTTTGAACGAGGCACAAACCATTGTAATGAAAACATCAGCAAAGCAAATCAGAGTTAACCACCATGTAGGTTACGAGTAGGACTACTTTGTCAGTGTCAGGATTAAAGGCACCTCTGGGATCCTCTAAATACGTTTCCCCGGAACCCCCCCCCCAAAAAAAAAAAAAAAAAAATCCTTCATCCCCTGAATATCCAAAAGCTCCGCGGGAGAAAAAAATCGTTCGTGGTGTTTTATGCTGTTATTTTCTTTTTGAATTTTAAAGTAATTTAGAAGTTTTGACTGTATCTCTACTCCATCAATCTCACTCTTGGGCATGATTGTAGGGCTTTTCAGTGATTTGAAACATTTCTAAATGTACATTACTCCCAGCTAATCACAAATATATATATATACTTCAAAATCAGGTCGTGGGGTTCAATTCTCACCTGGGTAACAGGAATTTATTTAATAGTGAATCCATTAAACTTACCCTTTCTAGAAAAGGTTGGTAACCTGTTGATAATGCACTTGGTGAACGTGGTCTTAATACACTTGTTGAATGTAGAGCCACAGACGGTTTCTTCCTTTAATATGGCGATCTAAGAATTTGGCACTTATATTTTCCATTTTTTAATAAAATAAATAAAGGCTCAGTTTATAGTTGTAGTTGTCCTGTTCGGTAAGCTAAGTGGCTCAATACACATGGGGAAATATGAGTTGTGGGTTCGGTTCTTAGGTGGGAACAGCGAATAATGGGGTGTCACTAAATAATACCTGAAGCTCATCCTAGCTAGCCTTAGTTGTAAAACGTGGCATTCATTTAAGAAAACGAAATGAATGAGATAAGTTAAATTGATTATTGTATATATTGTATATTTCACTGTTTGGGTACGGGTTAGCTCTATGAATTAAGGCGGTGGTCTTAATATAATTTGTAAACCTAGATCAGTTCGGCGACATTGATGTTGAGGAATACCTCTTTGGCCAAACTTGTTCTAAATCGGGCTATGGTGCGTAAAAATAGCATGGCAATGTATATGGATGGAGTCACAGAGATTTATACACTGACCACTGGCGGGCATGATAAAATGTAAGGAACGCTTCAAGGTATCGAGAGACTTTTATTCCAACATACATGAGTATATCTTCGTTAACATAGGATAAAAATTCATAACGAACATCTAATACCAACAATTCAATAATTGAAGCATTTATTTTCCAAATAAAAATTCCATCTATTTAGCTCAGCTTTATAAATCCTCAACTTTGATTTATTTTATATATTACTCATCTGGCGGAGCAATGCGAAAACTAACTAAAATTAGAAAATAAAAATCATAATTGTCAGAATGATTTACTAATCGAAAAAAAAATAGCGTCTAACAGATATTTAAACTCTAGGACATCCCTTTCTAACTCTCTTAAGTGTGTGCAAGTTTCAGTAGTTAGTTTCAAGCAAGTTCTCTCCAACTCTGTAAAATTTGCAGTTTTGTAATTGTTCCACCTGGTCAGCGATTTATAATACTCCAAGTACACCTATAATAATACATAATTAAGATTTTATTATTTCCAATAATTTATTGAAATTCAATGATTCATTTTTAATGCCTGCCTTTTGTGCTTTGCCTCACTATTAAGTACACTCTTGGCTACATCAGATCTTAATATCCCATTGGTAAAGTTCCTAATTCCCTTAAGATTCACAAAATTCCACAGCAGGCTTTCCAATCATCCTAATCCAGAAGTCCTAGCCCTTTTCAGTACCACACATCCATATTCCCCTGCGCGGCGTTTCAAGAGACAATAGCCCAGAGATCTCCCACAGAAGTGTAAAGTGAAGTGATAGCAGTGGCTATTTCCTTATCAAGTGCCATTCCTTCTTAGCTCTTGACTTCCTTGCCAGGCAGGGAGAAGCTGCTCCTCTCATTGTGGTGAAGGGGTATAGCTTATGACGAGAGTCATGGAGGACGATTGTATTGTACATTCACATTACCAAATGTATTTAAATGCACACTGTAATGTTATTAATGAAATAAAAAGTGCTTAGCAGCATTATTTGGCACTTAACAAGTAATATAAATAATGTTAATAGTAGTTATCGGATGTAACCAAAAAGCTTCACCTTCTTTTTCTACCTGTCTTCCATAGACGTTTTCATTCATATACCTTGTTCATTCAGTCATTTAAAAGCCCCATTTTTCCGAGTATAACTAACTTCTGAATCTGCGTAAAATCTACATTTCTAGTTCTCTTCAATGGAGACATTCATTAACTACTATAAAAAACAGCAGTCCAAACGTACAATACCCACACGTATATTTTTCCTGGCTAAAACATTCCTTTTGCTCTGTAAGGCACGCTTTACTCCTGTCATTCGCAGTGCTTCTGTAATTTCCTTTAGCTGTTATGCTTCGCAGACAACTGCTTCACGTTTCCACAATGCGGTACCTCCAATTTTCATATTCGTCACTTGAACGGCTCCGGGGTATAGAGCAACAATAATTTTTATTTATAACATTAAAAGAGCGTACATTTTGGGAAATGTCAATTTTCTCGGTTATGTGCCCCTAACGGTGTCACGGTTTCTCAATTTCATTTTACAAGGGGGAATATACTCCACATGAAATTGTGCCAATCCTGGAAAGGCTGTAGATTCGTCCGAGCTGGAACTAAGGCGTGTAACTAACTCTATTTATAGGCAATTCGGTTTCGAGCCAAGGTTTCATAACACAGCCATACACTGCGAGCGCATTCGTATATGTGGATAACTCCTTTTCTTCACGGTGGCTATTAACATGCTCATAGGGAAGTTTTGATAACAGTTAATCCATGAACACTGTTAACTATACTAAAAAGGAAACTTTAGCATATTATGATATTTGTAAAACTGTTTAAATAAGTAATTATTTTTAATCGATAAGACAAGAAAACCTTTTATTAAATTGTAAAAATGTGACCTATTTAACTTCAATTTCAAAAGCCTCATTAAACGGGCATTGAAGTTTAAGTTGGATAAAGAAATTGAGTGACTTAATCACCGAAGGTGAAAATAGGATGAGTAGAATTGTGGGTTTTTTAAGTGTGTGAAACCCAAATATACCAAAAACTATCTCAGTTTTTTACTGTCGTCGGATTACAGATATTAACGAACAAAAACTTTTGTTTTCTATGGAATAGTCAAATTTGAGTTGTTATAGATCAAATAAAAATGATGGAGTTTACAATGTAAAGTGTTAGTTGATGAAGTCACATCGAACATATTTACATGTATCTCATATAATGAATGATATGGGGCTCAGGTTAGCCATGTGAGTTAAAGCGTTGACCTTAATCTCACATGGTAAACAGGCGAGTTCGATTCCCGCCTGGGTAATAGGCATTTATTTAGTGACGGAATTCATTAAATAAAATCCTTAGTCCCACCCTGGTAGGAAAAGATGGTAACCTGTAGATAGCCCGTCCCATTTAGCCTTAGTTGCAAAAAAGTGGACGTTAATAAATAATTTAATTTCATATAATGAAAGACCACTGAGAACAATATGTGGTATTAAAGCTTGAAATACGACATATTGGTTTATTATAAACGGGAATTGAAAGATTATTGAAGGCTAAAATGAATACAAATAGCTCTCTTAAAATTCGAAATACGAAAAAAATGTATAGAGCAAGAATTGAGGAGGTCTACGTAAAAAGGGCTGATAACTGAAAACCTAGTATTGTGATATTGTGAGTGCAAAATTTTACTTCTGTATATCTTCTAACCTCAAACTTGTGCAACTTGAACTTCCAGTAATGAAATTATGTTCAATTTTTGGTGATCTAATTTATGCAGAAATCTATAAACAATTCGTTAAAAATATTAAATAAACTCCTTTTAAATATAACCTTACATACGCCTTTCTTGCATAGACATTGCCAAGTAAGATCTGAAAATATTGAATAAGAACTAAAATAAAAACACATTTACAGCTATATGTAGGGAGTTAGTTTTTTAATAAAATAATACTGTATAAGAAACGTTACAGTATAGGATCCTCTTTTTTTAGTGAAATTACTACCAGAAAGTACTTTTCCCTGAATGAAACGAAGGCGTTTTTCAGAAATTTGGTAAAGGCTGAGTAAGCATTTGAGACAAACATTAATAGGGGTTCCGCTGCATTTTAATGAATAGTTGCACAGTATGTCCCTGTGTTTTTGGTACAAAGTGAAGTGGAAGAACTGTATGGTATGCTGCAAGAAGTGAGTCTTGGTGTACTTTATCACAACCATAAAAATGATCAAACTAATTCTCGTGCTCATTTGAAGTAACTTTAATTCCTCAGGTTGAACAACAGTTCAATATCGAGGTAAAGTTCTTAGTATCCATCCTACCTTCTGTTGAAGTACACGATTCATCCGAATATCGTTTATTCTTATTGTTTATGCGATCTTTAAAAGATTCATTTTTCCTTTTTTTCTTCAAAGTTTTGAAAATACGTTCATCACTAATACGAGTAACTTCCTCCAAATCGCTCCTTTTTAAAAAGCACAGCAACAAACGAAACAACCTCATAATTTACACTGCACTCAATATAGAATGTTTACGAATCACAATAGCAAAAAGCAGGCTAAACACCAGCTCATTCAAAGAGGTGGCAATAGGTGAATTAAAGAGATATAAACACGAAATTTCGTAAGATATAAAAGAGACCACAAAGAATCTAAAAATGTCATCTCCACAAAAAGGGCTTATACCGCCATACGCCCTTTTTAAGTAGACCTCCTCAATTACAGAAATTAAATCTTCAACATGATTGATTATTTGTCATTTTTAATATGTCTCATAATAACAGAGATATTACGAATTTTCGTTTAAAACAAATGAATTTCTTTGTGTTTTTATATATATAAAATGAAGGAATGATTTCTATGTCGTCTTGGGGTATGAGATGAGAAGCTATGTTTGTCACGGGCATATATATCCTATAAGAAGGAAAAAATGAAGTAAAAACACGTTTTTGTGAAACTAAATACAATTTGCTATAAGACACGGACTAAATGGAGCGTGTTAGTAGATAACCCTTGGTGGCTGGGATGGATTCTTGTGGTATATAAGAAGTTGGGGAGGTTATATTGACCTTTCTAGGTTGACATTAGGTGATTTATATGGGGTGGAAAGGTGACCTGCTGCGGCATCTATACCGACCAATAGTCACCTGCCACGGGGGGAATAAAGACTGACAAAATGATTTATTTCTTCTCTCAAAAAGAATGCAATCATTTATAAGCTCCAAATTTGATGTCTCTTATCAATTCTGGATCCCTATTTAATCTACGTGTGTAACTCAAATTGTGTCAAATTGGTTTTGAACCCAATTCATACACATTTTAGCAGATTTCCCTTGGGGGAAATCAGCTATTAAGGATGTACTCATGATGGGATTTTAGAAGAATTTCTTCAAATGTCCATCAATCCTAACCAGGTGATAACGAAAATGAGGTCTGTTCAAAATGATATATATATTTGTCTGTTAACATTCTATAAGGCGCAATTTCTTCTGATCGTTACCAAACTCGATATTTATACGTTTTATGTAAGAATGAAGATAAAGTTCGTTAAAGGCTGAAATTGGATCAGTTGGACGGGGTTTAGAGGGGGAGAATTTCGAAAATTCAAAATATCTCCGTTGTTATATGTCGGATCGAAAACTTGTATAGAACATATTTTAATGCAAATGTAATGTTCTATAACTTATATTATGTACATTGGTTCACTATCTTGATTATTAACCGATATATTTGCATTTTTTAGGTTTCGGCCTTCAGTAAACATTCCCTCCTACTCATGTAATATTAACAATTAGCTGTTATATTATGGTACTTTATTTGAAGCCTGAATAACCAAATATTGTTCTCTTTGAACTTTTACTTTTTGAGGTAAATTCAAATGCTCAGGAAATCTGCTTAATTCCACTGCGAGACGGACTTATTATTTTCTGCTAGTGGTGAGGACAACGAATCAGGTTATCTATATATGTATATATATCTTCAGAGCTCTAGAACTGGTCCCTGTAGAGCCGACAACTCCAGCAAGAAACGGATGTGGGCTCAACAGGGACCAGCTCTGGAGTACTGAAGATGGAGCGGTTCGCCCCGAAAGTACTCTGAAGTTAATAAATGAAGTATTAAGAATGGAGGTGTTTTGACCTTTTTATCCTTCCGTTGATGGTGGGCATCAACAAGCCAGCCCAAGTCCCGAGCTACAAAACTGTGTTATTTGTATCCTGAAAACTAATCACTTCCTAAGGAAAGAAACGGGGTTTGAACTCTAACAGTGAGTAAAAATGCTTTAGAATAATTGGGGTATTCGGGAAGCGCTATGACATCGGTTTTAAAGAAGATGGAATGCATTTGCTAACACGTTGACTGCAATATCTCGGATAAATAAATATGCATTTGGCGTTGGGCTGTCACCCGAAGCACTCGTTGGGCGTGTTCCCCCGCTTCCCTCCGGACCTATTATAATATATATCTGAGAGCGATATATTTTGAAAGGCTGCCGGTAGGGTATTGGGTCTGCGGCACTGATTTCGGGTTAATGGGTCCTGCTGATCCTAACCCATTTGATTTAGTAGTGTCGGTCCCTTCCCTCGGGAATTTAATATCGCTCCCCCCTCCCCGTAGCTTCCCCCACCCTCGTCATAACTCAGCTCCAAGCTTTGTGCCTCCTACAGCCCTTTCGGTCTATATCTTCCACTTATTTATTTATAGCTTATGAACAATTACTATTTATTAGTGATCAACAGTTTCAAGAAGATATATTAAATGCATTTTATAATAAAGGGCTAACGTGAGAAATCAATTAGCCAATTCAGTCAAGTATTTATATATATTATGGAATAGTTTTTCCATCGGACATAAAATTATTTTAAAAAAAAATTACCAAACTAACTTAATTCTGTTTAAAGAAAATATATTAAGTAAAAAATGTAAAAAAGTCCGTCACGCAGGGGTTGCGTAAACTAAGCAGATTCCCCATGTGAAGTTTTACAATAGAGAAATCTGTATACTGGAAACACAATACCACCCTGATAAAAAATACAAACGTTAAAGAGAAATCTTTCAGTTAATTAAAATAAATTTCCAATTGAAACGGCTTCTGAATTGTAAGAATAATTTATATTTTAATAACGCAAATTTTAGTAGTCCAAGAGTTAAAGAAAGGGGGGGGGCGGATGAACAGATCGTATTTGCATAAATCTCACAAAGTAACAAAGGTAAGGTAAGGTTAGAAACGACAGGTAAGGTTAAAAGAAGCTTCCACCTGAGTCGAGTACAGGCGGAAATGGCCGAACTATACCCGACCACAGACTTCATAAAAATGCAATTATCTCGGTTAATATTCAAGATAGAGGATAAATGTATATTACAATATTTATCGTACATTTAATTTGCAATAAGATTGATTCTGTACAATGTTTCGATCCGACGTATAGTAACGGAGATATTTTGAATTTTAGAAAATCCTTCCCTCTAACCCCCCCCCCTCCCCTGGTCCGATTTCAACCATTAACTAATTTGATCTGTATTTTTACATAAAACTGTTAAACATCGAGTTTCGTAACGATTAAACAAAAATTGCGAACCTCATTTTCGTCATCTCCTGGGTAGGATCGATGACCATTTGAAGAAATTTTTCGAAAATCGCGTTATGAGTACGACCTCAATAGCTGATTTCCCTGAAGGGAAAGAAACTTCTAAGGTAGTCCTGTTGGCACAATTTTTAAAGATGTACAATCTTAAAAATGAGACCAATATGTTATCATCACGACAAAATTGGATTGAAATTTAGACGAAACAGTACTAAAAAGATGGAAAGGATTCAGTTCACTCCTTCTTCCAGGGAAGCTGGATGGTAGTGGAACGAATCAATGAGGATCTACAAACTAGGCCTGTTTTCCACTACAATGCATTTATTGACCAAAGTGCACTTTGTCGCAATAAACGCATTCTAGAGGAAAACAGGCTTAGTTTGGACATCCAGATTAAATTCGCTAGCCATCAATAAAATGATGAACCTCCACCGGAACGGAATAAAATTTTCATTATTGATCAAAAGTTTTAAGTTTTTAAAAAGTGTATGGAAATGCATGAGTATCTATATATATATATATATATATATATATATATATATATATATATATATATATATAATTGTCTTCGTATTTTATAAATACGTTCACATTAAAGGAGTGGGACTTCAATTGGACCAATGAAAATCACACTATATGGAAATGGGTCTGTGTTTCTCATTTCTAATGTTTATTTATTTATTAAAGTTCACTTTTTGCTGCTATGGCTAATTGGACGGGTTGTCTACAGGTTATCACCATTTTCTAGTCAGGGTGGGACTAAGGATTTTACCTAATGAGTTCTCCATTAAATAAATTCCCATTTGCCCAGGCGGGAATCGAACTCGCCACTCTAGGTTTACCATGTGAGATTAAAGCCAACGCATTAACTCACATGACCAACCTGAGCCAATAAATGACTTGTTTGCCAGATAAATCGGACGTCTTGATATCCTGAAGTCAATTTTTCAAGACGACTGAGCTCCTACTCTTTTAGAGCGACACATATAAAAAGAAAACTTCTAGGCATACTAAGATACCGTGAAAAATGGTAAACAAAACAGGAAAAGGAGCATTGTTCCCATTAATAAAATAAAGTAGCAATTTCCCCAATGTTTAATTGTGAAGTGGGAAATGCAGTGAGTTGGCAACCCTGGCCGTGGTAATGGATGTCCCTAATCGAAGCGTAATGGACACAGCTAGTCCATTTGTTGTAGTCCACCTCAATTTCACACTTGGATAAGATGTCCGATGTACCTCTAAACTAGGACACCACAACTATCATCTAATTCTAGCGCCTGGATGCAATTTGTGGACTGTTGACAAATTGCAAAAAAAAAAATAACTAAAGCAGAAATGGAAATACATTTATTATATAATCAGATTAAAATTAAAATTAATTGTGCTAAAATTTGGAACTAAGAAAACCTAGAATCAAAATTTGAATTCAGACTCCCCAGAGATGTGTTGAAGTGAATACCATGTTGATATCATAAATAATATTTATGCTACCTAATTCAAATTAACAAACTTTTTTGAAGTTACTTTATTTTTGAAAGTTTAACATTTAAGATTTGGATTGTTTGCGATTATTAAATTTTATAATTCTGATAAGTTAAAACTTTTCTAAAGGTCACCTTATTTAAACACAGAAGTATATACATTTTTTAAATAACTGGTTAAAGTAATCTGTAGTTATTACTCGTAAACCGATCCAAATGTCTAAAACATTTCTATTGTTACTGCATAATAAAAAATCTGATAAAGGCAACACACATGTAATAAAAGCTAATGACTTCCTTGAATTTTTGGTTAGATTCAATTTAAAATGTCCCAATTAGCCAGAGTAGCACAACAAATGACATTTAAAATTATTTTATTTGAATGAGATAAACTGTATCACCATTCTAATGCATCTGATCAAAAAAGTCATAGATCATATTTAAATCAGTTTTTTATTTTTTGGGAGTACATAAATCCATATAGGACATAACCATGTGTACAGCTCTCTATCCACATTAATATACAATTTCATTCTTTGTGAAGTTTCAAAGTTCTTTGGCCATCTTCAAATAATTCTATAAAATAATTTTACATTGTCAACATAAAACTATACAATCTATGATAAGTGGAGAGGGTTACCATCAGAGACCTCAGTGGAACCTGGTTCGTGTGGGCCAGGTTCAGGACCTTTCCTGGAGACTTTAGGTCAGTTAGGCAGACCCAGTAAAGTCTTTGGATAGGCTCAGGAAGTCTGATGGAAGGGCCCCGAATGGGTCTATTTATTTAAGGACGATGATGTGGAGCGAGGCATTGGCCTAGAAGTTATTTAGTTACGTTTATTTCTTTAATTATTTTTCTGTTTATTACCGAGTGTTTTTTTTTATATTGAAATTGTTTTTTTCAATATTTTTTTTGTATGTTTCTGATGTCATAATTTATGTGATTAAGCAGTCTGTATCTTTTGGAGAACTGCCTTTTTTCGTGTTTTTTTTCAGTATATTTTTTCTTAAGTTGTATTATTTATAGTGAATTATGTAAGCTTCGTATTTTTAAAATTTTCAATTAATTTATTTAGTTGTTTTTTGTTCACTCTGTCTTTTTTTCCTTTTCTTTTTATTTATTTGTTATTTGTCCTACATGCTACATTAAGGGTAAGAACTCTTTTTGGGAGCTAGCCCCTTTTTTTTTATAATTACCATTTTGGACTTTCAAGGGGTTAGGGACCCTCTTATTATTTGTGTGTTGTGATGTATTATAGCTTAGAAATTTTGTTATAATTGTTATTTTTTTTGCTTGTTATTGTATGTAAAACCCAAATAAAGAAGTCATAAGCACAACGTTTGATGGCTTCCCGCTCGAGAGTTATACTGCGTTAGTTGGCTGTTGTGTAGACGCCAGGGTATGCTTGGTTCCGCATTAGCTTTAGCTAGGGATGTTATAGATACGATAGGGCTGATTACTTCTGATTGTGAGTTCCAGATTGAGTAACCTAAATGAGATAATTCCGAAGCTCCCCATTACATGAGAATCGAACGAAGAGACGTCTTAAATAAAAATGAACACCCAAGATGCAGACTGCCTTGCATTCGCGACAGCCGATGACTGCGCCATATCGATATATATGGCATTCAAAAATTTACGCTTAACCCTCCCCACTTCCATTATGCAGGTGACTCGTGGTTCCTTAGTTTATTTATACCTCTGAGCAGGTGGCTAGCCATGACCTATGTGGCCCGCAGATGCTCGACTCAAGGACACCGACGTCATACTATATGCCATTTGCACATCACTAATTTCTGTCTATTAAATTGTTTATTTGGGTCTCAGTTTAATCACGTCTGCTTCTGCGTAGTACACTTAGATAACTTAAGTCATATGTTCAATTACCACACCGAAGTAGAAATGTATCTAGACTCAGACACACTAAAGAAAATACTTCATTCCCCCCACTGGCTTTAGAAAAAACGCCCCATTCAGTTTTTGTTTTAACATTCTTGGCAAATTGCTGAAGTTATTGTTGAAACCAAAGGAAAATTGATATGAAAGTCCTCCTTCGCTTGAAATTATTTACAAAGGCTTGGACTTTCGGCAGCTCATCTCAGGTCTAAGACCCCGTAAAGGCACAATTACACATAAAGTCTGAATAAGATAAAAATGCTCAGACAGACATTTGTCCGTACTTAAACAATTCAGCGGGCCTGCTAAACCATAACTCTTTTGCAAAATCTTAGTGCTGAGTTCTACTCTTGCCTGGGCAATAAGGATTTATTCAATGAAGAACTTCAGACCCAACCTGGCAGGAAAGGGTATAACCTGTCCCTCTCGATTATCCACAGGAACCTATAGTGGAAGTTAGTAAATAACACAAATCATAATTGTTGTACATTTGTTAATATTAAGCCGACGTATGATGATCATTTGACCATTACCACTTCCTTTTAGGGGAAGCCAACACATTGAAACAATCTTATAAAAAACAGCTTATTAAAATTAGATGCCAATCACAATGAAGATTGCTCACGAAAAATGGCAAAAGGTTACCTAAAAATATATATATATTTTTTCTCCTCATAGTAACCCTATGAGGAGTTATTTATTTCAATACATTTTCCATCATTGCCACATGTCATATTACATGTATGATTATGCTTAAATATATATACACACGTTAATCGACTATCTACTGAAATATTATATACAAGAAATAATAATAATAAAATAAAATAAAATAAGATAATTACAAATAAAATTAATAAATGAAATGAAAAAGTAAATAAATAAAATAAGAAAATTAAAGTTAAACTCAACCGATGTTTAATTTGCGAGTCATTATGATTCCCATTCCTCACAATCAACTTAACATTTTAATGTATTTTTCCTACATCCATATCTACACTTTTGATAAAGTTTATAAGCTCTTTATTATATTCGTTAAATATAATATGAGAAAATATAAAAATCTCTTAAACTTAAAATATCTTGGGCAACTAAGAAAATCAAACTAGATTACTGATAGTAGTAATTCCTTTATTGGATAGTTTTTTATCTAATTGGGCATCACCAATCCTGGAGAGCTGTTCAGGGCTTGCCGGGATGGAAATGGAAAATTGGTAAATTTTAAAGTCTTCATAAGCAAACTATAAATAACGAATTGCGATAAAGCTATTTAAAAAATATATATATTTTTCACAATTTTGGAAGTGTAAGACTTACATAATCTAAAGAAATTATGCTACAAACAAGTAGAACTAAAGCCTTTCAAATAACATAAAGGAATATATGGACTTTAGTGAGGTGATGAAATAGAGCTAATGCTATTTAAATAAAAGTGAGGGAGAGTAAGAGCGAAGGAAAAGAAGCTACCCCTAGTTATGGAGAATAGAAACGCTGAAAGGGAGAAATAGAAGGTAGGAGAAGAAATTGGCGAATAATTTAGAGGCAGCCCTGCTAAGGTCCAAGGCACGGCCGGCATAGTAACAAGCCGGAACTACGAGACATCCGCCTTCTCTTAATCCAACTTCAATCCCTCTCTAATATTCTCCACCTCTCACTCAATCCGCCGTCTCAGCTGAGTGGGGGATCAGCTCAGCAGCTGCACACATACAAATGTGCCACAAGGCAGGGCAGAAATATTCACAAATGCCATTGAAACAAAAAAGAATGATCAATGCTTTGCAGGTTGAAGTTGCTTTTATGACGTGAGTTTCGAATATTTTCTTCAAATCCCCCTAGAAAATGACGAAATTAATCACCATGTAAATATATATATATATATATATATATATATATATATATACATGTTTAAATTTATTATAATTTACAATTGTTTACAGGATAATTCAATTGCAAGGCTTATATAATTGAGTTAATCTATATTAGTTCTTTTATGATAGAATTATTGATTACATGTGATTAATAACAAGTTTTTGAATTTAAAAAAGTGCTGTCTTGGATAGACAATAACGATAATAAAAGTCCGTCACGCCGGGGCTGCGTAAACTAAGCAGATTTCCCACGTATATATAATTTTGAACGGACCTCATTTTCGTCATCTCCTGAGTAGGATCGATGGACATTTGAAGAAAATTTTCGAAAATCGCGTCATGAGTACGACCTCAATAGCTGATTTCCCTTAAGGGAAATCTGCTAAAAATAATATGATTAAAAGCACCCATAAAAAAACAGGGAAAATATATTAAAAAATAATAAATGCAGAAACTACATTCACAGAATTTTTAAATAAATAAATAAAAACAAAATACACATATACTAAAAATCAATAAAGAAACACAGAAAAAATATAAATCATAAAAATGATGCTTACATTAAAAAAAGCTAATATTGATGATCTTAATTTAACACACTGGCAATATATTTATAAACATCATTAGATCAAGTGTTAATAACATCATGAAATATATACTCTTTATTTATTCCTGAGGATTTCAAATCCGGAGTCAATTTCGATCTATGTTGACTGTAAGTATGATTTCTTGACTCTAAATTTCTAATCTTAAATGGGTAGCCCCATGTTAGCGCTAAGACATTTTATTTCTAATCAACATAGTTCAAAATACGAACTTCTAATTTGACTTCCTCAGGAAAACCTAGAGAGGAAATCGTTGGAATCTCTTCTCCAATCCATATAATAATAAATAAGTTAAGAAGGGGAAGGGACGTCTCGTGAGATCCATATACAAGTGAGTGAGTGTCAGTACCACTCTAGCGGTCGTAATTTTTGTTTGTTCGTTACCAAAATCGGTATTTACGCGATTCATATAAATGTGAAAGTCAAATTCGGTAATAGGTGAAATCGGACCAATCTTGTTAACACTACAACAGTATCGATGATCTCATGTCCTGTCAAGGTAGGTTTCGTATTACGGTAGAAAAAGAAAAAGAGGTCGGAAGATTTCAATGGAATTTCATATTTGTGAGTGAACTGTCACAAGGTAACCTATAAGCTATACGATTATTAGAATTTTGAATAAGGGCGTGGAGAAGTTTACTTCGGCAAAAAAGCACATATTCCTCCATATCTTCATTATTAATGGTTTTATCGGGAAAATGTAAAGAACAAACTGTGTTTAGAATAACGATTAGGGTCCCAAAAAGTTAATTACATTTATGAATTCGACGTTTAGCCTAATTGACTCTATTCGTGTTCCACGATATTGCCTCAACAGAAATGTTTTACATATGTATTAAGGGAATGAATATTTTTAACGGTGGCTATTTTATATTTTATTACAAGCCATAGGTGTGAGGTTTACTAATTAATAATGGAGCATTATGGATTGAAAAAAAAGTATAGAACTATATTAAACATTATGCCTGCAATATTTGGTACCGCACACTATATTTATCATTAAATAAATAAAATCCTTAGTCCCGCCTTGTGTAGGAAACGGGTAGTAACCTGTTGATAACCACCAATGATAATTAGCCTTAGTAGCAAAAAGTAGACGTTAAAAATAATAATAATAAATAAATAGACAAAGGCTGAATGATATTCAACACAATTGGGGTAGACTTCTTACTATATGAACAGAAACCATTAGTATGAATATTAAGTGTTTTTAATGAGCACTAATATACTAAAGGGTCTAAATTATGTCCTTTTGACTTAAGGGTTTAAATTATGTCCTTGTGACTTTAGGGCCTAAATTATGCCCTTGTGACTTTAGTAAAGAACTAATCTACCGATATTTAATATACGATTGCAGACTTTGACAGAGGAAAGGCAAATTTTAAAGCAAACAGCAACAGGCAAAGTAAAGCATTAGCCTGTTGATGTTCGAGATAAATTTCATAAATGGAATAAAGCTCTTCAAACGTTCGCTGAGAACGTTTATAAAATCATGGTAAACTGGATTACTTATTATGTATATATATATATATATATATATATATAATTTACATCATTGTTTATCTTAAATCTAGTATAAGTTCTGTTAAAACTGTTAATATTATTAATTTTAGGTATTTATATGCCATTTATTATTTTCTTTTATTTTATTTTTTATATTTTTTATTATTTAGAAAAAAAATAGAGCATAAATTTGTATTATATTATCAAAATTCAAAAATAAATGCATGGGATTTAGTAGTATTGTGCGGGCCATGTAGAAAATGAATTCCCTCTCAGAAGGGTTGCTTCAGTGAGGAAAATAATTAATATACCAAAGGTGTAATACCTATAACGCAAAACATAGGTCGAGGAAATATAAAGTCTAATCCTCAATATTAAGACGGAAGAAAAAATAATATTTCATTAGGATATTGTAAATTTGCATTGCTAAAGACTAAGATTATTCACTTACTGAACTTATCTGTTTAAAGAATAGAACAATATTAAATAGCAAAAATAAATGTAAAACCTGCAAGAGAATTATTTGCTGATTGAATACTTAACTTTAGTGAAGTGATAAGCAAATAACGGTGGAATCAAAAGGTCTCGGGAAGGAGAGAGAGGATGAATTTGATAAAGGAAAAGTATGAAAAAATAGGTCTTGGGGTAGAATAGCTTGGAGTAAATGAAGTGGATGACTAAATTCGCATGAATGCCTCGCTAAATCTGTGAAAAAGGAAAATTGGGAAAGACTCGAGCAGAATGCTTTTGATTAGGCTTTCTTTTCTACTCCTATTCATATATATAGAACCGATAAATGGGCTTCCTATACAATACAATTTGGCTATATTCCAAATGGTAAATTAAATTCACAGCTAGGCGCTACAGTCCTTGAAGGACCTGGCCTATGCTGCCATCATAACTACTCCTTGCGTTCAAGAACATAATAATTGTCCTCCATGTGATCCACCCACATCTGCCTGGACGTTGTCCAGATCACCCCAACAAGTGTACCATACGTTATTCCCCTTTGAGGCCAGTTGCACCCCGATAATACGACATGTCCCAACCGATCGAGTAAGCCGTCCCCAATAGCACACATAATAGATTCAAGTACTCCGTTCAATCAGTCCATCAGTTCGGCGATGCATCTAATTTGGCTTCTGTATTAGATTATAGTTGGGGTTAGGCGCTCAACTACTAGGTTATTAGCACTGTATATTAGTAACTATAATGACTGTGGTAAATGTTATAATCTTGACTGTTTTTTGGGATTGTCCTCTCTGATTTCTTTTAGCATTTGTTTGGGTTGACACTTCTTCTTCACTATGTTCTTGGTGTTGCTTGGATTTAAGTTTTTTAAAAATTAATTTTATTACTATTATATTCTTTTAATTCTTTTTTCTTAAATATTTAATACTGATAACTATAATTAAACAATTTCTTCCTTTATAATAAAAAAGTAAACATAAACTATGTTTTTCTTCTAATTTTTTTTAAAAAGATTTATAATTAACCTAATATTTCTATTAATTAATTATTATTAATCTAGGATGGAATTGTTTAATTATGTAATATTATTTAGAATTTTTCTCCTTATTCTGGACCCAATATTTTTATATGTTCTTCATAATTTCATATGGCAAGGATGACCAATAAAATCCATTTTCCCCAGCAAATTTTATTCACACTGAACTACATGTCTCATCGCTTGCATTCTACCTCTTCAGGGGCTATCCATTTCTTCCCCAGGAGGAAGGGACAGTCGCAACGAACGTAAGAGGGAACGAGCAAATTAGAAATAGCTAGCTCCTAAAGAGGTGGTATGCAAGCCAGGAAACATGTAGAGCAGTATGAATAAAGTTTGCGGGGAAAATATATTTGTTATTAGTGACGCTGGCCACGAAACTATAAAAACATATAAAAAGTCCATCATGCAGGGGCTGCGTAAACTAAGCATATTTCCCACTTGAAGTTTTACAATAGAGAAATCTACATACCGGTTACACCATCTAGAATATGGGAGGGGAGGGGGGCATCTACAGGACGTATTTGCATATATCTCACAAATTAAAAGTTTAGAAGGCAAGAATAGAAAAAGGTTAGGTTACACGAGTGCCAAACAGTTACGGAAACGGCTGAACTAACCAAGAAGCTTCCAACAGTAGCCGCATACGCACTTAATAAAAATGCAAATATCTTGGTTAATATTCAAGATAGAGAAATAAATGTATATGACATTATTTTTAGTAAATTTAATTTGCAATGAGATTGGCCCTTAAGGGACATGTGCCAAAGTATTGTTCCAGAATAAGGAGAAAAATTCTAAATAATATTACATAATTAAACAATTCCATCCTATATAATAAAAAAGAAAACATAAACTATGTTTCTTGTATTGTTTCTGTTACTGTTTTTTATTATTATTTTAAATACATGTATCTATAATTAAACAATTTCTTCCTTTATAACATAAAATAAACGTATTTTTTAATATTAATTTTAATTACTATTTTTTAAATAATATAACTTTTAAATACTACGGAAAGTTATATTTATAATTTTAAAATTATTTTATATAGTTAAACAATTTCATCCTCTACTAAAATAGGCTTCTGTATTACTATCTCACAACTCCAAATTTCGTTGTCCATTTTCCCAGGCGGAATCTCTGATTTTTCTTTGGAAAAGTCAAAATTCTCTGTCATACACAAATGTTGGTCCAATGTTTGTGTAGTGTATTTGGCATAGAAGCACCCCCTCCCCCTCATACCATAGCTGCCCCTGGCTTTTATATTAGTTTCACTACTACTATATATAGTAACTATCCCTAGTAATGTACTTGATGTACAATATGGAAACTCGAGTTCCCACCAATAGCCGAGACACCAATCTTCCCCGTCTTTACGTTATTCGACTTCTAGATGCTATATTTCGTCCATTTTATTAAAAAAAAAACGATTCACGAAATAACTTCCCCTTAAAACGATTAAATTTAATTAATTAAAAAATTAAAAACAAAAATTGGGGCTGCTAGATCGTTAACAGATATATATATATATATATATATATATATATATATATATATATATATATATATATATATATTAGGGGCTCTGGTTAGCCATGAGAGTTAAAGCGTTGAAATTAATCCCACTTGGTAAGCCTAGAGTGGCGAATTCGATTCCCGCCTGGGGGCAAGGAATTTATTTTGTAACGGAATTCATTAAATAAAATCCTAATCCCCAGCCTGGCTAGAAAAGGGTGGTAACCTGTAGATAACCTGCTCCAATTGGCCTTAATTGCAAAAAGTGGAAGTGGTTAATTTCTGCGGGCGTCATTTCTGTCATCTCCTGAGTAGGATAGATGGAGATTCAAAGATAAAAGGAATAGCTGATAAAAGGAAATATGAATCTATAGAATATAACAATTTTAATATTAGTTTTAGCTGCTAACGATTAATGTCAGTAAACAGGTAGTACTGAATTAATAATGCTAGCTATTGAATAACTAAATGAATATGAGAAACTATTTGTTCAAACTAGCTTTATGATAAAAAATGTTAAAGAAATACCAACAACTAAGGTAACATTAGAATGATAAGGCATGCTCTATATATATAGTCTCCAGAAGCATATTTTTAGTCTTTCTAATAATGAAGAAGAGAAGAGTTTTTTTTGTTTTTTTAACAGGCTGCAATACAGCCTTGTAAAACATTTGAGGTATAAATAATAACGAGGCAATGATATGGACATTCATTGCCTTTCAATAAACGTGGAAATTTCAGTGAAAACCGGGTAAGGTATTTACAATCCATTGGGGATTAATTAAAAAGGCCTCCAAGGGTGGAGAGAAGGCACGCAGAGGCCAGGCAACGAATTCAGGGAATTTCTGCTTGAGAGCATTCAGGGCTCACACCTTCCAAGAACTCGGGAAATTCGAAAAGGAGGAAAGGCAGGGCCTACCTCACAAATCCTATAAACGATCCTTTTAATCAAATGGAAAAATCCTATAACTTCATACCAAGGATGAAATAAATTGGTAAGATTTTCCCCTTACCAAATACTCATTCCATTCAACCGATAAAGGTGTATTACTAGCACTAAAGCTTCGGATTATCGAGGAATGTTCCTGATGGTATTTAGAGCACTCATTTTAGCAGATTTCCCCTAAGGGAAATCAGCATTTGAGGTCGTACTCATGGCGCGATTTTTGAACAATTTCTTCAAATGTCCATTGATCCTACCCAGTAGATGACGAAAATGAGGTCCGTTCAAAACTATATATATATATATATATATATATATATATATATATATATATATATATATATATATATATATATATATATATATATATTTGTCTGTTAACACTCTAGAGGTCGCAATTTTTGATTGATCGTTACCAAACTCGATATTTAAAACGTTTTATGCAAAAAGACAGATCAAGTTCGTTAATGGCTGAAATCGGTCAAGTGGGAGGGTGGATTTAGAGGGGGAATTTTAGAAAATTCGAAATATCTCCGTTACCATACGTCGGATCAATATATTGTATAGGTCTAATCTTATTGAGAATTAAATTTACTATAAATATTGCTCTTTAACCGTTCGGCTCTCGCATGGAGATTTCTCTATTGTATAACTTCACGTAGGAAATCTGCTTAGTTTACGCAGCCCCTGCGTGACGGACTTTTATTAGATGGACTAGATAACATATACCATGGTATTCAAGCAGCTGCTGCTAACAAAACCTAAAAATTAACTTGAACTTGGGGTAAAAAATGTACCATATTCAGAATATGAGTAGGAATGGGTCTACTAAATGCCGAATATGCAAAAATGAATAAAATTACAAATATCACTAATATTCAACTAAGGGACAAATGTATGGAATAAAATTTGCAGACTGATTATAAATAAAAGTTTTCCACTAATAACACGTGATATACAGCCACTGATCAACTTGATCGTACATCAAGAAGTTTGGTAGTGTTAACACACACGCAGACACATATTTATATATCTGAACGGATCTTATTTTCTTTTAGGTTGAGTCTGTGGACATTTCATGAAGTTCTTTTTAAAATTCGCATCATGAGTTTAATCTCTAGAGCTCATTTTCCATCAGCAAAATCTGCTACCAAAAATCCTGTAGTAAAACAATTTATAAACTACAGATAAAATAACGATTTGTTTTTAGTAAAATTCTGTTTTCTAGAAGTTTTCTGTCTGTCTTTACAACATACAATGACACACATGTGGTTCAAGTTGTGAAGTAAACGCTAGATTTAGCATTATGGCTAAAAGAAAGGTTTGTTCTACCAAAGAAATTGCTCTTTTAATTTTTCTTTGTATGGAGTGGATCTAGTCTGTAATTTATTTTTATTTTTTAAGGATGTTCTGGTTAGCTATGTGGCTTAATGCGTTGGAATCCTGGAGAAGTGGGTGCGATTCTCATCCTGGGAAATCTATTTACTGATAAACTCACTACATAAAATCCTTACTCCCACCCAGGTAGGAAAAGGATTGTTCACCCTCCCCCTCACTCAAACCTACCCTAATTAGTCCAAATAAATAACTCTAACATTTAAATTCTTTTTTATGTACTATTCTGAATATATTTTCAGAAGTCATTCCCTAAAAATGTTTTCACTCGATAATGAGGAATCATCATTGTCATTTGTGTTATTTTCTCTTTCATTATTAACATATATTTTCCATATTATTGTTCCCAAATCTACTTAAACCGATTCGGTAGTTAATTGAGAATATTATGTCTAATGTTATTTGTTGAGACGACCACAGGATGAAGCAAATTGAATTCCCACCAACTGAAAATGTCACCCGTCAGCTTCATATTGAGAACGATGTAATTAATTTACTGGGATGAGTATGTCGATAGATAGCGACATTCTATGCAAATAAATGTATACGAAGGTCCATCACTTGCAAATTCAAATAAAGTTACAAATTTATGATATTTACATTGCCCCAATACTACATGTAAACTCAACACAACGAAAGCCTAATGTAAACTATATGCGGCTATGAAAACTGATGACATATTTGCGTAACCCTTCGACATACTGTTGGGGCTCGTAGTAATTACAATCTCGTCAATATATCTACCCCATGAATATAAATACTGTTGCTTTAATCTGATGCTAAATATTTGTTTTCAGAATAATCCACGGTTTAATTCTGAACTCAATCAGTTTAATTCTAATCTCAAAACAAGTCTATTTTATACAGAATAGAATTTGCCGTTATAACTAAAATATAAGAATATTTAACACTGCCATTGCAGTCATGAAAATCTCTATTTGCGGAAGAAAATGCTACTGCAGACCAGTTTAGGCTACTATAGGTAATCAGAACGGATTATCTACAGCTTACCACACTATTCTAGAGAAGGTGAGTGGATCTAAGGACTTAGTGAGTTTCTCAATAAAAAAAATGTCTTGTCTCGCGGAAATCCAACCCACAGCTCTAGGTTTACCAAGTATTCTAAGTTCAATGCTTTAACTCAGATGGCTTAGTCATATGTAAACATATAAGTGCATATATAATAAATTGTAGGGCACTTTTATTTGCACACTCAAACACACAAAAAGTAATACCTGGGAATAATTGTTATTAATGAGATATAAAAATTAGAATATGTCTAAAGAAAATGATCAGGCTTCCTTATAACGTGCTAGATATATACAATAGCATGAATATAAGTAATTATTTATATTTTTTATTAAAGTATTTATTATTTTAATTTCTATTAATTTTTATTATAATTAAGTTAATTTCTAAACCTTTTTAACTCATTCGTATAAAAATAAAGGACTTTTAAGTTTCAAATATACATTTTTATTCGGCTAGTAGTTATTACAAAAATAGCCATTTTTAATTTATTGTTCTATTTTATTAGGAGTGGTCATTTTTTTTAATTTCTATATTTTATTTACTTCATAGAGGTGTTTTTCTTATTATTAGGACCTAACTCACTTTCTCTAGAATTTTAAAAACTGAATGCAGAAAGAGGTTATTATAGATTATTATTTACACCTCAACTTAATACAACTCAAAAAAAAAAATAGATATCTAATATCATTTTTTGCTTAATTAAAACACTGTGTACTAACAATATTTCCACATTATTCGCAAAATAAGATAATATGCACACTCAGACAGGAAGACGTAACGTATAGTCTCGGGGGATAGTATGAATGAAATACAGAAATGACTAAAGCCAAAAAGTGTTAAAACATCACAAAAAAAAATAAATACGTTTGGTTTTCAATATTATTGGAAAAACAATTATCTAAAATCTTATTTACGGTCAAAGTAACATGAATCAGAAAACAGATGATCTTTTTGTGCTTATGATTTTATGAAATTCGGTTAAAAAGTGAAAAAAAAGATTATGTTATTGGAAAAAAGAATTGATCTATCCCCTTTTCTCATTTATGTCATTGAAAAATATGATCCCCTTTTTTCAATGATGCCATTGAGGTGTACTCGTGAAATAGCTTTGCAAAATAGTAGCGGTAAACATAGGACGAGGGCAACAATAAAGTATTGTTATTCTATTAGCATTCCCTCAGGAATTCCATTAGCAGGCAGCATTTATCTGCCTCCAATAGACTAGGATATGGTTCGGATATCGGGGAGGGTTGTCGATAAAACTGGAGGCTGTTGTAGAAGGGTTATTGATTCCTTGTCGGAGTTTTGGTTCTACCATAATAGTCCATAAACCATAACTCCTCTAGCTATTTGGGGGAGAGGGGATTATCCTATATAAAGCAAATCCATTGCAATTTATGACACTGAAACAGTATTGGTTTAGCATTCAGATAAGAAAAAAAAATCACTAACTTTGAGAAATAGTTAGAAGGATACTAGCTTATAACAATATAACTCCAACAATTTTAGACTCATTTCTAGGAAAGACAGAGAACGCGTTATTTAAAGTGAGCCATCTGTACAGGGCCGAATAAAGGGAGTGTAAGAAAGGATGAAGACAATTCCGCTATTTTTTATTGACCGAAAACTGTTATTCAGGATAACTAGTAAGCATTTCTATTTTTAAACGAAACATCCTTCACATATAACGCAAATATGAAATTCTCGGATTTCCATTAACGGATATAAAACAGAAGTTGCACTAGGCAATTTTCGAAAAATTTACTTTATCTGTCCAACTTAACTAAGCCTTGTCGAATTTTATATATTGTATTTATGTGTGCGTGTGTGTGTGTGTGTGGGTCTGTTACTGCTCTAGCAGTAGTAATTATTGTATACCTATGTAACAAAGCTAATAATGATGCTCTTAATTTAACACACTGTCAATATATTTATAAAGCAGCATTAGATCAAGTGTTAATAACATCGTGAAATATATACATTTACATTAGTTGAAAATTGATAGAACGGCTTCCTCTTTATCTATTTCTGAAAGTTTCAAATCCGGAGTCAATTTCGATCTATTTTGACTGCAAGTATGATTTCTTGACTCTAAATTTCTAATCTTAAATGGGTAGCCCCATTTTAGCAGATATTCCTTTTTCGAAAATTCCATAAAAATTCCCTCAAATGCCGATCGATCCTACATTGAAGATCCCGAAAAAACGAGGTCCGTTAAAAATTGTATATACATATATATATATATATATATATATACATATATATGTGTGTGTGTGTGTGTGTGTGTGTGTGTGTGTGTGTGTGTGTGTGACTGTTATCGCTCTAGCGGTTGTAATTTTTGTTTGGTAAATACCAAAGTCCATATTCAAGAGTTCCAAGCACAACTTTTTTTGAAATTTGATCAATTCTCAGCCTGGCTCATTTTCCATTGTATTTATAATTCGTTATGGGAATTATTATTTTATCTGAATTCTAGAAAACCGTTAATTCCATATAAAGAATAAAAAAAAAATTATTTGCTCAACTTTCATTGTGAATGAGCAGTAATAATTGTTAAGGACTTTTAGTACAGTCTCAAAGAAGCTAAGTTGCTTATTTCACAACTCAAACACGTTTCGAATGGAAATTCTACTAGGCCTTATGAACTAAAATATTGCTTAATCTTATAGAATTGTGGAGGAAAAAAATGTGTGTGGTCTCATATATATAAAGGTCCCAAAAGATGCTAAAACAATTTCACAATTCAATTGTTGCACAGGAATTTTAATTGCTTTCCAAATTTTAATTCATTCATGTGTCAGGTTTTTGTGAAGAGTTCAGTATGGAGTAAGGGTATTATTATGAGATCCTACAATTTAACATAGCCTTTCTTTTAACACACACACACACACACACATACACACACACACACACACACACACCACACCACATATATCTATATATATTATAAAATTGTAACCTCTGTCTGTACATTGATTTTTTTCGCGAAATTTCACGATAACTTTTCGTTTCACATGTAATAGACACCATACTGATTTTGTTTCTTTGGTTGTCGTTTGTTTGTTGTTTGTTATTTGTTTGTTTGTTTATTTGTTTGTTGTTTGTTTGTTACCTTTTCAAGCATAAAACGGCTGAACCGAATTTTATGAAACTTGGTATGTATATTCTACTAGCCCAACTTGACTTTAGGCTATATTAATATTCTCTAGACAAACAGAGTGGGGGTTATTAGGGAGGCCTGAAATTAAAATAACGATATTTCGTTTCCTATTGCTTTTTGAGCAAATTGCACATAACAAAAGTTGTTTATTTTGTATTTAGAGTAACTTTTATATATGCTCTTTTGCCATATACGGAAGTATAAATGCGTTATACGCTAAAAAACTATTGCGGGAGTCCACATTTTATTTGGCACAAAAGATTCAACCGAACTAAACCAAACTCAGTATGTGAATTAGTACTAGCGCCTTCCTTATAATAAGCCATACTAACAATTTTAGGGACGGGCAGGAGAGGGGGTTATAAGGGAGGCCTGAAATTAATAAATAGCGCTATTTCGTTTCCTATTGCCTTTTTCAGAAATATGCACATAACAATGTTGTTTTATTTTGTTATTTAAAGTAACTTTTGTTATTGAACTTTGCCGTATACGGATGTATAAAGGCGTAATACGCTAAAAATTTTAGCGGGAGTCAACAAATTTTATTGGCACAAAAAGACTTCAACCGAACTAAATAAAACACTCAGTATGTGTATTAGCACAAAGCCTTCCTTATAATAAGCCATCTAACATTTCTATGGACGGGCCGGAGTGGGGGTTTATAAGGGAGGCCTGAAATTAATAATAGTGATTTCCATTGGGGTTTCGGCAAATATGACATAAAACAAAAGTTGTTTATTTTGTTATTTAGAGAAGTTTGCTCAACACTTATTTTCAATATGAACTACCAGGTACCTCACCTGAAAAAATTTATTCAAAATGTATGTCAATATTTTCTCCTTAATAATTTCAAATTCTATGCATAATTCCCCGTCCCCCCCCCCCCGGTAACTATGACAATATGCAGGACAGTGAAGTCTTACATAAAAAAATTATTTGATTATTAACAAATTCCAGAAAACGACGTTTTTACCCTAAAACACTGGAAGGGTAAATGTCAAAATATTGGTGCAAAATAAAAGCCTTGCCAAAAATATACCATACCCATTCAGCCTCAAATTGAATTCCGAGCGAAGCCGGGTATTTGAGCTATTTTTTAAAATTTTATCCTTAATGTGCAAATCTAGTTATTATTTAACGCTATCTACAGATTGCACAAAGTAAAGTATTACAGGACCTCCCCCCCCCCCTTCTCATATCCGAAACTTTAGTTCATGAGAACGCCGTTTTCCATATGTGCATTTAATACTTATTTAATTAGAACGTGACAAAATTTTGAAAAAACAGTTTTAGTATTGTGAGAAAAATGTAATCTGGATTTGTTCATATAATTTCATGTATTACAGGGATTGATATTATAAATGTGTTGCCAGCACTGGGCATAGGGAGGTGTCTCAAGCTACTTCCTTTTGTCTATCAGTTCTGCGCTTCCCTTGCCGACCTCATAGTGGTCTATGTTTACATGTTAATTGATGCTTATTAGCAATGTGTGTTATTCTCCGAGAATGTGAATATCTTTATTATCATAAGTAACTAATTTAAGGATGAAGCAGGGGAAGATTGCACCCAGTTATTTCTGGTATTTATGAACTCTGCCCCGTTAATGTCGACTTACTATACTGAAACATCATATACAGTTTACAAAACGAGTATTTTTAATAGCGGTTTGACGTACTAAAAACGCTGTCACCATTAAGCTTTGTACCGCATCAAGGGAAAAGGACTTTTATTCTGGACATGGTTTGGAGACAGAAGACTTTCTAGGATTATGAATTGTAATTTTCATTTATGTTATAATCAAAAAACTTCATGCACAGGAGACGGGAAATATAAAAACTATTGAGGAGATTGAAGACTTAAATAAACAGATAATTTTATTATTATCAATTCAACTGGACGAGGGTATTTAACCCTAAACACTGGGCGGTAAATGTCAAAATATTGTGGCAAAGTAAATGGCTTGCCAAAAAAAATTACCTCACCCATTCAGCCTCAAATCAATGCCCCGGGGCGAATCCGGGTATCTGAGCTAGTATATATGTATATATATTACATATATATATATATATTACATATATATATATCTACATATATATATATATATATATATATATATATTATATATATATATATATATATATATATATATATATATAATAGACACACACATTTTTTTCCTCCAAAATTCTATAAGATTAAGCAATATTTTTGTCCATAATACCTAGTAGAATTTCCATTCGAAATGTGTTTGAGTTGTGAAATAAGCAAAGCACCGTTGACGAGTATATAACGGTATGGATTATGGAGCAGACTAATTCCACATAAAGTGATTCTGTTTAGGAGAGCGTAACACCCCTCTCTTAATATGCACAGTTAAACATGCCGCGAGGGTTTCCCTTCAGTCAGCTGGCAAGAGAAAGGGGCTTTTCCTAATGATAATTAACATATCACTCACTAAATTACTGATATATCACGCCAGAAATTCATTATACTCGAAAGTTGAGGAATTTACGGCCCGAAGATCAATTCCCAGGAAACTTATTTAATTGCGGGAGAAGTAAATAAGAAATCAACACAAACAGAAAATATCATCAAATGAAACTTTTTCCCCGATAAAGCAATAGAAGTTTTCTAATTAATATTTAAAATACAAACAGAACTCCGAACTAAACCAATATATAGCAAGTCATCCATTATTAAATGGATATTTACAAAATGTTCTGCTTTAATTAAAAAACAATCATTTCTTTACATAAAGAAATGCATTACGACAAAGCTTGTTACAGTTGCTATTATACAATATTTATGCTTTTGCAAGCTTCAATTCTGTAAAAAAAACCTCTACAAACAACAAATATTAATAATCCTGTAGGTAGATTCCGTCATTATTGGCTGATCATCGGGTACCAGAGAACTAACTCTATATGTCACATGACAACCAGAACGAATACTAATTTTAAGATGTGATGAAAAGGTCTTGAAATTGTTAAAAGATAATTATCCTGATGAAATAAAAAATAATGTTTAATGTTCACCTAAATTACAAATAAAATGTCCATTTAAATCTAAGCAGAAATGAGCTGGAGGCCATAACCTCATATCTCACAGTCCTCTTGGTATATAAATACATTTAAATAATACTCTGAAAACTTCAAAGCAATATTATACGAATGGTTTATTTGTTATACAATAATGATAGTGAAAACAAATTATGAACAAAAATTACATTAACAAAGAGGAAATGGTTTATAAAAGAAGATTATATATATATATATATATATAATGAAATTATAGGCCATGTTAGCAGACTTTTAGCATATTTTTCTTTATTACATTTTTGTGGATTGCTCGTTTCTTACACCAATATGATGTTCTGAGAATTCGATAATTGTATTTTTCCTTTTATTAAAAGAAAATAAAGATTCATGTTTGCCCTCTGTGATAAGGCAATAGTTCGGTTCCCTGGTGGGTAAAGCGAATGGTCAGGGAGTCACTAAATAATCTCTCATGTCACACCCTGGGGCTAGACAATTAGCCTCAGTTGTAATAAGTGGCATTCATTTGGCATAAATGAAATAAATAATATATGTTAAATAAATATGTTCATTTTTCAAATGAATGCAAGTATTTTTAATTTGTGCTCAGGTTTGCCATGTGAATTAAGGCACTCGCCTTAGGTCATGGTAAACCTAGACTCGTGAGTTCGATTCCTACTGGGGAAATAAGAACTTATTTAATGACAAACAAAATATTATATGTCAAAATGTCTAATGCCCCCCGGCTAGAGAAGATTCTCAACCTTTAGATAACCGTTCCAGATTAGTCCAAATTCCATTAAATCGGTATTATATTATTATTTATTAGCTTCCACGTATTGCTACTATGGCTATTTGGGTCGGGTTATCTACAGTTTACCACCATTTTCTAGCCAGGGTGGGACTTAGGATTTTATTTAATGAGTTCTTCACTCATTAAATAAGTTCTTATTGCCCAGGCGAGAATCGAACTCGACATTCTAGGTTGACCTTATGGAGAGTAAGGCAACGCTTTAACTCACATGGCTAACCTGAGCTTCTAAAGTGGGTGAAAATAGACAAAATACCATATGAGTACAGAATATGAGTACTGGAAAAGGTTTAAAGCGATTCTAGAAATGATTTAACTTCATTAGTTCATCAAAAGAACAAGGAGCATACAAGAAAATGATATGAAGCCAGATCATGTGAGATAGAAAGAAAAGTGTTCTCGATGTAAAAAAAAACTCACTTATTCTTTAGTACATAAAAAAATTGCTAAGGAATTCAAACATAATTAACAAATACATAATTATCTAAATGTTACTATAAATGTTAACCATGTAATAAGGTAATGACAACCAGACATTTGAAAGATATTATTTATTTATGGACATCACATCAAAGGTGGTTTGCCCATTCAAAAGTCAAAAATTGTTCAGGGTGAAATAACAAAAGTAAAATTGATAAGAGATAACCAAAATCAAGGGACACGAATATAATTAATAGGCTACCAACAACAAATATAGATAAAAGGCAACCAAAATCAAGTGAACAAATGTATGTGAAAATTATATTATAAATTTACCTCAGGAATTAGATCCTTCACAACAAGCCACTAACTTACCTGAAACAAAAATAGAAATCGGTATAAGATACTTTTTTAGTGAAACTTAATAAACTATCAAATGTGTAGTTTTAGGTGGAATTTCAAGAGACGAAAACAGGTAGAGTGAAGTGTTCAACATATATCAAATAAAAAAAATTAGAATATTATAAATAATAATTCCATTGAAATAGGAGGAAATTCAAACCCACTTGTAATGGTTTAGGGAAAATCTCCTGGAAATATTCCGACGCAATACAAAAATAAGGTTAGCTATTTAAATGATAAGGTAAGCATCAGAGTAGTAAATATAATATATGCAAAATAAAATGTAGATAAAATCTACGTAAAATACCTTTAATAGGTCAACTTTATGATTATGCCCAGAAGAACAAAGCCGTAACTCTGGGATGAATATCATAAATCCTAAAAACATAAACCAGGATCTAGGCGTAATAATGCCGGTATCTAGTATTACAGAGCCCGTTCGTTGGTCGAAAAGTCATAATGTTTAATGCAATAAACTTTACATAAGACAAAGAACTTTTAAGAGATGAGACTCACACTTCCTTTCATAATAAATAAATATTATTAGATGAATGGAAAGCGCAGGAATTAAGCCTTCATCAGGAAGTGAATACTTGCGGGTTAACTCCGCAGAATATGGGGTGTCTATGAATATATAATCATGAAGGAGAGAGCTACTAAAGATTTTCTCAAATTTTAGTACTTTTACTTCCTAGAAAAGAAGCTATTTCAACCTTCTTTAATTATAAAAAGTCCGTCACGCAGGGGCTGCGTTAACTAAGCAGATTTCCCATGTGCGTCACGTATTTGCATTTATCTCAAAAAGTAAATGTTCAATGAGAAATATATTTCGTATTTAGGCTTCAAATAAAGTGTTTCATAATATAACTGCTTATTGTTTCTATGACATGAGACGAAGTGGGGGTTTACTGAAAGCGGGAAAATAATAAATGCACATATCTCGGATAATAATGAAACAATGTACATGAAAACATTTATAGAACGTTAAATTTGCAATAAGATTGGTTCTATACAATTTTTCGATCCGACGCATAAAAACGGAGATATTAAGAATTTTCGAAATTCTTCCCCTCTAACCCCCCCCCTCCCACTCCGATTTCAGCCGTTAACGAACTTGATCTTTCTTTTTGTATAAAACGATCATTTATCGAGTTTGGAAACGATAAGACAAAAATTGTGACCGCTAGAGCGGTAACAGATATATATATATATATATATATATATATATATATATACATACATACACACACACACACACACACACACACACTTTTGAACGGACCTCGGTTTGCAGAGGGCTGAAAACTGAAAATGGAAATATCTCGGTTAATATTCAAGATAAAGAATAAATGTACATAACAATAATTACAGTATATTTAATTTGCAATGGCCCGATTTCAGCCGTTAACGAACTTAATCTTACTTTTTAAATAAAACGACTAAATATCTAGTTTCATAACGATTAAACAAGAACTGCGACCGCTAGAGCGGTAACAGTCAAATATATATATATATATACAGTTTTAAACGGCCCTCATTTTCGTCATCTCCTGGGTAGGATCGATGGACATTTGATGAAAAATTTCGCCTTTAAATTTCCCTGAAATATGCTAAAAGGAATTTCAAGCATATAATCTTAATTGCCTTGATTTAATTTTCTGTAGCACTTGTTTTCCTATGTTATTTTACCGAACATAGTAGTAGTATTAGTACTGAAGAACAAATTCGGACGTGCCTACATTCCTTAAAACATTTCACAGGAAAGTCCAAACCTTTTCCCCAATTGATTCTAAGTGTCACTGTTCCAGTTTCATAACTCAATTTTCCTGTACACAGTGAATAAAATCGTTAGATATTTAGCTTTGATTAAATGTAATTGAATCAAAATCAACAACCACACACTTTTTTTCCAATTAAGATACTAGGAAAATAACTCTAAGGTAAAGAAAATAATTTAATGAAAAATAAATAGGGAAAACTAAGCTTATTGATCAATAATCTAGAGATGAAGGACGTATTTCTTTAGAGTTGCCCTTCGATTGTATAAAAGCTTTTGCCCTTGGTGTAATCCTTCTCGCATGAATAGATACTATACGGCCCAGGGGCTTCCTTGACTCATCTTTTACGTTTTATTTTTTATTTTCCTTTAGTTATTTTTATAAAATTATATTTAGATAATAATACAATTTTAGCCGAGTTAAAAGTAATTTTATCTGTGAAACTCACTAATAGCTAAACCAATATCCTCCATAGAAGAAAATGCCTTTTTAGTTATATCATAAGGGTGCTACACAAGAACTAAAACAAAACAAAATTATTAAAATGTCATGGAAAAAATAGCTTTCAAGATTAGTCATAGTCGAACTAAATCATTACCATTCGCAGAGAATAGCGGGTTTTGTACGGTTCTTATATATACCTTATACTTTTGGAAAATTTATATTATCTGAATGATGATGTGTTTTTGCAACAGTTTTTGCTTATATATTATAGTTCTTTTTCGACTACAATGGTGTTAGTAAAACTGAAGCAGTTGATGCAAAATCTGTTCTAGTGAAACTTGAAACTCTTGTGAGCAATCACATATATTAGATATTTTGTTCTTTTTTTAGCAGATTTCCGTTAAGGGAAGCCAGCTACTGAGGTCGTACTCATGAAGCTATTTTCGAAGCATTTGAAAACTACAAATATTATATATACTACTATATATAATATAGTATAGTCTGTTAAAGCTCTAGCGGTCGCAAATTTTGTTTAATGCTTAGAACATCCACAAACGTAACATTTTGCGAATGAAGCTATCTGTTTTGCACAAGTATTACAACCGCTGCATCAGATAGCCCACTGTCAAATTATTGAAATTGTGAGTACGAAAATATTGCTAAAACGCTCATTTATTTGGATATTGCTTAGTACCAAAACTATTGCATTTTATTTTATTTTTAAAATTTTATAATCCCCAAGGATATCTATAAAAAGTAAAATGAATATTATTCCTAAATAATTGATTATTTTACCTCAAAGTAGAATTTCATATTTAACATTAATCCTAATTTCCATTACTTGTATGTTACTTTAAAAATAAAAACCATGTTCTCTGTTTCTAAATCAATTATTATTAAGATCGTACTAAATCTTGTCAGAAGTAAATTGTTTTTTTTTTTTTTTTGTTATTTTGAAATAAGACATTGCATAAACAAGTAGAACTTGGCAAAAAGACTCTTTGCCTTGCATAACTTAATAATCAATTACTTAAGGTACATTAAAATATGATTTAAAATCGTTATTATCATTGTTCTCAATTGTCATTTTCGCAGATAATGGACGGAAAACTGAAACGTCAAAGTTTAATAAAAAAATGGAAGTTAATTTCCAATAAAGAAGTAATTTATTTTAATAGAGTTTAGCACATTTTAGGACCGGAAAAAAAGTTTATTCACTAATATGTGACTTTTCTGAAAGCAACACAAAAATCTAGCAAGGTTTGGAGACCATTAGATTGGAACAGATCCCCCACCCACGTTTTATGAGAAAATCCCACTAAATCCGTCACGTCTTTTGACAATTTTGAGTTAGAAAAATATAAAATCTTAATTGATGACGTAATCACATAACTACTAAAAATATACTATAGGTATGATGTATTTGTTGAGATAGCAAAATTTGTATAGAGAGTAGTGTTGAGTGTTGAGACAGGCGGAGAGGAGGCCTAATTAGGATTGTTGTGCCTAGCAGCTGGTGTGTTTGCCACCCTCCATATTCAATCTACCAACCCCCCGTTCAGCCAATCAGAAACAACCCCAGCTTTATTTTCTACCGGAATGGATCATGTTTCTCTTGATTGACTTTATCGCCGTCTATTTTTATACTCATCCTATACCGATTTCTGATTGAAATTCTAATGAAATATACCATAGGTCAATTCCACTAACTAAAGGCTCATGTAACTCAGATATCAAGATTATCATCCGCACGTTTTTGCGCGGTTGTAATCATGACGCGATTTTCAATCAAATCAAAAGTACACCAATCTAGTAGATGACTCAAATAGGGTTCATTCAAATTTTTGTAGATGCACACATGTTTTTCGAATGTCTCTTCATTACTATAACCCCAAAAAGGGATGAAGGAACTTAATAATCCAGGGATCTTTAAATATTTTATGGGCTATATAATCCTCCATTGAATTTATTAGTTGTTGTTTCATTAAAATTTCAATCTTAAATCAGAAAACTGATGTTCCCTGTTATTTTCCTCTGTGTAGGACTATTTTTATCAAATAGGCCAAATCATCTTAAGAAATTATAGTGGTTGACGTCGATTGGCAAGGAGAACGGGTTTGTATGAATAATAGAGTTAGTTATTTCTAAACTTTGAATTTTCCACCAAAATCAATATTTGAAATTCCCGCTATATATCAACATTGTATATCAAGAAGGTCTTTCTTCACCTCTCCCCAACCCCAGTTTTATATGAGCTTTTTCTGACAACGATTTTGGAAAAAGCTCATTAAGTCATTCTATTTGTCTTCCATTTTTACAGAGCCCCGCCAGACCACAATCTTATTTTCCAATTTTCTCACCTTTTCCACTGGGAATATGAAATTCACTTTTTTTCCCGCAGAGTTTTTTCAGTCCAATCATGATGACTAAAGTAAAGACAGACCAATGGTTGAACTGTCAAAGATCGAACTAGCTGGTCTCACACCTCGATGACAAAACTAAAGAACCTTATATTTGTGCAGAGAATCATCCTGAAGAAGTCTTGACATCTTGATAGCAACAACTACAGAGGTCTTTCACTCCGTCTTAACGAATACAATATGAAAGGCACTAGTGGCAAAGAATTTTCGAAGAAACGTAAAGTAGAAGTGTTCTATGCCCATATCAGGGAACCAACTGTTACTACGAGAATACTCTACCCATTATATTAGAAGAATGAGATACCAAATATTTGTATCCGCAAAAGGGAGGGTCTTATCTCCCTCTCTCTCTGAAATTTCTATTCTTCTGAAATTTGCAGATGGCACTGGTTTTAAGCCTGACACACTCCGAAATTGTAACACTTATCAAAATAATAGAGAGCAACATACTTGCGTTGGACGGTCCACGGTCAAATAATACATATAGTTTGTAATTAGAATGAATTGGAATCTGCGAACAATTACTCCTTAACTCGGAGCAGACATTAATATATCAGGAAAATTTTAAAAATATAATTCTCTGTACTACCTGTGAAACTATAAACCGTTTCTACTGTCAAATCTGCAAGTGATAGGGTAAAGGTCATAATGCTATGTGAAAGGGCATAAACTTTGAACCTCCCAATATATCTTATAGGGAGATAAAATCTGAGTCTAAACGGCAAGTTGTAAAACAAAATAACTGAAAATGGAAAGAAGAAGAAAGAAAATTGTATTCTGGTCCAATACAACAAAGGTATTATACACAAATTGTTACATTTGCTACAAAATTAAGATATTTTGGTACAACCTCGAACGTAATCGTCCTTCAGTCGTTGCACCTGAATTATAATGGGTGGCTCCACTTGACATCGGAAGACATGCATGATATTTCCTTACAATTTGTTGAAGGTTAACTGAAATAGGAGATTCTCCAATTCCCTGTGGATTTGGCTGTTCCTAACAAACCAGGGAGCATTCGCCGGTATCCGAAGTACTTTGCTCTGGAAGGACTGGAGTCTCTTTTTGTCTGTGTTGCTGATGCACAGCCAGACTGGGCATGCGTATGTTAATATAGGGAGTATAAGTGTTTTGTAGTATTGCGCAAGTCAGTTCAGTGGTGGGTAAGTCGTGTGTCAAAATGTACTCCGAGATAGACTGGAAATGGAAGATAATATGAAGTGAGAAACGTGCATCGGAACTATTTGAGCTTTTTAACTAGGAAGGCCTTCCGTGGAGTCTGGGGGGAAGGAAGGAAATAATTTAGTCTCCAGTAAAATGTAAAAGTTTCGAACAAACACAGTTTCCTTGATCGATGAAGAATTATGAAATTTCATGAATGTTTCATGCATGTGGGTTTGTACTTTCCAACTGCTAGAAAAATGAAATGGAGATTTTCACACAACTTATAAACTCTGGTTTGAACAATTCTTGAACAGTAGCAGTCGCCGTCTGGCCTAACTGGCCAAAAGATAAAGATGGTTTAAGACTTTGGCAACTAAGAAGTTTCATAGGAGGACCCACTTAATTGTGATAATTTCAGTAACACTTTTCCATACTTACAGCAGATAGGTCGTACTTTATCACTACATCAGTCAGTCTAAAGAAATTAAATACTTTAGGTTTTAGTTGAACATGAATATTAGGGACTCTATATACGTTGCACCAAATTCCTCATCCCTAGGGGAAAATAGTGCTAAGAGTTAAATTCCCGCAATTCAGATTCATAGAAATATATTTACTAGCGACATCGCTAAACTTCCATACTTATTAAAAAGGATTTCAACAAACAAATAGCCCACAGACACATATATCGAATATTAATAATTTTGAAATTAATTAGTTTTATTTGTTTTCCGTTATTTTAGAATAAACTCTTAAATGCTTTATTATTTTAATGAACTGATTAATTGACTAATATGACTGCAACGTAGATAATATATTTCAAAACTTCTTCTTCAGATTAATGACGTTAATATATAGAATATTATCATTCCAACAAGGAAATTAATTAAAACCGAGGGCCTAAAGTTTAGGAAGTAAAGTTTCAACAATGCCCTGGGTATTTTGCAGTGCACGTTCAGAAAGTAAACAAATAAAAGCAATTCGAGTAACTTCTCCAGGAGTTGAGAAGAGCAAAACCCACCTATACTGAACTCCAGAACTAATCCACTTCAGCAGCTAGTTCAAGCACCCCAAAACGAAATTATGAAAAAAATTCATTTTATTTCCAAAAGAAGAGCTTCTAGAATGTCTTTATTGACGATTGGGGGACTTAATCCCCCCTCCCAACTTTTCTGATAGAACATAGCCTTCATTTGGTAACTAAGCGATAAAATCAATATTATATCTTATGAAATGTCTTGAGTTAGTTTCTTACACTCATTGTCTTAGCACTCATTCGAGTGCTTGAAATAACTACGCTCCACTCCTATTGAACTACTACATCGAAACTAAGATATTTAAGTACTTTAAGGTATACTACCCTCTATCATGTACTTAGGGCAAGACACTCACATTTAACGCACTCATACCACGTGACAAGAACAGAAAGACCTCTTTGCAGAACATGTCATGAACCATTAAACACATATTGACTAACTACAGGAACATTGAATACTAAGAGACTCAAAATAACAAGTACGAATTTTTTACAGGCAGGAACCCACATATCGACAATATACTAAATCACTTTAAGAAATTGAAATTGTTTTACAAACTTTAACTTCTCTCTTTTTTTTGATTTTAACTTAGTCAGAAATTTAATACAATTTAGAGCAATTTTAAATAATATAAATGCACTAGTATACCTGTATATTAAACATAATTTTTGTATAAATGCCGTTTTAAATTGTTGTCTTTATTACTAGTCTAATGTTTATTTGTTAGTTCAGCGTTTGGTTATTTTTCTATAATTTTGTGTTTATTTTACATTGTTAAACTTTGAGCTCAATCGTTTAGTTTCGGGTGCTCCTGTATAAATATATGAATTGATACTCTATCATGAAAATTAACCGAAATATTTGGATTTTTTTGGTTTTCATCTAACTTTTACACATGTCATATTAAAAAAAAAAAAAATAGCAGTCAGGGGACTGCCGGTAGAAGTGAAAACTCCTTTAGCTTTGATCGCTCAATTTTGGCATTGGTGAGAAATTTTTTTTACGAAGTCTTATTTTAAAAATATTTTTAGTTGTTTATCAATAAGTAACAGTTATGTTCTATTTTACATGAAAAAATGATTTGACAAAAATAATAGTGATAAAAAAAAATAATGTACCACGAATTGTTATATTTATCAATATAAAATACTATACATAATTATTTCAGTTATTTTACATAAAAGAAAAAAGTTACATTTCAGAATTATTACAAATGCTTTACAAAAGCGCGATTTCATACTTTTTTCCTCTCCCGCAAATGCTTCCTTACGGGGTGCACAACGTGCCTAAAGAAGTTTTCACTTCAAAAATAAGCCGTTACATCCCTAACCACTTTATTGTAAGGTTATATACCAAATATTGTTTATTGGGTATTAAGTTTTCCTCCTACTTGTTGTTCTCTCAAAGAACATAACCTTCATTTAATATTTAACCGATAAAATCAATATTATATCTTATGAAATGTGTTTTCTTATACTCATTGTCTGCCTAGATATAAACAGTAAATAAATAGTGTCTACATAAATTTGGCAACATTATATGCAGAAACACTGTTTTTTTTTTTATTATTTTTTTTTTTTTAACGTCCACTTTATGCTACTAGGCTAATCAGGACGGATTATCTACAGGTTAAAATCCTTTTCTAGCCAGGGTGGGCCTAAGGAGTTTATTTAATGAGTTCGTCATTAAATAAATTTCTACTGCCAAGGGCGGGATTTGAACCCTCCACTCAAGGTATGCCATGACTAGATTAGGACCAACGCCCTAACTCGCACGGCCAACCCGAGCCAAAGAAATACTGCTTAAACGCACCTATTTAACCACTATGATGCACTTTGCTGTTGGTGTAAACCTTATTCCTGTTTCCTGGCTAAGGAACGTTTATTGAAATTTGATACAAATATTGAAAGCAAGCAATGACTCATACCTTCGATGTCTTCAACTTAAAACAAATTAAAAATTAATGTCGTGTCACAAATATAGTCATTATATGTAGATATAGTATTTTGAAGGGGACGGGCTTGATAATATTATGTTTTTGAAAGGTAAAAGGCCAAAAAAGATCAGATCAGAATTTAACTTCATAGAAGACTCCCTGACTGATTATTAGCTTTGTTATTGTCAATAATAGTAACCCTATTAACATTAGCTCTAACATGAATAATTGATAAACTCTATAACATTAGGTAATTAAATTATTTTGACTTTAATTTAACGATTCATAATTAATCTTGGTATTTATCTTATTAGTCTAGTCAAGTTTGGTTTTCAGCAAGTACCTGTCCAAAAGAGCAGCCTCTCTTAGTCAAACTCTTTCTCTATAAATTCATGCATTAAAATGAATTTTTTGAAGTATTCTATGTACTAATGTAAGCTTTTTTTTTTCTTTAACAGGTGTGAGAAGGAAAAGCGGCAACAAAAGGTTTACATTGATGGGTAAGAGAACCAAATTCTAAATAACAATAAATATTTATCAAGGGTCTACGCCGTGTTCTAGTTTCCTTGAGCTATAGTGATTCGTGTAAATAACCAGTTCGTGGGTAATTCTACATATAAGCTGGCTTTATCCCCCTGGATTTTCACTCATCACGAACCACACGTAGATTTCATTAGAACGGTACAGATCCTCAGCTCACAATATGGACAATACTCATTCGGTTATAAAATAAAAAAGTTAGCTTTGTAGATCCCCCCCCCCTTTCTTCGAAAACATGATAAATAAATACATTTGAAAAGAAAAAAAAAAAACGCCTTTATTTTGAGATCCTGCTGTGCTAACATTTTGTAGTATTGATTAATTGAAACACATATAATAGCAGTAATTTATATAATTCAACTTTCGATCAATTTTTTTCAAAATTTTAAGGTATTATATAATATTATATTAACATTATTGATGGGATAATAAAAACATAAATATTACGTGTTAAAATATCAGCTCAGGTCCGTGCTGCAAATCTAACACAGAACCCATAAACTAAGAAAGGAACTAAAACGAGGTACATGGGAATCATAAAAACCCCAAAGACCGGGAGCACGCCTTTCTTTATTATAGTACATCTGGAGGGGTGGGAGAGAATAGATTATGCCATCTGAGAAATAGATTTTGAAATAAAATTCCCGAAAAAGAAATTTGAAACAACATCTAGAATAGTTAAAAACACTCCAGATGCAGCAAAACCCTTCGGATAATTCTTCCAAAATCACAAAAGAGTTAGCATATCTCCCATATATGTAGAATAAGGACGCCTATTAAGAAAAGCAAGACTCTGGAAAATAGAAAAATAATTTGATTACGTGCACAGTTTTTTGTTCTATTAAGAATGATAGACTCCAGAGGGCCGGCCACTAGGATGGAATGAAATCTACCCACCATTGAAGAAAGGGGGTTGTCAAACCAGAAAAATGAATAACCGGGAAGAAGAGAACTAGAAGCAAGCATTGCAGCAATTAACTTCAAGAGAATGATTACATAGGAACTGATAAAAGAACCTATAAGTATTGAAGTATTCAAATGTATTTCAAAAAATTGTAAATATTCCCTAAAACAAGACAATTTTTCCCCACGTTGTTCTAGCGCTAGAACTAACGAACTACGTTGTTAATTACCTAAAATTAACATATTCATGTACGCTAAGGTGAACTAATACTTTTCTGTTCATTTGTCTAAAATATGGTTCCCCCACATCTTTGTCTCATGCCAAATTTTTCTGTTTTGGTTAGACCTCTGCTGCTAATTTGCATTTGTGAAAATTCAACTACTTCAAATATGTTTTGACTGGTGCCTAACTATAGTGAGATGTAGAAGAAGAAACAATAAAAAAACACAAAATAAAAATTAAGTACTTACACAAAACCAATAAGTAAAAATAAACGCTTTTCAGTAGGGAGCATTGATAATAAATTTTCAATATTTGGCATCAATTTAGTGAGGTTTTATCTTAAATCTGCTTAGTTAATGATGCCAAGTTTGTTTCATTTTTTGTTGTTAGAAGATTGGCAATCGCGCTGAAACCATTTTCCACGAGATATGAAAACGGAAAGACTAATTTAGAAAAAAAATTCAGTTAAAATAAATTATAAATAATTAATTAATGTTCAAAAATGTAATCAAATATTTAAAAATAAAATCACGACCTACTTAAATGAGATCATGGACCTTCGTTTACATCAGAGACATTTAATTAATTTTTCGCTCACATCTGCTCCTTGTAAGTCGCCAATGAAGCCTGCGGGTATGTATAGACCAGTTTGGGAATCATTGGATTAAATCTATATATATCAGGAAAGAACTTATGAGAAACGACATGAGATGACTTCTTTTTTTAAAAAAGGGAACGCTGTAAGATGAGTTCCCTGTATCACTTTCTACTCCATAATTTTTTTTTTTCTTTGTCTATAAATGTGAGTCCTACACAAACACTAAGTATAGACAAGTAATTTGAGTTAGCACTGGCTCACATAATTATTTGGGCTGAAGTAATTTATTCAATGCAACGAAAACTATATGCAATGTATTTAACAACATGCTTCCCTATTATTAGGAGATAAATGTTAAGTTGACATTCGTCTTAGAAAATCGGTAAACAAAGAGTTACATAATAACCTTGACAAATACTAATTTCTCTCCGAACTGACACGTTCATTCTAATTAACATGAATTGAATTGCAAAAAGGAAATTTCAATGCCAAACGAATACAATTTCGTCAACAATTTCCATTTTAAGAGAACTCTTATTAGTCACTTTACAGTATACAATAACACGGTTCATAATTACGTTTTAAGCGCCTAAATACGAAAACAGAAGTTTAAAATATTCATAGTCTCTGCCACAAAATAACTAAATAATGTATATTTAAAAGAGGGTGACACTCGAACCAAAAAATTTGGATATAATAGTTACCATTAATTCCTTCTGGTCCTCTTCCAGAGACAAATTTTTTGAAAACTCTGATTTCATGCTGTTATGGAGGAATGCATCTAATACAATGAGACAAGAGTCTCAGAAAGTTCGTTCTTTTCTAGAAGTGCTCGATGAAAGTGGTTTACAGTTGGCCTAGACACCAACGAATGCTACCTCGCTTCCTAAAGGTTTCTAGAGTACAGAGAGAGCTATCTATGTAAAAAAACAAAACAAATTAAAAGTAAAAACTTCCAATCATTATGTTTTTCAGTAGAGGAAGAAGGAGCTAACACCTGAAAATGCGTGTGTTTAAATTTTTAAAAGGCCATTAGGCATGGACTGGGTAAATTAAGCAGATTTCCCACGTGCTGGTATGACGTAATACTGATCTCATCTCACCATGCAATAAGATTGATTCTATACAATTTTTCGTTCCAACGCATAATAACAGAAATTTTCAAAATTTCCCACTCTAAATCCCCCCTCCCACTGGTCCGATTTCAGCCGTTATATATATATATATATATTCAGTTTTGAACGGACCTCATTTGCGTCATCTCCTGGGCAGGATCGATGGACATTTAGGACATTTTTCGAAAATCGTGTTATGGGCTCAATAACTGATTTCCCTTAAGGGAAATCTGATAAAAATAAGGACTATTTAACATTCCTAAGAATTTTGTGTCCATAAAGGAGCTTTTTTAAGCTATTTTTGCTAATTATAAGTACTTAATAGAAATTACAACAACACTGTTATAAATAACCAGAGCCATCTGTTATTTAGTCGAGCTTTGTTATTTGTTTGCGTTCTTAGTTGGTATTATTTAATTTTTTCTTGTTTCTATTTTCATTTTTGTATTCTGTTTATATAAATTGTTTTTTGTTTTTTTTTATGAGCAATATCAAAGCTGTGAATATGCTTCATATGCTACATATTGAACAATAAAATATCAAATTTTATATACATTCAGCTATTTCGTTCTGTGCATTTATACATATCTTGTATTCTTGTATGAAAAATGTGTGTTGTGTGCTGAAGGTGGGAAATATGCATTGTTTACGCAGCATCTCCGATGAGAAATTTAGGTAGTGGACGTTTTAATCGTCTGCTTTCTATTTTTTTGTTTAAAAAAGTTGCATCATGGAAACAACAACTGCGTTGAGTGATTATAGAAGTGAAATATGAGGAATGCCTATTACTTACTGAAAGAATAGAGTTATTAATTCAGCTTACAAGCTTTAGCAACCCACCCAAGAAAATTAACACAAGTTTCGAAAAAGTACACATTTTTCTTAATTCTGACAATTATTTTACTTTACATCTTTATAATTAATTATGTTTATTGGTTAGAGTACGTACCAGCATTACAAAATTACAACAACACTGTTATAAATAACCAGAGAGAAACCGCCCCATTCGCAATAAGTGACCGTCCACAAGTACACAACTACAGACCTCAGAACAGGTGGTATAGGTCTGCTTGGATCTAGGTCACTCCTATCATCTCGAGTGCGACAGTCCACAGGTAGGATAATCTAACTGAAGACACCGCCCCTACGAGAGTTCTCTCTCAGCTCATCCAGCAGCTTATGCAGGGTTCGCCTCTCATCACCGTTCTTCCGACTTTACAATGACACAGGAGTCTATCTTTCTAAATAACAGAGTTGATGATGTCAAATTCGACACATAAAGCCATTAGTTATGCCCACCCAGCTATTTATCGGTCCAAACAACTGGAAGTATATTTACGTTAAAAACGTCAGCTACATAAAAAAAACTCTAGATTAAAAAGAAACAACATAGTTTGCTTCGTAAATCTAGGTAACAAAAACGTTTGACAATTTATGATTCCGTTGCCATTTTGTAATGCTGGCACGTACTCTAACCAATAAACATAATTAATTATAAAGATGTAAAGTAAAATATTTGTCATAATTAAGAAAAATGTGTAATTTACCGACACTTGTGTTAATTTTCTTGGGTGAGTGTCTAAAGCTTGTAAGCTGAATTAATAACTCCATTCTTTCAGTCAGAAATGAACATTCCTCATATTTTACTTCTATAATAACTCAACGCAGTTGTAGTTTACATGATGCAACTTTTTTAAAATAAAATAGAAAGCAGACGATTAAAACGTCCACTACCTAAATTTCTCATCAGAGAGGCTGCGTAAACAATGCATATTTCCCACCTTCAGCACACAACACACATTTTTCATCCAAGAATACAAGGTATATATAAATGCACAGAACACAAAAGCTAAATATATATAAAATTTGATATTTTATTATTCAATATATAGCATATGAGGCATATTCACAGCTTTATGGCTTGACTCCGGCATTAATAAACGTTTCTTTCAGTATTACTTTAAATAGTTCGGTAATAAATGGTTCACTAGACTTCTTCGCTTGGCCAAACGTTCTTCTACACCACTTAAACTACTCTGATCCGGTCGGATCCCAGTCCAAGGGGCTATAGTCTTTATACTATAACCTAGAGGCGGCAATGAGTCCCTGAGGAAATCCCCCCCCCCCGTACAGCTACCGGAACTTTCATAATTTTGACAAAGAGACCGTTGGAGGGGGAAAAGGGAGTGGAGTCAAAGAACAGTTTGGGTCAAATAATTGTTGCAAATCCACACGCACGCAAGCTCCACTTTACATACCAGAAATGACTAACTCCAAAACCATGGGCCTCTGCTCCTTGAAAAAAATGAAAATTCTTTCACGTTTGTACCATCACAATCCCTGTGTTTAAACAAGTCAGTATCTTATTAGCGTACATGTTAGCGAGTTTTTGAAAGTGGTCCATATATACATACACACATATATATATATATATATATATATATATATATTAGGTTGCAGATGGCCGTACGGGTTAAGGCGAGGGTGTGGGCCATCAAACAACGGCCTCAGTTAGCCAAAGGTAAAAACCGGTGAAGGTTCAATCCCAGCCAAGGGAGAACATTAGTTCACAAGTCACTCACCAGAGAGCGCAATTGTAGTAGCGCTTGTGGATAAGCGGGAGCTTAACGAGCAAATACATCTGACCACTCCTCGGAATGACTAACGGTTCTAACCCTTTAAGGTCCCGGCCATAGGGATAGTGACAAATGCAGAAGAGACCCATTGCCTGTCACCCGAGTAGATTGAGACCTGTTTGTCGGCAGCTTGGATAACGGGGGATGCACATAGAGTTAGAATACTATAGAAAACTATAGTAACGAATCCCTCGAATCTCGCGCGGGGGCGGATAAACATATCTGCTGGATCTATAATACCAATAGAAAAAATATGTATATAAATCAACTTAACACACACAGACACACACAAACATATATATATATATATATATATATATATATACTCACACACAGTCGAACTTCAGAAATCAAAGCACAGCCTGAATAGTTGGAGTTATATGAGTGAGTAATTCATCAAGGCTTTTTCGAAGCAACAACTAGGGCAAGTGAAGTAAGAAACAAGCAAACAGGTTTCATGTCTGTACTAGGACGACTAGGCTTACGAAAGGAGTTCATGGTGAAGAAATGATGCATAATACCCTAATAAATATGATGTCAGGTGCATTTATAAGGGATTCCTGAAAATATGACTAGTCAAGGACTCGATTAAAACATGAAATCAACGTTTGTAAAGCAATTAATGAATCAGGCTCTATAAAGACCTTGAAAGGCAAAAGTGTGGCCGCAAAGTAAAGAAATTGGACGTGGTCGCCACATGTATTCCAAAATGTTTTGCTGCATTTTAATTAAAATAATTTCACTAGAATGTCACATACGACATCTCGGTTACAATGTAAAATATTATAGCATTGGCCTGAAAAGTGGTATGAACATAACTTCTCATGACAAACGTAAATGGTCCTATAAAAATCTGTAGAAATTGAAATGTATGCTAGAAATGACAAATAGTGCCTGAAGGCAAAAATACACAGAGGAAACATAAAATACAAATAACTCGCTCAATATTCCAAACAAGAAAATAACTGAATGAACATGAATTGTAGAAATTTAAATTCAAACAATATTGCGTCCCTAACATTTTTCAATACGAGAAGAAGCGAGAGATTTCAAATTTTTGAACTCTTCTCTCTAGCCCACGCCTATATACGAATGGCTGGCCCGATGTCAGCCATTAACGAATATGATCTTTAGTTTTACATGAAACGCATACAAATCGAGTTTGGTAACGATCATACAAAAATTGCGACCCCTAGAACGGCAACAGGAAAATATATATTTTCGTCATCTACAAGTAGGATCGATGGACAATAGAAGAAAGTTTTCGAACACTAAGTCCAAGAGTACAACTTTGACTTCCTAAAACATCTGTTGGATCTAGAAGGAAAGGACTCTAACTAAATTAGTGCTTCCATAACCATAAAAAAACTAAAAAAAAACATTAGTTTCATAGTTGAAAAACTTTCTCGTTCTCAGTCCACTAAATATCTCCAACATAATAAATTAAGGTACTTCCCCCCTTTTAATATAAATAGAGAAAGCCGACCATTATAAGATTCCTCAAATAACAATAGATATTCAGAAAAAAAAACAAAAAAAAAAGTTATTCCAAAAAGATTAATTTAATTACTTTTTTTTGGGGAGAAAACATTGCCGAGAGTCAGAGGTAGAGGAGACTGGCTGGATATCCAGGAAATATGTTCCAAGCCTTTATGCAGGAAATAAAGAAGAAGAAAAAATATTTAATAAGATAATTATTTACTGAAGATGTTTTCAGAACTCAAAATAACTAGAATACTTTACTTAATGCGATGCTTATCATTAATAATAGTACATTCCAGATAAATAAGGCGTAAATCAAGCAATGTTTGGGATCTCATTTTGTGAGGTAGTATTTAGAAACTAACACGTGATATTTAAGCAATAGGAACGTAGTTGTATGTAAATAAGTAGATAATAGAAGTCTGTCACTCACACGAAATCTATTTTGGTTAGATTATGTTAATGAAGACTCCAAGGATTTCAATAATAAAAAAAAATATAATCTCTGTATTAATGAATACTGCGAGAGAGACAAATATTTACAGAGCAAAATATGTTTACGAAACTATAACATTCCATTGCTCAATTACCTTCTTTTTAAAGTTTTTCTTTTGATTTTTTTTTTTTATTCTTAAACCGTAATCTCTAGCCACAGCAAGACACAAAGTATGAATAAAAACTTCCATTCTATTAAAAAGGATTTTCTGAGGACAGATTGAGTACTGTTCTAAAGGAGATATCCTTTTGGGGACATCATGTATTAGGTTGAACCTTTTTAAATATTCGCCTCTGAGAGAAGGCAGTACTCCCGCCGTGAACAATGTTCGTATCCTCCATTAGCTGATTGCAAGTTGGCCGTCGCCTTTTTTGTTCTACTCAACTCAATGTCTCTATTACAATTCTTTATAAATCTAGGGCCCTATACGAATCCAGAATAAATAGAAAAATGTCAAATGCGCAGGGACCGCGTTAATAAAGCAGAAACCCCACTTCCATCACGTATTTGCATTTATCTCAAAAAGTTCAATGAGAACAATATTTGGTATTTAGGATTCAAATAAAGTGATTACGATATAACAGCTAATTGACAATATGACATAAGTAGGAGCGGGGGTTTACTGAAGGCCAAAAACTAAAATAAAAGAAATTTCGGTTAATATTCTACATAGAAAAGAGACGTACATAGCAGCATTTATAGAACATTACATTTGCAATAAGATCGATTCTATACAATTTTTCAATCCGACGAGGAATAACGGAGATATTTTGAATTTTAATAATTCCACCTCCCCTGTTCAGCCGTTAACGAACTAGACCATTATTTTGACATAAAACGTATAAATATGGAGTTTGGTATCGATTAAACGAAAATTGCGACCGCTACAGAGGTAACAGATATTCATATATGTGTATATATAGTTTTGAACGGACCTCATTTTCGTCGCTTTCTGGATAGGATCGACGGACATTTGAGGAAATTTTTCATCATGAGTACAACCACATTTGCTGACTACCCTTAAGGGAAATCTGCTGAAATAAGTTTGGATGTATAAAATACATTAAATTACTTGAGATAAGGAAGATTTACTTTTTGTTATGATTTGAACACACAAGTAAAAGATATATTTTTAAAACGATATATTTTATATAACGCTACGTAAGCTAAGCAGATTTCCTATCTGCTGGTGACACCATTCCCCAACCAACCCCCCAAATCTCTAACAATAAATGAAGCAAATGTAATTAAAGCTGAACATGAGACGTTTACTGAAAATCGCACGACTAGACTTGGAGTTAAAATGAAGGTCTAAAAAGTACAAAAATCTAGATGTATATAGGGGGTATACCGAAGGTTAAAAACTAAATAAATTAAAATTTCTTGGTTAATATTAAAGTTAAAGATAACTTGCATAAACAACAAAAGCAGGAAATTAAATTTTCTGTATGATAGGAAATATAACATTGTTTGATCCACTCATAATAACGGAGGTATTAAGAAGTTACTATTCCTCCCCCTCTCTTTCACGCCCACGTCCTTTTTCGATTTTAGTTAACGAAGTTCATATTTCTCTTAATGAGAAACGCTTAAATATGGAGTTCGATACATATATAATGTTTACCTGATCCCCATTTTGTCATCCCTTAAGTGATTGATGGACATTTGAAGATATTTTACGAAAAATGCGTAATTAGTACAACCACAACAATAATATCATTAAGAGATATCTGCTAATAAAGTGTAGTTGATGCTCTAATAACTCCGAGGAGGAAGATAAGTTTTGTGACATGTAAATAAAAAGTTAAACATAAAGAAAAGCTCTATTCAGAAAGTAGAAGAAAGAAACAAAAAATGAATATACATTTATAAAGAACATTAATTTACCATTTGGTAAAATAATAATTTAGTGAATTGCCGGTTTCTTTGGTAACTATTATCCAACTATTGGCCTTGCACAGCAATTGGCCATGAGGTCATATAGATTAATCATTACGAGTACCTTGCAATAATGATGATATAACCTCAAGGATTCTTTATTATTCCTTCTTGTTAGCCATTTCCTTAAATAAATGACATGCAGAAAACAAAAAGAGTTTTTCACTTTCCCGTATAATATATATTCATTCTCCTTCCTTCTACGTAATAACATTGTTTGGTCTTAACATACACATATTACCCACACAAAATTTTATTACCTTTCAACTAGTTTTTCAGGATGGAAAAAATAATAAATTTCTGACAGATATTTCAATAAGAGGTAAGAACTATCATTCATACTCAGCACAAACAACCAGCTGAAAATTCTTAAATCACTTGTATGATCGTGTATTAATTTTTGGCGCAGAGATCATTATTGCCAACTTAAGCAAGAAGAAACAATAATTTCACGTTGCACTATACCCTTGACGATCATATAATAGAGGGTTGAAAGCCATATTTATGTTAAGGATGTTTTCTAAACGTTATAGCAGAAACGTTTAAATTTCCCTCGTGAAGTTTAGTAATAGATAAATATACATACTGCTAACACAACTCCGTGAATAAATAGCAAATATCTCGGTTAATATTCAAGATAGAGAATAAATGTATATCCGTCATGAGTACAACCTCAATAGCTGATTTCCCTTAAGGGAAATCTGCTAAAAACGTCTGTCACACAGGTGGTTTGCGTAAAAACATTTCCATGTGGAGCAATGGCAAAACGATGGCGCGATCCCACGTTCTATTCTCTATTTCTCTCGTATTAAGACGTTTAAGCATATATAAATTTAAGATGCGGATGAAGAGTTTAAATGAAACTTATATGACTTTTGATAGGGATAAACTGAAGCATAAAAATAAAATAAAAATAACACGGTTAGTACTAGAGTTACAGGAAATATATATACAGAACAAAAATTGTAGAATATTATACGCCATACTAGATTGCTAATATAATATCACTGGATCTGAGCCTAATAACAGATATTTCGAAATTTTGATTTGCAGCTCCTCTAAACCCGAACTTCTCCTTGTCCGATTTAAACAATACGTCGCATTTAACAGGTGCTGATTTATCAAGTTATTGTTAATGAAAAATGAATAGAAGTGGAGGTTTACTGAATGCACAAAAAAAAATTATATTTCAGATCGATGGACATTGAGGGAAATTTATCCAAACTCGCCCTAATTTGGGGCGGGTTTTCATCCTTTTCTACCCAGGGAGGGACTAATTTTATTTAATGAGTTCGTCTCTGAATAAATTCCTATTGCCCAGGCGGGAATCGAACTCAACACTCTAAGTTTACCATGTGAGATTAAGTCCAACCTTTAACTCAGATGGCTAATCTCAACACATGCAAAATCTATTAAAAGCAATTTTGGCATTTGAAGTCCAATTATGTCGGTCGAAATTTTAAGATGTTTGGAATATGCTTATTAAAAATAGGCATTATAAGGGCGTTAGCTCAACGAAAAGATCCAATCTACACGAATTCCTGCTGAAACAACACAGAAAAATACTGGTAGAAATCATCCCACAACAGGTATTGAATAAGCCAACTTATTTGCTTATTGACACTAAGTTGAAATAAAAAAATACATTGGTAGCATAAGTAATACAAACTTTTCTAGTAAGAATACTACCAAAGCAAGAACCAATATTTGAAAGAAAATGCGAATATTATAGAGAACGTTGGAAGATTAATAGAGGTTTTTTAAACCGTTGCAAACAAGAAAATGAGAAAATAAATAAATAAACTTCGCCTGAAATGAATTGTCAATGACTAGCTCTTCTTATCCTAAGAAACACATGCTATCATAGTATAAAGCATAAAACCTATACTAATCCAATAAAAATACATTCCCAAAAGAGCTACCCTAAAAGGTTTCCCTAGAGCAATCGCATTAGGTTGAAGGGGAAAAGGTAGTAATCGAGGTGCTAGAGAGGTTGTTAGCCCAAGGGTGCTTCAGGTGATGGCCCATCCCATGCTCAACGCAACGCAGAGTATTCGGCAGGGATTTGGCCATTATTCTTCTGAAGGCAGAACACTGACCAAGAAGATAACACAACCGATTAGGAAAAAAGGAGTTTTTTTTATGTAATACCAATTTATTAGTAGTTATTTCACAGGAGGCAGCTTAACCCTAAAAGTTTGAAGTGTATTCAATTTATAAAGCTCCACATAGTGAAAACCAATGATACATTGTTTATTATAGCTACAGATTCTTCTTCTTTTTAGAACCTTAAAAACGCAGGTAGGAATTGGTTAGCAGAAAAAATAGTCTATTGGATAAAACTGGGCGGTTTGGACACGTTCATCAATCACACGCAGAAATAGTTGGTGATGGAAAGTAAATTAATAAAAACCTGACAAGAACCATGGTCACTTATAACTGAAAACACGATATTTGAGACAAAGCCTGGGTTATAACATTGGATTTCTTCTAATTGGAACCACGGGGAGACAAAAGTCACGTTGACAAGTCTAAGAAGGCCACAGTGCTAAAACACGTTCATATTTAATGAAAGGGAATTATAAATCAACTTTTAAAGTCTGTTAAAAGTGTCCTCTTACAGATGAATAGGTTTCATTAAATTGCCTAAAATGATCTATGAGAGAACGTTTTTCCAAGAATGAAACGCCGGTGTTCAAATTTTACGATTTTTAGAGAGCATCGGATTACTGAGGCACATTTATGAAAGCCAAGGACTTCATTAGAAGCGGTGTTAAAATAAAAAAAGTCCGACACGCAGGGGCTGCGTAAACTAAGCAGATTTCCCACGTGAAGTTTTACAATAGAGAAATCTGCCTAATAATAACAGTAGTAGTAACCTATTCTCACGAGGACGAATAGTTAGTGAAACGGCCGCACTAGCGCTCGGTGGAAACTCCCGTACATAGCCAACCACACTCACAATACAAATGCAAATATCTCGGTTAATATTAAAGATACAGAATAAATGTATATTGTAATATTTATAGTAAAGTTAATTTGCAATATGATTAGTTCTATACAATTTTTTGATCCGACGTATGGTAACGGAGATATTTCGAATTTTCGAAAATCCTCCCCTCTAAACCCCCCCCCTCCCAATGGTCCGATTTCAGTCATTAACGAATTTGATCTCCCTTTTTACCCAAAACGATTAAATTCCGAGTTTGGTAACGATCAAACAAAAATTGCGACCGCTAGAGCACAACAGACAAATATATATATATATATATATATATATATATATATATAGTTTTGAAGGGACCTCATTTTCGTCATCTCCTGGGTAGGATCGATGGACATTTGAAGACATTTTTCGAAATCTCGTCATGAGTACGACCTCAATAGATAATTTCCCTTAAGGCAAATCTGCTAAAAATAAAAGAGAGTCGTAATACCTACATCTAGGGATACAAGATGCAATCTGTATATTTCATTGACAAAACTATACTTATTTAATAGCAGTCTTCATAGCTTACTCTCAATAACGGAGAAATAGATTTTAGTTTTTTAAAATATTTTATATTATGAAGTGCCTGGGTACTTTATTTTTTGCATAGTCAACGAAGGGTAACACATATTATAACAGCACCACTAATATTTTTAACTCATCTCGCACATAGTTTATTTTCAATCTTATTGGTAGAGTTATGCGTCATACACGGAACACAGTATTATCAAATGACATAGAACATGTAAAGAGTTCAGGTTAGGCTTGGGGCTCATAACAATAATAAATAACATGTATTATCTCTAAGAGGTAATAAGAAGAATAAAGACCCTGAAATAAACATCTAATCAGTTTAAAAATATTATAACAGTACCATTAATTATTATTGTTTATTAACTTCCGCTTTTTGCAACTAATCAGTACCATTAATATTTTTAACTTATCACGCACATAGAACTTGTACTGCTGATAGTTTATTTTCAATCCTGTTCGCCGAGTTATGTGTCATACATAGAACAGTAAAATGACATAGAAGAAGTAGAGTACAGGTTAGGTTGGTTAAATAACATGTATCATCTCTAAGAGGTAATAAGAAGAATAAAGTGCCTAAAATAATCATCCAGTCAGTTTTAAAATATTTATTAAAAACAACCTTCAAAAATCAAAACATCCCATTTCAAACAGAATTTCAATTTCATTTTTTTGTGGTTTCAACACCGAAATAGATATTTTGAGCACCCCTAGTAGTACTAGTACACTTTTGATATAATGTTGAGCATGTAGGTAAATTGTGTTATTGAATTTTAGAAATATTGAAAACTGGCAGGTTTCTATGGGTTCATATGAGTATCAGTTTTCCATTTTGGGAGTTTGTGTTAAAAAGGAAGATACAATTTTGATTAGAGATGTCACAAGCATTTTCTGACGGCCATTAGAATTTAATATCTGTACAACTCAAGTTCTATTTCTCTCTCGAGCGAAATATATTTGTTTAAGAGTAAAGTTGGAATCTTTAAACCCATTTATAAAACTGGAACTTGAAAAGCCAGCAGATACAGAGTCGTGTCTTCAATTGACACTAATGAAATAAAATAAAAATACATTGAGGGCTCATCCAATTTGTGTTGAAAGGTCTAGAAGAAAACGGAATACTGACATTTTCAGATAAAATGATCATTGCTAACTAAACACTTCTTTACAATAAAGAACGTGCCATTTAGATACTTTTCGCGAGAATAAGACGTATTTAATTTATTTTCTGCATATACAGTTTTTTTTATAAAAAAATATATATAGAAAAGAGATTTAAAGCTGTGTATATATTTAGCACATAATTTTATAATAGATTCAGTCCTGTCCCATCGCTATATAATATTAAACGCTGGTTCATGCGATAAAACCAAATATAAGTTAACTACAGGTCTAGAACAGTAAGCCTAACGGTACATGAATACTAAGACAAGAACTTACAGAGTTGAACCTTGTAATTACATATTGAGTACAGACAATAACGGGTCAGAAGTATGAAAGAGAAAACTATTGTTTGTGTCTTCCTAAACCATCAATGATGATTGCCGACCTTCTACAGGAATAGCACAGCATCCTTTTAAAAGAGGATTATGAAAACACTCAGAGTAATGGAGATTAAAATACAAAAGAACAGGTACATGAGATAATTTAATCGTTTGGCCGAGTTGGAAAAAAATATAATTGCCTCATACATGTTTGATTATGGTCCAACAGGTGTCATTAAAATGGTATAATAAGACAGCTTGTAAAATTGGAGGTGCTGTCATTAATAAACGATTCTATTGCAATTATAGGCTAAGCCAAGCTTTGAGGAAAAAATGCATTTTGTTGGCGGGGCCCCTTGTCCATACATATTGTAAGTATTTTGATCATAGTCCAGACATCTCCTGTTGTGTGTTGCATATCAAGTAGCTGGTTAGTTACACCATTATTTAAAATACTAAGGTCAATTCTGTTGGTGAGTGTCCATATTGGCTGATGTACGAGTAGACATAGCAAGCGCTTTCTATGCGAGGGCATCATCTCTAAGCATATGGAATGTTGTACTAACATCTGATATTGTCTTTTATCTGAAGCGTCGTCTCTGGGGCGGCGGCAGGAGCTTAGAAACTCGGCTTACAATTCCAGCCGTTCATTCGGTGAGCGTTTCCTTCGCATGTCTTTATTGCTCCAGTCACAGAGGAAAGATCGGACGTATTGGAAACAGGAAGATTTCTGGAGGACCGGTGCTAAAATTCGTCAAATAAAGGCTGACACTACTGAAGATTTTACAATATGTTACTATATTGTGAAATACTGGAATAATTCAAACGTTAAATAAAAGTTCGTCACGCAGGCGCTGCGTCAGATTAGCATATTTCTCAAGTGACGTTTTACAATAAATAAATCTACATACTGATAACTTAACAACATCCTGAACATTAAGTGAATAAATACAAATGATAATGAGAAATGATTCAGTCAATTTACAGGTTAATAACAACAGGAAGTGTCTGAGTAATAAATAAACAGATCAGCCAACCTCTCAGAGCTGAAAGATAGATAGAAATATATTTGGGTCGAAAGAAAAACACATACTGAAATATATTTGAATATAATATATTATTTTTTTTTTTGAAAACTATTAACTATATCCAATACTGAAATATACACTGAATCAGAATAATCTCAATCACTCTAATTTTAGTAATCCAAGAACAAAAGACGTGGAGATGGGTCATCAGAATGCAGTTGCATGTATGTCATCTAGAAAAGATATGTTGATTGGGTATTTCGGCTTGATACAAGACGTTTCATGATATATTAGCTTATTCTTAACATGCGATAACTGAAAGTGGGGGTTTACTGAAGGCTGAAATCTAAAGAATGCCAATATCTCGACAAATATTAAAGATAGAGAAAACATGAATACAACATTAACTTTATGAAAATTGCATGCGTATCAGAGGAGCTTTCCTTGTTGCATATGCATTCAGCTGAATTACCTTAAAAGCACATTACAACCTGACAGGAAATAATGTAAATTAAGAATAAACGCCAACAAAAACTAACATGAAAAAATTAAAAACGAATTTAATAAAACTGGAAATCTGTGTTTCTTAGGCACATTGTCTTTAGGAATGGGTCAGACCTTAAAAAAACACCAGGTTCAGTGTGCATTTTTTCACTAGCTAATTCATGAAGAATTTATTTATTATTTGGAAATGACAAACTTGGATATAAAATATCATTACAATCAAACACAGACAAAACTTAAACGAGATTAATGTAGAAAATCGATATTATTCTAAAGAATGAAACTGTTTCTCCTATGAATGTTTCATGACACAGTATTTCCCTATTACCCTTCATTATCATTGCTTACATATGATAATGAGTTTATTTTACGAGTCCCGTTTCAGAAAATACCTTATCACATAAAAACAGGCATTATTTCAATGTTTACACAATTCTAATTTTCCTTATTTGTCTGTCAGAAGAGATATCAGTCACATTTTATTAACTACATTCCTTCAAACATCATTCGTAGCTTAATATTATTTTTCTATAAGAAATAAATGTAAACTGCCAAAAAGCAATATTTGGTACCTAAATAAATGGGACATTCGACAAGCCTAGGTGAGGCACTATATATTATTTACATGAAACATTTACTACAAAGTATCACGGAATAGAAAGTCTAAATGTGGATTACGTCAATAATACACGTACGAACGTGCACGGGAATTCTATATTCGCACCTGTAAATCATAGCCAAGGAATTAAAATTGCCCCCTACTGTTAACATAAGAGGTCTTGTGAATATGCCGAATTCCATATAAATTCCATATTTAATTCAGGATAATAATAAATATTTTTTTTATTAAATAAAGGAAGCTTGTAATAGCGAAGATTTTCAGTTTTCAACCTTCTCTGAACTCATCTTTGGCTACTATCGACGTGACATCTGCTCTCATGTATGCACGAATCTAGCATATTAAAAAAATTGAGGTCTTGGAATATTGAAATTTCATATTTAGGTCTGCTGAGCCTGTGTCTAGTTGTGCGCCTCCATTTTTGATCAAACGGTGGAGGGGGGGGGGGTTACAGAAAGGGACAGAAATAAAAAATTGCAAATTTACCCATACCTTTTAGAGATACAAAAATGTGTATCTAACCGTTTTTGTAAATCATGAAAAGACATATATATTATACTCTATGACACTTTTCAATTCGAAGTATTTGAACGGAGATATCGCATATAATTTTCAAATTAAATCTACATCAAAGCATTTTGTTCATTTTATTAAATTGGTGGGCCTGAGGTTAGCCATAAAATTGAAGCGTTGTCCTTCTCAAATGATAAACCTAGAGTGGCGGAGCACGATTCCCGCCTGGGCAATAGGAATTCATTTTGTGACGAACTCATTAAATAAAGTCCTTAGTCCTACCATAGATAGAAAAGAGGGTGGTAACTTGTAGAATAACCGTCCAATTAGCCTAAGTTGCACAAAGTGGACGTTAATAAATAAAAATATTTAATTGGAATACAGAGAAGTCATGTAGCGTCCACTTCCATCAGATGTTCTTTTAATAAGGCGGTCAATCGTATTTGTTGTTTCGAATACCAACTTTCTCAGCACTTGTTTGAAATACAATTAATTCTATTGTGTCCCATTATTATTTTAACCAAGCAAAATGAAAGGAAAATGTAATAACTTCTTTCATACAGGTTGTGAATTTTCAATTTCAAAGAATGGGCAATTACAATACCCTTGTTCCACGTGATCAACAAAATGTATAAGCTAGGGAGAATAACATTTTTACTTAGCGGCATTATTAATATTAATACATGTTGTGATGGACATGTTGCGAATATTGAATATCGCAGAGCTGAGGAGTAGGTGGGAGCTCCATCAAGACTATTGAAATGCCATCTGGGGCATACAGCCGTGAAAAGAATACCTTAGGAAGCACCAAATGCTTTCCTTTCCATCTACGCTACCATGAACCATTCTAGCCATACTCTGCTCCAGGAATGAAATAGGCATTGAACCATATACTAATGTTCTGGAAAGAAAGAACAATTATAAAGGCCAATTTTAATTTTGTACGACTAAATTCAACAGTTTTCTCGAACGTAAGTAGGAACTAAATAAACATAGCCATTTTACTTGGCCACTACATATTGTTCCGAAATATGCTTTGGTGCATATATGCAGGGATTTTGTTACTATTTGCAAATTACGTATATTTAATCTCGTATTTAACAAATATGAAGAAAAAGAGGGCATCCCTGCAAAGGATTGGGGCCAAGACCTAAAATATATAGTGCCAATGGCATGATTAGTAGCTCGTGTGGTGGAAATAGAAGTGGGGATAAGACTGGAAAAAAAATACAAAAAAATATTATAAATTGTTTATATTACAAATGGTCGAGGGTTACAGCTGTAGAAAATTAAATACTCATAGTAACAGAGATATTTCAAAATTTATATTTTGCCCTCTGGTAACCCCCACTTCTTATCAATCAAAAGGTCGTATTTGCGTTAAGACGAGTATTTGAGATATAGTGGCCAATTGCTAATGAAATATGTGCAAGAGTGGGGGTTTGCTAAAGCCAAAAACTAAAAAAAAGTCCGTCACGCAGGGGCTGCGTAAGCAGATTTCCCACGTGAAGTTATACAGTAGAAATCTCCATAGGAGAGCCAAACGGTGACGGCAAAGGGCCGAACTAGCTTTTAGCGGGAAATTCAAAAATCCGTTATCAGCCCAAATTTCATAAAAATGCAAATATCTCGGTTAATATTCAAGATAGGAAATAAATGTAAAAACAATATTTATAGTAAATTTAATTTGCAATAAGATTGATTCTGTACACTTTTTCGATCCGGTGTATAGTAACGGAGATATTTCGAATTTTCGGACCCACCGGTCCGGTTTCAGCCGTTAACGAACTTGATCTTTCTTTTTACATAAAACGACTAAATATCGAGTTTGGTAACGATTAAACAAAAATTGCGACCGCTAGAGCGGTAACAGACAAATATATACATACAATTTTGAACGGACCTCATTTTCGTCGTCTCCGGGGTAGGAGCGATGGACATTTGAAGAAAAATTTCGAAAATCGCATCATGAGTACAACCTCAATAGCTGATTTCCCTTATGGGAAATCTGCTAAAAAACAATCTATATCTAGGTCTAATTGCAGTTAGAAGAAATGGATGGACGAAAAATGTAGAAAATGAAATTTGCAATAGGACTGGTTATACACAATTTTTCAATCCAACTCGTAATGACAGAAATATATTTGTTTTACTTACGTTCTCCACCCCTACCCCTTCTGGACCGATATTAACCATCAATGAAATTGATCTATCTACAGTTTTGCAACAATTAAATAAGATATATAACCGATATAAGAGATAAGATATACGACCACTAAAGTTAAATATATAATGTTAATAAAGCCAACAATTTAGTTAACAATAGATTAACTGAGTAGACAGTGCTCCAAAGTCGGTACTAATATCAACCTATATTTATAATAGGCCTCAGAGGTTTTATCTCCATTAATCTACAACAATAGCTCTCATCTCCTAATAGCTTATTTGTCATAGGAAAATTCTTCTCATTCGAATCCACAAACATAATGAGCATACCAGTGAAAGCCATATAGAGAACTCATAAGCATGAAACTTGAACTTGAAGTCTAGTTTTTAATTCTATTTCTCAATATATGTGCAAAGGAAAGATTTGTTAATTCATCGAACGCGTATACATGACTCTAATACTCTTAAATCATATTCACCAACAGGAAAAAGTGGACCAAAACAAACTAATAAAAATGTAAAATCCAATAGGACTTGGGTAGTGTAATGAATGAGTTGTGCAATGGGACAGAGAGCGAGGGAAGTAGTAGTGGGGAGACGGGTGTTCCTGACGTACAGGGACACTCGGCAGTTGGGTACTCTGTCAGTAACAACACACCTCACTCGGTCAGTGTCTCTAGAGTCAGTGTCAGTGTGTGAGCCAAGTGATAACTAATCAGTGACATCAAGGGGACCTGCCGCACACCACAGGACAGTCTCTAACTGGTCAGTAATCAAGTTTCACCCTTTATCACTTACTCGATAAAGCTCCTTATCAGCACTTCTTATCTCTAACAAGTAAACTTTGACGTGCCCCTTGGGAAGTTCGGCTCGTTAAGGAGTTTTCAACTTAGAGAGCAAAATGTAACTGAAGAAAATTCAAAGTGGAAATTAATTTATAAAGTACGTAGGGAGAATTTTTATTCTTATTCATCAACTGCGGATGAGTTAAGTATCAAACTCGTTAAAATTCCGCTTTAACTCCGAGAAGAAAAATTTAAATTGAACTTACCATAGCGCTACAACAGTTCAGTTTGTTATATTACAAGTAATATAATATTTAAATGACAATAATTTTTAAATAATACAACTTTTTAATCTTTACTTACTAACGACTCTGTTGAAGATTAATTATAAATGATAATAATAGCCCAATTGCTTTCATATTTATAATATACAGCAAGTGATTGTAGTGCTCAATAAAAAAAAACAAGTACATGCCACAGAACAACAACGCATAATTACGACTCGTAAAATTGAAAAAATATATCTACGCTTAAGTTAGAGTTAAGCCTGTGCTACAAAGGCTTAGAAAGCTATCATAAAAAAAGTACATATCACGATTACGAAAATTTTATATGATTACACATTATTGGCAAGAACGTTTTTTTTTTTCCTATTAAGACATCAAAAAACAAAATAATAATTTATTATATCAACAATCACAAAATACATTATTAGAATGTACACGTTACCCAAAATAATTCCTCAAAATAACTTCGTCATTTTATATGCTACAAATTATTTTTATTTTATTTTATTTTTAGTCTTTGAGTTGTTTTTTTTCTCCCTCCGTATTTTGACACAAATATTAAAATAAAAATGGCATAACGGTATATAGACTATCTCCTTCAAACAGACTAGAGCGCCAGTGTTTTACTAGGAGGAGGACAGCAGCTGTTAGGAACGGGAGAGCGAATCCAGTGAAACGAAACGTAGTGGAATGCATAAGTAGAATATAGAAGCAGGTGAGACCAGTGGCATGTGATGTAGTTGTGCGTGTAGTATAACTCGGGAAAATGGTAATTATAACTCAAGGGAGGCTTCCGCCTTATTCACATGTGTACATACAGTAAAACTAAATTCGAGTTTATGGATAACCCACTCGCTTCCATACGATTTTTTAGAGAAAAGATAAAGATAAATCGATTTAATTATTGCACCACATCGCTCAGTAATCAAACGAGTATTTTACTTTAGTCTAACGTAATTAATTAATAGCTACAAGAAAATTACGTACCATTTACACACACACACACACACAAACAGAGGCACATATATTATATATCTACTAAACTGGTTTCAAAACCATAAATGTTTGGTATACTTATATTTGCAGCACAGCAGATAAGAGCAAAATAAAGAAGACTCCTTTTTGGAGACGAAAACCCGAGTCCCCCCGAAAACTCTTCTAGAAAGAGGAATTTTGTGCAAAAATTATATTAAAAAATAATCTATTTTTTAAAATAAATTACATTATCTTAGGAAAACATGATCCTAAAAATAAAAATCAGAAAAACAAAATTCTTTAAAATCTGAAACCAAACCCACTCCCACTTAGGACGTGTTTAAAATATACTTAGATACCATCAAATATTCACAATTAAAATAAAGACTAGCAGCGTACAGTAATACACTAAAATTAATTAGTTGGATATCCTTGTTATTATTAGTGTTTAATTCCCATCCCTCTATCACAACTCGTGAAAGACATTAAAATAGATGGAAATAAAATTATAATAACTCTCCAAAGCATTAACACCAGCATACAAATGGTAGTTTTTGTACATATTCATTATCACCTATTATTCGGATTATTTTAAGTAACAAGCTTTTAGTGCAATTATTACCTCAGCAGTATACATAATATTTTATGTATGCTCCATAATGCATCATTTGTTTCATAATAAAACAATATATAATTCATGGCTTGGGAGTGTATGTCAAATCGATAACAAATTTTCTATAATAAATTATTTATGTTTATTGGCAATATTTATTAAGTGGAAATGAGTAAAATAGCGCGTTTTAGTACGAGAAAAATGATTTTCTCCAGCGAGGTTTTATTTTGTTAAAGACAAATTTAAAAAAAATAAACGTAAGGAAGGATCCATTACCATAACATTGAGGAGGGATGTTTATAGTACAGTAAATTCGTACCTGATTTTTTTACTGGTATCCTTTTCGTGTGTAGTAACCTGGCAATATGGCTTTGATATTGGTTATGTATAAATCGGAGAGACACCGTCATAGTGGTGGCCATAGCAGCCGCATTTAGAGCTGACTGAATAGCTCTCGCCCGCCGAGAGGAGGGAAGGATAACCTTTGTAATGACTCAGGTTATAATCGAACAGGTATAGTCTCTCATTCAAATGGGAATCCCGCTTTTGTTGTCCTTCATGTAGGAGGGGCTAATAGTAGAAAGTAATAATCTCGTGTGTTTGTTTGTTTTGTGCGAGTGTGTGTTCGAGACAATTGTTGTGTCGAGTGTTTATGTATGTTCAGAAAGAATTCAACAGTGGAAGTCAATAGTGATGAAGCTAGAGTATAAGCCAATTAAGAATTCCCTCAAGCAGGGGCTGCGTAAACTAAGAAGATTTCCCTCGTGCTGGTATAACACACTTGTGATCTTATCTCACCACTTATTCTCTGTTTATATGAAAAAAAAATCCCTCCCTTATCTAAACCCCCACTATTCCAGGTCCGTTTCCCACCACTAACAAATATAATCCTTAGTGGCGACTGAAACGATTAAATATCAATTATGTTATAGATCAAATAAACATTTTCGTTTAAAAATCACTAAACCTTAATTGATGACGCCACCGCAAACGAATTTGTACGTATCTCACAAAGTAACAGTTAAATGAAAATTATATTTGGTAGTTAACCTGTAGTGTTTTATGATATAACAGCTTATTGGAAATATGACAAGATTAGGATTGAGGGTTTACTAATGGCCGAAAGTTAAAATATGTTAATATTTCGGCTAATATCCAATATACAGAAAACATGTACATAACAATATTTATAAAACGTCACAACTGCGATAGGATTCATTTTATACATTTTTTCGTTCTGACACATAATAACGTGGTTATTTTGAATATTCAGTATTCACCCTAACTATAAACTACCCTCCCACTTGCCGAATTTCTGCCATTAACGAACTTGATCTTTAATTTTACATAAAACGTTCAAAAATCGAGTTTGGTAACGATTAAAAAACCGCGAGCTTGAACAGACAGATACACACACACGCACAGATATAATATATAGGTTTGAAACGACCTCATTTTCGTCATCTCTTGGGTAGGATCGATGGACATTTGAGGAAATTTCCCCAAAAATGAGTCATGAATACAACCAATATACCTGACTTCCTTTAGGAGAAATGTACTAAAATCGTATACTTATGTAGCATATGTCTTGTTGGATGAGTGAATGTGGGATATAACAAACAACGGTGTCTCCCACAACAATTTTTTTAGTAAGCGAACTAGTTTCGGCAGTCTCGCCACCACCACCAAGCTCTAAAATTTAACAAATGTGTAATTATTCTTACAGTAATCGCATTTCGAAACTGGGGCGATTGAGCGACGTATCAGTTAAATTTTTATCACCAGTTGTAAACAATTATTAAACATATATGGGAGTACATTAAAGTTGCAGTAAACACGTCATATTGGGTAAGGTCATATTATTGTTCAGTTTTGTGGAGGCTACGGGCTACAGAGCCCCAAACAACTCTAACCTCTAGTGGAAATTTCTCTATTCAAGCCTTTGGCATGAATGAAAGTTTTCTTATACCAGTATTGTTAGAAGGAGTGATGCAGAAAGTAACGGGCAACCATCTCATGTTAGCATCTTCCATTTCCCTTGTTCATTACCATGGAAATCAGGAGATTTATTTTACGAGATTAGTATTAGATACAAGAACATTAATACAAATTAACAATAATTTTGGGAGCTGGAAAATATTCTTCTTCTGCAACAGAGTAATCGATGGTGAAGAATTTCATGGGCCATTTGCAATGGCTGGTGATGACAGGCGGTTTGTTCTTTATATGACTTTTCGGCTCGGTGGTTCATTGAATTAACAAACTCATATAGCCCAATTAAAACCTTTCGCCCCATTGCTGTAGTCAAAAGTTGTCCAACGCCTGGTTATTTCTCCAGACGACAATACCTCTTAAGCAAAAATTGCGGATACTCCTGATAGCATGTATAGAAATTTATCTACTGGTGTTTGAATGGCTTTACAAACATGTTTATGATGCTTACATTATTCAAGATTTTATTTGTGGAACAGCATGAATTATGTAAGTGATGAGTAGAAATATAAATAATTTGTTGAAACTTTGCCAATAAACTGGTTTTCCTTATAGAAAAACAATAATCATACAACAATACGAGCATCTAAAACACTACGAATTGTTTACTTATTGAAGTACTACAGTTCACAATGGACCTGTTTAGAATTGTGAACCTTTCAATAATGAAAGGGTCAGGAGTATTGCCACTTCGAAGAAAGTGGAAGATAAAATTAATTAGTGATCACAAATTCAAAACGGCAATTTTCATTTGAATACTACTTATGATGTCATATAATTTCTAAATAAGATACTAAAATGCTATTTGTTATTTATTAACGACCACTTTATGCTGCTATGGATAAAGTTAACAGGTTATCTACAGGTTTCCACCCTTTTCTATCCAGGGTGGGACTAAGGATATTCCACATTAGTGGGGTTTCTTCAAAACCCAAGATGGAGTCTAACCTGCAACTCTAGGACCAACTATGCTAAGACCCTAAATTGCTATTTCTAAAATTGCGAGCACGAGGTACATTTTAATTCCATTTTCTTGAAAGCAATTTAATACGGCTCACATATCCTTTTCACTTTTAAGAGCTGAGCTGTATTTATTTCCGTCTTGAGAAGGTTGGTGATGCAAAGATTTGACCTTGACGATGTGTCGAGGATAATCTCAAGCGACGGTCAAGGTTTCACCTCCTGTTCCCAGGTAATTGTTAGTTCCTTCCCTATCCAAGGTTGAGAATATTTAGACAGAGCCTATACATATCTCCATAGTCCATTCATACCCAACATTTACATATTTATTTCTCTGAGTAATTATCATTGGCCATATTTCGTAACAGAAATATAGAAAGCAGAACTCATTAGTGAAGACCCAATCAGGATAGTATATATAATTTTCAAGAAGTGACATCATTATTTTAGCAGATTTCCCTTAAGGGGGTCGTACTCATGACGCGAGTTTCGAAAAATTTCTTCAAATGTCCCTCGATCCTACCCAGGAGATGACGAAAATGAGGTCCGTTCAAAATTATTTTTTTATATATATATATATATATATATATATATATATATATATATATATATATATATATATATATATTTGTCTGTTAACGCTCTAGCGGTCGCAATTTTCGTTTGATCGTTACCAAACTCGATATTTAAGCGTTTTATGCAAAAATAAAGATCAAGTTCGTTAATGGCTGAAATCGGACCAGTGGGAGGGGGGTTTAGAGGGGAGGATTTTCTAAAATTTGAAATATTTCCGTTACTATACGTCGGATCGAAAAATTGTATAGAATCAATCTTATTGCAAATTAAATTTACTATAAATAATGTTATATACATGTATTCTGTATCTTGAATATTAACCGAGATATTTGCACTTTTATTAAATGTGGCCCGATAACGAACGGGTGGGTGACTTTCCCGCCAAAAGCTAGTTCGGCCGTTTCCTTAACTGCTTGACTCTCGTGAAATTTCTCTATTGTAAAACTTCACGTGGGAAATCTGCTTAGTTTACGCAGCCCCTGCGTGACGGACCTTTTTAGACATGGAATCCACAACTGGCTGATAATTATTTATTAACCACTACTTTGTGCTGCTATGGCTAGTTGGGACGCGTTACTTACAGATCACCATGCTTTCCAAGCCTGAGCCGGGACAAAGGGTTTTATTTCATGAGTTTGTGACTACATATAATTCCTATGCCTAGGCAGGAATCGAACCCACCACTCTAGGTTTACCAATTAATTAATAACTTGGCCTTAACTCTAATGGTTAACCTGAACCCCGAAATGAATGATGAAGAAACACAATAATAATTGAAAGACACGAAACGCAGCAAAAAAATGAAAAACAGGGGTAATAATTAAACGTTCAACATGCACAGAAATGCAAATCAAAATAAAAGAATCTCACTCAATTCAATATATGTATATATCCCTATGCTCTCTTCCTAAATTCTATAAAAGAGCAATAAAATTGCTCAGAAACCAGATATAACAGAATATTTTTGAACAAAATCACACGGTTTTGTACGTATCAGACATTGTGAAACCTCACTACTTGTAAAACGTCCATTTTTATGCATTTGGGTAGTTGGAATAATATTTTAATACGTGCGCTTCTCTTTTGGGAGATTTAATTAATATTGTGTGAAATTTTTATATAGTCTCAATCATCAAATTTATGGACACTTACTAGAGGAATAAAAAAAGTCCGTCACGCGTCACGGGGCTGCGTCAACTGAGCAGATTTCCCACGTGAAGTTTTAAAATAGAGAAATCTGCCCAATAACAACTGTAGTAGTAAGGGAACTCTAAAGTTATTCACGAGGGACGAACAATTACGGAAACGGCCGCCAGAGCTCTCGGCGGAAAGTACCGAACATAGCCGACTCCTGCCGACCACACACAGAATACAGATGCAAATATCTCGGATAATATTGAAGATACGTAATAAATGTATAGAACACTATTTATAGTAAATTTAATTTGCAATAAGATTTGATTCTATACAATTTTTCGATCCGACGCATAATAACGGAGATATTTCGAATTTTCAAAAATCCCCCCTCTAAACCCCCTCCCCCTCCCACTGGTCTGATTTCAGCCATTAACGAACTCGATCTTCCTTTTTACATAAAACGATTACATTCCAAGTTTGGTAACGATTAAACAAAAATTGCGAACGCTAGAGCGTTAACAGACATATATATATATATATATATATATATATATATATATATATATATATATATATGTATATATATACAATTTTGAACGGACCTCATTTTCGTCATCTCCTGGGTAGGATCGATGGACATTTGAAGAAAGTTTTCGAAACTCGCGTCATGAGGACGACCTCAATAGCTGATTTCCCTTGAGGGAAATCTGCTAAAACATAGACAAGGATATGACTGACTCTACCATCTCCTGGGTAAGATCGATGGACATTTGAAGAAAATTGTTGAAAATCGCCCCCTAAATCCCTAAAGGGAAATCTGCTAAAACCGTGAGCAAGTAATGCGGGTATTCAATATGATATTGCACAGTAGTAAGAGCTGTGAAGCGGATTGCATAATATGAGTTAAGTAGATACTTTCCCAGGAGGACTTGTGCCCGAGATATTCTTGCAGAGGAAGTGACATCTTACTACTAACAACTGATTTCCGTTTCATCGCTAATACATATATATGAGGTGGCATGCCACTTCCTTCACACTATGGGAGTTAACTTTCCCTCGTTTACTATATAATAAACTACCCAGAAGGAGAAACCAATCAGCCGATCCAATTGTACTTTCCATGTTACATGTTACAACTAAATAATTGTTTTATCCTTGTAACAATGATGCGACAAGAATGGATCCTTTGCATAAACTGCATTTAATCCGAGTCCCACCCTGGCTAGAAAATGGTGGTAACCTGAAGATAACCCCAGCCGATTAGCCTTAGCTGCTGCAAAGTGGACTTTAATAAAAAAAAAAGTAATAATAATAAATAAACTGCGTTTACCAATTCAGATCAACGGTTATTAGTATCAATGTATCTAGAGTACACAGGGATTGAGTATCGCAAATAAAATTAAACGAAAAAGAATGTCACTAAATAGTCTGGCGCAATGAATCCCATAACTGGAAGTGCACACGGAAGACGTGAGGAAGCTGCTTATCTCCACATCGATCCGTGTTTCTTCCTTAGTAAGCGCTACGAGTTACCATTTCCTGCATGCATTGTTTACTAATTAATGGTAATTACGAGTTATAATAGATCGAATGTAAGACATTAGAGTTACAGCAAATGTATAGAGCATCAATTATAGCAAATGACTCCATTAATATAATTAGTGATATGCATATACCGAAAATGTCAGAAATCTTCTATAACACAAACCTTAACGCATTTTGCCGACAATACTGTGTATTGACCAAAAGGTAAGGAAAACAAAGATGCACATATCGAATGAAACATTTTAATACCTTAACAGAAATTTTTTATGTCATACGAATTTGAAAAAAAAGCTTAAATAACAGACTACATTATTTATTTTGGAAATGAAAAATTGAATTTATCATGACATTTATTTTTTAATTAATTATAAAATAACTCCTAAATTGTCATTTTGAAGTAGTTAAAATTTTGGTAGATGGAGAAAAATAAAAGTTTGCCCTTTTTCGTGATTCGATATAAGCACGAGCTTGTTGGAGCTAGACAAATGAAAAAAAGTCCGTCACGCAGGGGCTGCGTAAACTAAGCTGATTTCCCACGTGAAGTTTTCCAATAGAGAAATCTGCCCAATAACAAGTGTAGTAAGTAGTAAGGGATCACTAAACTTATACAAGAGGGACGAATAGTTACGAAAACGGCCGCCAGAGCTCTCTTCGGAAAGTACCAAACAGCTCACTCCTGCCGACCAATGCAGAATCCAAATGCAAATATCTCGGTTAATATTCAAGATACAGAATAAATGTATAGAACAATATTTATAGTAAAATTAATTTGCAATAAGATTGATTCTTACAATTTGTCGATCCGACGCATAATAACGGAGATATTTCGAATTTTTCGAAAATCCTCTCTCTAACCCCCCCCCTCCCATTGGTCCGATTACAGCCATTAACGACCTTGATCTTCCTTTTTACATAAAACGATTAAATTCCGAGTTTGGTAATGATCAAACAAAAATTGCGACCGCTAGAACGTTAACAGACAAATATATATATATATATACAATTTTGAACGGACCTCATTTTCGTCATCTCCTGGGTAGGATCCATGGACATTTGAAAATTTTTTCGAAAATCGCGTCATGAGTACCTCAATAGCAGATTTCCCTTAAGGGAAATCTGCTAAAAAAACAGGTAATTATTATAAGTTTAATAATAATTTCCTATTTACATATGGTAATTGTATTCTAAATTCTACACATAAAAAATTAAAATAGCGATAACAGACATACTCTTCTCATAGAACAACAAACAATTTAGAACCAGGGGCGGCACTTCCAAAAAACTAGTAATGTATAAGACAATCAGAACTAATAGCTATAAAAACAAATTCAGGGCATGTATATATATATTAAAATATTACTCAATTGTCAGCTACCCAGTAACTAGCATTAATTAAAGACTGTTACCAAACATATGCCACTAAACATATTACTGGTATCCAGATACTAAGTGTATTCAGAGACAGAAGCAAGGCAAATTGTCTGATTTAGGTCAAAATAGAATTTCGTAAATATAATAAGCCAACTAAAAAAAAATAGGCGGATAAAAATCTATACTCTTAACAAAAATACTTATTAAGAGACTTTTCCACCCCATTTTCATAGTTCTCTGCTCTCATTATGGGGTTGAGGGGGGGGGGCGCTATAATAACCTTAAATATTCTAATATCACGTCGCCCACTTGTCTCTATTCTACATTACTAATATAGTAAAATGGAAAATCGTGAGCAGACTTTACAAGGAGCTGAAAGAATTGGCTAGCTCCATTATACACCATATATTACAACTTTCTATGTAATTAAGAGCATCTGAAAATAAGTTTTTGATCACAGTCCAGTAAATAACAGGATCTAACATAAACTATAAACCCAAAGAATTTAAATACAAAAAAGCACAATTAATGAACTAAACATTCACAGCAACGTCTAAAGGCAATGACAATGATCATCGAAAAAAAAAAACCAAGAATATTATTATTATTTATTAACGACCACTTTTTTGCTACTGTGGCTAATTGGGTAGGGTTATCTACAGCTTACATCCCTTTTCTAGCCAGGGTGGGAAAAAGGGTTTTACTTAATTAGTTAGCCACTAAATAAATTCCTATTGCCAAGGCGGGAATCGAAAAAAAGACAAGAATAGAATTATTAGTAATATAATAACATTATAATGATATATAACCAGCATGGGAACAAGATAAAAAAAAACAAAAAAAAAAAAAACAGTTAAAATGAAATTCAAATTTGATTAATGGATGAACGTGAATCAAAAAATTACCAAAGCACAGTATTTAATTATTTAATTTCTCTCAGCATGTTTCAATTCACCCTTGGAAGGTAATCACGTTGCTTTATGAAATCTTAGTAAACTTGTAAATTAGATGAATCCTCTGCTTTCTTGGACCTACTAAGGCTAAACGAAAAAAAAAAAAAAAAATCAACATGTTAACTTAGCCCAACGCAGATTCCTGGAATCAGTAAATACCTATTCAAATCATGTGTAGCCATTTCAAAGCGGAGGTCTTAATAAAATTCGAGCAGTAACATAATAGGAATTTATTTTGCGCCAAACTCATTAAATAGTATCCTAAGCCCCACCCAAGGATGGTATGCCCCGATTAGTCATAGAAAGTAAAGTTTTCCATTAGTTTTAATTTAATTAAAAATCACAGTGTATTTTCATAACTTAAAATTCAGCTTCTAGAATATTAGCCTTGCTGAGACGAACCTAGTAAGTAGAAAGATAAGCTACCCTTCCCCTCCAACAAGGAAAACAAATAATACACACGAGTTCTACGATGACGCAATATGGTAAATATACCAACTGAAGTAATTATTAATGACATATCTAAATTAAATTTACAATAAAATACCATTTTACTACGTACAATCATGGCCAAAGTTTACATGGCCATGAAATAATTAGTTGGCTCGAATATGGATTAAAAATTCATGCTCATAGAAAGTAAACATAATACGTCTATCTATAGTAATAGTCTATAGTAATCAAATTCAGCTTTCGTTATTACTTCATCCGACTTGATATGTTAATCATTTAAAACAATAATTATTATATTTAGCAAATATGCCAAATTATATGCCATATTATTAATTTACAAATTTACTTGTAACATGAAACACCCCAACTATATTAATAAGCCACATATTATATTATTTATAAGTTTAAACCGAAGGCGTGAACTAGACAAAAGTTGTTAAATATTATAATATAATTACGATTATAATCATTACATTTAATGTAATATGACAATTGGACAAACTATTAAAATAATTCGCAATTTCACTTATTATCTGAACATTAAAAGGGGAATTAGTGACTTAAAATGCTATTTTAACACACAACTTTACACATTACGTTAAACTAAAAGCGTCACCGACTATATTAATTATTTGCAAATATAATTATTACATTTAACAAATTGCGCCCTCTTTACATACATTATGAATCATTTACAGCTTCATAGTATTTAACACAATAAATTAACTACTGGTATTACCTTAATAATTTAGAAGTTTACTTAGCTCTTCAGATGAACATTATCTCTAATTTGAAAAAAAAAGCTAACTTCAAATAATGCATTAATTATGCCAACAAATAACATTTATTAACATACACATAAAACATATGTTAACTGACAAGTTACCAGAAGTTTCCATATCGCTTATAATGTTGCATGCAACAAGAATGAAGAAATCAGTATTAATCTCATTCCTCTACAAAACAATTCATTATTCGTACACTTAAATGTTCCTATTTCTATTTTTCTCTTCTCTCTCTCTCTCTCTCTCTCTCTCTCTCTCTCTCTCTCTCTCTCTCTCTCTCTCTCTCTCTCTCTCTCTCTCTCTCTCTCTCTCTCTCTCTCTCTCTATATATATATATATATATATATATATATATATATATATATATATATATATATAAATTCGAATACCTTACGAGAGTTCAAACCAGTTACGAATAAAACATTGATACCCAGAAAATTTAATAAAACAAGAATTATCTCTAACTAGGTTTTTCCCCTCTGTATCTAAAAAAATCCTTCAAGCAAGGACTGCAGTAACTAAGCAGATTTTTTCACGTGCGTCACATATTTGCATTTATCTCAAAACATAAAAGTTCAATGAGAACAATATTTGGTAGCACAGAACAATATAGCAGCTTATTGTTAATATGACTCGAGTAGGAGTGGGGGGGTTTACCGAAAGCCAAAAACTAAAAAAATTCAAATACCTCCGTTAATAATCAAAATAGTGGAAAATAGTACATAACAATATTCATAGAACATTTTATTCCAATAAGATTGACTCCATACACTTTTTTGATCCGACGTATAATAACGGAGATATTTCAAGTTTTCAAAATTCCTCTTTATACACCCCCTTTCTCTCTCTCTCACTAGTCCGATTTCAGCCATTAAGGACCTTAATCTTTCTTTTCACATAAATATCGAGTTTGGTAACGATCAAACTCAAATTTGACTGATAGAGACAAATATATATATATATATATATATATATATATATATATATATAAAATTTTGAACGAACCTCATTTTCGTCCTCTACTGGGTAGAATTGATGGGCATTTGAGGGAATTTTTCGAAAATCGAGTCATGACCGCAATGGCTGATTTCCCCTAGAGGAAATCTGCTAAAAGAGGTCTATTAGATTTTGAAACCCATCTAATAAATCTCTTTTTTTTTGTGAGATAGAGGGCGGAAAACTCGTATTAACAGGTAAACCTAATTTTATTAACTTTGCTGGATATCAAAATTAAATTCTGCAAGTATTATACTTACTGAAAATATTGATTTCATTAATTCAATAACACTCAGTTATAAGAACAAGACGATATTAAAGTATCATCTAAATTCACTAAATATATTTATATATAAAATATATAATACATTCAAGGGAAGATGCTGCCCCGATTCTCCGGCAAGTGCTGATCAAATATTGAAGGGGGTTTGTAAAATTCAATTTCCAATAGGACCGGTGTCAGGGCGGGAGTGGAATTGTGTCAAGTAAGGGACAGCTTTAAACGATTTATCAACCAATGTCAATTTCACACTGATTTATGACCAAATCGATCATTTTTATATTCAAATATCAAAAGTTTATACAAATTGAGTTTCTTACTCAATAACGAGGCGGCTAAAATATTGATGAATTTATAAAATACATTTAAACAAACAAAAAAGTGAAATTCATGTCCAAGGAAACCCATAAATTTGTATGAGTTATAAAACAATGTTTATCACGTCAGAATTTTTCTAAGTTAAACATCACTGAACACGTTCCTTCAAAGCTAAATTGGACAATTATAATCAGAATTGAGCAGAGGAAAGCATCTACTATTTTTGTAATAGTCAATAATATGTACAAGTAAACTAATTTAAATATAAATGCATTATTTATTTTTTAAAACAACAGACATCTAAATTTGGACAGATGTGTCAATTATTGAGAGCGTATTTAATCTGAAGTATTCAGTTCTGAATCTTAATAAATAAATCAAAATAGTTTTAAACGCTTTCCTTGCTTCAAGCGAGAACATGAGTTAAGGAGTCTATGCAACATGCACGAAACCTCGTCCCGAACGTCCATTAAACAGAAATATCTGTTATGCCTGAAAAACTCTGATACTGGCGAAAATCAATGATTTTTTTGTAATTGAATTGGAGTTTTATATGAAATAAATTCTCTTAATTAATTAATTCTTTAATAATTCCGGAGTATTTACCCTTAATTAACTCAATGAGCGGAACAATAACTAAGATATCATTTTTTAATAATTAACAAAACATTCACTAGCCCTTTGCATAACTTCCTGAAGAACAACTTGAAGTAACTCTGTAGTATGACAATTTTCTTCATTATTTAATTTTGTAAACTCTTCATACGCTAGATAAGTTCAATATTATAACATAAACAAATGCAAATTAAGAATAAAAAATAATAATAAAAAAAAAATAATTAAAAAAAAATGATTTTTTTTTATTGGAATACGTGGTTAGAAGAGTGGCAACCCTTATCGGGAACACCTGGATTATAATCCTAGTTCAGTAAAAAGTTTTGTTCTCTAATGTCATTAAACACTTGTAAAAGATTGTGTCTCAAGGGTACCAACATATGTACTTGACAACATGTTATCCCGCTTTGGCAATCAGTCATGGCTTTTAGAATAAATAAAACGGCTCATATTTGAAGTCAACGAAAAACATCTTTACTTACTTATTTCTCGGGGCTATAATTCTTGTAGAACTTGGACATATTCTTTATTTAAGATCCTCCAATTTCATGCCAGCCCCTCACCCCATCAAATCCTCAAAAATACTCATTCCGGTCTTATCTTGCTACCACTCCATGGCCAGCCCCTCTTCTTCACCTCCAACACTATTACTCACAGTTTCCCTGACACAAAACTCAAAATTTTGCCAACTCTAAAAACTTTGAATACTTAATTTCATTGCATATAACAAGTTAAGATACTCGGCTATGCCCGAATATCATTGTTGACTGAATAATGATGTTATTATAATAAAAAAGCTTCCTGAATAACACTTTATACAATAGTGTTGAGTTTAAATGCATATTGTCTTTTGTCATAACATTTAATAGTTACAGATAGTATAATATTATTTCAATATCGTGAACATATCGAAGGTAATTAGATAATAAATGCCAGAATCTAACAGTTTGATTCCCCACGTTGAGCAAATTCTAACACAGCACGACTTTCCTTAAATAATACATTTATCTTATAGTTTAAATTTCTATTGGAATTAAATAACGAAGTCTTTTGTGGCCAATAAAATTGTTGACTATAGGTTTTAGCCATATTCCGTTTATACTACGTTATACGACAAAAGTGAATGTGATAAAAGTTACTCTCAGTAATAAAATTATATGTGCATGTTTGGCGATAAAGCAAAAGGTAACGAAATATTGCGATATTATTTCAGGAATTAGAAAATTTAAAATGGTTGTTAAGTTTTCTTAAAATTTCTAATGTTCCGCGCAACTTTATTAATAATTCCTTTCATAAGAAACAACTCCTGACAATAACAAGCTCGATAAAAAAAGAATTAGAGAAATTGGTCCAACTGTTCACGTGTGATGCCGTGACCAAGGAAAGTAGGAATTCATTTTTATATTTATAGATTTCTCTTCGTATTCACTGAATTTGCCTTTCCGCAAGCTGATATATATATATATATATATATATATATATATATATATATATAATTCAATATTTAGATTAGTGGTATTTCATAGAGGTTTATAATAATAAATAAATATACTGCTCAAAAATGAATAGGGATATTGGTTATTTTTTCTTATCCTATTAATTTTAATTAAATCGATCTTAATTAAATTTCTTTTTTATGGGGGAAAAGACAATAATTTCTAATAAATATTAATGATATTTATAATAAAAAAATAAAAAAAAAATGCTAGGCCCCATACATACCACAAAACAGCCAATATCCCTATTCATTTTTGAGCAGTTTAGTCCCGATAACACTTAAAAGTCATGCATATATTATTATGCCGCAGGAATTAACATCCTTATTGTCTGAAAGTTTAGACAATCGGTGAGAAAGTAATCCCTTATTATTTTTTCGAACATGAAAAAATATTCTAACATTTCATTAAAGAAAACTGACCACTTGAATGCTTTATGCAAATTTTAAGGAAGGATTTTTAGGTTTGCTAAAAATATAGCAAATGGGCAAGTAGCAGGTGGAGAGAGGACAAGAGCAGCTGTAAAAATTGATAGGTAATGGAGATGAGATGTGAAGAGGCCAGCCGCATAACTGGCCCCGTTAAACCAGCTGAGTCTTGTCACAAACACTCCCATTGTTTCCTTTTTTACATCCGTGCACTTTTTATTTTCACTCTTTTCCCGGTTCCTAGACTAAGATTCAGCTAGGTGTTTTATTACAGTCAAGATGGTGCGGCATAAAACATGAAATATGTACACCTTTATAAAAGAAATCAAGAAAACATACTGAAAGAGTAAAAATATAAAATGCAACAGTTTCGTGATGCTATCATCAAATCTCTCAACACTAACAATAAAACGTCCTTCACGTAGGGGGTGTAAACTAAGCAGATTTTCCACTTGTTGGAATAATACAGTATTGATGCTAAACCGGATTATATTCTTTATTTCTAAATAACAATCCAATGAGTAGAAGTGGGGTTTACTGAACACTGAAAATCAAAATGAATGTATAGCTCCCTTAATTCATTTATGAAAAATATATAGGACCAAAATGGTAGATATCAATTGTTTAACAAGATTGGCCCCATATCATTTTTCTCTCAAACTTATAATAACGGAGATATTTTCTAATTTCCCGTTCCTCAAACCTCCCTCTCCTCCAATTCCTGGTCCGGTTTCAGCCGTTTGACGAATATGATCTTTAGTGTTGAATGAAACTGTTAAATATGGAATATGGGAGTACGATGTAGATCAAATAAACATTTTCAATTGAAGAAATAAAATTTTATTGATGACATGATCACACAAAGTATTTGCATCTAGTTAAGATCTTCTGAAAACAATATTTAGCATTTAAACTTAGTACAAGACGTTTTTTGATAAATTCGCTTATTATTAAAGTGCTAAGACCAAAAATGGGGGGTTTACTGATGGCTGAGAATTAATAATAAAAATATGGCTTAATATTCAGTGCAGACAGAAAATGTATAAGAAAACACTTATAAAAAATTTAAATTTACAATAAGATTGGTAATTCAAAACTTTTCTACCTGATTCGGAGTAACCACCCACTGGTCCGATTTCAGTCGTTAACTAACTTGACGTTTAGTTTTACATGAAACATTTATGTATCGGGATTTGTAATGATTAATCGAAAATTCGACCGCTTTAGCGATGTATAAATATCTCAAATAGAGGTAAACATAAAAAAATGCAAACATCAGTCGTCCGTATGACGGCCATTCGAAGCATATATTTTCTACAGGCCTCTCTCTTCAAGCTTGTATTAAAATATTGGCGACTAACGATTTAAACCATCACACATTTATTTCGTTCCCACATCATTTAGAGGATAGTATAAGAATTCTCTGGAAGTGACCTGATAACAACAATCAATAATTAAAATATTGAAATGCAGACCGAATTCTGTAAAGTTACAACCGTTCGTTATAATATGAGTGTGACAGAAGGATGGACGAACTTGCAAAAACATCACGTGGCGAAACTGGCTGGGTTATTGAGGGAAACACCAGACTAGTAATGACAAACGACTTCGTGATTCTAAAAGTTTTATAGAAAAGAAAAAGCCATCAAATGATCTTGTATAAAAATACCTCTAGAGGTGAAACAACGGATTAATAGAGATGAAAGGAAGAAAGAAAATGAGAGAGAGAGAGAGAGAGAGAGAGAGAGAGCGAGAAAGTGAGTGAGTGAGTGAGAGATAATAATTACCAATACTGGAAAACAGTTCGATCATTAAAAGATTCAAAGCTATCCTAATGAAACGAAAGGGACTTAAAGCCGTCTTCTTGTTATATCGTTCTAATCATGATCTTTAATCAAAATCTAAGTTATAATAAAAATCCAATGAAAAATGCCTACAAGGATGTAATTATTTCTGTAGAATTGTAACCGTTCTCCGTCCATAGTAGGCTCGTAGTATGGCTATATGTAAATGTGCTAATGTACTAAATATACGGGCCTTGGTGAGGGCCCTCCATGTTAACTCGTGCATATCCTACGGAAGTGACCAGCAGGACAGCGTGTTCACAATGGAAAATAATGCCTCTAGTCACACTCACAGCGGGTGCAATGCAGGTGAAACCACCTTACTGTACTGAACCACTTGCATGCCTATTCAAGTGCATGATTACGTCACATTTCCTCTAAAAGGTAACTGTGACATGTATTTTATTGTCTGAATCTACAATAACATTATCCAGCTTAAAGTGGATCCCATTGTGTTAGACGATCTATAAAAAAAAGGTAACCAAAAATTTAGATTTGTCTAACTTATACATTTCGGAGCAGTATGCCTAAAAAAAGTATTAGCTCATGAAATTATTGAAATATTTTGAATTTAATTTTTAACTCTCTTTTTTTTTAATTAGCAATGCGTTGTATAAGAAGTGTTTGCCATTAAGTTACGTTTAATTTAATGGACCCACTATGCTAGAAATAAGACAGCAAACAGTAAGACAAGGCTCGAGCATTAGGCGCTAACTTAATATACTTTATAATATAAAATTTAAATGCAAATAACCACCTTTAAATAAAATTGGAAGTGTGCTCTCTTTGTGATTCAAAGGTGGCATTATACAGACATTAATCTTTCTCATTACATGACAATTTGATCCTCCTCTTTGTGGATTTAAATTTCTGGAAAGAATATCTCGCTTATGTAAGTATCTTTGCCACCAGGGAGTTTTGTTTGCATGTTAAAATAATGTAGTACTCCACTAAATAACACATTCCTTTTTAATTTATTTGTTAAAAAAATTAGTTTTTTTTTAGCAGATTCCCCTTCAGGGAACCTTGCATTTTTAGTTTTCGGCCTTCAGTAAACCTCCGCTCTTACTGGTGATATTAACAATAAGCTGTTATATTGTGAAGCACTTTATTAAAAGCCTAAATACCAAATATTGTTCTCATTGAACTTTTACGTTTTGAGAAAAATACAAATACGTGACGCACAAGGGAAATCTGCTTAGTTAACGCAGTCCCTGCGTGACAGGCTTTTTATAAACATTTTTTTGGGAGATCAGGTTACCCAATAGCATTGGTGGTTCATTCAGTGACAGGAACACTAAATCTCACCCTCTTGCTAGGAAAGGTTGCTTAAAATGAGTAGCTTAAAATGGGCGTTAATAAATAACATTAACAGAGTTCAAGGCGATTGTCTTAATACACTTGGTAATTTTAAAGTCCTGGGTACTAGTCCTGTGTGGACAATAGGAATTTAATTAGTGAAACTCATTAAATAAAACGAGCCAGGGAGGGACATAAAATGAACCACCCTTGTTAGAAAAGGGTCGCAAACTGTAGATTAGCCATAGGGTAAAGTAAAAGTTAATAAATGACATTTAAAAAAAAAAAAGTATTTTTTGAAATATGAAAAACGATCACTCATTTGATATTGATTTAGTATGTAAGAATTTCTGAAGGGAACATAGATAAGGAAGTAAAGTCATGTATCAAGTTCACAACTGAACTACTTTCTGCTTTATTCATCCTTCATCGTTGCCTTGAAGAAGGTGAAAAATGATCTACAGAAGATTAAGTATCATCCCTTAATAGTGAAATAGACGTAGAGAAAACCATCAGCATGTCTCTCCGTCTTCATACAACTAAAAACATATATATACTACTTCTACACAAACGGTAGAGCGTATTGATCAACGGGTAGAGCGCAGAAAAAAAGGAGTTTCCCTTTAAAAAAAAATAAAAAAAATGAGGTAATTGAATTATAAAAATTCATTTCATAATTATATGAACTGTAATATGAAATGGATAACATTAATTTTAAATTGCATAAAACTATAATACCCTAAGTAAAAAGATCACGCAATAATGATATTTATAGAAGACAATTAAAATGTAAAAGAAATAAGTATTTATGAGAAAGCTACAAACAAAAAAAAAAGTTTTTATTTAATTACTAATAAAATATGGAAAAAAAAATCATTGAAAAAGGAAGTGATAACTTTTGCTTGCTAATAAGCTAATTGTGTCTTGGAAGAACTTGCACAAAGTATTGTGAGTAGTGATGCCTATTATTAATCTGTAACTGAATTACTAGAAACAAGACGATGTAACAAAAACATCAAAAAGACAGAAATATAATAGCAATAATTACTTCTATTTCTAAAGAGCACACTTCAATGAGCAGAGTTTCACAATGACTCCATTTTTAAGGGTGACCTACTTAAAAGAATAAAACTTAATTTAGAGGTGCTTTCAATGGATGCCATTTTTTTCTGTAAGAATGACAACAATGAAAAGTTTAAGAAGAATTGAATGAAGAAAACAAAAGTGGCCTCAGGAGAAATTCTTCATCTAAAAGATAATTTAACTTTAAATGGCTTTTATTGAAATGTTAACACTCCAAGTCATAAAATTATTTAAGACGCTAAAGATCAATAAACTAAAAGTCAAACAAAACAGGAATTCTAAGTATCGGAAATTACGTCAATTACATGAATTGAGCTATTTCTTTTTTAGGGGCATTAAAATAAGTGCGGAATATTTTATCCAATAACAGAAATATCATTCACGGTTTGTAGTGAGTGAGGCCATAGATATTTGCAAGCTTAAAGATGAAATGTTTCTGTTTTAATAAATCATCAACTTCCAAAAAAGAAAAATCTTATTTAACTCCACGTCTGCTGTTTTCAACCAAGCTCATTTAAAACTAATTTTGCGAAAAGAAAAAAAAATAGAAATTAAAACTAGAAAAAAGTCCGTCACACAGGGGCTGCGTAAACTAAGCAGATTTCCCACGTGAAGTCTTACAATAGAGAAATCTGGCTACTAATAATAACAGTTGTAGTAACGAGTCTCTAAAGCAATCTTACGAGAGCCAAACAGTTACGGAAATGGCCGAACTAGCTTTCGGCGGAAAGGTCCGAATAGAACCGACTTCAGCCGATCTCATTTCATCTGCTATCCGCACACACTTAATAAAAATGCAAATATCTCCGTTAATATTCAAGAATAATAATGAGAATAAATATATATGACAATATTTATAGTAAATTTAATTTGCAATAAGATTGGTTCACAATTTTTCGATCCGACGTATAGTAGCGGAGATATTTCGAATTTTCAAAATCCCCCCTCTAAACCCCCCCTCCCGCTGGTCCGATTTCAGCCATTAACAAAATTGATCTTTCTTTTTACTTAAAACGAATGAATATCCAGTTTGGTAACGATCAAACAAAAATTGTGACCGCTATACCGTTAACAGACAAATATATAGATATATATATATATATATATATATATATATAATTTTCGTCATCTCCTTAACCACCTTCTCCTCCCTTAACCACCTTCCTCTCCCCGGTTCTCAGCCTCCGCCTCAAACTCCTCATCCTAAAGGGAATCATCCAGCCCTTCTTTTCTCTTTTTTCTTCTTATCTCATCTCCACCTATCCCTTTCCCTTCTTTTTTCGCTTTCTTCCTATCCTATTACAACCAACCCGGTATCACCAGCTACCGGGTCACCCACCCTTTACGAGTTCCATTACACCCAATCAATATTACCACCTCCCTTAAAATGGAACATAGTTCAGCAGAAGGGGAACTATCACTTCTCACCCCCGGTAGGTCACACTACCTTAACACCATCCACCAAGAAGCGCTGGGTCTCAGATAAAAAAAAAAATCGTTTCCTGGGTAGGACGAATGGACATTTGAAGAAATGTTTCGAAAATCGCGTCATGAGTACGACCTTAATAGCTGATTTCCCTTAAGGGAATAGTGCTAAAATAAAAATACAACAAAAATTTATAAGGTTAAGTTCAACTATTTTCGGGCAAAATAAAACAGGGGAAGACATACCCATACCAATATTGTGAAACCTTTCAGGAAAGACCTAATAGTGAGCAGGGTATTTGGAAGTGCTTTCCAGCTCATATCAAATAAATGAAGATAAGAAAAATGCTTAGTATTAAGGCATCATCTACGTGGGTTACCAGTACTGATAGTTCCTAACTGATGTAATAATAAATAAACGTTCTGAATGTAATTTAGCATATTTAAATTTATAATTATAATAATTTTAAATGTAAGATAAACTGATGCTAATGACCCAAGATTTAGAGTTTTTTATATATATATTAATGAACAGCCACAGAAAGAACTACAGAACATCAATCAGGGGATAATAAAAATAAGTAATAAGTGAAAATATGATGGAATCTTTAAATTATAATTAACAGATGATAATTGCCTGTTTTCTATTTTAGAAAGAGCCTCATATTGCAATGACACTTAGTTCTGTATGCAAGGAGCATGAGGAGAAAGCAACTTCCTATTAAGAAGTATGAATGTTAATACTCTAGGAAAGTATGAACTCTCCGTTACAAGTCACGAGATCTTATACGTTTAAGAAAGGACTTATGAGAGAATTTTATGAACCAACTTTAGAATTTTGTTAGAAATGTAAAAGTGGGTAAATGATGGGTCCATGCTAAGTGGTGAGAGATCATAAGGGAAGTTGTTACAAACCTAGTTCCTGTAAGTTATAATAAAAATCTATATTTCATGTTGAGTAAGAATTCACAGTTTTTTAAAGAAGTAATCTTCATTGACGGTAGACTTTATTCTTCATCATTGTATTTAATTTAACATACAAATTAAGTCTGTGGTGTGCAACAAGATTTCAAATTATATGGAACGGAATGAAGAGATTTATGATATAACAGCTTAATGACATAGGAAACATGGGGGTTTACTCAAAGACCAAAACTAAAAAATCCATATATCTCGGTTAATATTTATGATACAGAAAATATGTATAGAATAACATTTATAGAACATTAAATTTCCAATAAGATTAGTTATATACCCTTTTTCGATTCGAAGTATAATAACGGAGATACTTTGAATTTTTCAAATTCTTCCATTCGAAACCCCTACTGGTCCGAATTCAGCCGTTAACGAGCTTCATCTTTCTTTTCACATAAAACGTCTATATATTCATTTTGGTAACGATACGACAAATATTGCGACCACTAGAGCCGTAAAACACACACACATATATATAATTTTGTACGGACCTCATTTTCGTCATCTCCTGGGAAGAATCCTTAGGCATTTGAAGAACCCTTAAGGGAAATCAGCTAAAATACATAACCACAAGTCACCTTAAGTTGATATTGTTTAAGGCAGAACTGTTGACTGGTGTGGAAGCCATAATAGGAAGACGTTCTGAATGGTTCATCAAATATTCACATTAAATATAGGTTTTGAAGTTTCAGGAACATCGGCAAGTATTAATTAATATTAATGTGCCAATAATCCATGCCCGCACGTCCAACTGATTACGGTCTAAGTTTAGGAACAATGCCCATTGTTAGCAATATGAGAAAGTTAAGATCGAAAGTTTTGATTTGTAACTCCATTTGTCATCAAAAGCCAAATGAACTGCCTGGAAACTAACTCTTAAATTAATTCAATATTATTTGCGACTACTGAGGCATTATTATTGGATGGACAAAGTTAAATATTCCAAACTATAACTTCTACTTCGACACACAAAAAATATGACCTATTTAAATTATAGAATGAACAAGTAAGAAACATACGACACAATACAAGGAACTTACTTTCAGCAATAATTCCACCATCACCATATTTTAAGTTTCACAGAAAATAATATTCTCAAATTACCCCAGTCACTTCTTTAAAAATAATCCTGAATTCTATACCTTCAGCATATAAGTGTAGCATATTTAGTTGCTAAAATCCAACAGAGCTTTAGATTCCTGATTGATTAAAGGACAACTATTAATAAAATGTTGTAGAGGTGCGTGGACGTAGACGTGCGCGGCTAGAAAAGGATAAGTTCCATTTTTTTTTTTCTTTTTTTTTTTCAAAACACCAAAATTGTGTCCTAAACTCGAGCCAAATCAAAATTTGCAATATTAAAAGCAATACCGAAAAACCTAGTTCCTGCTTCAATTCGTCAAAAATACATAGAGCATAGCCAGTTTTCTAATTATTACTGGAACTAAATTCAAAATTCAAAGGATGAAACATTAAAAGCAGAACTTTGCTGTTTGGGAAAAAATGATTAATTTTTTCGACAATCTAGGAAACCTAATAAATAGAACTCGAATAATTTCCCACTGAAAACAACTGACAAAAAAAAATTAAAACGAAACAACAAATATAATCAAAAACTGCTATTCTGCGGGTAGTATGGATTCCTTTTCAAAATTAATATAGACCAAACAAACTGTTCTGGAGTAAAGTAAATGTGCAGAAAATATACCAATAATAATTTTGTAACAACGAGAATTACAGTATAACGCCCTAAATACTCACTACTTTTGTAGGCGTGTTAGTCACATAAAAACGACTTAAAGTATACTTCATTGTGCGTTCATCTTCTATAAAAAATAAATCCCTATTTATGTTGAACCATTCGTGGATTGAAATTTTATGATTCAATATTAAATTTGTATTATTTTTACGTCGTTGGTTTTTCGGTGGAAAATGATTAAAAATCAAATCATTGTTTATTACTTTTATGGCGAATGAAAAAGGAAATAAATGTATCCACCTGTCCTTTTAAACTCAATTAGTAGCCTGTCGTTATAAATTGACATCCTAAGTGACTTATCACTGTAGCTGGATGCACAGTAGCTAAATAGCGTAATTCTATAATGTTCTAACAGTATTTTCAAATATACTACAATTTAAAATAAAGGCCTTGATCGTGTAAACTTGTTTTTCAACGTTAAATGATTCAACGGCTAAAATCTACTTTTTGCCATGAGAAAAGAGGAGTATTAGAGAGGAGACTCCCCTAACACCATTAAATTTTCAGAGGACATAATTCTAACAGTGATAAATTCAGTTTGAATTCGGGCAGAGCATTAGCTGCATGATGAATGGTAGCAACATCATTTTTTAGCAGAGCGTGTGACGTTTGTGTGGGAAGTTATTGGCAACTAAAATCCACTTTTTACAAGTATTCTGACAGATGATCACAAATTAGTATTCGTTAAATCGTATATAAACAATACTGCACATTGAATAGACTTTCTAACGAAAAGGAAATACGGGTGTATTTTAAAAACTATTATAATATTTTCAAACTAATATGTAGAGCGGGATCTAAATAATAGTATGCGACAGACTAAAAAAATAAAGTTCTTTTTTCTACAATCCGTTTCTTTTTATTTTTTTAAATAAATATATTATTTAAATATCTTCCTTTATTTGCATAACTTCCCATCAACTGCCACCAGGTGTAACCCCATTCACCGCATCTGGCATATGTACTGGTATTTTTTTTTTTCGTATTTACATTTAAACTGTTTTAACTCTTTCCCTAGGAGTCAGGAATAAAATTTCCTTAATTTAAAGCACGTCCATGCATAGGAAAAATTAAGGTTTTAATAAATATGAGTAGTTTCTTTAATTTATGCCCCTCATAAAATTCATTAAGGATCCTTGTCATCGAGCAATTGCAAGCCCTTTAAATTCAATCTGAAAATTGATTTCTCAGGATTTACTATAAAATGTTCATATTATAGAACAATGAGATAAAGTATAGGCACAAGTGTTAAAAACAATAATATTTCCTCAGAGTAGAAAGCAAATAAAACGTCTAGCTCAAGTTGACATTTTTTTCCCCCGCTCAATACCAAGATACAAGCCTCGAAGGAAGTAGCTCATGATCGAGTAGATGGCATATAAGTTATTATGAAAATTTACACCTGTGCCTGGTTGTGTTCGTAAATGCGCGCGCGTGTGTGTTTGTCGGGGGGAGGGGGACAGGAGTAAGCGAAAACCGATACATAAATAACCAGGGAAGCAAGCAGTCACATAAAATAAAATAGAATTTACCCATTATAGGAGAAGGACTTGACACGTATATATTTATAGGCTACAGAAAACTCCTTAATTGAGAATCAATGAATTTAAAGGAACCAGCGTTTTTGAAATTATGTCTTACTTTTTTATCCCGAAAGGGCTTAGAAAATATGACAGACTTATAAAATTTTTGATATATTCATTTTTCAATTCATAAAGTTAGTCATTATTTAAATGTTAACATCTGTGGTACGTTTTCTTGATGCATCATTCCCTTAGAATTGCAATATGCAATTTTCGTACTAGACAAAAATGCGCACCCACACATACATATAAAGATAGACTAGATAGATGGAGAGATATTCAGTAGAACAATTAAACATTATGTTCAGTAAGGGCCAAAATTAAACAGGTAGAATGGGGATTTAAATAAGAGTTAAAGCCACTTTCACAGAATATATTATTTTGGGAATTAAAAAGTACTATAGTATCCGAAATAATTATAACACTAATTATTATACATTACCATGAGGAAGAATCCTTGATCACTCACCTGCAAAAATGAATTTTTCAAATTATACATTTCAGTCTTAATAATAAATATTAGTAAACATTAAGAATGGTATATTTTACTAAATTGGGTTATTTTTATGCAATTAAAGGAGGTTTATTTACCTTATTCAACCCACTCAATTTCATGCTTCCTTTACGTAGAATGATTACATGAACTTATAAAAATACGATGAATATTGGGCCAGAAAATTGCTTCACATCCAGAAAGAGAACTAAAGTTAACCTTTGATAACAATGTTGAACACATAATTGTATACAAATATCAAGAGAGAGAGAAGATTACATAAAACACACACAAAAAAAATAAACATGGGCCGTAAAAGGAGAATTTTAAATTAATAATAAATATTCGAGTTAATTCGAGAGAGGAGATAGGGAGGGGGGCTAACAACCCCTTGTTTGCTGTCGATAACACTGTTAGGCCGTGTTTTACCGGATCAAGCACCGTCATGTCAGCCATCGCTTTTAGAGTATATGTTTCACAGGTTTTCCCCCTCTCTAGCTATGCTGACGTAGACACACTCACACACGGACGCACAAACACACACTTACCCTTATCAATTAAACCTACTCTGGGCTTTACTTAGTGCAATGCATTAATGAGACTTTTTTTTTATAGATATTTCCTCTACATAGTAACCCTAAGTCAAAACTTGTAAATATATATATATATATATATATATATTAAAAGATGTAAATAGAAACTTGAAAGTGAAACTTTACAACAACAAAAAATTCATTAAATATTAACAATTAAGGAATACAATTAACATAAATAATTAAAAAAAAATTACATAATTTTAATTATATTATCGTATCCTCCCTCAGCTTAAGAATATCATTGGCTATTGTTTTCAATAAATTTAGGTGTTTTAAAAATAAAATATTGGGACTAATAGGCCAAGCAGGAATATAAGTCTTCAACTGTCTTTGTATGTCTTGAGTCAGTCTACATTCATAAATCAGGAGGGTGAAATCTGTTCAGTGTAACTGTTGCATTTATTGTACAAGTAAAAGTTTATTGAATCTGTATAAGTAAGAGTTTTAGCAGATTTCCCTTAAGGGAAATCTGTTATTGAGGTCGTACTCATGATGCGAGTTTCGAAAAATTTCTTCAAATGTCCATCGATCCTACCCAGGAGATGACGAAAATGAAGTCCGTTCTAAATTATATATATATATATATATATATATATATATATATATATATATATTTGTCTGTTAACGCTCTAGCGGTCGCAATTTTTGTTTGATCGTTACCAAACTCAGAATTTAATCGTTTTATGTAAAAAGGAAGATCAAGTTCGTTAATGGCTGAAATCGGACCAGTGGGAGGGAGGGTTTAGAGGGGGGATTTTTGAAAATTCAAAATATCTCCGTTATTATGCGTCGGATCGAAAAATTGTATAAAATAAATCTTATTGCAAATTAAATTTACTATAAATATTGTTCTATACATTTATTCTGTATCTTGAATATTAACCGAGATATTTGCATTTGTATTCTGCGTGTGGTCACCAGTAGGCTATGTTCGGACTTTCCGCCGAGAGCTCTGGCCGGCGTATCCTTAACTATTCATCCCTCGTGTATTGGTTTAGAGGTTAGGTTAACTGTTTTTTGGGGCTAGAAACTACTGAGTTATTACGCCCTAAATAATGTTTTAGGTTTAGAGGTTTCTTACTACTACAGTTGTTATTAGGCAGATTTCTCTATTGTAAAACTTCACGTGTGAAATCTGCTTAGTTTACGCAGCTCCTGCGTGACGGACTTTTTATTTTCGTATCCACCTAATAATTGTGCTAGATGAAATGTATGCCAAGATAGTGAAATATTGGTTTTTAAAACAGGGATATATAGTTTTATATTTAATCCTTTACCTCTTTGATTCTGCTGCTGATGCAACAAATTAATACTTTTTTTCTCTTAGTAATAATTTTAAGACAGTCGGTATAAATGTATTGTAAATTACCTCTTCGACACTTTTAAAGGCACTTTTGGCGTGAATATCGACTATTTCATTACACATAATACCTACAAGTGCTTTGACCCATTTGAAATGGGTAAAAGCATGTATGCTTTTTAATTGTTTTATATTATGGTGTATTTGTTCTATATCTTCGTTATGTTTCCTTTTTATTTATATAGTTTGTGTAAAAGCATTTGTCTGTCTGTGTGTAGTAGAATCAAGACGGCAATAATTTCTACTTGGTTATTTGAACAATGGTTGCCTAATATAATTTTTTATTGTTATTGGATTAATGAGCCTTGCGAAGGCAATAATATATAATTTACTTTCAACAAAAATTTTCAGTTTTAAGAGATTGACATTACAAAAAAAAATCTAATAATAATTAATAAGGACGAACAAAGGACTCAAATAATCACCATAATTCTTATTGATACACTAGTAATTCGCGCATTCTAATAATTCTGCAAGTATAAGCTAATGTTATGGATAAGGGAAACGCTCACCTAAAAATTGCAAATGATTTCGTAAAATAAGAGCATTTTATACTTTAGTACAAAAGGGAGTACTCTAATAAAAAAAATGGTGGTTTTATGATTTCAACGGAATTATCCGGTCTGACGCCTACCCATTTTGATAAATTTCGAAATGAGGTTTGTACGTATATATGGATATACAATACGTATACGTACTTATATGCTGCAATTTGTTCAGCATAATTAAATGAGAGTTATATCAGTATAAAAACGTTAACATAACTACTAAGAAATATAATTTTAATTTGTTACTTTAGCCAAAATTTACTGTGGAACGTCATGTACGGGAACAAAATTATATCTATAAAGAAGGAAAAAAAAAATCTTTGATACAAAATTAGAATAGTTGGAAAACTGAAATTTGTTTGAGCCGGATGCAAGAAAAACTAGAACCAAGACTAAACTAAAAGAACTAAGTTTCAAGCATGAGATTTCCCTGTGAAAAAAGGGCGAGTGTGCCCGAACTGTATAGAGGGAAGTACTGAAACTTCCAAGCTACAGTGACGAGTTTCGAACCAGTTACGGGGAATAGAAAGGAAGCGAAAGAGAAAAAGAAAGGTGATATCAGTATAGAGGGATCTATGTCTAGTGATAATCTAAAGTTTGAGTTCGCCATTCACAGAAGAACAGCTGGGGTACTAAGTTAGCTGTGATCCTTTAAGGGCTGTAGTTTCAATTGATATAAGTAACAATATATAGGATTTCCCGTAGAGGAAATCTGCTATTGAGGTTACACACATGACGTGATTTTCGAAAAATGTCCTGAAATGTCAATCGGTCCTACACAGGATATGACGGAAATGAGTTCCGATCAAAACTATATATATATGTATATCTACATAAGTTTTTATCCGTATATCTATATCTCTATCCATTGAAAATTCAAAATATCTCCGTTATTAAGCATCGGATCGAAAACTTGTATAGAATTAATCTTTTTGTAAAAGTAATGTTCTATATATATATATATATATATATACACAATATATATATATATATATATATATATATATATATATATAAAATTGTAACCTCTGCCTGTACATTGATTTTTTTCGCGAAATTTCACGATAACTTTTCGTTTCACATGTCATAGACACCATAACTGCATTTTGTTTCTTTCGTGTCTGTTTGTTTGTTACCTTTTTACGAATAAACGGCTGAACCGACTTTTATGAAACTTGGTATGTATATTACTACTAGCCCAACTTAGACTTCTATTAATTCTCTTAGAATTAATTAATATTCTCTAAGACGAACAGGAGAGGGGGTTATGGGTGAGGCTTGAAACTAAAAATAGCGATATTCCGTTTCCTATTGGTTTTACAGCAAATATGAACATAACAAAAGTTGTTTATTTCCTGCGTTCCCCTTTTCTACTAATGTTTTTTTTACAAAAAAAAAAATAAAGAATATGTAGTGAGACGAGGTCACAAACGTTTTATACCAGAACATGGTAAATCTGCTTAGTTTGTGCAGCCCCTATATGCTCCAGAAATGCGGCAGATGCTGTGAACCCTTCGGAAAAATAAGCGTTCATTATCTCATATCTTTATGTAAGTGCTACAGCATGAAAATGCATTTTAATTGTGCCACTGATATCCCCTTCTAGTGAATGTACTTCCCGGAGACACATGACGAAGGCACTACTTGTCAACTCACAGTTGCCCCCCTCTCCATTGGGCCATAACAGTTCGTTCGTATTGTTCCGTTCAATGTCGCTATATAATGTTTCATCGATATTTAACCTGAGGCACGCGCAAAGGAATATTCGTGCTCAATAGAGGGGAAATTAAATTATGTATTTTCGTGTGGCCCCTCTCATTCACGAAGTCAAAACTCCGCTATGAAATTGCTGGATCCCATGCTGTGTATACAGTTCTACCACCCCAAATTAAGCTCACTTATAAAAGTGTTTATTGTTTCTCACGATTTTCTATATTCGCTCCATTTCGTGACTGCGTGTTATCATTTTATCTTAAACAACCTGTTGGACCAACGGGCTAATAAAAGATGGCCCTACCGTCAGTCAATATTCACTTGTTGTATGTATATTAATGTTACAATAAACGTTGTTATGATGCAGGCCCTCATGCTATAGATTTCTTACGTAAATATTTTATTTCCTTATTCAAAGGAAAACGTATTTACCATCATAAAGCAGAATACAGAAATATGTTATAACTCCATATTTAAACGTTTTATGCAAAAAGACAGATCAAATTCGTTAATGGCTTAAATCGGACCAGTGGGAGGGGGGTTTAGAAGGGGGGGGGGGATTTTCGAAAATTCAAAATATCTCCTCTACCGTACGTCGGATCAAAACATCGTATAGAACCAATCTTTTTGCAAATTAAAGTTACTATAAATATTGTTCTATACATTTATTCTCTATCTTGAATATTAACCGAGATATTTGCATTTTTATTAAATGTAGGCGAATAACGGACGAGTGAGTTTCCAGCCAAAAGCTAGTTCGGCCGTTTCCGTAACTGTTCGGCTCTCGTATGGAGATTTCTCTATTGTATAACTTCACGTGGGAAATCTGCTTAGTTTCCCCTAGTAGCTAATGGACTTTTTACTTCAGGATTGTACAATTTTATATTAAAATTTCAATTGTGAACTCAATCGTTTAAATTCGTCTTTTAATATATCTTTATATATTACACATACTAAATTCGAAACCTCTTCAACAAATCCCGCCATATTTTTGATACACTAATAAAGTAATTCATTTTTTCAAAACAAAGAATGTTTCTAACGTTAAAATCACTTTCAATGAAATAACTCAACCACAGGTTGTATACTTTTCATACTATCACCAGAAGTTGTGGGTTTTGTGCATACAAAGGACTGTATAATCAGGATCTGACTTAAATTAACCCTTCCATGGCTGTAAAATAAAATGGCTACTACCCTACTCACAATGATTTATCAAGTAGCAGAGCACTCAGCCGAGCATTCATCTTCAGACCCGTCACTGGCCTGAGAACTCCTTAAGGGTTAAACCGACTGACCTTAATGGAATCCACATGTCTATGACGGCACTCAAGATAGAGCAAGTGCTACGAATTTGGACTCAGATGATTAGGAAACTCCGTCACGAACAATATTTGGCATTTAGGCTTCAAATAAAGTACTTTATAATGTAACAACGTTAATATGACATGAATAGGAGTGGGAGTTACTGAAGACCGAAAGCTAAAAATGCAAATATCTCGGTTAATAATCAAGATAGTGAAAAAACGTACAGAACAACATTTATATAACATTCCATTTACAGTAAGATTAGTTCCATACAATTTTTCAATCCGACGCACAATAACGGACATATTAAACATTTTCGAAATTCCCCCTCCCTTCTGTCCGATGTTCCATTAACGAGCTTGACCTTTATTTTCACATAAAAGGATTTAAATATGAAGTTCTGTAATGATCAACCAAAATTTACGACCGCTGGAGTATTAACAGACAAATATATAAATCTATATGTATACAATTTTGATCGGGCCTCATTTTTGTCATCTCCTAGGCAGGATAGATGGACTGTTGCGGAAAAGTTTCGAAAATCGCGCCGTGAGTACTAACTAGCCTCAATAGCTGATTTCTCTTAAGGGAAATCTGCTAAAACTTATTGAGAAAAAAAAACCATTTTCAATCAGTACTCGATCAACTATATTACCGATCCTCCAAAACCGGATTATACAGTCATTTAAGTATAATTTTGACAGAAATGATCACGGATATAATAAATAAGAGCCTTGTTTAAAAAGTTAATTTCGATCTTGAAAAAAAAAAAAAATTCCCAAAGCCTGGTAGGCCATTTTTCGAACAATGAAATATATAAGTTCTTATGTATTGTGTACTCATGTATGTATCAATATTAAAAATAAAAAGAAGTAGAGAAAACTATATATATATTTAAAAAATTCCTACACATGTTATTAACATGAGATTAACTAAGAATATTTGTTTTATTTATTTATTAACACCCACTTTATGCTACTATTCGCTAATTGGGACGGGTTATCTACAGGTTACCACCCTTCTCTAGCCAGGGTGGGACTAAGGATTTTATTTAATGAGTTCGTCACTAAATAAATTCCTATTTGCCCAGGCAAGAATCGAACTCGCCACTCTAGGCTCACCAAATGAGAATAAGACCTACGCTTTAACTCACATGGCTAACCTGAGCCCTTAACTAACATATTCTGTAATTAAGAATAGGTCTAACAATTAAAAGATGGTAAATAATTTAGAATTAAGATGAAGGTTAAATTTTAAACAAAAATATAATTGAAGATATAAAAATGTTTACAATTTACTCACAAAATGCAAAATGCAAACTTATCCAAAACCAGAGTTATAGATATTATTGGGCGATGATAACCTAGTAGGTTTTCGCTCTTACATCCATTACAACAAACAAACAATTTACTATGAAATTATTTTTCTACTTGCAAGCCAGTGATAAATTGCTGATCTGTCATGAACAACGGAATGTGCGAATACGAGACCGAAGATATCCAAAATACAATATAATATGGACGTAGGAAGGAAAATACTATGCAATTTGATTCTGGATACTGTTGGCAGCTCGAAAAGTCAGCGGAAAATGAAGTCAAGAATTATAGCGATGGATCCGGTGGTTTCAGGTTTTTGGGTTCGGCAATTTATCTAGTTGACTTAGAAGATATTCCAGACATTTCTTTGAAGACCATATTTTCCTGTACATATCTCAATAAACGAGGGGTTTCCCATAATGCATATTCGACTAGGGGCTAGATAATAAGATTCATAACCCATTGATGATTTGATCTAATACTCAATTTTCACGGAGAACTGGGATTGACTCCCGCCAAACCCTACAATTATCTGCAATTCTCTTATTTGCATACGTCCATATCGCTGAGTTTTTAATAGTGGCAAGGCATAGCTAAAAACTATTATAATACTTTTAGTTTAACGTATTTGCCACGAATCGTGCACAGCTCGAATTCGTTTTTCTCCAAAGGCATAAAAAGAAATGGAAGTGAAGAGGGCTGACGATTTGAACGTGAGTAAAACAGCACAACGGTATTGAATAGTTGAAAGGACGTTGGGCAGACAATACGGTGCCTGGATGGGCTGGAGCTGGAAAAGGAAAACAAGGGCGAGGCCGCGTGATAGGTTTTCCAGGGAATGGCTCTCCAATTAGTAAAAAGCCGCCACACTTCTCCAGCAGAATAAACTCCAGGCATCCTTTGCCACTTATACACACCTCCCACTCCATTCAGATCTGCTTCGCTCATGAGACAATACCAACATTTTTAGAGGATCTACTACAATTCTGATTCCCTTCTAAAGTTCAGATTCCGATTTCCGAAATAATTAGTTCATCCTTTCTACAATAGTTAATTTTCTAGAATTATAGTACCAATGGCTCTAAACAAAAAGAATGCAGCAACAGATACATTAAATTAAGGATTCCAACTCATTTTAATCTTAAAGGTAACTTTGCGAGAACTACACCAAGTTTCGCCTAACTCTCTGGCGTTCACCGTGGGGAAATAGAGATCCCCGTAAAACAAGAAATGAGGAAATTGTTAATGAAATTTTGTTGGTCAGCTCAAGATTAATACGCAAGGGATCAGGGTTATTTCTAAGCTTGAAAATACGCTACATGCATATGTGTAAAATAGACAAATGATCTTCAAGTTAAGAAAATATATAAAATAATCGTCAAAGTTCATCCACGGTACGTGATGTGCAAAAACGTCTGTTCTGATCTTTGCATTTCAATAAATGCCCTCCCTATATGGGTGTTCTGCTACTACGTGTTCTACCTAATAATAGTTCTCATAGAAATATTGATAGATACTATCATTTTATTTTTATTATCATTTTTACATTCAAAATGACCATTAAATTGAGGACCATAAAATACATTTTAATTTAGACTTTAACTCTATTAAACTCTTTGTCTATTGTTCAAGCCTCAAAAATTTCGAAAGGTAAATTTTTAAATTTTATATTTGAACTAAAATGTATAAGGAAAAAAAATTGACGAACTTTAAACACAGAAAACAATCAAACCTATTGCATAATAAATTTATTTAGCATTTATGTCTCCTTTATCAAATGTAGTAAAATAGTTTAATTTTGTTTCAGGTGAGTCACAACTAAGCCACGCTTGATCACAGACAACTGGTAATATATTTTTGAAGTGTTAGATAAGTTTTATTGTAATAGAAAAGGCGTGGAAATTTTTTATTTACAAAAACAACAAAAGGAAAACCAACAAAATTATTAAGTGTAACTGAAATCGAGGAAATTCCAGTTTACACAAAAATTCCTTCTTGCGGCCACCATGCATATTAACGGTGAAACATCCTGTATCAGGAAATATTTTGTTTTCGGTCAGTCTAACATTAAATAAAACATTTTCGTGTGCCTTTGTCCGAGGCGAATTGAACACCAAAACTAATTAAAATTATTTTGAGAATAAAACCTAAACTCTGATTATCCCCTCTCCCTCCTTCCCACGTGTAGTGCACCCGCCCTAGTATTTTGTCCAGCTGTTTTCTATCCCTAAGAAGTGTTAAATGTCCTCAGAGTGTTCATAAGAGAGGACTGTGCTGTGCATCAAAGCATGCGAACATGTATATACAAATCTAAAATATGGATTAAATGTGGATCCTGTAAATAACAATTTTGCACGAGTGAATGAAGTAATCAAACTAGAACAGATATCATGAACTGAATACTCAATGACTCAAGAGGACAGACGCCTTCAGGGGATATATGTAAAGACTGTATGATTCCCTACGAGAGCCCAGGCAGTTTATACGTAAGCATAACGAGTCCTGAAAATGTTGAAAGCATGCCAGACGAAACGTTAGCAAGCATCCGCATGAAACATCAGTCAAATTACTATATGAATATTTTATGATAGACACAACATCGGACGTACGCACCAATGTATGAAATAAAAACAAATAAAAAAGAACGCGAGAATAGTAAACCATCTAAAATTTAACGAAAATAACTTCAAATGCACATAAAAAAGGAAAAGAATGGATAAATATGAGACACTATTCTTATTAAATGGATATGACTTCTGTATGACTTTTATGTGTCTTTTCTTTTCACGTATACATTCATTTAAGAAACTTTGTAAATTTAGAAGGTTTAGCTAAATTTAATGAGTAGCGGAAAGGAGGACTTTGCGAAAAGAGGGGCTTTCGTTATCTTTTAGCTCATTATATATATTTGCTATGGCCAAGGTTAGTTATTCAATATGTACGTTAGGGAAACTAAAAACATGTTATCGCAGTAGCACGTGACATGTGTTTTCTCCAACAAGAATAGTCGAGTCCGAAAGACTAGTAAACAACTCGTTACCTTGAGCCCCGAAAACAAGACCTTGAGGGTTATAAACTCTTGTTATGGCATTAACGAGAAGTACAAACTTAGCACTTAGCACGTGTCTGAATGTCGAAACTATAACATTCAGTGAACTTTGAAATGTCGGTTCACTGGTCAAATGTTCAGTAAGCCAACTGATGTTTTACGTTGCTTCGCTGGGAATTATTTCGGCTCAATATATATGCATACAAATATGTATATACAAATATATAAAGCATATACAGATTTAAATATGTACAAATTCTAAAATAAGTCTAGTAATTGAAGTAATGAGAGTTGTGTGTGTCGGTACTTTTACCTTTTAGTATCACATTTTTAGCAGATTTCCCTTGAGGGAAATCAGCTATTGAGGTCGTACTCATGACGCGAGTTTTGGAAAATTTCCTCAAATGTCCATCGATCCTACCCAGGAGATGACGAAAATGAGGTTCAAAATTATATATAATAAATTCATATTTAAGCGTTTTATGTAAAAAGAGAGATCAAGTTCGTTAATGGCTGAAATCGGACCAGTGGGAGGGGGGGTTAGAGGGGGGATTTTTGAAAATTCAAAATATCTCCGTTATTATGCGTCGGAATGAAAAATTGTATATAATCAATCTTATTGTAAATTAAATCTACTATAAATATTGTTCTATTCATTTATTCTGTATCTTGAATATTAACCGAGATATTTGCATTTGTATTGTGTGTGTGGTTGACGGAACCCCGCCATGTTCCGGACTCTCCGCCGAGAGCTCTGGTGGCCGTTTCCAGAACTATTCGTCCCTCGTGAATAGGTTTAGAGATCCCTTCCTACTAAAACTGTTATTAGGCGGATTTCTCTATTGTAAAACTTCACGTGGAAAATCTGCTTAGTTTACGCAGCCACTGCGTGACGAACGTTTTTAGATCCGTACCTCTGTCCTAGGCCAATTAATTTCTTCGTAGCCGATTTGTAGAAACAAGACCTACAACTTAGGCGACCTCTATTTCAATGATTAGTCGTAGAAATATATTCATCAAGTGATTTCTTTCATGAATATTTTCATTGGAGAGAGCGAATAGTTTACTGCATGTGAATGACAGTATCCTCATTACAAGAAATCCCAATATCCGAGGAGGCCTATGTCTTAACGTATTTCCAAGGCAATAAGGAAGGGCTTATATTTGCCTTAGCTTCCTTTGATGCTGGTTCCGAAACGAATAAGTAGAGATTCGAGGAAATCCTAGTTCATCAATATTGCAGCAAAGGTCTTTCAAATGCAAACAGAACGCTCAGCAACAATCCTACTTTTCTTATAGACGTCCCTATAACGGCACAAATATTGGTTTCTTTAACTTAACTTAAGGTTAGTAAAATAGAATGTCCCACAAAGACCAAAAGCAACATCAGTACATTCCAGTGTAGTCTAGATCTTAACGTCTTATTCATTCCAGTTTTTGAAGGACACTCATGTTTACGCCAATAATTACCAACCTAATTTACTAGCACTCACAATTGGTCACTGCAGAGAATGAGAATTTTATCATTGCCTTAAGTGATAGGGAAATAGAATTACTTGCCATTAGAAAGAATATTAACCTTAATACCTAAAACTTGAATACTACCATTAAATATATACAAAGTCTATAAACTAAAAGTAATTCACTTTATTTACTGCGTAAGCATATGTGGGCAACCATCTCCCGGATCCGGCTCGCGGTAAGGTGTGATCCGGAGATATTTTGTAAAGCCCAATTAAACAAAAATATTACACTACTTACTCCAAAAGAGTAGAGCTTTGTGGGTTTGACAGTACTTATAAATGTGAACAGTTCGTTTCATTGATGAAAGTTAATATATCAAAACATCGTATAATGCTGACTGGCGATAATTTGGAAAAATATTTTCGTCTTTGTATCAGTAGAATTAATCCAAACATCGATGGATTAGTTTCCCAAATTAAAGCTCATTGATTTCGGTGTCGCTATTTAACTCTCGTTGATTGTATTGTAATGATTCCAAATTTTACGATTTAATTATAATGTTGTGCCTATTATTTTTATTTCATTTTGTTATTTTAATAAATTACATTGTCGTTATAATTTCATATCTGATATTTATCGTTAAAAATTATGAACACTACTTTAATAAGCGTCCCACAAACGTATTTGCACACTAAAGTTTCGCCAGCAACATGTCAAAGGTTGCCCATACCTGTCTTAAATAATCCGTGGGTTTCTGCCACTAGGTAACTCCAGAAGTCGGTCTCCAGACTCCGCAAATCTCTGGAGGACATCCAGCCACCTTAACCCTAAATCTTAGAGAACATATTTTCCAGCAAAGCTTCCAAGGTTTTAATCTATTTGTAAAAATAGGATAAAAATTAATATTTTTTACATAGCTCATTCCAAGCTTCAAACTATACGTCTCGCATAATTCTGAGTTCTCTGTAACGGGCATCAAAATGACGAAACGCGAAAGACTCTTGGCTATATCCACTGCAGGACTTCCCGCTGACTAGTGTGTTGATTAATTGAAACACTGTTACACGGAAAGATTGATTGATCAAACGAATGCTCAGTTTTTGACTAATTGACCACAAGTTGATTGATTAAGCTAAAATATAGGCTGACTGTTAAGCTGCTGAAAAAATGGATTGTTCATCGGCTCCATACGCTTACTCATGTTGCCGCACTCCTGAGCCTGGCTTAAACCAGATATATAAAGCATTAACTGCGGTTTGCAGCTAGGAGTCCCTGACTTTCTGATTCTATTTCTCGGTTAAAATCTCCTCCAAGACCGCTTGTACACGCCACAGATTGAATGGATTACAGAATCGGACCATTTTAATTTGGGCGAAAAGAACATTTATTTAACAGCTGTACCATTAAAAATACAGGTGGTTGGAGGTTAAGGGAGCGGGCACGCGAAGGGAGAGCAGTAAATCGCAGATTACTAAAGCTCTACTACCTGCCTCTGGGCCAAATACTACATTAGGCCGTAATCAGAGGGCAGATTAGCCCTTGATTAAAACAAGATGGCGGAGAGAGAGCTTTCACATTATTTTGTCCCTTCGCAATGTCCCTTTTAGGGCTCATCCTTTTATATCCAATCAGAGAACTCCTCAAATGGACTGTTGTAATTAGATTAACTGGCTAATATCTACAAAAGGTATTCGACAGCTTTGGCCCTCCATTACTTTCTTCTTAATCAAGAAATGGAAGAACTCAAAACGAGAAAGGAAATATAATCATCGATCTATCTAAATAATACTTCAAATTTGTAAAGCGACAAGAACTTTTCCTTAAAGATTTGACATAGACAGTTGGATATTAGAAACAAATAAAAAATGGTTGAATTAAAAGAAATATTTGGGTGGTTGAACAAAACCTAAAACAAATTTCCTTGTTTACGTATAATATACTTAAACCCGAAGGTAACTCCATTCAAAAAGCAGTATTACCAATTAAACATACCACCACATTTCTAAGCATATCTTATCTCCAGTAATTACACTCTTTTTTTAAAAGCAAGTACGAGAATAATATTATTCTAGTTGTAGTTGGAGGATAATAACAGAGATATTACAGAGCCAATGGGAATGTGACACTAGCAGTCAACAAGATATTTATTCTAATAAGTGAAAATTGTTGACAGTGAAAGTTGTTGTTGTAGACGGTGCGTTGCGGTTAAAAGAAATTGGTTGAGGGAAGTTGTAAAAATGTGATCATTTCAAACAGCATAAATTATATAAATAATAAAAAGAAGCCTTTTTTTCTTTTTTTTTTTTTGCAACTACGTTCCAACCGAAGAGTGTGCTTCCCCTACATCAGGAGGTAATGGTCTAACTTCCCGCGGGGACCAGCCCCGGCAGGCAAAAGGGGGGAGCGGGGGTGGTACTCCAACTCGCAACATTTGACTTTGCAGTCCAGTGCTCTAACCACTCTGACCCCCCCAAATAACAATAAATAATAAAAAATACAATTGTGACTCCGATAAGTGTAGAATGTGCAATAAAACATACGAGTCAACTCAGCATATTACTGGATGTTGCAAAATATTGGCAGGGACAGAATATTTGCAGAGACATAATAATGTGGCAAAAATCTACAACCAGGCGATAGCTACTAAATTCGTCATACTGGATAGTGAGGTCCCTTATTATCGATACATCCCTCAAAAGTTGATCGAAAAAGATGATGTAAAAACGTATTGGGACGAAGCGATGATGACGGATCATACAGTCTGTTATAATAAACCCGATATTCTTGTTATTGCCAAGGGAAAATATCAGCCTACTTCATTGATATCTCTGTCTAAAATGATGAGAATATCTATAAGTTTTACACCGAGAAAATAAGAAAGTATCAGGATTTAGTTATCGAAATAAAAGCCACTTAAAAGCTAAATTCTGTCACTGTCACTGCAGATGTAATATCAACAAATGGCTTAATTCCAAAGAGCACACATAAGGCAACACAATATCTCACTTTAACTGAGCAATTAGTAAAATTGACACAGAAAACAGTTCTGTTAGACAAAGCAAGAATTGTTCATAAATTTTTATATTCCCATTAAAAAATAAATGCATATTGCGGCTGGTTACGGCCCCCGCTATAATTAAATCCAGTTTAACCTGAGAATTAAAAAAAATAAATAAAGAAGACGTTTTGATAAATCGAAATTATCCTAAGACAAAAAAACCTGGAATAGCAACAAAGTGAAACGCCTCATAGTCCAAAATTGTCTAATCCATTAATAGAAACGAAATTAAGTACTTACTAAGTACCTGGAGAATTAGCTACTTATTATTCAGTAATTGGTGTGCAAAACTCAATTCCAAGCATAACCTCTCATGGAAAAAAAACGCATTCACAGAAAATATATTGTAGTTAAAGTGAAAAATATTAAAAAATTAAATAATAAGGGATAGGCAAAAGAGATAGAGAAGCGAACTCAACGTGACTCAAAAGAGGTTTGCTTGAGTATTTGCTTAATTCCAATGAGTCAAACTGGATCAATTCCCGCCACTATCACTCTCATTTTCTACAAGACAAGATCTAACTGCTGAACACCTGCTAGATTATGAAATACATGGCATGGAGAGGCAAAGCAAAAGCATCTGGAATTGGAAACATATCCGACGATAGGAGGAATGGGAGCACAACATTTCGGGGAATAAGTACAAATGTATATACATAAAAAACAAAGACATCCTGAAAGCTGGGATAATTTGAAAAGAAAAATCAGGAATGTTCTAGCTTTATCGAGGAATTTCGCAGGTTAATCGTTTATTTACTATCCAACGAAGAAGTTTATCGGGAACTATTACAAACTACTAATTCTCACAAAATGTCTGGAAACTCTAGGAATTCGGTATGTGGTATTTGCGAACTGCCCAGTACTCAGAAAAATTCATCTATTTTGTTATAATCATCTTAAGCAATTCAAAAATCGACTAACACATAACCACGTCGGGTTACTTCTGAAAGGACTTTTTTAAGATAAAACGAATTCCTTTTAAATGTGACTATATTTCAAAGACCCTTTGTTAACAAAGATTTTATAAATATATCTCAAGGAATCGTCTAAAATGATATTTAAATTTGCAGGGGATTTAATGGATTTCATTAAGTTATTTAAAGTTGAAACTCTTTTGCAAGTCATCCTAATAATAACAACGTCAAAATTGAAAATAATAAACAGCTTGAAGGATTTCAACAGAACTTTTACATTTGCAAGTCAAGTAACTTAATGTATAGACTATCTAAACTATAGACTAAAAGTACCTTCCTTTTTTCAAGCAGCAGTTTCATTAATATAGGTCTCACTTATGAGAAGTTTTTTGAGTTTTGAATACGTGCTTCAGTATTAAACAGCCCTCTTGATTTAGGAATTACTAAATTTATATTGCAACTTCCTATGTGCAAATATGTATATATACACAATATACACACACTCACGCACATGCAAACACCCATGTGTGACGTGGAAGTGTGGGTTTATTGTTTCAGGAAACACTAATTCGTTAATATCAGCAAGAATAACTTCTCTTCAGAATATATGTTTTGTACTTAAAAGTCGTTTTGCTTTACGTTTGTCCGCCTACTTTTTGAATGGCCAAATTCTAAAAACGTTTTTTGACATAAACATTTTTTTGTATCAATTCAAAAATACTTTTGCGTTATTTCGTTTTAAATACTATTTTTTTTTTATTTATTTCAGAATCTATTTTCTTTCCCCATAGACGTGTTTTAAAGATAATATTGTCGACTAAAACTTTTTTGTTACATCAATTTTCAATAAAATGTTCCGAAAAATTCACCGTTAAAAACTCCGATTAACAATTCGATTTTACACAAGAACCCGCCATGAAAAGTAGGGTATTCCATTGGAAATTCCAAAGTTATGGTCACTGGAGAAGTACGGGAGAAGGTTGAATAGGGACTGAAAGGAACCTTTATGGGCCCAATTATGGCACACCAAGTTTCGGCCTTGTATTAAAACAAATGGAGTTTTTAAGGGGTGGCACAGGAAGTTGGCACACCCTGTAAAGTATATATATATATATATATATATATATATATATATATATATATATATATATATATATTAAAACGTTTCAGTATCAAGTTTGGTAACGAAACAATAATTACGACTGCTAGAGGGTTATCAGAACAACATAAATAAAATTTTGAAAGGACCCCAGTTTGGTCATGCCCTCGGTAGGATCTATAGACATTTGAAAATATTTTTCGAAAATCACGTCATGAGTACGACCTCAATAGCTTATTCCCCTTAAGAGAAATCTGATAATAGTCGAGATGAGATTATCAGCCTGTTATATTCCTTCTCGCCGGAAATCTGTTTCGGGTTCTCATCAACTGCGTGGGGAACGTTTTAGCATTATGTGAGATGTTTCCAATTGAGTTACTTGTCTAATAATAGAACTTGGTACTTAATTTATGTAGAGGAATTGGTAAGTTACTGAGCGTCATTCGTGGGCAAGTGGGATCAAGAAGTGAATGCATGCTTAGACTGGCGGCATAACAGGGTTCTTACGAGAGTGGAAATTCTCTACAGTCTAAAGTGAGTGCAACGTACCGACAGGGCTGACTATAAAGTGAGTGCAATGCACAATATAAGGTGAGCCGAATGCCATGTTAGGCAGGGAGCAGGTGAGCTGGAACGGTGCTGAGTCACAGCTGGCCCGCACTTCCTACAACATGGGGTCTATTATCACACCTTGTAACATGCCCTATACCACCAGTAAACTCACCATTATATGCACCCCTTACTAACCATAAAGTACATATACACTACTCTCTAAACCATTCAATAACGCATCGAGTTTGTCCTCTTGATACGATTTTCGAAATTCCTCCACAGATCAAACTTAGGGGTTGATGAAAATAATGTCTGTTCAAAATGTACATATATATTTATTTGTTTCCTTCCTATAGTAACCTTATAAGATGACCGTTTATTTATCCGTATGTCCCATTCAAGTTAATGCCACATGCTTTTGTAGTACATTACAGATAAATTATATACAAATTATTTCGTGAGTAAAAGTTATATATAAAAAATTAACGATAATAACGTCAAAAGAAATAAAGAAAAAAAATTAGCCTTAAAACAAGAATTAATGATTATACGCATAATATTTTAAGTACAGTTGTTTTATCAGCTATAATAAGTATTCAACCTATTAATTGTATCAAAAGCATGTTCTGCAAATATTTTAAGCGCATTATTATATTTTAAAAATAGCTTATCTTCTTCAATTGGAATTGCGCCTTTTTGTGGTTCAATGTCTTATTTTAGTTTTTGTCGTTCGTAGGCAATAGCCCGCTATCATAAATTAAGTGTTGACAAGTTTGTGGAGTTGTGTAATCACAAGGGCAAGTACTGTATTTTATGCTGAATCGGTGGTAGTAAGAAAAGAATATATATATATATATATATATATATACATACACATATACATTTATATAAATTGATCTCAATGGGCCTTAGTTGCAACAAATGGACGTTCAATGTTTTTTTTTTTTATTTTATTTTTTTTTATTTTATGAATGTTATTTGGGGAAAGGCTGGAAGCAAGACCAAAGAGGAATCCTAATTTCCATGTAGGTACTGTTTATTCAGAAATTGTTGGTACTTATTTTACAGAGGGTCATGTCAGATCTCCCAATAAAAAAAACACGTAGATTACCGTATTGATTGCTCCCAAAGCGGGAAAATCATTAAAAAAAAAAAAAAAAAAAAAAAAAAAATAAAATAAAATAAAAATAGGAGTGATTAATAATGTTCCTGTTAATTATTTTGCAAAAGATTTACGGATTATAAATGTATTTATAATTAATAGAAAGTTAGTTCTAGAAGTAGACCATAAGAATTTATATAGTATATTTCATGAGAAATTTTTGATATGCATGGAAGAAAAAAAAATGTATGCATATATATAAAATGCTGATGATGGTGAGGCGAGTGCTCTGAAATTGTTTAACCGTTTGGAGTAAATATTTGTGAAGGAACGAAGCCTTTTCCGTTGATTCTTAATTGTGAAAATAATATAAGACTTAGTAAATATCAGTGTTCTCTACAAGTTTTACGCTACAGACAAAAAACAAAACTATTTTTTTTAGTTAATCACTCTGTTCCAATAAATAAATTCCCTTTTCTACTATTTTTTTGGGACTTTCAAAAGTGTCCAAAGCCATTTTCAGAAATTAAGACATTTCCATCAGCAGTTAAATTAATTTTGAAAGAGAAAAGAAATGACTATACGGCCAAAATAATCATTTTATTAAACGTCAAAAAATCCAATATTAGTCCTAGTCGGATTGGCATTCTGCATGTACTGCTTATCTCTGAATCTGAGCGCCTCGCGGTACCCAGGGCCTTGGTGGAGTATAGACACTAGGCAAGATGAACGATACACGAACAATAGTACTAAGATTTCTCAGGACGGGATTTAAGATTCATCTCGAAAGGACAAGGAAATTGATTCATTCTTAGAGAAACGAAGACAATTGTGAGAAACACTACATTCTATCTTGATTCCATTGTTGTTAACTACGTTTTTGAAGTCGCCAATAAATACATCATTAAAAGATATTTAAGGTCAACTGTTAATAAACTGGCTTTCAAAGTTCATACACACAAAGCGGTGTGGAGGGTGTAGGAAGAATCTATAAGGACGAAGACCTAATGATATTTATGAATGGAATAGTAGGGGGTCATTCCATAGAAAATAACTCGTTCTCATCTTCAAGACATTTATTAATCCCCCCTACATGTTTCACTTCATGTGAGGCCTCTTCAAGAAAGGCAATGCAATGTAGAATAGATCTGGCTCCCTAAGCAGAAGATACCGTACTTTTGTATTAAGTATTTTAGCAGATTTTCCTTAGGGGAAATCAGCTATTGAAGTCGTACTCATGACGCGATTTTTGAAAATTATCTTCAAATGTCCATCGATCCTACCCAGGAGATGACTAAATTATATATATATATATATATATATATATATATATATATATTTGTCTGTTAACGCTCTAGCGGTCGCAATTTTTGTTTGATCGTTACCAAAGAAAAAGACATACCAAGTTTCATAATGATTGAAATCGGACCAGTGGGAGAGGGGGGGAGGGTTTAGAGAGGTGGGATTTTCGAAAATTCGAAATATCTCCGTCGGATCAAACAATTGTATAGAACTAATCTTATTGCAAATTAAATTTACTATAAGTATTGTTCTATATATTTATTCTCTATCTTGAATATTAACCGAGATATTTGCATTTTTATTAAATTTGGGCCGATAACGGATGACGAACGGGTTTCCCGCCAAAAGCTAGTTCGGCCCTTTGCCGCAACTGTTCGGCTCTCGTACGGAGATTTCTCTACTGTATAACTTCACGTGGGAAATCTGCATAGTTTACGCAGCCCCTGCGTGACGGACTTTTTATTAAATACCTCAAATAGGAATCATACAAAGTGAAACATGTAGAATTAATAAATGTGTTGAAGGAGTATTTTCACCAAATAACCATCTGCCGTTTTATTCACTGTATTTCACTGAATTAGATAATAGTCACAGCGTTAATACAACAACGAAATTTGGAATAATAGATAGAAATGAGTTTTCTAGATGATATTAATAAATGAGATGAACAGAATTGTAAAGAAATCACTGATTTAATTACAGTCAATAGAAATTGTTTTAAATTTAGACAAAACCTTGCTGATACACAATTCCATGATTTATACAAAGAACTCTCAATTCACTCCCAAACATTAGAATACACTAATGTAAATAATCTCCGCTATATCAGGGTTATAGCCAGAACCAGAACAGAAACTCTCAACTTGAACAAGAAGCCTTGGATTAGACATGAGACCGCCAAATGCTGACTGTGTAACCTCCAGGAACCTGAAGACACCTATCACTTCATCACTTTTGTCCCATATTCCAGGAGTTACGCCTTGCAGTAGGGATCAAGTAATTGTCATCCTGAACGGAGGAGATTACATTAACTTAACAGTATAAATATCTGAGGGGCGCTAGAAAATATCGCAGACTCCGTTTTTTTAAATTTAATTTATAACTCCAGTTGTTGTTTTATGATCTTATATAATGAAGCACTACTACTGTAATTCTTTTTTTTTATTTTTTTTTTTATTCAACATCAATATTATGTCATGTATTTACAAATTTTCTTAATAATCTTATTTTAAATTTATTTTATATAGAAGAGTGTTTTATTATCAACTATATCATACGTCACTCGTACTAAAAGTATCTTGGTATATACTAAACAAATTATTACGTATTTTTGAAATAATTGTAATGTAATTTGCTGGAAAATAAATGTATTCTACTTTACCACTATTCTATATAATATTATTATACAAAATAAACCCCCACTATTATATTAACCTAAATAACACCTCTAGTATTACACAGGCTGTATTTTATCTCCAATACAGCCCGTAATACCTATAGGATTAAATGTGGCTGAATTATACTTCCAGAACTATATACCTTAGGCAGTACTAACTAACTGAGTCTTACCTCCTTTTTTACTATACATCTTGAATTATATACATTAGAGCATTATTTCCGCAAATAATAAATACAAATAAGCAAAAGAAACTACCCAAAGAAAAAGTATAAGTGCATAGAAAGATTTCTGACTCTGTTAATAATACGACAAAAGGAAAATAGCATCATGAGGTAAAAGGTCTGTAACCTCTGTGCTATAAAAACGGTTATAAGTACTGAAGCAGAGCTTTCTACGCTACAAACATTTCATGTAGTACTATTACAAACTTACTAAGATGATCTTAAAAGAAAATGTAAGTCTCAATGGACTCCAAACAGTTACTGAGTTAGAAAATGTGTGGGTTTGTTTATATATATATATATATATATATCTGTGTGTGTGTGTGTGAGTGTGTCTTTTCGTTTTCGTGTAAATAGTGTGGTTTGAGTTTTTGCTGATGAGAAAGTCAAGCCAACTTTGTCACTCCATGTTTCAAGGAGGTTTATTGTTTCTTGGTCAGACTGTGTAGAGGTTGTAGTGTAATATATATGTAGATCGTCAACATATAGACAATACTGGATATCTGGTGGAATGTATTCCTTTACCGTGTCCATCGCAGTATTAAGTAGAGTTGTGCTTAGAACACTCCCTCGGGGAACACCCAATTCCTGGTTAAATAATTCAGAGATGCAACTGATATTTCTTACCCTGAACGACCTGTTGGAAAGAAATCCTCGAATAAATCGGAGGGCTTTTCCTCTAACACCAAATTCAGAGAGCCGAGATAAAATTACATTCTGAAACTTACTAGTATTTAATTTTTTATTTTTTGTTTCAGTTTTTGTTAATTTTCTGTAATTTTGTTTTTATTTTACATTGTGAAACTTTGAGCCAAATCGCCAAGATGCGGGTGCTGCTGTATAAATAAATAATATATATATATATATATATATATATATATATATAAATGTTTGTTGAAATGTCTTCACTCCATCGAAGTCAAAAGTCATATCTTCTAACGAACGTTAACGAGCATTTAAAGTTCACCTCACTCCTAAACATTCAATAATTATTATAAAATCGAACTTCTAAGAAAAAAATGTCGCACCAGATTTGAACTTCAAGGCAAACAAGAAAGCAAACCAGATCTTCAATTGGTGGAATAAATTATAACCCCCCGCCAGTCGACTTCCCTTTTTATTGAGGAGACTAGGGGGTCTTATCAGTGAAATACAAAACTTATTAGGCCTTAGAAATGGGTTTTTAAGGAAATGGACATTTTATCAGGTGAAAAGGGAGTTTTTGCGTGAGAGGAAAGTACTTTTGAAGTCAATGAATCTGATAGAGAAGTCGGGCCAAAGGGACGGGGGGGGGGGGGGCGAAGAAAACCTCTTCTTCGTGAAGATCGATCCATGAATCGGGCAACTTACTTAAATTGGCTAAGAGCCCAGAGAAATGGACTTAGCGACTTCGGGTCGTTCAGCAAGGTGAAGTGGCTACAAAGGATACAACCACAGTTCACCTGCTAACTTTCAGCAATTTACAACAAAGTACCAATCAATGTCTAACGATTTAAAATTGTTCCATTTAAATTATACAACATATAACTAACACAAAGAAATACGCTCCATAAAATTTATAATAAGCATCCAAAAACTAACCGCATTAAGCTTTCCACCTTACCGCATTATGAATTCAAGATAAGAAAAAAAATATTGAAATAACTCTGTAATACGGGCCATATTAGCATAAAACTTCAGTAAATAAACCTATATACATATAGGTTATACAGAAAGCAGCTTTTTGGCTTCTCATAATTTATTTTTAAACGCTTAGCGCTTTCAGGAATTTACATTCCATCATCAGAACTACAAACACTAAAGCACAATAAATAAAGAGTTTGGTCTTAAAAAAATTTTAAAAATATTTTTGAAAATGAATATAATCTCTCTAGGCTAGTCCTACGCTCCGAAGGTAACATATAATTTTAATGTTTAGATAATATGTTACAAATGTTAACTTATTCTATTTTAATTAAAAATAAGTTGTTATTGAAACATTTTATTGTTGTAATTTTCATAGTTTTATCAAAAGTTTTTTAAAATAGATTAACACCAAACTCCTTATTTATTGTTCTTTGGTTTTGGTAGCTCTGATGATGGGAATGTAAATTCCTGAAAGCGCTAAGCGTTTTAAAAGTAGATTGTGAGGAGCCTCAAAACTGTGTTCTGAATAACCTGATTCATTACCCTCAATACCAGTAAAAAATAAAAATGAAACCCATAACTGACGTTTGTTTTTTCCGTAAAACCAAAAAATTCCTGTGCATATTTGCAAGATATAAATTTTACAAGCCCACCAATAATCATAAATGATCCCAAAAGTACTCATCGAAAAATTCCCTTTTGTGGTACTATTTTTTGAAATGCAAATGCTTCATTAAACTTAAACATACAGAGAGAATTAATAAACCTCTTTTTGAAAGGATAAAATCCTTTTTCTGAGCATGCCTGATATTAAATAAATAAATGGAAGCACTCTTATTGTTTAAAAAATTAAAGAAAGGGTACATTGGATAAAGTAACGTTTTTTCCTTAATGGCAAAATCCATAATTAATTAACAGGAGAAGGGTGTCGGTTTTCTAAGGGTAATTTAGGTAATTCTTTGCTACATTTTTCACTGTTATATGAACCCTCGAATTTTTTGATTGATTTTTAATTATACGAACACTATTAATTTTTTTTGCCAAAGAAATGGCTTATATTAGTAATACTAATTTGAGAAACAATTATTTGTTGTGTAAATATTCTTTTGAAATATCAGTTTGTTCACTTATTTCTACATGCAATAGATAAAATTCTGGGGCTGGCCTGTAAGCTTTATGATTCCGGCCAAGTAAAAAGCTGTATATTTTATTTATCCCTCCCTCTTTACTAGTAACCTTGAAAAAGGGCAGTTTATTTGCCCTGGGTATCGTACAGTGTTATTCCCTACCTGCCTATTTGTTAGTTATTCTTTGAACTTTGTTCCATACAAAACACGAATTTATATAACAATACACGTAAAAACTGGATATGGTGTATTACCAGCTAACCAAAAATTAAAATTTTGAAATTACTATTACAATAAATCAGCATAAATGTAATTGTCTGGGTGAGCATGAGAAAACGGTATTTTGGTTTAGCCTGTCTAAAATACTCAACAATGTATGTCCAGAAGTTATCAACGAACACAAATATTTATAAGATTAGACCTAGAAAGATAGACGCTTTAAACCGGTGGAGCGCAGTTTAGCGAATTCTTGATAAGAGCATTGCAGCAAAATATTCAAGGTTACCTTTCGTTCCGAACATAAAACCACCAGATAAGCAATAGCTCGTAAATTACCAAAGCTTAACAATTCAAATTATATTTAAGAGTGCTTAAAATAGTTCCTGAATGGATAATGAGAAACATTTTCCTTTTATAAACGTGCAGCAAACAAAACTGTGATAAACTAAAAACAAGAAAATTTCATGGTAGGAAAATAATTATATAAATCGTTCATGAAAACTAATATAATTTTGTTTTATCTTTATCTTTTACACAAATTAAAATAACGGCAACCATTCAGGTTTACATTTCTTCTGTAATCGAAAACAAGTTCACATATTTGGTGAATTGAACTTGTTTATTTTTAATACGGAAATCTAGTAAAGGACACCTATGTTGTTTTTGCGGGCATAAAGAGGAAGCCGATAAAAAATAACTACACAGTTTCAATCGTTTCTTCAATATTTGGATTTGAAATAGGAATGGTATGAAATTTGTACAACATACAAGTAGCAAATTCGTCCATTGAAAACCTAATATTAATATTAAAATATTAAAGAAGAAGTTCCCTTAAAATGAAGAGGGCAGAAATTATTTTTGTAAGGACTACAATTACCCAGTTGATTAAATATTAGATGATTTAGAAAATACAAAGCCCCCTTCCAATCCTTCGATAAGACTGAACCACCCGTACTCAAATATTCAACCACATGTTGGAATCCTAAGAATAATTTAGTGAATGGTTGTTAGATGATCGAATCTGCACGCAATGCATGCGAGCAGAGAGGGAACTTATTGGTTTTTAGAATAATCAATGCCTCTTCGTAAATGTGCCTTAAGGAAAATCAGCTATTGAGAGGTAGAGCTCACTCAAATGCAGAAAATAGTCTTTACTTGTTATCTATCTCTCTAATTTTTGCTATACACATAAACACACATACACGTTATTAAATGTATGGTAAACTAAACTTAAATTAAAAAAAAAATAAATGCCATACAAAATTAGACGGGGCTTTATGTATGTAAAAAAAAAATATAATTCTTACATATCATCTAGTTATTGGACTAATCACAAATCATAAAAAAGAACCCCAATAAGCTTAAGCAACTGGCGTTTTCTTGTGCAAAGTGTTGTTTTTTTTAGGCCAGGGACCAAAAAAAAAAATTATACATTTAAAAATAGTTATACTGAGAGACCATAAATTTTATGTACTTGTAGGGCCAAGAATCTGTTTGGTGCTAGGATAAAATATGAAAGCAATGACAGGAAAAGTTTTAGATATTTATAATGGAAAGGGCAAAATACATAGAAAATATTGTTTAGTTTTATTAATATTTTCAGGTTAGAAACAAAAATCGTTGTAGGATGGGTCAGAGAGAAATAATGTATTTATACATTTGTATTCCGGTGTTCCAACAGCAATTTGTATTCAAATTACACGGCAGAGTATGGTATTGAAATGTAAAATGTGCACCTGGCATTGACCTAGTTAATTCCCGCAAGTCAGTTTACGTAACATGGCCATATATTTTCGATGCTAATTGAAATATCAATATAAATTAGTTTTGAAAACTATAACAATACCGAAGTATGGATATGCTATTATGCAAAAAATGTAATATGGACCGGGGTAAGAAGAGAGAAAAAAAGAACTAAACAATCCGCTGGTTGTAGGATGGGACAGGAGGGTCTGAGAACTTCAGCGAGGTATGAAAAGGAGGAAAACAAAGCTATATCTCTATGGGAGCAACTTTCTCTTTCATAGTAGCTCTTCTTTCATACATTCATCATTCGCCCGCTGCCTCGGCATTTTGCCACCATATTAAAACAACAGAGGCAAATTGCAAATATCTTGTTCCGTCTCCATCTCTCTCTGGGGGAACAGTATGCATATAGTTTGAGGTTTGCTCATCTCGAAACTGATTCGCTAAATAAATAAAAAAGAAAGGTACTGTACAGTATTGACAGTATAGAGTATATCTAATAGGTAATAGGAAAATATTTTTTTTTTATTTCCGTTTCTCTAAACGCCCCTTACAATAAGTCGACTTCCAGCATAATATTAAGTGATTAATGTTGCAGGATTCACCATTTAATGTAGTCTTTCAGCATTAAATATTCATCTTTCAATAACCACATCAGTGGCAATTCAAGTATACGTCAAAAGTCCATGAAACACGGATTTCATAATCTACTCATTCGAAATATTTTCTCTTGTGAGAAATGCTCTAAATTAAAATACAATCCACCTTCAAAAGTATAAATAAAAAATTAATCACTGTTAGCTCTTGTAACTCAATTTGCAGTAAAACGTTGAGGCATCGACGGCCCATCGCTTCAGGAAAAGAAAGATGTAGTCGTCCTGCTATAAATACTGAAACGAAATGTAAAACATAATTGTGTATATAGATTTGTCAGTTAACGCTCTAGCGGTCGCAATATTTTTTTATTGTTACCAAACCTCATAATTAAAAAAATTATGTAAAAATGAAGATCAACTTCGTTAACGGCTGAAATCCGACTGGGGGGAGGGAGGGTTTAGAGGCGGGGAATTTTAAAAAGTCGAAATATCTCCGTTATTATACGTCTGATCGAAAAATAGTATAGAAACAATCGTATTACAAATTTAATTTCTTATAAATGTTGTTATATTCATATTGTCTCTAATATTAACATTAACCGAGATATTGGGGTTTTTAGTTTTCAGCCCTGAGTAAATCCCTACTCTTACTCATGCCATATTATCAATAAGCTGTTGTATTCTGAAGCCCTTTATTTGAAGACGAAATACCACACACTGTTGCCATTGAATTTTTACTTATTGAGATCAATGCAAATACTTGACGCATGTGGGAAACCTGCTTAGTTAACTTAGCTCCAGCGTGAAGGAATTCATTTGAGTTATGCGAGATACGTCAAAATGGTATCAGGGTGGGTCAAAACGGTTATTAAATTGGAATTGATGGACGTATATTGACCTCAGAAAACATTTTGCCTGGCAAATTTTGCCCCAAATGTATACAAAATAACTGGCATATGTCCCAAGCTTGGCAATCGTAATATGAACCACCACATAATGTACAGGAAAGCAAAGTAAGGCTGACAAAAAGTCGTGGAATCTTTTCACTAAGTTGTATGTATGGTGAGGGACCCTAACGGCCTATGAAGAATAAATGGGTCGGAATGAGGGGATGATAAGGAGAGTTGGAAAAGGGTGGTTCTAAGGATATGGGCAGCCATGGGCAGGGATATTGGCGTCTGTCAATGGAGCTGTGGACCGGATAATGCTATGGTTGCCGACTATATAGCGGATCTCGGGCTCGAATACAGCTTCCTGCCCAACGTCCGGCCTCGCTTCCGCCTTCTCTCATACCAAACATTCCCTACCAACCATATTCAAACAGATCACAAACTACCAGGCAATGGGCTGTTTAAAAGGACAAAAAGTCCCTCAAGCATGGGCAAAGTGATAGTTTAACAAAAATGGTTCTTCGACCCGACTCTTAATAACGGCGATACTGTGAATTTTGAAATACTCCCTCTCTAACCCTACCCCCAATTCCGGAACTAACTCCATTATTATGATCATCTCTTTTGAATGAAACAGTTAAATATCGTGTATGGTGTAGATCAAATAAACATTCTCGAGCTAAGAACGTAAACTCTGAAACTGTGATATCATTACACAACGTATTTGCCAAGTAGCTCACCTCGGGAAATTTCAATGAAAACAAAATTTGGTATTTAAGCTTCCAATAAACTGGTTAATGGACATGTGAAAAGTTTACTGATAATATGGCTGAGTATGAGCGGAGGTTAACTGAGGGCCGAAAAATTAAAAATTCCAAATATCTCGGTTAATATTCATATTAGAGAAAATACGTATATAACGGCATTTATAGACAATTAAATTTACAATAAGATTGGTTCTATACAACTTTTCGATCGTACTTGTAATAACGGAGATATTTAGAATTTTTAAATTCTCCCCCACTAGCCCCTTACCCCTGCCCTCGGTCCGATTTTAACCGTTAACGAACTTGATCTTTAATAATGTATGAATATATATATATCATTGTGAGGAATTTCTATCTGCTCCAGCGGTTGGAATTTTTGTTTTCCAAATTTTTGATGGAAATGCGTCCATCTTCGTCAGGCATAAATTTGATTTGAATGGCTACTTCAATTAGTCATATGTTTCGGAGTTTTACTTTATTTTGTATGGCTTTCCACGTTTCAGAAAGTATGACACCGTCCACGCCGTTTATAGTATTTTTCCTCTTATTTATTTCTAGGGCTTCCAGGACTAATCTTTTACCGAGGTGGTCCTCTCTTGTAAAAGCTTTGTCTCGTCAAATTTAATTTGGTAAGGACAAATACTTGCGTCTTTGGCAATGGCGGATGTTTTTGTTCTGTTATGTTTTAGATCTGTTATGTTTTAGATCTGTTATGTTTAAAATAAAATAAAACTCCAAAACATATGATTAATTGAAGTAGCCATTCAAATCAAATTTATGCCTGACGAAGATGGACGCATTTCCATCGAAAATTTGCAAAACAAAAATTCCAACCGCTGGAGCAGATAGCCGAAATCCTCACAATGACGATACTTCCCAGCGATGCAGCCTCAAAAATAGAATATATATATATATATATATATATATATATATATATATAACTATGTCTCTTTCATCATTTATTAGGTAGGATCGATGGACATTCGAGGAAAGTTTTACGAAAATCGGGTAATGACTACGACGTAAATAGCTGATTTCCCCAGGGTACACTTCGGAAATATGCTTAGTTTACGCAGCCCCTGCGTCACGGACTTTTAGTTCTCACTGTACGCCTCAAAGTTCCTTAGCCGCAGCCTAGAGACATACCAGATCACAATTTTTACTTAGTGTTTGATCCACTCGAGGTAAATCCCCAACTATGTGATAAAACCTTCTCCAGCTGTTGTTTGGGAACTCGTCCAACAGAATATGAAGGTATTGAGCAATGTTGTTTTTCTGTTCTGCAGAGAAAGCCACGATTTCTGCCAGGCCTCTCGTCAAATGACGAGACGGCTTCTTCCGTATATTGTTTATCTATGGCACTTCTTAATCTTTCTATTTGCTCCAGATACATTTTTGCTCACCTATCAAATGCCACAGATATAACCCAAATAATTTCGCCGGTTTATTGACTCTATATGTGAGAGATACTCAAGACCAATAGTGATTGTTTCATTCCATTTATAGTGTTGTTTTTTTTCAATTTGACGAACAAACTTCATTTCGAATGTCCCACTCTAAAGTCCGAAGTGTAGTATGAAAGCAACGACTGGTTTAAGGATTGGGATTATTATGATTTGGGCAATCAACAACTAGGGTGTTATGCCCTTTATAGTAGTACTAGCTCAGATACCCGGCTTCGCTCGGGAATTCATTGGAGGCTGAATGTTGATGGTTTTTTTTGGCAAGGCTTTATTTTGCACAATATTTTGACATTTACCCGTCCCAGTGTTTAGGGTTAATACCCGTCGTTTCTGTGGATTTGTTAATAATAAAATTAATTAATTATGCAAGAATTCACTGTTCTCCATATTGTCATATTTCCCGCTTCCTGTGCATTATGCATAGATTTGAATTATTAAGGACTAAATATTAACATACATTTGAATTAATTTTTCCAGCTGAGGTACCTGGTAGTTCATATTGAACAGAATTCTTAAGTAAATTTCTCTAAATAACAAAATAAACAACTTTTGTTATGTGAATATTTGCCGAAACTACAATAGGAAACGAAATATCATTATTTTTAATTTCAGGTCTCCCTTATAACCCCCACTCCTGCCTGTCCCTAGAAATAGTATGGCTTTTTATAAGGAAGGTGTTAGTGCTAATACACATACTGAGTGTTTTATTTAGTTCGGTTGAGTCTTTTGTGCCAAATAAAATTTTTCACTTCCGCTATAATTTTTAGCGTATATCTCGTTTATAATTCGGTATAAAAAAAAGTGTATATAACAAAAGTTACTCTAAATAGCAAAATAAACAACTTTTGTTATGTTCATATTTGCCGATAAACCAATAGGAAACGAAATATCGCTATTTTTAATTTCTGGCTTACCTTAAAACCCCCACTCCTGCCCGTCCCTAGAAATGTTGGTATGGCTTCTTATAATGAAAGCGTTAGTGCTAATACACATACCGAGTTTTATTTATTTCGGTTGGGTCTTTTGTCCCAAATAATATTGTTGACTCCCGCTATAGTCATAAGCGTATAACTCATTTAAACTTCGGAATACGATGAAAGTGTTTATGACAAAAGTTACTCTAAATAACAAAATAAACAACTTTTGTTATGTGCATATTTGCGAAAAAAAACAATAGAAAACGAAATATCGCGACTTTTAATTTCAGGCCTCCCTTATAACCCCCACTCCTGTTCGTCTCAGAGAAAATTAATATAGCCTATCTCTCAAGTTGGACCAGACTGCTCACGGTGTGCCAATTTAATTTAAAATCGGTTAAGTAGTTTAGGAGTCCATCGCGGACAAACATCGTGACAGGAGATTTATATATATATTAAGATAATGCTGGTTACAAGTCCCGGTTTTACTCTATGTCTTAAATAATATCCACTAATATATTGTATATACCGCTCTTGTCATATCCTAAGAGTATTGAATTTACTAATTTTCTATACAATTATTTCTTAACTAAATCTAAAAATACATTTTTATTTATTTATATTTACTTAAAGAAGTGTGCAGTAGTAACACGAGTTACGTTGTACCTATTTACAATTCTTACAACTGGCTTAATATTTTTATTTGCCTTTATATTTGTATAATAATTATTGAACATTTTTTAAAATTGGCAATATACTTGTTTATCCTATATAATAATAGTATATACACTTTTTTCATTATATATTATATTACATAAACATATATTGTCTCCCTTACAAGTACATTACAACTGGCATTATAATTAGCCAATCATGCAATTAAATGACTTTTGCTTTTAATATATGTACTTTTTTTCTGTTTTTTTTTTTTTTATTTATTTATTCATTTTCTTGCAAGTAATTAAAATCCATTTATCACACACTTACTCATACATACACTTACTGCATTTTTTTAAATAGATAAAAGCAACTTGGACGCCTGGTTTTAATATACGAATGGGAAATAAAAATGAAGTTGGAAAGCCATTTCCACTAGGAAAATAGGGAAGAGGTTTCCCCATTTGTTAATTTTGAAAATAGAAAATCTCGAAGAAGAGAATCTTAAACAGTTTGAAAAAGCGAGGAGGAGAAAGGAAAATGTCAGTGAGAAATGAGACAAGGTAAGCCAACGAGACAGTTGCAGAAGCGGGCTTCACTTTATGAATAGGTGTCCCGTAGCTAGCACGTACAACGCCACATCAGCCCCAAGTATGGGCTTATATAAAACATCTCTATGAACACTTATCACTATCATCTATTTTATCACAACTCTCACCCTGATTATATCACTTCGAAAGTCCTCTTTTTAATGACCGTAGCCGCTATTTTTATCCTTAAACGTGAATAAAAAAGTTATGGTCACGCTTTGCACGATTCCATAAATGCCTAACAGTCTGGGGTTTAATAATATCTGGAATAGAAGTATATATTTTTTTCTTTCACGCCCTGTCATTTTGATACGCCTCACTATTATATTCACAGTTGTGAGAAGTGTTTCTAACTATTCAATAATGCTTGATCATCTGATATTAATAAAGCCCGCTCATATTATATATTTATAATAAACTATTTATATTCTTTATACTACAAACGTTGTGTGTTTCATGCATTTCATAATTTTCATTTTCGTACCTCTCTAAACTCCCCTTCCCATAGATCGACTTCCAGTATAATGATGAGCAATTAATGGCCCAGAGTTCACCACATAATGTAGTCTTCCTACAATGAATGTTTATTTTTCAATCACCAAATCAGTGGCAATTCAAGTATTCTACAAACGTTGTGTGTTCCATGGATTTCATAATCTACCCAAATATTTTCTCTTGTAAGCTTATCTCCGAATTCAAGCGCTACGGAGCTTCGTAATTATAAAAATAAAGTTAGTTCTAATGACTCAATTTACAGTGTAACGTTTTAACGCACTTTTCTTCAAACTCGATATTTAAACATTTTATGTAAAAAAGAAGATCAGGTTCGTTAATGGCAGAAATCGAACAAGTAGGAGAAGGGGTTAAGAGGCTGGACGTTTCGAAAATTTTAATATCTTCGTTAATATACATGGGATCGAAAAAGTGAATAGGATCAATCATATTGCAAATTTAATGTTCTATGAATGTTGTTATATACGTTTTTTTCATTATCCATAAGGTTTTTAATTTATTAACCAAGATATTTGAATTTTTCAGTTTTCAGTCTTCAGGAAACCCCCCTCCTACTTACGCCATATTAACTGTTATATTATGAAACACTTTATTTGAAGCGTAAATAATAATATTGTTCTCATAGAACTTTTATGTTTTGAGATAAACGCAATAGTTGACGGACATGGGAAATCTGCTTAGTTAAAGCAGCCGTGTCAGACATTTTATTTTTAATGATCGGTCTCATCAGAGGCATTTTGAAGGTCTTTATTAAAAAAAAAGAAAAAGAAATAATAAAGTAAAAGGATATCGTGAGAGAATGAGTAATAAGGTAGCCTCCACAATAGCTACAGCAAGGCAAACTGACAGAGGGCAACATTAAATGCCTTAATATTTGTCCCCTAAAGATATTCTTGAAGTTTTTGGTTTATTTTCCTTTTTCATTAAATGCCTGAAGATGGCACAGAATTGGTGAAACCGGTTGTCTCGACTGACTTTCTTTTCCTGTCCTAACTCAATTTAAGCTCAGCCTTGTACAGACTTAATGTACGCCAATTTATTTCAATGTTTTGATAACTTATGATATCCGTTCCTCGTAGAAAGCCATAGAATTTGGGTAAAAAATGGTTTCCAGCCAAGTCACATGTTTTTTACTTCTTGTTGGGTGCAAAAGAAATTTTGTACCCTATGGAAATTCCAGTTTTCATAATTCAACAGAACTATCAATTTTAACCGCCAATTATTAAATAAGACCGATGTATACAATGAATCGTTGTTAGGTCAAAAAAATGTAGAACACATTCTGCCAAGAAATTAAGTCAACAAATAAATATATCACACAACTTAAATCAATGACGATGCAAAAGCTTTCAGTCGATATATAATAAACTCTGCTTGTAGCCCAGTTTTTAATATCTATTTTCACTCCCTTTAATACTCATCCTGCACAGCTCATTAGGAAATGTTATATTCTTTTGTGTAAAAGAAATGTAACAAAAAAGTAATAAATAAATAACAAAAACAATTAATTACGGGGACTTTTGGAAATGGTGCATATTAAAGCAATAACTTCATGGGCACTTGGATCTGTGGGTTGAAATGAGGTTAATGAAATGCGGTTGAAATGGGGTTCGCCACAAGAGTAAATGAAGTCACTGGGAAAGGACTCCTCTTAGAAATTAAGCAGGAACCTTTATTAAAAAAAAAGTCCACGAGGCAGATGCTGCGTAAACTAAGCAGATTTCCGACACACTTGAATATGATACGCTAATGACCACAAATCACCATCTGCCCACTTTTTCTCCCGCAGGAAGAAGCCTATGTAAAGAGGAAATATAATTTTAGTTGGACTTCATATGTTTAGTGAGTTTCAGTAATGCTTAGTATTAAGAGGGAAAATCGGATGAGTAGAAAAAATACTCATAACTCCCGATATATATTCCGGTCAAATGAAACTTACATAAAACAATATTTACAGAAAATTAATATTACAACATTGGGAATGTAAAATCTAAATGTAAAAATGGAATCGAAATATTTCGAATTTTCTATTATCAGTTGCGACTATAGGTCTATTTACAAAAAGTTGATAATTAACTCCTTTAACTTTCAAATTATTATGTTTAGAACAACAATAGTATCGCAAAGAATATTGCATTTTCATCAAGGTTGGCGATGTTTTTCAGTCATAGCAACGGTGACGTATCATTTTTCATTGCACACATTATCTAAACCCAACCCTCTTATGATTTCAGCCATTAACGAACTTAATCTTTAGTTTGATATGACAGGTTTAATATCTAGTAACAACATTTACCGCCGTAAGAGCGTTAAGAGAGAATGTTGTCAACTTCTAGGTAGGAAAGGTGGACAACTAAAAAAATGTTTTACGGGTCTTTTTTAATTGGATTATGAGTATAATTTAGTAGCTGATTTCTTTAAAGGAAAATTTTTAAACAAAGCAATAAGAAATGTCAAAGGACCTGTCTTCCAGACTCCGAGTACAACCAGGCTACGACGATGGGCAACTAATCGTTGCGCTGAGCATACTGCTAATTGTGAAGGAACGGAGTAGATTCATACATGAAAAAAAGAATAATTCGACTTTGGTATCTAAAGTCCCAAACACGTAAGGTATGAAGCCATATTATAATTGAAAATCCAAATTACTGTTAGGTTACTATCGGATCGAATATTTTATACAACCAATGTTGTAAGAATTTCTATTTTCTACAAAACATTCTTTTATAGGTTTATTCTCTGACTCCAATATTATCTGAGTTATGTGTAATTTTTTTTTATTTTTTTGTTTAGTACTTTGTAAACCCCCACTTCTACTCATCCGATGTTCACTTTAAGCCTCAGTTACTAACATCTCTAGTACAACTAAAATTTTAATTACTCATTACGTAGGATCCTTTCTGCGAGACAAATAGAGAATTGATGATGAGATGAGAAAACAACAAGGTCCTGACGGACTTTTTCTTTGCACCACATGCCAAAAACACATGTGTGACTACTGTTTAAGGTGATCTTTGCTCCTTCATAGGATCTAAAGCCGAAAAGTTTTCATTTTTTTTTCTCCAATAATAGCCTAGGAATTTGTAGTATTAATTGTCAATGAGCAATAACAACTGACTTTAAAACCCAGTAATGACGTCCCTGGGTGGAATTCAGTCGGTTGCTAGACGGCGATAGAGGAATTAGGTCGCTGAAAGTGAAGATGGAGCCCCGGTAGTTAGTAACAAAGCAAATGAAGAGAACTGTAGCTTCTAATTACACTGGAAACAAATCAAACAGTCGGAAAGCCTCAAACGGCAACAAACTGACTAGGTCAGGCCTGACAGAGCCTCGCATGTTCACTCCAACCTAACACATCACTTCACAGCCAATACTTCACTCCAGTTCACTCTAGCTTCATACAATCACTATTCTAAACAGTAAAAAGCACCCCTTTGTATATGTATAAATCAACTCAAATGAAATTTTCTAAAACTTGACAGAAGCTGGACATGACAGGTTATGCGTACTACATTATAATTTAATTTCGTATTTCAAAGTTTAAAAAATCCGTCACGCAGGTGATGCGTAAACTAATCAGATTTTCCACGCACTGGAATATGAAACACTGATTATCCCATTTCATCAGCAATTCTCTATTTATCGGGAAGTAAGAAACCTACATAAATAGAGATTCAAATTTTACCTAGACATGACATGTTTAATGACTAAGGGATTTAAGTGAAAATCGGATGAATTGGAGTGTGGATTTAAGGCTGAAACCAAAAATACACACAACTCTATTAATATTGGAGCTAGAGAAAACATGTTATAAGAATAGTTAGAGTAAATTTAAATTCCATCAACATTGATTTATATAAACTTTTTATTATCTATCTCATAGTAACCAAATATGTTGAACAGCCCTAACCACCCTAACCAGATTTTAGCCACTAACGAACTTGATCATTAGTTTCAAATGAGCCGCTCATATCTCATTTTATATATATTACTAGCTCAGGTACCCGGCTTCGCCCGGGAATTCATTTGAGGCTGAATGGTGATGGTATTTTTTAGCAGGCTTTACATTGCACAATATTTTGACATTTACCCGTCCCAGTGTTTAGGATTGATACCCATCTTTGCCGTGGATTTGCTAATAATAGAATTATTTGTTCGATAAGGCTTCACAGTCTTCGATATTTTTATATTTTCCGTCTCTTATACATGTAAATATGGTGAATTTTTATTTCAGGGTTCCCTTTTAACCCCCCTCCCGTTCGAACCTAAAACTTTTAATATAACTTATAATCATGGAAGAAGAATTAATGCTAATTGACATACAGAGTTTTGTTAAGTTCGGTTCAGCCGTTAGTGCCCGCTAAAGTTTTAACGTATAACTCATTTATACTTAGGTATACGACAAAAGTGTATATAACAAAAGTTACTCTAAATAACAAAATAAACAACTTTTGTTATGCGCATATTTACCGAAAACCCAATAGAAAACGAAATATCGCGATTTTTAATTTCAGGCTTCCCTTATAACCCCCACTCCTGTTCGTCTCAGAGAAAATTAATATAGCCTAAAGTCTAAGTTAGGTTATTAGTAATATACATACCAAGTTTCATAAAATTCGGTTCAGCCGTTTATGCGTGAAAAGGTAACAAACAAACATACACGAAAGAATAAAAATGCAGATATGGTGTCTATGACATGTGCCACGAAAAGTTATAGTGAAATTTCTTGAAAAAAATCAATGTACAGACAGAGGTTACATTTTTATATATATATATATATATATATATATATATATATATATATATATATATATATATATATATATATATTCATAATATAATTTGGAAGGGCCTCATTTTCGTATCCACTATGAAGGATCGGTAGGCATTGAGGACATTTTTCAAAAATCACGTCATGACCACAACCTTAAGAGAAATTTAAAATAAAACTGGCGATCGAAAAAAATCTAGAAAGTTCAAATAATGTATGTTTTAATGTCGCTAATAAAAAGTTCAAATATAGATATGATAGGAGGTAATTTCAAATAATTTGCAGTTATTGGTAGACTAAGATTCCACTATTATCGATTGTTCTTCATTTTATAGAATCCATATTTTGTCAGTGGGTTGATATCAGCAGAGTAGGAGAGGGGATTTACTCAAGGCCGAAAATTAAAACAAAATGCAAATATGTAGGTTAATAATCAAGTTAGTGAAAAAAAAAACATGCATAACAACATTTATAGAACATTTAATTTGCAAAAAGACTGGTTGTATAAACTTTTTCGGACGGAGATATTAAGGATTTTAGGAATTTCCCCATCTAAACTCCGTCTCTCACTGGTCAACTTTCAGCCATTAACGAACTTGATCTTTAGTTTTAAATAAAACGTTTAAATATCGAGTTTGGCAACGATCAAACCTAAATTTACGACCGCTAGAGCGTTAACAGCCATACAAATAATTTTGAATGGATCTCACTTTCGTCATCTCCTGGGTAGGATCGATGGACATTGGAGGCAATTTTTTAAAATATCGTCATTAGTACGACCTCAATAGCTGATTTCCCTTAAAGGAAATCTGCTTAAAAAACACATATTAAAATCCTAACTTAATACCTAAATAAAAATATGTTTTGGCATTTTATCGGTATAAATTTATTGGTCTAATTGTAAGTAAAAGAGGCAATAATTACTACTGGTGGATCAGTAATGGGATGGTGTGTATGATGCTGGCAGTATCTTAATTAGCCAACCCACTCCTATCAGTAGAATTATCAGTCACGTTCTAATAGTTGGGAGAAACGCGCTTTCCCAACCTCTCTGCCCCATATACAGTTATTTACTCCTAAAACAGATTATTACCTCCTATATGCCATATTAAGCCAACAAAATCAATGTTTATTGCTAATAGGCCCATTTTTGACAAGCAAACCTTAATATTTGTGCTTCACTACTTCTTTAAACCCAACTAAATAAACGATATTCTTGCCTTTGTCCGAAGGTCAGATAAATAAAACAAGCCAACTGTTGACTTCAAGTACGTTAAAGATGAAATTTTGCCGATTGGTAGAAAATCCAGAAACGTAATAGAAAAAAAAAATCCGGTCACGCGAAGGGTCTTCGAAAACTAAGCAGATTTCCCACGTGCGTTAGTGGGGGTTTACTGAAGGCAGAAAACAAGTAAGGACTAACAAATCACCTAATACTCAAGTTACGAAAAACATCACTGAATAATAATTATAGAACATCAATAGTTTATGAAGATTGGTTATATAACATTTTACGATCCGAGTCATTATAACGGGGATACTTCGAATTTTTGAACCCCCCGCCTCTAAACCCCCTGCCTTCTGGTCCGATTTCTGCCATTAACGAGCGTTACGAACGAACGAACGTTCTTTTTACATAAAACGATTATCTACCGAGTTTGGTAATGATGCAACAAAAATTCTGACCACTAGAGCGTATCTAACAGACATATATGTATACAGTTTTGAACGTACCTCATTTCCATCATCTCCTGGGAAGGATCAATGGACATTTGAGGAAATATTTGGAAAATCGTTGCATTAGTACAATCTCAATATCTGATTTCCCTAAAGGAAAATTTTCTGATAATATGACAGAGCCACCAGTATGTATATTCATCCCAATATCAATAACAAATATGATCTTTAGTGTTAACTGAAATGGCGAAATATCAAGTTTGGTATAGATCAAACAAACATTTTCAAGTAAAGAACGAAAAATCTTAGCTAATGAAGTATTTGCATGTGTCATAATTTAATAGTTCAATAAAAATCATATTCGATATTTAAAACTGTAATGAAGAGGGAGAGGATATAACGGCTTATAGTTATTATGACATGAGTAGGAGAGGCGGTTTAGTGGAGGCTGAAAACTAAAAAATGAAAATATCTTAGTTAATAATCAAGATAGTGAATGACCATACTTAACAACATTTACAGAACATTATCTTTGCGATAAGATTGATTCTATACAATTTTTCGATCCAACGCATAATAACGGAGATATTTCGAATTTTCAGAATGCTCTTCTCTAAACTCCCCCCCCCCTCACTGGTCCGATTTTAGCTTACATCTACTCATGACAAGGATATAAAAGTATTTCTTAAAGAGACAATAGATGTCTAAAAAGCGTTTCACATAGCGTTACAACATCATTATTGAAACTGCTTTAGGTGTCTTGAATCTTCTGAGTCCTTTCGACAGTAAATAATTGGGTCTGAAATAATTTTACAATCAATAGTTAAGGGCTATCAAGCAGGAAAAAACTGTTAGTCCTGAATATTTCATCATAAAGAGTCATAGGAGCAAATTCAATAAACATGTTTTGACTCACTGAAATGGGTTTATTAATTTGCTTTCCAGCCAGAGTTGAAAACGAATATAAAATGTTACATTGCATACAAACATTTGAAGTACATAAAATTGTACATAATAAATGTGCAGTCCATATTCTCATAGAATAAATGACTAATACGGTAGAAGCGAAAATTGAACTCTAATAACTGACTCAAAAATTCACCTACAACTATTTAAAAAAGTCCGTCACGCAGGGGCTGCGTAAACTAAGCAGATTTCCAACGTGAAGTTTTATAATAGGGAAATTTCAGAATAGAGAGTCATACAGTTACGGGAACGGCACGAACTAGCTCTTGACGGAAACTCACGACTAGACCCGAAGTTAGCCGATCTCATCTCAGAAGCTGAAAACAGGAAAATGCAAATATCTCGGTTAATATTCAAGATACAGAATACATGCACATAACATTATTTATAGCAAATTTAATTTGCAATAAGATTGATTCTATATAATTTTTCGATTTGACGTATAGTAACGGAGATATTTCGAATTTTCGAAAATCCTCCCCACTAAACCCCCCCTCCCACTGGTCCGATTTTAGCCATTAACGAACTTGATCTTCATTTTTGCAGAAAACGTTTAAATATCGAGTTTGGTAACGATCAAACGAAAATTTGCGACCGTAGAGCCGTTAAAATACAAATACATGTATAATTTTGAACGGATCTCATTTTCGTCATCTCCTGGGTAGGATCGATGAACATTTGAAGAAATTTTTTGAAACTCGTGTTATGAATAAGACCTCAACAGCTGATTTCCCTTAGGGGAAATCTGCTAATAAAAACAAGGCTCTGTACAGGAAAATTGTCAAATAGATTTTAGAACGATTAAATACTAGGTAGTTTTCGACGTTATTAAGCAACCTTCTCAAGATCCTTTATTCTAAATAATTAGATAAATAAAATAATAAGTGCAATCACTCAGAAGTAATTTGAGAATAGTTAATATTGATAAGAAATTAGATGTTGTGTTTGTCAGCAAATATAGGGGTAAGGACATTTGAAAATTCTCTTTGTGCCTTTGCGATTCTTCCTTATCATACCTAAAAATTATTTAGTTGCAAACATTGTACAGCCTCATAAAATCTCTCATACACTACTAGTGTTAGTCGTTTCTTCCGAGTAACATAATGTCTGGGATGAGTGCACATGGAACTCACAAAAGTTTGGGAAACAAAACCACTGTTTAATAATTAAGTTGTAAGTTAAACATAAATTTCCAGTTGAAAGACTTTTATAGGTATTCACTTGAAAAAAAAAGGGAGGGAAAAAAAAGGAGCTGACGAGGTAGGGAGACCGAAATAACTGAATTAGCGGGAATAGAATCTAATTATGAGTGGAAACATTAAGAAAAGTGCTAACTGTTGCTAAACAGAAATAGAATTATCGCCAGAGTGTTATGCCACTCTCTCCCTCTCACTCGCTCTCTCATTCATTAAGCAGGGTTAAATAGACTTTAAAATTAAGTATAGTATTAAAATGGCAAAAAAAGTGACTAACTATTTTAAATCTTTTAAATTAGATACTTACCTTCTTTACATAAGACCATAATGAGGGGAGACATTTCTTTAAATTCAATCTTATTCTTCAAAAAAAATCCACCATTAGTTCAAGAAGTTTTGACGGAGAAAAATTGAAAATAGTTGGAACTCTGGGCTTATAGAAAACACCATTACATTTTTTGCTCATCTTTATACTTTTTCATAAAACACCCCGAGATTCATTAGTTTGACATTCCTCCTGTACTTTTTTCTTATTCTCCTAGATATATTCCACAGGACATTTTACAACGAGCAGGGTCATTTTATTTTATTTAAAAGTAAATTAAAGATTTTAATTTTAGTGAATAACATATTTGTCTTAGCATACCTAACAAATGGTTTCCGAAAGGGAGGGATTAGAAAAACTAATGATTTACGTGACTTACGCTCATGTTTAGTGTGTATCCTTTTAAGAGAGTATGGCCATTTGGAAAACCATAGGTCCGTGAATCAATTTTATTTGGTTACTCCGCCCCCCCCCCGTATTCCTTCAAATCTCTTGTTGAAATATATTTTTGTTTGTGTGTGAGACCTCTTGTTTTTTAACGCATTACCTTTTGGACTGAATTTGCATTATCTTACTATCATTTTTCCCCCCCAAAATTTGTAAATTTTATTTTATTATCCACCTAGACCAGGTAGGGAGTAGGGAGCTCACCAGTAATTTCTTCGGCGCTGTCAGGAATAACAAAACACATTTTCTGTTCATTTACACCTGCAAGTTCAGATTTAACGCTTTTAACATATATCCCAGCAGAGAAACGAGTTATTTAGCTCGCATTCCTGTCCCAATTTTTGGGGAAAGTTCTTCAAATGTCGATTAATTTATCGTGTAGATCAAAAAATTAGATCTCATAGGGTAGTCGTAAAATGTTTTTGAAATATTTCAACCACTCCTCCCACCACCCTCTCTATTATTAGAGATAATTTTCAGTAAATATCAAATTGGTCCATCGTAATTTTTTTTTTAAATATCTTGGCGTCATTCTATACCTTAAAACCAGAATTGATAAACTACTTTTCAAACGTAAGCTCGTTTTGTAGGAGAAAATATATAGTCTCAGTCGTGATTACCTAAACTAAGTTGGTTATTTATTTGAGATGCCACTACAATGGCGATTCATCTTTTAACCTGTTAGGATATAATTTATCAAAATTAAATAAATATTAAAAGTTTTACAAAGCTAAATTTTACAAATGTAAAAAATAAATAGAACCATGAAGCTACAATGGCTATTCATCTTTTAACATGTTTGAATATAATTTTACAAAATTAAATAGATATTAAAATATTTACACAGATAAATTTTACAAATGTATAAAATAAATAGAATAGACAAAACTAAATATAAATTGTTAGTATATTTACAACATGAGGAAAAACCCCAAAATAAAAGACTAAAAAAAAAGTTAAACTGGAAGGAGGCAACTTATATTCCATGTACAATGCTTACCTAACCTCAGTAGAGTAGTAATAAGTGAAAATTACCAATAGGGGTTTACTGAAAGCGGAACTCATTACAAAAAATACAAATATCTATGTTAATACTCATTATACGGAAAATATGTATATAACAATATTTATAGTAAATGTAATTTGCAATAATATTGATTTTATACAATTTTTGGATCCCAAGTATAGTAACGAAGATATTTCGATTTTTCGAAAATCCTCCCCTCTAAACCCCCCCGAAATCGCATCATGAGTCCTGCTTCAATAGATCATTTCCCTTAAGTGAAATCTGCTAAAAGTGTTATAGTCAGTAATAAGATTGAAGGCAAGCTAATCTAGACATTGACAAAACAAAACTCCAAATGATGCTGCAAATATTTTTTTATTCATTGATAAGCAAATTTCGCTGAATAATATATTCAATATGAGAGCACTCTGAAATAATTTGCAATGCTTTACATAACAATTTCGATTACTCAATGCTTATAGAATGGTTATTTGTCAATAAAATGCTCAGGAGTAATTTAAAAATTACGAACCATTAAAAAGAGTAAATGCCTCACGTAGGTGCTGGTGTACTAAGCAGATTTCCCTACTTTTTGGAAACCAAGCCGATGACGTCAGCCCATAATCTATTCTTCTCGTAATATTAAGCCTATGTAAACAGGGTTTGAAATTTAATTTGGGCAGAAAAGTGTTTGCTACAGATGCTTAACTAAAAAAAGTCCGTCACGCAGGGGCTGCGTAAACTAAGCAGATTTCCCACGTGAAGTTTTACAATTGAGAAATCTGCCTAATAACAACTGTAGTAGTAAGAAACCTCTAAACCTAAAACTTTATTTAGGGCGTAATAACCCAGTAGTTTCTAGCCCCAAAAAACAGTTAACCTAACCTCTAAACCTATTCACGAGAGATGAATAGTTATGGAAATGGCCACCAGAGCTTTCGGCGGAAAGTCCGAACATGCAGATTACAAATGCAAATATCTCGGTTAATATTCAAGATAGAGAATAAATGCATATAACAATATTTATAGTAAATTTAATTTCCAATAAGATAGGTTCTATACAATATTTCGATCCAATGCATAATAACGGAGATATTTTGAATTTTTGAAAATCCCCCCCTCTAAACCCCCCCTCCCACTGGTCCGATTTCAGCCGTTAACGAACTTAATCTTCCTTTTTACATAAAACGATTAAATACCGAGTTTGGTGACGATTAAACAAAAATTGCGACCGCTAGAGTGTTAACAGACAAATATATATATATGTATATATATATATATATATATATATATATATATATATATAGTTTTGAACGGACCTCATTTTCGTCATCTCCTGGGTAGGATCGATGGACATTTGAAGAAAAATAGCGCAAATTCCGTCATGAGCACCACCTCCATAGCTGACTTCCCTAAAGGAAAATCTGCTAAAAATTACATCGGCAGCATTTCAATTAGTGAATTCTTTTCTGGTGAACTTTAAGATTATTGAAAGCAGTAAATTCATTGGAAAATTTGCAATTTCGCCGTTAAAGGGATATTTTGCAAAACTATTTCCATCTTTAACCATGCCTACGAAACTCGCACCGATCTCATTTTTATTGCGTCACTTACTTAAGAAAGGAGAAACCTTATTTAAATGTCTGACAACTTGCGAGATAGATATAATTGCGTCATCTCATAAAACTCTGGGTCTTAATGGTACAATTTTCGTAGTATAATGACCCTGATTTCTCTCTTCTATTTTACTCGTGCAATTTTGAATAATAGATAATGGGGCTCAATTGAGCGAATGAGCCGATTCATTACTAGAAGAGTTATTTATACCTACTTTATACCACTCGAAAAAATAATTTCAATTTAATCAACATCAATTTTCATAATTGAGCTGGTAACGGTACACGGAAATAACACATATGCGCACGTACATTCATTAATAAATCATTAAATTAACTATTAGTCAAGTTTTCAGCTGACCTCCTTCATAGAATACCGCCTAAAAAAGTTTTACTCATGACACGATTTTCGAAAAATGTAATCAAAAACATCCACCGATGCAACGCAAAAACAATGATACACATAGAGGAATATATAGATCTAAGATGTAAATACATTAGCGCATAGAACTTTCGTTCTTCGATATTTTAATGTTTCGTGTGCAACTAATCGTCAACTTATTTAATGTGGGTTACAGATGAGGTAAAATTTACAATATTGTCCAATTATAATTCAAATATCCTTCTTAATAGGGCCAGATCGGGAAATATTTATGAAGAATCTGATTGATTAAGAAATTTACTCTAGACAGTTGCACTACTTATTCTTATCTAATTTAAATATTAATTCATTTATCTGCATTTTTGAGTATTTAAATTTCAGATACATCACAGATCTCCTCGAGCAATTTTCACTTAATGTGGAATTTAAAACCCAGCTTAAATTTAAAATTTTATTTACGTGGAAGCTCTAAGAGTAATGTAGAAAATATAATATATGAAGTCATCTGACTAGCATTGCACTAAGTGGGGCATCTGATTTGTTCACTCTGGTCCTGCGTGAGGGTTTTTATTTATTAGGTTCAGGACAATAAATAAATCATAAGACAAAGGGTTTAAGAAGCGATGCACCTTAGGCAGGTGTTAATCCAGTTGGCGAGATAAATGACCACATTGATTAAAGTTCTTAGTCTTCTTCCAGCGGATTTCCCTTCAGGTAAATCAGATGTTGAGGTCGGACTCATGACGCGATTTCCGAAACATTTCCTCGAAATGAGGTCCGTTCAAAACTGTATATATATATATATATATATATATATATATATATATATATTTATATATATACACGATAGGTTATTATTAACCTAAAGATCAAGTTCATTAATGACAGAAATCCGACTAGTGGGAGTGGGGGCGGTTTCGATGGGGAATTTCGAAAAAATTTTATATTTCTCCGTATTCATATTACAAAAAATATGACGTCATCAATAACGGTTTTACGTTCTTGTCTCGAAAATATTTATGAGATGTATACCGTATTGAGACGATATTAGTTATTGACAGAAATCGTACCAGGAATAAAGGGAGGATTGGAAAATTCAAAATTCCTGAGTTATGATGTGTCGGATGGAAAAACTTTATAGAGGCAATCTTCTTCAAGTATTGAAGCACTAAAATTGTTGTTATATACATTTTTTCGTTACTCAAGTATGAAGTCAGTAATCCATACTTTCTTGTTTCTAAGCTTCAGTTACTCCCTCCCACCCCTTCTACTTATTGGTTTTATATATATAGAAATTGAGGCTAAGTGGTGAGTTGAGGTCACAAGTATGCTATACCACGTGAGGAATCTGCTTATTTTACGCTGCCCCTACGTGACGGACGTTTAGCGGATTTCCCTTAAGGGAAATCAGCTATTGAGGTTGTACTCATGACGGAAGATTCGAAATTTTTCTTCAAATATCCATCGATCCTATCTAGTAGATGACGAAAATGAGGTCCGCTCAGAACTGTATATATGTATATATATATATATATATATATATATATATATATATATATATATATATATATATGTATGTATGTATGTATGTATGTATATTTGTCTGTTAACGCTCTAGCTATCGCAAATTTCGTTTGGTCGTAACCAAACTCGATATCTAATCGATTCATGTAAAAAGAAAGTTCAAGTTCGTTAAAGGCTGAAATCGGACCAGTGGGAGGGGGGGGGGTTTAAAGGGGACGATTTTCGAAAATTCGAAATATCTCCCTTACTCGACGTATCGAACAATTGTATAGAAACAATGTTATTGCAAATTTATTTTACTAATTTACTTGGCTTAAGATAACAAGGTTTCAACAAGTACAGAGAAAGCACTCTAGTTGCTGGATTAACTTCAAAGATTAAATAAAATATACAGAAATGCTAAAGATGGCTTATGATGACAAGGTTTCAACAAGTACAGAGAAAACAGTCTAGTTGCTGGATTAACTTCAAAGATTAAATAAAATATACGTAAATGCTAAAGATGGCTTAAGATAACAAGGTTTCAACAAGTACAGAGAAAGCACTCTAGTTGCTGGATTAACTTCAAAGATTAAATAAAATATACGTAAATGCTAAAGATGGCTTAAGATAACAAGGTTTCAACAAGTACAGAGAAAGCACTCTAGTTGCTGGATTAACTTCAAAGATTAAATAAAATATACGTAAATGCTAAAGATGGCTTAAGATAACAAGGTTTCAACAAGTACAGAGAAAGCACTCTAGTTGCTGGATTAACTTCAAAGATTAAATAAAATATACAGAAATGCTAAAGATGGCTTATGATGACAAGGTTTCAACAAGTACAGAGAAAACAGTCTAGTTGCTGGATTAACTTCAAAGATTAAATAAAATATAAAGAAATGCTAAAGATGGCTTATGATGACAAGGTTTCAACAAGTACAGAGAAAACAGTCTAGTTACTGGATAAACATCAAGGATTAAATAAAATGTACACTGAAAACCAAAAAAAAAAAATCCTATGTTGCATTCCATCTAGTTCTTAGTTGCCATCTCGTGCAGAAAAGAATGGAACCTATACATTGCCAAAAGTGAACTCATTTTTATTAAATCCAAAAGACCAAAGCTAAGGATAAGTGATTGGTTGAGTATAGGATTTTGGTGCGTGGGTTTGTATAGGGGATGACTGTTGTTAGGGGTGGCATGCTGCATGCAATACGCCACTCTCTCACACCCTACACCCCCAACCACTGTTTATTTAATTAGAGACAGTTCTCTGGTCTGGATATTTTGGGCTTCCAAACCTCAGTAATATACGCCAGTCTAATGCTAACTTCCACTTACCCGCATTCCAAATGCCGAGGAACTCACCCTTATTAGTTTAATTCCTGACTTAGGCATGCACTACTACTTCAAGTCGCTATGAGAAATAACAGGGGATCTCAAGTTAGGATCATAAAAGCGGGGTTAATAAAACACAGATAATTGGGCAGTTTTTATGTGGTTGAGGGCTGGAACATTATATATTTACTAAATTATACAAACTCCCTCCCGTCCATTACCCTACCCACGGACCCACGGAATAAGTAGTAACTCCCGAATCAATGATCCGGAGTTCTTAACACCGTCAATACTATTGCCAATAAGACATTAGATTACTGATAACATTCACACTCTAGAGCATAGAATGTGTTTAGCTGTTAACTAAGGGATTAAAGTGTTTTATCAGATTTCCTTACAGGGGTGCTATTTTCAAAGTAGTAATCCTAACTAGGAGAGACGAATAAGAGGGAAAAGAAATGAAAAATCGAAATATTTTCGTTCTATGAAAAGGATGAACATTTCGACACGTAGGGGCAGCGTATACTAAGAAGATTTCAGCCATTACGAAATTGATCATCATTTTAAAATAAAACGTTTAAATATCGAGTTTGGTAAAGATCAATCAAAAATTGCGACCGCTATATATATATATATATATATATATATATATATATATATATTTCTCTGTTAGCGCTCTAGCGATCATAACTTTTGTTTGATCGACAATTCTGAACGAACGTCATTTTCGTCATCTGGGTAAGATCTTGATATTTGAAGAAATTTTTCAAAAATCTTATCACAAGCACAACCTCGATCGCTTATTTCCCTTATGGGAAATTGGCTAAAATTCGAAACATTTTCGTTAATGACGGGGTGTCTAAAATGTTCTTGTTTTTTCCTGCTCTTTCCTTTTCCCTCATAAGTGAACATTAGGCATTCTATAATTCCATTTTGCCATAACTGTACCTAATTCTAAATTTACCGTATGTTCTTCTGCTTATATTTTGTTCAATATAGAAATATTAATAGGCTAGAAAAAGCAAGGCTAGAGAAAGGACCTTCTATTGACAGAATAATCAGGCATTTCAGAAGATCATTCTCAACTTGTCAAGTTTGTCAAGGGGTACATACCTAGTTCATTGTGACACCGCCAGGTAATTCCTTTACAGCCATGAAGAAGGGTTCATTTGTACATTCTTATAATCAAAAAACTTCAAGCGTTTCGCATACTTCACATCTCAATATTCAACCCACTTACCTGAAAAAAAATAATAAAAGAATTAGGACGAGGAATATCAGCAATATTTCATACCTTTCTTAAGCATATTTAATGAATCATTGTTTCATGACAATTCTAAATATTTCAAGATACTTTGATTAATAAATGAGTCCTAAATTTCTTGACAATAATAATGAATATTGAAAATTAACTGTGCCAAATCAAACACAGAGGAATATCTATATATAAAAAAAAGAGTTGTAACATTATCAGAGCTAAGCTAAACAAAATTACTTTTTATGTTCTCTATCAAATATCAGTATATTAATAATATAGTTATAGTTATCTATAAATTGATTGTTTCTGTTTCAGGTGAGTTCCAAGCCAGTACAATTTTAATGGAGGCTTTTTTCACACAGACAGATATGAGTAAGTAAAGGAAATATCTATCTGAAACCATGCCGAATATAGAGAGCAAAGAATCAAGAGACAAATGATGACAAACTGAGCTGCTATTGTTCAACCATACCCTCATTATGACGGGTCGTCAAAAGGTCCCAGATAATCTTGACACACATTCACAATTACTTAAACAGTTTCAAAACAGCTTAACTATTGTCACGTGTTTGGTAACACCACTCCGATTCAAAAGACATGACGTCGAAGCGCTTTTAGAAAATTATAAAGAAGTAATATCTTTATAAAAAAATGAAAAAAAATAAGAACGTAAGGGCGATTTTCACTCGTGGTTTTATTAAAATGGGGTGAACAAGAAAAAGAACAAAGACAAGCCTACAAAGCGTTTAAAGTAAATAATAGGATTGATTGCCACCCATAATAGTTTAAAATTATAGAAAACGTTTTACCAACTGATCGTAATTCATTTCGTATTATATCACTACATTTGGAAACACAACACAAGAAAAAGTCAAGTTGTTATGCACCGACTCGTCGTGTGCCTTATTGAGTATTAAATATATCTTTACAAACAATTCAATAGTACACAAATAAATAATTAAATACAAATGCCCCGAGGGCTAAAAGGATTCCTCTACTTCATGTGGATTCCAAGCAACGTAGGAATAGATGGAAACGAATAAAGCAAATTTAGCAGGCAGAGAAGCCCACCAACTCGATTTCATCACCCCAACAACAATTACATCTACATAGCTCTATCAACCACTTAAAGAAGATATTGATAAAAAATGCAAATGTGGAACGAAACCCAGAAAAAATATACTAAAAACTATTAAAACCTCCATCCGTCCATGGAAATATTAGATAAGAGAGATCAGACGAGGTGAAATACTAGGAAGGCCACACATATCAATATCAAATTTAATAAGGATCAAACAAAAATTGCGATCGCTAAAGCGTTAACAGACAGACACACTACACACACACACACACACACACATACAGTTTTGAACGGACATCATTTTCGTCATCTCTTGGGCATACAATACAAGCGTCTCGTCCCTACACATTGAGCTCGCAGTGAACGAATCCACCGAAATATACCGAATGAAAACTATGCCTTGCGACTGGTAATGAATACGGTTGGTTTTGAAAACCACGAAAATGACTGAAGCCCTGTAAATCACCTTTTTCGACAGGCGGAATATGAGTATATCGTGGGAGTATCTAACCTTCCACAAAAAGTAGTTCTCTGAACAATTTTAAAACTTTAGAAAATACATAAATAATTTTTAAAACTATAAAAGGTGCCAACCTGCGTGCCAAATAGAAACACACATATATCTCCCTTAGGAAGAACACATGGAAATTTACTTAGGGGTCAGATATAAAAGCAATCAGCCAAAACTGAAAGAGTTGAAAAGGGGTTTAGTGAAGAAAGCAGGAACACGGAAAAATAGAAATAACGGATGTAAAAATTCACGATGAAAATATGTAAAGAACATTGCAGCGCATTGCCAACAAAATTATTCGTATATGTTTCAACCCGACACATAATATCAGAGATGTTTTAAATTTTGCATCTCACCCTTTCTAACCCCCACTCCGATGAAGCTGTGGATTTTTTATTTTTTTTCAAAATATAATTATATCACTTAAGTTCTTCAAATATAGTACCGTTTGACCTTCATTTTGTTTGCATATACCAAAAACTGATTGATAGAAATGAGGAGAATAAAACTGAAGGTTTTCACACCAACCTTGGAAAAATAATGAGGATTACCCAATCGGTCGCCGCTAAGATTTCCTTACTGATAGGAACAGCTGTGTTTCAACCATACAACAAACGCCAGATTTTAAAAGTAAAATCATTGCCTTATTAATCTCAACTGTATACTAATTTGGTTTAGATTTACTGTTTATTGATAGCTCAATTGAAATGGGAAGTATTATTTTTTTTGCAAAGGCACAGAAAGACGGTTGATCAGACAACCAACCAAAAGAGATAATAAACTTTATTTAACAACAGTAGGAGATGACTTCGGAATTCTGTCATTTGAATGGAACACATACAAATCCACACATGCAATTTAAGTACCTCTTCTTCTGGCAGAACATAAGATATTTTCGCACACCATAAGTAGAGAAAGTTGCGCAATTAAATGTAAATTTGCCTGCTCTAGAAGAAGTTGTTAAATCATTAAAATAGAGACAATTCTCAAAGATAATAATTATGACTGTAATACGGCTCGAGCAGGAAAAGATTTCAAAGTAAAGAAGGAAAAACTGATAAGGCAGTTGGGCCGAATCCGGTGAAGTTTTTTAACTTCTCTCAACTCCTGAAGAGTAATAATGTTAAGATTTTCAAAAACTTTTCTGAGCTGACAACCATCTTGTTAAAGTTCAGTTAACGAGATTGGAAACACCCCAACATTTTATAATAATTTTGATAACAAGGGACCTCACATAAATACTTTTGGGCTTCTTATCACTTTCTTTTCTCCAGTACTGAAATCTAACAAAATCGGATGTGAAACCATGAGAAAAATGATATATTCAACAAATTATTAAGACTGAGAAAGTGTTAATATTGTATTTATACACTGGTGGTGAGGAAGGCATACATATTTGAGAATATATGAATGCTTGTTAAATAAAAAGAATAGTAGTGAGAATTCAAGCCTAAGTTTCCAAGAAATATGAGAAATATCCGCCAAAAAAAGATAAGGAGGGATACTATAAAAACTTACGACACACAGTGGCACAAAAACTAGGTAGATTCCCGAGGTAAGGGTATGGCAAGCAGTTTAATTTTATTCTATATATCTCCCTTAGTTACATTTATTTAAAAAGAAACGCAATAAGAGGAATAAGCGGCTACAGACGACTAAAAACGCGAAAGTACAAAATCTTTTATGAGGAAGATTGGTTACACGACATAATAATAATTGTGATACAATTTTCCCCTTTCTTTAAAACACCGTCCACGTCGACTTTGCACGTCTACGAATGGAACTTTAGATTTTATGAAATCTTCGAATATTGTATTAGCTTTTGCAGTGTTGAGAGAGGAGGGCCTTATATACATCTGGTTACATCTTCACACTTTTATTTTCTTGGCATTCATCACTTTCGGAGTCTCAGGCCTTCACGGCCAGAAACTCACTAGACTAGAGAATTAACAAACAAACACAAACACACACACACACACACACACACACACACACACATATATATATATATATATATATATATATATATATTGTAAGTCCATCCTTTGGAAATTCGTGACAAATAAAATTAGCTGGTTGGGGTATATATGGCCACGATAATACCCCGGTCTTGTATTAGGCAATTATTATTGTGCCCAAGCTTCAGATATACAACACAACAACGAAATAAAACTGGTTATAAAATTTGTTTATATATATGTAATTCACACCACTGGAGCTAAATGCATCTCGATATTGCAAAAACACCCGTCTTACGAGTACATCTCTCCTGTGGATGTTGGTCAAAAATGATATAAACACAATCCAACTTTGAATTAATAATAGTCCAAACCATTACAAATAAAACTACAACTACAAATGAAACAAAAATAAACCTTTAGCTACTGAGTATAATGAAAGAAATTACTTTCATAACATCAAAAGGCGTTTTTATAAGTCAAATTACCCAATGACGATTAACAAAATTAAAAACACTATACCCTATTGTAAAAAATCTACTATTCTGTAATAAAATATAAAGACTGTAAAAAATGATTACTTATTCGCACGTGTGAAATATGAGGAAGCATACTAACAGACCTCATTTTCGATACGACATAGCTAAGACCAATTGGAGATTTGTAGACATTTTTCAAAAATCGAGTCATGACATCCTTAGCTGTATTTGTGAAAACATCTCAAAAGCTGACATAATAAGGACACACGACCCGCCGATATCACCATTATTAATATTAAAAATCTGCTATGAGGATCGTTTCTTGGTCTGAATAAGTCAGAAATGAAGGAAATAGAAAACAAACAATACCAAAAGATTCCATAAAAACCGAGAATTTTATAGTAAAGTGAAACTAAATCGTCCCAAAATGACAAATAATAATTTGTTAATAAATTTCAAAATATAATAATAAACAATCATTAAACCAATATTACACATCATGGGCTGATAAGGAACCAGTCTAGATGAAATCTCTTTAATAGCAAGGCATTGTCTTTTAATGCAGTGCTCCATTAAATATAAACACGTAACTAAAATTAAAACAACTATGAACCACATAAAACGTGATATGATATAATACTCAAGAACTTCATTACTATCATTATCCTCTAAAATAAATATTTTGAACTAAAATGTTTCGCATTTTTAAAAAAACAAAACAATGCCTAACCCAATTCAAGGTTTACGAATATGTAATTTTAGGGACAATTTGTTTATTTAAGTATATATTATATTACTCGCATACGGAAGGTTTACATTCCATTACAATAATGTTTACATTATATTCAGCAAACTTTCATTCAGTTATTTCTATAGATGGAATTTGTGGCCATATTCACTAGCCTATAAAATACAGAGTAAATAAATGCTCCAAAATAATCATTCCAAACATCGTTCTCCTAATTATAAAGAATATTCATAGGAGTAATGAATGATACGCTTTGTAATTAGTTCCCATGCGATATACATGGTACGTTTCATGTTACACGTACAGTAGCTATTACATGACAAGAGTGAGCTCCCAAAACACATTGTAACATAAGAAACTGTTGAAATATTATAAACTAAGACTCAGAGATATCGTATTTTTAAAAGAATTATAAATGGTTGGTAATTTCTTATAAGTTTATAAAAACATAAGATACTAATCTTTAGGAACTGAAATGAGTTTATGACTCTGGGGGATGAAGCCATGGGTTCATTGTCAGATTAGAAAAACTTAATGGTATGTGTTATTACATTACATTCACAATAATTTAAACCGCATCATTTTGTGTTAGCTGATAATTCATTACATTAAAACAATCAAAACATATAATTTTTGAAAATATTTTTAATTCTAGCTTTTGGCTAGAAGGCAGCATTTGTAGTTAGTAAATACAACATTTTATTTTAAAGATCAATTAGTTCATGATTTCCTGTTTCTTAACTAGTTTCCATCGACACGAATATTTCACTTGACGTTTCGACTTAACGACATTTAATGGACACTTGTGGTAGTTTATATGAAACAGACATAATCAGTTAGATGAGTATTATTCTGGAGAGAGTTAGTTGGCAGTGCTAGCGGCTTATCAGAGCGGGAGCAACATTGATTTCCATAATGGGATAACATTAGCACAGAAACTACTTCTAGAAACAGAACCGGCAGATTGGAAAAAATAGGCGAAAACAAGAATAAAATACTCTATGTTAATTTTTATTCACTCACTGGACTATTCCTGAGAGGATTAAGCGAGTCCATTATCAGTTTATAGTCGTTAACATAAACTACTTATTATTTTAATGCACTATTTGATTTGAATGTAACAATAAATGCAGTTTCTTAGTGTAAAATGATTACTTAACAGGTATTATTATCGAGTTTCGTAGTAGTTCGAGTAAAAATTGCACTAGTGCCTTGACAGTGTTATTGTGTTTATTTGCAAAAGGTTTCGCTAATCATGCTGCTAACTTCTTCAGGGGAGAATGGGGGGTTAGGATTCATATCAAAAATAATTATATCCGACGGTTCCGGGGCCGGAGCAGCGTAGCCCAGAAATCCGTTTTAGACTATTCATCGGACTCCATATTTTTCAATTACTCTTCTGCTATAACATGATTAAAAGCAGTATTCTAGACCACAACTTACTGATTTCATACCACCTTCGTTATTTAACCCTCCGGCGGGAGCGCTGCGGCTTTAGGACAGTAATCTGAACATCTGTCAAAATACTAGGAATAGAAATGACTTCAGTGGGCTCAGGTATTTGTATATCAACATGTTCTGACTTATTGAGTCGGTTTTCTGAGGGCTAAAAAAAATTGCTACCTATGTAGCGGTATGTGGAACACATCGAAATAATAGAACAAGTGTTGTTTGCAATAGGTGCCAAAGGAAATTTGGCCGAAATCACAGTATCCATCAAGTAATGTGCAATAACTGCTAGGCAAATGCTTTATACGAGGAAGAAGTTTGATTTTTGTTATGCAATATAAAAAGAGTTCATTTTTCTAGTTCCTAATTGATAAATTAATATTTTTTTTCTTGCAAATTTTGAACCGAATATTTTTTCTGTATTTGATCATTTATAACCTTGAACTTATTTTTTTAATATATTGCTAATATACTATTACTCTGTATTTATATTACAAAATGTTTGTTCAAACTTTATGAAAATAATTAATAATTTTACTCTCTTTTTAGTCAGTAAAATAATATGATAAAACATAAAAGTATTCCTATACCATTATTCCTACGTTCCTGAATATCCTATGTTGGTGGTAATTTATAATATACAATTTATTATTAAAATATCTCAATCATTATTCTACCTATTGCAAGGTTGTTTTAGCAGATTTCCCTTAAGGGAAATCAGCTATTGAGGTGACGGAATTTTCGACATTTTTCTTCAAATGTCCATCGATCCTACCTAGTAGATGACGAAAATGAGGTCCGTTCAAAACTGTATATATATATATATATATATATATATATATATATATATATATATATATATATATATATATCTATCTATCTATATATTTGTCTGTTACCGCTCTAGCGGTCGCAATTTTTGTTTGATCCTTACCAAACTTCATATTTAAGCGTTTTATGTAAAAAGAAAGATCAAGTTCGTTAACGGCTGAAATCGAACCAGTGGGAGGGGGGGTTTAGAGGGGAGGATTTTCGAAAATTCGAAATATCTCCGTTACTTTACGTCGGATCAAAAGATTGTATAGAACCAATCTTATTGCAAATTAAATTTACTATAAATATTGTTCTATACATTAATTCTCTATCTTGAATATTAACCGAGATATTTGCATTTGTATTCTGCGTATGGTCACCAATAGGCTATGTTCGGAGTTTTCGACGAGAGCTCTGGCGGCCGTTTCCATAACTATCGTCCCTCGTGAATAGGTTTAGAGGTTAGGTTAACTGTTTTTTGGGCTAGAAACTACTGGGTTATTACGCCCTAAATAATGTTTTTTAGGTTTAGAGGTTTCTTACTACTACAGTTGTTATTAGGCAGATTTCTCTATTGTAAAACTTCACGTGGGAAATCTGCTTAGTTTACGCAGCCCCTGCGTGACGGACTTTTTTATATTCCAAAGCTATTTATAAAAAAAAGTTTTTAGCCATCCTTTACTTAGCAATATGATAACGTATAATTTTCATGCATTAGAATTACTGTAAAGCCAAAGCAAAAATGAATAAACAACATAAATAAGTAAGTTATTGCTTATTTTCTAATAAAAAAAAATAAAAAAATGCTGTCCAAACACAGAAGAGCGCCCGCTAACGTAACTCAAATAGGTGCGCCCGCCGGAGGGTTATGATATTCGGGTCTTTGTCTATTTCGATGGCATGTCTGACAATTATCTTCTACTAGTTGTTTATTTTGTCCGAAACTATGACCGTCAAATTATTTCTGATGGTTCATATTAGGCAAATGTTCAGCATTGATTTCTTCATCATAGATGGATTTGAGATGCACCACTTGTATCAAAGTCTGCCCATTTGTCCAATATATCCATTCCCACATACTGCATGGGATGATTTATAGGAGGCCTCAACTGCAGGCCATCTTTTACACTTGGAACGATCTTAAATATTTTCAAAAATGTACTTTATAGTGGCAATTTGAGGACTTTTGAAATCTTTTCCTTTTACCTTTTACATGAAAGATAATGGTGAATTTCCTGTTGTCTACTTCTCTATATTTGAGGATTTACCTTTCTTGAATTTTTAGTAAAGCATTTCTTCATTGCTGGCATTCCTCCCATACATGTTTTCCCCTTACCTTCTAACTTCTAGGGTTCCCAATTCTAAATGTGCTCATGTTGAACTTTTTTATAACAGTGATTCAACTTTTCTCAGTTTCGTCATCAATTAAGTAGGATCGTTCAGCAATTGAAGAAAATTTAGAGCTATTCGTTAATGACACTTGATTAGGAGAAATCTGCTTAGTTTGTTAGAGGGACTTTCTAGTTCATGGCATCCATCAACTCAGAATTCTTTAAACTCTGCTTATTTAATCACATATTCTAACCCAATTTTTATTTTCCACCACTCAGGTCCTTGAAGTTTTATTTCCATAAGTTTTGTTTTATCTTCTTCTTTTAGGGCTAATTTATTGAACAGAAAGAAAACTTTAAATAAGAAAACTTTGAAACTCCGGTTCGCTGCTACACATATAAACTTGAAACTCTGAACAAAGAGAATTTCCAAGATCCTACAATCACACATCCAAAATCATATTAAAACATTATGGAAATTACGTACTGATTTTTCTTTTTTTTTTTATTAAGTTTCCTGTCTGAGAAATAGGTTAGATACCTGATATAAGAATTATAATTGTTTATAAATTACTCTTAGGAAAGGTGAAGTTTATCTGATAAGTAACACATTTATTTGTGTTTTGGTAAGAGTGTTTAAATAGCGTGGCAAGGGATGTGCAAGGTGTAATTCTGTAAGATGTCATTATACACACTTATCGACAAATTATCACATATTTCGGCCTCTTTAAGGAACTGTCCAATTGGTTAAAGTTAACTACAAATTTCTCCAAATTACAGAGCTGATATTCTGTTTTTAAAACTTTATAATTTAACATTCGTCCAATACTAGTTGGTTGAAGTCTACAGAAAGTTAAGAAACATAATTTGAAAATAATTAAGTTGCAAGTAATAAAGAATAGTACTTGAAGCTGCAATTGCAGATCATCAACACCCATTTTACTAAAGTAATGAAACGCAATGCTTTCGATAGTTTCATTTATGAAAGTTTCAGTTAAACCAATCGAAATTTGATTATCATCTGATTACAGAAGTCTAGTTTGGCTAAAAGTTTTTTTATGGTTCCCAAAAGCCATAAAAAACTAACTTTCCATAACTTGTAGGAAAGTATGACATAGCAAATCCACTGATATAAATGGATTTAGAATAAATATTAAGGCCCTCAGTGTTTCCATCTTAAAAAAAAAAAAAAAAAATTCTCTTTTGTGACAAGCTAGAGTTCTAATAATAATTTAAAACTGATGACGTCTAACAATTTAACTGGGACAACAGATATTTCGCATCAACTACGCCCGACTGTAACTTTACGAGCAGACCAATATAAATGAACTTAATAATTTATTTTTTTCCACCCGTTAAATTAACTATGAAGCCACAAAACTGTAAGTGCTCTAGGCAAAACAAATGTAATAAATAATTAATGAACCAAAAATCTAGTAGACCTTAGATCGTGGGTGAATAATCAACGTTTTATTTGTTGTTGCTATGTTGAATAAACACAATGGTACTTCTTTACTTGTACGGAAAACGAGGAGGGCTGAAAATATCCTCTTGAGGGATCAAACGTATTCTGCTGTAATTCCGCGTGAATTTATAACTCTCGCCTTCCCGACTCATGAAACCAATTTGCATTACAAAAGAGAACGACTGTGAGGCTCACAGGAGCAGCAGAGCTATATTAAATAAAAGAAATCATCACGTTGACGAACCAATACCATCCTAATAGTTAGGTATCGTGTCCTGTTTGGAACAAGAAAACCGGCAAGGTGCCTGCTTTGTCATATATGTTTTATTTGTGAGAAACAACCGCCTCTGAGAGAGAATTTGTCGAGTTAGAAACGGCTGTAGGGCACAATTAGGGAGATGAAATTGAGGGTTTTTGTAGGGCGGTAGGGCTGGAGGTAGGGCAGGTTGTTGTATATTTCTCACACAAAGTACATCTAAGGCCCCGGGTTCAGCTGGCCCACTACTATTGGGCATTCCAATTCAGCCCAGCAGATTATTCAAAGCACACTCGTCGCCTTTCTTTGATCTTGTGCCGTTTTGCAATCGCCATATTGGATTAAAGAGATCGAAAGCTATCGAGGCCCTTTAGCACATTTCCCTTTAAGAGAAATTAGCTATTGTGGTCGTACTCATGACGCGATTTTCGAAAAATTGACTCAAATGTCCATCGGTCCTATATATATCTATATATATATAAAATTGTAACCTCTGTCTGTACATTGATTTTTTTCACGAAATTTCACGATAACTTTTCGTTTCACATGTCATAGACACCATAACTGCATTTTGTTTCTTTGGTGTCTGTTTGTTTGTTTGTTTGTTTATTTGTTTGTTTGTTTGTTTGTTACCTTTTCACGCATAAACGGCTGAACCGAATTTTATGAAACTTGGTATGTATATTACTACTTACCTAACTTAGACTTTAGGCTATATTAATATCCTCTGAGACGAACAGGAGTGGGGGTTATAAGGGAAGCCAGAAATTAAAAATAGCCATATTTCGGTTCTTATTGGGTTTTTCGGCATATATGAACATAACAAAAGTTGTTTATTGTGTAATTTAGAGTAACTTTTGTTGTATTCACTTTTGCTGTATACGGAAGTATAAATGAGTTATACTCTAAAAACTATAGAGAGAGTCCACAATTTTATTTGGCACAAAAGACTCAACCGAACTAAACCAAACTCGGTATTTGAATTAGTACTAACGCCTTCCTTATAATAAGCCATACTAACATTTCTAGGGACGGGCAGGAGTGGGGGTTATATGGAAGGCCTGAAATTAAAAATAGCGATATTTCGTTTCCTATTGCTTTTTCAACAAATATGCACAAGACAAAAGTTATTCGTTTTGTTATTTAGAGTAACTTTTGTTATATGCACTTTTGCCGTCTACGGAAGTATAAATGAGTTATACGCTAAAACCTATAGCGGGAGTCCACAATTTTATTTGGCACAAAAGACTCAACCGAACTAAACCAAACTCGGTATTTGAATTAGCACTAACGCCTTCCTTATAATAAGCCATACTATTTCTAGGGACGGGCAGGAGTGGGAGTTGTAAGGGAGGCCTGAAATTAAAATAGTGATTTCCTATTGGGGTTTCGGCAAATATGCAAATAACAAAAGTTGTTTAATTTGTTATTTAGAGAAATTTTCTCAACACTTCTTTTCAATATGAACTACCAGGTACCTCAAATGAAAAAATGTATTCAAATGTATGTCAATATTTTCTCATTAATAATTAAAATCTATGCATAATGCACAGGAAACGGGAAATATGACAATATGCAGAACAGTGAAGTCTTGCATAAAAAAATAATTTTATTATTAACAAATCCACATAAACGACGGGTGTCCCTAAACACTGGGACGGGTAAATGTCATTATGTTGTGCAAAGTAAAACCTTGCCAAAAATATACCACCAACATTCAGCCCCAAATGAATTCCCGAGCGAAGCCGGGTATCTCAGCTAGTATATATATATATATATATATATATATATATATATATATATATATATATATATGATAACTCTCAAGCGGGTGAAATTTTTGTTTGATAGTTACCAAACTCGATATTTAATCGTTTTATGTAAAAAGAAAGATTAAGTTCGTAATGGTTGAAATTGAACCAGTGGGTCAGAGTGGGGGAATTTCGAAATTCCAAATATCTCCGTTATTATACGTCGGATTGAAAAAGTGAATAGCACTAATCTTATTCCAAATTTAATTTTGCATGATTGTTGTTATATATGTTTTTTTTCAAGATATTGAGTATTAACCGAGAAGATTACATTTCAGCCTTCAGTAAACCCCTACTCCTACGCCTATTATATCGAAGATAAGCAATTATAAGCTGGACCACTTTATTATATACTGGGTCACAAGTGTGTTATACGATCACGTGGGAAAGCTGCTTAGTTTACGCAGCCCCTGCGTGGCGGACGTTTTATTTAATTGTAATAAGAAAATAAAACTGAGATTAGGTCCACAGAAACCAAAGGTATGTTTGTTCGTAAATTTCAAAAATAATGACGCCTCTACCTAGAGAAGAGATTAAAACGAAATTAGTTTCCTTCTTCACTGTAGAAAATAGCATTCACTATAAATGTTCTATTCGTCTGGTATTACGGAAGCTCCTGTTTACCAGGAACTAATCAGAACTGCATTAATCAAATATTACAGTTAAGCGGAGATTTTGTACTTTCAATTATTACTAACTTAATCTGCGGATAGTAGCAATTAACAGTGATTCACAGTGTTACATATTTCAAGACAAAAGCCAGTCCTAAAATGCCCGCTAGAACAATGAAGATAGGTGAATCGCATATTAATAAGTCTTAATGAAGAGAAATTTAGACTTTTTGATTAAATAATAGCCAAATGTTAAATGTAACATGAATTCCCAGTTTCATTGGAAAGGATATGAAAACGTTTTGTAGATACTGCAACTGAATTAGTCACACAGTTACGGCAAATATTCTTTTCTTTTGGTTGGAAGAACCTATTGGGATTAATCAAATACATACTGTTTCATCATAATATATTTATATGCACTTACCAAGTATTGAGCAATCTTCAGTCATCATTAATTGTGCAAACTGCCATAACTGCAATAAATAAGGCGAAATCTGTCGTTTGTAGCTCTGATGATGACAGTGTAGATTGTTGAAAGTGCTTATAAAGCAATTGTGAGAAGTCATACAAGAGTGAATTTGATAAACCTGATTCATCGACGCCAACAACAGCAGAAATAGCAATGGGAACATATTCATGTTCTGGATTTCGATTTTCCGAGTAGCAGTAGCGTGCTTAAATTAGTACCTATGTATTTAAGATACAGCTACAATGGAAATTCATCTTTAAAATTGGGGGAATATAATTTTACAAAATTAAATTTACAAACGTACAAAATAAATAAAGCTAGTATGAAACACATGTACAACATAAGAATGAAAATAAAAGTCCGTCACGCAGGCGCTGCGTAAACTAAGCAGATTTCCCACGTGAACTTTTACAATAGAGAAATCTGCCTAATAACAACTGTAGTAGTAAGAAACCTGTAAACCTAAAACATTATTTAGGACGTAATAACCCAGTAGTTTCTAGAGTTGACCACACGCAGAATACAAATGCAAATATCTCAGTTAATATTCAAGATAGAGAATAAGTGTATATGACAATATTTATAGTAAATTTAATTTGGAATAAGAATTATTTTATACACATTTTTGATCCGACTTATAGTAACGGAGATATTTCGAATTTTCGACTGATCCGATTTCAGCCTTTAACAAACTTGATCTTTCATTTTACATAAAACGCTTAAATATGAAGTTTCGTAAGGATCAAACAAAAATTGCGACCGCTAGAGCGGTAACAGGCATATATATATATATATATATATATATATATATATATATATATATATATATATATATATATATATATATATATACAGTTTTGAGCGGACCTCATTTTCGTCATCTACTAGGTAGGATCGATGGACATTTGAAGGAAAATGTCGAAAATTCCGTCATGAGTACAACCTCAATAGCTGATTTCCCTTAAGGGAAATCTGCTAAAACAACGAAGTGTTTTTTCAAATACTTAATATTCCACAATATACTTTACGTGCTATATACAAATATTCCACAAATACTTTGCTTGCTATATAGAAGTTTACAAAATGATAACTAATAGCTTTTATATTTCATCAAATAATCCATTATATATTAAATCATTAAAAATTTTCTTAAATACTTAATATGGTGAGCTTATAAAACATTCCTATAAGCCAGTTGAGAAGAAGAAAGGGTAAGGATATCATTAAACGAATATAGTTGGACGAGCTGTGTTACCACTGTAGTGAAAATTCGGAAACAATCAGTAAAACTGGTCAAAATTAATGAATTTTGCCTAAACTAATTCCAAATATTAAACATCTCTGAAAAAAACAGCTGAGATGAAATTTTTCCGCCCACATACCCTTCCAATGAAGCATTTGCCTGAATTACAATAGGCAACACAAGAATATAATATATAATTAACTTATGTAACGTTATCTTTCATTGAACCGTTTCAAATATAAAAGCTAATATTCTCGGCTTGTCATAAATACTTAAGTAATGCTAATTTACTCAAGTAACATTTATGATGCGGCACCCTAAGTGTTCGGATGAATTCCGTGTCGGGATTATTAAAAAAGCTTATTAAAAAAAGAGTGCCAGTGTAAAAAAGAAAACACTTCATTAAGCCCAACATTTGAATTAAGGCACCGCTCATGATGCGTGCAGAATCCAAGGTAGGATGATCAGTTGGTCGGGGAGTGATTCTCTTCCCCAAGCAAATATACACTCAAATTTGATATCGCTAAAGAATTGATCAAATTTGAAAAGAAAGTTAAGGAATTGGTTGAGGAAAACTGTGCTGGGCTCAGATCAACAGCGAGGTGATGAATGAAAAAGTGCAGTTGAACAGAGTCCGACACAAAAGAAAATGATTCAGTATGCATCTACATCACAGTCTGTGTTGGAAAATGATTTTCACCGAGGCATCAACAATAGGGAAGAACAGTGAATACCCATCGGCCGGTGATGTTCGTGATAAAATGCATTTTATGGCTGCAACACGGAAGCAGTGAAATATTTAAAAAATATCACTATCCGAACTTTATGCGATAATAGAGAGAATTAAAGGCGAATCCGCCACAAACTCCAACGGGACACAGTAGGATTTACTCTAGCTCGTTATTCGACGTCCATATTTCTCCTCTTCAATATACAGGAAATTCAGTTCAAACTGAAGCACCGTTTGTGCATTTAAAAATTACGCAAAAGCAGCGATCTAAATGCCAATACGCTGTCTAGAGGGAAAAAATATAAAATAAAAACCCTACTAAGTTGACTGTAAAGTACTTCCATTGAAACTTTTTTAAAACCTTGCAGTATAGAAATTAGTATAATCACGACTCTTAGTTCTGTATACCTGCTCTGACTTTTATATTTCTTCTTATTATTACAATTAAATAGATGTTTAATTAATACAGCATGAACAGTTCCTTTCAGGTTTTAATACAGTCAGTTCTACATGTTCGTCTGCATCAAAATGCAACATGCATAAATTCAAACACTTCGCATTTATTATTTTTAGTACAATTTCATACAAAAATAGCATGGAAATTTAATCAGTTTTTCGTATGTCTTCCAATTTTTTCTTTGGTTACAAGCCACTTTAAATAGTACCATTGGTACAATAACACTAATTAAACATACTTGAAGCTCACACCAATTAAAGTTCTCGTTGAATAAGTATTCTTGGCTAAATGCCACAAAATAAATAGACAATAACGAAAAGTGTTTGGGAAAAATCAGGAGTTATTTTTATTCTGTAATTCAATGGTCGTATATAGCTTGTTCTGGTCTTATATTTTAAAAAAAAAAATCATTTAGTTCATAATAAGCAATTCGATGACGGTTTCAGAATGGAACAGTAATTGGGAATTATTTAGCTAATACTAAGACAACTTCACGAAGATCCCCGTTCTTAATGTGTTTAACGTATTTATATACGTAAACAATTTTTTTTTACATGAATTAGTAATTTATGAATACTTTATTTTCAGTTTTTAGTCCCCAACTAATAAATTATTTTAATAATAAATAATTAATGCGGGTCGGGGGGTTTTGGTTTTAGGCAAGAGCCTTTGAAGAGGCTTTGTCCTGTAATGAATATTGCTGTGAAGGAAGAAAGCTATTAAACAAACTTCTAGTATCTGGTGACATTAAACCTCAACGTAAAATTTTCTCTCTTCTCTTAAATTCTTGGGTAGTACCCAGAAATTGTTTTTTTTCTTCAAAACATTTGCCATATTACTATTTGAGGCGTTTGGTTTCAAAACCAGGTACATCCGTTTTTTTCAAAAACATATTTGTTTTTTAATTTTTCATAAGTTTTTAATGCCGGAAATGATGTATTGGACGCGTTTGTTCCAAAACCATCTAGATCCTTCCAAAATCAATAACGGCAGATAATAAAAAAAAATGTGTTAAACTGACTTTTTTAAAAAATGAAATCTATTTTGATCAGTCCTGAAAAATTTTGAAAATGGATGTTGTACCTGGTTTTGAAACCAAACGCCTCATTTATACAAACATTAATAGCTTCGCAATGTATAATAGAATATAAAAGTATTTATTTATTAGTTTATGTATAAGGTCTCGCAAAGCGAATAGACTAATCAAGTAGTATACCAATGTTATGAAACCTGAAGCACGGCATAAACTAACCATGTTAGAAATTAGTAAATAGGATCTCCTATAAGAAAATAAATAAATAAAGAGCGTATGTATGTGAGAATGTGTGAATGCGTGAAAAGATAGTAGTAAAATAATCTATTTGTGTGTGTGTGTGTGTGTTTGTACGCAAACAAACAAATATATTTATTCATGTGTATAGATATGTACATATATACATATACTAGACTAAATAGAAAAACTACATTCACATTTCCAATCCAGATGGCCTCCCAGCAAAATTTAATCCACCCTCTTAAAACAAGATTGTGGACTGAATGACAACTTCCACATTTTCACAAGTACAGCATAGAAGCGCAATACTAAACCCTCGTTGGTTATTATAGGGAGATCATCAATTCCAATAAGGGCTATATTATCGTAGTCTGTAAGGCTCAAGAACAAGACTGCGAGCAGAAAGATTAATACAAATCTAATAGATTTAAGAAATCTCATTTTAAAACCAAACAAAATCTTTGTTTGAAGGTTTTGGCCAAAAGGACAATCTCCGCTTGACCACATAAAATGAAGTAAAAAGTATAATGAAATTAAGTTATTAGTTGCTGTTTACATGACGATAACTTATAGGGATTGGGGTTTTTTAATTGTTTTATTCTAAGCCAAATTAACGCATTAATACAAAACGCCTATCTTTATCCACGTTAGTGTACCCCCGGCAGAGAGCTGACTCATGGGTATCAGTTACGATGATGAATGGAAAACTCCGAGAGAACTTAAACATGCCATGACATGGGTATTGGAAGAATCCCATTGATTATCTACAGCAATTCTATTACTTATATGCCCATTGAAATACAACCCATTGATTCCTGAATATAATAGGCAGACGATTTTTCAAGAATATTTTACGTTATATAAATTCAAACACTTCCGTTCACCTAGATTGTTTTAGTCAACTGACATGCACCTAGTTTACCGTCCACTTCCAGTGAAGAGACGCAATTTTAAAACTGAATCATGGAAAAAAAAATTGTTGCCTACATAAAGAAAGAAAAACCATTCTCCTTGGGCTTAGTCCATCAAGATTCTACAAAGAAATGCAGTTTTTGTAAAGATTTTTTATGTGAAAAGACCTATTGAGCCTTCGAGTTAGCTTATTGCTTTATTCAACGGTTTATAATGTCGGCATATACCGCTGAATGTATCCTTGATGAGAGGAAATCAAGAAATAAGAAGCAACATGGACATGGCCTTGATGATTCTTTTTAAGTATGACTTTTTCCTTTTAATATGCTGCTATTCATGAGGTCCTGATTTTTATTTTGCGTTCAGTTTTATTTTTCTGGTTACTCAAAGGAATGGAAAAATAAAATATATTTCTGAGGTTGGCACGTGTTATTAATATTTTTAGCAGAACTATCTGTGACAATAATAAATGGGGAAGAGGTTGAATAATTTTTTGGATACAACTACAAAATGCACTTCTCTCCAAAACAAAAAAAAAATTAGATAATACTCATAATGGAAAATTTCCATGCTTAATGTAGAGTTCCTTAACGTAATTTAACGTGTCAGAAGCATAAGCCCAGATATTATAAACCTTACATCTTAATAATACTGAAAGACAATGTAATTTAACAAAATGTTGATTGGGCGTGTAAATGCGAGATATAACAACTAACTGTGCCTGCCTCGACAAATTAAAACGTGAAAATCATTTGAACAAACAGTTTTAGTATTGTGAAGATAATGTAATCAGATTTGTTAAAATAATTAAATGTATTACTCCATTCAGATCCTAAATGTGTAATAGGTTGGCACCACTGAGCCTAGGGATGTGTGAGGATACTTCCTTTGTCCAATCAGTTCTGCTGCTTTCCTGCCGATCTTATGTTGGTCTAGTTTACATGTTACTTGATGCTTATATTTTTAGCAATGTAGTGTTATTCTCAGGAATATGAATTTGTTTTATTTATCACAAATAAATAATTTAAAAAGATTAACGCTGGGGAGGTGCACCCAGTTACTTCTGGTATTTTTTAACTCTGTTCCGTTAATATATGATTTACTTTACTGAACACACTATGTACCAATATGAATATACAGTTTACAATCGAAACTTACAAAAGTCACAGCAGTTTTTAATAGCGGTTATGACGTACCTAAAACAGCTGTCACCGTTGGGTTTCATACATGGTTTGGAAGACAGAATACTTTCTACGATTATGAATTATATGGTCCATTACGTTATAAAAATAAAAATTACATGCACTGGAGAAGGGAAATATTTGTTAGTATGTCCTTTATAGAATCGTAAACGGCTGAACCGAATTTTATGAAACTTGGTATGTATATTACTACTAAAACAGGTTAGTTTTCTGGCTGTATTAATATTCTCTGAGACGAACAGGAGTGGGGGTTATAAGAAAGACCTGAAATTAAAAATAGCGATATTTCGTCTCCTATTGGTTTTTCGGCAAATGTGCACATGAAAGAAGTTGTTTATTATGTTATTTAGAGTGACCTCTGCAATGTACCCTTTTGTCGTATACCGAAATAAAAATGAGTTATACGATATTTATAGTTTTTATGAAACAACAATGGCACAAAATACTCAACCGAACTAAATGAAACTCCGTATCTGATTTGGTTTTAACACCTCCCTGAGTATAAGCTATATTAAAATTTTGAGGTACGAACAGAAGTGGGGGTTATAAGGGAGTTCTGAAATATTAAATCGCGATATTTTGTGTACATATTCATTTTTCTGCAAACGTGCATATAACAAAAGTTGTTTGTTTTGTTATTTAAATTAACTTTTGTTATATGAACTTTTGGTGTAGGAGGAAGTTTGAATGAGATATACACGAAAAACTACAGAAGGGGTCAACAATGTTATAGGACGCGAAAGACTAAATCGAAATAAACGAAACTCCGTATTTATGACTATAATAATATGATAATCTATGACTATGTTTTATAGAAAAACTTACATTCCAAGGAAACAGGTAATATAAAAATATTGTGTATTTTGTAGAATTAAGTACATAAATAGTTTTATTATTAACATATCTCCAGCATGCCGGACTCGGGTGTAAATCCTTTTGAGTCGGGAAAATGTAAAAATATTGTCAAAGTAAAGTCAAAAAAAAATACCATCATAATTCAGCCCCAAATGATTTCCCGCGCGCAGCCGGGTACCTTAGCTAGTATGTAAATAAAAGGTTACGGTAGCAAAGATAATGTACCCTTGTGATGCTCGCTTTTCGAGTAAAGGAGCACCACAATTTCATCAAATACTGAAAAGCGGAGTAGTATCAGAAGCAATTGGACCTTGTGAGGAATTGCTAGACTACTAGTAAGCCCCGCGAGCTGTGGCCGGATGAATGAAGTGCGTGGGGCAGGGACACACGTTGGCTGGAGGTATTGAGCTGGGGAGCCCGCTGTGTTGCAGTGCGGCTGGCGTCGCTATGGCTACGCCCTCCCCTCCCTCCATCCATTCATGAGGTACTGTCAGTCAGCCCTCTCCGCTCGGCCAGGTAGCTCAGCTGTACTTAGCTCGAGGCGTCTTTCGCAACGAATACAAAAAACATCAATGATCTCAATGTGTATTGTCGAACATTGAAAATAAACCTCGCAACAACTATAAGTAGTTTATGTCTTCCCTTATAATAACATGATACATGCGAAACTTTAATCTTTAGCTTAGTTGTCAAGTAAAGATCATCAAGCTTGAAACCTAAATGGCCATCATACAGGGGCTGCGTAAACTAACCAGAATTTCCACGTGCTGGTATTCCACGCTTGAGCTCTCATCTCACCACATACTCTCTATTTCTACGCAAAAAACCAGTCAGCAGAAGTAACGAGGGGTAAGGGGTTACAGGAGGCTGAAAACCATTAAGTAACGAATAACTCGCTTAATACTTGACTTACGAAAAAATGCGTAGAACAACAGTTGTAGAATATTAATAGTTTAACCAGTTTAGTTCTACAATATTACGCGTAGCGAGTCATTTTAACGGATGTATTTTTAATTTTTGAATTTCCCCTCTCTAAACCCCACTACTATGTCCGATTTCTGCCATTAGCAAATATGACCTTTAGTAATGGCTGAAATGGTAGAATATTGAATATGGTATAGATGAAATAAATATACACTCAACCGCAAAAAAACCGGACACTTAGATTTAGTCTTATAATTTTGTTAAATACTTAATATATATGTATATTAATCTTTTTAATTAAAATAATTGGTTAATCTATAGGTTATTTAAACAAAATCTGCCAAATTGAATAATTTTTATTGATTATTTACAAAATAAAAAAAAAGAAAAAGATAAATTAACACATTTTAAAAAAAAAAAATATTCTTAATTTTTATTACAGTGAATGGTAGACTACGCTACCCCAAGCGTTTCGGCAATGTAACGTAAGCTCCGGCCTTCCATCTAAGTTTGAAAGACCCATTATTCTGGACCGAAATAAAAATAAAACATTAATTAAAGAAAATGCTTGGTTAATAATTAAAGATGTTTAAATGTGCGAAAAACTAATTACAGTTTAGAATAGATCAACTTGACGACAAATAAATCTAATCTGAGTCATATCTAATTGTTTATTTTTCCTGAAGGGATTAGTTCAATGGACTTAGACTCTAAATTCTCTGTAATAACTAGAACACCCACATAAAGAAAATTGCTGAAAATTAGCTTTTAATACGACAAAAATGAAGTGTCCGGTGTTTTTTGCGGTTGAGTGTATAATATAAAATATAAAATCTTAAATGATGACGAAACCACACAACGTATATGCATGTATCTTACACAGTATAAGTTCAATGAAAACAATAATTAGTATTTACACTTAGAATAATCTGGTCCGCGATATAAAATCTTATAGTTAATATGACGCGCGTAGGAGTGGTGGCTTACTGAAGATATTTCCAAATTTCTTCTCTCTAAACCCCTACCTCCCCCCCCCCCAGTCAGTGGTTACAGACAAATATGTGTATGGGTGATTATATATGTATGTATGTACGTATATATATATATATATAAATAAACACACACACACACACACACACACACAATGGTAGATATTGTAGTTTTGAAGGGACCTCACTTTTGTCATGAAATAGGTAGGATTGATGGACATTTGAGAAAATCTTTCCTTAAGTTGCATCATGAGTAAAAACTTAAAATCTGTTAAAAAAGACTCCATTAACCATAAATTGGGGTTCCCGTTATCAAAACCCTCATCCAAATTAGAAACAAGGAATTTCCTTGGATGGTTCTCTCTCCAAGAAATGGATAAAATAAATTATTTTCCAGCAACAGAACTCTCATAAGAGCATTATAAAGTCGAGTGATCGATGTAGCAGGATCCAGGACTTCAGTTTAAGAAAGATGTAGCTTTCATCCACATAATAAACCATAAGGGCTGCATACGAAACCTTAATCAGCGGTACAGATTGAGTAGTAATGCTGGGGAAAGAGTTCAAATGTGAAGTTTGCAACACTGCGCTAATAAGAAGAGCATACTTAATTGGTTGGGTTACATACTGGGAGGTAGAATACAAAACGGTCTGTAGTACGCTAGAAAGTACGAAAATGAAAAAGAGATCCAAACCTAGATTGATAAATGCACTTGCTAAGGCCTAAGCCCAAATCTGGAGAAACCTAGCAGCTGACTACAGGAAAAGGACCAATATGATGATGATGATGATATCAGAATCGCAGAGCCATGGAGAACGGTAGCCTCTACTGCCACCCTCCTCTCTCCATCCAATAACAGCACAACCTCTCAAGATCCTATAGCACAAAGTCTTCAATCTTAATCAAATCCTACAAAATCTCAATAACTTGGAACTGTCCAAACTTCAATATCAGACATGATGGATGGCCTAGATAGAGGTTCATAGATCGTCTGAGCAAAGTTGAAACAAAGCAAAAGAAAACTCAGCTGCCAGAGCTCCGACATGTTAAAACTCAGAAAGTTTTGGTTATTCTTAAGGATGTGAGAAACACTACAAAGAAGACTAAAATATTACATGCTGCAACTGCTAAAACCACTTTAATACAAGAACTGAAACTTTTCCATTTTCGACAAATACATTTCAGTAGAGTATTAATCTTCCTTATAACTAAAAAACCAAATAAAGAAACACGGTACAAAAATTGTTAAAAAAGTTTGAATTATATTCAGAGTGGAAATTATCTCCGTTTAATTCTTGATCAATTTAGGCCACGGATATTTTATGTCCATTTTTTTTTTGTGTGAGCGAGAAATCAATAAAAAACAACATTTTTCCTTAACAAGAATAAATAAAACGAGCACAGAGCTACAACACAATCGTTATTAGGACTCAGGTTAGCCATGCGAATTAAAGGGTTGGCCTTAATCTCACATGGTAAACCTAGAATGGCGAGCTTGGGCAATAGGAATTTATTTAGTGACGAGCTCATAAAATAAAATCCTTCGTCTCACTCGAAAACGGCTCGAAAATTGTGGTAACCTGTAGATAACCCGTCCCGATTAGCAGTAATAGAAGAAAGAGGGCGTTAATAAATAACTTTAACGTTTATCTCGTACATTATCTAAGAAGGCATTCATTATCGATGAACATTTCTCATATTATAAAAATATATATCAAATATGAAAAACATTTCAAATGAATTACTTAAGCACACCGCAGACAATCATCCTTTTCACTGTTATAATCTGCCGACAGGGGCAGAGTGGAACAAAAAAAACATGCAGATGGGTTTAGGATGATCACCCATCCACTAATGCGCCTCCGCCTCATGTTTATTTGCCCATTTGTGTTTTCCATTCTTTTTTAACATTTAGATGCACTAAAAGGAAAAACGTCCATTACGCAGGGGTTGCGTAAACTAAGTAGATTTCTCACATGCCGGAATGACACACTAGTAATGCCATCTCTCCAAATATCTCTATTTCTAAGTCTAAATTCGATTCGTAGTAGTAGTGGTTGACTCAACGATGAAAAAAATAAATATTGAATAAGTCGCTAAATATTTGAATATGTGTATAAAACAACAATTGTAGAGTACGAACAGTTAAACATGATTGTTTCTACAACATTTTTCTATAACATAATAAAGAAAATATTTTGAATTTTCGATTCCACCGCCTAAACGCCCCTTCTCCCCCCTTTGTATGTTCTTGCTGATTTAATTTTAGTTCTACATAAAACATTAAATAAGTAAATATCCAATTTGGTATCCATAAAACAAATACTAAGACCACTAGAGCGTTAACACACATATATAGTTTTGAACGAACCTCATTTCCGTCACCTGGGCAGGACATTTGAAGAACATTTTCGAAAATCGCGCTATGGGGACAAACTCAATAGCTGATTTCCCATGTGGGAAATATGCTAAAAAAGTTATTACCTTCTAATGATTCAGATATTTATGGTCTATTGCGCATTTGCATTGAATATGGACTTAATTGTGATCAATCATGTTATGGGAACTCCAACAATCACTAGTAATACCTACTGCATATTTCTAATGCATTTCTTCTATTTTTAAAACATTTCTAATTTACAGAAACATGATATAAAAAGAAATTATCATTTCTAGCAAAAGGATACAAAGGAATTACAGGCTCAGAAAAAATTGTTTACCAAAAAACACAATTTATCTCTACACAGTACCTGGAAAACTATTTCTTAAACATCAGGGTTACATTTTCGACATAATTGCATTAGCTGATTTCTTTTTATTATTCCTTACATGATTATAATACTATTGTCGTTTTTCTCATATGAGGAATAAAAAAGATTTTAGGTTCATTCAAACAAAGAAAACTGAAAGTAACACAATCCGACTCGACTGTCCGATCATACTTATGCATACACACTATTTGTATTTACAATGAATTGACACATACTCATGAAAGTTGAAGGTAAATAATTTAAATTCGTTGGATTCGTTCCTTAATTTAACACTATTAGATTAGATCACTATGATGTCTACTACTGTCCGTTTGGGGTTTGAGATTTGGAGGGATTTGGAGATTTTGTATCTCTTTAAGGTATAAATATAAAATATTATTATTTTGATATTTAAATTCTGAATTGGCAAATAAATTTGACTCTTTCCTATCGGAGTGTCCGAAAAATAGAGTTCCCCCTCCCCTCGGTATGTAATTACCCTTTATCTCGAATTCATGCATCGACCATACTTGATGAGTTTTCTTTTTTCATTCGCCACAAAAAAAAAGTACATCTTTCAAAATATTTCTCCATATTTGCTGGACAATATTTATTCTTTTCAAGTTTTTCTTCATTTTGGGGAAAGAATGATCATAGGGCGCCAACAAATATTTTGATTTATAAACTATTTTTCAAGAAAAGTGGTTTATCAATTATTAATTTATATGGTAGGCATCCATTAAAATAAAACGTCTCAGACAAATCGATACTAGAAAAAATGTCAAAAAAGCTTAAGTTGACTACTTTTAAGCAATTAATTTTGAAAAAAAAAAACTTAAATCCTTCGGTAGTTATCATTTCTGCTTGAACGTCCGACAAGCAAACAGCTATACAGATAATCCACCTCTTGGACCTCTGCACAAAGATTTTTAATTTAAACGGGACATTAGACGTCTTGATGATTTGGAAGATTTAGTAAAAACCAAATATAGAGTTTGGAAACGGCAGATATTTAAAAATCAGTCGATTTGGGAGGAAAACTGCACCGGCTAGATCGGTTACATACATATGTACATACGAATGTGAATGGCGCTTATTTTTCTCAGTTAGTAGAATCTGTAAAACCTGAAAAAATTGATTTCTCTTTAGGGAAAACTTTTTAGAAGTTGTATCATAGTTGTATTAAGTCATGGCTGTACAACTGCCTACCAAAATCATGTCAAGAAGGTTATCGCTTCTATCTTCTCTAGCGGAGTGGCTTAGTGAAGTCACTTCCAGTAGCACACTTGAGGAGATAAAATGGCTTCTTATCAGGTGAAGAATGATTCATTCCCGATAGTATGAAACATACAACAGGAAGAAAAGATTTGGTATTTCTAAAAAATCTGAGATATAACCTAACACCTAAGCTGGTCTAGAGTCTGTCCTCAGGGTTGTTATTATGTAGGAAGAGGCGAGAGGAAGAAAGTCAATAGAGTGGTGGGACTAAATGCGGCCAATCCAATCTGCCGCCTAGGAAGAAGGAATTTCCTCTACCTATCCCCCTTCTATTTGGGCTCTGCCGTCCGAGTTCGGCTTTCATTACAAATCCTTTGTGCTTTCTCCTTCTTCGGACAAACATCCAAGCCTAAATATATATATATATATTCTCAGACGAAGTTGAAAGAGAGTCAGAAATTCAAATATTAAAGGAGCAGGGGTTCAGAGAATCATCTGTCTACTTTCAGAGAGGAACAATCTTCTTTCTCTCAATGAGGTTAAACCTTGAGGAGTATTGCTCCCCTTCTCATTGAAATTCACCGCCTTCCGTCCTAGGCCTCAAGGAGCCCGATTCAGACTTATACATTCTCAATGGGTATTTATATGCATATTAAGCGAAAACAATTGGAAATTCCATCCTCAAGTATAGTTTAGAAAACTGAAGAAGAAAAAGAAAGTTCATTGATTGAGGTTCTAACTCCTGAGATAATATTAATGGAATTTAAAAGTGTGTTCGAAAATTCAATAACTTAAAGTAAAGATAAGGCTGCTTCGTGAAGTAACTTTGTAAAAAGCTTTAAAAGCTTCAAGTAATATTATGTATGCACATAACCCAATTTTGAAGAGCTGGCTTATATTGACCTGTGCCGCCGAAGAGTTGGACTCATATATTTCAGGGTCTAGAGTTCAAGGAATCTTGAGTTAGAGTGTGCAATATGTATATAAAAACTACGAAAGCAACAATAACATTTTTAAAAGCAAATTTCAAGAATTTGGGCTAACATGTTTGTTGTATATTAGTTTAGGGGTTCTTCCTGAAATTTATCCAGCTAAACTGTTACCAGGCCTCGATGTTGTATTTCCATCAAATTATATAGTGTTCACTCAGCACCGTGAGGGAATTGACAAACAAATAGAGGATTCTTGATTAAAAATTAGATATTTTGAGTCAATAGCACCACCGCAATACGGCAGGTGTGCGTCAATCTGACAAGTTCGCACTGAATAGCGGTGCGCTTCATGGAGTCAGAGCCAAAGATTTTCACTGCATAAATAAAAAAAATATCTCTTTCAGAACTTCTGACCTTTCAAGACTAAAATACAAATACTAATTATCGGAATTTACAGAAAGCCTTAGAGCTAGAGAGCGTGGTCAGTAGTAATGACAAATCTTGTCTTACATAACACACACTTTGGTTTCAAATCAGCGAATTTGGTACAAAATGGTTTTATGTATACATATTTATTTTTTTATATATGCATATAAATGTTTAATACCTGCGAAGAGACCACTACAAATGTAGGAGGCCTACCGAAAATTAGCTTGGGTATTTTCGAAAAGACAGCTGGAGCATACTAAATGGACAATTTGCCCAGCGAAGAAATCTCCAATATAATATAACTCCCAATTTTCCTAATTAGGGACCTATAGGTTACCATTTTCTAGAAAGTGTGGTCTAAGGATTCTTTAAAGTGTACGTTCGCCACTAAATAATTTTTTATTCTCCACATTGGAACCGAACCCGCTTTTAAGCTTACAAGGTGTTTTAAGGCAATTTCCTTAAATGGCTAAACTTTACCCCCATTTTCTTCTATTAAACATTATTGGCGACTTAAATTTACTCTATTTTATAGCAGAACCATAAAAGTTATGTGCATATAATGTAAGTTTTATTACTTAGCACAAAACTCATTATTTGTAAATGATATTTATAACGTGGTAGGTTGCATGCTAACCTCCCGTTACCGAACTTAATGGACTCGACCATTTTTGAACTTCCGATTATGAACTATTTACAGTCGCCATTTTATAAATCATCGCATCAAAGTAATTTCCTCACAAGTATTTGCTATCATAACACCTCCGAATAATTCAAAAACTCATATATATAGTTCACTCTGTTAAAGCCTATTTCGCGATGAACAAAGACACTTAATTGACTATAACTTGAAATTTTGTTATATAGATATTTTCTATAATGCGAATATTAGCCGATATATTTAGATTTTTTAGTTTTTAGCCTTTCGTAAACTCCCTTTCCTACTCGTGTCATAATAACAATAACCTGTTATATCATGAAACTTTTTTATTTTAAACATAAATTCCAAATATTGTATTCATGAGACATTTATTATGGGAGTTACATGGAAATTAATCATGGTGTCATCAAGATTTTACGTTCTTGTCTCGAAAATGATTAGTTGTTGTCAATATCATACTTGTTATTTAATCGTTTCAATCAACACTAAAGATCATATTTGTCATTGGGAGAAATCGGAAAAGCAGTTGCGAGGTTTATATATATATATATATATATATATATATATATATATATATATATTTATATATAATGGGGGGATACAAAAACTCAAAATTAATTATTAGTCAGTATTAGGCATAACAATTCTTTACTTCTTAGTCTTAGCATCCCCGAATGGCATAGACACAAATAAAATAAAATTATAATATATCCGTAAATCAACTAATAAATAACATTACAGTACTAGGGACACACGGTACTTAGTGTGAGTGGCGGAGTTACGTTACTTAGAAGATCGTCTAACCCAGAAATGAAAGTACATTGAGTGGCAGGAATGGAGTTTTGTTTTGAATGTCAAGTAGATTCCTTACTGACTGCGCCTAATAAAATGGGAAACCGTGTCTTGTTAAGTTGACACTTTCCGATCACCCCTATACTTTAAATGAGTTTTTATAGTAACTAACCCCTTTCCATTCTAAACTAACTGGCAGAATCAAAAAGTATCAACGTCTTTGTCAAGTAGGGAAAGTCAATAATAAGAGGAGACAGAAATTATAAAAAAGTATAATTTTTATAGAACTATGTACACATTTCTCACAAGTAAACGGAGAAAATTACTAGACTCACAAATCTCTGAAAATAATTTAAACAGTCCATCGTCAGAGGGCAAGAAGATATAATGGATTGCTTGAAAAATTAATAAAGACAATGCTGCAACTTATAACGACGTACTACGTATCTAGAATCTCAAGAAGAATTATTAATTAGAAAAGTTAGTCTAGGGGAACAATTACTTTCTAAATAATTGAATTGAATTGAATATAATATTTATAGCCCTAATTAAAATATTATCTTCATAGTTTTACAAGGTCGACAGTACTTTTCAAAAAGATGTGTTCCCCTTCTTTTTTTGTACGTTCTTGTTTCCGTGTTGTCTTAAAATAACTGCATAAATAAATTCAAGAAACAAAATTATAAGGCAATCGAACTTTCGACATTTACTCTTTTCCATTTAGCAAACATTCAGCAGGACCCCACCCCTGTCCTCGCCGGATATTCGTGGTAGAAACCTTGTACCTTGATGTGAATAAATATGGCATCATTTCAATACATCTTTGTTTAAAAAAACTAATGAACTATTTGTGACTAAATATCTCATTAAATCTTTTCATACATTTGAACTGACCATAAATGTTTTATTCACATCATTTGAACATAGAAAAAAGCAAGGACAAGAAGAAAAATATCCCACAATAAGAATAAATATGGAATATTCACAATGGACAATAAACATTAAAGGTTGTTAATCGCCAAAAAAAGCAAAGTACTTTCGAACATTAAATAAATATAAAAATCACACTCTATATAATGGTTTTATAAAATAATTAAGTGGTAAAGCTGCTATAATAAGTACAATCTCCGATATTAATTTATTTAGATTGCAATCATGCGTGGTTAAGGAGTCAAAAAAAGTTTTACGTTCGAGATAATAAAGATATTTTAAGACGATAAGATATTTAGATAGTAATGTTACATTTCGCCTCAAAATTAATACGTTTCAGTCCCTGGTTGAAGGAAATAGTTCAGTGTTGTCAACCAAAATTTAATGACCTGGATTTAACATAATTTCCCAAAAAAGTGGAATAACTATTTAAAGTAATTATTTCCCAAGAGAATGCACAAAACGAATTGAGCAAATTTTACTAAATAGTCTCAAGAAACTCCAGGGATTACGTCTCCGTCAAATACAGCTAAAATTTCTGAAAGTCTCGGCTGCCTAGAAAGTAAACATGTATCCCCAAATTACTTCCTGAAACCATAATGCGTTTCACGAGTTGCCCTTGCGTTCTGATGTAAGAGCACAACAAGGACCGAAAAGAGCACACAAAGGAAGAAGAATAAGCCGCAAATAAGAGACAGAGAACAATGCTATAAAATGGGGTTGGGAATTTTGAAAGTGAAAGAAGGAGTAATAGGAGAAGAAAGAGATTCGGCGGAATACATTGTGGGAGAGGGTCGGGAAGGCTGTGTATCTGAGAATAAGCCCATACAAATTCAAATATTGCCGGAGCGGACATGGTTAGTAATACTCAGGGAAAAAGCAGGGCCTATGAATAATTAACGAATCCTAATACTTGTGAATTCCTCCCCCTTCTATACCACTCCTCCCAAGCATCCTCTCTAGTAAAACACACCACTTGGCCATCCTAATTCCAGCCATTGTTTCCTACTGCATAGGATTAACCAGCCCATGACTTCCTATTGTAAAACTCGCAGTGAGTCAAAAGAGTCCACCCTACAAGTGGGCAGTTTACACTTAATGTTAAAAATCGAGCCTCCTGCAATAACGTTATCTTCAGGTTGGCTTTAAATAAATTCACATTCTACCTTACAGATTTTCCTTAAGGGAAATCAGTTACTCAGGTTGTACTCACGACGTGATTCAAAAATTTTCAAATGCCCACCGATCCTACTCAAGAAATGACGAAAATGAGGTACGTATAATACTATGAATAATATATATATATATATATATATATATATATATATATATATATATATATATATATATATCTAGAGAGAGAGAGAGAGAGAGAGAGAGAGAGAGTCATTTTCGCACTTAATCCTTACTGAGACTAATTAAAGTATTTAAGTAAGGAAAAAAGAAAGGATCTCTAGGTATCAACAATGCTTCGAAACTATTCCCCTCAGTCAATATAATATCAAGAAGTCTCTACAGAATAAAAACTCCTGAATTCAAACAGCCTTTCTTACCAAGTGATAATTTGACAAATTATATATATATATATATATATATAGATATATATATATATATATATATATATATATAAAACATTTAATTTATTTAATGAGCTCCACAACAAGGCGATATTGCTCAGTATCATTTACTTTCAATTCTCTAAATTAATATGTTAAAATAAAGAAAAATGTTTTCAAAATTATTAAAACATAGTATAAAATATAGCGAAATAAAATTGAGAAAGCGTTAAATTAAATCTATGTGATACTATAAATTTTAAATTTTGCGATAAATCCTGGATGTCTGAGGCACAAGTTTAAAAATTCGTTATACACTATTGGTAACACACACCAATTTAACGTAATTTGAGAAATTAAACGTAGAGGGAGAAATGAGTGGAGTAGGTGTGGTTTAAAGTTCTTGTAAATGGCAATTGTCTTCAAGTGATTTAAGAGTGTATATGTGGGCCTTCTGTTAACAGCTCGTACAAGTCGTTCGGTAAGCTCAGGTTTTCACGTTGCCTGCAGTCAGTCAGATGTTTAATGGTCAGTACTGTGTCAGTGAGTGCATGTAGGTCGATCATTTCGGTTTGTGAGCTATGAATGTTATAAGTGAATGTCCAATTGTAAGCCTAGTCAGCAACACTTGATCTCGTCTGGTAAGATTTTCCAATGATTTCCCTTTGTTTGGTTTGGCTAGGATTTCTCGGAGTTTTTAGTCAGTCTGTTTAACATTTAATGTTCAATCATAAAACACTAGACACTAGATGAACCTAATGTATAATAGGAAGATTAGACACAAAGTAATACATTCTCGCAAACAGTAACAGTGGGATAGGATTTGGAGGCAGTCTCTTCCATAATTTCAATTAGCTATAAATTGACCTACGGACACAAACTGCCCCACATAAAAAACAAGTATTGACAGGGAATGGATATGGATCAACCTTAAGATACAGCGGGGAGAATTGGAAAGAAAATAAAAACAGTTGAGACAAGCATTCCAAATATCACTGAAAAGGCCTTTGACATTTCTCGAGCTCAATTGAGTGAATAAGATTTATAAAGAGATAAAGCTGATGAGAGGAGGGACTCTTTTTAAAACAATATTTTGAGTCTTTTGCCAGAGCCTCCTTGTTTTGTTCAAAGGGAATAAATATGGATTGTGAACAATTCCTAAAGCTGATAAATAAACACATATGAGCCTTTGATAAATGCAGCATCAAATTTCAGACACATTCTAATATTCCCCTGAAATCCCCTTGAAATTAAAGTCGTTTGTAAGGGCGAGAAATAACAATTTTTGATTGGTCATTTAAGTTATCACCCATTTCTGTCAAAGACACTAAAAACATTTGCGCCTTTTTTGAGACACGAGAAAAATTGTATTAAAAATCTTTTAGTTTCAGTCTATTAAGTGATACAATAGAGGATATTCCACCTAATATTAAACAAAGAAAAAAAAAGGCGAAAATAACGGGTCTATTAAAATACATTCTATATATTGAAATAAGTGTTATTAAATACAACTAATACCACAACATTTAATTGTCAGGATATTCCACTTCTCGTAGTTAACACGTTGAGCACTCCGGTGGCCATTCTTTGAATTACTCTCTGGACCGCGTTCTCAAGTCCATTAAAAAAAATTCCGTCACGCAGGGGCTGCGTAAACTAAGCAGATTTCGCACGTGAAGTTTTGCATCAGAGAAATATGCCTACTAATAACAGTAGTAGTCACGAATCTCTAAACCAATTCACGAGGGACGAGAGTTACGGAAACGGCTGAACTAGCTTTCGGCGGAAAGTCCCAAATATAGCCGACTTCTGCCGACCACACACACAATACAAATGCAAATATCTCGTTTAATATTCATGATACAGAATAAACGTATAGAATAATATGTATAGTAAATTTAATTTGTATAAAGATACTAAACAATTTTTCGATCCGACGCATAACAACGGAGATATTTCGAAGTCCCCCTCTAAACCCCCTTCTCTCCTGGTCCGATTTCAGCCATTAACGAACTTGATCTTTCTTTTTACATAAAACAATTAAATTTCGAGTTTGGTAAAAATCATAGCGACTGTTAGAGCATTAACATATATATATGTATATATATATATATATATATATATATATATATATATATATATATATATATATAATTTTGAACGGACCTCATTTTCGTCATCTCCTGGGTAGGATCAATGGACATTTGAAGAAATTTTTCGAAAAACGCACGATCTCAAAAGCTGATTTCCCTTAAGAGAAATCTGCTAAAAGGGTTGCATTCTGGGATCAAGCTTAAGGTTCACCAATTATAAATGTATGTAGAAGGTGCCCACCAGTGTGGCACTGTCTCGAAATGTTCTACGTAGTGTAACGGTGGGTGGACACCCCCACCCATTTTGAAATGGAAAAGTTAAAATGTCCACCGGAGGCGCTCAATTAACATTTTGCTACCAAACGAAATAAAGACTCAGACAGTGGCATATTTCTATTTCTATGGAAGTGAGTTCCAAATATGACAGTCTTACTACTCGTTAAAGTTACAAAGGGGCTCAGGTTAGCCATGCGAGTTAAAGCGTTGACCTTTATCTCACATGGTAAACCTAGAGTGGCGAGTTCGATTCTTGCCTGGGCAAAGGAAATTATTTAGTGACGAAATTCATTAAATAACGTCCTAAAATCCCACCCTGGCTAGAAAAGGGTGGTGACCTGTAGATAACCCGTCCCGATTAGCCTAAGTTGCAAAAAGTGGACGTTAATAAATAATAATAATAAAGTTACAAAACCTTGAATCTCATGTACACCTTCAACATCATAGAATATGAGTGAAATATAAGCAATTTATTATTAATTACTAAGTACACAGACTAGCGTTCTGATATCTGATATAGTTTCTAGAGCACAACTTTGAAGGATAGCACGACCGTGCAGTTCAACCCAATGATTCTAGCCAGTCTGCTAGGTTGCTGATGTTAGTTAGCTGTTCTCTAGCATGTATTAACATATGTTGACCAGTTCCATGAGCAGAAATACCATAACCATGAGCTTAGCATGATTTCCTTGTCCCGGTGTAACTGTACTAACTACTGTTTTCCCGGAATAGTAGGTGACCGCAGTTAGATAAATTTCGAGGCATTTTCTGGACTCAGGGCATTCAGCGAACTCTGAACTCATCTATATATATATAAAATTGTAACCTCTGTCTGTACATTGATTTTTTTCGCGAAATTTCACGATAACTTTTCGTTTCACATGTCATAGACACCATAACTGCATTTTGTTTCTTTCGTGTCTGTTTGTTTGTTTGTTTGTTACCTTTTCACGCATAAACGGCTGAACCGAATTTTATGAAACTTGGTATGTACATTACTACTAACCCAACTTAGACTTTAGGCTATATTAATTTTCTCTGAGACGAACAGGAGTGGGGGTTATAAGGAAGGCCTGAAATTAAAAACAGCGATATTTCGTTTCCTATTGGTTTTTCGGTAAATATGCACATAACAAAAGTTGTTTATTTTGTTATTTAGAGTAACTTTTGCTATATACATTTTCGTCGTATACCAAGGTGTAAATACGTTATACGCTAAAAATTATAGCGGGAGTCAACAATTTTATTTGACACAAAAGACTCAACCGAACTAAATAAAACACTCGGTATGTGTATTAGCACTAACGCCTTCCTTATAATAAGCCATACCAACATTTCTAGGGACGGGCAGGAGTGGGGGTTGTAAGGGAGGCCTGAAATTAAAAATAGTGATATTTCGTTTCGTATTGGGGTTTCGGCAAATATGCACATAACAAAAGTTGTTTATTTTGTTATTTAGAGAAATTTGCTCAATAATTCTTTTCAATATGAACAACCAGGTACCTCACCGGGAAAAATTAATTCAAATGTATGTTAATATTTTGTCCTTAATAATTCAAATCTATGCATAATGCACAGGAGACGGGAAATATGACAATATGGAGGACAGTGAAGTCTTACATAAAAAAATTATTTTATTATTAACAAATCCACAGCAACGACGGGTATTAACCCTAAACACTGGGACGGGTAAATGTCAAAAAATACCATTCAACCTCAAATGAATTCCCCGAGCGGAGCCTGATATCTCAACTAGTATAACTTATAAAAATGTAAAACTATTTCAGTAGGGGCAGAACGAACGATGATTGTAGATAGAACTCCCACTCGAAAACACCAGATTAGAATACTTCGAGCAAGAAATTAATCTCAGTGTTGAAATTACTTCAGAAACACCAAGACATAGTCGACGGTTAATGCTTTCAATTATCATGACGTAGATGAAAGAAAGCAACGAAGATATGTTGCTGTTGTGGATCCTACCGAAATCGGACTTAAAGGAATGTTGAAAGAAAACGTAAACGTTGTCATTTCGGCTTCAAATAAAGTGGTTCATAATATGACAGCTTATTGCTATTATGGCATGAGTAGGAGGAGGGTTTATTGAAGCCCGATAACTAAATAAGGGAAATATCTAGATTAATAATCAAGACAATGAAAAATCGTACATAACAACATTTATAAAACATTACATTTGCAATATGATTGACTCAATACAATATTTCGATCCAACACATATTAACGGAGATATTAAGAATTTTCGAAATTCCTCCTTTAAGCTCCTCCCTCCTCCCACTGGAAGGATATCAAGGGTATAACGTACGTGATCTTTAGTTTTACATAAAACGTTTAACAGTTAGTTAGAGCGTTAACAGACAAATATATATATATATATATATATATATATATATATACTTCGTTATCTCCTGAGAAGGGTTGAGGACATTTGAGGAATTCTTTCAAAAATCGCGTCATGAGTAAGACCTCAATACCAGATTTAACATAAGGAAAATCTGCTAAAACACTGCAATTATCAGTTGGATCAAATCATATCGGATGACCAAACTTGTTCATAAATGAATGTTCCACAAATAATTTTTAAATTTTTTAATTAACGTAATATTTCAATTTTAGTGTTTTCAGACTTTAGTGAATTCCTACGTCTATTGATCCAATTTTGTCTTTTAGGCACTATGACAGTCAACACCTTATATGCTCTGATTAAGATTCAAGATTTCATTACAGACTGTACTCCAAATGGAAGAAATATAGATAGCAAGTTAAAGGTTATAATGCTGAAAACATAATCAGCTGATAACATAAACCCCGTGACTTTTTTGTCATTCTGCCGTATCTGCTTAGCTTACACAACCTCCGTAGGCTTTTTACAATATATGCAAATTTTTTTAGATTATTACAAGAAAATTATTAAAAGAACAATTTTATAATAGAGGGACAAAAATGAGTAAAAGAGGCGGTAAAGCCCTTGTCAATCTGAATAATACTCCGATTTGATTTTTCCAATCTCGTTGTGAAGACAGGTCGCTAATGGGTCCTTAGCCCTTGGGCGGAACTTCAATTATGCCTCCCGTTAATTTCCTTTAATGTTCAATGACGTCAACAAGCGCTGTCTTTGACCTCTACTCATTTACTCAGGGAAATTTGCTTTTCTTTCAGCTGAAATTGACAGCCATTTTCATTAGAGCATAAACCTCGCAGCCCTCTTGCTTGCTATAGGGAACCTGGATGTTTCTAAAAGCTACTCTTCAGGGCATACATCCATATTGTTTTAGTTTGTACGCTCTCTGACATTCCCATATTTATTCAATGAGGCGTCGCTTTACTCGTGTATGACAATTCAATTATTATATGCCGATAAAACAGAATCTTAGTGATGATTTACAAGGTTAAAGAATGAAGGAAGTAAATATCCTATAATAAGATAAGTCACAAGATGTACCAACCCTATTTCAACATTAAACCTCTGGGGCCTTATGGACTCAATATATCCTTTCCTCTACATAAATATTTTCACGAGGAACAAACCGTCCGTCATACAAGTGACTCCATATTTCCCCCAAAACCCCATTATAGGGGAAAAATTCATGGAAAATTAAATTTGCAACGAGAACTGCTGTATAAACGTCCAAATCTTAATAACAGAGATATTTTGAAGTTTCGATTCGCCCCTCTTCCAGGTCCGATTTCAGCTATTAACGAGTATAACCTTCAGAGTACCGGGCATGGTATTAATGAAATAAACATTTTCGGGAATAGAAAGTGAAATCTGATGACCTCTCACATAACACATTTACATGTATCTCATTTAATAGTGATCTGTTGAAAACCATATTCATCCATTTCTTAGAAAAATAGAAGTGTCTGGAGATATTAGCTTCTTGTCAACGTGAGATTAGTAGAAGATGTGTTTGACAGATGGCTAAAAACAAAAAAAAAATACAAACAATTGTCGCAATATTACATATTATATATATATATATATATATATATATATATATATAAATATATATATATATATATATATAAACAATTAAAGAGGAATATTTATATGTACGTAAATTTGAAACGATATTGTTTATATATAATTTTTCTATCCGTCTTATAATATTCAAGATATTTCGAATTCAAATTCCCCCCGCCATTTCTCCCTCTTGCCCGATTCTATCATTAAAGAAGTTAAGTATCTTTAATTTTATATAAAACGTTTAAACATCGAGTAAAACAGGCCTACATGTTCACGGGAGCAATTGCCAGGGGTGGTCTGGAAATACAATATATAATATATATATGTATATATATATTATATATATATATATATATAAAAGTTTAACGGACATCAATTAGTCAACTCTTAGGTATTATCCATGAGCATTTGAATAAATTGTTTAAAAATCACATTACGGGTACGACCTCCATAGCTGATTTTCTCTAACGGGAATGTGTTAAAACAGTAAGTGAATGTGACTAGAATTGAATCGAATTAAAGAGGCGCCCAACGTAATTCTATAAAGAAGGAATGAAAAAATAGCGGAAGTAAAAAATGATGGAGGAAGCCCCAGGAGCATATGGGACGGTCGGCAGAGTTATACGACTATGGGAGGGGGTGCGGTCCTGCGTAAAATGAGTTTGGAAGGGGACACGCTACCTATTTGGCTTACCGCCACAACTACAAATTGGGAATGGCCTCCAGGCAACTCACCACAAACCTCTACATCTCTCCTCTCCTCTTCATACTCTTACTACAAAATATATACCATATTTCCGAGGTTAAACCCTATAGAGTTTAGCACTTTTGTTCAACGAGAAATTAATGGTTACCATTCTCAGAGCATCAATAACTATTCAAAAAGTTCGAAACTAAGCCGATGTCTCGCGCATTGGGCCTATCGTTGTGCCTTCTATTCTCCATTTCAGCAGATTTCGCTTAAGGGAAATGAGCAATTGAGGTCGCACTCATGACACGATTTTCGAAAAATTTCCTCAGATGTCAATTGGTCCTACCCAGGAGATGACGAAAATGAGGCACGTTCAAAATTATATATATATATATATATATGTATATATATATATATATATATATATATATATATATATATATACTAGCTGAAATACCCGGCTTCGCTCGGGAATTCATTTGGGGCTGAATGTTGGTGGTATATTTTTGGCAAGGCTTTACTTTGCACAATATTATGACATTTACCCGTCCCAGTGTTTAGGGTTAAAACCCGTCGTTTATGTGGATTTGTTAATAATAAAATTATTTTTTTATGCAAGACTTCACTGTTCTGAATATTGTCTTATTTCCCGTTTCCTGTGCATTATGCATAGATTTGAATTATTAATGAGAAAATATTGACATACATTTGAATAATTTTTTTCATTTGAGGTACCTGGTAGTTCATATTGAAAAGAAGTGTTGAGAAAATTTCTCTAAATAACAAATTAAACAACTTTTGTGATTTGCATATTTGCCGAAACCCCAATAGGAAATCACTATTTTAATTTCAGGCCTTCTATATAACCCCCACTCCTGCCCGTCCCTAGAAATGTTAGTATGGCTTATTATAAGGAAGGCGTTAGTACTAATTCAAATACCGAGTTTGGTTTAGTTCGGTTGAGTCTTTTGTGCCAAATAAAATTGTGGACTCCCGCTCTAGTTTTTAGAGTATAACTCATTTATACTTCCGTATACGGCAAAAGTGAATATAACAAAAGTTACTCTAAATTACAGAATAAACAACTTTTGTTATGTTCAAATATGCCGAAAAACCAATAAGAAACGAAATATCGCTATTTTTAATTTCTGGCTTCCCTGATAACCCCCACTCCTGTTCGTCTCAGAGGATATTAATATAGCCTAAAGTCTAAGTTGGGTTAGTAGTAATATACATACCAAGTTTCATAAAATTCGGTTCAGCCGTTTATGCGTGAAAAGGTAACAAACAAACAAACAAACAAACAAACAAACAAACAAATAAACAAACAAACAAACAAACAGACACGAAAGAAACAAAATGCAGTTATGGTGTCTATGACATGTGAAACGGAAAGTTATCGTGAAATTTCGCGAAAAAAATCAATGTACAGACAGAGGTTTCAATTTTATATATATATATATATTTAGATTATGAGGATTTCGGCTATCTGCTCCAGCGGTTGGAATTTTAGTTTTGCAAATTTTCAATGGAAATGCGTCCATCTTTGTCAGGCCAAATCAAATTAATGCCTGACGAAGATGGACGCATTTCCATTGAAAATTTGCAAAACTAAAATTCCAACCGCTGGAGCAGATAGCCGAAATCCTCATAATGACGATACTTCCCAGCGATGCAGCCTCAAAAATAGAATATATATATATATATATATATATATATATATATATATATATATATATATATATACTTTTCTGTTACCGCTCTAGCGGTCACAATTCTTATTGGATCGTAACCAAACTCGATATATAAGCACATGTAAACCTAAAGGTCGTGTTCGTTGATGTCTGAAATCGAGCAAGTGAGAGTGTTAGGCTTAGAGGAAAAGAATTTCGAAAATTCGAAATATATCCGTTATTATATGTCAGTTGGAAATATTCTATAGAACCAATCCTATTGCAAATGTGATTTTCTATAAATGTTGTTCTGTATGTGTTTTCACTATCTTGGTTATTAACCGAGATATTTGCATTTATTAGTTACAGGCCTTTAGTAAAACCCCACTCCTACTCACGTCTTATTTAAAATAAGCTGTTATATTATAAAGAACTTTATTTGAAGCCTAAATAACGTATATTGTTCTCATTGAACTATTACGTTTTGAGATAAATTCAAACACTTGAGTGAGAAATCCACGTGATACGCGTGAGAAATCTGCTTAGTTGACACAGCCACTGCGTGAAGGACTTTTTTAACTTAATGAGAAGCCCATTAATTAAACCAGATCCTGAAATTTAAGCATGAAGTTAGATGTATTAGCATGTGTTCTAAATGAAAATCGTTTTAGATGAAGCTAGGATTTACAGAGGACTAAAAAAAGAAATATGCTAATTACTCAGTAATATTAACTCGTATAATATAAGAATTGTAGAAAATGAAATTTCCATCACAATTAGATATGTATCATTTTTCAATGAGACTCTACAAAACATTTACACACATAAGTCAGCATCTTATCCAAATACCATTCACCGACAAGAAAGGGAGTAGGAAACAATTGAGTTCTAGTTCTCCTGATGAAAAGTAAATTGTATTAGTGTCACTAATAGTTGAAATAATCTCAATTCCACATGTTGCTCTTTATAACCAACCATTAAACATGCAGAAACACTAAAATGCTTTGAATGTGTTCTTGACAAGCGCCTAACATGGGTACCCCAACTTATAACTCTTCACATTAAAAGCAAAGAAGAGCTACATTTAGTGAGGTTCCGTTTCAACAAAAGTGGGGGCTAGCAGATGTGCAATGCTGTTTCTTTAACCCTTCTTAACCAGACCACTACTGGACTATACGTATGCATTTTTTGGTTGTCATTATACATACATCCACCACCTGTGCGACTCTTTAGCCGACCCCGATTGAGGTTCAAGGAAGTGATCATAGTTTTCTAGTGAGTGATCAACTCGACGTACAACCCCCATTGAGCAAAGAGAACCTGGAATGGGTCATGTCCAGTAGACTGACTGACCCCATTGTACCCAGAAGGGTTTGTAGCCAGTTCACGCTGGCAGCCTGCCTGTGAACGGGATCCCAGAGAGTAATAATCGCTAGTCATCCCTAGAGGTTGTCAGACATATGTACTCATTAGACACCAACTGCTCCAGAAGCACTGCGACACTAGTGCTCTCGTAGCGAACTCATGAACTAACGGTCTCCCGCAGTATAGCATATTCATCTGCGAGTTCAAATACTCTTCGACTACATGATTAGATACACTACACAGGGATACTTTTAGAACAATCTAGGACACATTAGATACTTTTGGTGTCCACCTTGAGAAATACGTTAATGGAAACAGTGCATAATGTTTGCTCCTTCACAGAAAATTTACCAACCTCAGCTAGGCTGCTCGAGAAAAGACTAATAACGATGAGAGAAAATTAAGTTAAGCCCAAGAAGCAAAGGCTTTAAAGAAAGCCTAGGGATCTCAAAAATAAAGGAAAATTGGAGAAAATAATAGGGTTGAAGCCAGCGCTAAGGGATTATGACCCAATAAACTACAGTGGATAATGATGTTCCCTAATGAAGTAGCTAAAGTCATTTTCCACGTCACCTGTACATCAAAAGGTGACACTAATTTTTCCAATTTTATCCTCCTAACTATTAGTAACAGAAAACTCGGTTCATGGATAATTATTTAATAGGGTAAAGACTAAGAAGTAATAGTCTTAATTTATTCACAAGTGTTAACGCTACAGAAAAACAGGAATCGAAAGTGGATTCGTTTGCGAATTTCGTTGAGAACTGTTCGTTTGCTAATGGAGTGATCACAAAATGAGAATTCACTTCCTTAAGATCATATATCTAAAAGGGCTTATTTGAACATCTGTAATAAAATTCAGAGGCTTCGCAGGTGTTGCATTCGGAGAACATATAACACTTGAATATCATACAAATTTTCTCAATTATGAGTAATTTCGTAAAATTATGAAACAGAACCGTCATTATAGTTTATTTAGGTTCTTTTTATGTGTACATCTAAATTATTATTACTATGAAGGACAAAGAAAACAAATTTATTTAAAATTTATATTTTAAGAAGTATGTGAAAGTAATCATTGATAAATTGACTTTAAAAATCTAAATAATTAAATATAAATATCCCTGTTATAGCCTTGATAATGCCTACTAGGGCGAAACAAATGCTGTATAAAAAATAAACCGATTTGTAAATATATAAGCCGTTTTACTACAACGTAATTGAAATCGCACTGTAAAACTTTCTGATAGGAATAAAATTCAGTACCCCACTTGGTAAGTAAATAAAGTTTAAATACAAAAGCTTAGGCTTATTAATGAAATACTAATGCATTTATTCTTACTTATTTAATTTGCAAAACGTACCTTTTCTTCTATAAAACATTAACTAATTCAATAAATAAAAGAGTAATATGGAAATGTAAAATTAATGGAGTTTTAATGATAAAGAGACAGAAATAAAATAGGAATGATAAGATTAATAAATTACATATCTCATTTACTCACTCTAAAGCTAAAGCTAGCGTAGCTAATTCTGTCCAGACACCCTGCAAAGGGACGAGACCACAAGCAAAACCACAACCCCAAGTTCACTAAATCTCCTTCCTAGGCTAAATGTTTGAAAGTTAATTACAAGGTTTTCTAACTACCCATACTTCAACTAACTAACACTTCATGCTACCCTGAACTTGGCTTAAGGGGATCTCGCAGCCGAGAAGGCAAACATTAGGATATTACTTCAAAAGTCTCAGCTGATAGAGAGAAAAGGAACTTAACGGTATACATATTGCACCTGTACAGACGCTCACAGACCTTGAAAAACAATGATAACGTTTTTTTCCTTGCAATGTATCAGCAATTTAATTCTTCTGGATATCTAAATAACCTGGGATCTAAGTAAATATAATTACAAGCCTTTTGTATTTCGTGCTTGAGTCATACATAGTGGCAATTAAATTATCACTTGATAACAGTCTTCTCATAGCCTGAATTATTGATTAGGTGTCAAAAATATGAACAGGTTATTACCTAGAAAGGAATTACTGCGGTACTTTCCTTTCCTGTCTTTGGATCAACTAAAAAAAAATATGCTTGGATTAGTTTTCTTGTTGAGATACTCTGGTAGTGATTAAAATTAGAAATGATAACACCCACATGGTTCGTTAGGTAAAGTGACAATTTGGGGAATAAGAGGCAGGGATATATATAATTTCACATGTTTGAAGTGACTCTGAAGGGGGAAGTGTTTCCTACAATTCTTTTCTATTTTCCATATTTTTAATTTATTCAATTAGAAGATAGTTTGTTGAGCTGAGCAACTTAAGAAAATTATTCATTTTCTTTTGATAAGCTCGGAACAGTGCTTAAACGGAAGGTTTCATAGCGATTCCATGAGCGATGGATGGAATAAAGTATTTTAGGGGAATCAGTTATTGAGGTTCTGCACATGAAGCAACCTCAATTTAAAAAAAAAAAAAACAAATGTCCCGAAGTTTTATTTATCGGAAAATCACAATCCACAGACAGGCTTAGATGGCACTTACATTTTACATATATTTATTTTTAGCTGGTGGTGAGGGTGATGAATGGTTAATTACAAAACTTTTTTATGGCTCCTCACAATTTTATTTCTTATAATCTCTGAGCGCTTTTGGGGACTAAATCCCCATCCTCAGATCTACAAAACAATGTAACACCATAATTAAGGAGTCGCAAAAAAATCAGTTCTTAAAAATGTTTTACATAGTTGGTCATATAACAAACAGGCAATGTAAATGTGCAGACTGATACAAACGCGTCTCTCATGTCCAGACTTGTCTCTGCCCCCTCCCTAGCGGCTTGGAATGATCCCCTTGGCCTCAGTGCATCGGCAGGGTTTAGCCTAGTAGCAAGTCTATAGGATTGCCCTACGCTCTGATGGTAATTTTGCTTATAATATTATTTTAATGTTTAAATAGTAATTATTAATTTGTTATATTTTAATTGTAATTGTGTTTTTGAATATAGGTGTTATTATTGTAAAATTGTATAATGTTATAGAGTGTTTGTTATATGACCAACTATGTAAAATATTTTTAAGAACTGATTTTTAGACTCCTTAATTATGGTGTTACATTGTATTGTAGCTCTGCGGATGGGGATATAGTCCCCGAAAGCGCTCAGCGTTTATAAGAAATAAAATTGTTAGGAGCCATAAAAAAGTTTTGTGATTAACTTACATTTTAATAAGAAACAGCATCAAAATGGTTACGAACTCTCTTCAACATTTACCGAAAGATAACATATTAGGAATATTAAAATTTTGTAACAGCTGACTCCAGAAACAAAATAAAGTTCTAATATTATTATTTTTGAACGTCCACATTTTGCTACTATGGCTAATTAGGGTGGGTTATCTACAGGTTAACGCCCTTTTCAAGACAGAGTGGAACTAAGGATTTTATTTACTGAGGACATCACTAAAGTGAATTCCTATTGTCCAGGGGGGTATCAAATCATCCAATCCAGGTTTACCATGTGAGAATAAGGCCAACACTTTAACTCATAACCAGAGCCTCTAAAGTTTATAAAATCTAGTAAAGTTGTATTTGTGCGAATAATATATAATACTATGAATAATGATATAACTATGTCAATTAATATAAATATATATTATTTAGTCATAAACCTCACTCAATCCTGCAGAAGACGATATAATGATTCAGATAAAAATCATTTCCTTACAATAAATTATGCATAGTAAAAATTAAAAAATAAATAAAATGACAACCATGAGGTTCATTTCTGTTGATGTGATCAACTTACATGAAGAGATATAAAACCCAATGAAAATTGAGGTTAGCAGATAATTTAATTAAAATAAATAAAACCATAAATTAGAAAAAAAGTAGAGGAAAATGATATAGCCACCCCAACAGCGGCACTCAGACAATCAGTAATACCGTAAAATATGAGAAACACATAGAAAATTAACAACTCAATTAGAGAATTTTAATTAATATGTGTATATATATATACACACACATATGGCAGCTTTTAAAATGTTTATTATTATTATTTATTATTATTTACGTCCACTTTATGCTACTAGGCTAATCGGGAATATAATTTAATGTTTTAAAATGTTATGCTGTTAGATAAAACTGAAAGAAACCACAACATGAGCAACTTTTAATATTCATGGCTGCGAAAAAATAGCAATAATAAATGGCATTAAAAAAAAGAATAAATTAATGGGCATAATAAACCTGGGATATGCAATTAAATGGACTGTATGTAGAAGGGCTAATTCCGTCTGCAGCGGGTCGAACCGGGTCAAGAGGAAGAAAAACCCTTATTAATATTCAAGCGACATTTTCAAATGATTCTCAACCTAACTTATGGACCTATGCACAAACTTTACCTTTATTGCATTTATAAAAGTAATTTCGCTAATAAATAAAAGTACCCTCACGCCCTTTGGTAATTAAAACATATAAAGTCAAGTTAAATTTAATTAATTAATTCTTCTCCCTAATAACTAAAGGCATAAAATATGCTTTCCGGCAAATACACCTGATTTTCACTATGCCCTTATTCATAATGCTATTAACCATCAACCTAAAGAATAAGAAATTAAATGGTGAAAATAATTAAATCAATAAATCATTCAACTTAATAAAATGAAATGAACTTTTCAATTCGGAAGCTGGCTTTCATATTTTGAAAAAATATGTAATGAAGTTCCATACTCTTTGATTCAATGGAAGTAACGAAGTCCAAATTAAACGATTTAATGAGAGTCACGAAGCACAAATTATGTGATTCAATGAATATCACAATGATCATATTATATGATTCAAGGAAATTTATGAAAAGTAGTATATCATGAAACCCATATCAATTGAATCAATAAAAGTCACGAAGCCCATATCCATTGATTCAATGAATGTCACAAAAATCATATTATATAATTCAAGAGAAGTCATGAATAGTATATCCTGTGAATCAATGAAAGTCACGAAGTCCATATCCATGGATTCAATGAGTTTCATGAACATCATATTATATGATTCAAGGAAATTTATGAAAAGTATATCCTGTGGAATCAATGAAAGTCACGAAGTCCATATCCATTGATCCAATGAATGTCACAAATTCTTTATATGGGATTCAAGGAACGCTATGAAGTCCATACCCTGAGAATCAATGAAAGTCACGAAGTCCATATCCATTGATCCAATGAATGTCACAAATTCTTTATATGGGATTCAAGGAACGCTATGAAGTCCATACCCTGAGAATCAATGAAAGACACGAAGTCCATATCCATTGATCAAATGAATGTCACAAATTCTATATTACATGATTCAAGGAACGTTATAAAGACCATATCCTGTGCATCAATGACAGCCACGAAGTCCATATCCATTGGTCCAATGAATGTCACAAAGTCTATATTACATAATTCAAGGAACGTTATGAAGTCCATACCCTGTACATTAATGAAAGCCACGAAGTCCATACCCATTGATTCAATGAATGTCACAAAGTCCATATTATATGATTCAAGGAACGTTATGAAGTCCATACCCTGTGAACCAATGAAAGTCACGAAGTCCATATCCATTGATCCAATGAATGTCACAAAGTCTATATTATATGATTCAAGGAACGTTATGAAGTCCATACCCTGTGAATCAATGGCAGCCACGAAGTCCATATCCATTGATCCAATGAATGTCCCAAAGTCCATATTATGTGATTCAAGGAACGTTATGAAGTTCATACCCTGTGAATCAATGAAAGTCACGAAGTCCATATCCATTGATCCAATGAATATCACAAAGTCTATATTATATGATTCAAGGAAAGTTATGAAGTCCATATCCAGTGAATCAATGAAGTCATTAAGTCCATATCCATTGATTCAATGAATTTCACAAAGATCTTATTATGTGATTCAAGGAACGTTATGAAGTTCATACCCTGTGAATCAATGAAAGTCACGAAGTCCATATCCATTGATCCAATGAATATCACAAAGTTTATATTACACGATTCAAGGAACGTTATGAAGTCCATACCCTGTGAATCAATGAAAGTCAAGAAGTCCAAATCCATTAATTCAATGAATGACACAAACCCAATATTGTATGCTTCAAGGAACGTTACGAAGTCCATATTCTGTGAATCAATGAAAGTCAAGAATTCCATACTCATTGATTCAATGAACGTCACGAAGATCATATTATATGACTCAAGGAAACTTATTAAGTCCATACCCATTGATTCAATGAAAGTCACGAAGTCCATATCCATTGATCCAATGAATATCACAAAGTCTATATTATATGATTCAAGGAACGTTACGAAGTTCATACCCTGTGAATCAATGAAAGTCACGAAGTCCATATCCATTGATCCAATGAATATCACAAAGTTTATATTACACGATTCAAGGAACGTTATGAAGTCCATACCCTGTGAATCAATGAAAGTCGCAAAGTACAAATTATATGGTTCAATGAATGTCCCAAAGTCCATATTATGTGATTCAAGGAACGTTATGAAGTTCATACCCTGTGAATCAATGAAAGTCACGAAGTCCATATCCATTGATCCAATGAATATCACAAAGTTTATATTAGAAGATTCAAGGAACGTTATGAACTCCATACCCTGTGATTCAATGAAAGTCACGAAGTCCATATCCATAGATTCGAATGAGTTTCATGAAGATCATATTATATGATTCAAGGAAAGTTATGAAAAGTATATCCTGTGAATTATTGAAAGTCACGAAGTCCATATCCATAGATTCTAATGAGTTTCATGAAGATCATAATATATGATTCAAGGAAAGTTATGAAAAGTATATCCTGTGAATTATTGAAAGTCACGAAGTCCATATCCATAGATTCCAATGAGTTTCATGAACATCATATTATATGATTTAAGAAAAGTTATGAAAAGTCCATACCCTGTGAACCAATGAAAGTCACGAAGTCCATATCCATTGATCCAATGAATGTCACAAAGTCTATATTACATGATTCAAGGAAAGTTATGACGTCCATACCCTGTGCATCAATGACAGCCACGAAGTCCATATCCATTGATCCAATGAATGTCACAAAGTCTATATTACATGATTCAAGGAAAGTTATGACGTCCATACCCTGTGCATCAATGACAGCCACGAAGTCCATATCCATTGATCCAATGAATGTCACAAAGTCTATATTACATGATTCAAGGAAAGTTATGACGTCCATACCCTGTGCATCAATGACAGCCACGAAGTCCATATCCATTGATCCAATGAATGTCACAAAGTCTATATTATATGATTCAAGGAACGTTATGAAGTCCATACCCTGTGAACTAATGAAAGTCACGAAGTCCTTATCCATTGATCCAATGTATGTCACAAACTCTAAATTATATGATTCAAGGAATGTTATGGAGTCCATACCCTGTGAATCATTGAAAGTCACGAAGTCCATATCCATTGATCCAATGAATGTCACAAAGTCTAAATTATATGATTCAAGGAATGTTATGGAGTCCATACCCTGTGAATCATTGAAAGTCACGAAGTCCATATCCATTGATCCAATGAATGTCACAAAGTCTATATTATAAGATTCAAACAACGTTATGAAGTATATCCTGTAAATTATTGAAAGTCACGAAGTCCATATCCATAGATTCCAATGAGTTTCATGAAGATCATATTATATAATTCAAGGAAAGTTATGGAAAGTATATCCTGTGAATCAATGAAAGTCACGAAGTCCATATCCATGGATTCATTGAGTTTCATGAACATCATATTATATGATTTAAGAAAAGTTATGAAAAGTATATCCTGTGAATTATTGAAAGTCACGAAGTCCATATCCATAGATTCCAATGAGTTTCATGAAGATCATATTATATAATTCAAGGAAAGTTATGGAAAGTATATCCTGTGAATCAATGAAAGTCACGAAGTCCATATCCATAGATTCCAATGAGTTTCATGAAGATCATATTATATAATTCAAGGAAAGTTATGGAAAGTATATCCTGTGAATCAATGAAAGTCACGAAGTCCATATCCATAGATTCCAATGAGTTTCATGAAGATCATATTATATAATTCAAGGAAAGTTATGGAAAGTATATCCTGTGAATCAATGAAAGTCACGAAGTCCATATCCATAGATTCCAATGAGTTTCATGAAGATCATATTATATAATTCAAGGAAAGTTATGGAAAGTATATCCTGTGAATCAATGAAAGTCACGAAGTCCTTATCCATGGATTCATTGAGTTTCATGAACATCTTAATATATATAAATCTCCTGTCACGATGTTTGTCCGCGATGGACTCCTAAACTCCTTAACCGATTTTAAATTACATTGGCACACCGTGAGCCGTCTGGTCCAACTTGAGATATTGGCTATATTAATTTTCTCTGAGACGAACCGGAGTGGGGGTTATAAGGGAGGCCTGAAATTAAAAGTCGTGATATTTCGTTTTCTATTGGTTTTTTCGCAAATATGCACATAACAAAAGTTGTTTATTTTGTTATTTAGAGTAACTTTTGTCATAAACACTTTCATCGTATTCCGAAGTTTAAATGAGTTATACGCTTATGACTATAGCGGGAGTCAACAATATTATTTGGGACAAAAGACCCAACCGAAATAAATAAAACTCGGTATGTGTATTAGCACTAACGCTTTCATTATAAGAAGTCATACCAACATTTCTAGGGACGGGCAGGAGTGGGGGTTTTAAGGGAAGCCAGAAATTAAAAATAGCGATATTTCGTTTCCTATTGGTTTATCGGCAAATATGAACATAACAAAAGTTGTTTATTTTGCTATTTAGAGTAACTTTTGTTATATACACTTTTTTCGTATACCAAATTATAAACGAGATATACGCTAAAAATTATAGCGGAAGTGAAAAATTTTATTTGGCACAAAAGACTCAACCGAACTAAATAAAACACTCAGTATGTGTAACGCACTAACGTAGCACTAACGCCTTCCTTATAAAAAGCCATACTATTTCTAGGGACAGGCAGGAGTGGGGGTTATAAGGGAGGCCTGAAATTAATAATAGTGATATTTCGTTTCCTATTGTAGTTTCGGCAAATATGCACATAACAAAAGTTGTTTATTTTGTTATTTAGAGAAATTTGCTCAAGAATTCTTTTCAATATGAACTACCAGGTACCTCACCTGGAAAAATTAATTCAAATGTATGTTAATATTTAGTCCTTAATAATTCAAATCTATGCATAATGCACAGGAAGCAGGAAATATGACAATATGGAGGACAGTGAAGTCTTACATAAAAAATTAATTTTATTATTAAAAAATCCACAGAAACGACGGGTATTAACCCTAAACACTGGGACGGGTAAATGTCAAAATATTGTGCAAAATAAAGCCTTGCCAAAAAAATACCATCAACATTCAGCCTCAAATGAATTCCCGAGCGAAGCCGGGTATCTGAGCTAGTCATATTATATGATTTAAGAAAAGTTATGAAAAGTATATCCAGTGAATCAATGAAAGTCAACAAGCCCATACCCATTGATTCAATGAATGTCACAAAGATCATATTATATGATTCAAGGAAAGTTATGAAGTCCATATCCCGTGAATCAAAGGAAGTGTGCGAAGTACAAATTATATGGTTCAATGAATGTCCCAAAGTCCATATTATATGATTCAAGGAAAGTTATGAAGTCCATATCCAGTGAATCAATGAAATATAAAGGAATTGACTGTCGAATAAAATGTTAGATGAAATGTTTCTTGCCTTCGGGCGAATGACAGGTAGCAAAGAAGCGTACAAAAAAAATCTGTACTTATTGATTCCCATCTTCAAGTACAGTCCTTTGCATAAATAAAATTAATTGTCTGTACATTTACTTCTAATGATGGTCCAGGAATTAAAAAAATAACCACTACCAAAAACCCACTAATCACGCAGTTAAAAGATAAATCGTTACAACAAATTGGATGAACCCACAATTTAACCTGGATCCCGACTAGACACACAAGGTAAAAAACCTATCTCATATTGACTGAATGCCAATAGCAGCTACCTGGGCCCAGAAATCATATCAACTGATATAAAGTCCTACAGGGGAATTGGAGTATGCTGCAAGTTCCCAGTAACTGTAGCTGTATTACGGATAATGAATTTAAGGAAAATGAATGCAGTATACAACTATCAATCTTCAAATGCCAGTAAATAAAGTTCATAAATGTCAGGATTTAATAATTACTGAACCATGGAAAATAAAGACAAATTCATCAAGCAAATGTAATGTAATTTTCTGTATCTGCAATTGAGGCAAATTGGGACGGGCTATCTACAGGCTATCCTTTCTAGTCAGAGTTAGAGTGGGACTCTTCACTCTAGGTTTAACATGTGAGATTAAAGCTAACGCTTTATTTTATATGGCTAACCTGAGCCATTATTGTTCTATTATAAAGAAAAAGAGCCAACGTATTATATTCTTCATAAAATATTTACAACAAAAAGCTAATTAATATCATTAGAATGAATAAATATATAAAATATACTCGAACAAAAATCAGCCATCTTTTAAATCTGTGAGGGTCCATTGCATATGGTATTTTATTGAAGGCTGAAAGCAAGAAACCAAATAACACGGTTAATACTTGAGTTACGAAAAAATGTATAGAACATCTATTGCAGAGCAACAATAGCTTAATAAGACTGATCCTTTTAACATTTTCCGATACGACTCACAATAAGGGAAATATTTTGAATTTTCAAAATTCTCCCTCTATTCTCTGTTCTACGCCCAATTTTAGTCTTAAACTAATATGATCTTTAGTGGGTAATGATACAGTTAAATATCGAATATGGTTTAGAAGAAATAAATAATTTCAATCCTAGTCCACAAAATCTTAGTTGCTTAGGCCACCACACAACGTATGTATCTCTCACACTGTAAACAATCAATGAAACAAATATTTCTTTAAACTTGCAATAAAGTGGTTATTGATATAAAACAACTTTTTTTTCATTATCATTAAAGATAAAGAATAAATGTATATAAGAATATGTATAGTACATTTTCTCTGCAATACGATAGTTGATTTTCCTTTGGGTAAATCTGGTAAATAGAAAAGGTAATAGAAAAATCTTTCTAAAATACTGTTGTGTTTGTTGCAGACGAGGGGTCGGATGGGAGTCAGCAGATGATCGGCGTTGTGACCTCCATTGGAGAGGAGAGGGGAGGCAGGCTAGGAGGCAAGAACTCATACCTAGGGCCAGGCTACGACCTAGGTCACCTGACTATTCCAGGTAAGCATCAGTAGCAAATATTCTATTTATATTAGTATATCAAGTTGTGTTTAAACATAATATATAGAATAATATTAAATTCACTGTTCCTTATGAAGGTCTCTTTATTTATTTATCTCAGGCTTTTATATGACGTTTGAGTGTATTTCGCAAAAAAAAAAAAAAAAAAATATTTATATACTGTTATAAATGGATTCCACAATCACTGCTTAAACTTAGAATGTATAAAGCAGATGTTTGTATTTACATACCACACATTTAAAACTTTGAAAGTAGAAACCACATTTATCCAGTAATTTTCTGTAGAGGAAACATGCCGCTCATATTCTGTTATTTTTCTGACAAACACAAAGACAATTAGAGGAGTGCATCGGGACAGTATGTTTGCTGCACTGAATTTCGTTTCAAAGTAATGTTTTGGCGTTATCTTTCGGGAAGTAAGATGAGCATTTTGAAGATTTTATATTAAATTCTGGCAGAACTTTCTAAAAACTTCAGCATTTCATTAGAGATGCAATTTTAAAAGTTTAACCTACACAAATTAAAATTTTACAGAATTTATAAGCATGAACATTATTGTTTTTCTTCCATACACATATTTATTATTCGTGAAAAAATTCTGATTCTGATTATATGAAAATGCACAGTTTATATTTTTTTGGCATAGTTCTAAAATAATAAAAGTTAAGTATTTGATGCGAAATTAAATTTTAAAAGCTTGTTATTTAATTTACATTCTATATGAATAAAACTTTGGTTTTATCATAGTAAATAAGTATATAAAATATTAGAACTAAACTTTTTATTGAACAATTTAATATCCTTGATAGGACAAAATGTGATAAAATTATTTTCAATCATACTAGTGCATTTAAGGAATTCAATTTTAAAAAATAGACGATTTTTAATTATCAAAAGTGTATGCGGTAAAAAGAAATACACTTTTGAAAAATTACACACATGAAAGGAGCAAACGTTTTGTTCCGGTCCACTCCGGACAATTAGACCTTTTTATTTTAGAGTCCCTTTATTGAATTTAATTTTAGTTTATAAAAATTAATTATTTATGTCAAATAGTTTACTTTTAGAGAGTGAAGTAATTAAATCATTCGTTCCAGAAAGGCCTAACTCACTTCTTTAGCTTGAAATAACTAAATTCACTTAAATCATTTTTTTTTAAATAATTCAGATCTTAAAGAAAAAGTGGAATCATTTTTTTAAATGAGAAAGTCAACTAAATACTTAAAGTAAACAATAAGCTTTTACCATTTTTTGTTTCTTTTCGACATTCCTCAGGGCTGCTTCCCTCACTCGATGTACCTAAAAACAGAATGACACATATAGAAACACAATATTTTGACTGTTAGTTAGAATGTACTACCAATGAAATAAGATAACCTAAAATCTAATTATAGCGTCCCCTCAACCTGCAAGCATCTCTAAAGTTTATTACGACTTCTCTAACGTTTATGGTTTTTTTTTTTTTTTTTTTTTTTTCTTTTGTTCATAAACGTGAGTTCAGTGTGAATAGACTAATTTTAAGTATGGTTTATAAAAGTAAATAATTATAGCCTGAAAATCTGTTTTTAAAGATTACAAATACATTTCATTTAAGGTTTGGCACTTGCCATCAACGGTCTTTGCCCAGACAACCCTGAGAAAAATTACTTTATTTACGAATGGGACGGGTGTTAGGGAAAATTATCATGGATACCTACCATAAATATCTAATATACTGTGGAGAAGTTAACAGTTGTTTCAAGTAATCCCGATTTTCGGATTATGAAAGAGCGGAGTACATACAACCAAATAGTTTAACGATTTGTTTGCTCCTTTGTTTGGATATCAAATACTAAATTTTATTATATTCTATGGAATTCACAATAAATCTCAGAATTGAAGCAAAAATTATTGCGCCCCGAAAACCAAACATAAAACGGGTTAACTGTCTTTACAGTTCAAATTCACATACATCAATAAAACTCCAACTCACCCAGGCGCGCAAACACATACAAACGCTTTCCGTATTCCGTCATGTGACTAAATTAAAGAGGATTTTTCATAAGCTTTACAATCTGTATATTCGGTCAGTCCAAAATTCCGATTTATAGCAAAGGAGGTATTTTAATCTAGGTTTCCCCATAGTTTCTCGTGCTTATCAAAACCTTCTACCAACTCAACTCGGTCTTACTTCCGGCATTTCTGACCTCAATGCAATAAGATGAAGATAGCCAATTGCAAGTGGAGACAAAAGGGCGATCGGGCATGGGAAACACCTGACTGAACTTGAGGAATCGGTTTGCTCCAGAAGGGCATTTCTTGGCAGTCTTAAACAATGCCGCTCTTAACCCTGACATTTATCGCTATCTAGGACAGCTGAGAAGCACCACGAGAACCAAAGCCATGTATATACCTCAACAATGATCTGAAGCCTCTGCTAGGTTTAAGATGTGCTTTGTCCCGAGATGGTAGAGTGCACAGGAACCAACTGATCCAGATTAAACTTTGCTGTTCTGAGTCTGTCAATTACAATACCGATCTCAATTGCAGGCTCCTCAATTTCGCTAACTTTAGACTTAAGACACCCCTAATAACCACGTTTCTTGGACTCGATCGATTCCGAATATTGGGTAAGGGACTACCTTCATCTTCATTGCACCCCCCTCCCTTGGTGGAAGAGACAAGTTTTCGGGATCAGTGACATATCCTTTTAATATACAGATAGTCATAAGTCAAAATCAGGGGTCAAATTCGTCCGAGAATACGACTAAATCCTGAAAACTTATAACGAATTCAGAGAATGAGTCTGAGGGACCATGGAATGCTATGCAGCTTAACGACTATCAAATGACCTTAGTAATGTCAAAGGCGACGACGTGCAGTCCCATTCGTTCGTAGTCTCCTCCTTCATCACAGCTGTTTCGTCTGGCCATTAAAGCCCTTTTACTGGCCTGAATTGATTTAGATTACTAAAGTGATCACCTGATTATCTTATGTAAGAGACTCATTAACGGGAGGAACGACAGAGAATTGGAAAACGTCACCACCACGTGTCATTCCAGAGAATGTCAATCTGCTAATTTACCGTCTTCACATGTTGGACTTTTTGTTACTATTAATTTACTGCCAGTATAAATGTTCCTTCATGTTTGCTCTAATATATATAATTTATTCACATTTACCATGGAGGGAATGGAATCAGTAGCCTAAGTCTGGGATATAAAGATTAAGGACTTGTTAAAGAGTAGTATCAATATGCAAAGTAAAACCAACATACTTTGTATAGGAGAAGGAAATATGGTAGTTTTCAAACCACTAGAAGCAAAGTACTGCTGTGGACAATAGAAATTAGTTACTGCTTTAAGGAAGGACTCTTATGAAGTCTTATGAAGCTAAGTAGCACAAATTGAGGTCCTCCGCCGTCTGATCGCAAGGTAAAAAGGAAAATAAGTGCCCCGAAACCATTCAACTGATTTCATCTGCCTCTGAGACTACCTTAGCATCTCATAAAGGCGTAATTGAATTTCATACACTTTTAGACTGATAAAATAGGCCGGAGCTGAAAGGAGTTACTGGGGGGATTTGAGTGACACAACAGGAAGGCTTCAAGAAAGGGCTTAGCTTGGATTGAGTCCTTTTATGTTAGCTAATCTAGGATATTGAGATAGGAAGGACAGAGATTAGGTGATAGAGGGTTTCCGCCCTAAAGCATTTTCCACCGGTGACGGGTTCGTCCAGTCTCCAGGGATAACCCCAATGAGATAGGTTTACGCTCAATTTAGTGGGATTTAGGCAGCCTCTCTCCTCCATCCACCTCGCCTTCAGCCCTTACGACATTAAATATTACTTACTGTAAATTGGATTTTAACCAAGCATGCGTTCCTGGAGTTATGCGATATGTCACATCTCTGCCATTTATTTTCTAATATATGTGGCACTGATATTAAAACAAAAGTCCATCACGCAGGGGCTGCGTAAACTAAGCAGATTTCCAACAAGAAGGTTTCCAATAGCTAAATATACATACAGATTACACTACCCTGAATGCTCAGTAAATTTACAATACAAGATAACAATCTCTACAACTGAAATCGGCTGAATTGTAAACAAACAGGCCAGCCAACGTCGTAGCGGTGTATAGATAGACCGGAAAGACAAACAATTAACGAAATATATCTGAATATAACATATTAATTTTATTGAAAACAATTTACTAAAGCTAGTGCTGTAATTTGTAATGAATCAGAATCAGTTTTATTTCAATCACTTAAATTTTAGTAATCCAAAAACAAAGGAAGAGGGGGGTCAACCGAGCGTATTCGCATATATCTCACAAAGTAAAAGTTCAATGAAAAGAATATTTGGTATTTAGGCTTCGAATAATCCGGTTTATTATATAACAGAGTATTGTTTATGTAACACTAGTAAAAGTGGGGTTTACTGTAGGCTGAAAACAGAAAAATGCAAAATCGGTTAATATTCAAGATAGAGAATAAATGTACATAACAATATTTATAGTACATTTAATTTACAATAAGATATATTCTATATACTATTTCTATGCGACTTATAGTAAGGAGATATTTCGAATTTAAATATATATATATATATATATATATATATATATGTATATATTATATACCTATACAGTTTTGAACGGACATCGTTTCGTCATCTATTTGAAGAAATATTTCTAAAATCCCGTCATGAGTGCGACCTCAATAGCTGATTTTTCTTAAGGGAAATCTGCTAAAAAAGTTCAAGCAGAACCTGCGTAAACTTCGCGGATTTCCCACAAATTGTAATGACACTTACTGCTGATTGCAACTCACAAGCTATTCTCTATGAGCAGAAGAGGGGGTATTCGACCTGCCCAAAACAAGTATACGAGCGAATACGAATAACTCTCTTAATGTTGCAAAAATAAAATTGAGTAAATATTGGTTGTATTTCATTTTTTATAGGACTCATAATCACAGAAATATTTTATATTTTCAAATACCCCTTCCTTTTCTTGGTTCGATTTCAGCCGTCAACGACTATAACCTTTACAGCTGCGTGAAACTGAAGTTAAATAGCTTGTATGATATTGGTCAAATATAATAACTTCGAGTGCAGAAAGTAAAATTTCAATTAATGAAGGTACACACATCATATGCAGATGTATCATTGAAAAAACCTATTGAATCCAATATTTGTTGTTTAATCGTAGGATAAGAGGAGCTACATGATTTATTAACGTGAGTAGTTTGCTGATAAAAAAAAATCCAATATCCCGTTTAATATTGTAGATAAGAAATGAAAAAAAAAGTCATAAAAACCTAAATTTGTAACAAGAGTCGCAACAATTTTTCAAATCAATTCATAATAATGGAGAAATATCGATTTTTTAAAAAAAAAATTCCCCAAATCCTCCCCTTTCGCCAGTCATTTTTGCATAAACGCATGAATATCGAGTATGGTAATGATCTTACAAATAATTATTAGAGCATTAACTGACGATTATATATAATTTTAAACGGACATTATTTTTTACATCTCCCAGGTCGCTCGAAGGAGATTTTAAGAATGTTTTCGAACAACGATCCGTAAGTACTACACAATAACAGGTTTCCCTTAAGACGGAGGTCAGCTAAACACACTCTAATATTTTAGAATTGAACAATATTGCCTGTCGAAAAAAAAAAAAAATTGTTTTCTTATTAGTATATGAATTTGGCATCTGGGTTCTCATCAGCAGGAGTTCTACAGGAATTTATTTATTCCTCATGAATCTGTTGCAAAAGTCCTTTCAAATAATCTTAAATCATTCCTCACAAAACCAGAATCTCGTTTTTTTTGACAATAAACAACAAAGTAGTAAAATTAGGAAATGCTTTTATTGAAAAGAATTTTTGGAGTTTCAGATGTAGATTCACTTTTATGCCAGGTGGAAGAATCCACGTCACGACAGAAAAATTTCTCCAACTACAAAATAATGTTTTGAAACAAAACAAAATTTAACGGTGGTGTATTATTAATTAATTAAGATAAAGAAAAAGCAAATATAAAAAAAAAAAAAAAACTTTATTGGCATCTGAATGACCAAGACGAGTATTCTCACTAGGGCCTTAGTGACATTAAATATTATTTGATAAGCCTTATCACTTCTCCACAATTTAACAAATAAAGTAACTCATAGATTGTTTTACAATGCTGTGTGAATTCGGGTGAAGGTGTAATTTTCGAGAAAAAAAAATTCTGAAACAAAATTTAGTTTGCTAATTTACACTGTCGTAATTTTGTTTAATTACGACAGTGTAAATGGAGCTGAGCGACTTACCTAAAATAATTCATATATAAGAAAATAAATTTCACTAATGAGCAATCAATGATTGAATATACCAGAGTTATATATGATGAATCAGCTATGTAAATCCAGCCGAGATATTTACACAGTTTACGTATGCATTAGTATACTAATACAACTAAAGTCCAAACATGAATTTACTTATTATCATACTCATTATTACTTAAAGTACAACGACAATAACCATAATTCTTCTTTAATAATATTAATGGTTAAAAGGAAATTTACTTTTCCATTAAATAAATGTATATGATACATAATACCACTGTCCACTTTTTATTATTTTATGGTTAGCGAAAAGAATAAAGTAAATACTACGTCCTGAAAAAAAAAAATTAATCGTTTATATATTAAGTTCAAAGTTGATTGATCAAGAAATCTACCAACCTCTAAATAAGTGATAACTTTTGAATACACCAAGAATAAATTCATACATTCTAACAGGTATCGATGGAGCAAAAGTTCATCAGAGCTCTTAACGGAATATTGGTGGTAGTTTATTTATTCAAGCAATTTTAATATTTTATTTTCTAGGATATAAGGATGCGTCAGGACAAATGAATCGATAAGTCCATAACTCCATTGTAGGGAATAATGGCTTGAACAATATTTTCGTAGGCTGAATGACTGACATCCCGGTTTTCGCCGCCAAGTCAGAGAAAAGAATTGCAGCATCCCGACGCCTACAACAAATCGATAGTTGGGAAAGTGTCTCCGTTGTCGCAGACTTTTCAACCGCCCACCAACATCTGTCTTATCACTTACTACAGCCCCATTCATAGAACCTTATCACTAGCAAATATCGTACTCTTCGGGGAAAGTTCAGGCCTTTCGTTTCGAGAGATTTCAATTTAGGATATGTCACATTTTTCGTTCGTTTAGGAATGGAGTGGGCTGTAAAATTCGATAACCATCCATTGGATTAGATATTTGAACGTAACCGATAAAGATCGGGTACAAAATAACCATAAATAATAAAACCAAGCACAGTTTACGTTATTCTTGATTTTTGTTTCGAAAGCTTACGAGATAACTTACAATACACTGCTTAAATTTCCAATAACGTTTAAATGTAGTAAAAGGTCTGTTGTGTGCAGAAACTTTTTTTTTCAAATACAAAAATCCAAGTATTACTACCATGTTCTGCAGGTTTGCGTAGCTAGGCTAGTTTTACCGCTGATAGAGACCTATTTCTTCTTGCGTACCGCACAATCAATTATGTTCCTTCCATATTTTTATAGCCAGGATTTATTATGGAAATTCATCACTAAATAAATTCCTATTGTTAATACGAGAGTCGAGCACATGACTTTTGGCTTAAACAAGTTTTTTAAAAATTCTGAATATTCGAAGAAAAAGTAGTGAAATTGCATCTTCAGAGTAGCTTTAATATCAGGTCCTCTCTAAAAAGAAAAAGCCCGTCACGCAAGGACTGCGATAAGCAAGCAGATTTCACAAGTTCTGGTATAAAGTGGAAACTTCTTAGACTCAGTTAATACTCATGATTTAGAAAAATTGTATAGAACAACATTTACAGATCTTTCAATTTGCAATAAGATTTGGTTCGAATCGACGTATAGTGATGGAGATAACTAGAATTTCTAAAATTCCGCCCTCCCACTGGTCTGATTTCAGTCATTAACGAACTTTATCTTACTTTTTACACAAAATGATTAAAAATCAAGTTATATATATATAATTTTGAACGGACCTTCCATCTCCTGGGTAGGATCGATGGACATTTGAAGAAAGTTTTCGAAAATCGCGTCAGGAATACTACCCCAGTCGCTGATTTTTACCAAATTTCCCCTAAGGGAAATCAGCTATTGAGGTCGTACTCATGATGCGAGTTTCGAAAAATTTCTTCAAATGTCCATCGATCCTACCCCATCGAATCAAATGTCCATCGATGACGAAAATGAGGTCCGTTCAAAATTATATATATATATATATATATATATATATATATATATATATGTCTGTTAACGCTCTAGCGGTCGCAATTTTTGTTTGATCGTTACCAAACTCGAAATTTAATCGTTTTATGTAAAAAGGAAGATCAAGTTCGTTAATGGCTGAAATCGGACCAGTGGGAGGGGGATGTTAGAGGGGGGATTTTTGAAAATTCAAAATACGAGTATCTCCGCTATTGTGCGTCGGATCGAAAAATTGTATAGTATGAATCTTATTACAAATTAAATTTCCTATAAATATTGTTCTATACATTTATTCTGTATCTTGAATATTAACCGAGATATTTGCATTTGTATTCTGCGTGTGGTCACCAGTAGGCTATGTTCGGACTTTCCGCTGAGAGCTCTGGCGGCCGTTTCTATAACTATTCGTCCCTCGTGAATAGGTTTAGAGGTTAGGTTAACTGTGTTTTGGGGCTAGAAACTACTGGGTTATTACGCCCTAAATAATGTTGTAGGTTTAGAGGTTTCTTACTACTACAGTTGTTATTAGGCAGATTTCTCTATTGTAAAACTTCACGTGGGAAATCTGCTTAGTTTACGCAGCCCCTGCGTGACGGACTTTTACTTATGGGAAAACAGTTAAAACGTTTTGCTGAAAACGTAAATTTCTGACTGATCAAAATCACAGTAGCTTATTTCCTTCCAGATTCACAACCTCATTGTTTACTACTTTATTTATTTTGAGGTAATCTTCAGCTGGTGTTCATTACTTAATAGAAGCCCATTGTTTGCTGGATAGTTGAAGTGCAGGAGTGGCCCCTTCGGACTAAGTGACTTCCCTTGTCCAAGCCTCAATGCTAGAATTTTTATTAGTCCTGTTAAAGGTCGATAAATCAGCCCTCCTTAATACTTCAGCCCTTCCAAGAATTTCAAAGAAAACAATGGCGCTCTTCTCTCTCGTGCTACAAAAATAATGAACGAGAATCTTGATAAAACACATTACTCGTGAATAACTAAATAATATTCCGGAATAAATTATTAATAATAAATAAAAGGATGAATTAATAAATCATCATCATTAATTAAGTATGATAAAATCTTTCTCTTTCGACACTAAAACGTCTTTAAGAATCACTAAGTACGTTTTAGAGAAACAGGAAAAAAAAAAGGTTTGCTAAACAAAAAAAGACAATATGTTTTGTGCCACTCAAACATTTGTGTGTTGTTTTTACTATTCCACTTTTTAGATTTAAAAAAATGTCAGTAAGGATAAAATAAAACAAAAGTTCTAAACACTATTAAATTTGTTACTCTCATGTTTTCCGTAGAATTTACATACGGATAACATTACTTATATAATAAAGTAACATTTTCATAAGAAAACAAATAATCTAAGTTAATATTGAAACTAAAACATAGAGCTTCCAAACTGAAATTTAAAATATGAGTAATGATATAGAAAAACAAATATACAAACTAACTGAGTTTTCTTTCCCTGAGAATATTTAAAAGTGAAGTTGTTGAAAAACGAACTTCTCTTTCCTTCTTTAAATCGGTGTATGAAAGGGAGCTCAGGTTAGCTACGTGAGTTGAGGCGTTTGTCTTAATGGGTTCGATTCCCACCAGGGCAATAGGAATTTATTTAGTGAAGAAATCATCAAATAAAATTTTTAGTCCCACCCCGCCTAGAAAAGTGTGATAACCTTAAGAAAACCTGTCAGAAAATTAGCCGTGGCTACAAAAACTGGACGTCCATGAAAGCAAAAGTCCGTCACGCAGGGGCTGCGTAAACTAAGCAAATTTCCCACGTGAAGTTTTACAATATAGAAATTTTACGAGAGCCAAACAGTTACGGAAACGGCCGAACTAGCTTTTGCCGGAAACCCACGACTAGGGCCGAAGTTAGCCGATCTCATCTCGTCCGTTAGGAGCACATACATAAACATAATATAAATGAAAATACCTCAATTAATATTCAAGATAGAGAATAATTGTTATATAACAATATTAATAGTAAATGTAATTTGCAATAAGATTGGTTTTATACAATTTTTCGATCCGACGTATAGTAACGGAGATAATTCGAATTTTCGAAAATACCCCCCCCCCTCCTCCTGGAACTATTTCAGCCACTAACGAACTTGATCTTTCTTTTTACATAAAACGTTTAAATGTCGAATTTGGTAACGATCAAGCAAAAATTGCGACCGCTAGAGCGTTATATATAGATAGATAGATATATAATTTTAAACGGACCTCTGAAGAAAGTTTTGAAAATGGCGTCATGCGTACGACCCTTAGGGGGAATCTGCTAATAATCAATTATAAAAAAACGCTAAATTATTAATGCAACATATGTCATCTTTTTATTGAATTAGCTAATCCGGAGGATATCGTTTAAGCAAAATGTTGCCCTCAAATATAAAAAGTCCGTCACGTAGGGGCTGCGTAAACAAAGCAGATTTCCCATGTGAAGTTTTACAATAGAGAAATCTGCATACTGGTAACACAACAACACCGTGATTAAATTCAAACGGTAATGAGAAATCTTTCAGTTAATTAAAATAAATTCCAACTGAAACGGCTTCTGAATTGTAAAAGTATTTTATATTTTAATAACTCAAATTTTAGTAGTTCAAAAACTAAAGAAGGGGGGGGCGGACGAACAGAACGTATTTGCACAAATCTCAAAAAGTAAGAAAGTAAGGTAAGGTTAGAAACGACAGGTAAGGTTAGAAGAAACTTCCATCTGAGCCGAGCAATGACGGAAATGGCCGACCTAATCCGAACTATACCCGACCACAGACTTCATAAAAATGCAAATATCTACTATTCAAGATAGAGAATAATTGTATATAACAATATGTATAGTAAATGTAATTTGCAATAAGATTGGTTCTATACAATTTTTCGATCCGATGCATAATAACGGAGCCATAATTTCAGCCATTAACGAATGTGATGTCTTTTTACATAAAACGGTTAAATATGGAGTTTCGTAACGATCAAACAAAAATTGCGACCGCTAGAGCGTTAACAGACAAATATATATATAATTTTGAACAGACCTCATTTTCGGAATCTCCTGGGTAGAATTGATGAACATTTGAAGAAAATTTTCGAAAATCACGTCATGAGTACGACCTCAATAGCTAATTTTCCTTAAGGGAAATCTGGTAAAACGTTGCATTATTCACTGGCATGGTTGAAGTGGTTGCGCAAGTTACCTTTGTTTTACTAACTATTACGCCCAATATTTTAATAAATACGTTTAAATGCAGCACGTCAATATTGTTGAAGTAGTCCTTGAGGTGTAATTGATGACCCTGGCCTTGTGCTTTGTGACCCATAGAAAACAAATTAGGGAGTCATTATAATTTCAATGCAACATCCCAACTTGACAGTAAACGTGACGAGAATACATTACTTTTTTTTTTTTTTTTTTGACAACGCCAACTTATCTCAGAGGTCAAAAAAGACAAACAACAGCACAATATATGAGCAATACACGTCAATGATTTCTACAGTGATTCTAATCTAGAACATTTTAGTCAAGCAATATTAGATATTATAAATTTAATATGAACATGAGCTGAAATGTTTAATTCCATCTCACACATATTTCAATTTACCCTGAAAACAACAGATACAGACGAAAACAAGAAAAAGACCAGAACTATTAACTTTAAAATAGGAAATCATAAACCTTTTAGTAAGTAGCAGAGATTTGCATTACAAAGAGAAAACATTGTACCTCATTGCTGTTCTATTTCTAGCAACGAGTTTTAAGAGGACTTTATTTTTTATGAAAATAAAACTCATAAAAACTATGGTGCCCGGTAAATGAAAACAAAATAAATTCTATTTTCTAGTCGCAACGTACCGAAACAAAAAACAACTGGACCAAGGAAAAACTGGACTTTTAACAACGTGTGTATGTCACTGAACTCCTCCTAAACGGCTGGACCGATTTGAATGAATTTTTTGTACGTGTTTATGTGACGCCTTGGATGGTTTAGCGCCACAAATAAGCCCGGCAGATAGAGCAGGAGAGGGGGTCGTAAGGGAGACCTAAAATTAAAAATAGCCATATTTCGTTTCCTATTGGTTTTTCGGCAAATACGCACAGGATAAAAGTTGTTTATTTTGTTATTTAGAGTAACTTTTGTTATATTCACTTTTGTAATATAACAAAGTATAAACGAGATATACACTAAAAAATTAAAGTGGGAGCCAACAATTTGATTGGGCACTAACGATTGAACCGAACTTAACAAAACTCAATACGTAAATTAGCATTAATTCTTCAATGATTATAAGCTATATTAAATTTTTTAGGTTCCAACGGGAGTGGGGGTTATAAGGGAGGCCTGAATAAAAGATTCGCGATATTTTATTTTCTATTTGTTTTTAGGTAAGCGTGCACATAAAAAATGTTGTTTTTGTGTTATTAAAAGTAGCTTTTGTTTTAAACATAATATTATTGAATTTAATATCCTAATCGCTTGAAATATCATGCAGGACAACGTCTGTCGGGTCCGTTAGTAATACATATGTTTCACGCTGTTGAAATGTAGAGAGAGTATATTAAAAATGTAGGAGTCGTGAAGGAGGGAGACGACAATAACTGTCATTATTTAGATTTCACTTCTTTTCTTTTATAAATAGTATCACGGAGGTTGAGTATCTACGAACGTTTTGTTTTTGTATATAAAGAGAGAAAGGTTTGGATGATGATGCCTCTATAATAACTCGTCTGTTATTTGAGACACAGCAAAGACATAATGTATAAGGCTTGCATAACACATGAATTCCTAATAAAAAAAAAGAAACAGCCAAAATGTGATGTATGCAATGCACCTCTATATAAACTGCTCAAACATGAATAGGGAAATTGGTTATTTTTTCTTAACCTATTAATATTAATTAAATCGACCTTAATTAAATTACTTTTTTCTGGGGGAAATGACAATCATTTCTAATAAATATTAATGATATTTATAATTAAAAAAAAAATGCTAGGCCCCATAAATACCACAAAACAGCCAATATCCCTATTCATTTTTGAGCAGTTTATTAACCACATACTTTCAGGTTTCAGAAAACGTGGACATTTTCAGATACCCAATAACTGACTAAAAGTAGCTCACACATACCCATAATTATTCAGTACTCAAAAAACTAAGACACACACAAAAATTAAGCTCTATCACACTGTAAATTTAAAATTGCAGTTTTAACAAAATCGAATAATTTTACAATACCTTACGCGCATTTGAATGTGCCGTGTATTAAGTTTTTTTTAGCAAATTTCCCCTAAGGGAAATCAGCTATTGAGGTCGTACTCATGACGCGAGTTTTGAAAAATTTCCTCAAATGTCCATCGATCCTACCCATGAGATGACGAAAATGAGGTCCGTTCGAAATTATATATATATATATATATATATATATATATATATATATATATATATATATATATATATATATATATATATATATATTTGTCTGTTAACGCTCTAGCGGTCGCAATTTTTGTATTTTTGTTTAATCGTTACCAAACTTCATATTTAAGCGTTTTTCGTAAAAAGAGAGATCAAGTTCGTTAATGGCTGAAATCGGACCAGTGGGAGGGGGGGTTTAGAGGGGGGGATGTTTGAAAATTCAAAATATCTACGTTACTATACGTCGGATCGAAAAATATTATAGAATCAATCTTATTGCAAATTAAATTTACGCAGCCCCTGCGTGACGGACTTTTTTTATATTTTTTATTTATTTTTTTATAGAAATCTGTTTTAATTTATCTATTAATTGATATTTCTAAACGTTGAAAACTATTTTAACTTTTATTACTATGTGATTTAATTATTTTTAATACTCTTTTATCACCTATTTATTGATTTTACTTATAGTTAATATTGTTGTTTTTTCTTTGTGTTTTGAGTTTTGTTTAATACTATTCTTTTTGCGTATTTATATCTCATATTTTGTCTCGTATTTGTTCTGCATGGTGCGTTTTTGTATTCATCTTTTATAAAGTACATTTTCCTTTTTTTTAAAAAATGAATAAATAAATGAGCAATATCGACTAGATATGGAAGCTCTTAAAAAATAAGGTTTGGATATATCATTTTGTTTTGGTATATTACAAATTAAAACAGGTGTAGAATGATAATACTGGAAGCTGCTAAGTATTCACAATTTGTCTATCGAAATAAATTAAGCGTATATTATGTCAATTAGCTAGTCGACCATCACCCAGAAATAATAGAACATACAATATTCAATTATGGGCAGTAAATAGAGCAGACAAATTCAGCGGTAAATTTAACTTACTCAATAGCGATTGACGTATTTAATATTTCAGTTGGCACTAAATAAACCTAATAGCAATCAAATAAAATAATAAACTTCCAAGTTCATAAACTTACAAAGAATAATGACCCATCACTTTTAGCAGATTTTCCTGAGGGCAAATCTGCTCTTGTTGTCCTCATGATGGGATTTTCAAATATTTTCTTCAAATTTCCATCGATTCTACGTAGGAGAGGAACGCTCTAACGGTTACAAATTTTGTCTGATCGACCCCAAACTCAATAATTAAACGCTTCATGTAAAATAAAGATCATGTTCGTTAACGGCTAAATTCGGAATTAGAGGAGGGGAAAATTTGCAATATTTCTCCGTTATTATGCGTCATATCAAAAATTTGTATATTATTATTATTATTTATTAACGACCACTTTTTGCAACTTAGGCTAATTGGGGGGGGGGGGGTTATCTACAGGTTACCACCCTTTTCTAGCCAGAGTGGGATTTTAGGACGCTATTTAATGAAAAAAATTTAATTTGTATAGAATAAATCTTATTGCAAATGTAATGTTCTTTAAATTATAGTCATTTGCACTTTTTAGCAGATTTCCCTTGAGGTGGGATATTAGCATTTTAGCAGATTTCCATTAAGGGAAATCAGCTATTGAGGTTATACTCATAACGGAATTTTCGACATTTTTCTTCAAATGTCCATCGATTCTACCTAGTAGATGACGAAAATGAGGTCCGTTCAAAACTGTATATATATATATATATATAAAAATATATATATATATATATATATATATATATATATATATATAATTTGTCTGTTTACCGCTCTAGCGGTCGCAATTTTTGTTTGATCCTTACCAAACTTCATATTTAAGCGTTTTATGTAAAACGAAAGATCAAGTTCGTTAACGGCTGAAATCGGACCAGTGGGAGGGGGGGGGGGGTTAGAGGGAAGGATTTTCGAAAATTCGAAATATCTCCGTTACTATAGGTCGGATCAAAAAATTGTATATAACCAATCTTATTGCACATTAAATTTACTACAAATATTGTTCTATACATTAATTCTCTATCTTGAATATTAACCGAGATATTTGCATTTGTATTCTGCGTGTCGTCACCAGTATGCTATGTTCGGAGTTTCCGCCGAGAGCTCTGGCGCCCGTTTCCATAACTATCGTCACTCATGAATAGGTTTAGAGGTTAGGTTAACTGTTTTTTGGGGCTAGAAACTACTGGGTATAAATTACGCCCTAAATAATGTTTTTTAAGTTTAGAGGTTTCTTACTACTACAGTTGTTATTAGGCAGATTTCTCTATTGTAAAACTTCACGTGGGAAATCTGCTTAGTTTACGCAGCCCCTGCGTGACGGACTTTTTATTAAGTGTAACGGACGAGCTATGGTCGCTTCCATTCGTTTCTGCCGAAAGCTAGTTCGGCCGTTTCCGTAGCTGTTCGGCACTCGTATGGAGATGTCTTTATTGTATAACTTTACGTGGGAAATCTGCTTAGTATACTCAGCTCCTGCGTGACGGATTTTTTTTTATTATCTTGATTTTTAGCCGAGATATTTACATATTTTAGTTTTCGGTCGTCATTAGACCCCCACTTCTACTCTTGTCATATTAACAATAATCTTCTATATATGAAGCCTGTCATACTAAATATTTTTCTCATTGAACTTCTATGTTTTGAGTTGCAATGCAAATACGTGACGCGCGTGGGAAATCTGTTTAGTTAACACAGCCCCTGCGTGACGGACTTTTCATATTACTAATCCCAAAAACATAAGGGTTAATCCCAAATTAATTCCGAATCATTTGGTGGGGCAGAAGACAGGGGCTAGGGTCGGGGCCCAGAACTCCGTGACAATGGGCTTTGTGCAGCCAGAACCCACACTCCCATTGTAATGGGTTGAGTCGCATTCAATCCTCTGTGTGGTCGCTATTATCCCATTTACTAACCGCATAATTAGAAGCAAGTCTTCCCCTCCATCAGGTAAACCAACTTCAAAAGGGTCCTAAAACCACATAATTATTCCCCGATTTAATAAGATACAGTAGAGAAGGAGTTCTGGGGCTACTTGCAATTCTAACCTAAGTATTGCAAGATATTGAGGATGTCCCCATGATACTATAAATACAGAAGGTCTTGAAAAATACACGATTTGATATGATAATGAAGAAGGGGTTGCGTAAACTAAGCAGATTTCCCTGGTGAAATTTAACAATGGATACATCAACATACTCCTAACATAACACCACCGTGAATATTAAGTGAATAAATACATCTTAATAATGCATCTTAATAAATGCATCTGAACATCTGAAATATAAACAAATAGGTCTGCCATCCTCTCACTGGAAAGAAAAACCATTACTGAAATATACCAGAATATAATATAACTTAATAATTTTATTAAAAACGTCTTACTATATCTAGTACTATAATTAATAATGAATCAGAATAAGTTGTATCTCAATCAATCAAATATTAGTAGACCAAAAACTGAAGACTGGGGGGGGGGACGAAACATGTATCTAGCATCATAATGGTCTCGTGAAAGCAATATTAGGTATTAAAAATTCGAATAATGTCGTTTATTATATAGCACAGTATTGTTTAAGTAACAAGAGTAGAAGAGGGGGTTTGCTGAAGGCTGGAAACTGAAAAATGCAAATGCCTTGGTTAATATTCAAGATAGAGAATAAAATTTACTAACTATATATATATATATATATATATATATATATATATATATATATATATATACATATATAGTAAATTTAATTGGCAATAAGATTGATTCTATACGACGTTTTGATCCAACCTCTAGTAACGGAGATATTTGAATTTTCGAAACTCTCCCTCTAATCCCCTCCCCTCCCACTGGTCCGATTTCAGCCATTAACGAACTTGATCTGTCTTTTCACATAAAACGATTAAATATCAAGCTTGGTAAAGACCAAACAAAAATTGCGACCCCTAGAGCGTTAACAGGCATATACATACAATTTTGAACGGACCTCATTTTCGTCATCTTCTGGGTAAGATCGATGGGCATATGTAAGAAGGGTTCGATAATCGCGTTATGTTTTAATATATTATCTAAATAGGCATATATTATCATTTTCAAAAATGAGTACAAGTAGGCATACTTTCTAATTATTTATAAAAAAGACTTGTCTTAAATATTCTAAACCTTCTCAAGGATCATCAACCTTAAAAACTAAAAAATAGGATTCAAAATAAGAAAACATAGTCTCTAATTTCACCCCTAAAACCTAAATTAGTGTAAAAAGTGTAGAAAAATGTGTATTTTCTGAAAAAAAAAATTGTTTTTGTCCAATAGTGCTAAGACAAATAGCTTAGGAGACACAGGAGTTGGATGCAGCAGCTCACAGAACAAATAAGGCCGCTATTCGGAAACTATTGACAGTAAAATATTAAAAATCATATTTTCAATTTCCAACATGCAAGCGTATTGTATATAACAAAATCAGATTTTTTTTTAAAAATAGTGAACCACTACTGGATGACTTGTAATGGCTTGACCCATATCTAATCGTTTTGTTGTGAAATGAAATACCTACTTAAATTCACTTAACCAACCGATGATGGAAGGACAACAAAAAAAGTGAAAAATGAAATGAATTCAAAATAATTTTTATTTCCCAACTAGTTTCAAACCCACATGACAGCTAATCAAGAATTACCTTTCAGTGTCCAATTTTCTCCTGGCGAGAAGTAATATAAAAGTGATTAAAGAAAGCATTTGACGTTTTTTTTCTTTTTTGTTGACCTTTTGCTATCGATTGGTTAAGATAGTCGTGTTCATATTGTAACGATTGGATTTAACAAAATTTTCTCCCTATGAGATGACGAAAAGAGTTGTCTCTTTTTTATTTTTATTTTCATTCGTGAGTCCAGTTAATAAAAGGTCACATATTAGAGGAAAGCAGAAAATAAAATGCACGCTGACATAAATAGTGCTATCTACTTAGTTTACGCAACAGATATTTAGTGGAATGTACTTTACTACTTAACATTCTCCTATCTGAAATACTACAGAGTTTTAAGTAAAATCAATAGTTTTCCTAGTTAAAATGTGGAATTGCTAAACCTGGATGAGTTTTGATGGGTTGATAGGGATGCTTTCTGTCAAAGCTGTCAGGTCATACATTGACTCTGTCCGCCAACGCGTTAACTTTCCAAACTACTACCCTTTATACTCCTTCAAACTCTCAATATGAACTATTTATCAACCTTGTAGATATAAGTTAGTTACAGGGTAAAATCGAGGGGGCGTTTTAATGAATATCGATTTCATTGACGTTTTGTTTTTATGTGCAGCTCTGAAGATGGAGGCAATGGTCTTCAAAAGCGCTTAGCGCTGAAATAAAAAAAAACAAAAAGCAGTCAGGGGACTGCCGGTAGAAGTGAAAACTCCTTTAGCTTTGATAGCTCAATTTTGGCATTGCTGAGAAATTTTTTTTACGAAGTCTTATTTTAAAAATAGTTTTAGTTATTTATCAATAAGTAACAGTTATGTTCTATTTTACATGAAAAAATGAAATGACAAAAATAATAGTTATAAAAAAAAATAATGTACCACGAATTGTTTTATTTATCAATATAAAATACTATACATTATTATTTCAGTTATTTTACATAAAAGAAAAAAATTATATTTCAGAATTATTACAAATGCTTTACAAAAATATGTTAAGTACACTCAGAAAAATCAATTTCTATCCATAATTTCAACATCTCTTGCACCATCATCACTGCCAGCATCATCACCAATTTCTAAAACTGATACAATCGGTATATGGTAGCTAAAGTAGGATACAAACAGTAATGATTCGAATTTATTTAAATATCGGAATTTATTTAAATATTCGAATTTATTTATTTAAATATTCGAATTTATTTAAACTTCGGATTAAAATATCTATGAAAGTAAAAATGGTAGATATATAGTACCTGTGAACGAAATGATGCTGGGTTTGTCCTCTTTAAAATGGTATGTGAACGAAAACTCTACCTAATTTGGTTCAGGAGTTATGAAGAAAAGAAGCTCCTTTAGCTTTGAGTTGAGTACTAGCGGTGGCGGTGGCGGTGTCGCGATTTCATACTTTTTTCCTCTCCCGCAAATGCTTCCTTACGGGGTGCACAACGTGCCTAAAGAAGTTTTCACTTCAATTGTAAATAAACTATCAAATGATTAGGTTATAAAATACCATATGATTTTATTTCTAGACCTTAGTACTAGCGGTGGCGGTGGCGGTGTCGCGATTTCATACTTTTTTCCTCTCCCGCAAATGCTTCGTTACGGGGTGCACAACGTGCCTAAAGAAGTTTTCACTTCAAAAAAAAGGATTGGGCGTTTTTCTCTCTCCAAGTACACAATATTCTACACTTCCAACAACACTACTGTGAAAAAAAAAATAGAAATCTACAAAGAATAATGAGTTTTTTAGTGGCCCATTTCCTTAAAGCAAAAATCAGACGATTAAGAGCATGGGGTTTCCTGAAAATTAAAAAGTCTGTCACGCAGGGGCTGCGTAAACGAAGCAGATATCCCACGTGGAGTTTTACAATAGAGAAATTTCACGAGAGCCGAACAGTTTTTGGCGGGATACTCACTCTCATCCGTTAGCCGCCCCGATTTTTTAAAAATGCCAATATCTCGGTTAACATTCAAGATAGAGAATAAATGTATATAACAATATTTATAGTAAATTTATTTCGCAAGAAGATTGATTCTATACAATTTTTCGATCTGACTTATAGTAACGGAAATATTTCGAATTTTAGAAAATCCTCCCTCTAAACTCCTTCTCCCACTGGTCCGATTTCAGCCATTAACGAACTTGACCTTTATTTTACATAAAACGACTAAATATCGATTTTGGTAACGATCAAACAAAAATTGCGACTGTATGTATATATATATATATATATATATATATATACACACAGTTTTGAACGGACCTCATTTTAGTCATCTACTAGGTAGGATCGATGGACATTTGAAGAAAAAATTCGAAAATTCCGTCATGAGTACAACCTCAATAGCTGATTTCCCCTAAGAGAAATCTGCTAAAAAATGCCAATATTTCGGTTAATGAAACGTAAGACAAAAATATATTAATAACAATAGTAGAAAATTAAAAGTTTAAAAAAATTGGATCTGTAACATTTTTCGAACGGAATCCTAGGAGCTGAGATATTTTGAATTTTCTAAATACCACCCCCCCACTTTAAATCACCTATGGTGACAAATATCATTGAACGTACTTCATCGTGGTAATCTCCTAGCTAGGATGGTTGGGCATTTGAGGAAACGTTTCAAAAATCAAGTCAAGAGTACAACCTCAATAGTTGATTTCCCATAAAGGAAATTTGCTAAATGTACAAGAACTAATTAAACTGTAAATTTAAATTCCAACCACCCACTAAAATCTGAAGAGAGTTCAGTTCTCATTATATTTCCTACTTCCCTTAAACATTTTGGGGAGGGGGTACAGTTTCAGGTATATACCTTTTCACAAGTAATATAAGAAAAAATATTAATTTGAGAACCACAAATATATATATATCCATAATAATATAATAGTATTACTATTGGCAAAAATAAATTTAATAGCAGAAAAAGTGGTTTATAATATAGGCGGGGGTTGGGCGAATAAAAATTGTGATGATTAGAAAGGAAATATATAAACAAGTAAAAGAAAAATTGGAAGAAGAAAAAAAAATAACCCGGAAAAGACTGCATACATCTTGAATGAAGTATGAATTGATGACGAAGACTGGCTGCCTAAAACTGAATACAATATCTGGATTCGTTAATAAAATAATCAATCATCTCATTTCCATACATTATATATGTATATATATATATATATATATATATATATATATAATATATATTGTTTTCTTTATTTATCTTTTTATTCTTTGTATTTTTATTTTCGTATTTTAATTTTTTTATTCAATTTTTATTGCAAACTTATTGCTCATAGTTTAGTTCTATCTATTGATTTTATTAAAAACTTGATGTCATGTTTTTTTTTTTTATGACCTTCTGCCACCCTATTGGTTAAGATATTCGTGTTCATATTGTAATATTCCACAATCGGTGTTCTACAGAGTTTTTTTATAAAATTTTCCTTAGGGCAGGTTTTACTCATGATTTTCAAGGAATTTCTTCAAATGTCCATCTACCTTGGGCTTTGACGAATATGGAGTCCCATATATATATATATATATATATATATATATATATATATATATATATATATATATATATATATATACATGGCTGTAAACGCTTTAGCGATCGCAATCATTGTCTGATCGATACCAAACTCGATATTCAGTCGTTATATGTAAAAAGAAAGATCAAGTTCGTTAACGACTGAAATCGGACCAGTGGGAGGGGGGGTAGAAAGGGGGATTTTCGAAAATTCGAAATATCTCCGTTACTATAAGTCGGATACAGAGTCAATCTTATTGCAAATTAAATTTACTATAAATATTGTTATATACATTTATTCTCTATCTTGAATATTAACCGAGATATTTGCATTTGAATTAAATCTGGGCGGCTAACGGACGGGTGACTTTCCCGCCAAAAGCTAGTTCGGCCGTTTTCTTAACTGCTCGACTCTCGTGAAATTTCTCTATTGTAAAACTTCACGTGGGAAATCTGCTTAGTTTACGCAGCCCCTGCGTGACGGCCTTTTTTATATTCGTATTTGAGTTTTTTTTATTCAATTTATATTGAAAACTTATTACTCTTATTTTAGTTCTATCTATTGATTTTATTAAGAATTTGATTTTGTGTGATTGATGATTTTGTTGTGCATCAGTCACCAACTTACTATTGGTGAGCACCCACAATTAATTGCTTATTATTGTTTTGTACTTTATTCTAGGCATCAAAAACATAAGGCTGAAACAAACCTGAAAAATCCAATCCTGGGAAAAGTATTTTTTCTAAATATATTCAGTCCGAAACAAGCGTAGTACGGTAGACATGGAAGCACAAATAAAGAGAGATTCATAAAAAATAAAAATAAAAAAAAAAAAAGAATCTTCCATGCACCATAAACAAATAGTCCTTGAGTTTTTTTTTAAAAAAAAAGTGCTAAATGGGTTTCGTAAACGGACAAACGTTTAAACTAATTGAATGGGGCGCGGAGAACAAGGGGAACAGGAGAGAGAGCTAATCCCCTGCACAGAAGAGGGCTGCAAACTGGAACTGTTTTACAGTCGTGCGGGCTTAGTATCACAATACCTCAATGATGCCGGCATTTAGGACGTCTTACTGGCTCACTCTTAATTATGAGGCTAGACAAATGGGCTCTTCACTCACTACAAACACATTAAATTAATACAAAATAATTGAAAATTTTATTTAAAATACAAAACCAAAGAAATTATACAAAATTAAAATTGAACTGGCAGCAGAATTACAGGCAAACAGTAAGACTATTAACCTAAATATCAAAAACACTAATACTATTATTAAATAAATTCAAAGTCAATAAATTAAAAGCAATTCACTTTTCTTACTACATCACACTATTTAAAGCAGGTGTGGGCAACCTTTGACATGTTGCAGGAAAACTTTAGTGTGCAAATACATTCGCGGGCCGCGTTTGAAAGTACTGCATTTTAAAGTAGTGTTCATAATTTTTAACGATAGATATCAGACATGAAATTATAACGACAATGTAATTATAATAAAATTTATTAAAATAACAAAATAAAATTTAAAAAATAGGTACAATCAATGAGTTTGAATTTGAGAAACTAATCCATCGATGTTTGGATAAATTTCGCTGATACAAAGACGAAAGAAATTATCGTCAGTCTGCCTCGTACGATGTTTTGATTTATTTACTTTCATCAATGAAAAGAGCTTTTCGCATTAATGAGAACTGCAAAACGCACAAATCTCTCCTAATCTTCCTCATTTGGAGTGTAACATTTTTGTTGGATTTGAGATTCTAAAACGAGTTTATATCGGAGACTTTTTCGGTTTGACGCTTCCTATAGCCGAAAAATACAGAAATATTTAATTCAGAAACGGCACATTATATTGAAAAATGCTCTGTCATTAAAGTTGTGATCAACAAAATTATCTTTGAAACAAGTCTCTAATTTCAGAATCCATTCCTTTCGTCGTAGACTTGTTTCGAAAATAATTTTGTTGACTTCAACTTTTATATCAATGCATTTTTCAATAAAATGTGCCGTTACTGATATAAAGATTACTGCATTTTAGGACTAAGGATTTTATTTAATGAGTTCGTCACTAAATAAATTCCTATTGCCCAGGCGGAAATCGAACTCGGTACTCTAGGTTTACCAACGCTTCAACTCACAAGGCTAACCTGGGCTCTTTGTATATTTAAAAAAAAAAACGTTACACACACATTTTGAGCGTTTTTTATTTATTTATTAATGGCGTATGTTTAATGTTATAATTCAATTTTATTGCAGGTGGGAGGACCCAGTACGGCCACTCAGACATACTGTAAGCTTCTGTGGGAAATTTGGGCCACAACATTCGCAAAACCAGCATTCAAAACAGGTAAGAACTCAAAAGTATGTCCAAATATAACTCTACAGAGTATTTCCACATAGTTAGAAATGATGTTACTAGGATCGTTCAAGTAAATCGATGCCCCCCCCCCCCAAGTGCAATAGATATTCAAGCATTCATAGCTACAATATTGCTAGTACTCTAGATTGTATATACCTGCATTATACAAGATATCCAATAAGACCTTGCCAGATGCTTCTAGAGTTCAAACGAACCACATAATTAAAATTTAACAAAGGAAAAGTTATACATTTCCTTCTTCATCTAAAAGTTTGAAATACCACAAGTGAGTTCTCTCAGTCACAAGGCGGGGTTTCATTTCCTTTACTTTCACTTCCCTTCCTTTTTCACTACCCTACTTATCAATTGTTGAAGAGGGAATTAGAAGGTTATAACACAAAGGTTCACGACTAACCATGCTCTCTATTCAATATATAAAATTGTTCATTTAAAATTAAAAGAAATTTAGGAAGTATAGTAAACCTAATGGTGATTACTTGTGGTGTCACGAGAAATTAAGTTAGGCGTTATAACCTTCATAGAAGAAAAGACATTTAAGCGCTTTGCAAGTATCCAATGACTACAAAAAGTGCAATTCATCAACTTATTGTAATACTATTTTTTTTTAATTATAGGGCTCCTCTAATGACAAACGGGCAAATTGATTTGACAGGTCAATTCCTTTTTTTATTCTTCCAATAAAAAGGTATACATTAAAATAAGATGAAAAATCGGAAAACTCTTCCTTCGAGCGCTCGTTTTACTTCGTTAAATTTACACAGCATTGCTTTTCAGAATTTCCAGCGAAAATTATAAGGCTTGGAAAGCGTTCCACTTAAGTTGAAGGTCTCTCTTAAATGCCTCTGAAGTGGTGGCAGATCCCTTTTTAATGAGAAAGGCTTTAAAAGGGCCCTATTAATTCTTATTTATTTTTCAATTACCGGATCAAGTCATTTCCATAACAATTCTTGAAAAGGGTGCAATAAAACCGAGAAATAACATTTGGATGCAGCGGACTATCTCAAATTAACATTTTTTTCAATTAAAACAAAGATATCTTTTATGAAGCTTGAAGTAGAAGGAATGATATAATAATTCAATAGAAAATACCCCGTCTTAACAAATCTGAGTACTCAAGAAATTTTCAATATTTAAGGGGATGGAAACTTCAATAATTAAAGAGAAAAGTATTTATATCAATACATAATTGAACACTTTACTTATATGTTGACGTAAGTCACAGATATTTTTAGGTCCGATCAGAGCCCCACATGAAAGACAAAATCAAAAACATTTAGCTCTTAAAAATAATAAAGTTCTTACGAAATATCTTTGGAGTATCTAAAAAGTGCAGGATATGCACACAAGCCATAATCTTACGGTCCTGAAATAGGGTAAAAAATGGTGAGTTACATTTTGTAAAACAAGTAACAATTAACTCCCCTAATTTTTAAATTATAGAAAGTCAGTTTGCCAAACGTCGTATGAACAAGTATCATTTAGTCTGTGAGTAGGAAAAACTTCCGGGAAGTATTACAGTTAGTTGGACTGCAACACAGGTTTGTCAGTTTGCTGGTGGTGCGTTTGTAAGGGACTTTTTCTTACGTTAAAACCTAAGTTGGGGCCGCGGATCGTCATCTTAGAAGTTAATGCTAAAAAGGAAGAATGAACCCTGGTGTGTGATAAAGGACTCTCTAAAACAGAACCTGAGGAATGCTGACGATGTGTTGCTCGACTAGTGCTGGGAAAGAGATTTCACTTCCAGCACAATATCTGCAGATTTGAATAAATTTGAAATATGCACGGGACTCTAGTATTCCTGTCGAATTCAGGATGTTCGCATTTTCAAGTTGTGACACGTATTTGGGAGGGAACGTGAGCGAAAGACATTACGTAAAAGAAGATATAAAAACTGCATAATACTAACGGAGGACAGATGGTTCTCATCAGTAAGACAAAGTGAAAATAAGCAAGATAGTCAACGGAAACTAGCCAGTGATACATCTCCAAAGAAAACAGAATAAACTTTAGAAGTCACAGGGAATCCTTGCTTCCAGTAACATGTTTGTGAAGAAGGCACTGATGATGGAGTGTATGTTCTGAAAGTGCTTTGTCGCATAGAATAAACAACTGTGAAGGAACGAGACCTTTCTTTTCTTACCTGAGAAAATAGAGTTTTACTAACCTAGGTTTTCTATAGAGAGATCTCTCCACCCTGAGGAGGACGGGAGACTTGAGTTGAGGTTCAGAGATATCAATATTTTTTTATTTTGGTTTAATTAGACTATCCCCATCCCAAATAAAAACATTTGCCATTTTGAGATTTCGCATAGTAAGTAATCAACTTCGATACAGCCTCCGTTACTTAACGGGAGGAAATAGTTGCCTCTGGTATACTGAATGGTTTCACTATGTGCCCAGGTATCAAGCCACTTGCAGTCATTTTGTCTAAAGACGAGATCTAAGAGAGTCGAAGTCGAAGGTGTGAAACATGTAGAATGATGCATTAATGAATTGCTTTATTGAGACAAGCGGTTTATTCTTTAACCTGCACACTATACGCCTGAGTGACGTTTGAATTTGTGGGAACTACCAAGGTAGAAGGGCAACTATTTGTGGAACAATTTTGTCCTCATTCCATTTATTTGTCAAATGAGTTAAATCCGTTTTACTGCCATACGTTTAGCTCTTTTTTATTTATGTTATTTCCCACCCACATTCATGGCTTTCTTAATAATAAGAGTACCCTGGTTAGGAATACGTTATTGGATTTGTCAGGATTAGGTATTTATTCAACAATTTATGTAGAAAGCATCCTTAATTCAGACCAGCTGGCCATTATTATTTTCTTTTACAAGATCACCAATTACATTATAGCTTTAAACTGTGAATCAATATCATATTTCAAACAGTTATGATTTGCCCTGATGCACAGTCAATTTGTCGTATTGCCTGAACAGTCTATATTCGATAGGAGAAGGGAGATATCTGTGTATAGTGAAGAAAGTAAATATACAGAATAAAGGAGAGAGTAAAGGGGAGCAGGTATATAAAGCAATAAGAAGGAGAGAAGGAAGGTAGGGAGACAGGCAGATAGGGAGACTCAAGGCTGATTGGCTCTGTCTCCCTTATTGCCAACCCTTTCCCAATTCCAATCTATCATTCCAAACAGTCAACTTACAGATTTTATTAGATCATGTTACATCAGATATTTGCATAGCCTGGATATTCCATCTTCAGATACATAATAAAATTAAGATATTTAATTTTTAAGAAAGTTAAAAGACAAATGTAACAAAGGTAGTAGTAAGCCGGAAAAACAATGAATGTTTACTTTCACATTCATTTGACAACACGACAGCAACATAAAATGGGCCATTAAATATAAAAATAACATGGTTATTGAATAAAAAAAAACAACAAATGTCCATAATAAAGACTTATTAGTGCAAAAATTCGCATTCGATGGAACCGTTCATCGACCCTGTTAACAGACAATAATAACTAACAAAAATAAAAAGGTTACTGATAATAAACAAAATAATAAAAAAAATTCAAATAAAAGGTTATTGATAATAAAAAAAAACAAAAATAACAGGTTATTGATAATAAACAAAATAATAAAAAAACAAAAATAACAGGTTATTGATAACAAACAAAATAATAAAAACCTGAAATTAAAAGGTTATTGATAATAAACAAAATAATAAAAAAACAAAAATAACAGGTTATTGATAACAAACAAAATAATAAAAAAAAAATAGGTTATTGATAATAAACAAAAATAACAGGTTATTGAATAGAAAAGTAAACACGTCCAGAATAAAGACTTATTACAGAAAAATTTCGCTTTCAATGGAATGCTTCATCGACCCTGTCAACAGACAATAATAACTAAAAAAATAACACGTTATTGATAATAAAGAAAAATAACAGGTTATTGAATTAAAAATCACAAACGTCCACAATATAGAGTTATTATAGCTCGATGGAATGCTTCATCACCAGTACCCTAAAAAGACAATAAACTCTGCCTATTATTATAAAAAAAGTAGAGGTAAAAAGTAAAATCTAAGAATAAAATCTTTAAAAACTATATCTAAAACTAAATAACAACGTTTTGAAAAACATTGACAGCATCAACGTAATATTAATAAGTAAATAATTAATTTGTTGATTCTGTGTATATTATTTATAAATTCTCGACATAATTGTTTATTGATTTATTTTTAAAAAAATGTTTTCATTATAGTATAGAAAACCTTTTTTGTAAATGTGAGTTGACAGGGCACTAACGTTGATGTGCTATGTTAAAAGCACTTAGCCACTCCAATAAACCATCATTGTGGGTGCTTGTCCTCATTATACAATGCATTGTCAGCATTATCATTTCCAACTGCCAGAAACTAACTTTGAGTATTAAGTCATTTTTTTAAGGTAATTTAGTGAAAACTCGCTAACGCTAGCGACATTGTGGGGCACAGATTCTTATAAGTACTGAATTCATCATAATGTATGACCATAAAACAATAATTGGTACTTACAAATTTATATTTTGTCCACAGGCTGGATCTAAACAAGCGACTGGAGAACGAAGCCGTGGATCTGAACGCGGCTACTGTACACTGAGAAGAGAGCCAAAGCGAGCAGCTATGGAGCGGGCAGAAGAAAGCAACGAGAGTGGATACGACGGAGGATCGCAGGAGAACATCCTGTCAGAACCACACTATGAATCAATAGGAAGCAGGTCAGAGAACGGCAAAGAACCTAAGAAGAGAGGATCTAAGGAGAAAATTGAACCGAAGGATACGAATAGAGATTCGACAAATAACAAAGAGAGAAAAGCAAGTCTGAGTGACAACAAAAAAGTGCCAAACGGCCATGCTAAATTCTGTAACGGGGTAGATGAAAAGGAATTCAAAAATGACGAAGAGGAATGCCCATTTGAATCGAACCAAGTAACGATCCATGCAGTAATAGAAACTGTCCATAGTAACCATACAGAACATAAGGAAGTTCATCTACAACCAAGTGAAGTAGAAGAAATCTATGAAGAAATTCCTGAACCATTCAAGCCGGAGCAGAAACAAAAATCTGTTGAGAAAGTTGAAAGAATGCCAGTGGAACCAACAGAAGAAAATAAAGAAACGATTTACAGTCACATCAGCGTCCAGAAAACCGTTAAAAAAATTGAAAATGATAAAAAGGTTGAAAAAAATGAAGAAAGGAACATTGTTCAAGAGCTGGTTAAAGTAGCAGAAGATGAAGGGGTTCCTCCCAAAACGCCTACTCCACCACCAAGAAATAATAAGGAGAACAATGATGATTCTACTTTCGTAGAAGAAGAATACTCATATGAGCCAGAACTAAAGAAGTCTTCTTCAAAATTAGTTCTTCGCACAAGAAGCCTTCTGAATCTTGAAGAAGAAAACACAAAGAGTGACCGAACTTACGTCAGACCACCAGCAGTAAGAATGAAAATAACAACAGGCCCAGATGGGACATTTGTAATTGATGGCAGAAAAGCCACTTCAGAGCTGAATTTAGCAGAAGAATGTAGAAATGGATCTTCTAATATTAAGAAGCCTATAAGTGGCGAAGAACTGAGAAGAAGAAAAGAAGAAATCTTTAAACCAAAGGAGTTACCAGTTCAAGATTCAAAGAAGTACTATGATGAAATCAATCAAAATAAAACTCGAACAACAAAAGAGGAAGCTATATATAACTTAAAAAAGTACTTGAAAGAGAACAATATTGGACTGAAAGAGCTGTTAACAAATAATAATGTAGTAATAATAGACACATACAGGGAAAAGAAAGCCCCAGAAGATTTAGCTGAGTATAATCACAAAAGCGTAGGAGATTGTAGAATTACAGGAACTACTGCAAAAGGAGAGATGAATCAATCTCACACATTGCCTCGAGCTAATCGTGTCCACCAACCAGTGGTACAACGACACTACTTCTACCGACTTGTTAAGGCGAGACCAAGTCCACCTGACGAGGAACTACCAGATCCAGATAAAGTAAGGGACACGAGGCAAATGTTCCAGAAGAGCAAAGAAAAAGTGCCGCCAACTGCCATCATGCTGCCGATTGCAGCCAAAGTTGGAAATCCTAAGAAAGAGGCTAGACCGACACCAGAGGTTCGCTTAGTCCAGAGTGACAGAAGCCCAAGGAGGTGGACGGATAGTGGAAGTCTCTCATCAGGGGTCAGCTCAGACATGAGCCTCCTCGACAACATGTCGGACAAGTGCTATAGCAGCGATGAGGAAGAAGAAGAAGAGGAACCAATATCGCCAACTATCGAGGCACACCCAGTTTCTCCCGAAGTTCTCAAAAAGATACGAGCATGTGGCACTACAATCACATTCTACGGCGGACGTGTCATTTCACACTCTTCCGGGCCCGAGAACCCAATGACAATGACCATCATGGACGAAATCAGGCAGGGAAGGGAAGGAGGAAGAGGCAAGTTCAGGCTAGTAAAGAGCAACAGCTGTGGAAGCAGACTTGAACTAGCTGGCACAGACGACCATCATTACCAGGAGCTAAGCAGGGGAAGGTTTTACGAGGACGTTTACGGCGGAAAACCACTGAGCGAAGAAATGAAAGGCAGTTTGAGAACAGTTCATGAAGAAAGAAGAGGGCAGTCGATAAAAACTTCGAACAACAGAAAGCACATAAACGGCCACGATATAAGTAAATGGGTACAGAAGAACCCACAGGATGGAAATGGGAAAAAGCCTTTATGGAGGGAACTGATCGAATCAAGAAAGCAGAAGAGAGCAATGGAACACAATAGAAGACCATGCACAGATATGGTATTTGAGGAGTTCGAAGTTATGGAATCATAAATATGCTATTCACTGAGATACTCAATAAGAAATAGTGTAGTCTATAATACACATTAGAACTTATAATATTTTGATATCTCATTATGAGAGGGAAGGAAGACCACTGAAAATTGCATAAAAACAACATAACAATTATAAAGATGGATATATTAACACAATTTCATAAAAAGAAATAATTATTCACACAAATAATTATAGGCCTAAAGGATATGGAATCTCTTCATTATTATGTATATTATTGTTGAATTAAATGTACTTAACTTAATGTTTGTAAAATCACAGAGCACAAAAAGATGAATAAAATTAAAAAAAAAAAAAAAAAAAAAAAAAACCTTGTAAATAGATATAATTTATGTAGCTAAATATTTATATAAGAATGTAAATTAAAAATGAGTTATAAAAAGATTAATCAAAATATGTTCATGTATAATAATTATAAAATCACTCATGGTGCTAAGAGTGTGCGCACTATAAATCTGTATACAAATGTAATAAAATTTTGTTGAAATGTTTCCAAGAAATTATCATTTTCAATAATCCTAATTTATCAATTCTAAAAACAACTTTACTCTAATTAAAGAAACAATGTAGTATATTTTATCGGGTTTTCAACATTATTTTTTTTTTTGGAACAAGTATAAAAAGATGATAAATTTCAATAAATTAAAAAAAATGCATCCAAAATGCTAAAAAGGTATTAAAGACATCATTACGAATACTTACCATATAGTCCATGTTTTAGTAGATAAACATTACACTTTTCTAATTATAATATGCTTCGCTGTGAAATGTAATATTAAAAAGTCGGTCACGTAGGCGCTGCGTAAACTAAGCATATTTTCCGCGTGAAGTTTAACAATAGATACATCTACATACTAGGAACACAATACCACCGTGAATATTAAGGGTATAAATACAAACGATAATAAGAAACCTCCCGACGGACGGCGTCTGAAATGTAAGCAAACAGTTCTGCCACCTTCTTCAAGGAAAGAAAAATTATTACTGTAATATATCTGAATATAAAGTATTAATTTGATTGACAATTATTTACTATATCTAGTACTGTAATGAATCAGAATAATTTTTATCTCAATCAATAAAATTTAAGTAGTCCAAAAACTTAAGAGGGGGGGGTCACTAGAACATATTTGCATGTATCTCGTATAATAAATGTCTCTTAAAAACAATATTTGGTATTTAAGCTTCTAATGATGTGGTTTATTACATAACCGAGTATATTTTAAGTACCATGAGTAAAAGTGGAGTTTTGCTGAAGGCTGAAAAATGCAAATATCTCGGTTAATATTCAAGATAGGGAATAAATGTATAGAACAATATCTATATTACATTTAATTTGCTATAAAATTGTTTCTATACATTTTTTCAATCCAGAAATATTTCGAATTTTTAAAATTCTCCCTCTCAAACTACCCCACCCTCCCGCTGGTCTGATTTCAATCGTTAACGAACTTGATCTTTATTTTTACATAAAACGACTAAATCAAGTTTGGTAACGAATAAAATATAATTGCGACCGCAACTACAGATCGGTAACAGACATTAATTAATTAATTAGTAATGGACATTTGGAGAAAAATTTCGAAAATCGCGTCGTGAGTACGACCTCAATAGCTGATTTTCCTGAAGGGAAATCTGCTTAAAATTGCATTCTAGAATCAGTGATACCAGATGAAACAACCAAAATGAGTATATATATTCTAAACATTAAAGTATGGCAAACCGCATACTAAACCCGCAATACTCATCAGTATTGCAGGTCACTTTATAAGGCGTTATTAAACACTTGATAAGAACTGAATAAAAATATTAAAATGGTATATTCCAGTTTCATTGAATGTTTTAAACGAATGATTTTTTTAAAATAAAAAAATGCGAAATTATTGGGATTATAAATGTATCACCAGTAATTCAGTAGCTATCCTCCTCCAGCGAGGACTATAATTACAAAGAAGCCTTAAAACGTTCGTTCAGAAACCCTAGCTAAACATTAAAGCAGATATTCATCAACAACAACAGCTGATGCATCGATTCTCTTCATTTAAGTGGCATTCCCATTAAGGATATCACCTCCATCAAGGCAGCATAGAAGTCCCTTAGGACGCAGTAAGGTAGATTCCACCTTTAGACCTCCTAGAAACAGCTTAATACTGCCAGTTAAAACAATTTGAAGCCCCATATTCATTCTGCGGGGTCAAATCAATTTCAGGTCCCGCTATTGAATATATGTATCGTAGGCATTGAACATTCATGAATCCCAGGAATATTTCACAGGCAATGGGTCTAGTTATCAATTAGATACATATTCAGAAGTTCTGTTTTCCAGATAAAAAATTGGAATAGGATCTCAGGTTGTTGGAAATATACTTCATTCAGTTTAGTGGAAAATATCAGAGATTGAAATGAAAATAAGTAAATAAACCCGATAATAAAGCGACGAAAAAATACATTAAAATTAATATGTTTATCCTGTTATTTTCAGTATTCATTGTTTTCTACAATTTTTATTACTAAGCATTCAGTTTTTTTTTTTTTTTTTTTGAAGTGAAAACTTTTTTAGGCACGTTGTGCACCCCGTAAAGAAGCATTTGCGGGAGAGGAAAAAAGTATGAAATCGCGACACCGCCACCGCTAGTACTAAGGTTTAGAAATAAAATCATATGGTATTTTATAACCTAATCATTTGATAGTTTATTTACAATTGAAGTGAAAACTTCTTTAGGCACGTTGTGCACCCCGTAAGGAAGCATTTGCGGGCGAGGAAAAAAAGTATGAAATCGCGACACCGCCACCGCCACCGCTAGTACTCAACTCAAAGCTAAAAAGGAGCTTCTTTTCTTCATAACTCCTGAACCAAATTAGCTAGAGTTTTCGTTCGCATACCATTTTAAAGAGGACAAAACCAGCATCATTTCGTTCACAGATACTATATATCTACCATTTTTACTTTCATAGATATTTTAATCTGAAGTTTAAATAAATTCGAATATTTAAATAAATTCCGATATTTAAATAAATTCGAATCAAAACTGTTTGTATCCTACTTTAGCTACCATATACCGATTGTATCAGTTTTAGAAATTGGTGATGATGCTGGCAGTGATGATGGTGCAAGAGTTGTTGAAATTATGGATAGAAATTGATTTTTCTGAGTGTACTTAACTTATTTTTGTAAAGCATTTGTAATAATTCTGAAATGTAATTTTTTTCTTTTATGTAAAATAACTGAAATAATTATGTATAGTATTTTATATTGATAAATAAAACAATTCGTGGTAAATTATTTTTTTTATCACTATTATTTTTGTCATTTCATTTTTTCATGTAAAATAGAACATATCTGTTACTTATTGATAAATAACTAAAAATATTTTTAAAATAAGACTTCGTAAAAAAAATTTCTCAGCAATGCCAAAATTGAGCGATCAAAGCTAATGGAGTTCACTTCTACCGGCAGTCCCCCGACTGCTTTTTCTTCTTTTATCGTTTTGAGCTATTGGTACAATAAAACCCGACTAATCCTACTCATGGGCGTTCCTGCTATAATATTATATAGCTAAATGTATTCACAGTCAGCAGAAATATTAATTTGTCGACGTTTGCAGAAATAAGGATTACATTCTGCTTTGACAACATCGGAGGATCATTCTAGCATGTGAGGTCTACTTGCTTACGCACCCCGCTCACCGTGTTACAGGCTTCTATTATGTACAATCGACCAACAACCCTGATCAAAATATTTAATTAAACATTTATGAGCTACAGAAGCGAGTTTGTGTATGTATTTTATTTATTTATTATTATTATTAAAATTATTTTATTTATACTTTATTTATTTTATTTAATTACCCTTATAGCAGATTTCTCTTAAGGGAAATCAGCTATTGAGGTCGTATTCATGACGCGATTTTCGAAAGATTTCAAATGCCCATCGATCCAACCTGGTAGATGAAGAAAGTAAGTCCCGTTCAAAATTATATATATACTTGTCTGTTACCGCTCTAGCGGTCGTAATTCGTATTTGATCGTAACCAAACTCGATATATAAGTGTTTCATGTGTAACTAGAGGCCCAGTACGTGAATGATTGAAATGGAAGAACAAATAAGAGGGGGGGGGTTTAGAGGGGCGATCATTTCGAAAATTAGATACATCTCCGTTATTACATTGTATGACCAACCATTGTATAAAACCAATCACATTGAAAATTGAATGTTCTATAAATATTGTCATGTGCGTTTTTTCACTTTCTTGATGCATTTATTAGTTTTTGGCCTCCAGTAAACCCTTACTACGACTCATACCATATTAAAAATAAGCTATTATATTATGAAGCACTTAATCAGAAGCCTAAATACCAAATAGTTCTTATCGAACATTTACTTTCTGCGATAATTGGGAACACATGACGCAGGTGGGAAATCTTCATCGTTAACGCAGCACCTGCGTGACGGACTTTCTTTGTTATAAGTTATGTTCATGTGGCATGATTTTTGATGTTTCATGCTTTGTATCATTAGTTTTGTTCTCTAAATTCATTTTTCTGTTTGATTTCTTGTTTTGTTTTCTTACTCGTTTTTTTTAACTTTTAAGAAGAGTGAAATAAAATCAGACTTCCATTCCCTTCGCACACTAAATCGTTTGTATCGATGGGCCCTATAAAGGAATTCGGGAAGCTGAAAAGCTAATTTAATCATATTTTCTTCAAACATGTCCAAAGCCAACCTCGAATTTAATTTTGAGAAACATAATAAAAGAAAAAGGAACAGAGAGTCTACCTGATCATTCCTGAGTAAAACTGACACGAGCAACTTCTTAACGACCTCTCGTCCCTAACTGACTTGGCCAACTTTTATCCCGACTTCACGAAAAGTCTCTTCCATAAGAGATATTTTATCCGCCCCTCCCTCCAGCCCCTTAATGTGCCTTCCCAAACTCTTCCCTGGAGCAATACCTCCTGGGATGTTCCCAACAAATGAGATGAAGCAATTTCATCGTACCAATAGCAGGGCCAAGACGAATGAACCCCCTCCCCTCCCACCTCATCACAGTTATAACTGCCTTCTGAAGTTTATATGAATAATGAAAGCTTACACTACCTTAGTGGTGTAATATTGAGGCTCTTATGAGAAACATATACATGTTACATGATACACTTTCTTAATTACTTATGGACAACATCCGTGGTAATTAGCTGGCCTAAAACGTTCTGACTTGGGCACCGCTTGTCTTCCTTCCTTGTACTACTTTCGAATTAATCAAAGAACATTTTTGGATGCATTTAATTTAAAATTATTCAATTGGTAATATTATTAAATTATTATTCATTTGAAAGTCACAGACGATATCTTCGTTCAAATGAATCGGATCGAAAAATGAACACCATTTTTAAATCGATTTACGATGAATAGATAATATGCTATACATGCATTTTAGCATATTTCCCTTAAGGGAAATTAACTATTGAGGTCGTACTCATGACGCGATTTTCGAAATTTTTCTTCAAATGTCCATCGATCCTACCTAGTAGATGGTGAAAATGAGGTCCATTCAAAACTGTATATTATATATATATATATATATATATATATATATATATATATATATATATATATATATTTGTCTGGTACCGCCCCCGCGGTCGCAATTATTGATTAACCGTTACCAAAATCGCTATTTAGTCGATTTATGTAAAAACAAAGATCAAGTTCGTTAACGGCTGAAATCGGACCACGGGAAGGGGGGTTTAGAGGGGAGGTTGTTTGAATATTCGAACTTGCTCCGTTCCCATACGTGGGATCAAAACGTTGTATAGAACCAATCTTACCGCAAATTAAATTTACTATAAATATTGTTGTATACATTTATTCCCTATCATCAATATTAAGCGAGATTTTTGCATTTTTATTAAATGTGGGCCGATGACGAACGTTTCCCGCGAAAAGCTAGTTCGGCCGTAACCGTTCGGCTCTCATACAGAGATTTCTCTATTGTATAACTTCACTAGGGAAATATGCTTAGTTTACGCAGCCCCTGCGTGACGGACTTTTGTATCCCTAATACGTACGGAGGTATTTGAATTTTTTTTTATTTTCGCGTTTCTTTAAACCTGTATTCCCGTTAATCGATTCCGATCAAAAAGTGAGGTACACAATTAGACATTACATCAATCCCAAATATAAAATTTTAACACTCAAAGATAAGCTGTCTTTAAGTTATGCTAAATGCGTACAAGACGTACGTACATGCGTCAAGCCAAAAGGTGGTTTCAGGAAGGCCCTAATGGATAAATATGAAAACCGAATATTTTCGAGATTACTTCCTTCATCTCTAATAAGGAAATAAAAATTAAACAATATTCTAAACAAATATGTGTTATATTTAATGAAAGTATAGAAATTCAATGTAGCAGTATAAATTAACGCCATTACTAATTATTAGAATGCCAATATTTAATATATATATATATATATATACACACACATACACCTATTAAGAAGTAATGAATAAACAGGAGAGCGATGAGATGCTAGCGAGGAAGGTATTTGTCAAATGCAGCAAATGTAAGGATGAAGGTCTAATGGTGAATCAGTATCTCACACCCCTGCTATGGCAGTTGGTTGTTGGTGTTAAATTAGAAAATCTTTGAGTTTTGCTACATCATTTTATTGTATACTAAGTTCATTCATATTAGTAAATTATACAGCAGTATTTATAATTATTTCTTTCTGTCTACGTACTGACAACAAACTATTGGGCATAAAGCAAGCAATGTTATAGGATGGTCAAAGAGACAGTACGTAAATTCAAGAAGAGACCAAGTTGTCCTCACAAGACTACGTATTGGACATACATACCTGACACATTCTTCCGAAATGAACAAAAACGACAAGCCTACTTGTACTCATTGCAACACTAGACTAACTATAAAACACCTACTAACAGAATGCAGATTACGAACTCACTTAAACATTCCACATGACCTGATCAAACTACAGACTGAGGGTAGCCCACATTTTGGCAGGATTCTGACATATTTAAAAACAATTGGGGTTTGAGAATATTTCATTACATATTTTAAAATCTTTTTATGCGTGTGCGTGCGTGTTTAAATTCGAATGATACCTGTTTTTATGAATAGTTTTTGTTTCAAAGTTAAAACGTTTTCCTTTCGCTTATTTATTTACCACCATTCAAAAATTTGATGCAATCCAATATCTGACAGTCGTTAAAACATATTAACTTGACATTTGTGCACACAAAAAATGCACCGTGTACATTGGCTGAAATGGTTTGGCGTCTGTCAGATATAGCCTACACAATGCTACAGTAAAAAAGTATGCGTTGCTTTTGAAAAACTGCAGAAGGTCCACCCTACATTTTTATAAGTGACGATGAGAACATGTCTTTGTGAGAGAGAAAGTCTGTCCAGTATCCTGCTGTTATGAGAATATAATTGAGCCTTTTTGAAATCAGGCGGTAACCACCTCAATTCTCAATATCTTTCCTCAATACTAACAATGAAATATAGGCACTTCCATTGAAGGAAGAAACCAGAAAACGTCCAGGGAAGAGTAAAGCCCGCGGAACCACACCCACCTGACACCATACCTACTCAGCTGAACGCAGTGTCTCCAACCTCATATACTCCAGTGAATTCCCAGTGATAACAAGTAGTAATTATCTCAGAGAGGAACAGGTGTGCTCTACTGGATCTAATTAACTCACAGTGATATAAACAGAACGCCGGGAGGGCAATGTGCACAACAGAGGGACTAATAATTTAAGGGAAGAAAAATATGGCCCATAATTGGAGTCCCCTTTAAAACTCGAACAATGGTCAGTAATAAAAAAACCATAATTCACCATATCACAAAAACAATCGGCCAAACTGAGCTCTGAAAATATGCACAAGAGGCCTCACAATGTTATTGAACATTTAAATGTTAATGACTCTTTTTGGAGCAATGATTTGTTTAATGTGACATTAAATTATATATACAACTTTTGGAGCCCAGAATGATTTATGAATAATATACATTATTATTTACTAACGTCCACTTTTTGCAACCAAAGCTAATTTGGACGAGTCATCTACAGGTTACCACCCTTTTCTGCACAGGGTCGGACTTAGGATTTTATTTAATGAGTTTGTCACTAATAATAATACACACACGCATATATATATATATATATATATATATATATCATTTTGCCCCCACCAGTTACTTTTAGTGATATCAGTTCCCTTACATAGTAATTTGATTTCAAATAAAAGTTTTTAACAAAATAAATAAACAAACTTTATTAATATCCCTAATATATATGTAGAAAAAAGCATGAAAGCGATGATTTGTTTAATGATATATTAAATGATATATCCAACTTCTTTGAAACCTAGAGAGGCGAGTTCGATTACCGCTTGGGCAATAGGGATTTATTGTGACTAACTCATTAAATAAAATCCTTAGTCCCTCCCTGGCAAGAAATGGGTGGTAACCTTTAGATAACCTTTCCCAAATAGCCCAAGTTGTACAAATTGGAGGTAAGCGAATAACAACAACAACGCTTTGAGTCCAGAATGATTTATGATTAATAGATATTAATAACGTTTATTTATTTTATTAAAAAAAAACTGCTAATTAAAATCAATTACCATTTAAGGTAACAGATATTACTAAAATTAACAACTGGTGGGGGCAAAACTAAAAAGACATGAGGAAAGTCTTGTATACACGAGATTATAATAAGGTAAAAAGGACATTACCACGAATTTTCTAAAGAAGCCAGATTAACTTAATGAAGGGCTAATTAATATGAAATGGCAAAATGAGAACTCGCTATTGTTAGAGAGTTGCTTGACGTAAGAGTTCACAAGAGGGGATATACGTTAAGATAAGAGGATGTGCTCTCGTAAGTGAGAACTCAGAAACCATGAAACAATGATTCAGGGGCTCTAAGAGACTGGGCCTTGCGTGACACCATCGACACAACGACCTAAGCCTAACAGCTTGGGCTATCTGTATTAAAAACGCCTCGCGGGAACCACTAAATTATTAGTAAAAACCTTCCCAATTTGAAAATTGCTGAATACCGACTCCCATAGATCAAACAAGCTCGTCTCTACGTGCACTCACTCTTGACTCCAAATTCCCCCAGAAAACGCACATCTTCGAAAATCGCAAAAAGCAAACACGGTGGGCAAAGTTATAACAATTGTTATAAAGAAGAACCTACATGAAACTATTTTAATCTATTTTGTCGACTTGCGTATGTCTCATTTATTTTGAATTCAGTAATATTAATAAACAGCAAATACAAATATTCCAATACAGAAGCCTCGTGGTTTTTCATTTATTAATTTATTTTTATAATAATCGCATTTCGCGACAGGTGCGATTGAGCGACTAATCAGTTAAAATTTTGTCATCAGTTTATCGTATTTATGTAAGTATACTCATTTCTGAAAATATATTCAGTATTGTCCTACATTATAATTTTTAGAAAACGTTATGTTTCATAATAGTATAATACGCAGTCTATATACTGGCTACGGTCATGTAATAATTCAGTCAAGATGTATGGTAGGTCTAAGTGAGACCTTAGCAGTCAGTTAGCATATTTTTTAGGGGTTCCTTTTCTTCAGTAAGTAAGTATGAGTCAGTCGTGAATTACCAATTCTTAACCTTGTTAAAACTACTTCTTCTGTTCTAAATAGCCTTTGTGAGGAAGGTCATTCACAAAAGTATATGTTTAAGTTCTCGAAGTTTGTTGTCAGTTGTGGCCAGAGTCATACAGAATTGAAGCTTGGTCCTTTTCAGTGAACACGAAAGAAGTAGTGATAAAATAATATGACCATATCGGAACAAAGGAGCTCCATTTTCAACCCTCGCCTTAAAAAAAAGTGCACAAAACTGAAATTACATTTTTGTAATCCTTACTCTTAATTACCCTAGAGAGAAGTCAAGATTGACTATTATTTTATTAGTGGTGATGCTCAATCTGCAATTACATAGCAGCTTTGTAAACATTTTATACGCTAGAGATTTAAAAATGATAGTACCTGAAGGTTAAATGTTACACATGAAGAGATTAACATAATTTTATTGTAAAGATTTCCATAAAAACTCTTAAACATATCCAGTTGTTATCAAAAAGCAATTAGATTAGTAAATATCAGTGATTCATTAAAACAGAAATTGAACAAATATAACTAAAATAAAACCCGCTTTAATACTCATTTTAATAAAAACTTAAAGTTTCTAACTCTGGGGAAAGTAAACTTTTTATTACAGAGATAAACTTGTGAAACCAGTTATAACAGACTAGGGTAAGTAGATTATTAACCTGGCATTATTTTGTTATGGTTCATTTCTTGATGTAGAGCAGCATTACGAGCAGGGTTGTGAGTATAATGCTTCAACATAAATAATAAATGGACTGGAAATAAAAGCAAACACAAAAACAAGTTATATACTAAACTTTAAACTACAAATTAGGTCATGTTTAATGTGTTATAGTTAGTTTTGCAATGATCTTTTAGGTGACTCGGGCAATTTATTTGGAGATTTTCACAACTAGGACGCGGCCTGTAAAGTATTATAAATAAAAGACTAAATTAAAGGGATATTTAAAAAAATGAAAACTAGAAACGCATCGTTAAAAAAAAACATTAACAGACAGAAATGTTAACTGAAGAACATTCTTAGTGATGACTGCTGTTGGACGGACCTATCTTTATGTGATGTGTTTGTCGGTCGCTAAGGTTGAAATAAAACTACTTCAGTTTACTGCCGACATTCTGGTGTAATTTATTAACCTTTGTCAAGGCCTGCAAAGTTACATATGTAGTAATAAAAAACAGGGATGGATAGCCATTTTTTAGTGATACTCCATTATTATATATAAGATGAATGTCTATGAAAATATTATATATGTTCGTAAGTAGTTTTGAAACGCGGGTACCCGACCACTTAACAAAATCGGCTTTTTTTCCCCGATTTTTGCAAGTAATCGAAAACCCGTGTTTCCCATCTACTCCTACAAAACATCAAATCCAATTTCTTCATTGAGTTCATCTGATATATTTTGAAATATTTCTTGCATTTTTTGATAAACGTTTTGTTCTAAAGATTTACTACATACATACAAATAATCATAATTTATCCAGTCTTTATTATAAATAAAATTTAACAATAATGTTGTTTTACCTGTTCCACTCCCTCCAACCATTACACATCTTAAAGGATATGGGAACATATTCTCATTTTTTGATAAATCTTAATTTTATATTTGTTACTCATTTATATAAAAGAAAGTATTCTCTCATTCACTTTAACTCTTTAACTTAAACTACTTTTGGTAGTCCGACTACCTTTAAAATCTTTATATCTCAACTAAATACTTAATTACAACACCCAATGACTTTAACTATTTTAAATACTTTAACTATTTAAAATACTTTAACTAGTTAAACCTACTTTAACTTTTAAACTTTAAGTACTTTAAACTACTTTAACTAGACTTTAACTAGTTAAACCTACTTTAACTTTTAAACTTTAAGTACTTTAAACTACTTTAACTAGACTTTAACTAGTTAAACCTACTTTAACTTTTAAACTTTAAGTACTTTAAACTACTTTAACTTTTTAAACTTAATAAATGGAAAGTAAAATATCCCCCAAAGAAGTTGAAAAAGCGAAAAAGCTTCAGAAAATAGAAAAAGATTTAATTAAAAAATTTAAAAATGCTAGGCAACAAAGAATTGTCGAAGAAGATTTTAAAACTAAAGAATATGCTCCTATAACTGGAGGTCGGGTATCCGCGTTTCCTATCTACTTATGTTCGTAAGTAGTTTTGAACTATCTTATTACATTTACATACGCATTTATCTTATATTATGATCAAGTATCACTAAAAAATAACAATTTTTCCTGTTTTAATTGCTATAAACTCTGTAGGCCTTGAGAAAGATAGTAAATTACACCGGAACGTCGGCAGCTAACTGAAGTAGTTTTATTTCAACCTTATTGACCGACAAACACATCACATAATTATGCCCAGTATGTAAATGTATATATATATATATATATATATATATATATATATATATATATATTATATCATATATAAAGCAAACATAATTTGTATGTTAAATAAACTCACATTAAAATAATAAAAATGAGATCTATGAGCACTGCAATTACCAGAGCTCTGTACGCTGAACACTCAATTGTACATGAATGAGCCCTCCATTCTCGCGGAAAGCTAACTCTATTTTCCGCCAATAAGAAGGAAAAAACTATGAATGAATTTCAAGGCTCCGGAACATCTTCTCATACATGTTTTCATTTCAAGATGATGTCAGAAGAAAATGTAATGTTGATTGAAATAATATTTTTCCACGAGTCGGTCGGCTGGGAGAAAGGGACATTTATTTGACGCCTCCAAGGTTTTCTAACACTCCCCGACACCGAAGTTATTACTTTTCGAGGTTTCTCTCTTCCCCAACAGAATCCATTACATCCTCTTCTTACAGTCCAAGAAGCCTATATCATATTTTTCATTTGGAAACATCCATGTACATGTATCTAATCTACCAAAAATCTTATTTCGGTATGAAGGAAATTACTTAATTAAAAACATTATTTTAATAATATGTCCCAAATAAAATTAGGTTATACTGATTTTTAATGCATTGTATTAACTTACGTTTCGGCTTTAGTAATAATAAAAAAAGTATGTCATTAGTACCTAATTATAATCATGTAATTTTTTTTTTATTAAAAATTAAATTATTTATTAACGTCCACTATTTGCAACTATAGCTAACTAGGGAAAGTTATATACAAGTTACCACCCTTTTCTTGCAAGGGTGGGATATTTGTCGATCATTAAAACCTCTGTTATATTATAAACATATGGAGCCACGTAAAATATTAGGGAGCTAATTATGTGTATAAACTTCAAAATATATTTATCAAAAAGTTTGTTTGTTTGTATTTTTTTTTTAAATTCACAGAGTCTATATTGTTTTATTAAGATAGAACAACAACTATTTCGGAGAGTAGTATCTACAATTCTTAGAAAACAGAATAGCACGAATGATTTTAAGAAAAAATATATAATTAGAATTAAGAAAATATAATATATAATATTGAAACAATTTCTATTATAAAAATCTTTCTTTGCCACGAAAGCCGATGATGCTCCAAATATCAACAATTTACTTAAATTATTTTAAATTTTCAACAAGAAAAAGCATATGAAAAAAAAAATATTACAAAGTCTCTGGTAAAGCTTAATTCACTAAGTAGACATATAAATGAGGATACAGCAATAATAACAATTAAAAATTTACACAAACACAGTTTATTCTCAAAGTGCGGGTACTTATACAAAACGAGAGTTATAGATATTACCGGGCAATGATAACCTACTAGTTTTTCGCCCTAAAACCTTAAGAAACACAAACATACATTCATTTAGTAATGCCTCAATGTGTAAAAAAAAAAAAAATATACTAAAACGGAGAACGTCCATACTCCTTAACTAAATGTTAAAAAAGCAAAAAGTGATTCGTCGCCTTTGGTCGGTAAAATAGTAAAATACCTAAATAAATACTTACGGTGCTCCACTCCAAGAGGATTGGTGTGAGTCGTGAAGTGCCTACTGGACCTATCCCTCCTATTCCAAACTCGACCCTAAAACAACATAAAATATCAACTGATATAACATAAACTATAAAAATATAATGATATTGCAATAATTCAGCAGCATTTGAAGGTAATTCAGGTTTTCAAACTACAGTACTACCTCCTGCAATTCAAACGTACAATAATAATTGAATAAATAGCACACCATTCCAGTTCTACTTACTAAACCCAAAATTACTGTATTAACCTAGATGACATAAATCATTGTTTATTGGCACATTTTAATAACTAAAATGTCAATCAAAAACACAGCAATTACTTTTTTAAATAACACAAGTATATTCATTAATACAAATCAATAAAAAAATTAAAGAACTACTGAAAATGATTATGTCTAATTGTTTTATTGATATGAATTCCGGAAAACAGACTAACTCCAGGCCAGAAGTGTACGTTGTTATCGTAGAAATAATCATATATCAAAAATAAATATTAATTCTTAACTAGGGACAAGCAAAATGTTCTAAAAGTATCAAAAAACCCTGCAGTTAATTCGAATGCAAACAGTGCTTCTTGCCAACCGATACTAATAATGTATTTTATGAAAGAAATAGTATCTCTATAAAACCCCCGTAACGCACAAATTATGAAACTTTTTTGTTTACCCTTTTATTGACAAACCCTTATTAATTATTACTGCTATAGAGGTTGATCATACATCCAAAAACAAAAAAAAGATCGCAGACATAATTTTTTTCCTGCCAAATACACGAGCACAATTCTTATTAAAAAAAAATAACCTACTTATAAATAATTCAAAGTTATATATAAATGATCGAAAAAAGTGATTTAATTGAGGATTGAATATATGTAATTCGACAAAAAAGAAGTTTGTGAGTATGGACCTCAATAAACCTTGAGTTGTGAGTTCGATGCTCACCTAGGCAATAAAAGATCGTGACGAACTCGCTAAATAAAATCCTTAGCGCCACCGTGACTCATAAACTGTGGAAACCTATTGAGAACCTCCGTCCCACTTTGCCTTAGCAGCACAGAGTGGAAGTTAATAACGATAGCATATAAAAAATATATTAAATTTAATAAATTGTTACAGTGGAAGCGTAGCCATTTCTTTCATCTACCTACATCAGAAGTCACTTCCACCTGCCAGAATACCAACTCAGAATATGGAAGCTTGGCAAGCTCAACCTGGCATCACCTATTGACACACAATTACACTGCACTGGTGATGATGATGCACTGCTTCGAAAGCGCTCTGTCGTTTTAATAAATTGTAACAGTGGAAGCGTAGCCATTTCTTTCATCTACCTACATCAGAAGTCACTTCCACCTGCCAGAATGCCAACTCAGAATATGGAAGCTTCTCAAGCTCAACCTGGCATCACCTATTGACAAACAATTACACTGCACTGGTGATGATGATGCACAGCAACGAAAACGCTCTGTCATTTTAATAAATTGTTACAGTGGAAGCGTAGCCATTTCTTTCATCTACCTACATCAGAAGTCACTTCCACCTGGCGGAATACCAACTCAGAAAATGGAAGCTCGGCAAGCTCAATCTGGCATCACCTATTGACACACAATTACACTGCACTGGTGATAATGATGCACAGCATCGAAAACGCTCTGTCATTTTAATAAATTGTTACAGTGGAAGCGTAGCCATTTCTTTCATCTACCTACATCAGAAGTCACTTCCACATGGCGGAATACCAACTCAGAAAATGGAAGCTCGGCAAGCTCAATCTGGCATCACCTATTGACACACAATTACACTGCACTGGTGATGATGATGCACAGCATCGAAAACGCTCTGTCATTTTAATAAATTGTTACAGTGGAAGCGTAGCCATTTCTTTCATCTACCTACATCAGAAGTCACTTCCACATGGCGGAATACCAACTCAGAAAATGGAAGCTCGGCAAGCTCAATCTGGCATCACCTATTGACACACAATTACACTGCACTGGTGATAATGATGCACAGCATCGAAAACGCTCTGTCATTTTAATAAATTGTTACAGTGGAAGCGTAGCCATTTCTTTCATCTACCTACATCAGAAGTCACTTCCACATGGCGGAATACCAACTCAGAAAATGGAAGCTCGGCAAGCTCAATCTGGCATCACCTATTGACACACAATTACACTGCACTGGTGATGATGATGCACAGCATCGAAAACGCTCTGTCATTTTAATAAATTGTTACAGTGGAAGCGTAGCCATTTCTTTCATCTACCTACATCAGAAGTCACTTCCATCTGGCGGAATACCAACTCAGAATATTAAATGGCCTATGTAAAGTACAAAAACAAATTTAAACTAATACGCATTCATTGAAACTATTAAGCATTTAGGATTCCAGTAACATAACTATTTCTTTTGGTATACCGTAATAGATTATCAGTTTTATAATACATCCATAAAATAGACAATCAAGGATCTCCTACATTATGTATCTATAAAATAAAAGTAACATTATTTAAATGACATCATTAAATTTCGCATGCACTTCATATTAGCATTCAAACAACGAGAAGCTCGCAGTTGGATTGAGGAGGGCGAACTGTTTGCCTCAATATTAATTATCGATAGTATAATGATTGAAGATATTCCAAGATATAGAGGACTATGGGAATGCTTAAGGCTGGAGTTATAGGAAGAGAGAGGATCCAAGGAGGTACTAGAGTTGAGGGCTCTAGTCACGACCTCTGGAGGCAGCTAAGCCAACTCGTTAACCAACACTAGACCACTTCCACAACTTCCACGGGCCAACTTCACTCACAACTATCATGTGAACTCGGCATCATTCAAGCACAGAACGTCATCAAATCAGGTGGAAGCACAGTCTCCTCTCATGCAAATACAAATGTTTAAATAACAAAGAAATGGGCTGAGCCACTAAAGAAAAAAAAAATCTGGGCGGCATAAACTAAGCAGATTTCCCAAGTGAAGTCTTACGATAGATAAATTCACATACTGGTAACACTTAACACCACAGAATAAACCCCAGAATATTAAGAAAATGAATACAAACGGTAATAATAAATCTTTCAGTCAATTTACATTTTAATAACCTCTACAAAGGAAAGAGTCTGAATTGTAAACAAACAGGTCAGCCAACCTCTCTGAGTTGAATATAAAGAAAAAAATATTATTCTTTATATCTGAATATCACATATTAAATTTATTGTAAGCTATTTAATAAAACTAGTGCTAGTTAATTTATAATGAATTAGAATAATTTTTATCACTCAAATATAAGTAATCCAAGAACTAACAAACATAATTGCATATGTCTCGTATAATAAAGGTTTTGAAAACAGTATTTAAGCTTCGAATAAAGTGGTTTATTATATAACAGAATATAATTTATGTGACATATGTAGGGTTGGGGGTTTGCTGAAGACTAAAAACTAAAAAATGGAAATATCTCGGTTAATATTCAACATAGAGAAAAAATGTATAATAATGATATCTACAGTACTTAAATTTTCAATAAGATTGTTTCAATAGAATTTTTCAATCAGACGCATAATAACTGAGATATTTCAGATTTTCGAAATTCCCAACCAATACCCCTCCCACAATAAAGCACTTGACCTTCCTTTTTTTATAAAACATATCGAGTTTGGTAACGATCTAACAAAAATTGTATCCATAAGAACATAAACGGACAAATATATATATATATATATATATATATATATATATATATATATATAGATATATAGTTTTGAACGGCCTCATTTTTGTCATCTCCAGAGAAGAATCGATGAATATTTGAAGACAATCTTATAAAATCGCTTCATGAGTACAACCTCAATAGCTGATTTTCCTTCAGGTAAATATTTTATTACAGTGCGAAGGATATCCGTGTTTAGAAAACAGAACCAATAATAAAACAAAGGGGAATGCCGATATTTTGTTTTTTTATTTTGATTTTATTTTGAGTTAATTTATAGTTAACTTAGAAATCCAGAACCACTTAGGAAGAAAAAAAAAACAAGTTTTCTCTTCAGGTAAACAGAACCAGTCAATTTTCAAATGCCCCATGCCGAAGAAAAAAATAATTAGAAAATTGAACTCAAATTTTATTAGACCTCGCGAAACTTCAAAAGTCCGTCACGCAGGAGCTGCGCAAACTAAGCAGATTTCCCACGTGAAGTTATACAATAGAGAAATCTCCATACGAGAGCCAAACAGTTACGGCAAAGGGCCGAACTAACTTTTGGCGGGAAATTCAAAAATCCGTTATCGGCCCAAATTTAATAAAAATGAAAATATCTCGGTTGATATTCAAGATAGGGAATAAATGTATATACCAATATTTATAGTAAATTTACTTTGCAATAAGATTGATTCTGCACAATTTTTCGATGCGACGTATAGTAACGGAGATATTTCGAATTTTCCAAAATCCTCCCCTTTAAACCCCCCCTCGGCGGAAAGTCCGAACATAGCCTACTGGTGACCACACGCAGATTACTAACTATTCGTCCCTCGTGAATAGGTTTAGAGGTTAGGTTAACTGTTTTTTGGGTTGGAAACTACTGGGTTATTACGCCCTAAATAATGTTTTAGGTTTAGAGGTTTCTTACTACTACAGTTGTTATTAGGCAGATTTCTCTATTGTAAAACTTCACGAGGGAAATCTGCTTAGTTTACGCAGCCCCTGCGTGACGGACTTTTTTTTTGTATATATTCCATTGAGAAAAGAGCTATTGAGATTATGCCCATGAAGAGATTGAGATGAGATTTAATAATGACAATAAGCCCACTGCTGAATGGACTTTTTAATTTATAAACACAATTGTGAGGAATGATGCTGTTTGATGTCTTATCTATGGAAACTGTTGAATTAAGTCACATCAACGGACTTTTTAGTTAGGAAAGCTAAGCTTATAGTAAGTTCATTTTGACAAGTTTAAACAGGTAGTTGGGTGTGGTTATATCCACCGCTGAGAGAGAACAAACATCATCCATTACTCCCAACTGACCTCATCAACAAACATGATTGATAGATGAGCTCATAATGTATTCCGGCATTGTTTCAAAACACACAAAGTAAATGCTTTTCCGTTTTTCTTTATTTTAGAAATACCTCACGCTTTTAGCTACGCATACAGCAAGCTCATTTGGCTGCAGAACCAATGTTTTCTAACATATATATCTACGGTATATGCGCTTTACACGATAATTAAAATGACTTATGGTGTTTAGACATTTCATGTCACATTACAAGTATTGCAAGTATTTTATGAAGGCCCTACATATATTCATTTTCCTCCCTTAAATTATTTAAGCAAAATGTTTTGCCGTTGTCCATTTAAAATTATTTTTCATGAATGGAATATACTGTATCCATTACTCCATTACTAATCAAATCAATTTAATTTATTCAATTTATTTATTAATAATAATAACAAATTCCTTAGCAAAAAGTAATAATAACAAATACATTAACAACAAGGGGCAATAATAAATACCTAAACAACAAGTAATAATAACATATACCTTAACAACAAGCAACAATAACAAATACCTTAGCAACAAGTAATAGTAACACATAACTTAGCAATAATACTAAAAAAAAAAAAAAAAAAAAAAAAAAAAGAAATACATATACAGTTGGTGGATGATTAATGCATGTTAAATGTTATCATATATTTCAATTTTGTGTAAGAATGAGAATATATTGTAAATGTGTGGGCTGCCTTCCGTCAATAGCTCTTGTAAGTCATAGAGGAAGTCTTGGTGTTGTCGTTTTCTGTCAGTATATGTCTCATCATCAAGAGAAAGTTACAAGTTGAGCAAGGAGGTCTGTCAGCCTTTGTCATTAAGTATGAGTGTGTTAATTTAGTGTGGCCGATTCTAAGTCTCGAGAGAACTACTTCTTCTCTCCTAGAGTTTCTGAAACTTGATGGCCACATGCAAATAGTGTTCTTTATAGCTAATCAAATCAAAAAATACTATTTAACATAATTAAAAGATCACATTATGATGAGCAAAAAAGGACCTATAAAAATCTTTTAGCAGATTTCCCTTAAGGGAAATAGCTATTGAGGTCGTACTCATGAGGCGAGTTTCGAATAATTTCTTCAAATGTCCATTGATCCTACCCAGGAGATGACGAAAATGAGGTCCGTTCAAAATTATATATATATATATATATATATATATATATATATATATATATATATATATATATATATATATATATATATATATAAAATTGTAACCTCTGTCTGTACATTGATTTTTTTCTCAAAATTTCACGATAACTTTTCGTTTCACATGTCATAGACACCATAACTGCATTTTGTTTCTTTCATGTATGTTTGTTTGTTTGTTTGTTACATTTTCACGCATAAATGGCTAAACCGAATTTTATGAAACTTGGTATGTATATTACTACTGACCCAACTTAGACTTTAGGCTATATTAAAATTCTCTGGGATGAACAGGAGTGGGGGTTATAAGGGAGGCCTGAAATTAAAAATAGCGATATTTCGTTTCCTATTGGTTTTTCGGCAAGTATAAACATAACAAAAGTTGTTTATTTTGTTATGTAGAGTAACTTTTGTTATATACATTTTTTTCGTATAACGTATTATAAACGAGATATACGCTAAAACCTATAGCAGAAGTGAACAATTTTATTTGGGACAAAAGACCCAACCGAAATAAATAAAACTCGGTATATGTATTAGCACTAACCCTTTCAATATAATAAGCCAGACCAACATTTCTAGGGACGGGTAGGAGTGGGGGTTGTAAGAGAGGCCAGAAATTAAAAGTAGCAGTATTTCGTTTCCTATTGGTTTTTCGGCAATTATAAACATAACAAAAGTTGTTTATTTTGTTATTTAGAGTAACTTTTGTTATATACATTTTTTTCGTATAACGTATTGTAAACGAGATATACGCTAAAACCTATAGCAGAAGTGAACAATTTTATTTGGGACAAAAGACCCAACCGAAATAAATAAAACTTGGTATATGTATTAGCACTAACGTTTTCATTATAATAAGCCATACCAAAATTTCTAGGGACGGGAAGGAGTGGGGGTTATAAGGGAGGCCTGATATTAAATATAGTGATATTTCGTTTTCTATTCGTTTTTCGGCAAATATGCACATAACAAAAGTTGTTTATTTGGTTATTTAGAGAAACTTTTGTTATATACACTATCGTCGTATACCGAAGTATAAAGGCGTTATACGCTAAAACTATAGTGGTAGTCAACAAATGTATTTAGTACAAAACACTCAACCGAACAAAATAAAACACTGGGTATGTGTATTAGTACTAACGCCTTCCTTATAATAAGCCATATTAACATTTCTAGGGACGGGCAGGAGTGGGGGTTATAAGGGAGGCCTGAAATTAAAAATAGTGATATTTCGTTTCCTATTGGGGTTTCGGCAAATATGCACATAATAAAAGTTGTTTATTTTGTTATTTAGAGAAATATGCTCAACAATTCTTTTCAATATGAACTATCAGGTACCACACCTGGAAAAATTAATTCAAATTATAATACTTTGTCCTTCATAACTTAAATCTATGCATAATGCACACGATACGGGAAATATGACAATATCGAGGACAGTGAAGTCTTACATAAAAAATTAATTTTATTATTGTCAAATCCACAGAAACGACGGGTATTACTCCTAAACACTGGGAAGGGTAAATGTCAAAATATTGTGCAACGCCATGCCAAAAGAATTCCATCACCAGCCAACTGCAAATGAATTCCCGGGCGAAGCCGGGTATCTGAGCTAGTATATATATATATATATATATATATATATATATATATATATATATATATATTTGTCTGTTAACGCTCTAACGGTCGCAATTTTCGTTTGATCGTTATCAAACTCGATATTTAAACGTTTTATGCAAAAATAAAGATCAAGTTCTTTAATGGCTGAAATCGGACCAGTGGGAGAGGGGGTTTAGAGGGGAGGATTTTTGAAAATCCGAAATGCTCCATTACTATACGTCGGATCGAAAAATTATATAGAATCAATCTTATTTCAAATTAAATTTACTATAAATAATGTTATATACATTTATTCTGTATCTTGAATATTAACCGAGATATTTGCATTTTTCTGTTTTCAGCTTCTGAGATGAGATCGGCTAACTTCGGGTCTAGTCATGAGTTTCCGTCAAGAGCTACTACGGGCCTCTCCCGTAACTGTTTGACTCTCTATTCTGAAATTTCTCTATTGTAAAACTTCACGTTGGGAAATCTGCTTAGTTTACGCAGCCCCTGCGTGACGGACTTTTTTATCTCTAACTGGAACGAAGGAATTTGCAATTTTTCATTTTCGGCCCAATTTTGATCAGAAGGAGAGGTGCACAAGTACATGTTATAAAAGTCCTAAATATGAATTCTAAGAAAATTAAAATGCCGTTATAATATTCGAAAAAAATAAGCAGAATAAACAACAGTAAAAAAATTATTTCCTTATCAAAACTGTTTGAATAACATTTTTGGGTGCGTCACATATTGAGAGACACTTCCCATTTCTCTCGGATCTGCTATTAACGTAACTAGTCTACAGATTGACCTTAAAAGTCAAATATAACGATTCAAATAAAAATTGAAAACAATGGGGCTACATCATTTTCTTAATGAAGTAGACAGACAGAATCCCAATAATTACATAAGCTCTTTAAAAAAATAACACGAACACATTTTATTTATTTATATATACACGAATTATTGATTAAAGAACTAACATGTAGCTCCTAATCACCACACCATTACATTACTATTAACGACGGACGAGAATAATTAATTAAAGACTCTCAACGGGATACTCCCTGAAAATCTTCATTAATGTCTCATAATTCATCTTGAAAAGCAATCATTAATCATAAAAAATTTATAATTGCTCGAAGGCCTAATTCAAAAGAAGTATTATCATGATTAATTCATTAAAACCACGATAACAAAGCGCCAAGAGGCATCTGTAAAATATTAAGAGAGCATTTTTTGCCAACAGAAAGAAAATTAATATTCACCTTATAATGGACTAATCGTCCGGCCCCATCAATCATTTATTTCCTTTTAAATCTAGAGAACAAGTGTTTCAGAGCCTGAGTATTGTACTTCATACCTTAAGGAAGCACCTGCTCTAAGGTTACATACTTATGAATACATGAATACTATGCCACAGACGCCTTAGCACTGTTAGATGATATTCAAGGAGTTTCCGTCAAATCTATTCCTTTTTATTTAATTTCTTAAATAACGCTTGTTCTATTGATGTCTCCACATATTCATTCATCTCCGTCTTTTTCTCTCCTCATATAAGTGAATACCTATGGTCCGAGAGAATCATGAAGAAATAACCACCAAGAGCCAAACACACATGGATGCCTGTGTGTATCGCATCTTTGTGGTCTTTTTTGATGTACATTAGTTTCTTTCTTCATGTCCTCATTACTTGTGATAAGTTCCAGGGAGATTTAAAAGTCTGTTTACCTGATAATTGATAAAAAGTCCGTCACGCAGGGGCTGCGTAAACTAAGCAGATTTCCATGTGAAGTTTTACAATAGAGAAATCTGCCTAATAACAGCTGTAGTAGTACAGAAACCTCTTAGAAATCTCTAAACCTCTTCACGAGGGACGAATAGTTACAAAAACGGCCGCCAGAGCTCACGGCGGAAAGTCCGAACATAGCCACTGCTGCCGAGCACATGCAGAATAAAAATTCAAATATCGCAGTTAATATTCAAGATACAGAATATATGAATAGAAACAATATATATATAGTAAATTTAATTTGCAATAAGATTGATTCTGTAATATTTTTTGATCCGACGTATAGTAACGGAGATATTTCAAATTTTCGAAAATCCTCCCCTCTAAAACCCCCCCTCCCACTGGTCTGATTTCAACCATTAACGAACTTGATCTTTCTTTTTACATAAAACGACTAAATATCGAGTTTGGTAACGATTAAACAATAATTGCAACCGCTAGATCGGTAACAGACAAATATATATATATATATATATATATATATATACACAGTTTTGAACGGACCTCATTTTCGTCATCTCCTGGGTAGGATCGATGGACGTTTGAAGAAAAATTTCGAAAATCGTGTCATGAGTACAACCTCAATAGCTGATTTTCCTTAAGGGGAATCTGCTAAAACAAGACCTGGAAATGAGAGATTTGTGTTGTTTCAAAATGATTAAAAAACACTATTTCAAACATAATTTGAAGAAGAAGTACTGTTCTGTCTCACTACTTTAAAACAAAAAAGTCCGTCATGCAGGGGCTGCGTAAACTAAGCAGATTTCCCACGTGAAGTTTTACAATAGAGAAATTCCAGAATAGAGAGTCAAACAGTTACGGGAACGGCCCGAACTAGCTCTTGACGGAAATTCACGACTAGAACCGAAGTTAGCCGATCTCATCTCAGAAGCTGAAAACAGAAAAATGCAAATATCTCGGTTAATATTCAAGATACAGAATAAATGTATATAACATTATTTATAGTAAATTTAATTTGCAATAAGATTGATTCTATATAATTTTTCGATCCGACGTATAGGTACGGAGATTTTTCGAAACTCGCGTCATGAGTACGACCTCAATAGCTGATTTCCCTTAAGGGAAATCTGCTAAGACAAAGCCATCCAGATACAAGATATAACTGATATACCGATCCGAGGCACACACCCCCTGAATAGGTCTGTTGATATTATTGAAGAAGTGAAAATGGGTTTAAAGAGCTTTAGACTTAAAAGATTCGTCATGATACCGGATTGACTTCGAATATGTCCCTCAAAGGTATATTTGAGAAGAAAACGATGGGAAATATTTAAAAAAATAAAATGATAAAAAACGCACAGACTTAGAAACGACCCTAATCTTTGTATAGGTATTTAGATTTACAAGTTGCACTGGGGAGATATTTGAGTTGTGGGAGGCCTACATATATTAGCTGTGGTTAGCTTGGAATAAGAACTTCCAAGGTTTTTTATGGAGCAGATTTCATATTATGCGGAAGTCAACGCATTAGGACCATCTTTTAATCATTTTTTCCATTACTTATGTTTGTCCATGTTGAAATTTAATAGTTTTTGCCACATAGTTTTGGGGAGATAAAACGTTCATTTTAATTAGTAATAAGTTTTTCTACAATCGAATTATTCCATTTGATTCGACTGAAGCAATACTGAGCACAATAGTCTTCAAGGGTTTGGGTGACTTTTGGAAACATACTATTATCAACCAATGGTTATGGACTGGGAGTCAATAAACACTAGTTTTTTAAAAAGGAAGTCAACGCCTACACTGATAAATTCCTTCACTTCATCTTCAGTCCCGTGCAGCTAACCCGGTAATCTCGACCGCCCTACAAGGCTCCAGTCTTGAACACGAACAAGCTCTATAGTATCGAAGAATACTAACTGAATCAAATGCATCATCAGTGCCCTTGAAAGCTAAGAAAATGCAGACATTGTCAGCTTATCAATGTCGGGAAACATAAATTATAAAACTAAAGATAGAACATGATAACAGGGAACGATAAATAGAGGTTGGCGTATAGGCAGGTTTAAGATAGAGGTAGTGTTAGAGAGAGGTTCTTTGCAGAGCTACCCTAATCCTCTGCAGTAGAGAGCCGATAAGCCCAGGTTCCTTCGGTATTAGCCATTCATATTGCTTTTCAGCCATGTCCTCTCTTCTCTACAACCACTTCTACAAACATCAGCTACCAATGCTACCATCTTCACCAAACAATTTTCTCACCAACTCCCACTAATCACCATACTAAAAACAAATTACATAAATTCCGCGACACGGGGACTAGATCTAGCCAGATTTTCTATTTGAAATTTTCAAAATGCATTCTTGAGGCAACTAAGGTGTTATTAGTCTCATTCAAAACTGAATAACACTATAACTAGAATAATTTTACTGGTTGAGACTGGCGTTTTTCAAACTTTGATTCCATGAAATTTAATTTCAGCATAAAACGTATCGTGGTTTGTTAGCTTACTGTGGAAATAAGAGTTATAGATTTGGATGTTTACTTAGATAAAACTGAAAAATACAAAACTTGTTTGAAATCTGAGCAACACTCAAATCGATATGATTGGTTTGTAAAATTCCCAAAGTGACGACTGATACCTACAATATTCTCGCTTTTAATGCCAACCTTAATTTTGAGCACTTCTCACATTTAGTTTTCAATAAACATGTAAACTGATTCTGGCAACAATCAAATAATAATCCAGCCACTAAAGGCAAGTTTTGTACGATAGGCAATAGGGGAGGGGAAGAGTGTTAATTACCAGAAAAGTTTTGGACATTTATTTATTGAAGGATATCAAATCAAAGGTGACGCCCTTTAAAAAGAAAAAAAATATACAATGTGAAACAACAAAATAAGTTATAACTATTTTATAAATTAACATAGTATAGTAATTATAATTTACCTACATTTGAATCATTTACTGTTGTATTGCCCCGCTTTTACATCACTCAGAGTAAAATTCCTTGACAAATATATAGTGCCTCAAAGAGTACCTATCATTGGTAAACATTCTGGATTACAACAATGAAAGTAAAGTTAATGATATTTTTTGTTTCTTATCAAAAGTTTGTGAAAGTTAACAATATAAAAGAAATAATTTTATTATTTTTATGGGGGTGCTTATTCAATAATAATCGGCACATTATTTATTATATGTTGTTATACTTATTATTAGAAGAGTTATACTTATCTTAGAGAATAGTTATGTTAATCTGGTATGTTAGAAAACTGATCTTTATTTAGACATTAAAAAAGAATGAATTAATCTACATTTACATTAAATGATAACCTATTGAATTCAGTATTATAATTATTTAGATTAATATTAATATTGTATTACGTGCAATGTATATGGTGTTCATTTGTAATTCTAGGAATTAGTATTATTTTATTTACACATACTTCAGGAAGTTATAATATAACCATACTAACACTAACTGGCCAGACTCTTGGCAACATGTTGTAAACATAAGCCAATAAAATATCTATCTATCTATCTAGTAATTATAATCAAAAACAGCCGACAATAATAAATCAAACTTGCTCAGAGATCATTAAAAAAAATGGAAATGAATGGCCGAAAATGGTATTTTTCCTAATGATGTAGTAATGTCCTACTTGAGGGTAGCTGTTGACTTATATAAACATGACCATACACATACTCATTAAGTGGCAATTAATACTTGTAATTTGAAATGTATTTGTACACCACAGACTTAATTTGCATATTAATTTTTGTCCGATATTTGAATTTTGTGTAGGTATGAGAATTTGTTGGTAATGTATGGGCTGCCTTCCGTCAGTAGTTCTTGTATGTCATAGGGGAAGTCCTGTTGTTGTCGTTTATGGCATCTGAAAGTCATGATATTGTCATTAATTGTAAGAAAGAATTGCCTTTTAAGCCTAGGAATGATTGAGTATGGAAAATTGGGCAGCCAATTTCTGCTTTCAAAATGTATATTCTTTAGTATCCGTTGTGTCTCATGAGTATACATGTTGAAAAATAGTGACGTTACTTCTCAATTTGTGTATTAGGGGATTTGAGAGAGGGGAGGATCTCAACCATTATCACGTCATATATAAAATTCCAACATTCTAAGGGTTCAGGAAAAGTCAAAACGAATAATTCCGTTGAAATTAGAAATGCGACAATTCCCGAGATTACAATACTTCCTATACTTCATAATAGGGAGTAAACACGTAATATTAACTGAACGATTTATAAATTTGTATTTCTTTTATGGACAATGTATATTTTAGAAACACCCCTATTCCCAGGGTGCGTATTTTAATGGTGGTTACGGGGTTTAGGGTTTTCCCCTAAACCATCACCAGCGGTATTTTGTGAAAGAGTGTAATGCATTTTATTTAGATTAAGGACTGACTTTTGATTGTAGACCTAGCGAGTTTTTAATTTCTTATACGAAGTAAAGGAAGAATGACTCCTATATATTCAATTTCCACGGAATTATCCGTTTTGATCTCGATGTGGCGTCTGTATGAATGGATTTATCTCGCATAGACAAAAAACTACTAGTCTTGGAATATTGAAACTTCATGTTTAGGACTGCTGTGCCATCTACTTGTGAGCCTTCCTTTAACATCATCCTATATAACTATGGAGTGAAATAAGTTTAAATGAAGTGCAATAAAACAGTTTGTTTATTTAAATTAATAGTAGTACACCACACGTGATATGTTGCCCACATCAGTTTTAGCAGATTTCCCTTAAGGGAAATCAGCTATTGAGGTTGTACTCATGACGGAATTTTCGAAATTTTTATTCAAATGTCCATCGATCCTACCTAGTAGATGACGAAAATGAAGTGCGTTTAAAACTGTATATATATATATATATATATATATATATATATATATATATATATATATATATATATATATTTGTCTGTTACCGCTCTAGCGGTCGCAATTTTTGTTTGATCGGTACCAAACTCGATATTTAGTCGTTTTATGTAAAAAGAAAGATCAAGTTCGTTAACGGCTGAAATCGGACCAGTGGGAGGGGGAGTTTAGAGGGGAGGATTTTCGAAAATTCGAAATATCTCCATTATTATGCATCGGATCGAAAAATTGTATGGAACCAATCTTATTGCAAATTAAATTTACTATAAATATTGTTGTATACATTTACTCCCTAGCTTGAATATTAACCGAGATATTTGCCTTTTTTTGAAGTCTGGGGTCGGGTATAGTTCGGATTAGGTCGGCCATTTCCGTCAGTACTCGGCTTCTTCTAACCTTACCTTACCTTCGTTACTTTGTGAGATTTATGCAAATACGTTCTGTTCATCTGCCCCCCCCTTCTTTAGTTCTTGGACTACTAAAATTTGAGTTATTAAAATATAAATTATTCTTACAATTCAGAAGCCGTTTCAGTTGGGAATTTATTTTAATTAACTGAAAGATTTCTCATTACCGTTTGTATTTAATCAGGGTGGTTTTGTGTTACCAGTATGCAGATTTCTCTATTGCATAACTTCACATGGGAAATCTGCTTAGTTTACGCAGCCCCTGCGTGACGGACTTTATTTGTCAGTCATACAGATATGTTTTTGTGTAAGTTTTTTTTACTAAACGTTTAGGCGTTTAAATTGCAAGTCAATCAATTTTCACGATGCAGTGTTAGAAAACTTTGCACAAGGGTTCTTTATGGTTACTACACATTATAGTTTTCATTCTAGCGGAACGTTCTCGCGGACCAGGTTTCCAAAAGCTATTTCGCTTCCCCCTTCCAAATTTCGCCCAATAAAGTTGACTGACTATTGCTCCGACTATAGCGTATTCCCCCAGAACCACGTGCCCAGGGACCAGAGAGAAAAATGAAGAGAGTGTAAATTGTGTTGGAGGCCCCTGGAGCTGGACAACACGCATTGTTTACTCGGATCGATAAAGTACCCCCATAACAGCGTTAGGTCTTAGTAATTTGTGAGTCTGAACCGCACGCCAACCCCCCTTATTATAGCCCACCCTTCTAATGCCCTGGCTAAAAAGAAGAAAGAGGAAAGGAGATTAGGAAATAGTTTCACTCCCATTTTTCCTCCTAACAACACGGCACAATTATACGGAAAAGTTTATAAGCCCCTTCTGGCAACCATAAATCACTAAAAAGTCCCCAAAGCTTTTTTAATACTTAACATTGTGTATACACAAAAGGAAATATAACTTTAAAAACATATAACGATGAAAATGAAGGTCCAAATGTATATTAAAAGATAATATTTAGGAATATAATTTGTTATTCCCCATTACCTGTTGTATTTGACTCCTTTGCATCTAGAGGTACGACATTAACTAAAATAACTGAAACTAGAATAAAAAGAGATGCTGCTTGCTTAGGTGCTAATTTTCAACTGTTTAATTGTTGTTGTTTTTTTAAATAAGTGGTATATTAAAAATACAAATTAAAAAAGCTGATTCAATTAAATAAAAATGTGAATTAAAAACAGCTGATTCCTATATGAGAATAATTCACTAAATACCCCTTATATATGCACATTTTCCCGTGTAGTTCCTCTGGCACTTTTCAGCAGATTTTCCTAAAGGGAACTCTGCTATTGAGGTTGTACTCATGACACGATTTTGAAAAAAATTTGATCCTACCTAGTAGATGACGAAAATGAGGTTCGTTCAAAATTATATATATATATATATATATATATATATATATATATATATTTGTATGTTACAAATATATATATTTGTCAGTTAGAGGGGCTCCGGTTGGCCTTGTGAGTTAAGGCGTTGGTCTTAATCTCAGGAACCTAGGGTGGCGAGTTCGATTCCCGCCCTGGGCAATAGAAATTTATTAAATAGATTCCTTAGTTGAACCCTGGCTAGAAAAGGGTGGTAACCTGTAGATAACCCGTCCCAATTAGCCGTAGTAGCATAAAGTGGGCGTAAATAAATAATAAATAGACTTTTCTGTTACAGCCCTAGCGGTCTCAATTTTTGTCATGTAGTTTGTTAACAGCTGAAATCGGTCATGGAGAAGGGGTGGTACTTAGAGAGGGAAATTTTGAAAATTCGAAAATCTTCGTTACTATGCGTCGTATCGAAAAATTGTATAGAATCAATCTTATTGCAAAGTGATTATCTATAAATGTCGTTATGTAGATTTTTCTCTAAATTGAATTCTTACCACGACACATATTAAACATATTTTAGTTTTCATCCATCAATAAACAACCACTCCTACTCATGTCATATTAACAATAAGCTGTCATATAATGAACCACTTTATTTGAAGCCTAAACACTAAATATTGTTCTCATTGAACTTTTAATTTTTGAGATAATTGCAAATACGGGACGCGAGAGGGAAATATGCTTAGTTAACGTAGCCCATGCGTGAAGACTTTTTGACTTCGTTCGTGCTTTTTAAATTGGTTATGACAAGTCATTAGAATTTTTCGATTATTTAATTAGTATTTCAGTGCTTTTTATGAATGAATTATCTGCACATCTGGGGCCCGGTATTTCATAAAGCAGCGGTATTTTTTGAATCCTATTAAGGAAATATGAAGCATGGACTTTTGCATAGTTCATTTAATACAAGAAGGGTCTCTGTAAGCGCTCTCCCGCTTGGAATAAATATTTATAAAGGAGCGAAGCCTTTCTCCGCCGATTCTTACCAATAATATTAAGATAAATGAAAATAAGGAACATAAGGATACTGTAATGGTCACGGAACTGTATACGGCAGAAGGTTCCAATAAAAGACGGAGTACGAAAGTAATGAAGTTAGTGTAAATAATAGGAGTAGAATGGTGAAATGGGGGGATATATAAAGACCACAGTGCCATTGTGAGGGCTATAAGTGTGGTTGAGGGGCCTTAATAAAGAGAGTCATCATTAAGGGAGAGAGAGAGAGACCTTCCCTCTATCCCATCCTTAGTCTAGATAGAAATACTCCATTCTGATTCCACTAAAACACAATTTATTACTCAACAAAGGATACAATATATTTAATAATAATAATACCTCAATATGCGGTATTAAACATCTTAAGATACTGATTGTAAAAACACTTAAGATACTGATTGCCAACGCTTTTATCGATTACAGAAGTTTTGGAAAGTTATTAATATAAGTTAAAACTAGAAAATAGTCATTTGGTATTCATAAAAAATCCGCCACGCAGGGGCTGGGTAAACTAAGCAGATTTCCCACGTGAAGTTTTACGTCTGCATGATGAATAATCTGCATACTGCTAACACTTAACACCACCGTGAGTGAATACTAACGGTAATGATAAATCGTTCAGTTTATTTTAATAAGCTCCCAACGGAAACGGCTTATGAATTGTAAACAAATAGGTATGCCAACCACTGAGAGCTGAACAGATCACCGGAAAGAAAAACAATAACTGATATACATCTGAATATAACACATTAACTTTATTGAAAACAATTTGCTATATCTAGTACTACAATTTATAATGAATCAGAATAATTTCTATTTTAATAACTGAAATTTTAGTAGTCCAAGAAATAAAGATGAGGAAGAATAAAGAATGAGCTCGTGAGTATTTGCATATATTTCACAAAGTAGGCCGAACAGTTACGGAAACGGCCGAACTAATCCGGAAACACAATAGCCGCACACACACTTAATAAAAATGCAAATATCTCGGTTAATATTAAAGATAGTGAGTAAATGTATATAACAATATTTATAGTAAATTTAATTTCCAATAAGATTGGCTCCATACAATAGTTCGATCCGACGTATAGTAACAGAGATATTTTGAATTTTCAAAACTCCCCCTCCCACTGGTCTGATATCTACCATTAACAAACGTGATCTCCCTTTGTACATAAAACATTAAAAATATCGGGTTTGTAAGATTCAAACAAAAATTACGACCGCTTGAGTGCGAAAAGACAAATATATATATATATATATATATATATATATATATATTTGTCTGTTCGCACTCTATCGGTCGCAATTTTTGTTTGATTGATGACGTCATTTTAACGTCACATATGGACTCCATCAAACTGTTTATTGAAAAAGTATATGGTTCAGGGCAGGAAGTAAGATGCTAAAAGAAAATTGTGCATATTCTGTCTATTACTACTACAAATGTTGGGAAAAATTAAATTCATGTCCAAATCAATAGGCAAATCGAGAGCAATCAACTGTAACCAACTTCGAGTAGTGAAAACAACGATTAGACCTTGAGACATCGCACGTAAGTAGTAGGCACGAAGAGGTTTCCTTCGATTAAACATTATAATTGGGCACTGTGCACTAACACTCACTTATCACTTAAGGCGACATAATCCCATGTTGCGTCCAGTCTGCCAAGACCATGTACATATTTCACATATAGTTCACAGATCAATGGGGACAACGACAAAGATAGAAATCAAATACAAATTCCTCAAACACTAGAAGGAGCTCTTGACAACATGAAACAATATGACAGATTATTATAATACATAAAGAATGCAAACCCGTGGAACGAAACCTAAGTTTTCTGTTTATCATGACTATGATTTTCATATCCGACCTTTGGTCCATTCACATAAATAATTATTTCCATTTCAATTCAATTGATTTATTTTTGGTTTTATTTATTAACTAATAGTCTTTATTTTAAATATTAATTCTGTTTCTTCTGTTTTGACTATTATTTTATTATTCTTTATTAAAGATCAATGACTCAGTAAAGCTGTATTCATCATCGAATTAAAACAAGAAAATAAACTATATACCACTGTCAAAAAACAACTCAATAAATAAATTTAGGAATGTTATATGAAATATAAAACAGTAATTCATGTGAATTAAACAAGAATATGCTTACACTAAGTCAGAAATAAATGCGGAATTTTTGAATTGTAAATGCTTCGCATACAGAAAGAGAAAAAAATATAGACTTTTAATCTGCTTTTTCTGCTTAATTTTAAAACCATTATCCAGGAGGCTTAGGAAATTAATATTAGAGACGGAAAGAGAGAAGATGGGTAGGAAATTTATCCAAGAAGAATGCACGGTATGCTAGCTGAGGCCTATATTATGGTATTCCAAGTATCTTCAGCAACTCCACATATGCATGCTGGCACTTAATTAAATCAGGAGTATTCCACTGGATGTTTTGAAAATCCATGATTCATTGTGGGAGGGTGGAAATATATTTAAAAAATAATTGACATTTTTGACTGAGCTTCGTCATTGAAATGTTTAGAAATGCGTGATACCTCAGAATACCTGGAGCAACGGTAATTATTTGAAAAAGAAGAAGTGTCATGGCTTTGGTCTGAAGCTCCTTTAAAAAAATGCGGAGACAGTTGCCGAACATTCATACACGAAGAACGATAGATATGGAAATTCGCACTAAAATGTTTATTTGTTCAGTTGACTTTATCGCCTCCTTAGCGAGCCAACGCCAAGCCAGAGAGGAGCTGTAGACAAATACCCCTTATTGAATATTTTGTTCTCCCTTCCTTGAAAAGTAGAATATTTTTTTTAGTATTTTTAGTTTTATAACATATTAAAGCCAAGATATTATTTCTGGTATTTTTAAAGCCCATTTTGTGCACATGACGCTACTTTTCGGTACTACATTTCTACGGGTTACAACCCTTTTCTGGCTAGGACGGGACTAAGGATTTTATATAGTGAGTTTCTTACTAAATAAATTGCTATGTCCATGAGGAAATTGAACCAAATGACTCTAGGTTTAGCAAATTCATAAAGGACAGCGGGTAAAATCACATGGCTACCAAAACACTTAAATTAATCCTCTCTTAAGTCTCCAAAGACTTCAGAATAACAATAGATACACAATTGATATAGAAGAACAACAATAAAAAGTGAGTGTCATTAAAATGCTGTGGCTACTGAAGGCTGGAGGGAGAAACAATGGGTTTGTTGAACTGTGGGATTTAGAGCCTGGGGACACGCTAGAGAACAACCCTCGGAAGATGAAGTGGATGTGTAGAGGAAGTGTTGCCCACCAACTGGACGGTGGCCGTTCATACTCCTTTAGAATCCCTCCCAAACCACATTCTAGCAACTTCATCTTGCTCTTCTCTCGCACCTTTGTTCCTCCTGAATTACACGTATTATGGTCGTCTGTTTAAAATACAATGTTCAATTTCAAAGTCCTTCTCATAATGCTGATGCTCCATTTTTCATAACTAATACAAACTGCTACCCACGGACTGGGTAACAACACTGCCAAGCTCAGTGGAGAAGGGTGTGGGTTTATTAGTTAAATTTAACTAGCCTCATATCAATAGGCGGAAATAAATATATTAAGGGCGCCACGTTGTTTGTTCTCAAAGGTAACAACGAAACCAGTATTCTCAAAACAAATTAGTTTATTTACAATAAATCCACTATATTTATAATCTCTAACTTTAACTATAAAATTAATAACTAAATATAGAATCAAACAATACTTCCCATGGGAACTTTAAAGTACAAGTTAATAGGCCTTTTCTTTTAATTGATTGTGTATACACAATAAGCATGACTTTGGTGCCTCTCATCCGACGAGATAACTGCCATTCTTCAAGCTCTGAACTCTTCTGAACACTCTGATCCGCCTAAGCGATTAGCGGAAGCAAAAATCCTCACTGGAGCTCAAGGTGGACGCTGCTGTCTGCCGCTCGCTTGTCTCCCGGCGATCGCTTCTTGTCTTACATTAGCTTCTTGTCTTGTGGCTCGCGCACCAATCTCCCGCCCATCTTCTTTCTCAATCACCCGTCTTCGGCGACGGTAAAAATGGGCCGTAACAAAACCTTCATAAAGTCGTAGTAAATGTCGTGCTTCTCGTTACTCTATTCCCATCTTTCCGAAGCAATTTATTAAATAATCCTAATCCTGAGACCCAACTCCTGTCCTTTAATGCCATCCAGTTTCGCCTCCAAGACGTGTTTATAGTCGGCGGCCTTGTGATCTTCTAGATCTTTGATAACATGTAGTGTTCAATAAGAGTAATTTCATTGAATTTCTTCTCACTTCATATTGCCATTTAGTCATGGATCCTGCTTCCCTCGATCTACTGCTTGCAGCTAAGAAGTATGTTGACCGAGTAACTTTCCAGTCCATCCTCAGAGCCGGAGTATTCTTAGGATAGTACTGGTTAGCTTTAATCTTGAGTTAGATCTAGGGAACATCTCCTTACAACACCAACATCAGCAATTTTTTTTCTTTAAAATGCCTTCCTTTTTTTGCACTACATGCCATTTCCCCAGTAGCTGTACCCAGTATTCTGCTCCTCCAGATTCTTTCTTGCTGCTCCAAGTTGTCGCCTGCTTCAAAAAAGGCTTCACTATACTTTGGGTTCTAATAAGCAGTTAAGGATAAAAATCCAAAGTTTTCAAAATTGAGGGAAATTGATCAGACTTCACATGAAAACTTCTGCTCAAAAGTCCCTCAATTCGAGCGCCAGTCAAGTATAAACTAAATGTGAAAGCCTTTTTAAAAAGCACTTTCACTGACAATAACAATTACAGAATTCAAATGAGCAGAGTAACAGGCTACAGCTACTGGGGAAATTACAAGGAGTGGAAAAAAGGAAGGAATTATAAAGGAAATAAATGCTGATGTTGCTGTTGTCAGCAGAGCGGATGTTTCCTAGACGTAACTTTGGACACCTAACGCAACTGTAATCCAACTACTATAAACATAAGCGTTGGAGAGTGTAATTCAAAAATATAAATGAATTAACTCTAAAAAAACAAGAGTTTACGCGTTTAACGCTAGAGGGGTGCGGGGCAATCTTTCGAGATCACTATCATATACGCGTTATCACAAACTGAAACCTTGCATATGATGCAAAGGAAAGCATAGCGGAAAGTAATGGCCAAGGCTTGCAGAAGAGGACGTGAAGATGATTTCGGTATATATCACGGAGAGAAAGCTCCTTGTATCTAAAAACCTTTTAAGGCTCATTTTATAAATCCTGACAATAACCAAAGAGCGACAAAGAACGTAAATGTGAAGTGAAGGGTGTATTAAAAAAATGTTCCGGGTACATATAAGGGAATGGTGAGTGGAGAATTAGGAGCATTATGGAGAAGAGCGAACGTTACCAAATACGAAACGTCATATTCTAGAGGCATTTTCTGAGGATTCGTGAAAAGAAGCTGGTTAAATAGACTACGGTAGTCACAAAATGACATGGGTGGACGATGTAATCTCAGATGAGGAGAGAGAGCTCTTCATAAACAAACCCAGTAATAAGAAATAACAATTAGTAGATTATTCCTAAAGAAAATCTAATGAAAAGATAATTAATGAGAATAATAATAACTATTATTAATGTTACATAAATTATTAAGTGTCAAATTGAGAGAACTTTATAATGAATAATAGCTTTGTTCTGTTACAAAAATATCTTCAAGAAAAAAAGTGAAAAGGAACTCTTAAATAGGCTGGGTAAGTGTTCAGATTATTAATGAGTAACCAGATAAAATCTTCTAAGGATTAAGGACAGGATGAAATATAGATCCCTCTTTATTCATCATTTCAACAACCAACGGAAATAGAATTTTCTGAGACTTACAATTTAGTAGCACGAATTATGATTCCTTTAATTAATTTTCCTTCTTCAGCACAAAGTCCCCCCCCCTCTATGGGCTGAATGAAGTAGCTAATTATGAAGGACAACCAAATGAGTGAATATGCAAATTTTCTCCTTATTATGAAATATTCTGCAATAAATTAATCCTAGTTCTTCAAAATTTGCAAAAGGCCACGCGTTAGAAATAATAATTAAAAGATGTATCAATAAACATTTAAGATATGCGTTTTATGTTAAATAAAAATGTATTTTACACAATACTTTTTTGAGCAAAGCCCCTTAAGTATATTTAGCTCTCCTGCTCCTTTGCAGTTTAATATTTTAAATGTAGGACAGAAGCAGACAGGGATAAAAACTATTTCAAAGAAGAACAGCAATTAGGAAGCCCCAAGGCATCGCCCGGATTAGTACAACACAAGGCCTAGATCTACCAAAGATCTACAATAATTACGGAGTAAAAAACAAACATTTCAAACGTCTTCTTGGCTTCAACTAGCTAAGGCTCCTTAAAGTCGATATTTTAAAACATAAAAACTCTGAAATGAACCTTATATCTAAGGGAATGAATCAGGGTCTTGATGCTGGAGAATCAATTTATTGTACAAATTTATATACAGTTTTTGGGGCTGCTCAATTACATTGAGATGCTGAAGCACACAGCAACTGAAGTTAATCCCTAGGACAACAGTAAAACAATACATATTGTATTTAGTCAGCTAAATAACTAAAATAAACACAGTCAGCAACCTAAAAGGTGTATATCACTAGATATAAATTAGAAATTCTATTATTGGAATAACATGATTCGTCGATCTATAATAAGATCACTGGTCAAAGCTAAAATTAAAATATATGATAGAAAATCAACTGACTACCAATAACGTAACATTTGGTCTCAAAAGCACACGAATGTTATACTAAATGGGGCTTGGTTGTAAATGGTATGTTCCTCAAAGCCTGGTTTGAGACATATAGAACCCTCTGTACCAAGATAATCCCTCAAAAAGCCACACTAAAGCTGTCCAACAAGTAAAAACGGTACTAAAAGATATTTACTCTGCCTTCACCTCTGAAACTAAATCAATAAAATGCCAACACTCAGACAGTCCATAAATAGCAGTATAATCAGAATATCAATCACACGATTTCCACACTAAAAATAATCAGAATGAGACCGTACCAGTCATCAAAATAAAAATGATGTTTAAAGCGCTAAAAAAGTATTTGTATCTCCATTTTAAGTTGACTGTGATATATTTGACCTTGCATAGGATATTACAGCTTGCAACTATATTATAGTAATGCCAACCGAATGTTTTAATTATGCTGCGCATTCAGGTTTAGAGTACCGTATTCATAAGTCTTTGAATCTTGTTTTTTGTCCTGTATCGAGAGGTTATCATTTATATTTGTTTTATCATTATTTGACTGAAATACTACTTGACCGCTGCCAGTATGTAGACCGCGTATTACACTACTTTAAACATATCAACATTTTCGAAAAATTATAATGTAGACATACTCATATTATTTACAAAAATAAGCATACTTATAATATGATAAACTGGCGATAAGAATATACTGATACGTCGCCAAATCGTCCCAGTCACGAAATGAGCTTACTGTAAGAATAAATAAATTTTAAGCGTTATCCTATATACCCTTGCTTCAATTTTCTTTTTATTGGATCACATAACAAGACGTCAGGATTCTTAATAATAATTACAATTTTTTTTTAATTTTCGTGTTTTATTACTAATTCTCATAAAAAATGTGAATCTCTCCACTTCGATACATTAAGGTTCATATATAAGGATTGCTTATATAAGAGTTTTGTTTTGTGGTAATCAAATGCTAGGAACAACTAAGCTTTACAAATAAATTAGATATTCTTTAATTTATTCTTGCGAGGGTCACTATATGTGATAAAATTACTTCTAAAATTCCTTGCATTTCCGTCCATAAGCACTCTTCTTATTCTGGACCCAATATTCTTATATGTTCTTTAAGTTTAATGGTAAGGGTCACCAATAACCATTTTTTTCCGCAGGAACTTTATTCATATTTCCCTAAATGTTTCGTTGGCTTAATTACCACTTCTTCAGAGGCCATTCATTTCTGAAGTGCTCGCCCCCTCTTACGTTCGTTGCGACAGTCCCTTCGCCGCTCTATAAGTATATGAGGGCAAATTCGTAATCAAATATACAGGGGAAAAATATTAAGTATATTTATCCTGAAAAATCATTAATATTGAATATTGGGCTTGATAAGGTATAAATATAAATTATACATATTTGGAGAGAAAGTTTTCATGCGTTCTATGTGAAAGGTAATTTATAAGAATTCAGTTACTGCGGGATAACTACTAATGGAAAAGGCAAATTAAAATAAAAATACGAATGAGTAAACTGTTCCCTTCATATGAGATGATTGAAGCTATTCAATTAGCCGCCATAACACAAACTATTGTCAGGAAGAAGAATAAGAGGGTATGATTAGGCCTAATTCAGCCATTGAGCGAGATGGACTGGATCATTGGGAATTCAGCTGGCATAGAAGACCTGTCAAGAGGTGGCCAATTAGCAGAATGAGCCTCATTTGACAAACCATAACCGCTCCAATCTATTTGCTCAAATTTTCTTCATTTACAAGCTTTTCCACAATAATGGGTTAATTACATTCATTTTACAAAGAGACATTCTTTTACAGGGCACTTACATCAATGATAACACTCCTCTAAGACCGACAAATAAAACCTAAATTCGATTCTCCATAGGGCTTAAATAAAAATGGGTGGAAATTTAGCGTAGAGTGTACAAAATTAATCAGTTTCTCATTTGGATTGGGAGAAAAAGGTATTAATTTGTGGCAACAGCGATGGGATCAAACAGATAAAGGATTACATCTAAAATTATATACCCGTGTTTTAAAAACCAAATCTCATAATCTCAACATGCATTTTATCTAACACAAATACTAACTAGTCACGAAAATACAAATACTCTTACTTAAACTTACTGACTCAAATACTTGTAAATGCGACAGTTACACTGAACAGACATTCACCCACCTGATTTATGAATGTAGACTGACTCAAGATACACAAAGACAGTTAAAGACTAATGATCCCGCATGGCCTATCAGTCCCGATATTATATTTCCAAAACACCCAAATTTATTAAAAGCAATAGCTGAGAGACAGATATAATATTAATATTCTGCAATTTTTATTGGTTATTTGATTGTAATCCTTAATTGTTCTTATTTAATTTTTTTTTTGTCAAGTTTAATCTTCATGTTCTTAGTTACATTTTTAATATGTACCTATGCTTATTATTATGTAAAAATTGTTAAATACTTTGACAAAATGCACATATAATGCGAATATGCATGGGATGTGCAGAAAATAAAATCACTCCACATAGGGTAACCATGTAGAGGAAATACGTAAATGTTTTAGTTCTTGTGTGATAGATATATAGATAGATAGATTATTTGTTAAAGATAAATCTTGTACAAATAATAACAATAATTGAGTGTTAATAATAATAATTGTGTGTATTTTATATAAGTGAAAATGAGCTAACCAATTATCCTTGGATGAATCGCAGAACTACGAGCAACGCAAGGCGAGAGTTTAATAGTTCATTTGATAATATAGAGATATTGTATATCTTTGGATTGATGAAGCTTAGCAACAACGTCACTTGAACATTAGTGTATCAGTGAATGTGTCGATTCATAATTTATTCAGGCTTGAGAGCAATCTCAGTATTTATAGACCTAGTGAGTGTGTTAAACAAAGGCAAACTTAGGGAATTTCCTTCTGGGTATTTTTAGACATTTATTTTATTAAATATCAGTTGTTTACTTGTGCTTTGAAAGGTGTCCATGGACTAAAAACACGAGCTGCCGAAATAAATGTACAATGGGTCTGGCCATTTGTATTTGATTTCATAGTCCAACAATCCATCCTAACACTTAACTTCGGTAGTAAATTAAGATAAGCTTATAAATAACAATATAAACTATAATATAAAATAATTTTATGACAGCATAAGACGTTAACAGCAAGAAACTACGGAAAAAAGTTATATTAATTGCTAATAATGAATTAATTTTCCAAAAATAGTTATTTATTATACAAGTGACGAAAGTAGATCAATTTACAACTCAAGTGAAACGTTTACCCACACTCGCTTCGCTCGTATGTTAATTTCACGAGAGTTGTAAATTCTACTTTCGTCACGAGTGTAATATTACATTTTTTCTGTAATCGTGTAATACATGATCATATCTAACCAGAATATGAACAAAATTAGGATGTTGTGAAGATTATGGTATGTTGTTGGTAGGTTATAAGCATGGTTGTGAAAGGTTATAAGCATAGTTATAAAACAACTAGTGATGATTGTATATATAATAAACAAGTGCAGGTTATAAACAAGGAAGGTAATTATTATTATATTTAAATTTTAAAATATATTGATTATTTCCACCAATAATTCATTCACATTTCAATTTATTTTGTTAAAATAAATTCTTACAATGTTAAGAAACATTTAAAAGCATTTAATTTCCAACTTCAAATTATTTTTTAATTTATACTTATTACAATACTAATTAAGAAGGCAATTCACTTTCTTCACTTGTGAAGAAAGTGATTACTTTCTTCACTCTATAGCAAAATGTTTCACTTTCTTCACTCATTTCAGTTTAGTAATGTTACCATTATTCAACGATTACAAAAAAAGTATATATATTATTTAACTTTTGAATGCTCTTAATATTAAAAATATATTCTAAAAAAAAATATTAAAAAAATCATCATTGTTTCCTACTAAATATGTTTGTAGATATCGTTGTTTGTGAGTTTGAAGAATACACAATATATCAGTGAAGAATTCCGAGCTTTGTATTAAAAATATATCTTTTTTTTTTTTTTACATATTTCATCTGGCTTGAAGGCCTGAGGCTTATTCTTGTGAAATATTTTTAGTCAATCAGTAACAGAAGAATGATTATAAAACTAGGAAGTATTAGTCAAGCGGGTCCTCTTATTTTGCGAACCAAAATTTTACATATCTATGTTAGCGTATACTTGTTTTCTACTTATCTCTTATGATTCTATTTCCATACAACATGAAAACAGGCTATTATAACAGCTAGCATGCCAACGATTTTTATTATTATTTATAAAAGTCCATTTATTGACATACAAAAATACACGATGATAATACGGTCAAATGTTAAGAGAATGAGATATTTCTCGGCAACTTGGGAGCAATATATGGCGGAATATGTGATGTAGTATTAGAGGATCAAGGAGACGGGGAGGAATTCGAGTGAGGTGTATATATGGAATTCAAACTATCATCAAGGCCAACCACCATCCGAGGGAATTCGCCCACACCCCCACCCCTACTCTCTAATTCTCTTTATCTCTCCCTCCTTATATGATGTGTCCCTTTAAATACATATCAAAACATTCATTTCTACAAGTACAAGAGCATTACAATAACTGTATCAATTCAACTACCCATAATTATTCAGGAATAATAGATTCTCGGCTACAATTAGGTGTAATAATTTCGACAAGGATTTTGATGTCCACTATTGATACGATATGACTGCTGTTGATTAGTAAGACAATGCTAAATACGAAAAAAATGTCCGTCACGCAGAGGCTGCGTAAACTAAACATATTTCCTGCGTTCTGGAATAGCGCAATTGTCATCTAACCTAATCACGTATTCTCTATTTTTATGTAAAAAAAGTCCGTCACGCAAGGGCTGCCTAAACTAAGCAGATTTCCCACGTGAAGTTATACAATAGAGAAATCTCCATACGAGAGCCGAACAATTACGACAAAGGGCCGAACTAGCTTTTGGCGGGAAACTGTCATCCGCTATCGGCCCAAATTTAATAAAAATACAAATATCTCGGTTAATAATCAAGATAGAGAATAAATGTATAGAACAATATTTATAGTAAATTTAATTTAAAATAAGATTGGTTCTATACAATCTTTTAATCCGACGTATGGTAACGGAGATATTTCGAATTTTCGAAAATCCCCCTCCCACTGGTCCGATTTCAGCCATTAACGAACTTGATCTGTCTTTTTTCATAAAACGTTTAAATATCGAGTTTGGTAACGATCAAACAAAAATTGCGACCGCTAGAGAGTTAACAGACATATATATATATATATATATATATATATATATATATATATATATATATATATATATATATATATAATTTTGAACGGACCTCATTTTCGTCATCTCCTGGGTAGGATCGATGGACATTTGAAGAAAATTTTCGAAAATCGCGTCATGAGTACGACCTCAATAGCTGATTTCCCTTAAGGGAAATCTGCTAAAAGCCAATCAGTTGTTGCTAACAATAATGTAAGAACAAGTCGTTTAGTACTTGAGTTACGAAAAAATGCATGGAACAACTATTGTACTACATGAATAGCTTAACAAGATTGATTTTATAACATTTTTCGATCCGACAAATTGTAACGAAGATAATTTGCATTTTCGAATTCCCCTCCTTCTCAACCCCCACCCCGTTCCTACCTTTTCCTGGTCCAATTTCTATCAATCACAAATATGATCTTTAGTCTCGAATAAAACGATTAAATATGAAGTATAGCATAGATCAAATCAACATTTCGAGACAAGAACGTAAAATATCATCCAATGACGCCATCGCACAACGGATTTGCATACATCTCGCATAATAAAGGTCCAACGGAAACAATATTAGGTATTTTAGCTTAGAATAAAGAGGTTTATGACAGCTAATTGACATTAGGGCATGAGTAAGAGTGGGGGTTTACTAAAGGCTGAATACTAAATAATCCAAATATCTCGGTTAATATTAATCTTAGAGAAAATATGTACATTACAAAATGTTTAGACAATAAAATTTACAATAAGATTGCCTTTTTAAATTTTTCAAATCCGACGAATAGAAACGGAGAAATTTCGAATTTTTGAAATTCTCTCCTTCAAACCCCATCAGAAGTTTCGATGTAGAAAGTGGCATATTAATCTTGGATAGCATCGGGTATGAAAATATTATAGAACATTAGTTTATGACAAGCATAAAAGGTCCAATGCAAATTGTTTGTATCCCTAATACGTACAGAGAAATTACAATATTTTATTTTCGCTCTTCTCTAACACTCGATTTCGTTCCAAGTGAGAGGTGAAACAACTAGTCCTTACAAGAATCCCAAGTATGAAATATCATCATTCTAAGGGAATTGAAATCTGAAAATCGAAACTTTTTGTGACTACAATACTTCGTTTACTTCGTGCAAAGGAATACGACAACATTATTCAAGAGATCAATGTTCCGGAATTATGTTGTCTTCATTTGTAATCAAAGTTACGTCTCGTTCTAAGTCCTCTGATACCTCGCATATGCTTGATGTCAGAACGCTCCTAGAATATTCAGCAGGGGAGCAAATTATTGCTGAATGAACGGAGCAACTGTTGCATGTTCAATGAAATCCTTCGACTTCGTCTTGAATTATAAATAATAAGTTATACTGAAATAAAGTAAAGCTATCAAATTGTCATTATCTTTTAAAGTCATTATTTTTAGTTTACAACCATTTTAATTCTAATCACATTCAATTTTAAGCAAAAGTTTAGCTAACTCCTCAGCGTCATAGGAAAGAGTATATTCCTTAATCTCTAGGTTTCTCTTGAATGTTACTCCAAATGTGTTAAATGGGTAGTTATGATATCTTTCATTAAACACCAATCATTGAAAAATGAAGTCATAAGGCAGTGTTTTGCGTTTCGATGGATATCTCGAAAAAGAATAACTCTAAGCTCCTAGTTAGTACTTATTAGCTCATAAAATTTTTGAGATTGTGAATACTAAGTCTTTCACCTTCCTAAATATTTAATTATTAGTTTTCGGTGAACTAAATTCACAACTTTAATAATGTTAACTATTTTTCACGAAACAAAAAGAGATTATTTGAACTGTGAAGTTTAAACTAAAGCATTTTTTAAATAAAGGCTTTAGGGTTCAAGCGAGCGAAAAAGAAGTAATTAAGGAAATGGTATAACAAGAGAATGTAAAAAAAAACACCGTAGTTCTAGGTGATTAGTTAGAACTACTTTGCAGCAAACGGTGTAGAAATATTGCCACTATTAGATGGCAGAAAAGAGAGTGACCTTTTTGGCAATCAAGGAGAGAGTTAGGAGCCAGATAATAAACAGCAGGAGCAGCTTCCGAGTTTATCAATGAGATTAGTCCGATGAATGAAGGTTGCTTGGGCTACATTAGTTGTCTTGAATAGGAGACTCCCGACAGTGTTTTATCTAAATTAAATACTTTTTATCTCAATCACTCAAATTTTAGTAATCCAACAACAAGACAGAGGGGGGAGGGGCGAGCAACAGAACGTAATTGCATGTATCTCGAATAATAAAGGTGTGCAGAAAACAATATTTGGTTTTTAAGCTTTGAATAAAGTGGTTTATTATATAACAGAATATTGTGTATGTGACATGAATAGGAGTGGGGGTTTTCTAAAGGCTGAAAACTAAAAAATGCAAACATCTCGGTTAATATATGAGAATAAATGTATATATCAGTATTTATAGTACATTTAATTTACAATAAAATTGGTTATATAATTTTTCAATCTCAAGTATAATAACGGAGGTATTTTAAAATTTTGAAATATTCTACCTTAAACCCCTTCCTCCCACTAGCCCGATTTCCGCCATTAACGGACTTGATCTTTAGTTTTTCATAAAACGTTTAAATATCGAGAAATCTGCTAAAAAAGGATGTTCATTAGAATGTAATTTAATGATACTTCAAGTAACAGATACTAAAGGTATTATGGATAACATTTTAACGTAATTCCAAAGAACTCTTTTTTAAACGAAGTGCAGAGTAATATGATAATAAATATTTTCCTGAATTCACAATGTCTGGATTATCTGTTGATTGGTATCATGGACCTGAATAACCAATATATTTCCCAAGATGGATAAGCTTGGCACGGAAACTATTACTGGGAACCCCATAGATATTATACTCATCCCATCAGGGGATTAGCAAGGCTTGCCGTAGTGCGATTGGCTAGGGCTCGTAGAATACAATACAATTAGTATACCTATACATATGGGAAGGAAAATATCAAAAGTGTCCACAAAAGCTCTACGAAAAAATAATGGTAGCAGAAATGGTAGGGGGATGTTTTTTGACACTTTTTGAAACTCTGAAGGAAAAATCATTTGGATGAACTAGATAGAGTGGACCCGGCTTTATAAAATACATCTACAAATGACAAAGAAATACATACTTTCATAATTAACTGTCATCGGTACGTTATAGAGTAAGAACTGTCATATATACGTAGAGTTTACGTGGATATAAATACTTATTTTCTTCTTTATTAATAAAAACATAATTCCAAAAAACAAACTATTATAATAAAATAGGGCTTAAGGCTAAACTATCTGTTCAATTGTATAAGTAAAAAATACTCTTTTGCTGGAGCCCGCATTGCCAACTCTAATTGGAAGAGAACTCTGTTTTAACTTGATGAAAATAAGATTCTTTTTATACACAACACCTGTGTTTTAGATAAAATATAACAAATTGTGTGAAAACCCAATAGCATATGGTTATTAAAATATAAATCAAAATTACCTTGTAAATGCCCTTAAAAATAAGATCTTTTTTTTAAGAGGAACTAAATTGGAACGTAAACAACAAGTAAAAATTAACAAACCTCCTCCATTAATACATAAATAGAAACGTGTGTGCGTGTGTGTGTGTGTGTGTGTGTGTGTGTGTGTGTGTGTGTGTGTGTGTAAATTAATTTGTCTATGACAGCCAATATTGCTTTAACCGAATAAATGAAAAACAAAAACTGCTTTTGATATATTTTTTCCCCACATTCAGTAGCCTAATGAAAGTGCTAATTAGTATTACATGAGAATGCTTCTAAAATAATCTAAATAGATTCTGAATATGTATGAAAGGTATGAATGTAGTCAATATCCGCTATGTTATATTTTGCTACGTCTAACAGGACTGGGGAGTTTATCTGGAAGCCAAAACATGTTCGTTCACCAATGCTGAATTGGTCGAAACATGAGTGATAGATATCTTGATATCTAAAAGAAAAAATCTATCCCCCACAAAAAAATATATATTAGTGTATAGTGCTTTCATTGCAATAACCTCAAAAGAGGTATTTTAGGTGCACTCTAGCAAGCTGATGTAGTGCTTTGAAATCGCTCTGCAATATTAAATATTATATGAGGGATTAGCTTTTTAAGATGTGGAGATATTCGTTAACATCACTTTTTTCTAAAAAATAACATAATAATGTTTATGTATTACAGATTTTCAGTATAAAAATGTTTTGTGAATTATAAATTTTTCAATTTCCTTTAGCCAAAAATAATTTTATTGAGTTTACATGAGATTTCTGAATAGAATTGGGATTTATTCATATACTATAAATTTGATTTGATTTTATATTGTTATTTAATAACGTCCACTTTCTGCTAACGGGTTATCTACGTGTAACCACCCTTTTCTAGCCAGGGCTTTTATTTAATGGGTTAGTCACAAAATAAATTTCTATTGCCCAGGAGGGATTCGAACCGCCACCAAGTGGCATTAAGACCAACGCCTTAACACACATGGCTAACCTCAGCCCCATTGATTTTATAAAGAAAATCAAAGCCATTGCTAACATACACTATTCAATATTCTAGGTATTCTTAATTTCGCCCCATCAAAGTACATAACTTATAGTGATTAGAACAAGTTATTCAGATTTAGAAAGTTATTTTGTTTATGAAATTGAAAGTTATAAATATAAATCTAAACATACATTTATTCAAGTACAAGAGCATTACAATAACAGTATCATTTCAACGACATTTTAGACCATAATCATTCAGAAAATATAGATTCTTGACTACAATTAGTCGTTATAATTTCGACGAGGATTTTGAAGTTCAGTATTGATAACACATGACTGCTGTAGGTTAATCAGGGAATGGGAAGCATAAAAAAAGTAGGGGGGCGTAAACAAAAAAAAAAGGGCTGCGCAACTAAACAGATTTCCTGCGTTAACTTATCGTGTTTAGAAAAAGTCATTCAGATTTAGAAAGTTATTCTTTTGTATAAAATTGAAAGTTATTTCTTCTAACTTCCGGTCACTGCCTAGAACCTCACTGGTTATAACAAGAGGTTATATGAACAGAAATCAATCATAATAAATGAATTAAGAACATTTTAGTGACAACCCACATATAACATGTCAAGGATCGTCAACATTCGTTGAATCACTACTTGATACTTCAAATGCGTCAAAGGAAAACAACTAACAAAATGACGTTATCAGTAAGCGGAGAAAAGGAGTGAATTGTTTAATGCTTAATTCAGTTTATATATTTGAACGAAAAGCCATTTTTATTTGTGTTCGTCAAGGAAGGTTAACCCAGTTACTTTTATATATAAACTTCCGTAATATGACCTCTAACGATATATTAAGGTAAAGGAAGGAACTTGATGTACGAGTATAGTGTACATCAGAGGAATAGGGTGGGAGAAGCAACTCCAGGGAGAGCATCAATCACTTAACTAGATTAAATAGAGTTAGTTCAACATTAGTAGCTCCTCACTAACTTCCGCCAAAGGGAAATCTATCAAGAAATAATTTAAAAAAAAATAAAAACACTACGGATAGTCAATAATAATTTCATTTTTAAAGAGGCCTAAATGAAAATAATCTAATTTGGGCCTGACTTCCTAGTACTCCTATTAAATGGGATAAAGAAAATGTTTGGTTTCACTCCATTCTACCTGGATGATGATACCTCCTTTCTAATACATCGGATCGAAAAATGCCGTAAAACATAATTTATAGATCTTTTTATAATGAACAAAAATGGCTGTGCATTCTAAGCAAATATCCCACGGAGGAAGAGGGAGGGAGTTAGTGATGGCAGAAAACAAAAACGTAGGAATAACTCGCTTAATACTTGAGTTACGATGAAATGCATGGAACAACAATTATAGACTATCAATAGTTGTACAAGATTGGTTCTATAACATTTTACGATCCAACTCGATATAACTGAGATATTTTGAATTTTCGAATTTCCCTCTTTCTCTAAACATCCATTATTCCAGGTCCAAATTCAGACAATAACAAATATTTATTATCTTCAATATTCTCTGGAACGGTTAAATATATAGAACGAGTTTGGTGTAGATCAAATAAATATTTTGGAGGGAAAAACGTAAAAATCTTTATAGATAACGGCATCAGACAACAAATTTACATGTACAGCAATAAAGGTCTCTTGAGAAATATATCATGTATCTAAGCTTAGAATAAAGTGGTAGATGATAAGAACAGCTTATTATTAATATATCATTTGCAGAAGTTGGAAGTTGGTTGGTCTATATACTAAAACTAAATAAAATGAAATATCTCGGTTAATATTCATGATAAATAAAAGATGTGTTGAACAAAATATATGTTCACAGTACTTATGCTCAGGAAGAAATGGTGGTAAAAAAAAAAAAAAAAAAAAAAAAAAAAAAAAAAAAAAAAAAAAAAAAAATGGCAACACAGGAATATAGCGCACTTTCACTACTTGTGGCATAAAAGAAGTTAATTCTCGCTATGGAGTAAAAAACACAAAAGTAGCTAAGTGTGACCGGGAGGAAAGCACAGCGGGGGGCAGCAATCAATGAGGTACCTAACTTTATGACAAATAATATGTTCTGAACCAAAGGAGAAACAACCATTACGTCCAGCCATCACCAGCCAAGATGTCCAGTGTCGCCGATCGTTCAATGGCAAATATGCAGCATAATCTTATATGTATAATTGAGAAGAGAAAATAAATATTCTCAAAATATTGACATTAACTAAAATAATTTTCCCTAACATTGACCAAAACTCCAAGAAACAACAAAAAGTCCGTCACGCAGGGGCTGCGTAAACTAAGCAGATTTCCCACGTGAAGTTTTGCAATAGAGAAATCTGCCTAATAACAACTGTAGTAGTAAGAAACCTCTAAACCTAAAACATTATTTAGGACGTAATAACCCAGTAGTTTCTAGCCCCAAAAAACAGTTAACCTAACCTCTAAACCTATTAACGAGGGACGAATAGTTATGGAAACGGCCACCAGAGCTCTCGGCGGAATGTCCGAACATAGCCTACTGGTGACCACACGCAGAATACAAATGCAAATATCTCGGTTAATATTCAAGATAGAGAAAAAATGTATATAACAATATTTATAGTAAATTTAATTTGCAATAAGATTGATTCTGTACAATTTTTCGGTCCGACTTATAGTAACGGAGATATTTCGAATTTTCGAAAATCCTCCCCTCTAAACCTCCCCTCCCACTGGTCCGATTTCAGTCGTTAACGAACTTGATCTTTCTTTTTACATAAAACGACTAAATATCGAGTTTGGTGACGATCAAACAAAAATTGCGACCGCCAGAGCGGTAACAGACAAATATATATATATATATATATATATATATATATATATATATATATATATATATATATATATACAGTTTTGAACGGACCTCATTTTCGTCATCTCCTGGGTAGGATCGATGGACATTTGAAGAAAAATTTCGAAAATTCCGTCATGAGTACAACCTCAATAGAGCTGATTTCCCTTAAGGGAAATCTGCTAAAAAACACCAAATATGCGTAATATATATATATATTAAACAAGGTCCTTCAGGCAATATTAGTTGTAGTTAATAAAATATATCATATTTATCCATAAATTATAGTTCAGTTTTTTATACAGTCCACTCACCCACCCCCTTTATTAATTGTTAGCATATCTCCCATAAAGAAAATTACTTGAGAGTAACTAATTTCATAAAGCAATTAAAAAGTATTTTGAACCACGTGACATCCGTATAAAAAAGTGAAAACATTATTTTTCGAAGGTCCTAGAATATAAATCAGGAAAAGTTTATTCAACGGAAAAACCTTTTGGCCAATCAGAAATCAGTGGGGTTTTTCTTCTTTTACAAATTCACAGCTGATCAGGCTGACAAGGGATGTTCACGGGATGTAGGTCGTCCATTCGTTCTATCAACATTTGGTGATGCTATATGGAAAGAAAATCGATAGGTGTTCCAGCGATTTGTTCACTTTTTTGTTAACAAAAATAAATGTATAACACAATGAAACTGTCTCATATTATATCTCGTTTGGTTCGTATACTAGAGCATTTATTTTTCTATGGAGATTGATTGAATTCTGTAAATAATAAAAAATAATTGATACAAGACTACTAAACTAGAATATGTTTGTATAATAGGATAGGTAATGACAGATTTAGGTTATGCGCACCAGAAACCCTAACGTTAAGATTTCATAAGAAATACGATTTTTTTTTCTCTAAGGTCTGAGGGGGATTTTGTTTTGAAGCAGATTATCTCAACTTAAGATTATCCAATTTAGGCACTCGGGCTAGTTAGAAAGTTGGATGTTTCTTTATTTTATGGATTAAACAGCCAATGAAAATGTCAGAAGGTCTGTGTGGAAAAAAGGGAAGAGAAAGTTATTAGATATAAAAGGGCGAGTTCTAAAGCACTCACATACGATAAAATAAAATATTATATGTCATCAAGGCACATTAGTAATATTAGTAATAAAATTTTTCAATATGAAATAATTAAAATGTAAACTGAGATTTATTGGGTCTATTGAACTACATGTAATCCGCAGAGTTACTTATGAGAGATAAGTTTAACTCAAACCAACATTTTAAATTCAAAGACTATGCAATGGGTTTGGTAAAATTATGTTTTCAAGAGATTAATAAAAAGTCCGTCACGCAGAAGCTGCGTTAGATAATCAGATTCCCCATGTGCCTCACAAATTCGCATTTAACTCAAAAATGTAAATGTTCAATGAGAACAATATTTGGTAATAACGTTTCAAATAAAGTGATTCATAATATAACAGCTTATTGTTAATATGACTTGAGTAGGAGTGTGGGTTTACTGAAGGACCCACAGCCATTGAACTCATGAAGCAATTTCAAAATTTTACTATCAGGTCCGTTTAACTCTCTCTCTCTATATATATATATATATATATATATATATATATATATATATATTTTTTATTTTACCGCTCTATCGATAACAACTATTGTTCAATCGTTACCAAAATAAATAGTTAGTCGTTTTATGTAAAAAAAAAAAATCTTTTGTTGAGCAAAGTTCTTTAACAGCTAAAATCAGACAAGGGGGAGGCAGGTTTAGATAGAACGAATTTCGAAATATCTCCCTCTATACGTCACATTGACGAATTGTATAGAAACAACCTTATTGCAAATTAAATTCACTATAAATGTTGTTCTATACATATTTTCCGTATAATGAGTATTCTTTTGTTTTGGCAAAATCTGAGCGATTAAGATAGATAAAATAAAAATTGGGTAATTTGAAATGAATCAGAATTATATATATTAGTTGGCTGCCCTGTGCGTTTACATTTCAGTATAGATATATTGTTAACTTATATATTGACTTCTTATATATTATATATATATATATATATATATATATATATATATAGTTTTGAACGGACCTCATTTTCGTCATCTCCTGGGTAGGATCGATGGAAATTTGAAGAAATCTTTCGAAAATCACGTCATGAGTACGACCTCAATAGCTGATTTCCTTCGGAAATCTGCTAAAAGGGTTTTAAATTTTAACGGTTATGGTTATAGTAGGGGATTTTAACTGTTTCGGTTGTAATGGTGCCCAAAAAGGACAATTTTGGGGCGTAACGGATTGCCACAAATGCTGGCTAATAAACTAATAAATGATCCAAATGAAAATATAACCACATTGTTTTGGTTACTAAAACAGAGAATGCCGCTGTTGTGTTTTGCTCAACTTCTTAGATCCATGGGCTAACCACAAAAATAGATAAGGTGCCTATTCGAGATATTCCAGACGCCATAGTCATCTGTAGAGCTATTACTATTCCCAATAGTCTCTTCTGCCGCGCGAGATACTGATGAGACAATAAGAAACGCTAACATCTGTGTACACATGAGCTAACTGTTGTTAAGAAGATGGAGAGGAGTGGGGAGTTTTGACTCATTTGTATTTAATGTGGTTTTATACATGTATGTCAAATTGATTGATATATACAGATCTACAGTACAGTTTTGTGCTGAATGACGGCTTAGTCTATTCTATTTAAAGCCGTCGTTGGGCAAACTCGAGCTTAATTTGGTTTAGTTTTGTGATTTTTGTTGTTGTTATTACTGAGCGAATTATGCGAATTTCAGACGACAATGTCAGAATATTATTACAAAAAATTGGTGCACTATTAAATAATAATTAAATTACCATACATTTTTTTTGCATTATTTCATTGTTTATTTGTACGGATGGTATTTTTTAAATTTAATTTGACCCCATTTTTTATAATTTAGTTTAATGAAGGAAGGAAAGTACAACATTATTCTAATTATGCCAATCACCATAGCTGTGGGCCACAAACCAAATAAATAAAATAATGAAGGACGAAATAAAATCCAAAGTCCAACCTTGGTTAAAAAAGGATGGGCAGATAACCCTTTTCAATTAGCAATAGTAGCATAAAAGTGGACGAAACATAAAATAAATATCATGAAAACGATGGTAGCAAAACTTGATTTTTTGGTTCGTTATTTTTTTTTAACATTAAATATTTACCAATAAATAAATCAACTAGAAAGAAAAATGTATTTCCTATACGCCGAATGTTTATGGACTGTAACAACCAGACCAAAAAAAAATATTATAATTCTTTTTTTCTGTAATCGTTGAATAATGGTAACATTACTAAACTGAAATGAGTGAAGAAAGTGAAACATTTTGCAATAGAGTGAAGAAAGTGAATTGCCTTCTTAATTAGTAATAAGTATAAATTAAAAAATATTTGAAGTAGGAAATTAAATGCTTTTAAATGTTTCTTAACATTGTAAGAATTTATTTTAACAAAATAAATTAAAATATGAATCAATTATTGGTGGAAATAATCAATATATTTTAAAATTTAAATATAATAATAATTACCTTCCTTGTTTATAACCTGCACTTGTTTATAACCGCACTACTTCACAATCATCACTAGTTGTTTTATAACTATGCTTATAACCTTTCACAACCATGCTTATAACCTACCAACAACATACCATAATCTTCACAACATCCTAATTTTGTTCATATTCTGGTTAGATCTGATCATGTATTACACGATTACAGAAAACATTTAATATTACACTCGTGACGAAAGTAGAATTTACAACTCTCGTGAAATTACCACACTCGCTTAGCTCGTGTGGGTAAACTGTAAAATGATCTACTTTCGTCACTTGTATAATAAATGACTATTTTTTTCGTTCTGTGGTATCCTTAACATAAAACTGAAATGGATGGAATTTTGATCGGATTCTGAAGGGACACTCCAGACATTCTTCTTCTGAGAGTATTGATATAGAAACTGTAACTGCTATATTAGTAGATATTCCTTTAGGGAAATCAGCTATTAAGGTTGTACACATGATGGGATTTTTAATATTTTAATAAATTTCCACAAATGTCAATCGGTCATTCCCAGGAGATGACGAAAATGAGGTCCGTTCAAAATTACTCACACACACACACACACACACACACATATAACTCTTTATATATATATATATATATATATATATATATATATATATATATATATATATATATAAAACATGATGCTCTAGCGGTCGCAATTTTTGTTTGATCGTTATCAAAGTCGATATTTAAACTTTGTATGAAAAAATAATAATCAAATTTTTTAATGGATGAACTATTACCTGTGGGAGGGAGGGTTTAGAGGGGGAATTTCGAGATTTTTCGTTATTATAAGTCGGTTATAAAAATTGTATAGAATTTAATGTAATAAATACGTCTCCATCTTCAATATCAACCGATTTTTTTTAAATTTCTGCCTTTAATAAACTTCTACTTCCAGTCATCTCGCGTTGAGAATAAGCTAATATGGGATACATGCAAGTAAATTCTGATTACCCCCTCCGGTCATCTGCTCTCGAATTACTAAAATTAGAGTAATTGCGGTTATTCTGATTCATTATAAATTACAGTACTAGAGATAATAAATAGTTTTCAATAAAATTTATATATTATATTGAGATACATTTCTGTAAGTGTTTTTTTCTCACATCAAAAATATTTCTATATATCTATTCAGATCTAAGAAGTTGGATGAACTGGTTTTTTTTTTAGAATTCGGACGCTTCCTTTTGTGGAGGTTATTAAAATGTAAATTGACTGAATCATTTCACATTATCATTTGTATTTATTCACTTGGTAATTCATGGTGATCTTGAGTGTTACCAGTATGTAGATTTATCTATTGTAAAACTTCAATTGGGAAATCTGCTTAGTCTAAGGAGCACCTGCTGGTCGGACTTTTGGTATTTTCTACTGTTAATCTGTATAATGTGAAATTGTTTTGTATTTGTATGATTGTCAGGACAATTTGTATGTACCATCCGATACAGCTCACCTAGAATCAAAGAAGACCACAGCCCACGGATGAATGAAGAAGGAAAACGACGAGCCTGCCTGGCGATAAAGGCAACCGAAGCGAGGCCATTTCAGGAGAAGACGGTGCCATGGCAACTGGCGACCTAATCTACACACAGCAACCAACCGAGGTAAACCCTATTTAGAACAGTCAACTTCCTTCTCCGCCATACTGCTTAATCTGAAGAAACAGGACTTAATTGAAACAGAAACAGCTGTGTTTATTCGACCTTAACCTGACCTGATTATATACAGTTGAAATCACCTGTTACAAATAGCCTAAATACCTCAATTCTAACATATTTCTTCACCTACTCAAAATAAAAACACAGATTAAAGAATTGATAGAAAAAATGAAAGAAAGGGCTGTGAAGAAATAAATATTTCCTATTTTCTTATCTAAAGCGAACAATATTTAAGAAATAATTACTGATCTTAAATACATTGTAAAATACGGGAGGCCTGAAATAAAAATTCGCGATATTTCATTGTCTGTTTGTTTTTCGACAAACGTGCACATAACAAAAGTTGTTTACTTAGTTATTTCGAGTAACTTTTGTTTTATACATTTTTAGGGAACAATGTATGAAGCAAGTAATTTGTGTAGAATATTGATGTGTTGAGCATATAATTTTTCTATACAACATGAACTACCAGGTACCTCACCTGGAAAAATTAACTTAATAATTCAAATGTATGCATAACGCACAGTAGACGGGAAATATGACAATATGGAGGACAGTGAAGTCTTACATAAAAAATTAATTTTACTATATTATTGACAAATAAACAGCAACGACGGGTATAAACCCTAAACACTAGGACGGGTAAATGTCAAAGTATTGTGCAAAGTAAAGCTTTGCCAAAAAAATACCATCACCATTAGCCGCAAAGAATTCCCGGGCGAAGCCGGGTATCTGAGCTAGTATATATATATATATATATATATATATATATATATATATATATATATATATATATATGTATGTATGTGTGTGTGTGTGTGTGTGTGTGTGTGTGTGTGTAATTGTATAACTGAAATGAATATGAGGAATTTGGTCTTTCATATATTGATGCGAAATTTGTGTACTTGAGAAGTTACGCAGAGCTAATCACGTATTTAAGAAATACGAAGTAAATGAAATGGCACCAATAAAAATCTAGGAAGCGGCAGCCCTCACCTAGACCATTTTGTGCCCTTGTTATTTTATCTCGCCGCCCGTCTATAAAAGTGGATCAGCTCGATCGACAGTTTGTTCTCGGTGCGTTCAGTGAAGCATTAGTGAGCAATGCATTTTATTTTGAGTGTGGAGCAGTATTTAATGTGAAAATCAGTGTAGTGCCGTGTTTAGGTGAAGCACAGTGCAGTGCCGTGTTTCGTGCACTTCAGTGACTCGCGCGATCATGAGTTATTGTACTGTGCAATAAGAAGTGAAGTTCATTGCAAACAGTGAGTAGTAGTAAAGAATAATTTACGAACTGTGTAGTGCATTGTCAAATAAACTATGCAGTGATAAGAACTCTGAAGCTTGTGTGTTTAATTTTGCAGTCCAAAAGAACTCAACATTTATTACGGTCGTAATAAAAGTAATTCATAATATGGAATTCATCACGATACCAAAATTGATTTATTTAAAAAAAAAATAAGTTGGCTATAATAAATGGTCTACTAACTTAAATAAAATTCGACTAAGATCAGTAGTGACATGTATCTATCTCCTGTATTACTTATATCTTAAACTAATTAATTTATAAGCTAAAAAAGTCCGTCACGCACGGGCTGCGTAAACTAAGCAGATTTCCCACGTGAAGTTTTACAATAGTGAAATCTGCCCAATAACATCTGTAGTAGTAAGGGATCTCTAAACCTATTCACGAGGGACGAACAGTTCCCGAAACGGCCGCCAGAGCTCTCGGCGGAAGGACCCGAACATAGCCGACTCCTGCCGACCACACACAGAACACAAATACAAATATCTCGGTTAATATTCAAGATACAGAATAAATGTATATAACAATATTTATAGTAAATTTAATTTGCAATAAGATTGATTCAACACAATTTTTCGATCCGACGCATAATAACGGAAATATTTTGAATTTTAAAACTCCCCCCTCTAAACCCCCCCCCTTTCACTGGTCCTATTTCAGCCATTAACGAACTTGATCTTCCTTTTTACATAAAACGATTAAATTCCGAGTTTGGCAATGATCAAACAAAAATTGCGACCGCTAGAGCGTTTACAGACAAATATATATATATAATTTTGAAGGACCTCATTTTCGTCATCTGGGTAGGATCGATGGACATTTGAAGAAATTTTTCGAAACTCGCGTCATGAGTACGACCTCAATAGCAGATTTCCCTTAAGGGAAATCTGCTAAAAATACATAACTCGTCTAATATACATTATATGTTAAAATTCTAAATTAAAATAAAATCTTCATTACCTTCCGATTAAACTTCTAATAGGATATATTGATAATAAAAAAAACTAATAATAAACAAAACTAATATTAAGCAAAATAACGGTAATACTCTACATTAACCATCTTTTATGTATATCTGCCAACGAATTTAATGAAAAGTTTTCTTTTTAGTGCCTTAGTTTGACTTAATGTTACAGTCATTTCTAAATTAATCTCTTTGAATTTAATAAAGGTTTTCATGCTAGAGGTGCTAACCTGGCCAATAAATGCTTCTACACAACACATCAATTACCATGAAAGCGACAATATAAAGGTGAAATCATAATATTTCTAAACCAATCATGACTCATTGACACAAATGTCAATAAGTCGCTCACGTCCCATATCGGGCTCAGAACAGATCTGTGTCATCATCAAGCCAGCATGTAATATGGTAAAAACTTTATTTATTAATAAAATAATTCTGACATTTATATCCCTGTTAATTAAAATGAGATCAGTTGGCGTAAAATATAATTACATATGAACAAATTAAAAGACCGTCACGCAGGGGCTGTGTAAACTAAGCAGATTTCCCACGTGAAGTTTTACAATAGAGAAATTTCACGAGAGTCCAGCAGTCAAGGAAACGGCCGAACTAGCTTTTGGCGGGAAAGTCACTCACGTCCGTTAGCCGCCCAGATTTAATAAAAAATCAAATATCTCGGTTAATATTCAAGACAGAGAATAAATGTATATAACAATATTTATAGTAAATTTAATTTGCAATAAGATTGATTCTAGACAATTTTTCGATCCGACGTATAGTAACGGAGATATTTCGAATTTTCAAAAATCCTCCCCTTTAACCCCCCTCCCCTCCCAATGGTCCGATTTCAGCCCTTAACGAACTTGATCTTTCTTTTTACATAAAACGACTAAATATCAAGTTTAGTAACGATTAAACAAAAATTGCGACCGCTAAACCGAAAACAGACAAATATATATATACTTATACAGTTTTGAACGGACCTCATTTTCGTCATCTACTAGGTAGGACCGATGGACATTTGAAGAAAAATTTCAAAAATTCCGTCATGAGTACAACCTCAATAGCTGATTTCCTTTAAGGGAAATCTGCTAAAAGGTTACAATTAGTGAAAGTCAATTAAGTATACCATTTGAGCGTAAAAAAAACAATAAATACAGGGAAGACACAAAATAAAAAGTCCGTCACGCAGGGGCTGCGTTAACTAAGCAGATTTCTCACTTGCCTCCTGTATTTGCATTTATCTCATGACGTAAAAGTACAATGTGAACAATATGTGTTATTTAGGCTTCAAATAAAGTGCTTCATAATATAACCGCTTATTTTTGATAAGGCAAGAGTAGGAGTGGGATTTTACTAAAGGCCGAAAACTAAAAAATTCGCAAATATCTCGGTTAATACTTAAGATAATGAAAACATGTACATAACAACATTTATAGATGTTTTAATTTGCCATAAGATTAATTCTATACATATTTTCGATCCGATGAACAGTAAAGGGGATATTCCGAATTTTCGAAAATCCTCCCCTCTAAACCTTCCCCCTCCCACTGGTCCAATTCAGCCGTTAACGAACTTGATCTGTCTTTGTATGGACAACAACAAAAATTGTGACCGCTAGAGCGTTAACAGACAAATATATATATATATATATATATATATATATATATATATATATATATATATATATAAATATCTATATATACATTTTCTTCAAATGTCCATCGATCCTTCCCAGGAGATGACGGAAATGAGGTCCGTTCAAAAATTTCGGATCGATGACATTTTCGTCATCTCCTGGGAAGGATCGATGGACATTTGAAGAAAATATTCGATAATCGCGTCATGAGTACAACCTCAATGGCTGATTTCCTTTAAAATCTACTAAAATGTAGACGACCGACCAATACTATGAAGTAGGGCTCGCATTATACCCATATATCTTACACTGTACAAACTAGGTATAAATAATATTAACATTCCGATTTTATTTTATTTATTTTTTACTCCTACGTACTAATATAAACTAAATTCTTCATGAAAAACATTAGGGACTAAGATGTAAATAATGGAATAAATCATTTAAGGAAGGCATAATAAATTAACAGGATCTCATTACGTTCGAATGAAAGTTCTGTTTACATAAAGGATTATAGAGGTTGATAAAAAGATAAAATCAACTGAGGGCCAGTCATCTAAAGAGCAGCTCATTTGCAGGGTTTTTAAATAAAAGTCTGACTCATTACGAACTAAATGCAATAAAAGATAGAAATTAACGCAATCTCTTTTCAACGGGACAACAAGTTCAAAATTAAAAAGATTAGAACCGACGTGCCTTTTTTTGCGTATTTACTGGTTAGTGAAGTGTTCATTTAATATTATACCAGCAAAATAATCGCAGTAATTCAGGTAGAAAGCAGCTCAGCTATGTCTAGATCATAGCAAACTTGCCAATAGCAATTCTTGGTTAGAGACATTATCGCCCATTAGGAGCGCTAGTGAGCGTTAAAGAGTCTGCAACTACCAACATGTTGTTTACCTTTCAGGTCAATGATCTAATTGAGCTTTTGTCTTTATAGCACACTGCAACTTAGGTAACTAAGGTAGGGAATTACGGAAAAAATGACTCAATGCGTAATGATAAATAATAAGAAAATGCAGAAAACATAATTCAAAAAACGAGCGTGGACATCACACGATTCCTTGTACTCCTATTAAATACAAAACGAAACGTTTGGATTCATTTCATTAAAAAATATTGAATTTGAAAGTTCTATCTAAATTAAAAGCTATATTGTTTATGTCATGATAAATAGCCGATCAAAGACTTCAAGGATTATCGAAAATGTCTTCAAATGTCCATTGATCCTACCCTGTATATGGCTAAAAGATAAGGTCCGCTATATATACTTGTCTGTTACCAATTTAGAAGTCACAATTTTTGCCATATCGTTTCCAAAATCGTTATATAAGCGATTTATGTAAAACTAAAGATCAAGTTCGTTAACGCAACAAATCGGACAGGGCGAAGGGGAGTTTAGAGGAAGAAATTTCGATATTTCGGCACAGCTTGTAATTTTTTTTTTTAATATATAATTTCAGTTATTTTACTGTTCTTGCTATGTCTTGGAAAATATACGTCCAAGTTAAGTCAATTCATCTTTTAATTCAGAAAAATTAAAATAATTGCTTCATATTTTAATCATAATTAATAAATTTATTACATTTGAATTTGTTATTATTAATAATAATAACAATGTATTGCTAACTGGGACAGGTTATCTAAAGGTTTCCAACATTTTCTAGCTAGAGTTGGACTAAAAGTTTTATTTAATGAGTTTGCAACTGAATGAATTCCAATTATCGGGGCGGGAATCGAGCCTACCACTGTAGGTTTATCAAGTGACCATTAATCCGAATTTACCATTAATTGTGACTGCAGCTATTCGGTTATTTGTGCTTTTTGTAGCCTGTGCGAAGAAAAAACGTGCATATAAATAAATAAATACTTATTCGATGCACTAGTAGACTTGTTGATTGGGATGCCGTGCTGAATGAATTTTCATTCTCCAAAAAAAACTATGACGCACAGTAATGAACACACACCTAGCAGAATCAACAGACCTTGAACATCACGTGTTTCTATCTCATCTCAACGAATTATTTGCTGCTATTATTTGCCATCTCTTAATCACCCGGACGCCTAGGTTCCTCCTAGCTCATACCTCTGCCTCCATTTGGATTCATTCATACCTCCGACCCGAATGCCCGGAGAATAAATGGTCTTACTTAATAGATTCAGTCTCTAATTATCAGAGAGAATGTCGCAGAGTTGGTAAACGTGATCAATTTTACAATATACATTACTTGTAATTTGCAGAAGTAAGATTCATTTATGAAGAAGATGTTTGTCGTGCTACATTTCCCATCTACTGGACAACTGGAGTTAGGTGTACTAGTGATAATGGTTCAGTTGCAATATTTGAATATATACGAAATATTTCTTCATTCACTGACAGAATAAAGTTAAAATAATAAGATTTAAACAAAAGTTCATTAGTGTTGTATAATTTTACAAGAGTTTTATTTTAACATTAACATGGAGAATAAAGCGTAGGTTTTGAGAATTTTTTTGTTGTACATGAAAAACGTGACATCGGTGAAAACCTGTTTAAAATGGTGGCCTAGTTTTTTTTTTTGTGGCGCTTTGGGAAATCCCCCTCTGCAATGGAGTGATGTTTTATTCAGTTACTAGGGATAATCTGATTATGGGTTCAAATACGATTAATATATGTTTAATGACTTGAATTATACAACGAGCTGCTATTTTTCTGAAAAGAAATACCTTTTGGCCGAATTTTTAAAGCGATTTTCTTTTTGAGAATAGGATATTAGCGCACGTCGCAAGATTGCTTGAGACAAAGATAACTTTCATTTTGATAACTCAAGATGCTGATGTGTTCTGAGCTGAAGTGTAGATGTCAACGCTTAGGAGGGCTTTTCTTTTATCTGGTAAAATTGTAACTTAATTACTGGAGTTGTTGGACTATAAATTCAGTTTTATAAAAGACTAGATAATGTGCCCGGCTTCGCCCGGGAAATCATTTGAGGCTGAAATGATGATTATATTTTTTATTGGGCTTTACTTAATAGAATACTTTTATATTTTCCCGTCTCAATGCTTAGGATTTATACCCGAGTACGGCGAGCAAGGGATGTGTTAATAACGAAAGTATTTGTTATGTACTTAATTCTACACTATACACTATATTTTTATATTACCCGATTCCATTGCATGTTTATTTTTTTATATACAACATAATCATAGATTAATCGTGTTAACCACTATTATAAATACTCTTTTGTATGTTTGGAAAGTGAACAAATTATAATATTGTTGACTCTCACAACAGTTTTTAGCGTATAAATCATTTATACTTCGGTATACGACAAAAGTGACTCTAAATAACAAAATATTCAACTTTTGATATGTGCATATTTCTCTAAAAACCAATAGGAGACGAAATATCGCTATTTTTGATTTCATGCCTCCTTTATAACCCCAACTCCTGTTCGTCTCAGAGAATATTAATATAACTGGAAACCTAGCCTGAGTTAGTAGTAATATACATGCCAAGTTTCATAAAATTATGTTAAGCCGCTTACGAGTCTATAAAGGGCATACAGACAAACATTCATTTTTATATATAAGATAGATGACGGTAAAAAAAAAAAAAAATAGCATGAAGCACAAGTATTGTTATGCAGTGGAAGAACCTTTTCAAAAACAGTTTGACTTTTCAATTAGAAAACCCACACAATTTAGATTCATAGAGATCAAATTTCGATCTAAAAGAGCTTGGTGAATTTCTTCAAATATCATTTTCTTTAATTTTATTGAGGTCATCCAGTTACTTATGACTTCTCAATTAAGATGTCATATAGTATGCTATGATGGAACTTGTATTCATTTTCCTGTCATCTAGTCTGCTTTTTAAATCTTGTTTTCCAGCCCTTTCCTTTTAAATTTCAATTAACGTTTTACGATTGAAAGCAAAAAAAAAAAGATATGTTAGAAATTCGTTTATAATGGAATGGGTAGCCATTTTTAAATCGTTCTAGGAAAGAGAGGACAATTGCTCTTTTTAAGGAGAATATATAATTAAAGACTCAACAAGTGAAATTCATTTGTGTCTGTCCTTAATTTAGCTTTGTGTATGTTAGTGTCATCGTGAATTCAATTTCAAATTTTAATTTTTTTTTCTTATTCTCCAGTTTTTAGCTAATGCCTTTCTCCCACATACAGAATGTAGACCAATAATTATGTCATTATGCAGTTTCTATTTCTCTCACTATTAAGTATGATTAACACAATATATCGTCAACACAAATGCAAAGCTATTGAATGTACAAAGTGCAACTTCGTGGCGCAATTTACGAAAACTGTCTTCAGGAAGTCCATCGATTCCGCCCAGGAGATGACAAAAATGAGGTCCGTTCAAAATTATATATATATATATATATTTGTCTGTTAACGAACTAGCAGTCAGAATTTTTGTTTGACCATTAACAAACTCAATATTTAATCGTTTTAAGTAGTAAAGAAATCGCCTTTCTATATATTTTAAATGGCAGAAATCGGAGCAGTGGAAGGGGGTTTAGAGGGGGATTTCGAAAATTTGAAATATCTCCTTTACTATAAGTTGGATCGAAAAATTGTGTAAAATCAATCTTATTGTACATTAAGTTGCCTATAAATTATGTAATATAAGTATTTTCTCTAATATGAATCTTAACCGACATATTTGGAATATTTAATTTTCAGCTTTCAGTAAACTCCCACTCCTACTCATGTCACAATAACAATAGGCTGTTATAATACAAACCTCTTTATTCTAATCTTAAATACCAAATATTGTTTTCATGAGGCCTTTATTATGCGAACCATGCAAATTCGTTGTTCAATGTCGTTGTCAATTAAGGTTTTACGTTCTTGGCTCTAAAATGTTCATTTGATCAACTGAATGCTTAACCGTTTCTGTCAACATTAAAGATTATATTTGTTATAGGGTGGTACTGAAAAATTCCAGAACAAATCGTTAAAATATTGATGCTATACAATTGTTTTTTCTATTAATGTGATCGTAACTCAAATATTAAGCGGATAATTTGTACATCTTGTTTTCAGTCCCAACATGTGGTAAGAAGAGATCATAAGGAAGCCATACTAGCTCGGGCGAAATCTGCTCGGACCAGTGGGAGGGGGGGTTTAGAAGGGAGGATTTTCGAAAATTCGAAATATCTCCGTTACTATACGCCAGATCGAAAAATTGTACAGAATCAATCTTATTGCAAATTAAATTTACAATAAATATTGGTATATACATTTGTTCTCTATATTGAATATTAACCGAGATATTTACATTTTTATTAAATCTGGGCGCCTAACGGACGAGAGTTACTTTCCCACCAAAAGCTAGTTCGGCAGTTTCCTTGACTGGTTCGGCTCTCGTGAAATTCCTCTATTGTATAACTTCACGTGCGAAATCTGCTTAGTATACGCTGCCCTTGCGTGACGGACTTTTTTCCATTTGATTGGACTATTGTGGGCTGTGGCAAATAATAAATGTTTAGTATAAATATTTCTTTAATTTTCAACATTAATAATTCTGGAATGATTGTCCCAGAGCACGTATCATTCCTTAAATGAACACTAATGATTGAATTAAAACAAATCAATGTGTCTAAAGACTACAACGTGTCTGACTCGTATGTTAAAGGGATGTCCTTTATATTTAAATAATTGTCTAGTCTCGTGTTAAAACATTTCTTGTATAGTTGTAACGTTTGATTGATGAATATAAATAGTTTTTATATATATAGGAAGACATTATGACATGGCGGAGCCAAGCCAGCCTGGCAGTATACCAACTGAACGAGTGAGTAGCGTGATTCTGGAAACAGTTGTACCACCTGCTGACTAGGACCCGTCGTATGCCATAACACGCGATATCTTTCCTCCCATACTTAAACATTATACGGTAATTTAATCTGAGTTTGTCTGTCAAATTCATCGCTAAAGGGAGCCGAAGCATTCTAAGGTCAAAGGTTGTTATTTACCCTAATAACCTTTGCAAGTTTAACTAACGATTATGCAGTTAGTCCTATGAACTTAAATTGCCACTGGAATCTATTAGTACTTGCTCCAACTTCACTAGATTGGTTTGCTAGCAGCACTAATAACTAAGTTCCTAGCCCTTTCACCATGTGGTCAGCCACTACGGACCCCCAATTGTGCGCCACACAGAGTCTTTACTCACCATGTAACCCATTTTTCGGCAGCCTGCTGGGTCACATTCTTTGAACCTGAATTAAGCACCTTAGATTGTACTTGTATAATTTCTCACTTAATCAAAGTAACATTTTAGCTGCGAACCTTTAATGTGATGGTCATATCAAATGTCATACCTTGGAACTTAATTTGTCGTTATATTTCAGATTGCATAAACATTACTTCCAAACACATAGTGTACCATAAATCGCAAATGTACTATGCAACGGAAACTTGTTTCTTTTTTGTTTTTTTGAACGATCGAAATTCTTATAACATATATTGGCACACGAACACTCAATTTAGGAAATATCATTCAGAGATCTCCTTCAAAATACTTACTAGAGTTTGAACACATTTTCGGAATTTTACATTTTTAAAGTTGTTAACATCTTTTCCAAAAAATAAAAATAAAAACAAAATAAAAAAAATTCTCCTATAGATAACGGAGGGAATGTATAGTAGATGAAAATAATCAGTTAATTTATTCATTTATTAACGTGCAATTTTCGCTAATAAGGAAGAATCAGTTAAGATGCTATAATTTCTTCTAAATGTCCACATAACAAATCAGATGTTCTGTGGGGAATATTATCTGGTGTTCTAGATTCTTCTATGGAAATTATTAGCTGGTGTTTTAGATTCTAATACCAAAGACTTTAGCTGATATTTTAGGTTCTTCCATGGGTAATAGTAGCTGGTAATTTAGATTCTTCCAAGGGTAATATTAGCTGATATTTTAGATTCTTCCATGGGTAATAGTAGCTGGCATTTTAGATTCTTCCAAGGGTAATAGTAGCTGGTACATTAGATTCTTCCAAGGGTAATATTAGCTGATATTTTAGATTCTTCTATGGGTAATCGTAGCTGGTACATTAGATTCTTCCAAGGGTAACATTAGCTGATATTTTAGATTCTTCCAAGGGTAATATTAGCTCGTATTTTAGATTCTTCCATGGGTAATATTAGCTAGTATTTTAGATTCTTCTATGGGTAATAATAGCTGGTACTTTAGATTCTTCCAAGGGTAATATTAGCTGATATTTTAGATTCTTCCAAGGGTAATATTAGCTCGTATTTTAGATTCTTCCATGGGTAATATTAGCTAGTATTTTAGATTCTTCCATGGGTAATATTAGCTGGTATTAAGATTCTCTTATGGGGAATATTTGCTGGTGTTTTAGGATGATTGTCTTCAGTTTATGCGAAGCGTTATAATAGGCAAAAGCGAAATTCACCGTCTGATGTTCGAAATTCACGTGTCTGCCCATCTTTTAATACATTTTCACAGCCCAAAACTCTTCGGAGTGACGGAGAATAAATGTTTAGCCATTTTGCCCAACGCCTACAAAAGAATACTCCTTCTTCTACCAAATGTTAATTACCCAATAAAAGTGGCCATTAAATAAATAAATAAAAGTTACGGTGTTTACCTAAAATCTATGCTAATGTTCGTTGGAAAGTAATTCTTTAAAGATACAAAAAATAAACTACCTTCCGAGGAGATTTAGTACCATATTAAGCTCATCCTCATTACATCCCAACTTTAATTACAACCATAAAGATTACAAGATTGGACCAAAACGGCCACCATCCACCATATATACACGAGTAAAACAAGGAGGAATGTTTCATTAAGGATTTTAATTTTCCCGGAATACTAAATGACATACATACATGCAATATTTAGTTCAAACATTTAATGCCACTATATGGCACTTTACTAGGTATTTTACAATAAGAAAAACACTAACCAGATATTAAATTGTTAGTTGAGTAATAGATTTACAAATTAAAAATATATATGAACAAGAAGGCAATAACATTTTAATATAATGGTCGAACAAAATTAAACACAATCTGTTAGTATTAAAATAAAACGAATTTCAAAGGAACTAAAATGTTTAATATAAGCTTATTTTTTGTTTCAATTTCCTAAAAGCAATCGTCCACATTTGCTTTTAAATCAAAGTGAAATTATTATCTTTAGAACTTCATTATAATATAATATTATATATATAATATATACAGTTTTGAACGGACATCATTTTCGTCATCTCCTGGGTAGGATCGATGGACATTTGAAGAAAAATTTCGAAAATCCCGTCATGAGTACGACCTCGATAGCTGATTTCCCCCAAGGAAAATCTGCTAAAACGGAGAACAGTTTCTTTCTGGGTATATAGGAAAGCATCAATTTACCTGTCTGTAAGACTAATTCATTTATTACTGGCTAGCAGCAACTATGTAACACAACGAACATGGAATTTTGGAGTGATAAACATAAAACTTTGAGGATAAGTTGAAATCCTATATTCATTATTGCAAGAATAGCTTATGATCTGCTTCATGTTATTTGATTTAAAAATCAGAACATCATGGAGTAACTGGATGACCTGAATAAAATTAAAGAAAATGATATTTGAAGAAATTCACCAGGCTCTTTTAGATCAAAATTTGATCTAAATGAATGTAAATTGGGTTTTCTAATAATGGGCGTGGGTTTTCTAATTGAAAAGTTAAACTGTTTTTGAAAGGTTCTTCCACTGTATAACAATACTTGTGCTTCATGCTATTCTTTTTTTTACCGTCATCTATCTTATATATAAAAATGAATGTTTGTCTGTATGCCCTTTACAGACTCGTAAGCGGCTTAACCGAATTTTATGAAACTTGGCATGTATATTACTACTAACTCAGGCTAGGTTTCCGGTTATATTAATATTCTCTGAGACGAACAGGAGTTGGGGTTATAAGGGAGGCATGAAATTAAAAATAGCGATATTTCGTCTCCTATTGGTTTTTAGAGAAATATGCACATATCAAAAGTTGAACATTTTGTTATTTAGAGTCACTTTTGTCGTATATCGAAGTATAAATGATTTATACGCTAAAAACTGTTGTGAGAGTCAACAATATTATAATTTGTTCACTTTCCAAACATACAAAAGAGTATTTTTAATAGTGGTTAATACCTATATAAAACAGCTGCCATCCAAGTAGTGCTTTGGATCACTTTTGAGGAAATTTACGTTTATTCATAGATAGTTCGGAATGCAGAATTGTATAATCATATATTTGTAAATCATCAGTTTTCCTTTCCAGGAGGGCTTCTGGATTCGGAGAGCGTTCTACAGGATCTAAATCCTCTCTATCAGGAGGACAGGATCTTCCAACTATTCCAGCAATATTGACGCTCTGTTGCCACACCTCCCAGCACAGTAAATTGTTAAAAACTAGAAAACTTGTGCTCCACAGAAATGCCCGTCTATTGTATTTCGTCTGAGCCTACTTTATTATAATAATAACAAGAACTAACTCCTACTGTCGACACGCGATCACTTAAACTGAACTGCGGAGAATCATAGAATCATTTCCAGTGTCACCCTCGTCAATCAGAAAAAAATGGGCAGTTTCGCAAGCCAATAACTGATAGATAAATACTGCATTACTCAAAAATAATGAACTTTCATCAATTAAATAACTTGTTAATATCGAACTAGTAGTAATACCATCTGAATGTCTTATAATAATTTAAGTGTCAATGAATAGCTCACACTCAATTTAACCGAATACAAACGGTTAGCTAACGATTTAGAGGAGTAAAACCCATAGCTTTTAGCAGATTTCCCTTAAGGGAAATCAGCTATTGAGGTCGTACTCATGACGCGAGTTTCGAAAAATTTCTTCAAATGTCCATCGATCCTACCCAGGAGATGACAAAAATGAGGTCCGTTAAAATATATATATATATATATATATATATATATATATATATATATATATATATATATATATATATATATATATATATTTGTCTGTTAACGCTCTAGCGGTCGCAATTTTCGTTTGATCGTTACCAAACTCGATATTTAAACGTTTTATGCAAAAATAAATATCAAGTTCGTTAATGGCTGAAATCGGACCAGTGGAAGGGGGGGGGGGTTTAGAGGGGAGGATTTGCAAAAATTCGAAATATCTCCGTTACTATACGTCGGATCGAAAAATTATATAGAATCAATCTTATTGCAACTTAAATTTACTATAAATAATGTTATGTACATTTATTCTGTATCTTGAATATTAACCGAGATATTTGCATTCTTCTGTTTTCAGCTTCTGAGATGATATCGGCTAACTTCGGGTCTAGTCGTGAGTTTCCGTCAAGAGCTAGTTCGGGCCGTTCCCGTAACTGTTTGACTCTCTATTCTGAAATTTCTCTATTGTAAAATTTTACGTGGGAAATCTGCTTAGTTTACGCAGCCTCTGCGTGACGGACTTTTAAGAAATTTAAAAGGCGGGTTTAAAAGGTAACCACCATGTATCTAGGAGATAAATGGGGACGAGAATACTCAAGTCTTTTCAAATATCTGAGGTTGAAAATTTTATTTTATTTTTTTTTATTCTTAAAATAATCGCATTTCGCAACTAGGGCGATTTAGCGACGAAGCTGTTAAATTCATATAATGACTTTATTATATTTACGTAATTATGCTCATTTTTTCAAATATTTTCAGTATTGTCCTATATTATAATTTTTTTTTTAATGATGTTATGTTTCAAGTAGTGTAATACGAGATCTATATTCTGGCAACGGGTCATGTATTAATTCAGTCAAAGTGTATGGTAGGTCTATGGGAGTCCTTAGATAGCAGTCAATAAGTATATGTTTTATAGTAAGTCTACAGTTACAGTGTTAACGAGGTTAAGAGCGTTAAAACTACTTCTTTTCTTCTAATTAGCGTTTTTGAGGAAGGCCATTCACGAAGTATATGTTCTTGAAATTTGTTGTCAATTGTGGCAATTAAATGAGTACCACGTGTTACGCTTTGGCTTGAATATCTTGGTGTGTACAATATAAGCTGTCGTGAGTTCTTTTTTGAGAAGCTGGTTTGGCGAGTTCCGCAACTTGTGCTCTTTGTCTAATGTTCGTATGTTCGGTTAACCAGTAAATAGTTTAATGTCTGGATTTTGTGTAATATGTACGAGATAAGTGAACTTACCGAGATCACTGATACGAGAAATGTGAACTTTATTCAAATGAACTTAGTAAAAGCTTAACCAGATTCCGAAGGCACTTAAAAAGGGTCAAGTTCAGAAGTTAGAAATACACCAAAATCACTTTTTAAGACTTTAGGTACGTTCAGCACTTAGTGGGAATCGTTCTTTCACGACCTGCAAGATTGTGAGACACGTAACAGTGACAGAAATCAACCAATTAACGAGTAAAACTAACTGTAAAATGAAAGATTGTGGACGGGAATTACACCTTCAGTGCTTCAACAATGGCATTCCCTTCAAATTAAAGGCATTGAGAGTTTTGATGACTGAAATGCATGCCTATATGGCAAAACCTTTTAAGCGAAACCCAACCCCAAGTTTTAAACATTTCAGCTTAAGAGGTAAGACGAAGAGCACTTCCCTTAAGTATAAAGTATCCTTTCAATTAGCTCAATTTAATACTAACTTCCTTGAAAAATAGAGATAAAACAACCCTCGTCAGCGGAGATACTGGTTGCGCTCTTAAGAATTGTCGATTTTGCATCTAAAATAAAAATTAACATAAATATAAAGGCATGACAAAAAAAAAAAATAAATAAATAAAAAAAAACCCAAACAGGGGTATTTGAGTTTGTTTGTTTGGGCAAAAAAACAGTAAGGTCATCAATGCCCAGTGTTCGTAGAACCGTACTTGAGTTCCAACCATGGGAAATCGCAGGCACATTCACACTAGGCCGTTTTTTTACTTTACTTTTTTCAATATTTCTCCTTATTTTTTTTTTTCCTTTCTTTTAGATAATAACGGAGATATAACGAATTTTCGAAATCCCCCCCCCCACTAAACCCCCCGCCCCTCCGATTGGTCGGATTTGAGCCATTAATGAACTTGATCATTAGTTTTACATGAAACATTTAAATAGCGAGTTTGGTTACAATCAAACAAAAATTGTAACCACTAGAGTTTAAGCATATATATACAGGGTGTCCCCAAACCAAACGGCCAAACTTTAAGGATCGATAGAGGATCGAAAAACTAAAACAAAAAGTCCTCTGGCATATGCCTCGTTTTCGCTTCGTTTTCGAGAAAATCACAAAAAACTAAAAATAGTTGTGCAAAAACTAGTTAAGGCCAATGGAAGAGCGGATTTTATTCCTTGAATGAATTTTAGCAATAAATGTTATTCCAATACAATTATTGTATTCTAATCTTATACTAACAGAAAGGTAATTGAAAAAAAAAATTATTTTTTATTAAGAAAAAATAATAAATACTGTTTTATTCAAATATTCATAGTATAAAAAAAATTACATATTTAAAGTAGACTAGTACAGATACCCGGCTTCGCCCGGGAATTCATTTGAGGCTGAATGGTGATGGTATTTTTTTGGCAAGGCTTTACTTTGCAAACTATTTTGACATTTACCCATCACAGTTTTAAGGGTTTATACCCGTTGTTGGCATTTTTTAATACTAAAATTAATTTTTTATGTAAGACTTCACTGTTCAAACCATAATCATAGGTAGCATTTATTCCAATTAAATATCATCTATAATGAACATATTTCCTTTCAAAAGCCAATCCGAGCTCACATAGTGTAGGCAAAGTTTTGCACGTAAGATTATATTTGTAATAGTGAATCTCACTGGAAATCGCTTCCAGGAATGCCAGACGGGAAGTAAGTTAACTCAATTAACTGGTCCCGTCATCTTTCGCTCCCGCATGAGACTTCTCAACATTCTTCTATTTATATTATTGATGCAAAACATTATTTTATAATTTATCTACCGAATGGAATTAAATAATAGTGGTACCCTGAAAATATCATATCGAGTTTAAACGCATATTGTTTTTTGTCATAATGACATTACCATTAACGTTTAATTGTTATTATAATAGATATTTGTTTCAATAACTTCGAGGTAAATTATAGAAATTAAATAATGGAAATGCTCTTATAGTTTATATTTCTATTGGAAATAAATAACGTTATATAAAGTTATTTTCTAGGAAAAATAAATAAATGAGGAGGGGATGACAAAGATTTATAACCTCACTAATCCGAATCATACTTTGAACTATCATATAAGACGAAAACATAACATCATTTGTCATAATATTCATTTATTAAAACCCCTTAAATAAGAACTAATATAATTATTGACTCCCGTTTAGCGTATATCCCGTGTTTACTTCAGTTTTACGACAAAAGTGAATGCACACAAAAGTTACTCTAAATAACATAGTAAACAACTTTTGTTATATGCACGTTTGCCGAAAAACAAATAGAAAATAAAAAAGCGAGTTTTTCATTTCAGCCTCTCTTATAATCCCCACTCCCCTTTGAACCTAAAATTTTTAATATAGCTTATAATCATGGAAGAATTAATGCTAATTCATATACCGAGTCTTGTTAATTTCGGTTCAATCGTAAGTGCCCAACAAAATTGTTGGCTCCCGCTTTAGTATTTAGTGTAAATCTCGTTTATACTTTGTTATACGACAAAAGTGAATATAATAAATCTTACTGTAAATAACAAAATAAACAACTTTTGTCATGTGCATATTTGCAGAAAAACCAGTAGGAAACGAAATACCGCTATTTTTAATTTAAGGCCTCCCTTACAACCCCCACTCCTGCCCGTCCATAGAATTGTTGGTATAGCTTATGATAATTAAGGCGTCAGTGCTAATACACATACCGAGATTTAATTAGTTCGGTTGAGTCTTTTGTGCCAAATAATATTGTTGACTCCCGCTATAGTCATTAGCGTATAACTCATTTAAACTTCGGATTACGATGAAAGTGTTTATAACAAAAGTTACTCTAAATAACAAAATAAACAACTTTTGTTATGTGCATACTTGCCAAAAAACCAATAGAAAACGAAATATCGCGACTTTTAATATCAGGCCGGCCTTATAACCCCCACTCCTGTTCGTCTCAGAGAAAATTAATATAGCCTAAAGTCTAAGTTGGGTTAGTAGTAATATACATACCAAGTTTGATAAAATTCGGTTCAGCCGTTTATGCGTGAAAAGGTAACAAACAAACAAATAAACAAACAAACAAACAGACACCAAAGAAACAAAATGCAGTTATGGTGTCTATGACATGTGAAACGAAAAGTTATCGTGAAATTTCGCGAAAAAAATCAATGTACAGACAGAGGTTACAATTTTATATATATACTAGCTAAGGTACCCGGCGATGCCCGGGAAATCATTGCTGACTGACTAATGATTGTATTTTTATAGCAAGACTTCAATGTGTACAATTGCACTTCCCTCCACGATGTATTGTTTTTTCAAAACAGCCAATCCTAAAGTGTAACTTTCAGGGTTAATAGAATAGAAATTTTAGTTTTGAAGAATATATGAAAATGGGTTCCTAATCTATCACTCACGACTTTTTGACTCTCGATTTTTGAATAATTCAAACCATAATCATGGTTAGCATTTATTACAATTAAATATCATCTAAAATGAACATATTTCCTGCCGAAAATCAATGCAAGCACATATAGTTTTAGCATAGCTTTATACATAAGATTATATTCGTATTAGTAAGCCTCAGTGGAAATCACTTCCCGTCATGCGAGCATTCCACAGGAAATAAGTAAACTCAATTAACTCCCGTCAATTTCCGCTCTCGCTGGAGCGTTATCATCATTGTTTTCCTTAGAATATTGCTTCAGAATATTATTTTAATAATTTATCTACCTGATGGAACTAAATAATAGATCCCTTACACATAATTTCATTTATGTTCAAAAAGCTAGATGAGGGGAGAGAGCCCCCTGCAACCTAGTAATACTTTAAACATTCATATCGAGCATATATTAAATACCAGAAATGCTCTTATAGTATATATTTCTATTAGAAATAAATAACAAAGTTATTGGGAAAATAAATAAATAAATGAGGAGGCGACGGAGATTTATAAGCTCACTAATCCGCATCATACTTACAACTATCATATAAGACTAAAACATAACATCTTTTGTCATAATATGCATTTGAAGGGTCAGGGGGAAAAAAGATGAAAGTAACCAAAAAGTGATTTCGAGAAAAATGAAAAACAAAGTTTGATTTCTATTAACTCCTTTTGTAATATAATCATATATATATTTTTTTAGTGTATCAATTCCTAATAGATATTAGTAATCAATATATGCAGTTCCATGTAGCTCCTAGGTGAAATGATGAAGGTGAAAAAAAAACTTAATGAACAACTTATATTTTACTGACAATGAACAAAAAATTTTATGAAAATTTATTCATCTGGGTATCCAGGTATACATCTTCGCTGTCATCGTGAACAGCTTCTGGATTTATGCTGGGCAAATTCTCAAAGATCGCCTTCGCAGCAGGATTAACCAAATATTTTTTTAATTGTTGCAAGTCGTTGAACTTTGGTTGAGAAATTGGCAATGGTCCATCATACAGGTTAGTTAAAGGTCTACGTGGAGCAGGACGTTTTCTTGCGTTTTTCCCCATTTTTGGTGGTTTCCGAAGGATTTCAGCGTCAAATTAAAAAGAAAAAGTGTTTCGGTGAAAAATTTTGAAGGATGTTCATTCATGACTTTTAAACAACCCACGGGCCTAGTGGGAAAAGGAACAATTTTCCTAGTACATAGGATTCAAGAATTCTGTCCATGTCTTGAAAAGTTCTTGCTGGCAGTTGATCAGAGCAAAGGGCGACGGCCTCTCTCTGCTATTTCTTATAAAATACCTCCATTCATCGGGCAACTCAACGTAAGTCTGCTGGTTGATGTAACTCAGGTTTTTATCACATTCGAGGTATGCATGGCCTCGAATGGGAAAATATACTTCAACACTGTCGAAACGATGCTTCTCAGTCACTAAATGATGAAAGTAACGAATTAGGGTATAATTTTTATTCTGCCCAGCACAGGAATCGCAAAATATCCCTTGTGACATTCATCTATTTTCCCCCTTACCCCGAATCTTTTCATGCACATTTCGGTCGATTCTCATCTTTTCCCCCCTTGTTGTTCTACCAGATGATATTACTCCTTCATAGCCCCTTGATAGCGCTAATATCTTACAATCGACGAAAAAGTGACTTTCATCTTTTTTCCCCCTGGCCCTTCATTTATTATTATTATGATTATTATATGCATTTATTAAAAACACTTAAATAAGCACTAATAAAATTAATGACTCCCGCAATGGTTTTAGCGTATATGCCGTGTTAACTTCATTTACGGCAAAAGTGAATACAACAAAAGTTACTTTAAATAACAAAAGTAAACAACTTTTGCTATGTGCACGTTTGCCGAAAAAAAAATAGAAAATGAAAAATCAAACGGGAGTGCGGGTTATAAGACAGGCCTGAGGTAAAAATTCGCAATTTTCATTGTCTATTTTTTTTCGGCAAACGTGCACATAGCAAAAGTTGTTTACTTTTGTTATGTGCACCGTTGCCGAAAAACAAATAGAAAATGAAATATCGTGAATTTTTACTTCAGGTCTCCCTTATAACTCCCACTCCCGTTCGAACCTAAAAAAATTAATATAGCTTATAATCATGGGAGAATTAATGCTAATTGACATACCGAGTTTTGTTAAGTTCGGTTCAATCGTTAGCGCCCAATAAAATAGTTGACTCCCGCTTTAGTTTATAGTATATATCTCATTTATACTTCGTTAAATGTCAAAAATGAATATCACAAAAGTTACTCTAAATAACAAAATAAACAACTTTTGTTAGGTTCATATTTGCCAAAAAACGAATAGAAAACGAAATACCACTATTTTAAATTCAGGCCTCCCTTACAACCCCCACTCCTGCCCGTCCCTAGAAATGTTAGTATGGCTTATTATAATGAAAGCGTTAGTGCTAATACACATACCGAGTTTTATTCATTTTGGTTGGGCCTATAGTCTCAAATAAAATTGTTCACATTCGTTATAGGTTTTTTCGTATATCTCGTTTATAATTCAGTATACGAAAAAGGTGTATATAACAAAAGTTACTCTAAATAACAAAATAAACAACTTTTGTCATGTTTATATTTGTCGAAAAACCAATAGGAATCGAAATATCGCTATTTTTAATTTCAAGCTTCCTTTATAACCCCCACTCCTGTTCGTCTCAGAGGATATTTATATAGCTTAAAGTCTAAGTTGGGTTAGTAGTAATATACATACCAAGTTTCATAAAATTCGGTTCAGCCGTTTATGCGTGAAAAGGTAACAAAACAAACAAACATACACGAAAGAAACAAAATGCAGTTATTGTGTCTATGGCATGTGAAACGAAAAGTTATCGTGAAATTTCGCAAAAAAAATCAATGTACAGACAGAGGTTACAATTTTATATATATATATATATATATATATATATATATATATATATATATATAGATAACATTATGAATAATAACTGAAGATTAAAACATAAAAAAAGATTAAAAATTTAGAAAATTGATAAAATAATTAAATGGTCTTACTTGGAAAACATAAATGTTTCAGTTTTTATATGGGCCTACCTTAGTGAGAAAAAAAAAAAACCTAAAAATTTTGAAGGTTTTACCTTCTCTAAAATTACATCGTTAATTTCTAAAGCGTCAACGTAAATGTTGTTCGAAGTGCTGGCCTCTCGCTGCAATACACGCATCACATCGCGTACTCACAGATCGCACTGCATCTAAACATTGTTCTGCAGTGAGCTGGTTGCAAACCATTCTGATGCGCTCGATGAGGTCATCCCTTGTGCGGACGGGCTCTCAGTAGACATTTTCTTTCACGTATCCCCCACGAAGAAATCTAGTGGCGTGAGGTCCGGGGACCGGGGAGGCCAAGGCACCGGCCCTCCTCGTTCTATCCAGCGACCTGGGTAGTTGATGTCCAACCAGTCTCGTACGGCCCTTCCGTAATGTGCAGGACAACCATCGAGTTGAAACCAGCTCTCAAGCCTTGTTTCCAAAGGTATATCTTCCAAAAGTGCCCGTAAATCATTCTCCAGGAATGGATGATAACTTTCAGCGTGAAGTCGAGCAGGTAAAAATACGGGACCTATTATGCGATTATAACAAAGACCGACCCACACGTTTACAGAAAACTCATGCTGGTAGTGAAATTCTCTAACAGCGCGGGGATTTTCATGTGCCCAAAGGTGGTAGTTTCTTTGATTGAATATGCCCGCACGTGTAAAAGTCGCTTCGTCCGCCCAGATTACTTTCGAAATTAAGTTTACATCGTTTTGCAATTGTTCTTTGTACCAATTACAAAAAAATTAATCGGCTGGGATAATCAGCGGGTACTAAATTTTGTACCTTTAGTACATGGTAAGCATGCCTGCGGTCAGCCCTTAATGTGCGCCAAATGGTTGTCTTTGGTATGCTTAGAACTGAAGCAGCTCTCCGGATGCTTGTGCCAGGGTTGGTATTGAAGTGCCTCAGTATCCTCTCCCTCCACCACAGGTCGGCTTCCATCGGAGCCTGTATACGGTTTCCACGACGATTACATGAGAAGGACCCAGTCTCTCGAAGCCTTCTGAAAGTGCTGGTAAAAACACCTCTGTGTGGGATTTCTCGGTCAGGAAACCGTTTGCGATATTCCCGAACTGCCAGATGTGCATTGCCATCGCAGAATCCGTAGACGTAGACTATGTCGGCGTATTCAGCGTTGGTAAATCTAGCCATATTTGTTGACTTCACTGAACAGTACTAGCAACACCACTAATGTGAGAATGCGAGGCTGGATTCCCCCCCAAAAGGATTAAAATGATAGTAAACATTTTAATCCTTTCTTTTTAAGTTTAAACACTCAACCTAGACGTTTTATTGATAAGGAAAGCGTGAGAATATTCATGTTTTCTAAATTTACTCCTCGTAAATTAAAAAATTAAGCTTACTCAAAAAGCCAATAGTTTTTTGTAATGTAAATACATTATTAAAAAAAAAATACACTTTTTGCACAACTATTTTTAGTTTTTTGTGATTTTCTCGAAAACGAAGCGAAAACGAGGCATATGCCACAGGACTTTTTTCTTAGTTTTTCGATCCTCTACCGATCCCTGAAGTTTGGCCGCTTGGTTTGGGGACACCCTGTGTATATATGTATATATATATATATATATATATATATATATATATATATCGTAGTGGCTGCGTAAACTAAGCAGATTTCCCTCGTGGTTTCAGGATAGATAATTTTACATACTAGTAACACAACTCCACCTTGAATATTAAGTGATTAAATACAAAGGGTAATGCTAATTCATTCAGTCTGCCAACCTCTCAAAGCTGAACAGATAGATAGAAATATTTTTCAACGGAAAGAAATAATATATTAATGTCATTGAAAACAATTCACTATATATAGTACTGTAAGTTATAAAAAATCAAATTTATTTTTATCTCAACCACTCAAACTTCAGTAGTCCAAGAACTTGAGATCAGAACATATTGCCTCGTATAATAAAGGTCTCTTGAAAACAATATTCGGTGTTTATAAATTAATAATCAAAAAAAGTGTTTTATTATATAACTGAGTATTGTTTTTGTGAGATGAGTAGAAGTGGGGGTTTAAAGAAAGCTGAAAACTAAAAAATGCAAATACATATCTCAGTAGATATTCAACATAGAGAATAAATGTATTTAACAATATTTATACTACATTTAATTTGCAATATGAATGATTCTAAAGAATTATTCCATCCAACTTATAGTAACGGAGATATTTCACGTTTTCACCCCCTTTTATGCCCCCTTCCTTCTCCCACTGGTAGATGTCAGCTAAAACTTTCTTTTTACATAAAACGATTAAATATCAAGTTTGGTAACAATCAAACAAAAAAAGTCCGTCACGCAGGGGCTGCGTAAACTAAGCAGATTTCCCACGTGAAGCTATACAATAGAGAAATCTCTATACGAGAGCCGAACAGTTACGGCCGAACTAACTTTTGGCCTGAAACGTTCGTTATCGACCCACATTTCATAAAAATGCTAATATCTCGGTTAATATTGAAGATAGAGAGTAAATGTATAGAACAATATTTATAGTAAATTTAATTTGTAATAAGATTGGTTCTATATAATGTTCTGATCCGACGTATGGTAAGGGAGATATTTCGAATTTTCAAAAAACCTCCCCTCTAAACCCCCCCCCTCCTACTGGTTCGATTTCAGCCGTTAACGAACTTGATCTTTCTTTTTACATAAAACGACTAAATATCGAGTTTGGTAACGATTAAATAATAATTGCGACCACTAGAGCGGTAACAGACAAATATATATATAGATATAGATATATATATATATATATATAGATATAGATAGATAGATATAGATATATAGATATAGATATAGATATATAGATAGATATATAGATATATAGATATATATATATATATATATATATATATATATATATATATATATATATATATATATATATATATATATATATATATATATATATATATACAGTTTTGAACGGACCTCATTTTCGTCATCTCCTGGGTAGGATCGATGGACATTTGAAGAAAAATTTCGAAAATCGCGTCAAGAGTACAACCTCAATAGCTGATTTCCCCTAAGGGAAATCTGCTAAAATGAGACCACTAGAGCGTTAACAAACAAATGTGTGTATTTATGTATATATATATATATATATATATATATATATATATATAGGGTAGGATCAATGGACATTCGCGTCATGAGTACGACGTCAATAGCATATTTCCCTTATGAGAAATCTGCTAATAATAATGATATCCATTCAGAACTATTGTATCTAGAAGGCAGCGAGATAAGTGAATGGGAATGAAGGGTAGAGGGCGTGGCAATCAACTGGTGAGTGGCTGGCGTGTGCTCGGCAATTAATCTTTGCCTCCAGACAAGAGGGTTCAATGAGGCTCACGGATAAGAGGCACACGCCCTCCCTGTCTCCTTCAGCTCAAGACCAAAGATATATTTATACTATATATATATATATATATATATATATATATATATATATATATATATATGTGTGTGTGTGTGTGTGTGTGTGTGTGTGTGTGTGTGTGTGTGTGTGTGTGTGTGTGTGTGTGTGTGTGTAGATACATATTATTTTCATAGTTCAATGGCAATTGTCCATATTTCTTTCACCGTAAACTTTATTCACAATTACCCTACACGTTTCGTGGCCACAAAACAGATAATTTCTTTAAATGAATTAATTTCAGTTTGAAACACCAACCAATGTATTGATTAGCATAGCTTTCATTGCGCATTGGTATATACGAGCTGCGTAAGCCAAACAGACTTCCTATGTGTTGTAAATGCAGTCCAGTGAGGCCATCTAAAGCTGTTTATTTCATCAATTAAAATAACAAGCATAGTTTAAAATAAATAAAGTTATTCAACTAATTAAAACCCCCGAAGGAAACGGTTGCTAAATAACAAGAGGAAGGGTTTCTTCGAAATCCAGATGTCACCTGCCTTATCCTCACTAACTCTTCCTTTTAATTAGCAGGGTAGTTTTAATTGTTTTAAATTATAATGGTTATTTTCATTTTCTTGAATTGTTCTCGTTTTTATTCAGTGTTTTAATTATAGCAATATATATATATATATATATATATATATATATATATATATATATATATATATATATATATATATATTATCTGAGGTCGGTGTGATTAAACTGAAACTAGTTGTAAATGAGTAATTTACCCGGAAACAGGTCCTCCAAGTATTTGAATAAAATAAATAAAAAATATGATAAAATTAACTCCCTTCATACTCATGTGATGTCAACTAATGAATGAATGACTGACAAGATTATATATAAGGGAAAAAATTAAAGGAGTATCACAGATAAATAATCAATATGGCAGTCTCTTCGCAGAATATATGTCATGGTTGTTTGAGCCATTATAGGTTAGGAAAAATAAATTCTTCAATTCATTCCCATTTGACCATTTATTTAATAACCGTCGGGTGTCGAGTGTCCACCCTTCTTCTCAAGGCCTTTCTTCTCAAGCCCCACTGATTAATAAGCCAGAACTAAAGCTAATTATTTAGGACAATTGATCCTAAACTCCTAGCTGTCAGTAAGCAGTTAGCTAACAATATCTAACGGATTGGAAGCCAAAGGGCAGGGAATTTGTCAGGAGCAGAAAGGAAGGGACTAGGGCCTTTATGGCCTGAGGGCAGGGCTTGTTTAACCTAGACCAAGGTAAATACTGGCAGCCACCTTACAAATTGTGCCTTCCAGACATCTACTCTATATATATATATATCCTAGTTATTCATACAGTCCTCGCCATATACCAAAAAGAAAATAAGGTATTATGTCAGTAAATATTTTATAAGATGACACGGATAGTGGAGCAGAGTAAATAGAACTAAATTATAACGAACATACCGATGAAACATAAACAGCAGTCGACGTCATCGGGGATAACTAAAAGGTAACTAAGCGCATTTCCCTCGAATTTGCATTTATTTCAATACGTAAACGTTCCATGTAAACAATATTTAGTATTTAGGCTTCAAATAAAGTGCTGCAAAATATAACAGCTTATTAATATGCAATGAGTAGGAGTGGGAGTTTACTGAAGGCCGAAAACTAAAAAAATGCAAATATATCGGTTAATAACCAAGATAGACAAAAGAACGTTATATTTTCAAAATTGGTTCTATACAATTTTTCGATCCGACGCATAATAACGGAGATATAAGAATTTTCAAAATTCCCCCTCCTACCACATGTGGGTGAAGAAAGATCCCCATTTCAGGAGGCGAAAGGTGTAGTATTTCGGAATATTATTTATTTTCAACCAGTTTCACCACATTAGTGGCATCATCAGCCCTTTTCGTTAAAACGACAACCAAAAGATAAGCGCTTCAAAATTAGTAAGTAATATGACAGCTGTTAATATTACAATATTATAATGTACTCCTCATTCTCTGTAATTTCTCCTCATTCGGTTTCCGTTTTATTAATTTATTTATTAACGGCCACTTTTTGCAGCTTAGGCTAATTGGGACGGGTTATCTACAGGTTACCACTCTTTTATAGCCAGGGTGGGACTAAGGAGTTTATTTAATGAGTTCCGTCACTAAATAAATTCCTCTGCCCAGGCGGGAATCGAACTCGCCAGTCAAGGTTGACCATGTGAGATTAAGGTCAACGCTTTAACTCGCACGGCTAAGCTGAGCCCCATTTTTCGTTTTAGGAAATAATCCTGAAGATGCTACTGATCTGGTAAAACCGGTTGAAAAGAAATTATATGAACGTTACGCAGGAAACGGCATTTTTCTAATCCTGGAACTTCTGTAGGATAATATATTAGATTTTAAATCCCCAAAAAATATTTCTGGAAATAAGATTTTCACGAGAAAAGGGGTGATAAACTGAAAGATTAGTTTCACATTCACTTTGAGAATTAATGGACACGAAAACGTGTCAAATTAGTAATTGTTTTTCTTTTAAGCATAAAAAAAATAATCATTAAATAATGACATCAGACTTATAAGAAATGTCTATTTATTCATTAAAAAATTCTTGATGGCAAGAGGAAAACTCAGTTCCATTACTATAATGACGACAAATTAATTCCCTTTACAAATCACCTTTAGTGTCAAATGATGAAATGCACTGAAAAATCAAAAGGTCCGGGCTTTGAATAGGAAACTTACATGTTTATGGCATAGGGCTTCGAGTTTTTTAGACTATTGCATAAGGATTATTTTCTGGCTGCCTTCATGATAATATCATAATATAAGATCATAAAACAAAAAAAAAACAAGGAAAGCGACTTATATAATACGAACAAGGCATGTAATTGTTTTTTTTTTTTTTTTACAACAAAGAGTAATTAATACTTACTTAAAAAGGCTAGTTGGCTAAAGGGTTTTTTTTTGGGGGGGGGATAAGATGTGGGTACTAACTTCCTTCTAATCAATTAAATAAATAAAAAGTTTTACTCCACTTCCTTTAATCCTGTAATAGACAATATACCTGAAACTACGGACACGGACATCATAATTTGCACTGACTCTCCTAGCTCATTACATTCATTAAACAACATATATATTTTCACATCCACTCATCTCGTACATATTACACAAAATCCAGGCATTAAACAAAAGAATAACTATGTACTGGTTACCCGGACATACAAACATTAGGCAATGTACACAAGTAGGCGAACTCGCCAAGTCAGCTACTCAAAAAAGAACTCACGACAACAAATATTGTACACACAAAGATATTCAAGCCCAAGCAAAACATGTGATACTCAATTCATGGCAGAAATCTTGTTTTGCCACAATTGATAACAAACTTCGAGAACTGAAACATATAGGCCAATTAGAAGAGAAGAAGTAGTTTTAACGAGGTTAAGAATTGGCCATTCACGACAGGCTGACACTTACTGGAGAAAAGGAACTCTACTGTCAACACTGTAACTGTAGACTTACTATAAAACATATACTTACTGACCGCTATCTAAAGACTCACATATATCTTGCATACACTTTGACTGAATTACTACATGACCGTAGCCAGTATATAGACCGCGAATAACCCTACTTGAAACATAACAACATTTTCAAAAAATTATAATGTAGGAGAACACTGACAAAATTTGCAGAAATGAACATACTTACGTAAATATAATAAAGTGATTATAGGAATTTAACTGATTCGTCGCTAAATCGCCCCAGTGGCGAAATGCGATTACTGCAAGAATAAATAATAACTTCAAAATTTTTTTAACTTAATAGTCATATAGTTATTTCCTAAAAATGGCATAGAACATAATTTGTAGTCGGTTCATGATAAACCAAAAAGGTTTATGCAAATCTTTCATAACTCTGTTAGGTGAAATACGTTTTTATTTTATTTTTGCCTTCCTAGGACTCTCTTCCGCAACGTCTAAGTGAATTTCGATGAAAGGGAATGACAACTAGGGGTTACCACAATCCTAAATATGAAATTTCAACATTCTAAGGGTAGTAAATTCTGAGTTACGGGAGGTACGCGTACAGACGTATGCATCTAAGTGTCTCTGTGTCTGCCAGTCACCTTGTGATCAGCGTTTTGTACAGTTTTGAAAAATTCTGTCAAGGAATCAATCTCAATAGCATTTTGTACACAAAAGGGAATTCACAAGAAGTTTTCAGAAGCAAGGCTTCAGCCCAAGTAATCTTCAAGTCTTTACGTAGATGACCCGTTAGTAAAATTATCAGTCATCGAAGGAATATGTAGGATCATTGAGTTTTCTACTGAATAGCTAGCAGAATATTAGCTGAACCCCTTTTCTCAGAGCTCTCCTAAAATAGAAGGGAAGGCGGAGGGGAGGGGCAGAAAGGAGATTGCCAATTACATGCACCTGTTCAGATATTGCAACTATTTCACTAAATAACCTCGAGCATTTCCAAGCCTTCCCAATTTTCCTCTATTACTTCTTTAGGAGAATAAAGGGGTTAAATAAAACGCACGGAAGAGTGCGTGAAAAGAATCCTACACGAGCGGTGAATAGATATAGCACAAAAGAAGAGGAGAGCGGGAGGCGTTTTCATTCATGGCTGAGCTCGAGTAATGAAGGGATCCAATCGTTTGCATCTCATCTTTGAAGTGCACTCATTTCCACGCGCTTTAATCTCATATTTGTATAATCTGCTTTTTCTCTACGCATTTCCAAACATTCCATACAATTATGCTTTTAACATAATAGAAAATAAAATATTCTTTTATCTTTGTTCAGGAAAAATAGATTCCTTATCTGCCAGTATATAGATTTGGGCTCATTTTGATTATTTGTACCTTTATGTAAGTACTTGGGCCGCTGTGATCATCTTAGACCCTTCATTGAGGGTTGGAGCTAGAATCCATAAATTTCTCTATCCCAAGATTTAACAGAATCTCTCAGTCTTCAATGTTCGGATCAGGTACTTCTCCTCATGCCATTTTGTGGACTACAGTAAGTTCTTGTTTCACCATCACACAATCATGGTTCCATGAAGCTTTTCCAAGGCCCCAATAATTTCCTGCTTAACTTTCTTTTCGGTCTCTTTGTGCAGTTTCGTAAAACGGAACTCAATATGCAATAAACATCTGGTACCGATGATATTTCTACCCTGCATATTCATTTTCATACTATTCCTCCCTAGTACTATCCCCATTCCCCTACTTGCTAGAGGGTGCTAAAAGTATATTAACCATAAATATGGGTATCTACTCCAACTTCAATGTTTATTCTTTCTTGAACCACTGGCATTGCGTTAATCATAAAACGATGGAGCTTCTTGAAAATTTAAATAAATTTGTAGTGCATATAATTTGTTTTTTTTTTAAAGGAAAACTATACACTAAGCTGTGTGACTTGTCGTTGACGAAATAGGAAGATGGGATACACAAAATCATCTCGTCTAATTCAAAGATAAGACAAATTTTCAAGGAGCAGTAAAAAAAGTCCGTTACGCAGAGGCAGCGTAAACTAAGCAGATTTCCCACGTGAAGTTTTACAATAGAGAAATCTGCCTAATAACAGCTGTAGTAGTAAGAAACCTCTAAACCTATTCACGAGGGACGAATAGTTACGAAAACGGCCGCCAGAGCTCACGGCGGAAAGTCCGAACAGCCACTGCTGCCGAGCACATGCAGAATACAAATGCAAATATCTCAGTTAATATTCAAGATAGAGAATAAATTTTTAGAACAATATTTATAGTAAATTTAATTTGCAATAAGATTGATTCTGTAATATTTTTCGATCCGACGTATAGTAACGAAGATATGCCGAATTTTCAAAAAATCCTCCCCTCTAACCCCCCCCCTCCCACTGGTCCGATTTCAGCCTTTAACGAACTTGATCTTTCTATTTACATAAAACGACTAAATATCGGAAATCTGCTAATACTGCAATTCATTTGTTTTACATGAGGTATAAGTATTTGGATAATTTATAATTAGAATTGCTGTTATCCCGTAACTTATTGATATAATAGATTCCCGTTGAAATATAAATTTTGCAAAACGGAATTAGTAAATAATCCATTTATTATCTTCAATCAATATATATTTATCATATTTATAGTTTTGAAGCGTGAAATGTCTGTTGCACGAAAATTGACGAATTTATTATCGTTCTTGGGATAAAAAAAAAATCTGTATTCCCATCAAAATAAAACGATCTTGGGAAACATTGTTTGTTCAGGCATTCGATGTAATACCATAGGAGAATTTATGAGGTAAAGTATCAAATCGCTCTTATAAACAATACTCATTCGCTTAATAAATATACAAAAAATACCCCAAAAACAATGCAGGCATTTCAAGAAACAAAGCATTCGGCTTCCGAAAGGGGGCTTACCAAATTTCAAAACTTATAAGTGTAAATAAATATTTAGGATCGAGATTGTTATTTGAAACACAATTCGTTCTTTACATTCTGTCGACAAAACCAATGCTGGCAAAGATATCAATGGGCATGTACCTCCTAGCCCTATAGCCTATGTTGTACCTTGGGATAATTGACTCACTAATATAAAAAATCATAGAAATCTTCCGAACCGCTTTAGAGTGATTGAGTAACAAACGGGCAGACACTTTCGACGATTTTCAATTTTGAAGCCATTGGTCTTAGAATGGTCTGAAGTGTAAATAAAAAACATTGTTCCTTTCGATTTTAATAGAAAAACAGACAATCTTTAAGAGTTTTATTTATATAGAAGATATAGATGTAAAAATGACGGGTAAATTTGCCATTACAAACGCCAGAAACTATGTAAGATAATTTTCTACGATGAGATCTAACCTCATAAGATTTTTAGAGAATAAATGAATTGAGTATGATGTCCTCATCAATAATTATGTACATGACATTGGAAAAAAGTGCATAGAATGCTAAAGCAAGTTCCATAAGATGGGATGCCATTATTCGAATTGCACGCAGGTCAGCGACACTGCAATAGCTCTGGCCCTGGAAATAATGCAGGCTTATTTATGTTTGGGGCCAACTGACAGATGCCAAAGATATAACGGGACAGTTTGGCTTGCCTGTCCCCTACCGGTGTCATCTTTCTGTAAAATAAGAAACTACGTCAACATATTTCTAAGTATTTCTTTTTTGTCTCTAAACATGTCAAATAACTTCATTTAGAGTTAGTTTCATTTGCAGTTTACTAATTGAAACGGCAACTGACGTTAATCATTATTTGTAACTCCAATTAATATTACATCTAGGAAATCATTGACCAATAAAAAACATAAAAAATTGTAAAATTTATTTTAATACGACCTGTTTACGTTAAAAAAAATTCTCCACATACTATTAAATAATACGTAATTTATTAAGAATATGGATTTATATTAAATTATAATAAGCCGGCTAACGCTATAATATTTTCTACCAAATAAGGGCCTTTTTTTAAGATTCTGAATTGTTAATATCACGTCATGGCATATTTGTCTTCATATACCAATAATTATGAAAAAAATAACCTCAAAGATATTTTGTAGTTCATGCTGCATTATATAGGAGTGGGTGGCTTAATTTAAGAATGAGCGTTTTCATACATAAGACAAAGAATCATTATTTTAACGATCAATGTTTACAAAATGGAATACAGATAACGCCTATAATTAAAATTAAATTTATAAAGTCATTATTTTATAAATGAAAATGAAGTATTAACATATAAACATTACACTTTTTCAACAACTTAAAACACGATATAAAGAAAATTCATACTTTCAAGCTAGTTTAAGAACTGGATATAAAAACCCTTTAAGAAATTTCTAATATATACCCAATAGAGTAAGTATAGTATAGTAAGTCCCAGAGGAACACAAAAAATATTTGTTTAAAAGAGACAAAAGTATATAACATTTATTGATCTAAGTTAAGGTTAGAAGAGAAAAATTCAATTTAATCTATGATCATATAGCTCGTGAATAGGCAAACATCACAGTCAAAGAAAAAAAAGGTCACCAAAAAACCAAGAAAATCACAAGGTCACAAGGAAATCAGTTTCCTCTGAACAGTCGAGTCAATGAGTAACCATGCACAGGTGGCGCACTTCAACAGGATTTTATAACTATATAGCTAGTTGTCACTGGAGTTAGACTTCAGATTTCCGTCTGGAAGGAGAATGGAGAGAACAGAACATGGTAATTGTATTCAAACCTTGAGATGCATCTAGTTGGAACTTCAGTGGCCCGGCATGAACAAGAAAACATTATTTCATCAGCAATAGGGCCAATTTTCATGAAAATATGGAAGTCATTTTATCAATGTCAATTCCAAAATCAAATTTTAATATAACCAATATGAGCTCTTTGGTTCCTACAACACAAGTGAGTCATGAATAAGAAGTTGATCCTGCCCAGTTACAAGAGAATTCAAACTAGGGCACCGCACAAATAATAGACATCTAAAACCCTGAATATTTCAAGAGCTTATTTTTTTTTTATTAATTTTAAACTGTAAAAATGTAAATGTATCAACAGAATACATAAAATATTACTCTTCTCTGTCATTAATAACAATAAAAAAATATAAATGTTGTTCTATACATGTTTTGTCTATTGAGTATTAACCGGGATATTTGTATTTGCTAGTTACCTATACTCATCATATATTAACAATAAGTTGATATATAATGAATTCTCTTAATCTTAACTTAAAAACAAAAATGTAAATATTTTCCATGTGTTGTCATCAATAAACATTATATTTCCTACAGAAAATAATAACTTGATCGATACCATACTCAACATTTGAACGAGCCTCAAGACAAAACAAGTCCGTCACGCAGGGGCTGCGTAAACTAAGCAGATTTCCCACGCGAAGGTTTACAATAGATAAATATACATACAGGTAACACAACCGTGAATGCTCAGTAAATGTACAATACACGGCTGAATTGTAAACAAACAGGCAAGCCAACCTCGTAGCGCTGCATAGATAGACAGGAAAGACAAACAATTAATGAAATATATCTGAATATAACATATTAATTTTATAAAAACAATTTAATAAAGCTAGTGCAGTAATTTGTAATGGATCAGAATCATTTTTATCTCAATCTGTCCAAATTTAGTAATTCAAGAACAAAATAAGGGGGGGGGGTCACAGAACGTAGTTGCTTATACCTCACAAAGTAAAAATTCAATGAAAACAATATTTGGTATTTAGGCTTCAATTAATATCTTTTATTATATAACTGAGCATTGTTCATGTAACACCAGTAGTACTGGGGGTTTACTGAAAGCTAAAAACTGAAAAATGCAAATATCTCGGTTAATTTTCAAGATAGTGAATAAATGCAACATTATTTATAGTGCATTTAATTTTCAATAAGATTGATTCTATACACTTTTTCGATCCAACTTATAGTAACGGAGATATTTCGAATTTTCAAAATTCCCCTAAACCCCCCTCCCCCTGTCTGTTAACGAACTTTGTCTTTCTTTTTACATAAAATGACTAAATATCGAGTTTGGCAACGTTTAAACAGAAATCGCGACTGCTAGAGCGGTAACAGAAATATATATATATATATATATATATATATATATATATATATATATATATATACACGAATGGACCTCATTTTCGTCATCTCCTAGGTAGGATCGACGGACATTTGAAGAAAAAATTCGAAAATTCCGTCATGAGTACAACCTCAATAGCTGATTTCCCTTAAGGGAAATCTGCTAATTTGTTAATGGTCGTAACCGCATTTTTGTTGGGGAGGGGGTGTAATTAAATATCTCCCCTTAAATATCCTTTATTTTGAGTCCTATTGAAAAACTTTTGTTGAGTATTTAATGCCTTAAAATTTGTCTGCCATTCACGATATCTCTTACTTGAGAATTAAGAAAATTATTTTGTATTATTTTATTTTCAGCTATCAGCTAATTCCCACTGGTACTCATGGTTTCACTTTTCAGCAATGGCATCACTAAACTTCTCATGTCCAATTTAAATTTGATGTTACAGCTTCATACGCTAATTATTATTAGCGGGAAAGTAGATAATTTAATTTCAGATGACAACATTGGCGTAGCACTACGGCACGTGGGAAATCTGCTTAGTTTATGCAGCACCTGTTTATGGAGTTAATGGAAGTCAACAAATTGTTGGAATAGTTTTTCAGAAACTCGTAAAAGTGAATGATGTTAAAAATTTGTTTTAACGTCCTTGGAAAACTTTTGTCTTAACGTCATCGGATAACCCTGCGAAGTGGATTCGATTCCCGAGTGGAAAAAAATAGAATTTCTTCAGCAACGGACTCGTTGAATAACATCCCAGCACTGGTAAATAATCATCCAGTCCCGATTGTTAGACCTTCCATGAAGTGAGCGTTAATTTTAAAGGGAAACAAAAATTATATTCAAAAAAATTGGTTGGTTAAAAAGAAATGGAATAAACCTGAATCAAATAAGAATATAAAATTAAAATGGGTTCCTCATAGTTGATAATAAAAATATATGAGAGGTCACAGGGAATTCCAATGGGTGCACCACGGTTTCGTTATTCTACTAAGAATTAATTTATTTTTTTTTATTATTATTTTTTAGAAACTCGCATAAATTTAGGTTATAGGCAAAATGCATATTTTTCCCAACACAAATTCTTGTGAAAATGCCATTTTGGAAGAAGTAATTTAAAATCAAAAGTTTACATTGAACGTTCAACCCCGTGATTCTACATATCCAAATCATATTGTGAATAAATTATATAATGAGAGAATACGTGGTTTTCAGTATGAATATAATGACTAGTAGATAGATAGATAGATATGCTTTATCGCCGTATAAATACAGTGTATCCATGGGTCCAGCCTAATTGTTGTTAAATAGGGATTAGGATTATTCCTGAAGCTGCGTACTTGGTTTAGTTAATTAATTATTGGTTATGGTTGGACTAATCCAATATTAGTAAAATATAAATATATGTTAAATCTCCTTAACTATGAATCACTGTTTTCACTTAATTAATGCAGTGACGTATTTGATTTTATTTCTCTTAATACTCTATATATTTAAAAGTTATATAGCCTAAATTAAACAAAAAAGTGGCCATCGAGCAATAGGAGTACTAGTAGGAAGTTGTTCTTGTCAGACTCAGGATCGGTCACACATACCTGACACATAGACACTTAATGACAAGGACTGATAACCCTATATGCAAATACTGCATCAAGCACCTACCGGTAAAACACATACTGACCGACTGCATTCAACGAGAAAACCTTCACATACCCCACGATATGACAGAACTATTAACTAACAGCAGCCAATATATTCCACAAATTCTAACATATCTAAAACACATTAACAATTACAAAAACCTACAATACAAAATAGAATAGGTCTACAGCATACCTAAAACGATTTAAAAGGGTTAACGTTTATTATATTCTTTAGACAAAGTACAGATATGAGAAAGAATCAGATATTAAAGAAATATTTTCCATAATATAAAAGCACAAATAAGGTAAGCACATGAAGGAATAAATATATCATCCTAATAATGCTAATCACCATCGCTGTGGGCTACAAAAATAAATAAATAGGGGCTCAGGTTAGCCATGTGAGTTAAAGCGTGTACCTTTATGTCACATGGCAAACCTAGAGTGGCGAGTTCGATTCTCGCCTGGGCAAAGGAAATTATTTAGTGACGAAATTCATTAAATAACATCCTAAAATCCCAACCTGGCTAGAAATGGTGGTAACCTGTAGATAACCCGTCCCAATTAGCTTTAGTTGCAAAAAGTGGACGTTAATAAATAATAATAAATAAAAAAAAAGTAAAAATAAATTTAATAGCTTCTAATAATACTTATAACTAATAAACTACATTTAAAAAAATATTTAGTAAATAATCATAAATGTGAACTTTAGTTTTATTTTTGTAGCTAATTGCTCGTATTAGAAAATAAAACGTATTGTTTAAATGGTCAAAGGTTTTAATAATCAAAATATTCTCTAATGATAAGTTTTTCTTCCCATTATGAATATATACCTGAAGGTATTGTTTGCTATAGAGTTCTAATGTTGCGCATTCCACCAGTAAGTGTTTTACACTATTAAAAATAACTCCCTCACACCATTTACACACTCCATCTGCTTTATTTATGAGAACAATATTCATGTTGCATAGTTTTAATTAGTCGTCACTTGAGATTCTTAATTGACTTAATAGTCGTAGCTCAACAAAACATTTTTAGTACTTTTTTGGGTAGGAGAAAGGATAACTAGAGTTACGTCTATAGACACCTTTTGTAAAATATTATTTTAATTTTTAATTAATATTAGTCGATCAAAAAGATTGATAAATTGCTCTTCAACAAAATCAGAATCGGCCAGCTTTTTAACTAGTGATACCCAGTTATAGTCAAAATGCGGCTCCCTGGCAGTGGTCTCGAACATCAATGAGCGAAATCGGTAGAGCTGTCAATTAAAATCGGTACATTAGTTCCTAAAATCGGTATATGACGAAAAAAAAATACAATTTTCAATAAAACTCGTTTATTTAACAAAAAATCCTCTCATTATTATATTATAATAACATAAAAATCAATTTTCAACATAAAAATCAACTGACAACATAAAAATATGAGGTTTAACATAAAAATCTACTTACAGCATAAAAATATAATAACGTAAAAATCAGCGTATCTACTAACTTACATCTAACACACTTATTATATTAATATATCATATTATGGCAATTATTAATTTCCCAACGTCAAGTTAAAGAAAGACAAAAACTGTGAATTTAGAGATTTTGAAAGTTAAACAAGTTGCACACCAAAAACGGATATCGAACAAATTGAATTATTTTTCATAATGTTTCGGATTGTACCAATATTCATTGGCCATAGCTGCAGTCATTTTTAAATTAATTTCTAATTCATAACAATTAGCATCCATGAAAAGTCGTTTTGAATGGAGTAGGCTAGTGATTGACTCAGTAGACAGCCTACTTCTCTGTTTTGTTTTCATAATATTAATTTGAGAAAATATGCGCTCAACATTGGCAGATGAATGGGGGAGTGATAAAATATTAAACATAAAAGTAGTTAACAAGGGAAACATTTGAGTCTCATCGCCACGCTTTAGCAAACTTACTTTATCCAAAATAGTTCTACGTCATCAGAAAATGTTTTCATTTGACCATAATTTCTTAGAATGCGCCACTCTGTATCAATCGCAATAACTCTTCTCATTCCCCGTAACATTAAACATAAATGAAAAGGGTTGCAAACACAAAATTGTGAAATCGGTAGAAAAATCAGGAGAATTTCCATGTATTTTCTGAAATGGTGGAAAAATCATTGCATTTCGGTATTTCGGTAGTACAGAGTCCATTTCGGTAGAAATACCGAAAAATCGGTAGGTTCGGGACCACTGCTTCCTGGCATGCAAAGCTACTTGTTTCCGGAGCACTTTCGAGACAATCTATTTTCTGGCATTCCAGATAATTTCGTACAAAAGTTTAGAATTTCCTTTACAACTGCCATCAAAATTAGTAAGAAACCAGTCTTCATTGGAACTATATATTTTGGGATGATCAGTACATACGATAAAAAAAAAAAATCAAAATTGCTAGTGTTTAAATAAACAAAAACTTAAAGAAAGTCATTTACTTATATATATATATATATATATATATATATATATATATATATATATATATAAATCTTGGTTCAGTGCAGCAACTTCTTTTAGTTAAACAGCAGCCCTTCGGATAAAGGTGCAGTATAAAAAGCGACATCATGACCAGGGCCTTAAACTTGTTATAGGCCTAATGCTGAAAGGTGATAGGGCCCTTGCAATAGTCAGGAGTCATATAGCTAAATCGTAAAGGTCTGAAGGGATTTAAGTGCTTTGATAGCCATAAACGTCAGCATAAAACGGGAAATGTAATAACACAAGAGAGAGCTATCACTCAAAACTCCTTACCGCCTTGCTTTACGATCCAACGACCTTAATTGAAACCACAAACACCTTTAATACAAGCTCCGTCAAAACTAAATCAGAAACGGATTTCCATAATGCCAGGTGCAATATAAAAAAGGTACGTCACAGAGGGCTTCGTAAGCTAAGCAGATTTCCCTCGTGCTGGTATAAGACACTTGTGATCTCTGTTTCTATGTAAATAAAGTCCGTCACGCAGGGGCTGCGTAAACTAAGCAGAGTTCCTCTGTGAAGTTAAGCAATACCGAAATCTGCTTACTGGTAACACAACAACATCGTGAATAAATACAAACGGAAATAAGAAATATTTCATCCAATTTCAATAACCTGCCGACAGGAAGCGTTAGGTTAGAAATGTAATCAAACTGGTCGGCCCGCCTCACCGGAAAGAAAAACAATTACTGAAATATATCAGAATATAACATGTTAATTTTATTGAGACCTATATCTAGTACTTGAATTAATAATGAGACAGAATAATTGTTATCTAAATCAATAAAATTTTAGTAGTCAAAATCCTTAAGATGGGGGAGGGGAGTCACTAGGGCATATTTGCTTGTATCTCGTATAATAAAGGTCTCTTGAATAAAATTTTTGGTATTTAAACTTCCAATAATGTGATTTATTATGTAGCAGAGTATTGTTTACGTAACATGAGTAGAAGTGGCGGTTTGCTGAAAACTGAAAAATGCAAATATCTCGGTTAATATTCAAGATAGAGAATAAACGTATATAACAATATTTATAGTAAATTTAATTTTCAATAAGATCGGTTATATACAGTGTGTCTACCCGATGCAGAATAACGGAGATATTTCGAGTTATTGAAAATCCTCCCCTCTAAACCCACCTCCTCTCCCACTAGTCTGATTTCAGCCATTAACGAACTTGATCTTTCTTTTTACATAAAACGACAAAATATTGAGCTTGGTAACGATAAAGAAATAATTTCGACCGCCAGAGCGGTAACAGAAAAATATATATATATATATATATATATATATATATATATATATATATATATATATATATAGATATATATACAATTTTGAACGTACCTCATTTTCGTCTTCTACAAGGTAGGATCGATGGAAATTTGAAGAAAAGTTATGAAAATCGCGTCATGTGTACAACCTCAAAAGCGGATTTCCCTTAAGGGAAATATGCTACAACCGATGAATAAAAGGGTTGTGGGAAGGGGGTGGGGGGATGAAGGTTGAAAACAAGAAATTGCAAATAACTCGCTTATACTTGAGTTACGACAAAAATGCATAGAACAACAATTGTAGAACAACAATAGCTTAACAGATTGGTTCCATAACATTTTATGATCGCACTCATAATAACGAAAACATTTTGAATTTTCTAAATCCACCCCTCTAAACCATTCCGATTTCAGTCAATAACAAATAAGATCTCGACTGAAACGGCTAAATATCGGCTATGGTATAGATCAAATAAAGATTTTGTTCAGAACGAAAAATCTTAATTCGGCGTTATCACTTGTCGTATTTACAAGTGTCTCACGAAGTAATAGTTCAGTGAAAACCATATTTGGTATTTAACCTAAGAATGAAGTGCTTCATGATATAACAGCCTATGGTTAATATGACATGAGTAGGAGTTTACTGATGTCCGAAAACTAAAATATGGAAATATCTCGGTTATTATTCAATATAGAAAAAACATGGATAAAACACAAATAATAGAACATTACAGCTGTTATAAGATTGATCCTTTAAACTTTTTCGAACTAACGCATAACAACAGAAATATTTAGAATTTTCGGAATTTCCCCATAACACCCCCCCCCTCCCAATGGTCTGATTTTAGCCGTTAACGAACTTGAGCTTCATTTTAAAAAAAAAATGTTTAAATATCGAGTTTGGTAATGATCAAACAAAAGACAAAAATTGAGCCAGGTAGAGCGTTAACTATATATTTATAAAATTGTAATAAATTGTCTGTTGGTAACAGACAAGTATATATATTATTTTAAACGTACTTCATTTTCGTCATCTCTTGAGTAGGATCGATGGTCATTTGAACATTTTTTTCGATAATCCCATCATGAATAATACCTCAATAGTAGGAGTATATACACAATCACTTCTTTATCTGCTAAACGGCATTCCTTATATACACTCGCAACTTACGTGCTCTATAACCAGTCTAAGGTTTGCTATGTCGTGTAAAGTCTGTTATACATAGGAAGGTTAGTCATCCATTTTTCGTTGAGGCATCCATTGTTAAATTCCTTTGGCTCGTGGTTTATTTGCAATATTTACTTTTCTCCTATTGCACCGGTAAGTATTATTTTTTTAAAAAGAATCTTAATTCTAACGAAAATTGGGATAAATAACAAGGATGACTTTAGTATACTAAGTATAAATTTAATAGTAGCACCAGGATGTCACTTTTTTAAATATTTATTTATTAACGTCCACTTATTGCAACTATGGCTATTTGGGGCGGGTTATCTACAGGTTAGCACCTCAGCACCGTTTTATAGCCAGGGTGGGCTTTTCTGAGGTCTTTAATTCAATGAGTTCCTCACAAAATAAATTCCCTAGCCTAATGGCAGGGGGATCTTCCTACGAGGATGCCAAAAGAGCAGTGGAGATTGTTCAATCGAAATGCATATAGCCCGCTAGCAAGCTGAAAATTTTTGCTTATGAAGAAACATGTTTTCCAACTAATTGACTAAAAACAGAAAAGATGAGTTGTCCCAGTTAATTAAGAAAATAATAAACTGTTGGATAGTTGGTGGTAGACTCGAAAAATACTATCAGATAAGTTACAGTCTAAAAGTATATCTAATACAAATGTTCCAGGTGTTAGCAAACATTATAAGTACCTTTGAAGTTAATTCTGGCAGAAGATTGCTAGATAGTTAAATGATGGACTCAGCATTTGGCGTACAAGAAAAATCGATATATAAAATATCGGAAGCTTAACACACATTAGAGCTCTAAAAGTGGCGTAAGAAGTTCAATTTTGTAATTATCGTAGCCCTCAAGCACCAATTTATCGAAATCACTGGTCTCCAGAGATAAACAAATTACTGAAGGAGGGGGTACTTATAATTCGTGTTCCATAGATAAGGTGCATTTCGTAGTAAAGTTATCACGATAAAACATACGCACGCACATATAATGTATCGATGGGATCGAAGAGAGCTTTTTTAATCTAAATGTTATAATGATCCCGAGTTTAGGCCGTGCCATGCCACAATTTCCATAACAAAAATGTTATAAAAAGAAGAACTTTTCTCATATAAACATCCGTCACGCAGGTGCTGCGTAAACTAAGCAGGTTTCCCAAGTGCTGGTATAACAATTGTGATATCATATCCACAACGTATTCTTTGTTTATATGTAAAAAGCCAATGAGTAGAAGGAGGAGGGGGGTTACCGAAGGTAGAAAACAATAAAATACGAATAACTCGCTTAAATCTTGAGTTACCAAAAAAAAACATAGAAGAACAATTGTAGAGAATCAATAGCTTAAAAAGCAGTGGCGGCTAGTAGCTAAAATTAGTGGGGGTGCTACTGCAGAAAATGTTTATCCTTTGTTTTAAAATTGTGTAAAAGGAAACAAACATGTATAAAAAGAAAATGTATTCAAAAACCTGATAAAATCCTAAAAGAACAAAATCAAACATTTTTTACTTACTTTAACTTAAATTTTTAAATTTCAAGCTTAATCTCAAATTTGAAAATGAAATTCATTCTTTTCCACAGCAGTGTTGTTGGAAGTGAAGAGTATTGTGTACTTGGAGAGAGAAAAAGACGGCCAATTCTACACATTTTTTTTGTGTTGAATTTGACGTGTTTTTCTCTCTCCAAGTAAATCCATTCATCTTGTTATAATTTGCGCGAAAAGATCAATAATTTTCTCCTTCATCTCTGGAGGAACGACAGTGCTCTCTCCCCCTTGTGGAGCTTCCTGTGTGCGCATGCGTACGACAGTCAAACACCTTGCTACTGGAACTGTGAAGCTCACAGTTCCATACAAAGATTTTTGTATCTTTTTTCATAAACTGCGGGGTGGTTACTGTATTAAGCTCAAGGATTATATAATATACAAGTATAAAGAAAGAATTAAAGAAAAAAGGCTCATCATATTAAATGTTATAGATAATATCAATTGGAAATTGGGGGTGCTGCAGTTCCACAGTGCCTATACACGAGCCGCCACTGTAAAACAGATCCATTATAAAACAATTTAACGATCCGATTTACAATAAACATAAACGTTTGAATTGTTAATTCCCCCCCCCCTACTCTTTAAACACTCACTATTCCACCCCTAACTTCAGCCAATAGCTAATACGATCTTTAGTGTCGACTGAAACGGCTAAATATCGACTATGGTATAGATAAAATATACATTCATAAGTAAAGAACCAAAACTCTTGTTTAAATGGCAACACAACATGTTTGCGTGTATCTCGCTAAGTAAAAATTCAATGAAATTCATATTTGGTATTTAACCTTGTAATGAAGTGGCTCATAATATAAGAGTTTAATGTTAATATGACATGAGCAGGAGTAGTGGCTTACTGTTAGCCGAAAATAAAGAAATCCATATTCCACGGATAATATTCATGCTACAGAAAATATGTATGGAGCAACATTTATAGAACATTAAATTTACATAAAGATTAGTTATATACACTTTTAGCAGATTTCCCTTAAGGGAAATCAGCTATTGAGGTCGTACTCATGACGCGAGTTTCGAAAAATTTCTTCAAATATCCATCGATCCTACCCAGGAGATGACGAAAATGAGGTCCGTTCAAAATTATATATATATATATATATATATATATATATATATTTGACTGTTAACGCTCTAGCAGTCTCTATTTTATTTTGATCATTGACAAACTCGGAATTTAACCGTTTTATGTAAAAAGGAAGATCAAGTTCGTTAATGGCTGAAATCGAACCAGTGGGAGGGGGGGGGGTTTAGACAGGGGATTTTCGGAAAGTTCAAAATATCTCCATTATTATGCGTCGGATCGAAAAATTGTATAGAATCAATCTTATTGCAAATTAAATTTACTATAAACATTGTTCTATACATTTATTCTGTATCTTGAATATTAACCGAGATATTTGCATTTGTATTCTGCATTGGTCGGCAGGAGTGAGCTGTTTGGTACTTTCCGAAGAGAGCTCTGGCGGCCGTTTTCGTAACTATTCGTCCTTCGTGTATAAGTTTAGTGATCCCTTACTACATACTACACTTCACGTGGGAAATCTTCTTAGTTTACGCAGCCCCTGCGTGACGGACTTTTTTATATTCGGGTTATGAGTATGTACTCTATAGCTGGTTTCGCTTGAGGAAAATGTGCTAAAGCTGCACTTCTCCCACAAACTGAACTTATAAGGTAGGGCTCAAATAACAATGCAAATTTTTCGAATATAATTTTATTAAATTGTCTGAAATACCCTGGTTCGTGGCAAATAAAAACCAAATAAAGACAAATGGCAAGAGAAAGAAAATATAAATAGTTAAATGGCAGAAGAATCCGGGGAAACAATCCTGGGGCTAGAAAAGCCAATGAGATTAGAGGCAATGTAGTCGTCACACGCCAAAGAGGCATTTATCATGACCACTTCTCAGTCTAATTCCCATACCTCGCCATTCCGAATTTATTAGAATTTAACACGTCCAGAAGAGGGAAAAGAATCTAATTTACAAAGTGTGCATTTGAAGACTTAAAAAAGTCCTCACGCACCCGGCTGCGTAAACTAAGCAGATTTCTCACGTGCAGGCATGGCAAACGTCTAATCTCATCTCACCATATATTCTCTATTTCTAAGTAAACACCCGGAGAGTAGATGTGGGAGTTTAAAGAAGGCTGAACACATGAAAGTGGGAATAACTCTCTCAATATATGAATAACGAATAAATGTAAAGAGTTACAATTGTAAAGCATCAATATATATATATATATATATATATATATATATATATATATATATATATATATATATATATACTAGCTCAGATACCCGGCTTCGCGCGGGAATTCATTTGAGGCTGAATGGTGATGGTATATTTTTGGCAAGGCTTTACTTTGCACAATATTTTGACATTTACCCGTTCCAGTGTTTAGGGTTAATACCCGTTGTTGGCATTTGTTAATAATAAAATTATTTTTTTATGTAAGACTTCACTGTCCTTCATATTGTCATATTTCCCGTCTCCTGTGCATTATGCATAGATTTGAATTATTAAGGAGAAAATATTGACATACATTTGAATTAATTTTTTCAGGTGAGGTACATGGTAGTTCATATTGAAAAGAAGTGTTGAGCAAATTTCTCTAAATAACAAAATAAAACAACTTTTGTTATGTGCATACGTGGGTGAATCAAATATAAACGAGACTTTTTTTTTTAAATTTATTTTAATTTTAAACGCAAAAAATAATATAGCTTATTTTTCTACATAATCCCCTGACTTGGAAACACATTTTTCCCAGAGGATATGTAGCTTTCCAATTCCTTCCATGTAGAAAGATGCAGGTCGTGTCTGCAGCCAATTGCGCAATAGGCTTCAACCTCACCATCACTGTCGAATCTTTGGCCTCCTAAAGCTTCCTTGAGAGGGCCAAACACATGAAAGTCACAGGGTGACAGGTCTGGACTGTAAGGAGGGTGTTCCAGTGTCTCCCACCCCAGTTGCTCCAATTTTTCCCTAGTCATGGCTGCTGTATGGGGGCGAGCATTGTCATGGAGAAGAACCACTTCTCTGATCGGTACGTCTCGTCTTTTGCGGCGATATGCAAGTCGGACGTCACTGAAAATGTCGCAGTAGTAGGCTGCATTAATTATCCTGCGCTCATGCAAAAAATTGAGGTACAGCAAACCACGCTGGTCAAAAAAAAACGGTAGCCAAAACCTTGCTTGCTGACAATCGTGACTTGGCTTTCACTGGTCCAGGTTCTCCTTGTTTTCTCCACTCCATACTCGCTTGTTTAGACTCTGGGGTGTAGTGGTGCACCCAAGTTCTGGCTCGCGAAAGTGTCTTTTCCCCCGAACTGTGCAGTCAATCTCCTCAAGATTCCGGCCGGTTTTACGCCTTCTGCGGCGAGATACTTAATTACGACACGTTGCGCAGTCGACGGGGGTACCTCTTCCTCCGACATCGTCACGGTGGACACCGAGACGATCGAGGTGGCGAGATCACGTGCTTCCCCTACTCCTGACTAACCTACCCAACAACAAAAAAGGCGGGAACGTTCTCCCACCACTACTGTGCCCGAAAGACGAAAAGTCTCGTTTATATTTGATTCACCCTAGTATTTGCCGAAACCCCAATAGGAAATCATTATTATTAATTTCAGGCCTCCCTTATAACCCCCACTCCTGCCCGTCCCTAGAAATGTTAGTATGGCTTATTATAAGGAAATCGTTAGTATTAATTCACATAGCGAGTTTGGTTTAGTTCGGTTGAGTCTTTTGTGCCAAATAAAATTGTGGACTCCCGCTATAGTTTTTAGCGTATAACTCATTTATCCTTCCGTATACGGCAAAAGTGCATATAACAAAAGTTACTCTAAATTACAAAATAAACAAATTTTGTTATGTGCATATTTGCTGAAAAAGCAATAGGAAACGAAATATCGCTATTTTTAATTTGAGACCTCCCTTATAACCCCCACTCCTACCCGTCCCTAGAAATGTTAGTATGGCTTATTATAAGGAAATCGTTAGTATTAATTCACATAGCGAGTTTGGTTTCGTTCAGTTGAGTCTTTTGTGCCAAATAATATTGTTGACTCCCACTATACTTTTTAGCGTATAGCGCATTTACACTTCGATATACGACGAATGAGTATATGATAAACGTTACTCTAAATAAGCAAATAAACAACTTTTGTTATGTGCATATTTGCTGAAAAAGCAATAGGAAACGAAATATCGCTATTTTTAATTTCAGGCCTACCTTATAACCCCCACTCCTGTTTGTCTTAGAGAATATTAATATAGCCTAAAGTCTAAGTTGGGCTAGTAGTAATATACATACCAAGTTTCATAAAACTCGGTTCAGTCGTTTATGCGTGAAAAGGTAACAAACAATCAAACAAACAGACACGAAAGGAACAAAATGTAGTTATGGTGTCTATGACATGTGAAACCAAAAGTTATCGTGAAATTTCGCGAAAAAAATCAATGTACAGACATGGTTACAATTATATATATATATATATATATATATATATATATATTATATATATATAGATATATAGATATAACATGATTAGTGTTATTAAATTGTTCGGTCCAACCTTAATAAAAGAGAGATTTTGAAATGTTGCATCCCGTCTATCCCCCCTCCTATTTCTGGCGGTAATTCAGCCATTAATGAATACTTGTTAGCAAAGAATGAACAAACAAATATTTTAGAGCACCTTTAGCTTAACAAGATTGGTTTTGTAACATTTTGCGATACGACTAATAATAACGGCGATATTTTGAATTTTCTAATTTTCTAATTTCTCCCCTTTAACACGCCTCCCCTATTCCACCCCTCATTTCAGTAATAGTAATACGATCATTAGTGCGTAATGAAACAATCGAATATCAAATATGTTAAAGAAAAAAAAAATATTCCATTCATGGCTTCAAAATCTTAATTGATGACCTAATCGCACTATTTGCATGTAAACAATATTCGTAATTGAAGCTTGGAATGAAGTGGTTTAATAAAACCAATAACAACATGCATATTACCCCTCTAATATTCGGATCCTCCTGTCTCTGAATAACCCTAGAATTATAATAATACAAAGTAATAATTTAAAGAATTTGTTAATTTTAAAAATTCTAAAAACGTGTGCTCAAGATTCAAATAATTGGTGACCACTTATTGAAATTAACCAAGAAAAAGTAATAACTAAAATATGGAACACGAAGAAACAAAAAAAAGTCCGTCACGCAGGGGCTGCGTAAATTAAGCAGATTTCCCATGTGAAGTTTTACAATAGAGAAATCTGCATATTGGTAACACAATACCACCGTATTTAAATACAACCGGTAATGAGAAATCTTTCAGTTAATTAAAATAAATTCCCAACTGAAACAGCTTCTGAATTGTAAGAATAATTTATATTTTAATAACTCAAATTCTAGTAGTCCAAGAACTAAAGAAGGGAGGGGAGGACGTATGAACAGAACGTATTTGCATAAATCTCACAAAGTAAAGAAGGTAAGGTAAGGTTAGAAACGACAGAAAAGATTAGAAGAAGCTTCCACCTGAGTACTGGCGGAAATGGCCGGCCTAATCCGAACTATAACCCGACCACAGACTTCATAAAAATGCAAATATCTCGGTTAATATTCAAGATAGAGAATAAATGTATATAACAATATTTATAGTAAATTTAATGTGCAAGAAGGTTGATTCTGTACATTTTTACGATCCGACTTATAGTTACGGAGATATTCCGAATTTACGAAAATCCTCTCCTCTAAACCCCCCCTCCCACTGGTCCGATTTCAGCCGTTAACGAACTTGATCTTTCTTTTTACATAAAACGACTAAATATCGAGTTTGGTACCAATCAAACAAAAATTGCGACCGCTAGAGCGGTAACTGACAAATATATAGATAGATAGATCTAAGATATATATATATATATATATATATATATATATATATATATATATATATATATATACAGTTTTGAACTTCATTTTCGTCATCTACTAGGTAGGATCGATGGACATTTGAAGAAAAACTTCGAAAATTCCGTCAAGAGTACAACCTCAATAGCTGATTTCCCTGCTAAAAAAAGGTATTCTAAAGGCTAAATAAAAGATGTAATGAATGAATAGAGGAACCAACTAAGAAAACAAGAAGCTTATGCAAACACTAAACAACATTAAACAAAGAGAAAGTTACAATTAATTAATAAATAATAACTTACGCATTGAGTCGGAATAAAAGAGTAATAATTTAATAGAATTTCATTTCATCAACAGGCATATTATCACTGATTAAAAATAAAATATTGAGATTGTGAGTGTGAATCTGTATATTTATATATATATATATATATATATATATATATATATATATATATATACATACATACATATAGTATGTAACAAATGTGATGTAGTTTACGGGAGTTATTCTTTAAAAATTATTTCAAATATAAAGGACTGTTTTTAAAATGTACACGAGTTACGAAATAAACATACAACTAGAATGATTAGGTATACAATAATATAATGGAAGATTAAGCACATTTTTTTGATCTGGATTCACACATTTATTTGATTATGCACTTATTACTTCAACCCATCAAAGTATTTCGTTCAATATACGCCAGAAAAATCTGGATTCATTCACATTAATTGAACTAAAATTAAGTTATGTCTTAATGCTTAGAACAAGTTTAGTAGAAAAGAACTTCTTCAACTTGGTATTTCAGGGGCTCAAACTAAAACTTTTCAAAGGCTACAAATTTTTGCATGCACACCTGCGACTCTATTCTAACTTTCCCCCCCCCCCCCCAAGAAGAATTTATTATGCCTCCCCCCCCAAAAAAAAAGTTTTACTGGGAAACATAGAAGAGTTAAATAAATCTAGCTATCTAACTTACGACGCTATTTTGAATTAAAATAGCACAAGAGAATATAAATGAATGTTCTATAAAAAAGAGGCTTATCTATGGAAGTTAAGGCAAATGTTTTAATTCACTTTGTAAACTTGGAATTGTGGCTTCGATTCCCATCTGGGTAATAGGATTAAATAAAATAAAATTTCACACTCGCTAGAAAAAGGTGTAACCAGTCACAACTACCGGTACTGCCATGGAACTGTCACATACTGGAATAGTAGAAATTAATCCTAATAAAAACGGTCCACAGGCGAGTGAAATTTGGACTCTAACAGAGGCCGATAGGAGCAGATACTCTGGGAAAGGAGAGCACTAAGAAAGCTGCTACATGTATCAGATTGCGTTGCTAGGGAATATAGAATGGACGGAGTGCTAAAAGGTACCCAAGACCTCCAGGAAAATGTAGGAAAAGAGGCATTGGCTTGGAGTAGGGCTTTCAGAAACTCGTCTTACGTAACTGGAAAAGCCTTGCTGTCAAATGTCCTACGATGATTGGTGATTCATTTGGCTAATTGTTAATGTTTCTTGAAGAAAAGGATCCGAGCTTTATTTATTTTGAAATTTTATTAGCAATTTTAAATATTTAATTTGTATATGCAAATATTATATAGATATTAAAGACAGAACGGGTACAATTTGTAATGGTAACGGAGAATCGATTGTTTGGTGATCGATATCAATGCTGATCGACATGGCACTTGGTTGTTGTCATAGAAGCTGTAGAGCATTCTCTGGCATTTGGGAGATATTAGAGATGTGACTGGACCAATCTTGGAGGCCTACACATATTAGCTGTGGTTAGTCTGTAATACAAACCATCTTGGTGCAGTAGTTTATGGAGCTGATCTCATATTATGAAAGTCGACAAATCAGTCACGTAAGTACCACCTTTTAATCGTCTTTCCCATCCCTAACGTTTGTTCACGTTAAAATTTTATAGCTTTTGCCCAAATCCTCGCCTTTACAGATACGCTCACATAAACATTAGACATTTTGTTGGGAGATAAAACGTTTAGATATTCCACATTTGGGTATATGTTCCTATTTACTTGGTGTAAGTATTTCTCCCCTAGAATTATCCAATGATATTGGCAGAGATACCTAAATTATCATTGATTGTTGTGCCTAGAAATAAGGAAATAAAACTATTTTGCAATCCCCAGTTTTGAACCTGGAGTTCATACTACCGAGTTCAAAGTCCTTCCGCCCAGCCCATTCAAATAGATGCTACTAATTTATGTATAAAGTTCGTCGTATATTAAACCCGAAAGTGCTCCATTATATCGCAATCCATTAAAAAACGATGAAAAGAAAATACATTTTCTAGTGAAGGTAAGGATCATACCCAGGAGAGCGTCGCGTGATATGAATAAATATGAAGAAAAGGTATATCACGCAAAACATTCCACTTTTAATACCAGCCTCCAGCTTGAACTAACCATTCGTTTGGCAACATTATAATGAACATTTCGTGAAAATTCAAATGCCATGCTCTTGAATACAAAATTATAATTTTTTTCCCAAATGTTGGGACATTATTCTCAGCTAAAGTATTTTAAATATTTCAGAATTGAACAAATGTTTTACATTCCTTGGAAGCGAATTGGCATGCAAGAAAAGACTTTAAAGAGAAGAATAGATGATACGTCAAATATGTAGATCAGAAGAAAAGACCGCTTTTACCTAAAAATTGTTTAAAGAAAATTAGTGATAATCTTTGAAAATTTAACGGATTAGTAACTTCGGAAACTCTTGCTGTTATCTTCAAGCCCAAACTAATAAGCAAGATACAATGAAGAACGAAACATTAAGAAAAGAACAAAGCACATACTGATCAATATTTTATACTCGCCCAACCACATTAATAAAATATAGTTAGTTGATTTTGTACCATCATCTTCATCTTTTCGGGTTTTGTTTGCTTTTTTCTCTGTTTCCAGTAAAATGGGCATGACCAGAAGCATGGTCAACCGATTGAACAAGGCTCAGTATATAAATAAACATTTCAAAAGAAAGATGGCATTCAATGATTAAAATTAGGTTTGAAGCGTACTGTATTGGGACAACTGAAACAATACGAGCTAGCAGTTTTCAATAAATCAAGAGCATGGATATCAAGTCGTTATGAGGAAAATGCACCTTCCCAAAGCAATGCTTAGATTTTCAGATACTTTTCGACAGCGGGTATTGAAGTGGATACATTTTTTGGGAAACACTGATTAAATATTTCTGAGGAACACTTTATGCATGTAACAAAAAAACGTGTTAGGGTTAGTAATACATTATTCTATGACTGACGTGACAATGCCTTTAAAAAATGGCAGGACACAATGTTTTGTTTTTTTTTATATGAAATTACTCGATTTACTTATATTTTGAAGCCACTTCAATTTGTGTCATTACCCGCGGCTCTTCTATTTCATTGTAAAAACGTTGAAATAGGGTTTTCGATTCTTCATTGTCTTAAAGGAATTCTTTAAGTATCTTATTAAACAGTTAATATCATTGTACATGACAACCAGGTAAAGGTCTCCAAATTATGCTCTCTGCTAAAGGAATAGTTTGAAGTAACACTACACAAATTGTAGAATATTAGCAGATTTCCCTTAAGGGAAATCAGCTATTGAGGTCGTACTCATGACGCGATTTTCGAAAAATTTCTTCAAATGTCCATCGATCCTACCCAGGAGATGACGAAAATATATATATTTGTCTGTTAACACTCTAGCGGTCGCAATTTTTGTTTAAACGTCACCAAACTCAGTATTTAATCGTTATATGTAAAAAGGAAGATCAACTTCGTTAACAGCAGAAATTGGACCAATGGGAGGGGGGGGGGTTAGAGGGGGGATTTTCAAAAATTCGAAATATCTCCGTTATTATGCATCGGATCGAAAAATTGTATAGAACCAATCTTATTGCAAATTAAATTTACTATAAATATTGTTATATACATTTATTCTGTATCTTGAATATTAACCGAGATATTTGCATTTGTATTCTGCGTGTGGTTGCCAGTAGGCTATGTTCGGACTTTCCGCCGAGAGCTCTGGCGGCCGTTTCCATAACTATTCGTCCCTCGTGAATAGGTTTAGAGGTTAGGTTAACTGTTTTTTTGGGGGGCTAGAAACTACTGGGTTAATACGCCCTAAATAATGTTTTAGGTTTAGATGTTTCTTACTACTACAGTTAATTAGGCAGATTTCTCTATTGTAAAACTTCACGTGGGAAATCTGCTTAGTTTACGCAGCCCCTGCGTGACGGGCTTTTTTTCCTTTAACCGTATAAGAAATGAAATTTGATATTCATTCCTTTCGGTGGATGCCGTTAATACTGGCTCAACATTGAGTGTACTTTGCGTTGTGCGATGCCGCCACCCTCAAACCTGTCGTTAGTCATAACATTAAATTAACGCGATTTTGTTGTCAACTATGTCCTATCATTTTTTTTTTCTATTAGAATAAACTCAGAATTTTCATAATTTTGATTTGAAATCATAAAAGTGTAATGATTCAACATTAACATCGACATTACCACACCTATTTTTTTATTTAAACTTCGATAATTTAGTATTGCAAAATTTAATATTTTGTGGTACATTACGAATGTATTCCCCTTAGGCCTTTACTTTTCATGCACAACTCATGTAGTTATCTTTGGAATCACTCATTCAGATCCATTGGAATCCACTGAATATTATACTTGGCAATTATAATTATAGTTTATAACTTCCTGTCTCTAAGAGCCAAGGTTCACAGCGAGGTGTATGAATATTCCTAAAGTTTAGTCCTTAATCCACAAGCTTTAGCACCCACCGTCCGGAGACCAATCTCTGGGCTATTATCAGTATCATCACAGCTCATTACCTGTTCTCGCCAGAGATAAGAGAAACATTTGCACACAATGTCACACATTAAGGTGATAAACACTCTTTACATTTATAAAATGAAATATATATATATACATATATTAATTATATCCAACTGATATGAGAAATTTAATCTAATAAACTTTTTTGTTTGAGACATATTATTTTCCATTAGAAATCGGAAATGTATCCGATTCCCTCTTTATTATTTTCCTCTTTGTACCTTGGCTTCCTCAATTTTTTTTCCAGGGCGACCGCGTTTTCCCGCTTTTATTGACCGTTTCTCTTATGTCCTAGTTTCTTCCTTAGGTTGAACCTCTACTTCAACATCTAACCATGATGCATTTTTGTACATCAAAACATTGAGGAGCAGGCTTTCCTCCATCTAACTAAATAATTACGGAGTAGTACGCTCAGTTATATCTTTATGTGTTCGTGTTAATTCACATTATAGATTTAATAAAAATAATGTTGTAAAATTCACAGCTTGTATTTGAACTCAAAATCAAATGTCCCAAATCTCTTCTTGTTAGATTTTATTTGTCCTACCTAAGCAATTAATAAATGAATAACTATAGCTGAAGAATATTTATTTATTACACAAAACATGAAATGCGTTTTAATTACGCCAAAAGAAAATTAGTAAATGAGCAGTTGAAAATCGTCATATAAATTTAATTTACCGTTCTACTAATTGTTCCATACATATGCTCAATTAATTGAAAATATTATACATAGGTAAATACTAATTGGTACCATTATAAACGTAAAATTAAATAACACAATAATACTTATGAAATTATTGATTTTAAATTCGTACTACATAGTTACTCTTAATCCCGATATTAATACACTTACAGGTAGAAATAAGTAGGAGTGTACGATAAGATTGATAAAACAATACAGAACATTTTGCAATTTTTGAAAAGTAAGTAAAGGTTTACCCTAGGAGTAGGAGAGGAGGATAGCAGGTAGTGCTCCCTTTGAACCGTTATGATATTCCCTAGACCTTCTCTCGTTTTTATGGCTGACATTTCCCGATTGCAAGCATTACACCATTCGATACTCTGATAGTTTTTCTAACATTTGGTGCAAAATCAAGGACGCGTAAGCTAACTTTTTTACACCTTCCCAAAATGAGTAAAATGTGTTTGATTTTAAAAGTATGTACCAAGTTCATATGATTGGCTATCAACTATTAGGATATATCTGCAGGAGTAATGGACATTTACGGAAATGTTCGACAGTACACATCACCGGTTACATCAAGACTCCCCCTGTGTTCCCTCTTACCCTTAAATTCTTGGCCAATTACAACCTTTTCTACACCTCTGATCTGCAATCGTCTCCAAACGCCATTTCAAATTCCTAGACACCTTCCAATAGCTGGAAAATACTCTCTCCTTCTTCCCTCCCCGGCAACCTTTTCGCTGGGCCCATCCTAATCCCTGTACTGTGCGATAAAAAATAACTTCAAGCCAATTTTAATTTGGAAGGATGCCTTAGCTCTTCTAGTTTACATTACAATAGATTTAGCCTATCGTAGGTTAAGTTATTTGTTTTGAATTAGGCTAGTTCTCAAACCATACCAACTAAGCCCTAAGGCACAAACACCTCTTTTAGGATTATGCCTTTATGTATTATGGTCCTCTTTCCTGTTTTTCTCCTGCAATCCTTTTCCCTTCTCCTTTCATTTTCTCCTATCACGTACAGCCCACCCGAGTACCGCCAGATGCAGGGTTACCCGCAATCTGAGTTCAATTCTCCACCTTACTAACTCACAAAACCCTCTTAAAACAGAGCTCAAGAGCTACCCTCAGCAGGAAGGGAATTATCCTGGACAATACCTAAGGACTTTGAAAGGTCCTCCTTTCTATCATTTTAACAATAGGAATATTGGGTCTCAGATTTAAAAATAATCTCCATTCGAGTAATATTAATTTTCCCTTAAGAGAAATAAGCTATTGAGGTTGTACTCACGACGGGATTTAAAAAAGTATCATCAAAGATCCATCGATCCAGCCTAGAATCACGAAAATGAGGTCTGTTCAAGTCCGTGAGATCGATTTCGTTAACTGCTAACATCGGACGGGTGGGAGGGGTTGAGTTAGAGGTGGGAAAATTCGAAAACTCAGAATATCTCCATTATTATTCGTCGGATCGTAAATATTTATAAAATCAATATTGTAGCAAATGTAATGTTCTATAAATGTTGTTATTTACGTTTTTTTTTTTCATTATCTTGGTTATTAAACGTAATATTTGCATATTTTAGTTTTCGTTCGTCAGTAGAACCCCACTATTACTCATGTCATATTAACAATAAGATGTTGTATTACGTAGCACATTATTTCCTGAAGCCTCAATACCAAATATTGTTCTACTTTCACTTTTACGTTTTTACGATAAAAGCAAATACTTCACGCATATGGGAAATCGGCTTATATAACGCAGCGCTTGCGTGAAGGACTTTTACGTTTGTCATTTTTATAATATAATTACCCTGTACTCCCCATATTTAACTTGCATTAAAGATTAACCAGAAAACCAACTTATTTTTATTGATATATCGATATATTATCATTTTTATTCTCTTGACTTTAATTATCCTACAACATTTGTTCTGGGTGTTCTGGCGGTTAAGTTGTTTATTAAATGAGAGGGAAGATCTAATAAATAAATAAGGTATTAATCGAGAGAAGCAAAATATTTATCCTCTTGAGGATTCCTCTCCTTCCATAAGTACTTTCTGAAAGTGGAAAAGCTTTATAAGATAGCTAAAAGGGATAGTATAAGGCTGGTTTGGGCAGACTCAGCCCTAGTAGTATAAACATACCTAAATCAGGGTAGATAGGGGTGCCATTAAGATGTGCCGGCCTACTAAACCGCCCTCTCTCAGCTTCCTGCCCAACCACTATATACGCTATATTCCCACACATACTAACAAAATTATTTTCCCTAGGCATTTAAATTTTATAAATTTTTATTTTCTTCTAGCAAATGTGAAACTTTATACGTCATACCTATTAAGTAAGATCATAATTTTACTTTTACGTCAAATTCCGTACTTTTATTAACCATTTATATAAAACAATCTAGGTAGTACAAACATACTTTTTCTGTAATCGTTGAATAATGGTAACATTACTAAACTGAAATGAGTGAAGAAAGTGAAACATTTTGCAATAGAGTGAAGAAAGTGAATTGCCTTCTTAATTAGTAATAAGTATAAATTAAAAAATAATTTGAAGTTGGAAATTAAATGCTTTTAAATGTTTCTTAACATTGTAAGAATTTATTTTAACAAAATAAATTGAAATGTGAATGAATTATTGGTGGAAATAATCAACATATTTTAAAATTTAAATATAATAATAATTACCTTCCTTGTTTATAACCTGCACTTGTTTATAACTGCACTACTTCACAATCATCACTAGTTATTTTATAACTATGCTTATAACCTTTCACAACCATGCTTATAACCTACCAACAACATACCATAATCTTCACAACATCCTAATTTTGTGCATATTCTGGTTAGATCTGATCATGTATTACACGATTACAGAAAAAAATTAATATTCCACTCCTGACGAAAGTAGAATTTACAATTCTCGTGAAGTTACGAGACTCGCTTCGCTCGTGTTGGTAAACGTTTCACTCAAGTTGTAAAATGATTTACTTTCGTCACTTGTATAATAAATAACTATTAATGGATCATCTATTTTAGTATATGTATATGTGTGTGTGAGTGTTTATATATATATATATATATATATATAATAAAATAACACAAAAAGAAGTATTCTAATAAGGCTTGCAAGGTCTACAACATTTATTTTAGTAGATTTCCCCCAGGGAGGGGGGGGGGTAAGATAGGGGATTTCCGAAAATTTGAAATAAAAATGTTATTATACCGCCTATCGAAAAATTGTATAGAACCAATCTTATTCCAAAGTAAATGTACTATAAATATTGTTGTATACCCGTACAATATATGCACATGCAATTTTAAGCTTTTAGCTTCAGCAAGCCCCCACTCCTACTCATGTTTATTAACAAATAACATAAAATACTTTGTTATATAATAAATCACATTATTCGAAGCTTAAATACCAAATACTGTCTTCAAGAGACCTTTATAATACGAGATACATTATATATCTCGTATATACATGTAAAAATGTTCTCGTGACACCCCCCCCCCCCGACTTAAGTTATTGGACTACTAAAATTTGATTGATTAAGATAAAAAGTATTGATTCATTATAAACTACAGTACTACATATAGTAAATAGTTATCAATAAAATTATAGTTATATTCTGATATAATTCAGTAATTGCTTTTCTTTCCGGTGGGAAGATGGCAGACCATTCGCTTATTTTGTGCGATAATGAAAAGTGAGGGTTTACAGAAGGCTAAACATTATTACATGGCAACGATATCTATAAATATTCAGCATATAGAAAAAGAGTATGGAAAAATAATTATTGAAAATTAAATTTGCAATAAAATTAGTTCTACTCAACCATATACGAATTGACGATTTCAGTCATATATAAACTTTATCTTTAGTTTTGCTTGTAATAATATATATATATATATATATATATATATATATATATATATATATAAATATATATATATGCCAATGCCCAAATTCTAAATATTTCATAAAGCTTGTCTGTTAATTTCATGTAATAAGGTGAAGAAAAATGCCAACAATCATTAATCAAACTTTTTGCTACACACTAAAATTATAAATTTGTACAAAAATATACAATCTCTGTACTATATAGTCCCCTTAGTTGAAATGAACAAAACATTGGACAGGAACGACTGGGAGCATTCCCAGAGGGCGTTCACCAATTAATATCTGGTTCAGTTGTTTTCAAATTTAACTGGCCAATTTAGTGATTTCTACAAACCCTGGGGACAGCCAACCAACGCGAAGTTTCAGCTTTTACGTTAACATGAGCACAACCTAAGCCACCTGAGAAAAAAAAATCCAACAAAACAAAGTCTGTTACATGAAGCCGTATTATTTCATTTCCTAGTTATCATGCTATTCATAACATCGTCTTTAAACAGTCTATTAGCGGATTTCCCTTAAGGGAAATCAGCTATTGAGGTCGTTATCATGACGCGATTTACGAAAAATTTCTTTAAATGTCCATCGATTCTACCCAGATGACGAAAATGAGGTCCGTTCAAAATTATATGTATATTTGTCTGTTAACGCTGGTCGCAATTTTTGTTGCGATAAAACGATACCAAACTCGAAATTTAATCGTTTTATGTAAAACGAAAGATTAAGTTCCTTAATGGCTGAAATCGGACAAGGAGGGGGATCCGCCGGAAAGGGGTTTAGAGGGAGATTTTTTAAAATTCAAAATATCTCCGTTATTATACGGCGGATCGAAAAATTGTATAGAATCAATATTATTGCAAATTAAATTTACTATAAATATTGTTCTATACATTTATTCTGTATCTTGAATATTAACAGAGACATTTGCATTTGTATTGTGTGTGTGGTCGGAACAGATCGGCTATATTCGGGACTTTCCACCGAAAGCTAGTTCGACCGTTTCCGTAACTGTTCGTCCATTGTGAATTGGTTTAGATTCCTTACTACTACTGTCATTAGTAGGCAGATGATTCTATTGTAAAACTTCATGTGGGAAATCTGCTTAGTTTATTTATTTTATGATTCGTGAAACTATATAGAACAGATTGAGAATATGATAACTGTCATGAGATTATTTCCAAGTATTTCTCAATATTGCTCGTAGGCAATCCTTATATGTGATGAAAAATGACTCATAATTCGTACCTTCCCCAAAATCGAGCTTGTATAATTTACACTATTATTAGCAGATTTCCCTTCAGGGAAATCAGCTATTGAGGCTGTACTCATGACGGAATTTTCAACATTTTTCTTCAAATGTCCATCGATCCTACTTAGTAGGTGACGAAAATGAGGTCCGTTCAAAACTGTATATATATATTTGTCTGTTACCTGCTCTAGCGGTCGCAATTTTTGTTTGATCGTTACAAAAACTCGAAATTTAGTCTTTTTATGTAAAAAGAAAGATCAAGTTCATTAACGGCTGAAATCGGACCAGTGGGAGGGGGGGGGGAGGATTTTCAAAAATCGAAATATCTCTGTTACTATACCTCGGATCGAAAACATGTATAGAAACAATCTTGTTACAAATTACATTTACTATACTATATTGTTCTATACATATTTTCTGTATAATGAGTATTAACCGAGATATTTGAATTTTTTAGTAATGAGTTCCGCTTTCAGTAAACCCCTACTCTACTAGGGACATATTAATAATAAGCTGATATCTAATGAACCACCACATTATTAGGTTAATACAAAATATTTTTTCAACAAAGTTTATTTTACGACGTACAAACAAATACGTTCTGTTGGCCCCCCCCCCCTTTTTTTCTTGAACTAAAAAAATAAGAGTGATTGACATAGAATTTATTTTGATTCATTTCAAATGACTCCACTTACTATATTTAATAGTTTCCCATAAAATGACTATTTTATATTCAGATATATATCTTTAATTGTTTGTTTTTCCGGTCTATCTATCGATCTGCACTACAAGTTGGCTAACCTGTTTGTTTACAATCCAGCAGTATTACGTTGTAGGGACTATTAACTTATATTGTAAATTCACACTGAATGATTTCTCATTGCCGTTTGTAATTATTCACTAATATTCAGGGAAGTGTTACCTGTATGTATATTTATCTATTGTAAACCTTCACTGACTAACCTGCTAGTTCCTTAATCATGTGAAAATCTCATAACCGTCTGAAATTTTGCCCCACCCCCCCCCTTTCTATTTTCTTCCCGGATTCCTAAATTTGGAATGGTTGTGATTAAAATTATTCTGGTCTATTATTGATTACTGTACTAGATCTAAAAAATAGCTATATGAATAAAATTTATAAGTTATATTCAAATATATTTCCGTAATTGCTTTTATTTCCGGTAAAAGCTGGCTAACCTGATTGTTTAGAACTCAGACTGTTTGCTATCAGGAAGGTTCTTACCATTTGACTTGCCCTTTATTTTTTTACTTAATATTCACAGCAGTATTAAGTCTTACAAATAATGGATATTCTGTGGTACTATTTAGTGTTGGTGTAATAAGTGTTCAGAGCGCTGCTATCATTAACGGTAAGTCCATCTTTTGTGTTCTTGTTGTTTTTTGAGATTGAATTGTTTTTAATTTAATCTCGGAGCCTAACGGACGAGAGTTACTTTCCCGCCCAAAAGCTAGTTCGGCTGTTTCCTTGACTGGCTCGGCTCTCGTGAAATTTCTGTATTGTAAAACTTCACGTGGGAAATCTGCTTAGGTTACGCAGCCCCCTGCGTGATGGTTTTTTTTTATTTGAAGAGATAAAAAGTGTAGTGATTCATTATTAACATCGACATGACCACAACTATATTTATTTAAACTTTGAAAGCTTAGTATTACAAAAAGTCCGTCACGGTCCGCTCGTACAGTAAACGGAGATATTTTGAATTTTCGAAAATCCCCCCTCTAAACCCCCCCCTCCCACCCGTTCCGATTTCCGCCGTTAACGAACTTGATCTTTCTTTGTACATACAAGGCGTGTATATGAAGTTTGGTCCGGATCAAACAAAAATTGCGACCGCTAGAGCGGTGACGGACTTTTTTATTGCAGTGGAAGGAAAAACCCATTAATATTTAAAAAAGAATAGTCACTCGAAAACAAACCATTATTATTAGTGCTCTAGCTTGGTTGAAATGAGAAATTTTTTAAATTGATGCAGTTTTATTTGCCAAGATATATACTGCTCAAAAGTGAATTGGGATATTGGTTATTTTTTCTTATCCTATTAATTTTAATTAAATCGATCTTAATTAAATTTCATTTTATGGGAGAAAAAGACAATAATTTCTAATAAATATTAATGATATTTAAAATAAAAAAAAAAAATATGCTAGGCCCCATACATACCACAAAACAGCCAATATCCCTATTCATTTTTGAGCAGTTTATATTAATTTTCATCATCAGGAATATTTATAAAAAAACTATTACTGTACACCGGTTGATTTCGGTAAACAAAGAACTGCTTATTGAAACCTATGCTAAGTTGGTATTCAGGCCGGTGGATCGAGTAAAATGTAGGAGGTAACAACTTTTCATAGAATCAACAGAGCACTTTCGATGCTGTGCCCTGTTGACACACTAAAAACCTAAAGTAACCTATCTCTAACAGTTTTAAAAAAAGTATTAAAGAGTCCAATGCATAATACAATCATAAAACACTATCTTTCCTAAAACTATTACTGTACACCGGTTGATTTCGGTAAACAAAGAACTGCTTATTGAAACCTATGCTACGTTGGTATTCTGGCCGGTAGATCGAGCTATAATGTAGGAGGTAACAACTTTTCATGGAATCAACAGAGCACTTTCGATGCTGTGCCCTGTTGACACACTAAAAACCTAAAGTAACCTATCTCTAACAGTTTTTAAAAAAGTATTAAAGAGTCCAATGCATAATACAATCATAAAACACTATCTTTCCTAAAACTAAATAACAATACATTAAAACCTTTTAAAATAAATAAAACTTAAAATCAGAAAAATAAAAGCATACAAATATACTATACATAATAATATAAAACAAGCAAATTCTTAACTGTGCAAGAGAGAAAAACTTAAGCTGTTTAACCACGCCCTGGAAGTGGTAATCCGAAAAATAAGGATGTCAGTCGGTGGTGAATACTATATACAGCATACAAATAATGCGCTAGGCGCATGCTGACCAACTATTATATTCGCTATTATAGCCTAATGGACATCTATTCTCAACTGGATTCGATTGCAGCTATAAAATTTGCAAAGGAATAGAATGACTTCATTTCTTAGTATATGATGATTTTAAAATTGGTTAACATCGGGATCGGAAGATTAAGTCTTATAGCACACGAGCCAAAAATGTGTAAGAGTGACTTAGGCCCAGCCAAATTAAACAGTTATTCACCCCAAAAACGTAATTGCAAAAAGTAATGCGTCATATTATAATTTCAGTTAATTGCAATAATAAAATAAATTAAAATATACAATACCCACAATCGAAGCAGTTACACCTATCCTCACCTGAAACAAAAATAAAAATGTTTTTTTAGAAATAGGTCCATAAATTATACACTAATTCAAAAATATTAAGAAATGGTATCTAAGAATTAAAAAAGAATACTAACAAAATTGGATAATGCAAATTTCATTCATATAAAAACAGAATCTTATAAAATAAAAATCCGACACAAAATTAAACAGTAAATTTGAATAAAAACGCTTATATAAGTAGCAATATTCATTTTTCTCAAATAAGTTATCAAATATAATTAAACATTTCTTCATAATACATAAAACTATTCATGCAATTTTATTCATTGATTTGATATAAGCATTAAAATTATTATTATTTATTAACGTCCACTTTTTGCAACTAAGGCTAATTGGGACGGGTTATCTACTGGTTACCACCAATTTCTAGCCAGGGTGGGAGTTTAGGATAATATTTAATGAATTCCGCCACTAAATAATTTCCTTTGCCCAGGCGAGAATCGAACTCGCCACTCTAGGTTTGCCATTTGAGATAAAGTTTAACGCTTTAACTCGCCTGGCTAACCTGAGCCACAAAAAAAAGCATAAAAAAACTGGAAATGAAAACGGGATTTTTATTTTAATGGAGCCACCTCGTACATGCGCTTAGTTTATTTAATATAAATTCTATAATTGACGTAGATTTCGCTCTCTCTGTTCAATATTTGTATATTAATTTCACTTTATACCACTGTGTCTAATAGGGTCGAGTTATCTACAGGTATCTACAACCCTAAACTAATTACGATGGCCACGATACAAAATCTATGTCGAAACCTATGTTACGGCTAAATTTGTACAACTACAGTTCTAAAATAGATAAGTTTTCAAAAACCTGAAGGAAGGTTGAAACTTCCATTAGCTATTACAAGTCGACTTCAATTCCTTATTTAACCATTATTAAAGCTCGCATGTAAACAATGCACCGTTTTTAATCTAGGTTATAACACATTACCCGTAAATTAAGAAAATATCATGCCGAGGAGTTAAATTAAGAAAACTCTTCTAGTAAGTAGATATTGTGCAGAGAACATATTATTTATATCCTATTGATCGATCAGCTGTAGAAATGTTATATTTATACTAAATAAGGTCCAAGAATAATAAAATAAAAGCAATCAATTATCACTAGAACTATGAAAAAAATGGTATACAATTTAAGGCAACATCAGAAGCTATAGACATTTGTTCATTTAAGTATAAATTGTATCTTTGTGATACCTGAATTTCTTTTTAAATGAAACAGGAGTAAAATCCGATATAACTCCGAAGAAAAGCAGCGCCAGATACGACACAAACTGAAATACAGAAACTAATTGGAAGAGATGTTCGTAGATTATTATTGGAGTTGTGGGAAAGATACTTTCAGCTCTTTATATCAGAGGGATCATTAGTAAGGCGTTTTTATTAAAGTTTCATTCGCCCTCTGCAGAACGAAGTATTATTTAGGGAAAAAACAGGAAGTCATTTATCTAAGAGATCATTAATAAATATGTGAACAAAATTTACAACCAAAAGATATAATATACTAAACACAATCATTTAAAACGACTATTAAAAACGTAATAATCTAATTTATTAAATACAAGAATTAAATATTACGAAGCAGAAATACCCTGCATGTTAACAAAGGAAGAGAGATAGAAAGTAGAACGGTAGATTTAAAATTCCGTCACGCAGGGAGAGTGGGGGTTATAAGGGAGGCCTAAATAAAAATTTGCGATATTTCATTTTCTATTTGTTTTTCGGCAATCGTGAACAAAACAAAAAGTGTTTACTTTTTTATTTAGACTAACATTTGTTGCTTTCACTTTTGTCTTAAAATGAAGTAAACACGAGATATACGCTAAAACTATAGCGGAAGTCATTAATTTTATTAGTACTTATTTAAATGTTTTTAATAAATGCGCATTATGACATAAGATGTTATGTTTTAGTCTTATATGATAGTTCTAAGAATTATTTGGATTTATGAGGTTATAAATCTCCGTCTCCTCCTCCTCATTTATTTATTTTCCCTATAAAATAACAGTGTTATAATAATGTAAAATATAAGAGCATTTCCAGTATTTAATATATACTCGATATGAATGTTTAAAGCATTACTTAGGTTGCAGGGAGGGCTCTCTTCCCCTTATCTAGCGTTTTGCATATAAATGAAATTATTTTTAGGGTACCACTATTATTTAGTTCCTTCAGGTAGATAAATTATTAAAATAATATTCTGAATCAATAATCTAAGGAAAACAATGATGATAACGCTCATGCGAAAGCTGAAATTGACGGGAGGCAAAACAGTTAATTGAGTTTACTAATTTCCTGTGAAATGCTAGCCATTACGGGAGGTGATTTCCACTGAGATTTACTATAACGAATATAATCTTATGTATAAAACTATGCTTAAACTATACTTGCTCGGATTGGTTTTTGACAGGAAGAATGTTCATTATAGATGATATTCATGATTATGGTTTGAATTATTCAAAAACGGTGAGTCAAAAAGTCGAGAGGAATAGATTAAGAACACATATTTTTTATTCTTCAAAACTAAAATTTTGATTCTATTATTCCCCAAAAGTTCCACTTTAGGATTGGCTATTTCGTAAAAAACAATACGTAGAGGAGGGAAGTGTAATTGTACGCATTGAAGTCTTGCTGTGAAAACAGTCAGTCAACAATGATTTCCCGGGCGTCTTCGGGTACCTTTGCTATATATATATATATATATATATATATAATAATATATATATATATATAAATATATATATATATATATATATTATATATAATTTTTGGAATATGGACCTCATTTTCGTCCTCTCCAGGGTAGGATCACAATGGACATTTGACGAAATTTGTTTCGACGTAAATGGCTAATTTCCCTCGAGGGAAATCTCCTAAAAACTTTTTGATACAGAATTAAATGTAGTATGAGCTGAAAGGCGATTGATAAACTGCAAATACTTAATTTATAAATATATACCACTAATTTACTATTTATAAAATTGCGTCGTACTATTACTGAACATTTCTATTAAAAAGGAGAGAGAGAGAGAGAGAGAGAGAGGGGGGGGAGGGGAGAGAGAGAGGGAGAGTGGGGGATAGAGAGGGAGAGTGGGGAGAGAGAGAGGGAGGGGATAGAGGGAGTGAGAGAGGGAGGAGGGGAGAGATAGAGGGGGGAGAGAGAGGGAGAGAGAGAGGGAGAGAGAGGAGAGAGGGAGGGGGAGAGAGATAGGGAGAGTGAGATAGAGAGAGGGAGTGAGAGAGGGGTGGACAGAAGGCGGAGGGAGTGGGGGAGAGAGATAAGGGGGGGGGGAGAGAGATAGGGAGGTAGGGAGCGATGGAGAGAGAGGGTGAGAGGAGGGGGGATAGAGAGGGGGAGAGAGATAGGAGAGGGCGAGATTTAGGGGTGAGATAGGGAGAGGGGATAGAGAGAGGAGGGGAGATATGGGGTGAGATAGGGAGAGGGGGAGATATGGGGGGAGAGATAGGGAGAGGGGGAGAGATAGGGGGTCAGATAGGAGAGGGGGAGAGAGAGGGGGAGAGAGGGAGGAGAGAGAGAGGGGGAGAGAGAGGAGAGGGAGGGGATAGAGGGGGGGAGAGGGAGGGGATAGGGAGGGGGATAGAGAGGGGGAGATAGAGAGAGGGAGAGAGATAGGAGACAGAGAGGGAGAGGGGGGAGAGAGAGGGAGTGAGAGGGAGGGAGATAGAGAGGGGGAGAGATAGGGAGAGAGATAGGGAGAGGGGAGAGATAGGAGAGAGATAGGGAGAGGGGGGAGAGAGAGGGAGAGGGAGGGGATAGAGAGGGGGAGAGATAGGGGGAGAGATAGGGAGAGGGGGGAGATAGAGGAGGATAGAGAGAGGGGAGATAGAGGGGGAGAGAGGGAGAGATAGAGAGGGGAGGGAAAGGGAGAGAGATAGGGGGAGAGGGAGGGAGTGGGAGAGAGATAGGGGGAGAGGGAGGAGATAGAGGGGGAGAGGGAGGGAGATAGGCAGAGGGGGAGAGAGATAGGAGAGAGGGGGATAGAGGGGGGGAGAGGGAGGGGATAGAGAGGGGAGATATAGGGGGAGAGATAGGGAGAGGGGGGGGAGAGAGGGGAGATAGGGAGAGGGAGGAGATAGAGAGGGGAGGGAGATAGGGGATAGAGAGGGGAGATATTAGGGGGAGAGATAGGGAGGGGGGGAGATAGAGGAGAGAGATAGGGAGAGGGGGGAGATAGAGGGGGAGAGGGAGGGGATAGAGAGGGGGAGATATAGGGGGAGAGATAGGGAGAGGGAGGGGATAGAGGAGAGAGATAGGGAGAGGGAGGAGATAGAGGGGGTGAGAGGGAGGGGATAGAGAGGGGGAGAGATAGGGGGAGAGATAGGGAGAGGGGGGAGATATAGGAGAGAGATAGGGAGAGGGGGGAGATAGAGGGGGTGAGAGGGAGGGGAAAGAGAGTGGCAGAGAGAGGGAGTGAATAGAGAGAGGGGGAGATATAGGAGAGAGATAGGGAGAGGGGGGAGATAGAGGGGGTGAGAGGGAGGGATAGAGAGGGGGAGAGGGGGTGAGATAGGGAGAGGGGGGAGATAGAGGAGAAAGATAGGGAGAGGGGGGAGATAGAGGGGGGGAGAGGGAGGGGATAGAGAGGGGGAGAGAGATAGGGAGAGGGGGGATAGAAGGAGAGAGATAGAGAGGGGGGAGATAGAGGGGGAGAGAGAGATAGAGAGGGGGAGATAGAGGGGGGAGATAGGGAGAGGGAGGGGATAGAGAGGGGAGATAGGAGAGGGGGGGAGATAGAGGGGGTGAGAGGGAGGGGATAGAGAGGGGGGAGAGATAGGGGGAGAGATAGGGAGAGGGAGAGAGATAGAGGAGAAGATAGGGAGAGGGGGGAGATAGAGGGGGAGAGGGAGGGGATAGAGAGGGGGAGAGAGAGAGGTGAGATAGGGAGAGGGAGAGATAGGAGAGAGATAGGGAGAGGGGAGAGATAGGGAGAGGGAGGGGGATAGAGAGGGGGAGAGATAGGAGAGAGGGAGATAGAGGGGAAGAGAGGGAGGATAGAGAGGGGAGGGGAGAGAGATAGGGAGAGGGGGGAGATAGAGGGGGAGGGAGGGAGAGAGGGGGAGAGAGATAGGGAGAGGGAGGGAATAGAGAGGGGGAGACAGATATGGAGAGGGAGGGGATAGAGAAGGGGAGAGAGATAGTGAGAGGGAGAGAGAGGGAGAGAAGAGAGAGAGAGAGGGATAGAGAGAGAGAGGGGAGAGAGAGGATAGAGAGGGGGGGGAGGGAGGATAGAGAGGGGGAGAGAGATAGGGAGAGGGAGGGGATAGAGAGGGGGAGAGAGATAGGGAGAGGGAGGGGATAGAGGGGGGGGAGAGATAGGGAGAGGGAGGGGATAGAGAGGTGGAGAGAGATAGGGAGAGGGAGGGGATAGAGAGAGGGAGAGAGATAGGGTGAGAGAGGATAGATCGGGGCGGAGAGAGTAGTTAGGTCCAATAAGAGTACTAGCCTGAGACAATGGGGTACTAGGAATTATCCGGCCCTCATCCAGCCTAATCTACCTCAGGATTACAGGTTGATTCACTCCCTCCCTTCCAGCTGCAGTGTCTCCCTCTATCTCTATCTCTCTCTCAACAGCTATTACCTCTATTAAGGCACTTTTACACTTTACCAGCTGCATTTCATTTTTTCATTCAACATTTCTTTTATTTTCATTAGATCGGGAAATGACTAATGAATAGATTGTAGAGTTCTCAATGGGAGCTAAAAAAAAACACATACGGGTGTGACACAACTACTAGATAATACAATATTATAACTTTATTAGAATAATACAATTCACATCCAGTAATTACACAAATTATCTCTCATATTTACAGATTAAAATATAACTATTTATTTATTTTTTTTGGATCCCCGGACATGAGGGACACTAGACAAAATAGAAACAAGAAGATCAATGACATGAGTTTAGTAACTACTCAATCCCTATGTAATAAGTAACAAATACATTTGGTCACAGGCTAGTAAGCTATTAAATATTCAGTGAAACCGTGGCTCTACGAACTTTAAACCAGACGAGACTAAGTCATACTTACAAGTTAACGAATTCAACACACTCATATTTGAACAAAAAAGACAGATTTGGCTATGTTGTGTTGTACTTCTGATAGTTAAACATATACTGAATGACTGTAATTACAAACAGACAACACATGACGTACGTAAACTACAAAGTGATATCCATACGTATTCTCGAAAATTGAAAAACTATACACTTTAATTCTAAAATCTGAACAAGTGATAAAATATATTTAATTTAAACTTTTCATTTTAATTTTGCAACGTATTTTGAACGTACCTTTTTAGATTAAAATTAAATATTTTAAAGTTTGTATTCCATATATTTTATCATATTTTTATTATAATGTTGTTTCCAGGTCATCTAATTATTTGCTAGTTAATAATATTTTTAATTTATTTTAACATTGTATATTATTTATTTGTAAATAATTGTTACAGATGTTTCGTTTCACTTTCCATTTTGTATTTTCTTTTGTTTCGTTATATTTTTGTATGCCTTAGTTGTTTTCAATTTTTTTCAACGTTTGCGAAATGTTTTGAGCCCGTACTTATGACTCGATTTCCGAAATATTTCTTCAAATATCCATCGATCCTTCATATCAGATGACGAAAATGAGGTCCGTTCAAAACATATATATATATTTGTCTGTTACCGCTCTACCGGTCGCAATTTTTGCCTTATAGTTACAAATCTGGGGGGGAGGGGGTTTGGAGGGGGAGAATTTCGAAAATTATTAATATCTCCGTTATAATGCATGGGAACGAAAAATTGTATAAGACCAGTATTATTGCAAATGTAATGTTCTATGAATGTTGTTAAATGCATTTATTCTCTAACATAAATTGAAACATTTGCATTTTTTTAGTTTTCAACCTGCAGCTAACCCCCACTCATACTCATGTCTTACAACATTATCTTAACAATACGCTATTATATTATGAGCACTTTCATTGAAGCATAAATACCAAATATGGTTCTAATTGAACTTTAACATTTAGAGATAATTGCAAATACGTGACGCAAGTGGGATATCTGCTTAGTTTACGCAGCCCCTGCCTGACTGACTTCTATATATATATATATATATATAATCTGGTCAAGGAGGTGCACTTGAGGAGATTAACAATGGTTCTTTCATAAGAAACACTTATTTCGGTGTCTAGATGACGCCTACATCTGATGATGAAGTTTCATATTCTTGAAGACACCTATGCATATAGACATCCACGACCAATACTTTGTTCTACAGCTTCTTTTCCGAATCGACTTATGTCCTTTTTGTTCAAAAATTCATTCTGTAATTACAAATATGATGAGTATGTTGAGAGCCACAGCTATTTTTGATCCTCTTCAATACTTTGTAAAAAAAAAAAAAAATGATTTCGCCTTAGTAACCCTGGCATCGACTCCCAGGGAAACAAAAAATTGAACTCTTTTGTAACAATTTTTAGAGGAGAGAGTTCTCCAAATAATCAGAAAATATGTGCACTACTCCGTTCAAACTTACATTGAAACTTAGAAGCGTTTAGCTATTTAGGTGTATCCCCTTCAGAGCTTTTAGGTCCAGAAATAGATGAAGCCCGCACTTCTAAAAGCTCCCCGTCAAATTAAATTTCCGTGATGGAATTACAGTATTTCCAGTCATATAATAACACTTCTCCAGGCAATCCGTCAAAAGTAAAGCTTTTTAGAGGCTAAATGTAAAATTATGAACGACTCAAATAATTATGCACTACAGTTCAAAGAAGTTGTCACATATAAAAAAGATATTTGACCATAACTAGCAATCCCCAATGGTCGGTTTAAAGAACTCTCATTGAGCGATAATTAAAAGAGCAGTTGCTGAAGTTCAATTATCTGAAATAATTTAATTCGGGTTACAAAGTTTAACTCCTCCCTCATTTTGATTTTGACTTATTGAGAAAGTTAATATCGTTTTGATCAATTTTATATAATACAAATATTCTAGTATGAAGCAATAACTTAATTTATTTTTACAACAATTATAGATTTAACATATTCGCCGGATTAAACAGCCTGAGTAGCGGAGCTCTTAAACCAAAAAATAAATAAAACATTGAACTTTAAAAATTCAAAACGCCGAAGATATAGACGGTCTGAAGTGATAATGTATTAAGTTCGCATTATTATTTATGTGGGGATCGGGTTAGCGAGTTAAAGCGCTCGCTGCCTTTAATCTCACTTAGTAAACCTTGAGTGGCGAGTTAGATTCCCGTCTAGGCTATTGGAATTTATTTAGTAACGAACTCATTAAATAAAATCCTTAGTCCCACCCTGGCAAGGAAAAAGTGGAAACCTGTAGATAACTCTCGTCCCAATTAGCCATAGTAGCAAAAAGTGGACGTTAATAAATAATATCACCATGTAAATGTTATGATATTATTAAGAAGTCACAAACAAAATTATAAATGTCAAATGTTTTTTTTATTAACGTCCGCTTTGTTCTACTACGCTAATAGTTATGGGTTATCAGTAGGTCTCACTCTTTTCTAGCCAGGGTGGGGACAAAGGGTTTTATTTAACGAGTTTGTCACTAAATAAATCCCTATTGACCAGGTGAGCATCGAACTCACAACTCTAGGTTCACCAAGTCAGATTAATGCCAACGCTTTAACTCACATGGATAACCTGAGTCATTAAAATAATATAATAATATATAGAGCAAGGTTAATAGTAATGTTTGGGCCCACACCAGAGTCTTACTTACGTATCACCAACACTATTTACGATATGTTATTAAAATTCCATTACTAGTCTGAACGAAAAAAATAAAGAAAGAAAATCATTTTTATTCGGACACGAAATTCTCGATGTTCTTGTTAAGAAAAAAAAAATTATTATTATTATTATTTATAAATGTCCACTTTTATGCAACTAAGGCTAATTGGGACGGGTTATCTACAGGATATCACCCATTTCTAGCCAGGGAGGGACTTAGGATGCTATTTAATGAATTTCGTCACTAAAAAATTTCCTTTGCCCAGGCAATAATCGAACTCGTCACTCTAGGTTTACCATATGAGTTTAAGGTCAACGCATTAACTCACATGGATAACCTGAGCCCCAAAGAAAAGGAAAAAAATGAAATTTCAATTAAGAATCATCTGTTAATAAATTAAGCCATAGGAGTACTAGACGGGAAGAAGTAGTTCTTGCCAGACTCAGGATCGGCCACACATACCTGACACATAGACACTTAATGACTAGGACAGATAACCCTATATGCAAATACTGCGGTAAACACCATACGATAAAATGCATACTGACAGACTGCATTCAAAGAAAAAACCTTCACATACCCTACGATATACTGACAGCAGCCAATATATTCCAAAAATACTATCATATCTAAAACAAATAAACATTAAGAAAAAACATATAGTACAAAATAGAATAGGTCCACAGCATACTTAAATAGATGAAAAAGGGTTAACTTTTATTATATTCTTTAGACAAAGCACGGGTATGAGAAACAATCAGATATTAAAGAAATATTTTCCATAATATAAAAATAAAGTACAACAAAGGTATGTGCATGAAGGAGTAAATATATTATTCTAATTATGCCAATCACCATCGCTGTGGGGCACAAACCAAATAAATAAAATAAAAAAAGTCACAAATAGTATAAAATGCAATCTGTACCATTTTAAATGTTATTAAAATTAATAATATAAATCTTCCTAATTCTAACCCTCACACCTACAGAAATGGCGTTTGAGTGTGTGTCCTGAAAGCTCGTAGGTGTATTTTGACAATCTCTGGAAGTATATACGTCAATGGATATGTTAATAACGCCGTCGACATTTCCAAATTTATACTGGAATTATAATGCTGGGCCCGGTAGAGATGTATCATCGCGATCTAATGAATAATGAATGATAGCGAAGGGAAAGAGAGTCACAGCCGCTGTTAATTAAGATAAAGTAAGGAGCTGCCTCTAAGGAATTACAAATGATTAAGTAGAGCTCTTAGCTGTTCCCGCCAAAAACAAGGCTAAAGCTCCTTCTACAACTACCACATTAAAATGTCGTTAGTTCCGCGGGAAACAAGGCCGCTTCTACAATCAGCCACTTACTTCCTACCACTCGCTACCAACAATTACAAAATGAAAACAATTTTTACTCACAATGAGGTTAGTCAGCTACAGAGTGTTCTGGAGACATGAAATGTATGAAAAACTTACGTGTAACAGATTCAGCAATAGCTCTATTGTTATTTTAATAAGCCTCAAAAACAAAGATTAACTTTATTTTACCATTTTACCGCATTATATTACTAAGGACCTCATTTTTCCTATCTCCTAGTTGGAAACGATGGTAATCCAAAGACTTTAGTCAGAAATCGCGTCATAAATACAACCTCGGTAGATGATTTCCGTTAAAGTAAATCTGCTAAAAAATAGATAAAGTAATACTTCTTTTCCCCCCATAAAAAATTTTTTGGGAAATAAATTGATTAAGTTTTAAAAGTTATTTTATTTACGTGAACTTCACCAACAGTTGGTAAAAGAATGTTGTTTACTTTGAGACCAATATTGATGATTATAAGCGAATTCTTCGGCAACGTTAATGCGCCATCCAAAAGCATAAAATCTAATAGTAAATGGAACAATAGAATCCTAAAGTGGTAAACCTCATAATGAGAAAATAATTGATCTAGTATTCGATCAGAGCTCATCGCGAAAAGATGTTTAAAAATGTAAATGGGGGTTACTGAACAACAATCGAAGATTTCCATAAGAAACACTATTCTTAAACCATTCTATACTTGTATTGCTTCTATATTACACGGATCGACAACATTAGATTCCAAAAAAAATATATATATATGAACTGAAGACACAAGAAATATGTCAAATCACAACACCTACTTTGAAAAATTCGAATGGAGGGGGGGGGGCTCAGTTTAGCCATGTGAGTTAAATCGTTGATCTTGATCTCACATGGTAAAACTACAGTAACGAGATCAATTCCCGCCCAGGCAATAGTAATTTGACGTGTACTCATTAAATAAAATCCTTAGTCCCACACTGGTTAGAAAACCGTGGTAACCTAAAGATAACCCGCTCCATTAGCCTTAGTACAAAGTGAAAATAAATAGATAACAATATAAAACTCCAACTGGTTAACGAATAGTACGTCACGCAGGGGCTCCGTTAACTAAGCAGATTTCCCACGTACGCCAATATATTTTTATTTATCTCAAAAGCAAACTTCAATGAGAACAATATTTGGTACTTAAACTTCAAGGTCATGATCTAACAGCTAATTGTTAATATGACATGAGTAGGTAAGCAGTTTACTGAAGGCCGAAAACTAAAAAATGCAAAATCTCGGTTATTACTCAAGATTGTGAAAATATGCATTTAACAACATTTATAGAACAATTAATAAGAAATAAAATGGCTTCTATACACTTTCTCGATCAATTTATAATAACGGAGATATTCAGAATTTTCGAAATTCCCCACTCCCCCTGACCGATTTCAGCCGTTACCGAACTTGAAATTTATTTCTACATAAAAGTTTAAATATCCAGTTTGGTAACGATCAAACAAAAGTGTGTGTGTGTGTGTGTGTGTGTGTGTGTGTGTGTGTGCGTGCGTGCGTGCGTGCGTGTGTGCGTGCGTGCGTGCGTGCGAGCGTGCGTGCGTGCGTGCGTGTGTGCGTGCGTGCGTGCGAGCGTGCATGCGTGCGTGCGTGCGTGTGTGTGTGTGGTGTGTGTGTGTGTATATATATATTTATTTATTTATAACAAATTTTGAATGGACGTTAATTTCGTCATAGTCTACGTAGGATCGATAGAAATTTGATAAAATTTTCAGAAAATCCGACATGGAGTACGACCTCATAGCCGATTTCACTTAAGGAAATCTGCTAAAAAGCTGCTATTTAAAGCTGACTTCTCTTGATCATTCGCCTAGGTCAAAATTCAATGTTCAAATAAAATATCAATTAAATTAAAAAATAATAATAAAGATACAGTACTTTTCATCACCAAAATAACCACAAGTAGGATTAGGAATGGTGCCATCTAGTTGGTTGTTGCTTTTTATGAAATTTCTAAGGACAACATTTTGGTCATGAGATCATGAGTATACCATCATCAATAGTTTATTTTCCTTAGTGAAGGTTTGTTTAAATACAATAAAAAATACGAACTGTATTAAGTACCTACAGACAGTATTAGTAACATAAAGTAAACCTTATCCAAACATCTATTCATTATTTTAAGCACTTCACAACCTGGAGGGCAAACACCCATATAGTTTAACCCATTATTATTTCTTGGTAACCACAAAGAGACAAACATTATTGATCTAATGCACTAAAGGTGGTAGCTTCGAATTGTGTTGTTGGTAGAAGCCACATGGTGTAACCTCTATGTAAGGTATTGTGCGGCAAGTTTGATAAAGCTAAATTAATGTCGGCATAATTGATGTGCTTTATCCAGTCAATACTACATGGCATTTGGAGGCCTAACTCTTGACTCATGTCAAACCAGCGCCGTTAGTATTCTATGAACTCATTTGCATCTGTTAACAGGAGCCTCCTCAACCCAAGATAACACTGTTTCATACTCACTCATGAAAACTATAAAATCAAATTTAAATACATAAAATAATTATTATTCCATATATTTTTGAGCAAACTTTTGAGAAAGTTCTTTCTAATAATAGTACTACTACTTTAGTTTGGCAATCCTGGAATAACCCAATGGTTTTTTGTTAAGAGAACAACCACAATCTCTGCCATCTTAATTTCTCACTGAAAACAAAACGTTCCCTTTAATTTTATTATTTATTTATTTTTATTTTATTTGCATTTCGCAACAGGGACAATTGAGCAACTATCAGATTTTGTCTAAGTATGGTACATACAGCGCCGGACTGTGCAGCTAGAAGTTTGGCACATGCTCTAAGAGGCCCAAGGGCCTCAAATGAAATCGAAATTTAAAAACCATATTGGAGTACATATTTAAGTAAATATGCTCATTTCTCCATATTTTTTTAGTATTGTTTGTTCAGTTGAAAAGCATCCAGTTATTCATTAACGAGCGATCATTTCCTCCCGCCACTGTCAATTTAGATAAAATAATAAAAGTTACAGGGTGAAATAGATATTGAGATGGGCGAAATAAAAGCATAATTACCTAAATTTAGATTCGTTTTTTTTTTCTTTTTCTATAACTTCTGTATATTTTTTAAACTTCAATTCACTAAAGGTACGTTTTCTTTTGCCCTGGTTATTTTCAGATAACAATAAAATGACTACCTCCTCGAATTATCTGAAGGGTTTAAACATTTGAAGGAATCCTTCTAAATATTTTGTTCTATACATTCAATGAATCACATAAATTCAGACATTTTGTAAGCAGATATAACCGATTTCCAAGGACTGTTAAGTGCACACCTGATTGGGCGATAAAAAGTTTTAATATCGACCAATAAAAGTCAAGAAGAAGAAAAAAAAGTCCGTCACGCAGGGGCTGCGTAAACTAAGCAGATTTCCCACGTGAAGTTTTACAATAGGGAAATCTGCCTAATAACAACTGTAGTAGTAAGAAACCTCTAAACCTAAAACATCATTTAGGGCGTAACAACCCAGTAGTTTCTAGCCCCAAAAAACAGTTGACCTAACCTCTAAACCAATTCAGGAGGGGCGAAGTTATAGAAACGGCCGCCAGAGCTCTCGCCGGAAAGTTCGAACAGCCTACTGGTGACCAGTATCACGCAGAATACAAATGCAAATATCTCGGTTAATATTCAAGATACAGAATAAATGAATAGAACAATATTTATAGTAAATTTAATTTGCAATAAGATTTATTCTATACAATTTTTCGATCCGACGCATAATAACGGAGATATTTTGAATTTTCAAAAATCCCCTCCTCTAAACCCCCCCTCCCACTGGTCCGATTTCAGCCATTAACGAACTTGATCTCTCTTTTTACGTAAAACGCTTAAATATGAAGTTTGGTAACGATTAAACAAAAATTGCGACCGCTAGAGCGTTAACAGACAAATATATATATATATAGATATATATATATAATTTTGAACAGACCTCATTTTCGTCATCTCCTGGGTAGGATCGATGGACATTTGAGGAAATTTTTCAAAACTCGCGTCATGAGTACGACCTCAATAGCTGATTTCCCTTAAGGGAAATCTGCTAAAAACGCAGGACTGTGTATTTGTGAATGGGTAAGATGAAATATATAAAAATATTCGAATACTATGAGGTGTATTTAGAATAGATACATAGCACTGAAGTCCTGAATAAATATTCGAAGGGAGTTCCAAAGCTTATGTTTAAATTTCGAAACACAACATGAGATATAGTTAGATTTAACTTACACAAAGGAGAAAGTATAGCTTTGAGGCTACCTATAAACGGCCTCCAACCTATAAAAGGTATTGGGGAAACCAAATGATTTATTTTTCCTCCGACATTTATTTTAACCCTGTAAACACATTTCCGTAAAACATAGCACGGGAATTAAACTGAAATATGACGGCATAATGTCCTTCTTAAACCTAAAAGGTCTAACAGGGACTGCAAATGACATTACCCTTTTAAGTTAATCATACGAAATGTTTTGTTGCAGTTCACTACAAAACTGTTTCATTGGAATGTGAAGTGCATTACATACAGTCAAAAAATGACATAGAATATATTTCAGAGATCTCTTTATAATAAAATAATTGGTCCTTTCGAAACTTCCTCAGCTCAAATAATTAAGGAAAAATTTGAATTTGTTATTTTCATCCACATATAATCTCTACGTCTAAGTCAATCTCGATCAAAAGGATAAGTGAACAGCTACATGCCACAACAGTCTTGTAATAATGAAATTTTAATGCTCCGAAGAAAAACGTTTTAGAAGATTTCCCTTTAAGGAAACTCAGCAATTAAGGTCATATTTATATATATATATATATATGTGTGTGTGAGTGTGTGTGTGTGTGTTAATGTTCTAGCGGCGGCAATTTGTATTTGGTCGTTACCAACCTCGATATTTAAACGTTTTATGTAAAATTAAAGATCAAGTTAGGTAATGGATGAAATCCGACCGGGGGTTTTAGAGCGGAGAATATCGAAAATTCTTAATATTTTAGTTATTATGTGTCGTCTTGATTATTAACCGAAATATTTACATATTTTAGTTTTCGGCCTACCGTAGGCCTCCACTCCTACTCGTCATATTGACTATAAGCTGTTATATTATGAAGCACTTTGTTTGAATCCTGAATACAAAATATTGTTCTCATTGTAAAAAAGTTTTGATATAAATGCAAATACGTGATGAAAGTGAAAAATCTGCTTAGTTAACGCAGCTCCTCCATGACGTACTTTTTGTATTTGAGATATTCGAAGGTATACGAGTATGCACGTATACAGTCGACGCTCCTAAACTTTTCAAAATGGATTTCGGAGAGTAGAAACTGATAATTCCATTGAAACATGAAAACCGAAATTTTTCTCGACTAGAATACTTCTCTTTCCTCTTACAAAGAAGTAAAAAAACTAAAAGTAATTTTAGTATCCTTTGTAGTTTCATGTAAAAGTAGAATGGATCCATTATTTCTTAGCTTTTTACTGTCCAGATTTTGCGGCCATTAAAGAGATTTATTGCCCTCCTATTTATCTGCTGAGTGCCTAACGTTTGTATATACCAAGCCCCTTCTTACTAACGTTCTTTCTTTTACGACTTCCATTAACTCTTTCTTTCATTGCTTTCCAAACCATTAATCACGGATTTCAGATATCGATAAAACATCAATCTTATTAGAGTCATATCTTCAATTTGTTTTTACTAACACAGCTCAGTCGTAATGTTTGAAAGAGGAAATGAAGTGAGAGGGCCAATACTTCAGTCAATCATTTATCATCTGGAACTAAGCTTTGTTTGGTCATCATTTGTAGATGAGCATAGTAGACTTAGTTGTTTCTTTACAAAGTATAAAGTAATTTTATACAGATGAAGAAAAGACTCGATGACTTCAAATAACATTTACGATTATGATACCAATAAAAAACTGACGACAAATTATAGCAGTTTATACAAGAACATAAATATAAAAGCAGAAACGACCCAAGAATATCTTACAAAGGAATATTTAAGTTAAGAACGTGAAATAATTACAGATTAAAATCAACACTTATTTATTTCGTTGTTGCGTTTGTCACCATTTAATGAGAGAGAGAGAGAGAGAGAGAGAGAGAGAGAGAGAGAGAGAGAGAGAGAGAGAGAGAGAGAGAGAGAGAGAGAGAGAGAGAGAGAGAGAGAGAGAGAGAGAGAGAGAGAGAGAGAGAGAGAGAGAGAGAGAGAGAGAGGGAGGGAGAGAGAGAGAGGGAGGGAGAGAGAGAGAGAGAGGTCACTGCGACAGTAGGGGCTTTACTTCGAGAATTTGTGGCGGTCAGAGGCACTGTGGAACACGCCTACCCGAGTTAGAATTAACCAGCAAGACTAAACTTTGCATGCCTTATCTCCTTAAGGGAGTATCCGGCTGACAGAGTCGCTTTTACACTGGCCTTTCCCGACGAATATCTTATTCCAATCAACGATATATTCCCAATAGCCAAGATTTAAAATATCACCAAACCAACTACAGATAGATTAGCGTTATATGTTACTGACTACCAAATGAAAAGTCCACTAATTAGGTGTTACGGAAACTTAAAATATTTACATGAGCCATTCTGCAAAAGGTATTCTGTAAAATTTACACTAATTAATCGCAAGTTGAAATGCACTTCTGTCGAAAGACTATGTAATAGGGGTGAAATTAATATAAGAGTAAACGTCACCTGAATACAGATGTTCATGAAGGCCAAGAGAGCAAGTGATGAATGGAAAAACTGAAAAAGTTTGAAGACATGGTCTGTGTACCAAAGAAATACAAAGGAGTCGTGAACTGAGACAACTCGGAATCGTGAAACTTGTGATAAGAGTCCTAAATGAATAAATAATCTGTGTAAAAATCCCAAATGGGTTAGTAAAAATAAAGTTAAATCGAATATCAACTTTATCAATCGCGTTTGTGTAAAGTGAAGAGTTTCATGAAGTAACTTCATGAACAAGAGTGGATGTGTAAACATTTTCGATAGATGCTTAATAATGACTGTAGTAGATATATTTAATTAGTTCTCTGACTTTCCTTCATTAGACGACCATTAAATATTTCAATGTCGAATAATCTTCAAATCTCAATAAAAATTAGTTTTATTGCTCAAGCAGAATAGGATTCATCTTTTTGGATTTTTTTCATTATTAAAATAGAGGTATATATTATATCTATTCTAATACAAGAAAACATATTCAAATACTATTTGATTTCATAAAATAAAAATGGTGTATTTTTTGTCTTGGCATGTTTACAAAAGGTTGTCCCTCCTTACTATTTGGATATTAGAATGTTATTTGTTATTATTTTTTTTTTACGACTTCCTCTAATTCCCCGACACATAGAACATGACAACAGGACATTTTAGAAATTTTGTATTTAGAATCTACAAATTAGCAAACGATATTAAGCAAATGACACACCACATATCCTTAATTTAACTCATTTCTCTTTGAATTGTTTTATTAGATTTCCTACTTATCCTACTTCCCTCTATTCTACAATCTGCCTCCATTTTCATTTCAATTGTAGATTAATAGTTGAAAGACTTAACCTCTGTGTTCTTCTTTACTTCTTCACAATTAGGTAGCGTTATATTTTTTAGTTGGGATTTGGGCTGGCTGGTGGAGTCCCATCATCAACGGAAGGATAACAAGGCCAAAACAATTATTATTAAGAGTTGAGGTGTTTTGGCCTTGTTATCCTTCCTTTGATATATTTTAGAATTCTTTTTGAATTCATTTTGATTCAGGTTTTGCTACATTGGCTACTTGGGACATTGTCTACATGTCACCAAGATTAAGTTGTTATTCTACGGTTTATAGAGATTATAATATTTCCACGGACGAAACCTTATGTAGACATGCTTCACAGGTCAGTAACACATAAGAAAAATTAGGAAGAATGTCTACAAAAAAAAACGTAATTCATTAAAAGAAAAAGTTAAGTTCAATTTAAATATTAAGACCGTAACCTTTAGTGCAGTATTTATGAAGCGCATGTTCGCTTCAAAAGTTGTTTTCGTTAATATTTAATATAGATATGAGAAAAAGAAGTAAAAGAAAAAAAAACCAGATTCCATGTAGGGAATTTCATTAAAAGTTAAATTCTTTCAAGCGTACACATAGACTATTTTGTAAGGTCACGTTCAACCAATGCGTTCCTTATTGTTAATTCATGGAAGTTGGATGGTCCATCGTTTCGGAAAACGTGACCTCGTATTTCTAAAACTATTGAACGAGGTTGCTTTTAGAACAACCAGGAAACTGAGATACTAGTTTCACCGCTAAAAAAAGTCCGTCACGCAGGGGCTGCGTAAACTAAGCAGATTTCCTATATGAAGTTTAGCAATAGAGAAATCTGCATACTGGTAACACAACACCACCGGTAATGAGAAATCTTTCAGTTAATTTTAATAAACTCCCAACTGAAACGGCTTCTGAATTGTAAGAATAATTTATATTTTAATAACTCAAATTTTAGTATTCCAAGAACTAAAGAAGGGACTGTATTTGCATAAATCTGACAAAGTAACGAAGGTTAGGTAAGGTTAGAAACGACAGGTTAGGTTAGAAGCTTCCCCCAGAGCCAAGCACGGCCAAACTAACCCGACTACAGACTTCATAAAAATGCAAATATCTCGGTTAATATTCAAGATAGACAATATTTATAGTAAATTTAATTTGCAATAAGATTAGTTCTATACAATTTTTCGATCCGATGCATAATAACGGAGATATTTCGAATTTTCGAAAATCCCCACTGTAAACCCCTAAAATATATATATATATATATAAAATTTTGAACGGACCTCATTTTCGTAATCTCCTGGGTAGGATCGATGGACATTTGAAGAAATTTTTAGAAACTCGCGTCATGAGTACGACCTCATAGCTGATTTCCCTTAAGGGAAATCTGCTAAAAGACGTCATAACAGACACTCGAGCAAATCATGGTAAACCACAAATAATCTGATATACTTTTAAATTTAGTGTTATAGAATTAGGAGTGGGGGTATAATAATTATATCATAATAAGAGTTATAATGCACCAGATGTAGAAAATGAAAATAAATATGTATTTTCCCTTAGTAGAAAGATTTAATTAATTTATTAGAAGTATGCATTAAGCGTTAATCTAAACATGATTTTGGATCTTGTACAAAGCAATTAATTAAAGGAACTTTTCGACAGATAAATGGCTATTCTACTATTTTATGTAAAAACAGAATGTTTTCTCTAAAGTAATTTCATTTCGTAATTGGACAGGTAAATTGTAAAATATAAACCATTAGTAAAATGTATAACATTCACATAAACTTCATGAAAGGTGTAACTGAAGACAGACTAAGCAATGTAATGAGAGTAGGAAAACAACATTAGTATCCAATATTTTTAAAGGTCAATAAATATTTAAGTAAAAAATAAATAAAAAACAAGGCTATTAGAGAAAGGCGCCCAAGAATATAATAATAGTCAGTGACCAACTAAAATAAATCCCGTACCCTTGCCAAACTCACCTAATAAAATAAATAGACCAGGAATACATTTTTATAAACTATATCTTTACTATACAGTATCTGAGGTTCGTTGTATATTCTTCATCATTGTAACAACTCACTCAGCTTCTATAACCAATTACAATTACTAATATTGTTAAAACTTATTCTAATTATTTAATTAATGAATTAATTACGAAAAATAAAATTAATCGAGTTCAAAAAATTTGAAGTAAAACACTTTAATGACACAGCTTACGCATTTGAAGATGTAACTGACTTCAAAGGATAATTAAATATACCTTGGGAAAATCAAAAGGTCCGGTACGCAGGGGCTGCGTCAAATAAGCAGATTTTCAACGTGGTGGTATAAGACACTTGCAATCATCTCTATTTCTATGTAAAAAAAAAAACGATGAATAAAATGGTTGTGGGGTCGAAGGGGGGAGAAAGGTAATGAAGGCTGATAACAAGAAAGTACAAAAAAATCGCTTAATACTGGAGTTACTAAAAAATGTAAAGAGCAACAATTGTAGAGCATCAATAGCTTGACAATATTGGTTCTATAACATTTACGATACGAACGACTCGCAATAACGGCGTTATATTGAATTATCAAAATTTCCACCTCTAACCCCCCCCCTGATTTAAGCCATTAACTAATACTATCTTTAGTGATTAATGAAACAGTTAAAATTTCGAGTGATTGTACACGAAATAAATATTTTCGATTTATGTCATCAATCATAATTTATGACGTCATTGCACTACGTATTTGCATGTATCTCACGCAGTAATTGTAGTACGTAACAAGGAATAATGTTTTTAATAATATAAGAGCTTATGCCTAGTAGAATATGAGTCGGAACGAGGGTTTAATGAAAACTGGAAAATAAACAATGTAAATATTTCCGTTAATACTAAAGATAGAGAGTAAATGTAAATAACGTTATTTATAGTAAATTCTATTTGCAATATAGTTATTGATTATACAAGTGACGAAAGTAGATCATTTTCCAACTCGAGTGAAACGTTTACCCACACGAGCGAAGCGAGTGTCGTAATTTCACGAGAGTTGTAAATTCTACTTTCGTCACGAGTGTAATATTAAATTTTTTCTGTAATCGTGATAAATACATGATCAGTTTTAACCACGAATTGAAGAATTAGGATGTTGTGAAGATTATGGAATGTTGTTGTAGGTGGCTTACAAAGCATTAGTTGTATAGGTTATAAGCATAGTTATTAAAAACAACTAGTGATGATTGTGAAGTAGTGCAGTTTAAACAAAGTGCAGTTATAAACAAGGAAGGTAATTATTATTATATTTAAATTTTAAAATATATTGATTATTTCCACCAATAATTCATTCACATTTCAATTTATTTTGTTAAAATAAATTCTTACAATGTTAAGACACATTTAAAAGCATTTAATTTCCAACTTCAAATTATTTTTTAATTTATACTTATTACTAATTAAGAAGGCAATTCACTTTCTTCACTCTATTGCAAAATGTTTCACTTTCTTCACTCATTTCAGTTTAGTAATGTTACCATTATTGAACGATATCAGGAAAAAAAAATTGTTTTATACACTCTTGCGATGCAACGGAGCGATAATAACAGAGATATTTCGAATTTTCGAAATTCATCTCCTCTAAACCTACCGCCCTCCCGGTTACGATCAAAAAAGAATTACGACAGCCAGAGCAGTATATATATACACACACACACTCAAATAAGATTTTGAACGGACCTCATTTTCGGGGGGAAATCTGGTAAAATGACCCTTTTTATAGTATTATTGGCAGACAAAATCTTGCATTTTACCCCTCTTTATTTAGTTTCCCTTTTTGCCTTCGTTTACGTAAAATTTAATTTGAAACCAAATGAAAAATAACAAAGTTGTTTTTATGAATAAAGGGTTTAAATTAATGTTCCGATGACGTCAACTTCGAGACAATGAATAATTCATTTAAAACAGCAGAATGTTGTTGTTTTGCCATATTATTGTCCTTAATACAAACGAAGCATTATTGGAGAACAGCATTTGGGTTATTCTTCGGGTAAGGACTAAGAATGACCGACGTAAGCTCATTTTTAAAGCCAATGTTTATTAATACATGCTACTTTAGAAAAAAATGTTTTCATTATACTGCACGCAAAGCATGTGTTTTCAATATCCAGTTTGAGTACGCAAAGTAGCTATTTTCGTCCTAGGAAGCAAAGTAAAACAGATGTTTTGGAAAACTTACTCGTGGAGATCTTTTCGCATTAAAGAGGCACGGTGGATGGCAATCATCAAGTGTAGCTGAGGGGTATTTAGAAGAATCAACCACAAGAAAAGTTGAAGTTTCTAGGAAACTGCTTGGGCGTGCACCCAAGAACGGTTGTGGCGAGTCAGTTAATTTACCCAAAAATTATCATAATCTTGCTGTTCAAGAAAATGAAGACAATTTCACGGTAGACGACCTATTTAGAGATGATCCTGAATTTGTAGAATGTATCGCAAACCGAACTATATAAGGAATCGAAAAAACATTACCCAATAAATGACTAACTAAATCTAATAAAAACAATAGTTCAATTAATATAAATTTTAATAAGTAACAGCTGTCTAAATTTGATTTGTGTTACTTTATAAAAATGAATCAATTATAACTGAAATGGATATTTTTTTTTACTATGTTTGAGCAGTATAATGAAAAGTAATTTTCATTACACGTACGAAAAGTGGCTTTCGGCTGCGCCTCGCTCGTAAAACTAGGCCTCGCACCGAAAACGCCCACTTTGCGTCCTAGTAATGAAAATAACTATTAATCAAAATATTTTTTTTTTGTTGATATAATGAAAGCTTAATGCTTAAAATTCCTGATTTCTTATTTAATTCCACAAAAACGTGATTTTGAAATTCTGCATCATGGGCCTTAATTCTGTTGTGAATGTAATTGACGTTGTCCCACTAACAAGAACATTTCACTTATTGCAATTGCTGATAGCATAGATATTAAGCCTTTATTAAAACCACTATTAAAAATATAAGCAGTACCAACTCATAGACGCAGGATGCATACGCCCACTTCAGAGCTCGGCCACCCTCCTCATATCTGGACAAGAATATCCTCACCAACTGCTAAGCACTTAATGCATTGTGGGGCGAAATTTTCAATAAGTTCTGTGTCTGAAATCTGTCAAGGAAGAGTATACGAAACTAGATTTTAGAAAACTAAAATAGTGTTGAACTTAGCTATTATAGGAATAAAATTTAAGGAGTACAATGATGCTATTTGTAGCCTTATTGTTCTGAGAAAGTTTAGTATGTCGTCTAGATAGTCAGGGTAATACCAACATAGATCGGGGAGCAACAAGTGCTTTTATGTCTACTATTAATGCCCTAGTAGAAAACAAGCAACAACTTTTAGTTCTCTTCTAGATTGTCATCAACTAATTGAGTCCAAACTTGTAACTCGGTTTCAAAAGTCTCAGTACCTCCTTGAGTACTAACTTCCACCATATAAGTTAATTTATCAGTTAATTTTTTAAATCAGGACGTATTATACGTTATTACTACTTTTTCTAGCGATTGCAGGACAAAACATTTTAATTTGTGTGTCTGTCGCTCAAGCGGGAACCAAACACAGTACTTAATGTTCTCCAAGAGAATGGTCTCCGAAACACTCAGGATAACAAGAACACCTGAATATTACCATCGAAAAAATGGAATGTTTTGGTGCTAAATATAAATATCGTAATACTCTTATTAAGTAAACCGAAAATAAATTTAACTAAGAAATTGCCACTCCCTGAGTAGACTATACAAAATATATAGATCTCTAAAGTAATGTAAAAGCAGAACCGATCAGACCGGTACTTGATAGTGAATACTTTACAAGCCTCCAACCTATAGCCTATCGGGGTAACATTAATGTATGAATAGATAAAGTCCATTACCACTGCTTTTCATTTACCACTTATTCACAATCATCAATGTTGATGAGGTTGGAGAGTATCGATTGAGGAGGCATGAATAGTGTAATTCAGTCGCAACAGCTTAACATTTCCAAGAAGATAAATTAATGATTGAGATACTAAAAAAACACAGTTATAGCAAACGCTTTACTTTTAGGTCGTGTAACCTATAACATTTATACAAAACTATAAACTCATTTAATATCAAATATAATAATACTGTACCAATTATATAAAAAAACAAATCTATCCAGATGTACAAAAATATTCCATTACTCAGGGCTACTTCCTTACTTAAAAACGAAATAGTCTAAAATATATTATTATAAAGAAGAAAAAATAAAATTCATAATTGAAACTAGTACATGGAAATAAAATGAGAAATACTAGCAATGAAATCTGTCATTGAATGAATCAAGAGATTTTGCACTATTAACAAAAAATGTAGAATAATTCCTCGACATTGAAAAATTAAATCTTAAGCGGATATATATATATATAAAACAATTAATCCCAATTTCCCTTGGCCACGAGTTCAAGCGTGAACGGTTGGACCAGATTCGGTAATTCTTTTTCAGATATAGAGTCATAAGTACGACGCGATTTTTGTCAATGTTCCATAATTGTCCATCGATCCTATATTTATGTATTTGTGAGTTACCACTCTAGTGTTCGCAATTTTGGTTTGATCGTTACTAAACTCGATATTTAAACGATTTTGGAGAGTAATCAAACTTGCTCTGTTTTGGCAACACTACAACCGCTACAGTTAAAATTGACCTACTTCAACTCTTTAAGCATATTTCCCTTTAAGGATATAAGATATTGAGGTCATACTCATAACACGATTTTTGGAGGAAATGACACATGATCTCAACTAGAAGACGACGAACATGAGGTCCGTTCAAAATTATATATATATATATATATATATATATATATATATATATATATATATATATATATATATTGTAACGGTCGAGTCTGGGTTCTCCGCTGTCTCTAGATCTATGAGATCCGAGTGACTAGTACTAGGCTATAAACGAGGTAGCAGCACCTGTCAAGGGAGGAGAGCGGACCGCTATAAGTCCAAAGGGCAATCTCTCGGAGAGAGAATGAGGCAGTCGACCCTCAAGATGCAACAAGAGCGTAAGTGTTTCTTTAATTAGCTAGCCTAAATGTGCTATCTCTCGGATTAAATAGTTAAATTAGCTGTTATAGCTGAGATGGTGGAAACAAAAATGCTTGCCGTGCAATATATAAGACCCTGAGAAGTAGCCGGTACATAGTTGAATTTAAATATTAATAAAAATTAAATAAACCTTTCATTATATAAAATGGAGCCCAAAAATTTGGTTAAAATCTATCTATTGAAAGTGAACCGTTAGATGGAACACAGACCAATAATATCATATATAAAGATCAGGCTAGACATATAATTCAATTAGAGGATTCGGGAATACCGTTATCTACTGAAATAGCAAATTTGAGCTTTTTGGGTTTTGAACAACCGCGAGGTACTTCTACCAGAATAATAGATAATTTAAACGATTTAAAAGGACAAAAAGAGGTCAGTAGTCCTATCGAAAAAGATCAAAACATGCGGAAAACATATGAACTTATCAAGCATGATTTTTATCACCCAAAATTACTATCTATGACTAAGAAAATTGTTAGTTGCTGTGACACTTGTCAAAAAACTAAATTTGCGAATAGAAGATTATGGGCATCAATGTCAAATATAATCACTTCTAAGCCGCTTGAAATGATAGCTATAGATTTTGTAGGACCTTTCCCGTTATCTGAAAATCAAAATAAATATTTATTAACTTGCCTAGATATATTTAGTAAATTTATCCGAATATACCCAATTCAAAAATGTAATAGTGCTACTGTTATAAATTGTCTATTCAACGACTACATCCCAAAGTATGGTAGACCATCTAAAATATTAACAGATAATGGTACTCAATTTATTGCTGACAAATGGCATAAAATACTGGCCAAGTATAAAATTACATGGATTCGAACTTCAATCCGACACCCACAGGGTAATCCAGTAGAAAGAGCTCATCGAACCATCGCAAAATTTCTCCGAGTTCTAGTAAAAGACCGTCACGATATGTGGGAAAATTATATAAAAAAAGTAGAATCATGCATGAATGAGGTAATACATGAAACAACATATTTAACCCAATGCCACCTTATGTTAGGCAAAACACCTCAACGTGAAAGGATCAAATGGATTAGATTTGGAGCATTTGTTTAGGCCAGAGGAAGACCTGTCATTTTTTTTATCCCTTGCGGAAGAACGGACCCTCCGACAGTGTAAAAAGAACAAAGACAGGTGGGACCGGAGTAGAACAATTACTGATTTACCACCTGGTACTAAGGTGTTAATTAAATATCCTGAGGGTATCTAAATCTCAAGAAAAAGTCTATGCCAAGTTTATAGAAGTGTACGAAGGTCCATATAAGATTAAGAAAAGTTATGGTAACGGAGCATATTTATTTGACATATATAAAGTCCGGTAATACTAAGGGACTATTTAATATCCAGGAATTAAAAAATTTATAGGGAAAGTATGGGATACCAAACTAACACAATAAAAAAAAAAAAAAAAAAAAAAAAAACAAAAAAAAAAATAAAAAAAAAATTATTAGTAATAAATAATAGATAATATATTTATTGTTATAAAAAAAAAAAAAAAATAATATATCGTGTTAATTAAATCTAAATAATATAATAAAAAAAAAAAATAAATAAATAAAAAAATTATAGTAAATATTAAAAAAAATAAAAAATATATATATATTTATTGTAATAAAAAACAACAATAGTAATAATTAAAATAAATATATAAAATTAAAAAAAAAAAATAAATCAAATAAAATAATAAACCAAAAAAAATAAAATAAAAAAAAAGAAAATTATATAAAATAAATTTTTTTTTCTTTCTCTGGGTGGTGGGCATATGTAACGGTCGAGTCTGGGTTCTCCGCTGTCTCTATCTCTATGAGATCCGAGTGACTAGTACTTACTAGGCTTTAAACGAGGTATCCGCAACCTGTCAAGGGAGGAGAGAGCGGACCGCTAATACGTCCAAAGGGCAATCTCTCGGAGAGACAACAATAAGTGCAGTCGACCCTCAAGATGCCCCCCCAAAAAAACCCAAGAGCGTAATTGCTACTTTTAATTAGCTAGCCTAAATGTGCTATCTCTCGGATTAAATAGTTACATTAGCTGTTTATAGCTGAGATGGTGGAAACAAAAAAGCATGCCGTGCAATATTTAAGACCCCTGAGAAGTAGCCGGTTACATAGTTGAATTTAAATATTAATAAAAATTAAATAAACCTTTCATTATAATATATATATACAAATATATGTCTGTTACCGCTCTAGCGGTGGCAATAATTGTTTGATAGTTACAAAACTCGATATTTAAACGTATTCTGTAAAACTAAAGGTCAAGTTTGTTAAGGGCTGAAATCAAACTCAAACTCGTGGGAGGGGGAATTTCCAAGATTCAAAATATCTCCGTTATTATAAGTTGGATCGAAGTATTGTACGAAGTCCGTCACGCTGCGTTAACTAAGCACATTTCCCAGGTGCGTCACGTATTTTCATTTACCTCAAAACATAAGAGTTCAATGAGAAGAATTTGGTACTATAAAATATTTCCATCCAACTTTTATAACGGAGATATTTTGAATTTTTAAAAATCCTCCTCCCACGAGTTCGATTTCAGCCGTTAACAAACTTGATCTTTAGTTTTACTTAAAACTTTTTAATGCCGAATTTGGTAACGATTAAACAAAAATTGCGACCGCTAGAGTGGTAACAGACCACACATACAAACACACACACACACACACACACACACACACACACACACACACACACACACACACACACACACACACACACACACACACACATATATGTGTGTGTGTGTGTTTGTGTGTGTGTCAGTGTCCGCTCTAGAGGTGGCAATAAATTATATATATTAACGGAACCATTCATTTTGTTCATTCTCCTAGTGTAGGATTGTATGGGTAAATGTGTTTTGTTTTTTTGTTTTTTTTCAAAAATCGCGTTATGAGTAGGGCCTCAATATCATATTTCCCTGAAGGGAAATATGCTTAAAGGGTTTAAAATTTTAATAGTTATGATTGAAGTAGGTCAATTTTAACTGTAGCGGTTGTAGTGTTGCCAAAACAGAGCAAGTTTGGATTACTCTACAAAAAATCGTTTTAAATATCGAGTTTTAGTAACGATCAAAACCAAAATTGCGACCCACATAGAGCGGATTACAGACAAATACATATGTAAATATATACAGGACAGATGGACATTTGTGGAAAAGTGACAAAAAACCGCGTAGTACTTATGACCTCTATAGCTGAAAAAGAAATCACCGAAACTGGTCCAGCCGTTGCCGCGTATTGCCGTGGCCAAGGGAATTTGGGATTCATTGTTTTATATATAAAGATATATATATATATATATATATATATATATATATATATATTATATATAAAATTTCCAGTTCACAATGTAAGTTACAGTACTCCTCCGAAATGGCTTTACCGATTTTTACCAAATTTTATATGCGTATTCAGTAGGTCTGAGAATCGGCTACTATCTACTTTTCATACCCCTAATTGATAAGGGTTGTTCACCCTTAACATATTTTTTTTAATTTTTGGACGACATTTTTTGTTTTTATTTTTTTATAATGTGGCATTAACAAATACCTACAACCCTAAATTTTTACTTTTTTATCACCAACCCCTAAAAACATTTATTTTTATTATTAAAATTTAATCCTGATATATGCGTAATATGCGTAGTGTTACCAATCTTAGATTCTTAAAATTTGCCGCGCCTTTATTGGTGAGTGAAATGCCACACTATACCGGTGTCACTTCTAAGTAAACAGCAAGGAGTGAGGACTGAAGCCGGTCACCTGTTTCACTCGCACAATAAGACTTCTCTCACTCCCTACCATGTTTTTTCACACGGGCAATTGTTCATAGCATGCTCTCGAGTGGGTAAACCATCGAGTTTGTTTGTGCTCGCTAAAGATGGGCTAACAAAAATATTGTTCGTGCTATAGCATTAAAATATTGATGTTGTTTGTTAGTGTTACTGTGATAATTAATATGTGATATGTAATTTTAAGAAGTAAACTATAATAACTTAAAAATATTATTGTTTGGTGTTTGTTATTTTTATATTCCGTTATTGTTCATAGCGCTCCATGCCTATTTCACGCATATACCACATACTTACACACTTATAATAAGTAAGTTACTTTTTTATCTACACTAGAAACTAGAAATAATTTATAAGGCAAAACAACGTTTGCCGGGTTATCTAGTATATATATATTATATATATATATTTATATATATATATATATATATATATATGATATACATATAAAGATATTATGAAACGCTTAAGATTTAATTTGTCAGCTTTGACGAATTATCCTACGTTTTTTGCTAATAGTGTAAAATCTCCTAATTCACTCAATGACAGATTTCGTTGCTAGTATTTCTCATTTTATTGTCACGTACTAGTTTCAATTATGAATTTTATTTTTTCTTCTTCGTAATCGTAATAGTATATTTTAGACTATTAGTTTTGTTTACTATTTTTTATTTAAGTAAGGAAGTACCCTTGTGTACTGAGCTATTTTTGTACTTTTGAATTCTTAATGCACATAGAATTGAAAATTACAAAACTTTTATGTTTTGTGCTTAGTTAACGCAGCCCCAGCGTGACGGACTTTTGTTATTGTCAGTTGATGGTTCTTATGAAAGAAATAATTATGAAAGTGAAGTGATGAAGCTATAACGCTGAATGTATTAGTGACATTTATTACATCACTTTTGAGGCCAGTGCAGATGTTCTAGCAGAGAAGAGGAACGGCGATAATATCGATCTTACTGGGCAAATAGTTTATATGGCAGGAGAAAAAGTCCACTTAATAGGGCAAGTTTGAGAAGGGTGCCTTCATCGCTGTCAACGGAGAGTCCCTAACATGGAACATCTGTATAGAATACATTATGTTGTAGAAACTACACACGCAATCTTTAAGCCTCATTCTCCCAGATGTTGATTTAGCCATGTCGAGCCATCAAGAGAAAAGTTAAACTTATAAATTTAAGAAGTCTTCCAAACTAAGTACTTTTCAATTATCAAATATAAAAATATTATACATATTTAACCTCTGTTCAATGAACGTTCCTAAAATTTGAAGATCTTCGCCTTTTTTCGACTTGCATTAATCAGTTCAGAATTCAAAAGTACAAAAATATTTCAGTACACAGCTGCTCATATCTAAGACATAGTATACGAAAAAGTAAAATATATAATTGAAATTAGTGCGTAAAAATAAAATAAAAAATACACGCTATGAAATCAAACATTGAATAAATCAGAGGACCCTACATTAATATAAGAAAGCTTCATATAATTCCTTCATATTGACAAGAATTTAAATGTAAAGTGTGCCATAATGGATATAAAAAATTAACACAAATACCAATGATCCTTTCAATTTTTGATACTTATATAATAAAATAAAACATATCAACTGCCAACCAGGAACTAAATCAACATAAATAAGACAGGAAATCTATTTCATACAGGAGGTATTTAATGTTACAATAAAGCAGATTTGTGAAAAAATCGAATATTTCATGTTTAAACACGAATTTCAAAAGTATTAAATACAAAACGCATTTATAAATGAAGATCACATAATTGTTCTCAGCAATATAACAGACAAGTAGACATTTAACATTTCATACTTTTTCTAAATCCTGTGTTATTCTAGTCCAAATTTAGCTATTTCAAATATTAAAAAAATATATTTTTTCCCTTAGCTTCAAATGAAACGAATAAATATGAACTATTGAAGCAATAAAATTGAAATTATAGCTTTCCTGCAATGGTTTCACTTACTCTTACATTCAATTCCGATTTCCTTCGTAAGTAAATACCTGTTATATTTAATATGAGGTTAAGTTTGGAATAGGATATTTTGTACTAATTTAGGAGGATGTTAACCTCGCAAGAGTAAGTCTAGAGGTTTATTTCTGTTACAAAAAAAATGTACATATTGTACAACAATTGGATGAAAAATGTTGTTCAATAATAAGGAAATCTGCTAAACATGTAAGAAAGACACAATCATCTCATTCGATTCCACAAAAGTAAAACTTTCGCTATTCGTGCCTCCACCATTTAGATTTTTCAAAAACTTACTAGTTTAGCTCACTGGAACATGTTAAAAATCAAAATTAAAAAAAAAAAAAAAAAGGACAAGAAACAGAAAACGATAGTAAGCCCGAGTCAACGGACCAAATAAGGATAGATGTTCTTATTTAAGGTATTTACTTGATTAAATTTTATTTGCTACACAGAGTATATGAAGCCAGGTATCCTGAATTTCAAGCAATAGCTCTTTTTTAACAAATCCCCTTTGTCACTATTGGAAAATTATGGCTAATAAATAAATCCATTATACTTTTTGAAGAAATATGCTGGTTAGTCAGCAGGGCCCCCGTAAGGGCTACTGGCGCCTGTGTGCAAAAAAAGATTTTGGGTCCCCTTAAGGCATTTTGAATTTTCTTTTTTTTTATGGTAGGTGGTGCTTGAAATAAAGTAAATAACTGAACTTTAAAAGTCATATTTATTTGTAGACCAAAATATAAAAATGAATTAAACAGAATAAAATCTAATTTTTTTTTTAGGGGTGCCCCTAAAGGATGGCGCCCCTAAAAGTGTGCATTGCACACTTTGCACATATGGTAGCAGGGGCTCTGTTAGTCAGTGTAAACTAGTACATGGTAATAAGTACTCAAAGAACAGCCTCGGGTTACAGACAGCAAATATTTATTAACTATTATTTATTTTGAACTATTTTCGAGGATCTGAAAAAATTATTTTGAGAAACAATGATTTTGAGAGAACTCTATAGTGTATTTTCTAGAGGAAATTCGCTAATGTGATGAATTAACCTTATGACCATGAGCATACTAAGAGAAATGACAAAAATGTTAATAGCCCCAAATACTTCATAAAACACTACAATTAAAAAAAAAAAATTATAAGCGTAAACAGCAACAAATATATACAATATCCAACCGGTCTGAGGACTACTGTAACTTTGTAGAGATTTCCATTCCGAATTTATAGAATTTCTTTATGAAAAGCTTAATAAGAACGTTTTTTTTTATAATTATTGGTTTACGGACAGTTAATTCAGAGGAACAAAAAAGCGGAATAAACGTTGGTAGTGTTCATGAAAAAAGAAGTCACAATGAATACACGAACGAGTGGATGTGTAAAGAATTCCAAATGAATGCATAGTTTGAGCAGTTCAGATATTATTATATACACAGATTCCTAAGAGGGCAAGTAATGGCGAGACCACGGACATAAACAGGGAACGATAGTAATGGAGAGACAACTGACCTAAATAGGGAACGATAAAAAGATTTCAGGAATTTACAGTACTAAACCATCGGATGATCCTGACACCTAAACAGAACTAAATGAAAATCTTGCTGACAAATTAGTTCTGGGAATTGAGTACATACAAGGAAGACGGTAAGGGTTCCAAGTAGCAACTGTCACAGTAGTTTCCAACTCGGCAGAGCTCCCACATACCGCCAGGCAACTAACAAGATTTCACGGTGCTTTAACAAAGAAGGGGACTATTCAGTTCGGGCTCAGAAGAAGACGTCTTAGCCTCAAACATAAAACTGATTCTAATAATAAATCGATACTTGGCTTCCACGCACTTCCGAACTGCCTATCTTACAAATACAATTTAAAATATAGTGCGTTAATAGTTTTAACGCATAAACTAATTTCGACAAAAATACCTAAATGGAATCCTCCTGTAGATAACCAGCCCCCATTATTCAAAATCCGTCACTCAGGAATAAACTAACGGAAACCAGAGCTAAGCTCTTGTTGGTTTATATCAGAGGCCTAAATATATTTCCTCACAGCTTTCTTTTCAATGGGGAAAAATGTTCTATTCGCAGGTGTTGCATGAACTAAGAAGATTTCCAACAAGCTGGTATATGTCACACTGATAATCTCATTTCACCATTTATTCCTCATTTCTCTAGTAATAAAGATCCTATGTAAACTGAAATCCAAAAAAGTCCGTCACGCAGGGGCTGCGTAAACTAAGCAGATTTCCCATGTGAAGTTTTACAATAGAGAAATCTGCATACTGGTAATACAAGCCCACCATGAATAAATACAAACGGTAATAAGAAAACTTTCAGTTAATTTTAATAAATTCCCAACTGAAACGGCTTCTGAATTGTAAAAATAATTTATATTTTAATAACTCAAATTTTAGTAGTACAAGAACTAAAGAAGGGAGGGGGCGGCGGATGAACAGACCGTATTTGCATAAATCACACAAAGCAATGAAGGTAAGGTAAGGTTATAAACGACCGGTAAGGTTAGAAGAAGCTTCCACCTGAGCCGAGTACTGACGAAAATGGCCGAACTATACCCGACCACAGACTTCATAAAAATGCAAATATCTCGGTTAATATTCAAGATAGAGAATAAATGTATATAACAATATTTATAGTAAATTTAATTTTCAATAAGATTGGCAATATACTTTTTTTCAATCCGGCGCATAATAACGGAGATATTTAGAATTTTCAAAAATCCCCCATCTGAACCCTCTCCCTCGGGTCCGATTTCAGCCATTAACGAACTTGATATTTCTTTTTCCATAAAACAATAATTGCGACCGCTACAGCGTTAACAGACATATATATATATATATATATATATATATATATATATATATATATATATATATATATATATATATAATTTTGAACGGACCTCATTTTCGTCATCTCCTGGGAAGGATCGATGGACATTTGAAGACATTTTTCGAAACTCGCGTCATGAGTACTACCTCAATAGCTGATTTCCCCTGAAGGGAAATCTGCTAAAACGTCCGTCACGCAGGGGCTGCATAGACTAAGCAGATTTCCTACGTGAAGTTTTGTAATAAGTAAATCCGCATACATGTAACACTTAACACCACCGTGAATTTTTAAGTTAATAAATACAAACAGTAATGACAAATCTTTTAGTCAATTTCAATAACCTCAGATCATCTGAATTGTAAACAAACAGGTTTGACAACCCTATAATTTTATATATTTAATTTTAAACGGACCTCATTTTCGTCAATGGACATTTGAAGAAATTTAACGATAATCGCGTCATGAATATGACCTCAATAGCGGATTTTCCTTAATGGAAATGTCTTAAATAATATTAAATATACGGAACAATATATAGATTCACAGGAAATTAAATTTGTAATAAAACTGGTTATAATTACATTTTCGAGCCGATTTATAATCATAGAGATATTAAGAATATTTTTTATTTAATCACAGACTTTTGTCGTGTAAAGCCTATTTAGGGAAACAAGTAAGCGGAAATGAGTGCTTTTAGTGTTCTTGAATGCCAACTCGGGTTCCATTTAACACAGGCACCAATACTCTAAAGTCAGTAAAAGCTTAACTCAAAGAGTAAATCAAAGGAAGAAGGAAAACCACATTATTGCAACAAAGCTTCAAAGTCATAGATATATATTTTTCTATTGTTTTCTTACAACTGTTCTTTGAACTTGAAATCCAAAGTAGTTGTATATGGATGTAGTGGGCTGAAATCGTAGGATTATGGTTTTTTCAAGTATTATTTTTTTTTTTTTTTTGCAACATTGAATTCGTGGCATTGAGTCATCAAAACTTCAGATTGTAGCTGGTCCATTTCCCAAGTATTACTCGATTTTATTTAAAAAAAAACAAAAAAAACCATTAAACGGCAATACTCATCAGCATATTGTACAAGGAACTATCTCATATTTTTAAATATACACACAGTTGAACATTTAGTGAGCTATATAAATACTACATGAATCAGCTTTATGAGTAAATTAATGTTCAGGTACTTTCAATTTAAATTGGCACTAAATAAAATATATTACAGTCACTACAAGCGGCAGTTTAAAAGGATTTATATCTTGGCAATTTCTCCATTTGGAACTATATCTATGCTTTAGAATAGTCAGAAGCTGATTTCATACACCAAATTAAGAATTCGTAATAAGATTACTAAATTGATTTATAATGTGTAAACACCAAATAATATTTTCAAAAATTCCAAAAATAATTATTTTCTTAATGCAAGATAGTAATTTAACATAGACAGACCTTGGGGTGAATTTGAATTTTATTCCATCAGCACTATTTATTCAAAACAAAGAGAATTCAATTAATTAGAAGTTAACCATAGATCCATTGCACAATTCTCAAAGTGGAATGGAAATCAAATTATGCTTCACGTTGATGGTTTAATTCGTTGAAATAAGCTTGTTTAAATTCTCACTATAAGGCACAGACACTAAATGCAGTCATAAAACGAGGCGGTCCATTAATGTGAGCCAGGGAAGGAATAAATACTCTCAAATCAAGGAAAATAAAGATATAAAAAGAAACTACTGAAAACAGTTTGTTCCTCAACCCTAGTAAATCACGGGCATTACATTGTACTTCTTTTTTTGTGTGTAAACATGAATTAAATGGACACATTTATTATCTTATTTATCAACGCTCACTTTGAGCTCTATGGCTAATTGGGGTGAGTTACATACAAGTTACCACCACCAATTCTAGCCTAGGGTGGGACAAAGGATTTTATTTAATGAGTTTGTCAGTAAATAAATTTATATTGCCCTGGTGGAAATCAAACCAACGCTTCAAGGTTTATCAAGCCAAATTAAGAACAACGCTTAAACTCACTTAGACAGGCTAAAATGAGCCCATATCCATTAATTAAAACCACAACATGGAATATTACTAAAAATAGTTATTTATAATACAAGTGACGAAAGTAGATCATTTTACAACTCGAGTGAATCGTTTACCCACACAAGCGAAGCGAGTATGGTAATTTCAGGGGAGTTGTAAATTCTACTTTCGTCACGAGTGTAATATTAATTTTTTTCTGTAATCGTGTAATACATGATCAGATCTAACCAGAATATGAACAAAATTAGGATGTTGTGAAGCATAGTTATAAAACAACTAGTGATGATTGTGAAGTTATAAACAAGTGCAGGCTATAAACAAGGAAGGTAATTATTATTATCTTTAAATTTTAAAATATATTGATTATTTCCACCAATAATTCATTCACATTTCAATTTATTTTGTTAAAATAAATTCTTACAATGTTAAGTATCATTCAAAAGCATTTAATTTTCAACTTCAAATTATTGTATTTTTTAATTTATACTTATTACTAATTAAGAAGGCAATTCACTTTCTTCACTCTATTGCAAAATGTTTCACTTTCTTCACTCATTTCAGTTTAGTAATGTTACCATTAATCAACGATTACAGAAAAAAATATTTTTTTATTCAGACAGACTTAAAATCATGAAAGGATTGAAAGAAAAGACGCGCACTTCAAATAATGGTTTCACTAAATAAAAATAAAAATAAACTTTTGGTAAAAAGTATTGAGTTAATAAAATAAAACATACACTCATACACACGACTTATCTTTCAGTATATTCCATTACCATTATCTTAAATACTCACATGGATCAAATATCATAAAGGTTTTGTCAGAAATCACTCCCTACCCTCAAGCAATAGTGCGAAAACTGATATGTTTACTGCCTTCCAAAACTCTTTGCTTATTGCTGTATATTCCAAGAAACACTTCACTTCACAATGGCTCCAATCTATTAATTTATTGATCATTTCTAACTCCTATTCAATATCTGACCCCGATAGTACAAATAGAATACCATTACATGAAAATAAAATAGTCAATTTCAATATACATATACAATGCTTGTCCTTCTAAAAAAATGATTGAATGCAAATTTTAATGCTATTATCACTGCAGTGTCAGCTGAATAGTTGTCAAACTGTACGTCTATTCACAATAGGTCACAATACTAATACCTTTCAAGCAGTTACAAATGATGCATTGATGACACAAATGTATTACATGATACAAATTCCAACAACAATGTCCAACTATATAAATGTTATAATAACGAAAAGCTGTAATATCGTTCTAAGCTTAAATACTAAATATTCATTTCAAGAAACATTTTTTATGCCAGACACATGCAAATTTTTGTCTAACGATGTCATGAATTGAGAGTTTATTTTTCTTCTTTTTCTGAAGTTCTTGTTTCGTAAATATTTCTTTGATCTGTACTTTACACGATATTTCACCGTTTTTGTCAACATCAAAGATCATATTTGTTATTGGCTGAAATTGGACATGGAATAGTGAATATTTAAAGGAGAATTCGAAATATCTCCGTTATAATGAATTAGATCTCAAAATAATGCATACAGTTGATTTAAAAGCAAACTATTACTCTACTTAACAAACTATTATTCTATTTAACTAGAAGATTATTACATCGAGTAAATTTTCTCTTAAGATTCATATTAATCAAGAATTTTGCAATTATACTTGCTGCTTCTTTTTCTTCTTCTTTTTTTTAAAATTAATCTAATGGGCTAACGAATCCAATAACAAATGTACATAAATTGGAGAATGTAAATCATTGCTCAGGCACGGGAATTTTGATATTTTTATTCATGCAAGGATTTTCATAAGCCATCAACATTGGTGACATCGAGACCGTCATGGAATCTCCTACGATTCAATATATGAATGAATATCTCTTTTTATTGAAAGAAACAAAACAGACTTTTGCATTCAATATAGAAGTTATTAGTATTATTAAGAATTATTTACTTCTTATACATTATTTCCACATGGACTATTTTTAGATAAAAATGGCTCAAAGCAAAAATAAAGGAAATGAAATCAATGTCTTGAGTGGATTTTACGTAAATATTAGCATTCTGCTATATTAGAATTTTAGAGGAAAAATAGTGTCAAAGATTTAAAAAAAACATAGAGTTGGCAGAAGCACCCGACTAAACAAGTATTAGATTGACAACATATACATTGTCCTAGCCTAAACATTATTTCAGAAGATCCCCTTAATCCAATATTAGGCCGAAACTAAATAATATATGAAGAATTTATATATAAACGAAAATATCCAGAAGAGAAGAATTTAGTTCAGTTGTAATATTATTTTGTTTTCCTGGTATGTCTATTTTTAGACTAAAATATTTTATTTATTATATGATAACATTAGAAAAAGATTTTGTTATTGCCATAGTGTGTGGCGATAACACCAAATCACCCCCACTCGGCAAAAAAAGGTGGGGAGAAAATTTGAAAAATTCAAGTTTAAATTTTAAGGTACAGCAAATCTAGGTTTAAGGTAAACATTATCTTAAAAAAAGGGCCCTTTTAAAAAAATTAAGTACTAACGGGGATGAAAAGATCCATTTATTAAAATGATGATTAGTTCCTTTAGAGTCAAAAGCAACTCAGGTGAATCTGGCCAAAGAAACTGAAATTAGGATCACAGGTTCTACGAGAAATTCAAGCCTCAAACGGTTTTGTTCTTCACTTAGCCTCTTGCTTTTTCGTCAGGAGTCCTACATTTCCAAACAAATTTTCATTTAACTCTTGGAAGAAGTATTTATCTGATCCAAAATAATATTAATATTTTACTGATAAAACGGTCCCAGCTGAGTAGAGCAGTACCTGGCTCTAGCGGTGATACGTTTCGACAGTGGCTAAAACTAAACAATATTTATTTCATTATATGACGGCAGTTCAATAGCACCACTTTAAATCCTGTTTTGACAAGAAATAGTAGAGCATGATAGGTTAAAAAAAATCAAGAACGTTTACCATTCTTTAAGCTATGTTCCAGATGTAAATAGAATGCAGAGTTCTATCTAATGAACCAAAGACTTTCAGCAGCGCCACCATCAAAGCCATAGACTATGAATAAGAAGATTTCACATGAAAATAAAGTTTTACGAGGGGAACTAAGTTAGGCGGAGGGGCAATAGAAGGGCTAGTGAGTGGGAGGGGGTAGCTAGCACCCTAAGAAAGGACTGAATCATTTAACAGGGTAGGTATTAGATGTTTTGTCATAGCAAACCACCTGAGGCTACGGCCATAGTCAAACCCGGATAACCTCTGGCCGTCTTAATATTCATACAGGATATTCAGCACCTGTTGTCACATGCCACCCAACAGTCTACAATATTTATTCAAGAAGCTCCTTGACAAAAATATTCTTGGCCTTAAGCTCTAACAAAAAACATTTTTTTTAATAATACCATTATACACAAAGCAAGTGGCTCGCTTCAACCGACCATAAATTTTTCTCGGATAATACAATATTTTCTAAATAAACCAGAAAGATTCAAGAATATCTAAGTAAGTATAAAGACGTTGGTATAATTGAATCATCTTTCAGCATTCTTTAATAAAAATGTAAATCACTTTATTTTCAATGAAGAAAGCTGATGAACTGAGTAGAGTATAAGCTATATGGAAAAAAGAAAATACAAATTATGATATTAATAATACTAACGGGGAAAAATAATCAAAGAATATTTGAATTGTTTTTTTTAAATTAGGTTAGGAGAAAGAACAAAATTACACTAAAATTCATTAAAATCTATGTGAGTCACAGTAAGTGAGTTTCAAGCACAGGAGTAGGTTGAATATTAAAAATTGAGTCATTTATTGTTAGCATGTTAGTACTCTAGCGACAATAGGTTTTGAAATGTTGAAACCAAACTTTATTTTTAAACGGAAGGATCAAAAGGTCAAACACACCTCCACTCTTAATGCTTCGTTTATTATAGACAGAGTACTTTCGAAGCGAACCGTCCCATCTTCAGTGCTCTAGAGCTGGTCCCTATTGAGCTGACATCTCCGGCGAGACTCGGACTCTCGTCCGTAGTATTAGGAGTGGAGGTGATTTGACCTTTTGATCCTTCCGTTGATGGTGGACCTCCACCAGCCAGCCCAAATCCCGAGTTTATTTTTAAACTTTTAACTAGAAAATAATAGTTCTCTAATATTCAATGTTTTATCTTTATATATATAATTCTACTGTACGTGTGTATGTCACTGGACTCCTCCCAAATAGCAGGACCGATTTGAATGAATTTTTTTGAATGCGTTTGGGTGACTCCCTGGATGGTTTAGATTCACAAATCAGCCCGGCAGATGGAGCAGGAGTGGGGGTTGTAAGGGAGGCCTAAAATTAAAATTAACGGTATTTCGTTGTCTATTGGGTGTTCGGCAAATATGCACAGTATAAAAGTTGTCTACTTTATTTAGAGTAACTTTTGTTATATTCACTTTTGCCGTAAAATTAAAATGGGAACCAACAATTTTATTGGGCACTAACGATTGAACCGAACTTAATTTACGACCCCATTTATGATTGCGAGTTTCTTGACGACCCCATACAAATATACATATGAAAATATATAAGTTTAGAATTCGTTTTGAAACATACAAAAATCTAAAATTAAAATTTGCACAAAAAATTATAGAATTGTATTTATTATAGTTTCAAAAATAAAGGAGGATTCTGGCTGTCTTCATTCTCTTGAATATAATAAAGTAGTTGCGTGGTAAGTTTTAAATTAAAGTATATGTTAAAAATTTAATGAGATGGATGTGCCTGTTTTTTATTGCCTACATACATCCGGAAGTAGAAAATTGCCTCGTCCTTCCAAAGGAAAGATAACCTTCTGTTTGTAAAAGAAGCATCGTCGAATCGACGAATAGGTTGTAACTGTAGATAAAACATATTCGTCGAATCGACGAATAAGTTGTAACTGAAGATAAAACATAAATTGTATTTTTATCTCTCGCGACCCCAGAATTTTGCTACGCGACCCCAAATGGGGTCGCGACCCATAGTTTAAGAAGCCCTGTTATATCCTTATGTTATAAAACATATTATGCTCTACAATTAATTTGCTACGATTGTATTTCAACAAGTTTTTCTTCTGGAATATTAACCGAGATATTTCAGTTTTCACCCCTCAATAAACGCCCAAATTATATTAGCAATAGGACCATCATCAATTAGTGCCTTATTACGCAACCCCTAGAGGGACATCTTGTTAAATAAACATATTTCAAAATAACGTTCGATTTGATGATTTGAACTCTAATATAGGAATATAAGTCAAACCATGAGGGGTTACTCCCAGCTTGCAGCAGCATATTATAATCAACATGAGACAAGGGGATGGTGATCAGCGAATCCGTCTCTATATTTCCTTCTGACTATCCTCTTTGGCTTCGTAGAATTCCGCATGACAAACTCTACCTCTGACCCTCTAATCAGCTCTGCCTTTCTCCTACAACAATTTCCTCATCAAAAAGGATTTGCTCAAGTAGATATCCGGTATTTGCTAGTATCTAAATTCATATACTACATAATACTTCAACTCACATGATATTTATTTAGTAATACAGAATATATGGTAAGATGAGATCAGTAGCGTGTCATACCAGCAGGCAAGAAATCTGCTTAGTTTACGCAGTCCCCATGTGCATTAGACTCAGCACCATCTATCGTTCCCTGTTGAAAGATTTTCTTATTATCGAAAAGAATATTCCAAAGACACTCAGATATTGCTTATCATTGTCTATAAATTACTAATTGGGGCCAATTAAAAATTGTATACAGAAGTTTTATCAAGAATATCTGACTCGGCAGCTCGCTAGTACTTACAACACAAACTAACGCATTGAAAAAGATGAGCAGGACCTTATAACAGCAATGCCCTAATAAATATTATAGTTGATGAGGTTTAAGTATTCACAAAAATAAAACATTCTTCCAGGACAAAAATAAATGTAATAAGACACTAGCCAGAAATGATATTAAATGATATCACTGTGACGTAACACACAGACCAACATGTTCAAATTATTTCACTAATAAATGTTTCGCACTTTCTTATTTAATGCCTCTCCAGTGGCCTACATAAAAGGTGTTCCTTCCTCAATGGACTGACTACGGTTAATAATAGCAACTGCATTTTTGAAGAGGAGTTGTATAAGAAAATACGAAACAGGTACCTTATTAGTAAAACGACCTGGAGAGAAAGATGTATTGATTTTTTTTAAATCTTAACCCCAGCTATTGATAAGCTAATTAAAATTGAGCTCTCGTAATTCGATTGGAAATAAGCATATCTCTCCTAAAATTTCAATAAAACATTGCTATATATTTAATGTTTATATTTAACAATTAAAATAGCATACATATTTAATTAAGGTATCCCAAGTGGGAGACGGTACTCTGAAAGAGCTAAAAGTCCGTTAACTAAGCAGATTTCCTACGTGCTTCACGTATTTGCATTTATCTCAAAAAGTAAATGTTTAATGAGAACAATATTTGGTATATAGGCTTCAAATAAAATGCTTCATAATACAACAGCTTATTGTTAATATGACATGAGTAGGATTGGGGGTTTACTAAAGGCGGAAAACTGAAAAATGCGAATATGTCCGTTAATAATCAACATATGAAAAAAAATGTACACAACAACATTTAGAGAACATTAAATTTGCAATAAGATTGATTCTATAAAATTTTTCGATCCGACACATAATCACTGAGATATTTCAAATTTTTAAAATTCCCCTCTCCCACTGGTCCCATTTCAGCCGTTAACGAACTTGATCTATAGCTTTCCATAAAACGAATAAATGTAGTGTTTGGTAACGATCAAACAAAAATTATGACCACTAGAGCGGTAACAGACAAATATATATAATTTTGAACGGGCCTCATTTTCCTCATCTCCTAGATAATGTCGATAGACATTTGTGGAAAGTTTTCAAAAATTACGTACGACCTCAATAGCTGATTTCCCTTAAGGAAAATCTGTTAAAAAACTGACTATCTCAGTTATAAATGTTCAAGAGAATTTTTTCCAGAACCAAAATGGCTCCGAAATTATATCTTGGCTTTTCCCATGACTAGATTAAAATTTATTTGTAACCAGGTCATAAGGGTAATCTGCTCCGGGTCTCTAGCTCCTCGGAAGGATGTTTTGTACTCTCAAACACGAGAATACCACACCTAATGTATGAGTGTGAGTGATAATTCATGCAAAGAGGCCCTGGAATGAGCTTATTAGAGCTGGCTTGTTGGATGAATAGCTGAGCAAGTCGGCAAATTGTTTGAATAAAGGCCAGTAATAATGGAGAAGGGGAGGAGAGAGGGGGACGATAAGGGAGGGGTTGAATCATTCAGGACTGTATTAGATGTTGCGGACCAAGTTGCTCTGTGAGAGGACCACCTGGGACTAAGTGCCAAGGCACTAACAACGATCATAGACCAACTTAAAGACACATTACAGCCACAGACCAGAGTTTCAGGTCAATGGAAATATAGTTCTCATCAAGAATAGTTTACATACCGACGAACAAACTAATAACTTAACCTCCGTTCATTAGCCATCAAAATACCTCCAACAACCATCAAAAGATAAACACAATGGGTTACAACATGAACACAATAAAAAAAATCAATAATCACAATAAACACATTTATTCTCTATCTTTAATAATAACCAAGATATCTGCATTTTTATTAAGAGCGTAAGGATAATGGAAGAGATGAGACCGTCTAACCTCGGGTCTAGTCGTGAGTTTTCGCCAAAAGCTAGTTCGGCCGTTTCCGTAACTGTTCGGCTCTCTTGTAATTTCTCTATTGTAAAACTTCACGTGGGAACTCTGCTTAGTTTACGCAGCCCCTGCGTGGAGGACTTTTTTGGTCGAGGGAGGGGGGTGATTTCTTGTTATAGCCAATACATTTTGGCAATGACAAAATCTTATTTTTCTAATGTTATCATATAATAGATAAAAAATAATTTAGTATAAAAATAGATATACTAGGAAAATAAAACAATATTACAACTAAACTAAATTCTTCTGGATATTTTCGTTTATTCTGAAGAAAATTGGATGTGTTCACGTATCTCCGATAATAGACAATTCCATCCTGTATTGCCAGGAGGACGGATTCCCACAGAGCAGGAGAACAGAAATCAGTCAACAGCTCCTTAAAATGTACAGGACGCAGGGAAACTCATAAACTTATAGCATTAAGGGAAACGGATTCACATAGAACGAGAGATGATCCCAGCAAAACAACCTAAAAGAGCATCAGACGAATGAACTGAACGAGCAACAATATGCCAACTTCTCTCGAACCAACGCCTGTGGTAGAATGAAGAGTTTTATGCCCGCTAGAGAGCGGGTGGATTGCAAAACCACAGCCAAATTCAAATCACACGTCATGCAACAAGGAATCCATTTGATTGCCTCTTGCACAAATATTACTCTACCTATGGCCACAAATAAAAAAAATATTTTAATAATTGAAAACAGCGAACATACTTATTAATCCCCTCTACATATTTCACTTCTTCCCAAGCCATTGAGCGGAAGGTAGTGACGGTTATGTTGGGTTGTGAAATATCCTGAGGAGGCTTCGGAATAAGTGAAGCATGTAGAAAGGATTAATAACTTTGTTGAAGAACAGAAGTAAGTGTGTGTCTACAATTCATTTTTAAATAAGACAGGGGCATAATACTAACAACATAAAAACAACGGTTTCAAATAGATAAAAGGGGATTCAAGAAAGACAGCTAGTGTACAATATAAAAATATTATTATAAGATAGGTTTGGTACGGGTATGATTGAATGCATTATGACTCTCTTCAACGCAGCAGAGAATAATTAAACCCAAATTATGCACCAAATTTCTAGTTCAGTTAACTAAAGTACATGTCAGAACCGTTTACATAATTGAAGAGTGAAATTTAACTATTGATTGCGGATCCGTAAATGACCATATCATTTCCCTACTAAACATAGTACGTTGTGGTACTCGGGAAACAATAATAAGTAACAAGTAAGTAAAATTGTTTTACCATGTTATATTGCCTTAGGTTTAATAGTTGTTTTAGGATTTCATGTTGTCGGATTTTGTTGTTTTTAAAAAAAAAAAATCACTCATTCAGTTTGCAATATGTTACATAAATTTAGAACCTTTAGTAGTTAATTCCCCAAAACTTATCTGACTATCTTCCTTTGACAGTCCAGCTTTTGAGACTAAAACTTATAGATTTCTCTATATACCCCTATTTTCTCATTCCATTATATTTCACTTGTTACTTTGGGAAACCAGAGTTCTTATTATTTATTACAATAACCTCCTAAGGCAATTTACTCTTTATGCGGAGAGGTGGAACACATTAGTGACAACACTCCCAAGAGTTAGTCTGTTATTCTTTCTTGAGAAAAAAAAAGCAAAATAAATCAGGAAAGGAAGACATTACTGGAATGGTTTATGAGAGAGAGTATTAGCTCTTCCAGAGAGCCATAATGTTCCCCATGGTGCCGCTACCCTATCCATTTACTATTCACAGATGTGGCGTTCGCATAAGTTCGGATAAAAAAAGAGATCATTTTAATAATGAATGTACTTTTGGTAAAGGCAAGTTTTCCGTCATTATGCTTCCATCGGTTTGCCAGATCATTGAAATGAGTCTGCTACAGAAGTACTTAACCCAGAACTGGCTCATATGTTTCCGATAGCTCAGGGGTTTACGTCTTTCCTTTATAGATATGTAGTTTTTTGAGAATGTATAAGTATTTTAATTATGTGTGTTTGTTACATATGATTATTGTTTTAAACTTGTTAACATATGATTATTGTCTTTCTTTTGTTAACATATGGTTTTTGAGGTAATATTATTATTATGTTACACTTCAAAATGTTTTCTGTTGTTTACATTTTGAATCAAAAAGGAATATTCATGTTATTTTTATGTGCACTTATTTATGAAATTAATAATGGCGACAAGGAAAATGGTACAACAAAACAATTTGGACCAGTATTTGAATATTTCAAGACTAGATAAATTGATGAATCAGTATGAAGACAATTTCAAAGAAGAAATTGGAAGAATACAGAATGAAAGGGGCCACTTCAATGTAAATGACAAGACTCAGCCAATTTACATTAAACCCAGACACGGTGGAGCCATATGCATTACAGAAAAAAGTAGAAAAAGAACTCAAACGGCTGGAAACCTTAGGTTTAATTACTCGAGTCGAATCATCAGATTGGGGGACACTAATAGTACCAGTTGTAAAACAAAATGGTTCAGTTAGAATTTGCGCTGATTATAAGGTGACCCTGAACAAAGTTATCAAGGAAGCTGATTATTCCATACCCAGAATCGATGATGTAATGTCAAAAATGCACGGTGGCAAGATGTTTTGTACTCTTGACATCCGTAACGCATATTTACAAATGGAAATGGATTAAGACAGTGCTATCATGCAAACGATTAGTACTCATAAAGGATTATTTAAGGTGAACCAATTAATGTTTGGAGTTAAGGTTGCGCCTTTGGTGTGACAAAGATTTATGGACAAAACATTACATAATTTAGAAGGCGTACAATGCTTCTTCAATGATATAATTGTACAAGGCTCTAACGGGGATCAGCTTTTCCAACGACTAGGTCAAGTCTTTGAACGGCTTAAGATAAATTATTTGAGGCTAAATAAAGAAAAATGCAAGATTTTCCAGCCCAAAATTGAATATTTAGATCACCTGATTGATAGTAAAGGACTACACAAATCAGATAATAATATACAAAGTATATTAAAATGTAAAAAACAAGAAAGTGTTTTTATTGGAGTGGTTTTATGAGTGTTTACTAGGTCTATTTTTGTTTTTAGTGTTAGTGAATAAAGTAGTCGATAAGTAAGCTTCTCTATATAGTTGATATGCCAACGAATTATAAATAGGGTGTGAGAGGACTGTATAAAATAAAACTGAACTATAATTATTTGGATAAACATGATATATTACAGTTACTACAACTAATATGGCGAGCATTAACTTCTTTTATGCCACAAGTACAGTCAGTGGGCCATATGCCTGTGCCGCCATTTTCTTGCCCATCGTCGTGCGACATCGTCTTTTTTTTTACCACGTGACCATGGAGGTAGACATCGGGGTACGAGTGACAACAAGTTTCTTCCTGAGCATAAGTGCCGTCGGGGCTCAGGTTAGCTATGTGAATTAAAGCGTCGACCTTAGACCTCACATGGTACATCTAGAGTGGCGAGTACGAATCCCACCCTCAGCAATAGGAGTTTATTTAGTGACGAAATTCACCAAATAAAACCCTTAGTCCAACCCTGGCTAGAAAAGGGTGGTGACCTGTAGATAACCCGTCCCAATTATCCTAATAAGTGCCGTGAACAGTTAGAAGTGTCTGAACGATTCTTTTCATTTGTCAAAAGCGCACTGCTGATGGTGCAAGACATCTTGAAAGCGCTCCGATTCCTCGCGACGATCTCCAGGGTAGGATCGTTGGACATTTGAATTTTACTTTCAAAAACCACAACATCCTCAGAAGCTGATTTCTCTGCTTAAAGGGAAATCTGCTAAAAACGGAGGAAAGATCTGTAAATCATTCAGCCAGTGGTATCTTTGCCGCTCGGAACCATAGATACTGAAATATCAAATATCATTTCACCTGGAAGGCCTGTTTCATTCCATCTCTATCATCTCTATATAAAGTACTGATAAATAAGATTACAACGGATGTTTCTAAATATATATATATATATATATATATATATATGTGTGTGTGTGTGTGTGTGTGTGTGTGTGTGTGTGTGTGTGTGTGTGTGTGTGTGTGTGTGTGAGGGAATGATAAAACTTTTTTTTTTATAAATACGAAAGACAACATAAAAAACATTGTTAATGAGAACCAACATAATTAATTTTTTCTACTACAAATGAACACATTGAATTAAGATTCACGTTAAGGTAAATTTTTAGAAAATAATAAACGTCAAATCAAATGGGGATATTTTCAAATTTTGGTAATTCATTCAAACTGAAATGAGATAAATCTTTCATTTGGACCTGGTTTCTAAAATTTAATTATTTTGGCAACATTCCCTAAAAGCTTGTAAGCATTACTTTCGTTTGCACGACAAAGGAAAAACTACACCAAGGTTGGTGTATCGTAATGAGAAAAGATAAAAATAGTTATGCCTTAAATAAAACCCTTTATGTAAAAATAAATATCAATGCAGATAAAATATTCAATTTCAAAAAAAACTTAAACCCGTTAATTATTATTAACAAAACTGAGCACCATACATAATTTGTAAATTTATTGCCAGTATACAACGAAAATGATCCAAGTTAGAAAACGGAAGTTTTGATTAAAATAATAAAAACGTCTAATAAGAAAGGAGTTTCAACTGAGAAAAAGATCCAAGTCAATAAATTCTATTGATATTCGAAAGGCTTGTCATTTTCAAAAAGGCTGAAATTTTCGTATCTAGTTTGGTGTGTGTGTATTTGTAAGTTTAAAACCATGAGTTCCCAATGCAATACAGAAAAAGTTAAGAACTACAATAGTATCCAGAATTACTTTTTAAATATTTATACGTAATAGGAATGTTCAAATTGATCACCACTTGAGTCGGTACTGGATTTCTCAAGCAATTTTGCCTGGATGGAAAACTGGTTTCAAATGAACTGACAAGACGGAAGATCCCAACCATAACGACCTCAAAGGGAATCAGTTTCCAGCATTGCTTGTACATACTAGGGCGTATTGAAAAGTAAGGTCTCCTATTTTTTTTTTCATAGAAAATTTAATTTATTTACAACTTTGGTTACATCGTTGGAAGGGTTGAATATTTACCTATTTTTCTACATATTCGCCTTGACGATCAATAACTTTTTGCATTCTGTTTACCAGCTTTTTAATGCCGGTGCCGTACCACTCTCCCGCCGCGTCACGACGCCAACTGACGACTGCTTCTTGAACTTCCTCATCAGACTTGAATTTCTGTCCCCCAAGGTGTTTCTTGAGAGCGGGAAACAAGTGGTAGTCGCTGGGGGCAAGGTCCGGGCTGTAAGGAGGGTGGTCGATGATATCCCAGCCGAATCCATTGAGTAGGGTGGTCGTTTGATGTGACACATGTGGACGCGCATTGTCATGAAGCAAACACACTCCTTTGTTGAGCCTACCCCATCTTTTGTTTTGAATGGCTCGCCGAAGTTTCTTGAGAGTCTCGCAGTTGCTTTCTGAGTTGATTGTTGTTCCTTTTGGCATGAAATCAACCAACAGAACCCCGTTCCGGTCCCAGAAAACGGTGCCCATAACCTTTCCCGCTGACTTCTCCGTCTTGAAAAGCAGTCGTCAGTTGGCTTCGTGACGCGGCGGGAGAGTGGTACGGCACCGGCATTAAAAAGCTGGTAAACAGAATGCAAAAAGTTATTGATCGTCAGCGGCGAATATGTAGAAAAATAGGTAAATATTCAACCCTTCCAACGATGTAACCAAAGTTGTAAATAAATTAAATTTTCTATGAAAAAAAAAATAGGAGACCTTACTTTTCAATACGCCCTCGTATATTCATCTGCTTTGGAATTATTTATGTATGGAAAGGCTTTTATTTTAGAGGATAGTTGGCAAAATGTGTAAATAGAGCTGGATATAATATAAAAATATTTGCATTATTTGGATAAAAAACGTTAGTGTATTGTAAGCCTTTCGGCAGGGCAAATGAGTTTTTTTCATAATCTCCCAAATCAGTAACAATAAAGTGTGTAATAAAAGGCGTTTTCAAAGGTGCATAAGTAAAATTCAGCCGAGTTTCAGCCATAAGTGGCCAATAGGGCTTATAAAAATCATTTACCGTCGGCTTTTCGTTTAACGCACCTGAGGGAAGAAAAACAGGCCCAGTAAAAGTAATAATGCTAAAGCGTGTTTAATTTATAAAACGAATGGAAGAGTAATTCGCGGAAAAATATTCGTAGCGTAGAAGTGGCTGTAAAGAAGATAATACCCCAGAGGAGGAAGGAGAGAGGTGTCCCGAGGGACCAGCAAGTCTTCCTGCCTCTGCACTCTCCTTACTACTGGATATTTAAATAAGCCCTTGTGCTATCATAGCCCATGATGCACACAGACCACTCTATTTGAATAAACTAATAGTAACTACCGCTAGTAAAATGACCTAGAGGCTTATGGCTTATTACTAGCATACTATATACAAACATAAATGACAGTATGGTCGGTGAAAGGGAGAACGAATCCTCGGGGTACAGTAAATGTTCGTAGTCCCTACCGGAATTCTTTTTTAAATTAAATATTGCAAATTAGGAAATAAATATAGTCAATCAGTGAATCTCCGAAAAGCTTCCTGTTCTCACCATCTCATAGTTGACCAGAAATATGCTATTCGGAATTTCACTGATGATATACCTCCAAGGAGATACCTTGGCCAGATCCAGTCACCAAAAGGTTCTAATATCAGCTAATGTATCCCATTTTTCGGCTTATGTGGGATACCTGAAGGAATAGCTCCTTAACACCACATATATTTCGGTTTAAAATAAAACCGCATTTTTGTTTTTTAAATAAGTTGTCAAAGTTGACTATTTCTATGAATATGTAAAGGGATTAATTAATACTTTTGTGAAGCCAATTTTTAAATCAATATCTAGTTATCAAATGTCATACGTTTGAATAAATATAATTGGCAATGGTTTTATTTTTGATTTTTATGTTATTTAATCGTAAAAAGTTATTTTTGGCAAGAATTTTAGTTATAAAGTTTTGTAAATAATATATATTTATGTCTTGAATATGAAGATGAAAATTAATATTATATAAAATAAGGTGCATACAAATGATATTAAAGCTTTAACTTAAATCGTGCTTCAAAGTTCTATTGAGTTTTTTCATTCCAATTTTAGAAAATATGTTAACAAAAAGAAACAACTCAAAACAAAACTGTAAAAAAAAGTTTAATTTATTTCTTTTTATACAACTTTCTTTCCCATAAATTAAAAAAGAGAATTAAATTTTAATGAAAAAAAGAAATGATTGATATTTTTTTTTGCAATATTATAATCTATATCATTAAGTGTTTTGTTATTTTTTAGAAAAGAAGATAAAACATTTTACTCTTAGCGGATTAGCATATTTACCCCCTAGCGGGTAAACTTCCTCACTGCCGGTCTCAACTGAGGTCATATCAACATTTTTTTTTGTGCTAATATATTAAAAAGCCTATAATCTAATTATTAAAAACGTTAATGTAATTTTTTTTACATAATGATAATATAAAAAACGGGCACTTGGGAGAGGGATATTTTCAAAAAACCACGTCCGTATCGCTTCACTCTTTATGACATCTTTAATGTTGCACTCTTCTGACCTTTATCGTTCGTTTCCTTCAAAACCGCGCATTTTGAAGCGGTTTGATCGAGCGCATAACAACGGAGATATTTTGAATTCTACCACTCAAACCCCTTTACCTATTTCCTGGTGAAATCTAAATACTAAAAAAAAATTTACCTGAACAAATATTACTTCATAGTTTAAAATAAATTAAAGTATATTATATATAATTAAAATAATATTATTATTGACATGTTTATTATCTATTTCCTATTGATCACATTTTTCCTATTTTAAATTAATATGCATATTCTATTTTATTTTCTTCTTGCATATCTTTTTTCTAGTATACTTAAGTTTTCGAAATCGAAATTACGGCTGTATTTAATTATTTTTTCTTTTTGTTGACCTTCCGACATCGATTAGTTTAGTGAATTTATAAAGATATTTTTTCACATTAGATTAATTACATTTTTATTTATAACTGTTTTTTTTTTTTTTATATTTAGAAAACTTGTTTCCAAAGCTAGGAATAACTAGGCAAGAAGTAAAAACGATATATCAATAAAGATACAGAAATAATGGTGAATTTCCATTTAATTAATAATAAACTTTACTTTAATATAATATTTAATTTATAGTAAAGTTTACGGACTCCATTTTCAATCTTCTCAAATGGGTAAACATTTATAGAACATTGTATCATGAGTTCTAGAACTTTGTCAGTTCGCTTACAAATATTATTGTCTGATAAATGAATTCATTTATCTAAGCACTCTATTTATAAGGATTAGGAAGGAGACACCTGTCCTCTAAAATCTCATAACAGTTTAATGAATTTATAACTCAATTATTCTAATCCAAGCATTAATATTCAAGATTACTAAGTCTTCGAAGCCAGTGTCATATAAAATATACATTTACTCATTCCGAAAAGCAGCGAACAGTATAAAATAGTCATTTAAATTTTTGAATATTTTATGAAATAAAATCAATTCATCTCTCACTACACTATCTAAAATGCACTGAAAAGTTAATCTCCAATTATCTGGTGGCAAATTCTTAGAACTATTTAATATTCAAAACTACCTTGTAATACAAAATTTTATACAGTGTAACAATTAGTAATTTCGAAAAAATTAAAATATTTATCCTTTCCCAACATTTGTGAGTAACCGGTAAATCAAATTTAAATGTTAGTAGACATTTCTTTAGGAATCTGAATTTTGTTTCTTTGGTTGTCAAAATTCATAGACAAGATATGTTTGAGGTATTCAGCTATTTGTTTTTTATAGGAAGATACCTTGTTGAAAAAAAAAGCCTATCACGCAGGAGCTGCGTAATCTAAGCAGATTTCCAATCTACATACTAGTAGTTTAGATTAACGAGTCTCTAAACCAATTTCAAGAGAGCCGAACAGTTACGGAAATGGACGAACTAGCTTTCGGCGGAAACTCACGAACCGACATCAGACAATATCATCTCGTCCGTTATCCACACACACTTAATAAAAATGCAAATATCTCCGTTAATAATCAAGATAAATAATAAATGCATCTAACAATGTTTATAATAAATTTAATTTTCAATAATGTTGGTTCTATACAAGTTTTCTATCCGACGTATAGTAACGGAGATATTTCGAAAGTCCCCCTGCCCCCCTCCCACTGGTCCGATTTCAGCCATTAACGAACTTGATCTTCCTTTTTGTATAAAACGATACCGAAATATCGAGTTTCGATTATATATATATAATTTTGAACGGACCTCATATTTGTCATCTTCTGGGTAGGATTGACATTTGAAGTCATGAGTACGACCTCTATAGCTGATTTCCCCTAAGGGAAACCTGCTAAAAGCTTATAAGACAAAACATCCTTCTAAACAGATACACAGATATACACAGTAAAACAGGCAGTCATAAATAAGGACACTAGAAAAAAACAAAACAAAGATAGATCAACTGAACATCCAAGAAATGTTGAGTAACTGTAAAATTCGACACTTTACATTCTTCAGGACGTTGTAACTCTAACCAACCAAAAAGCCAAAATAATAGCAATGGCGACACACTCTCCAACTATGAGAGTACTATTATTTTTTAATAATAAGAACGATGAAGATTCTTAGAAGAATTTATAGTTATTTCTCCCGAGACGCTGGAGGAACTAATTGATCAGGTTCAAGAATAGCATCTTGTACTCTACGTTAGCGACAGTAGCATAAAATGAACAATAACAAATAAAGTTATAACATCCTTCAAGCTAATGAGAAGAATTTCAGCGGTTATTAAAGAGTGTCAATGGAAATTAAATACTACTAAATCACTACTCCATATGAGATTTTAAATAGACATGTTTGCTGAATTTGTTATTCGGAAAAAACTGGAAAAGAGTACATTAAATAAAGTCTTGCTTGATACGTTGTTTCTATTTATTTATTTATTTTTTGTGTGCCCCCGACATTTTAGCGATTCTACTTTTTAACGTAGTCAAATAAAATAAATTGGTAAACCCAGCGTATCCTTTTATAGAATATAAATAAATCTACTATAGAATTCTTGAAGAAGAAGATCGAATCTTCAAACATTAAATAAAATGTTAGTTAATATGAAAGAGATTGTTGTTACGGGTACAAAAATAGCACAGAGCGCCCTCCCTTCTCATAGATGTATACTGGCTCCAACTTAATCCAATCTACATTAATATCCACAGATAAAAGATGTTCAACAAAAATCCCCCAAATCTATTTAAGTCCACTGAACTTTTTCAATTAGTACAGAAGAGCACCCTCCCACCTCTGCTGTTACTAAAAGTTCATAAAGATAATTTACCCTTTAAAATAGGTTTACCCTTGGCTAAATTCTCCCTTCCAGGAGTTGGTTAAAAGATTGGTATACCATTATAATTTGACCAAGTTGAAGCCAGACAACTGCAGTTTTATATAACTCAGAGCGAAGAGCTTTAGGAGAAAGTAAGGTTCTCAGGAAAACGTATTTTAGTATCGTTTGATGTGATCATCATGATTAGAAAAAATCCTCATTAAGTAGGGCTTTAAGGTTTTCGATTTTCGTTTTAAATTCAAAACTAACTTCAATCCCGTAATATCTGGGGATTTTCTGAATATATAAAATTACATCAGAATTATATTTTCTTCTTAGTCCGAACCCAATATGTTTCATATATTCACATTTATTTCGGATTTGCTGATATTACAGTATCAACTACCTCCTCAGTGAGAAAAGTTGCAACGAATGTAAGAGGGAAACAAGAACTTCAGAAATGGATAGCTCCTGAAGAGGTGGCAAGTAAGCCACGACGCATGTAGGGAAGTTTCAATAAAGTTGGCACAGAAATAAATGTTTTTTATTGGTGGCCCTTGCCATAAAATAAGAAGATTATACAGAATTATTTTATATAATGGAGACTTGCTTATGAGTAGATCATTAAGGTGTCGCATAAGCTGCGGACATCTTTTAGGAGGGCAAATCCATCTTTTCCCAACTTAATCTCATTAAACAGAAGATACTCAGAATTCTGAGGTTCCTCTGCAGATCCGCATGTAAGTCAATGGGTTAGGACTTGAGTGGGTAGATAACTACCTAAACACCATGGGAATGTTATTTTTACATCGGAACTACAAGAAAGTGATAAGATGAGCCAGAGGAAGTGCATAAATACTTCGTTTATGATAATTCAACTCAACTACTGGTATGCCGACTCGAAAAGATTCATTAACCACCGCACTGATAACAGGAATAGATAACTGCTGAGAGTAGCAATGAATATAAAGTGGGATACATGGAATGTATTCATAAGTAGCAACATTGCACGATAATGATTTATGACGAGAAACGTTAACTTTTCAGGTCTAATTTAATTTAATTTCGCTCTAATGAGGTTTGGACGGAGGGGAGAGGTTATAGATCCATCGCCCGAGCTAAAATTTTTTATGCTTACATGTCATTAAATTATTTCAGTTTTATTAATGCTAAAATCTCTCTCACATTACTGAGCATCCTACTATATTACTATATGTTACTTGGAAGCCCAAAAAAATATTTTTAATATTGGTTACAACTGGATAGAGCCTAATAAGAACGTAAAATACCTACCACTGAGCTTGGCGGGATAGACATTTTTATAGTTACATGGTTTTTAATAATGATGAATAAAACCAATAATTATTAATTAATAAATTCTAGGATGCTTTATATAGAGAGAAAGGATTCACAAAGATTCGCTCAACGTTTTTACAAAGACAGGAAATGTAAATAGCTTGGGAATAAAGTAGCCTTGCAAAGAATAACATTGGAACTCATTAGTCGGTCTACATATTTCCGGATCATAGGACGATGTGAGCAAGTTGAATAAAAACTAAAAAATAAATAAAAAATAGCTCTTCACGACGGGTATGGGTCTGAAATAATGAATTATAATAAAACGTCGTTCCAAGGAGGAATTGCTGAAGATGGTTTGAGTTCCGGAACCAGACGAGTAAGTTAACCTGGTACCTTTACCCGTCTCTATTCAGGCAATTCCAAAACATTGGGTTATAAGAGTTAAGCTGTACATTCAAAGTTACAACTTTAGAGAGTAGAGATTCGAATGAAAAAGGAATGTTGCTAACAACAAAGGATCAAATAAGGTCGTTAGATATGTCGGGAGTTCAATGAAATGGGTGTGAACATTGTAGTGCTGCTTATATTGATTATGAAATTCAAAAATTTAGGTCAACTTTTTATAGCCACAATTTGAAATTCCGACATTCCCTGACACATATACTAAGTCAGTATATAAATAACTAGTCCCATTATCAAATAGTTGTAAAATGTTATATAAGAAACAAATATAGAATGCAGTACATGATATTTTGACAAACCTTATTTAAGAATTGGTATTTCAGTTTTTATTTGCTCAAAGATTTTGAGCTAATATTTTAATATTGCTATTTGGGTTTTGATTTATTTTATTTTCTTTGTTACATTGTACCGCATCCACTATGAAGTCATTAGTGATGGGTGGATCAATATTTGCAGGAGCAAATTATTCTTAAAAATATTATTAAATATATGGAAAAAATATTAATTGAAAAATAAAACAAGTTAGCATTTGTACCTGCAATATGTGAACCGACCTCAAAATCCCGAATCTTATAACTTAAATTTACAATAAATTTTTGTATGCATAAGATTTTATGAAATATATTATACAAATTTTCTGGCTTTGGGTCAAAGCTTTTCACTAAAATTTCTGTCATTGTTAAATTTAACCAGCCATACAGTCAATATAAGCTAGAGATGATGTTACTTGAATGACTAGTAGTAAAACACAAACAAAAGGACAGGGAGAACGCCGGTCTCAAGAACACAGGACTTATAACGGTGAGGAGTGACGTCACAGCATTCAAGGATTCCTACTAATGCTAGGGAGACAGTTACTGGCCCCCACGTGCTTCGCACCTTGTGAACAAGGATAACTTATTAATTAATCAAATATTAATAATAATAATCGGATTCTAATCATAACTTTTCTTTAAATATGTGTGTACTTCTCTTGCTCTCCGTCTGAAAAAAAGTGGAAAAATAAATATCCCGACTCTTGATTCAGAATTGAGAAATGTTTGGTTTTTGAATAAAAAGAGGATTCACTGCTGACCGCAACTATTGTAAATATATTTAGTACAACAGAAGAGTGGGGGTTTACTTAATAATGAAAAGGCATCACTCCCGTTACGAGAAACACACTCATACCCCCATAATTTTTAAAAACAGGCTAAAAAATGCATAAGTATAATTGCTGGTTGTAGTGTTCATGCTATCACTTTATTCTTTCAAAAATTCCCTTATTAACTTAATACTTTATTTGTTTTTAGCAGTTTTTTAATATGTTACAGTTTTTTTTAAAATTATTTTTTAAAATGTTGACTAGCTAAGCATGAATGCATTTAAGGATTGACTTCCTCCATTTTTTTGTGATATTCTGTGACCGTTATCTTGTGTTTTAATTATGATTAGGAATAATCCTCATTAAGAGGTTTAAGGTTTTTGATTTTCGTTTTTAATTGAAAACTAACTTCAATCCCTTAATACCTGGGAATGTTCTGTATATATAAAACACATCAGAATTATTTTTTCTTCTAAATCTGAACCCAATATGTTTTATATATTCTTCATATTTTATGGCAAGGGTCCCCAATAAAAAACATTTATTTCGGATTTGTTGAGACTACAGTATCAACTACCTTCTCAGTGAGGGCAGTTGCAAGGAATTGTGAAAGGGAAACGACCACTTCAGAAATGGATAGCTCCATAATCCATAATTTTTACAAACAGGCTCAAAAAGTCATAACTATGATTGTTTGTTTTAGTGTTCATGTTATCAGTTTATTTTTTCCAAAAATTTTCTTATTAAGTAAATAAGTTATTTGTTTTTAGCAGTTCTGTGATATTCTGTGACCGTTACCTTGTGTTTTAATTACATTTTCATTCTTTTGCTTCCTAGGTTTTAGATTGTTAATTAAAACAGTGTTGGTTACATGATTTCCATAGGTTTTGTATATGCCAACAGGCACTAAAGATGGAGCTGTTGCTCTTTAAGTGGACTCTGTCCAAAATAAACGCATTGTAGAATAAAAGAGGCCTACTGTGTACATCCAGATTATATTCGTTCCTGTACCTCCCAGCTTCCATCATAAAATAGTTTTTTATTTAGTGAGGAATTCATTGAATGAAATCCTTAGTCCCACCTTAGCTATACAAGAGTAAGTGACCAGTAGATAACCCGTCCCAATTAGCCATAGTAGCAAATCTTACACGTTAATAAATAACGCTGTATAAAGTTATTTTTCCATCGTACAGGTTTTTTTTTATTTTTAGTTTTAATTATTATAGAGTTTCATTTTTTTTTTTTATCTAATGTTTATCTTTTTTTTTCCTTTCAACTGCCGTATCACAATAAAAACGACGATACAAATAAATTCAAAGTCGTGAGGGAAGTGATTAATAAAAATCGTTTGTAGAATAACACCCCAAAAAAGTCCAGCTTTAATAAAACTGGGATAAAAACGTTAAAATGAAAATATAAAATGGAATAGTACCACCTAAACGCTTGAAAACATTTTACAGAATTTTAGAGGCGGTTCACTCAATGGTCCATAATTCTTCTAGACGGCAGCAGTTTCTGATTTAAGCCCTTGATGGACCACATTACTATAACTTATAATGAGATTTGGAATCTGGTCAGCTGGTGCATAGGGAATAACCAACAGTATGCCAACTATGGCCCCGGCATAATCAAGAGGCCCTTCATAACTGAATAATCCGAATCGATTTTACATTTCCATAATCAAGTAGTTGAGCAACTCAGGGCAATATTAAATGAAGGATTGAGCCGAGTAAGTGGAGAAACGAAATGCCAGAGTTAAGAGAAATTTGCAAAATGGGATTCTGCTGTTAAAGATAAGAAAAGGAAATGGTATCCACTTGTTCTTATTAGTATTAATAGAAAGGACTCATTCCATTCCTCGGAGTGTTTTTACTAATGAATAACGCGGCGCAACTCTTCCCTCCAAGGAATTATGCTCTAGATTTATCTGGGCAAAGTAATGGAATTTTGTTGCTCCTTGAAAACATGAATACTTAATGGCTCAGAGATTAAAGGCTCAGTTTAAAAGTACAAAAAGTCCGTCACGCAGGACTGCGTAAAGTACGCATATTTCCCAAGTGCTGGTAGAACACTCCTGTGATATCATATTACCAAATATTCTCTATTTCTACGTTTTAAACATGTTACGTGAATGAACCACCATTGTAGCGGTATCTCAAATAAATAATAATAATAATATATTTCTACGTAAAATAACAGATAATCGATAATAAAAGATATATAGAATTTTCAACCCCCACTCCTTCTATTCCGTGTCGGATTTCAGCCACTAACTATTATGGTCTTTAGTGCTTAAAGAAACAGTTAAATATCGAGTAAAGTGTGGAACAGATATACATTTTCGAGTTAAGGACGTAAAGTCTTAAATTATACCGTCATCACAAAACATATTTGCAAGTACCTCATCTAGTAAAAATCTGTTGAAAGTCCGTCACGCAGGGGCTGCGTAAACTAAGCAGATTTCCCACGAGAAGTTTTACAATAGAGAAATCTGCCTAATAACAACTTTAGTAGTAAGAAACCTCTAAACCTAAAACATTATTTAGGGCGTAATAACCCAGTAGTTTCTAGCCCCAAAAAACAGTTAACCTACCCTCTCTACCTATTCACGAGGGACGAATAGTTATAGAAAGGGCCGCCAGAGCTCTCGGCGGAAAGTCCGAACATAGCCTACTGGTGACCACACGCAGAATAAAAATGCAAATATCTCGGTTAATATTCAAGATACAGATTAAATGTATAGAACAATATTTATAGTAAATTTAATTTGCAATAATATTTATTATATACAATTTTTCAATCCGACGCATAATAACGGAGATATCTTGAATTTTCAACCATCCCCCCTCTACACCCCCCCCCCTCCCACTGGTTCGATTTCTGCCATTAACGAAGTTGATCTTCCTTTTTATATAAAACGATTAAATTCCGAGTTTATCAAACAAAAATTGCGACCGCTAGAGCGTTAACAGACAAAAATATATATATATATATAATTTTGAACGGACTTCATTTTCGTCATCTCCTGGGTAGGATCGATGGACATTTGAAGAAATATTTCGAAACTCGCATCATGAGTACGACCTCAATAGCTGATTTCCCTTAAGGGAAATCTGCTAAAAACAATATTTATTATTTAAGGTTGAAATAAAATCGTTCTTTATAAAACACAGTAAAGTTTATGTGACATTTTATGAGGATAGGAGTGGAGTGGAAAACTAAAAAAAATTAAATATCTCTGTTAATCATATTTATTTTTAGCTGGTGGTGAGGGCGATGAATGGTTAATCACAAAACTTTTTTATGGCTCCTCACAATTTTATTTCTTATAAACGCTGAGCGCTTTCGGGGACTAAATCCCCATCCTCAGAGCTACAAAACAATGGTAGCAAGTCTATAGGATCGCCCTACGCTCTGACGGTAATTTTGCTTATAATATTATTTTAATGTTTAAAAAGTAATTATTATTTTGTTATATTTTAATTGTAATTCTGTTTTTGAATATAGGTGTTATTATTGTAAAATTTTAAAGACTGTTTGTTATATGACCAACTATGTAAAAAAATTTTAAGAAATGTTTATTAGACTCATTAATTATAGTGTTACATTGTTTTGTAGCTCTGAGGATGGGGATTTAGTCCCCGAAAGCGCTCAGCGTTTATAAGAAATAAAATTGCGAGGAGCCATAAAAATATTTTGTGATTAACCATTTCTGTTAATATTGAAGACAGAGGATAAATCTATATTACAATATTTATAGTATGATTAATATATATATATATATATATATACATATATATACTAGCGGACCCGCCAGACATTGTCCTGCACGATGTTTAATAAAGCGATATAAAATTGTTGGCCCCCACTTTAATTTTTTAGTGTATATCTCGTTCATGCTTTGTTATACGACAAAAGTGGATATAGCAAAAGGTACTCTATAAGTAAAAAAAGTAAACAACTTTTATTCTGTGCATTTTTGTCGAAAAACCAATAGGAAACGAAATGTCACAATTTTTAATTTTAAGCCTCCCTTACAACCCCCACTCCTGCTCCATCTGCCGGGTTGGTTTTTGAATCTAAACCATCCAGGGGGTCACCTACATGCATACAAAATTTCATTTAAATCGGTCAAGCCGTTTAGGAGGAGTTCAGTGACATACACACATACAGTAGAATTATATATATAAAGATAAATACATACATACGTGTGTGTGTATATATATATATATATATATATATATATATATATATATATATATAATTTTGAACAGACCTAATTTTCGACATCTACTAGGTAGGATCGATGGACATTTGAGGATATGTTTCTAAAATCTGTTAAGAGTACGACGCAATGAAACAAAGCGCGATTAATCGTATTAAAAAGAGCTAAAATAAATTTAAACTGTTTGAACCTGTGGGAAATCATTTCTATTGGGGACTGTGAATGGTGGTAAATCGTTTCCCTATACATCCAGAACGATTATTAAAAATTACATAAAAAATAACATTACACATTGTATATATAATCACTTCATGAGCACAGCCTTAATATCTGATTCCACTGAAGGGAAATAAACAAAACGTGTTGCTAAGGAACTCCAATAAAAGGAAAATAAAAATACAAAATTGTTAGGTCTGTTTGATTAGATTGAGTATCTATCTGAATATAAAATATTTATAGTTATTTGACAACTCTCACTTTTTATTCAAACGATATTGCTGTGTAATACAATGCCAGCATTGTAAAAGAAGAGAATATTTCAGGAAAACGGTGGCTTTTAAAGAATTGTAGAAATAAATTGAGGAAAATTGTGAATATTGTCAGTAAAATGAAAAAGCGCCCTAGTAAAAGAGAACCAAGTACGGCAGGGAGTGCGGCGGGGAGGTCGTAAAACATGTAACCCTCCACAACAAATTATATCAATGAAGGAAAGTTTATATCTTATTGCAGCCACTTTTATAGGACAAGGAAAGGAAATGCCATCTAATGCTCTATTTCTCTGTCTCTCTCCCTCTCGTCTCCCTCACCCTCTCTCTTAATAATAAAATAAGAAAATCCTTACATCCTCTAATAAAGTATAACAACTTTTTCCCATTGGAAATTAAAAAAGTCCGTCACGCAGGGGCTGCGTAAAGTAAGCAGATCTTCCACGTGAAGTTTTACAATAGAGAAATCTAGATACCTGTAACACAACACCATCTTGAATATGGGAGGGGAGGGGGGGGGGCGTCAACAGAACGTATTTGCATATATCTCACAATGTAAAAGGTTAGAAGGCAAGAACGGGGAAAGGTTAGGTTACACGAGTTCCGAACAGTTATGGAAACGGCCGAACTAATCCGGAAACTTCCGACAATAGCCGAGCACATACAATAATAATGCAAATATCTAGGTTAATATTCAAAATAGAAAATGAATGTATATACCATTATTTATAGCAAATTTAATTTGCAATAAGATTGGTTCTATACAATTTTTTGATCCGACGTACAGTAACGGAAGTATTTCGAATTTTCAAAAATCCTCCTCTAAACCCCCCCCTCCAACTTTTCCGAGTTTAGCCGTTAACAAACTTGATCTTTCTTTTTGATTAAACGATTAAATACGGAGTAGGGTGACGATTATACAAAAATTGCGACCGCTAGAGTGTTAACAGACATATATATATAATTTTAAACGAGCCTCATTTTCGTCATCTCCTGGGTAGGATCGATGGACATATGAAGAAAATTTTCGAAAATCGCGCCATGAGCACGACCTCAATAGCTGGGTTCCCTTAAGGGAAACCTGCTAATAAAACTTGTATCCAGCGTAATTTTGCCATTAATGTGGTACTGCGATTCCGTTTCAATAGACATTACATCTACAGACGACATTAAAATTCAGAGAGCATTTAATCCAACTATGTAGATAGGTATCTTTATGTTAAGAGAGATGAGCACATATCGTACATTAAAGCTCTCGTCTAAGGTGTATCGGCGCTTAAATATATTATGTCTTGTAAAGATGATCCCGGATTTTGGAGTGTCCAGAAATCTTTATGAGGGTTTCATTCCAGTGCATAGTGAAAGACTGGTAAATAATTTCCGGCTAGCAGTCTGCAGAACCAACAGATATCGACAATCGTTCTCTGTTGTTGTTGTTGCAAGAGAGTTAAATGCTTTACCTAAAGAAATAAAAGCAATAATAATCAGTCCGAAGGGCCTGCATTAATCATTTTCTAACGACCGAGATGGGATATGAAAAAACCATTTGTATATTAGTTTTATTTTCATTTTACTTTTTTTTGTATCTCTATGTTCGTTGTGTAAGTTTTCCTTTAATTTATAATAGTTTAGTTTCATTTATAAATAGTAAAATAATAAGCATTCATATCTATTGTCTGTAAGAGAGGACACATTGGTCCTAAGACAATAAAAGCTTCTATCTTTTATCTATTTATCTCCCTTCCTCTCTCTTCCCCTCCCCCCTCCCTACCACTCTCTCTCTCTCTCTCTCTCTCCTCTCTCTCTCTCTCTCTCTCTCTCTCTCTCTCTCTCTCTCTCTCTCTCACTCTCTCTCTCTCTCTCTCTCTCTCTCTCTCTCTCTATCTCTCTTTTTTCTCTCTCTCTCTCTCTCTCTCTCTCTCTCTCTCTCTCTCTCTCTCTCTCTCTCTCTCTCTCTCTCACACACACACACACACACACACACATACACACACACACACACACACACACACACACACACACACACACACACACACACATATAATTATTATTATTATTATTATTATTATTATTATTATATAAAAATAAATATAAAATATCCTTAATTATACTAGTGGAAGTTCAACTTCCAAGAAGCCGTAACATTCATTTTATATTATATCGAACACTGCATTTACCATACCAGTAAATAAATACAAACGAGAGAGAGAGAGAGAGAGAGAGAGAGAGAGAGTGAGTGAGAGAGGGGAGGCTGATGTTTGACCTCTGTGCAGGTTTGACCTACATACGAAATTCCCTCAGTTAAATGTATTGTTGAAGCTGCTCTACTGGGGTCAGGTTATGATAGTTTGAAATCACAATTCCCAAAACATTACAAGTAATAATTCTGCTTTCTTTGCAATAATTTCACAACATTTTCCACAAATATTAGACAACTTAGGCAGTACGTGTATGTAGTGAACATTACGAAAACGTATAAATAAATGAATAAATTTAAAAAAAAGTAATTAAAATAGATTTTTAATATGCTTCCCCCAACCACTTATTTTACTGATAAGAAAAGGCATTTTGACCGAAGTAAGTCAAAAGACTAACTTGGAAATCAATGCCTGAACTACAACACTATTTGTTTTATTTTCTCTCGCAATCCGTTTAATACGAAATAATAACATTTAGTTAATTAAAGCCAATCTCATAATATGAATCTTCAATTGTAATAGAAAAAAAGAAATGAATCATAGCATACATATTTTTTTAATATAAGAGTAGAGAGAAATTGAATAATTACCTTAATGAACAAACATGTTTCAAAGAACGTACCTGCAACAAACATGAGATCATTAATATTTTTTAAAAATATTTCTTAAGTTATAATAAATATATCAAAATAATTTTATTAAGCATATACTAATGTTCTTCTCCTTATCAAGTGCAAGAAACAAACGATTAAAAATCCCTTTATAACTCCATTTTTTTAAAAACAATTTATGCCATCGTATGAATTAATTTTTGTCTGAAATATCAGATTTACAGCTTCAATATAAGAGATACGTGTAGATACTTTGTAAATCAGATTTTCCTTTCTTAACTCAAAAATGTTATATTTGATATTTATCCGTTTTTCCATCACTAGCAAACCCCTACTTCTACTCATCGGTATTTGTACTTAGAAGTAGCAAATATATGGTGAGATGAAATCACTAGTTGGCCACAACAGGATGTGGGAAATCTGCTTAGATTGTGTGGAAAATCACACAACCCTTGTCTGACAAAAGTTTGTTGAATTTTTTCAAGCAGGGGATGAAATGGAAAATGACTTACGATCATTTCGGTTTGTTATCGTGAAAATTCCTTTGGTATCGAGAGGGAGAGGGATAAAAATATTAGGTAATTTCTATCAGTATTACAAGCCTTCAAAACAATTTTTTCCCTCCCCACCACAATTTACAAGCATTTGCAGTAAATGAAGATAAGGTAGATTTAATTTATTTTTATTCCCTAATAACTCGACTACTGAGATATGCCAGAATGCAGTTGCAAATCGGACAGGAGGGGAAGTGCAAGTATAGACGAATAGTGCATAAGCAGTAAGAGTGAAGGGAGGAAGTATTGAGAAGCTGATGGGCGTCAGAACTAACAATGCTGTATTGCTGATAATTCAACACCAACTATTATAACAATTCATAGGCTAGAGATGATTATAAGTTGTCATGGTAAAAGTTTTTATCTGGCCTAAATATTATATTTTATAGGATACTCCACTTTTCAACCTATTTCGAAAACTAATCTATTTATTAATATTGCAAATCAGTCAAACAAAATTTTCTTCAGAACAATATATACAATGCTTGTTATTTTCAGCAAACGATGTTACGCTTCGTTAACCTACTGGAATGGAGAGGACGAAATAATTCCAAAGACATTTAAAAACGTCTGGGTCCGAGATTAAATAATAAAAGCTTTAGGTATACAAGTTTTTCCAGCCAATATTTTCTAAATTCAGTCGCACTTTTGTCCACTTGTCTAATTCAACGGCGCGCGAAAGGAGGTTGTGCCAGGATCATGTTTAAAACTTGGATTGATACCTGAGAAGCAATAACGATATCCAAATCAGGGAAAAGTGTCAATGCACATTAATAAGAGAGAGAACGTACACCCAGACCCTTATAACAAACAGAAAATAAATTAACTGCAATGTCACTATTAACTCAAACCTGAACCCTACAAATCAGGTATCGAGAATGATAAGGATAAAATAGTGTTGTGAAAACTTCGTACATTAAAAATTATAAAGTTAATCCGTATTTAAGAAGTGGGATGTAGATGGAAGGAGCCGACCGATAGAAGCAACGTTGGAGCAGTAGTGTTTCGGCGACGCCCGCCTCGCTGGCCTGGCCCATTCTTTTAGCAGATTTTCCTGAAGGGAAATCAGCTATTTAGGTCGTACTCATGTCGCGATTTTCGAAAAGGTTCCTCAGTCTATCGATTCTACCTAGGAGATCGCAAAACTGAGGTCCCATGAAAATTATATATATACTCGATAAAACGTTTTTGCAAAAGTAAAGGTGAAGTTTCTTAATGGCTAAAATCTAACATGTGGGAGGAGTTTAGAGGGATAGAATTTAGAAAATTCAAAATATCTCAGGTTATTATAGGTCGGATCAAGAAATTGTACAGAGCCAAATTAATTGCAAATAACAGTTCAGTACCGTGTTCTTTTTGGAGATCAGTGCAGTGACGGAACTTCAGTGATCGGGAATTATTTTACTGTCCAATAATAAGGGAAGTTATCAGTGCGTACTGTGAGTAATAATTAAGATTTACCAAGTATGTAGTACATTGTCAAATAAAAGTCCGTCACGCAGGGGCTGCGTAAACTAAGCAGATTTCCCACGTGAAGTTTTACAATAGAAAAATCTGCCTAATAATAACAATAGTAGTAAAGAATCTCTAAACCTATTCACGAGGGACAAACAGTTACGAAAACGGCCGCACTAGCTCTCATAGGAAGAGTCCCAAACATAGCCGACTCCTGCCGACCACACACACAATACAAATGCAAATATTTTGGTTAATATTCAAGATAGAGGATACATGTATAGAACAATACTTATAGTAAATTTGATCTGCAATACGATTGATTCTATACAATTTTTCGATCCGATGCATATTAACGGAAGATATTTCCAATGTTCAAAAATCCCCCTCTAAACCCCCCCTCCCTTTGTGGGCTAAAAACGTATTGTTTGGCAAATACAAGATCTTAAATGGCCTATATTAGTTCTTAAATACGCCAATGACTGTGTGGAAATGGTAAAGACCAAATATTTACAGAGCTACCAAATCAATCAATATCACTCGACAAATTTAAATGCCATCTTTAAGCATTCTTCATTTAGTTTGTAAACGTAGAAGAATAGAACAATGCCAGAATTTTATTGCATTTATTTTAGAGGAGACAAGAGAATTTCTGAACCAAAGAAGAATGTTAGAATGAAGTACAGCACCATTGACCTTATCCAAGTGTATCTTCTGCCGCTAAGGCCTAGAGGCTCCTACATTCTACTTCGTGATCACTGAGATAAGTCACGAAGTTAAAGAGGAATGAAACTTATCGAACGACTCAACATAAAATCCTTCATCGAGATTGGTGTATAGTTCCATCATTTAACCTCACTGATAAACAGGTTTTATGAAGAAAATGCCCCCACCCAAAAAAAAGCACAGAATAAAAATAAAATACCGTTGTTTTTTTTTTTAAATTTAAAATTAACAAATGTTCCTCATAATTTCATTTTTCAGTCTTAATGGTTCACGAAACTCGGTTCTACAGTAATACAATATTTTTATATTAACAGTTGTCCATTGTAGATCGACAGTGTTACACATATTTAGGTGCTAGCTTTGCACGTATCCATTAAAGGTTTTCGGAGGTAGTCATGCATTCCTAAATCATATTTAAAATCTTTATTTTTAAATTTACAATCCTTTTTCAACAATTAAGTACATATTTTACGATAATCTACGGTATTCTTTTTTCGGTCTAATGACAGGTGCCTTTATTTAAAGATTTTCCTTAAGAGAAATCAGCTATTGAGGTTGTACTCATGACACGATTTTCGAAAATGTCCTTTCCAGCTGGTATGTGAAGAAAATGAGGTCCATTAAAAATTATATATATCTTTTGCCATTTACCGCTCTAGTAGTCGCAATTTTTGTATAATCGTTACTAAACTCGATAAGTAAACGTTTTATGTAAAACTAAAGATCAAGTTCATTATCAGATAAATGTTTATATTATGGGTAGCATACTCAATATTTAGCCGTTTCAGTCGACACTAAATATCATATTTGTTATTGGCTAAAATTGGACATGGAAGGGTTTAGAGGGGGGGGATTCAAAAAATCTTCGTTATAATGAGTTTGTGAAATGTTATAGGGCCGTTCTTGTGAAACTATTAATGTTCTGTAATAGTTGTTCTATGCCTTTTTTCGTAACTCAAGTATTAAGCGAGTTATTCGTATTTTAGTGTAATAACAACACGTAAGAACTCTGTTTACTTTACGCAACTCCTGCGGGACGGACATTTATGTTTATTATTTTATTAATTATAACAACAAAAGCGGAATTTTTAAATTTTTCACGAACAATTATACGTATATTATATCGTTTCCTATTCGGCATCTACTATTTTTAATTTTTTTTTATGAATTTCCTATTTAGAATCTGTGTCAAATAAATATTTGTTCATTCATAAAATGTAGTAAATGAAGGAAGTGTGAGCAACCTTCTGAATATCCATTTTAAGCCAAACAAAAGCCCCCTTCATATATTTCCAAACGAGACCTCTTTATGATAACTTCCCACACATTATTGTGCCTATTTAAACTCATTAATTTTATCTTTCTCCAGGGCCTCACTCGTTCGATTCTCAAAATAAACTAATACATCACAAAACGCATTTATTCCCAGTTTAGACGTCACGTATTGTTTACTTCACCCCTTAACTAATGGAAAGTACAAATAATATATCGTTAGAAAGTTCGGCCCAAACTCCATTAAAGTAACTTAAGAGATCTCTGTACTAGCTGCAATTAAAAGGAAGCCAAAATTGATTATACGAGTATACAACATTCTTTGTAACAAATTATTAGTCAGAAAATAACTGTAGGAAATACACCTGGGTACATAAAGGTACACATACCTGACGTGTTCCATTATTTTTAGACGGGCGTTATTTACGTATGTAAGTCATATTGTTCTAATACAAGGTAACACAATGTAAACATTGCATTTTTTCCTTGTCGATTTTCCCACAGTTATTACGTGTAACATTCAGGGTAATAATGGATTATTCTCAATTGTTGCTGTATTCAGCCAGGTTTTTGGCTTTTATTAAAGTTCCGCTCATTCTTATTGTTGCCGTGTTCGTTAGATAGTCAAATTCAGAAAGTATCACACATGTTTTTGTTTCGCTTTTCCTGTCTTTGTCCTTAAAGATTCCTGCTCGTGGGAACAACTACCAAGTAAAGCCAGTATTATTAAAAAATAAAATAATATTAAAAAAAGTCAGTCAGGCTGCGTAAACTAAGCAGATTTCCCATGCGAAGGTTTACATAGATAAATGGTAATACTACCGTGAATGTTAAGTAAATAAATACAAACGGTAATGGGAAATCTTTCAGTCACTTTACCATACAAGATAATAATCTCTACAACAGAAAGTGGCTGAATTGTAAAGATACAGGCCAGCCAACCTTGTAGCGCGGAATAAATACAACGGAAGGACAAACAGTTAATGAAATATATCTGAATATAACATATTAATTTTATTGAAAACAATTTACTAAAACTAGTGCTGTAATTTGTATGAATCAGAATCAGTTTTATATCAATCACTCAAATTTTAGTAATCCAAAAACAATCAAAGGAGGGGGGGTCAACTGAACCTATTTGCATATATATCGTTTTTACATATAAAGCAAAAGTTCAATGAAAACAATATTTGGTATTTAAACTTGTAATGAAGTGGTTCATAATGCTTATTGTTAATATGACATGAGTAGAAGTGGGAGTTTGTTGAAAGCTCAAAACTGAAAAATGCAAATATCTCTCTAAATATTCAAGATAGAGAATAAACGTATATAACAATATTTATAGTAAATTTAATTTTCAATAAGATGGGTTCTATACAATTTTACAATCTTAAGTTCAGTAACGGAGATATTTCGAATTTTCGGAAATTCCACCTCTAACTCCTCCCCCCCTCCCACTTTCCCGAGTTTTGCCATTAACGAACTTAATCTTTCTTTTTACATAAAACGTATAAATATCGAGTTTCTTAACGATAAAAAAAAATTGTAATCGCTAGAACGTTAACAGACAAATATGTGTGTGTGTGTGTGTGTGTGTGTGTGTCTATATATATATATATATATATAAAATTTTAAACGAACCTCATTTTCGTAATCTCCTGGATAGGATCGATGAACATTTGAAGAAATTTTTCAAAAATCGCGTCATTAGTACGACCTCAATAGTTGATTTCCCTTAAGGAAAATCTGCTAAAAAAAAAAACAGAAGAGATATTTTTACTAACGTGGAAGGGTGTAACATTACACAACCTGTCATTGTTACCCCCCTGGGGGGGCTCTGATAAATTCGTTTGAATAATCGATACGGCATTACACCTCTAAAAAGATTGGAAAAAAGACTCCCCATTTTGATTTGGGTACAAAATAAGTCGAGCGACACATTACACTGTGAGTGGTGAATAAGGAGGGACAACCGTATAAAGCAGAAAATGAAATAGAGACTGAAATGGAAGAGTAAGTGGTCCATCAGAGGAAATGCGGGAGATATCAGATTCCGTTGGAACGAGCCAAGGCATAACAGAGGAAGATATATCCCGGGCTAAACATATCTCAAACACAATCCCCTCGCATCAGCTGTGTACCTTGTACTCCGCCCACTTAGCCTCACTCTCACTTTCAAAGAGAGTTCAACAACGGGAAAATATTAACTTTATAGAACTCTCTCTCTTAACTTAAAGATATCGAGTCACAGATCAGCCATTCTTATATCAAAAAGCTCATGAACAACTTATTTGGTTACCAAATACGTTCCAATGAAAGTCCGTCACGCAGGGGCTGCTTAAACTAAGCAGATCTCCCACGTAAAGTTTTACAATAGAGAAATCTGCATACTGCTAACACTTAATACCACCATGAGTAAATACAAACAGTAATGAAAAATCTTTCAGCTAATTTTAATAAGCTCTCATCGCGAAGGGCTTCTGAATTGTAAATCAATAGGTCTGCCAACCACTCAGAAATGGACCTATTCTTCACCGGAAAGAAAAACAATTACTGATAAATATCTGAATATAACACATTAACTTTATTGTAAACTATTTACTATATCTTGTACTACAATGTACTATATCTTATACTCAGTCAGAATAATTTATATTTTAATAACTCAAATTTTAGTATCCATTTTTGAGGTGTTGGATGGTGAAGGAATTATTATCTCAGGTAAGAAAAAACGCCTCGTTCCTTCACTATTCTTTATTCGTTGTGACAGAGCGCTTTCAGAGCAGTGCCCTGCTCCAGGGAGGGGCAGGCCTCATCAGTGATGAGTCACAGGGAATCCTTGGTTCCTGTCACATCATTGTGAAGAGCAGGGCACTGATGATGGAGCGTATGCTCTGAAAGCGCTCTGTCACAACGAATAAAGAATAGTGAAGGAACGAGGCGTTTTTTCTTACCTGAGACAAATTTTAGTAGTTCAAGAACTACAAAAGATGGGTGGGGGATGAACAGAACGTATTTGCATATATCTCTCAACGTAAAAGTTTCTAAAACAATTTGCCGAACAGTTACGGAAACGGTCGAACTCATCCGGAATCTTACGACGAGGCACGACTATATCCAATATAATCTCGTCCGTTATCCACACAAACTTAATTAAAATACTCATATCTCGGTTAATATTCAAGATAGTGAATAATTGTATATAACAATATTTATAGCAAATTTAATTATCAATAAGATTGGTTAAATACACTTATTCGATCCGAAGTATACTAACGGAGATATGACGAATTTTCGAAAATCCCGCCTCTACACCCCCTCCTACTGGTCCGATTTTAGCCATTAGAACTTTATCTATCTTTTGACATAAAACGATTAGATATCGAGTTTCGTACGGGTCAAACAAAAATTGCGACCGCTAGAGCGTTAACAGACAAATAAATTATATATATATATATATATATATATATATATATATATGTATATGTATATATATATATATATATATATATATATATAAAATTTTCAACGGACCTCATTTTCGTTATCTCCTAGGTAGGATCGATGGACATTTGAAGAAAAGTTTCGAAAATCGCGTCATGAGTACGTCAATAGCAATCTGCTAAAAACCGCGTGGTTTTTATCTGTTATACTAAAGATAGAATTGTCTGGGATTAGAGAATACAAATTGCAGACTTCACAGAATGGTTTAAAATTGTGAAAGAGATCCAGTCCTTTTAAGTTACTGAAGATATTACAGCTGAAACACTCCAAACTGTATTAACCAATCCGCCTGGAGATAGAATTCCCGGAGGTAAAAGGAAATCAAGAAATGTCCAAGGTATCTATTCCAATAATTTTATGGAGGATTTAAATCAACTAAATCAAATTTAAAGTAGGATCCAAAGAACTCTGCTAGATTTGTATAGATCTGGCTTCACTTGGGATCAAGATATCTAAATCAAAAGGCAATCAGAACAGAGGTTTCCTTTCGACGTAGGTTACTTAGTTTTAATAAATAATCAATTTTTTGTTGTATTTACATTTACAGTCTTGACTATGCATAAGAGATAACACTGTAAATTAATATACATATAAATATATATATTTATATATATATATATATATATATATATATATATATATATATATATATCTTTATATATATAATTCTTTATATATTATAATTATATATATCTTTATATATATAATTCTAGCGTACGTGTGTATGTCACTGAACTCCTCCTAGACGGATGGTCCGATTTGATTGAATTTTTGAATACGCGTTCGGGTGACGCCCCGGATGGTTTAGCGCCGCAGAACGGCCAGGCAGATATGGAGCAGGGGTGGGGGGTTGTGAGGGAGGCCTTCAAAATTAAAAATAGCCGTATTTTCGTTTTCCTATTGGTTTTTCGGCAAATATGCACAGGATAAGAGTTGTTTATGTTGTTATTTGGAGTAACTTTTGTCGTATTCAATTTTGTCGTATCTTAAAGTATAAACGAGATATACACTAAAAAAGTAAAGAGGGGCCAACAATTTTATTGGGCACCAACGATTGAACCGAACTGAACAGAACTCGGTATGTGAATTAGTATTAGTTCTACCATGGTTATAAGCTGTACTAAAGTTGTCTAGTTCGAACGGGAGTGGGGGTTTATACTGAAGGCCGAAAAACTAAAAAACGCCGATATTTCGGTTAATATTAAAGACAGTGAAAAAAGGTACATGACAACGTTTTATAGATCTTTCAATATGCAAAAAGATTGGTTTTATACAAAATTTCGATTCAGACTCAAACTAACGGAGATATTTCGAATTTTCGGAAATCACTCCCCTCTAAATCCCCCTCCCAATGTAGTCAGATTCTGCCCGTTGAAGAACATGATCCGTCTTTTAAACGTAAAACGTTTAAATACGGAGTTTGGTAACGATCGAGCGAAAAGTGCGACCGCTAGAGCGTTAAACAGGCTAAATACACCTCTATCTTTTATAATATATAATTCTAGCGTACGTGTGTATGTCACTGAACTCCTCCTAGACGGATGGTACGATTTTATTGAATTTTTGAATACGCGTTCGGGTGAGCCCGGGATGGTTTAGCGCCGCAGATCGCCCGGCAGATGGGAGCAGTCTCCGGTCGAAGGGCGAAGGGCGAGGTTATTGGAAATGTAATGAAATTGTAAATATGTTTTATCTAATTGTATGTCCTCAGAGTTAAGTATGTCATCTAAATAAAGATGTTTTCAGCTGCGAGAGGTTTTCACTATCAGGCATATGGTATTTATTGTCCCCCCCACCCAAAAAATTTATTTTAATAATTTGACTTGAATGTTCAATTATTTTCTTTTATTTATTTATATTAATGTATTTGCATTATTATTGTTGAGGGTTTTGATTTATTTCAATTATTGGTCTACAACTGTTTGTATTTAAGAACGTGTAGTGCGCATTCTAACCAGAAAATCATAGAACTAAAACGTCTTCTTATCCTTCTCTCCATTTTTTTCTTTTCTTTTTGTCTACCAAGTTTCGCGATATTTTATTTTACTATTTGTTTTTAGGCAAATGTGAGCATAACAAATGTTGTTTTTGCGTTATTAAAAAAAGATTTTTTTTAAACATATTATTATTAAATTTGATATCCTAATCGCTTGATATATCATGCAGGACAACGTCTGCAGGGTCAGCTAGTATATATATATATATATATATATATATATATATATATATATATATATATATATATATATTCAAAAATAAATAAAACAAAAATAAATAAATTAAATTTTAAAACAAATTATTTATTAACGTCCACTATTCGCAACTACGGCTAATTGGGACGGGTTATCTATAGGTCACCACCCATTTCTAGTCAGAATAGGACTAAGGATTTTATTTAATGGGTTTTGTCACTAAATAAAGCCCAGGCGGGAATCAAATTCACCACTCAAGGTTCACCATGTAATACTAAGGACAACGCTTAAATGACTAACTGGAGTACCTATAAAAAAATTCGAATTTTGCTATTGAAAAATAAGGGATGAGGTTAGCCTTAATACACTAGGTAAACGTAGAGAGATGGGTTCAGTGAGGAAAAGAGACGTGATTTAGTTGGTGATGAGCTAATTAATTAAAATTCTTAATTCCTAGAAAATAATGGGCAGCCTGTAGATAACATGTCACAATTAGTCACACTAGTATACAATAGAAGTTAAAAAAAGTAACTGCCATCCCTAAAGTAGAAAAAGAAATAACCACAGATACAATTACTACTTATATATTTACACAAAGTGCAAAACTACACTTATTGTACGTTCACCTTGACCAGTTTTCCAAAATTCTTTTTCACTTCGAACTCAAAATTATATAAACCATAAATACACCTTAATTTTTCTCTCCATTTATTTTAAACATTGCCGTAAGGAAACAGTTATTGACTAGCGATCTTTAGTTTAATTTTAGTTTGTTTTTTTTAACTCATACTTATTTTTATTTATTTATTTTGGCATATATACATGGCCGTTGCCAGGAGTCTGATCATTTTATATTAGTGACGTTAGGTGTTCTTCTTAAATATTTTTAATTCGATAATTTCGAGTACTCATAAAAGTAATATATAACAAATTAAATTATTTTTATTATTACCCTTTTCTAGCCAGGGGTTTTATTTAATGAATTCCGTCACTAAGTTCCTATTGCCCAGGCGGGAATTAAACCCACCACACCAGGTTTACAATGTGAGATTAAAGTCAACGCTTTAACTCACATGGCTAACCTGAGCCCCAATATATAACAATACATAAGTAATACAGAATAGTTCCGGAAAATCAATAAACACAAAACAACAATTAATGGTTAATAAACTGACAATAGTATACTCTTAATAAAGTAATATTAGATTTTCAATGTTGTTAATATTTAGCATAAATTCCAATGAAAGTTCGTCCCTGTTTTTAACTATATATGATTGTAAATAATGTTTTCTGTGATTTAGAAGTGTAGGACAATGTAGCATTACATGATTCAGGCTATTATAAATGTATTTTTACACCACTTACATATTTCGTCTGATTTTATGATATGGGCTTTACCTTTATGGGATATTTTAATGAATTCGCTATTACAGACTCACAGTTGGCTTATGGTTCTTAACTTTTCTATGCTGACGTTAAATTGAAGGTAATTCGCTGGTTCCGGATGTGAAAAGTTATCGAATAGTCCATAAATGGGATGACTAGCGATCATTAGTTTTCAATTGCAAAAATGATGCCCATTAACGCCAATTTATTTTTTTTAATTACTAATTCCTGTATAATATTCCCTAGTATTACGTGAAACTAAGTGATCTTTCAATTAAGTATACCTCGAGCACCTTAATCACTTGCTCATCTTTTTTAGCAGATTTCCCTTAAGGGAAATCAGCTATTGAGGTCGTACTCATGACGAGATTTTCGAAATTTTTCTTCAAATATCCATTGATCCTACCCATGAGATGACGAAAATGAGGTTCGTCCAAAACTATATATTAGGAGGTTAACTATGCAGATTAGGAGGCTGACCATACAGGTACCCTCAGAAAGAGGGAAGCTTATTTTGTTTGATTGTATGTATGTATATATATATATATATATGTCTGTTACCGCTATAGCGTCCCCAATTATTGTTTAGTGGCTATCAAATCTATGTTTAGTGGTTTTATGTAAAAAGAATGACCAAGTTCGTTATTATACGAGATGCAAATATGTTTTGGTGACCCCTCCCCACCTTATTACGTTTTTGGACTACTTAATTTTTGATTGATTGATTGAGTTAAAAATTATTCTGATTCATTATAAATTACAGTAATGGATATAATAAATAGTTTCCAATCAAATTAATACGTTATATTCAGATATATTACAGTAATCATTTTTCTTTCCGGTAGGAAGTTGGCAGGACTGTTTGTTTACATTTCAAAAGCTACCCCTCAGAAGGTTTCTTATTATCGATTGTATTTATTCACTTAATATTCACGGTGTCGTTGTTACCGGAATGTAGATTTATCTATTGTTATTAAACTTCACGCGGGAAATCTGTTTACTTTACGCAGCCCCTGAGTGACGGACTTTTTCTCTCAAAGTATTCCTCCAAATGGTTAAAAAGAAGTCAGGTTTTCCTTTGGATGAATCAAGGGCAACATGCGAGGTAGAATAAGGCATGAAAAGAACGCCATGCTTCGTCGGTTTCGATGCAAAGAAGGTTAGAATGCAGCTCATCCTGTTTCCGTTCTGGGCTGGTTGGAGCCCTCCAACAGAAGATTATATCATCATTAAATCATATGTATATCTATCAAACAGAAATTCAAACGTGGACAACATTTTCTGGGCATTAAATTAAACTGTTAAAAAAGTATTTTCTTAAATCACGAATAATGAACATTCATAACTAGTTGTTATTGTAATTTTCATCATCACCAGTTGACAATCCCTCATAATGGTCAAAATAATTTAAATTATTACGGGGAAAAAGTGGTTGGGTGTAAATAAATTTCTTTTTAATGAGCCTAAAGGTCACGAACTGAGAACAGTGTCAGATAAAACCACGAAGTAAACCAATTATTAATTAATCACCTTGCTTATCGACCTTCTTTCCAGTTAATTTTTAATACGCCTGATGGTTCTCCCATTAATATAATAACTGTTTCGCAAAGTAAGTAGAATTTCAATGTCTAGCAATGAGGGACAAATTACATTACCTTGACATTCAATTTCTACTATCCGCTATCTCAGAGTACATTTTGACTCACGACTTACTTGGCGGTATCATATTCCAATTAAATTGCAACAAGCACACACACGACTTACACAAATATATCCTTTAATTAACAAAAATACACCACTGAAACTGACTTGCGCAACACTACTTTACAAAACACTCATACTCCCTATATTAACATACGCATGCCCAGTCTGGCTGGGCATCAGCAATACACACAAAAAGAGGACTACAGTCCTTCCAGAGCAAGGTACTTCGGATAGCGGCAAATGCTCCCAGTTTCGTTATGAACAGCCAAATCCACAGGGAATTGTAGGTTGCTCCTATTTCAGTTCACTTGTGAGGAAATATCATAGCAGCCTTCCTATGTCAAGTGGAGCCACCTATTATAATTTAGGTTCAACTTCTGAAGAACTACGTCCATGATTGAAACAAAAGATAATAATTTTGTAACAAATCTTATAAAAAACACTGTGTGTATAATACTTATGTATTGGGCCAAATAAATTTTCATTCGCTTCTTTCTCTCTCAGTTTCTACATTCATAACACCTCCAAGTAATCAAAAGACGAAAAATAAGCTTGATATGAAATTTTAAGTAGCTTCATCTGAATATCGTAATATTGTTAGTGCAGACTGAAGATTCAAATCACTTCATAATTTTCAAGCTATAGAAAAATGAATAGGACAACAATTTGTAGTACATTATACAACCAACAAGATTGATTATATATCACCCTGATCAGAAAAGAACATCACGCAGAAGCGGCATAAACTCAGCAGTTTTCTCCATACCTAATATGATCTTCAGTGTTGACTGAAACAGTAAAATATCGAGTATGATATAGACTAAATAAACATTTTCTGGTAAAAAACGAAATATCTTAATTGACGAAATCACTACATATTTGCATGTATTTCGCAATTTAAAACTTCTATGAAAACCAAATTTTGTATTTAACCTTGGAATGAAGTGTTTCAAGATATGACAGCTTATTTTTAATATGACATTAGTAGGAATGGGGGTTTACTGGAAGCCGAAAACTAAAAAATCCAAATATCTCGGTTAATATACATGATACAGAATATATGCATAACCAACATTAATAGATCATTAATTTTTTTAACAAGATTGGTTCAATACAATTTTTCAATCCAGACATAATAACAGGAATATTTCGAAGCTCCGAAATTCCGCTCTCTAAACCACCCTTCCCACTGGTCCGATTTCTGCCATTAACGAACTAAAATTTCCTATTTACATAAAACGTTTAAACATGGAGAATGGTAACGCTCAAATCAACATTGCTACCGCTAGAGCGCTAAAAGACAAATATGCATACATACGTACAAACATCCCAAAGTAGTAAATAAACACAGATAATGGTAGTACATTTAAACAAAGAGCAAAATTACACTTATTGTTTTCAAAATTCCTCACATTTTGAACTCGATCATTAGTTCTACCTTGTGAAAATTAAGACCATCAACGCCTTTTTGTTGTTTTTTTAATTACCAATTCTTCGGCATTAGATATAACAGTGATCTTTCATTTAACATTTACTTAGAGAACCTTAATCATTTCCTCATTGGTGTCTTCCCTAAATGGTTACAAAGAAGTCAGGTTTTCCTGAACAATAACTTAAAGTACTTACATTACCAACAAAGATTGGTTATAAAGTTATAGTTAGGTATATAGTTTTTCTCCTCATAGCAACACTATGAGAAGTTATTCATTTGAGACATGTTGCATTGACTCATAGCATATTACATCTATGATTATTTTAAATACCTTTTTACAGTATATACTATTTAATGGGTTACTACCATATAGTCAAATATTAGAAAAATGAATAAATAAAGTGAAATAATAAAAAAAAAGTATGAAATAAGCAAGAAAATTACAAATAATATTAATAAATGAAAATGAAAAAACAAGTTAAATAAAGTCAAACTCAACCGATGTTAGGTAATCGTGTTAAATTATTAATGACTTACAATTGTTTTTCTAAACATTTTCTCGTATACCAATTATTAAACGAGATATTCATACTATCTTCTATTAAGCCTTCAGTAAACTGTTCATTGGATTTTGTTCTTAGATATAGATAATAAACGGTGAGATGGCATTACCAGTGTAATATTCCCAGCACGTGGAACTTAAGCTTAGATTAGACAGCCTCCGTTTAACAAACTTTTAGCAGATTTCCCTTAAGGGACCAGAGGGAGGGGGGGGGTTAATGGGGGGATTTTGGAAAATTCGAAATATCTCCGTTATTATGCGTCGGATCGAAAATTGTATAGAATCAATCTTATTGCAAATTAAATTTACTATAAATATTGTTCTATACATTTATTCTGTATCTTGAATATTAACCGAGATATTTGCATTTGTATGCATGTGTGTGGTCGGCTGGAGTCGGCTATGTTCGGGACTCTCCACCGAGAGCTAGTGCGGGCCGTTTCGGTAACTATTCGTCCCTCGTGAATGTTTAGAGATTCCTTAGTACTACTGTTGTTATTAGGCGGATTTCTTTATTGTAAAACTTCACGTGGGAAATCTGTTTAGTTTACGCAGCCCCTGCATGACGGACTTTTGTTATATCAGTGAAGTAATTAAAAAAGTAAGTTTGAGAGACATAATAAGTATTTTCCTAGTAGGAATTTAAATATCGTCGATCTTTGGAATTCAGGTGTGGGTGGGTTTCTTTTAACTCCAAAGGAAGAGAGTTACTAGGTTTTAATGAGGAAATGTTGAAAATGAGGTTTGTTGAAAATTATTTATAATTTATATATTTTATAGTTATACACATATATAAATTTGTCTGTTAACGCGGACGAGTAGAGGGGGGGTGGAGGATTTAGAATGGAAATTTCGAAAATTTGAAATATCTCCGTTACTGTACGTTGGGTCAAGAAGCAAATCTTATTACAAATTAAATACCTATAAATCTTGTTATATACATATTTTTTTCTATTTTGAATATTAGCCGAGATATTTCCATAATTTAGTTTCAGCCTTACGAAAACGGCCACTCTTACTCATGTCATATTAACAGTACTCTGTACAAACGACCTCTATTATGCGAGATACATGCAAATTTGTTATGTGGTGACGATCTATTTTACGTTCTTGCCTCGAGTGTTTAAATAAACCAAATGATCTATACCATACTTACAATTTGAACCGTTTCAATCAACACTTAAGATCATATTTGTCATTGGCAGAAATCGCATCAGGTATAGGGGGGGGGATTCAAAAATTCAAAATATCTCAGTTATTATGAGACGGATCGAAAAATGTTAAACAATCTTGTTAAAATATTGATGCTCTACAAACTTTGTTCTATGTTTTTTTTGTTTTTGTTTTTTTTTGTAATTCACATATTAAGTACACACACTAGTAATTCGTATTTTCTTGTTTTCAGACAGAATATGTGGAGAGAATATATCACTATTGTCCCATAGGGAAATCTGCTTAGTTTCCGCAGCCCCTCCGAGACGGACCTTATAATTAGCTAGGCTATACTGCATAAGTAATAAGATCTATATATATGCTCAATAATACATAAAGTCTTTGTCTGGAGGAAAAAAAATGTATTGCAAGCTGTATGAAGGCGTATGATAAGAAATAGCGGCATATGAATGGAGAGGGATGCGGTGTTCTGAGCGAGAGTGAAGGCCACCTGTCAAGAGCACGCGACTAGTTCCCGCCTCTAGGTCAAGGACTGCAGCAAGGCCGAGCTCGTCTTACAACACAGCATCTTGCGTACTTTTAGCACATTTCCCTTAAGGGGGAATCAGCTATTGAGGTTGTACTCAAAACGAAGCAGATTTCCTATGAAAAGTTTTACAATAGATAAATCTACGTACTGGTAACACGTAACCCCACCGTAAATATTAAGTGAATACGTACGGTATTTATCCCCTTATTGTTAAAGTGGGATGGACTAAAAGGTGGGGTTTACTAAAGGCTGAAAACTAAAAAAATGCAAATACTTCGGTTAATATTCAAGATAAAATGCATATAACCACATTTATGGTGCCATTCAATTTTCAACAAGAGAACATAATTACAATTTTTCAATTCGATGTATATTAACGGAGATAAATTGAGTTTCTTGAAATTTCTCCTCCCACTGATCGGATTTCAGCAGTAAAGGGACTTGATCTTTATTTTTACGTAAAACGTTTAAATATCGAGTTGTAGAAGGGAAATCTGCTAATAAATAACACGGCACTTTTCACTTTGTTGCTAAATATTACACTACGAATTCAAGAAATATCTAACTGGAAGACGAGAGAAACTTTTACATATTGTAAGCCAAGACTATTTATCTTTCCATTTCACGGTCCTATGGTGTGGGAAGTAAGTAGCAGAAAAGAGTTACATTTCGTCACGATATATAAATAAAAACGAGCAACCTTCCATCAAATTTTTGAAAGGGCTATAATTAAGAGGAATTTAAAAGGCGTTAGGGGAGTCATTCGCCCTAATAAACAGAGAGGAAAATATATGGTGTTTGATGTCAACCTTGCTACATATTGCGTTAACACACCAAAAGGACAGTATTGATTCGTTTGGCGCTGGGTGGAGGAGTTCAGATCAGGTAAACAGGAAACCTGTCCACTCAATGGTGTTTAACAATGCCTCTGTAGCATCGCCTCATCCAGAGATGGTTTCATATTTGCCTACAGCTTACTCTTCTGTGGCTTTGTAAAGCAAGCCGATTTCTGCACTACTTCGTATTGCGCATGTACGACTGCAGTAACGCTGAAATAATGGGAAATTCAGTTCCAGTTTGCATTCAGAATCATTTAATTCCCCGACTATCAGGTTCTTAGGCAAATAATCACTTATTTTCCCACTACCACGATGTACAACACGTCGTTAGCTAGTGTACCTGTTTTTGGAAGCAAGTCCCTCGCGTATTCTATGCAGCGCGTGTTGGCATGGCGCTGATCTCAGCTAACCATGTATTCCCTATTTCTAGATAAAAATTCGATGAATAGCAGACGGTGGTTTACTAAAGACTAATACAAGAAAGTACGAATAACTCATTTAATTATTTAGTTACGAAAAAAATGTATGAAATAACAATTATAAAGCACCCAGAGATTAACAAGACTATTTCTATAACATATTTCGATCAAATTCTCACTACCTCTAACCCCCCCCCCCAGCCCAATTCCTGATCCTAGTTTAGCCATGATCTTTAGGTTTACAACATGTTACGGCTAAATATCGAGTGTGGTGTTAAAGAAATAAGTATCCTCTGTACTATTTAAAATTTCAGGTCATCTGAGATTTAAAGTCTTGTTTATATAGGAAATGTGCGGAAGAAGTCAGCTGTCTTTCCAATAAATGGGAAATCGGCAAAGATTACGCAGTATCTAAGCGATTGCCGTTTTCTTAGTGGTCATTTGTTATATTCAATCTCAACTATCCTCAACGATAATAACATAGTTCATTTTTAGTGGATTTTTCTTAAGGGAAATCAGCTATCGAGGTCGTACTCGTGACACGATTTTCGAAAAATTTCTTCTAATGCCCATCGATCCTACACAGGAGATGACGACAATGAGGTACGTTTAAAACTGTGTATGTGTATATGCGACCTTCATTGTATGTTAACGGTTCAGCGATCGGAATTTTGGTTTGACCCATAGCGAACTCCATATTAAAAGTTTTACGTAAAACTAAAGATCAAGTTCGTTAATAGCTGAAATCCTGTCAGTGGGATGGGGAATTTCGAAAATTCTTAATACCTCCGTTATTATGCGTCGGACCGAAAAGTTACATAGAACCAATCGTCTTGCAAATGTAATGTTCTATAAATGTTATTAGAAACGTATTTTCACTATCTAGATTAATAACAGGGATATTTGGATTTTTTTAGTTTCCGGCCTTCATTAAACTCCTACACGTCTTATTAACAATAAGCTGTTATATTATAAAGCACATTATTTGAAGCCTAAGTACCAAATATTATTCTCATTGAACTTTTACGTTTTGAGGTAAACATAAATACTTCACGCACATGGGAAATCTGCTTATTTAATGTAGCCCCTAAGAGAAGGACTTTCAATCTATCTTCCACTTCTAAATACCGACATATATCGGGAAGCTAGTTAGAACACAATGAGTACTTACTTTTCGAATAAGTAAAATGAAGAATAAACAATAATTATAACGAAGAACAGCCGATAAGTAACATGAAGGGCATCTAAGAAATTAGAAGGGACAATGTATATTCTTGATAACCCTAATGTTACCTTAATGCCAGTAAACCTATGTATTTAAGGGATTTGCCCTTGAAGGAAGAATTGAGAGTAACAAGGCAGGGCCAAGAGCAGGATAGGGGCCAATTAAGGGCCAAACTGTTTTCATTGGCTATGGCAGTTTGCCAATTAGGCCCTTCAAGTCTAATCTAGCGCAGTTCGCCATATTGAAAAGTAGCACATAATTAATAATTCGCCCAAGGCCAAAATATAAGACCTAATTAGGCTAATTTCCTATATTCTGCATTAATTAAAATGGAATTTATGTCCAATAATAATATGTCAATTTATAATTTATATCTGCACAAGTTTTATCTCAGGAAATGAAGAAAAACTAAAAAGTCCGTCACGCAGGGGCTGCGTAAATTAAACAGATTTCACACCTGAAGTTTTACAAAAGATAAATCTGCCTAATAACACCTGTAGTAGTAAGAAACCTCTAAACCTAAAACATTATTTAGGGCGTAATAACCCAGTAGTTTCTAGCCCCAAAAAACAGTTAACCTAACCTCTAACCTATTCACGAGGGACGAATAGTTATAGAAACGGCCGCCAGAGCTCTCGGAGGAAATTCTGAACATAGCCTACTGGTAACCACACGCAGAATACAAATGCAAAATATCTCGGTTAATATTCAAGATACAGAATAAATGTATAGAGCAATATTTATAGTAAATTTAATTTGCAATATGATTTATTCTATACAATTTTTTGATCCACGCATAAGTATAAAATTATATAAATTATTAATACTTTTCTACGAACCTCGTTTTCAGCATTTCTTCATTAAAACCTAGCAACTCTCTTCCTTTAAAAAGAAACCCACCCACACCTGAATTCCAAAGATCGACGATATTTTAATTCCTACTAGGAAAATACTTATTATGTCTCTCAATCTTACTTTTTTAATTACTTCACTGATTTAACAAAAGTCTGTCAGGCAGGGGCTGCGTAAACTAAGCAGATTTCCCACGTGAAGTTTTACAATAGAGAAATCCGCCTAATAACAACAGTAGTTGTAAGGAATTTCTAAACATTCACGAGGGACGAATAGTTACCGAAACGGCCCGCACTAGCTCTCGGCGGAGAGTCCGACCATAGCCGACTCCAGCCGACCACGCACAGAATACAAATGCAAATATCTCGGTTAATATTCAAGATACAGAATAAATGTATAAAACAATATTTATAGTAAATTTAATTTGCAATAAGATTGATCCTATACAATATTTCGGAGATATTTAGAATTTAGAAAAATCCTCCCCGCTAAACCCCCCCTCCCACTGGTCCGATTTCAGCCATTAACGAACTTGATCTTTCTTTTTACATAAAACGATTAAATTTCGAGTTTGGTAACTTTCAAACAAAAATTGCGACCGCTAGAGCGTTAACAGACACACACACACATATATATATATATATATATATATATATATATATATATATGTATATATAGATTGAACAAAATAATTCGAGGCTTCTCTTTATGGGAGATATGCCAACGAATTAATAACTGTGGACTGTATAAAGAAAAGACTGATGGTAATCAAATGATAACATAATGTATTTATATTTACAAACTGAATTGCCTGAAGGGCCATTGTGACTAATCTAAAGACTAATTATAAGAGTACATTTTATTGGATTATAGCTAAGTTGCCTGAAGGGCCACGGTGAACATTAATATCTGGAAATTCAGCTGCATTTTTTGAATAGCCGATGATGACTGAGCTTGATGTTCGGTTTCCTTTTCTTCTGGATATAATGTTATAAAAAATGAGTTGCCGCTCCCGCTGTCATCTCCTCCTGCCACACCCAGCTACTTTTTGGCTTTTCTACTCCATGTCGAGTATTATCCTGGTTCGTAAAGAGAAAATGCTGTATTCTCGCCTTATGCTCGTGTCGCCATTTTTCTTCCAGACTATATGTGGCCAAGGAGGTAGTCAGCGAGGCACGGGTTGCTAGGTAACGGCGTCAGGATAGCCAGCTGGGCAAAAACTGTGACGTCATTTTTTTCTTTAGCATAAGTGCCGTAAACATAGATTTTTATATATATATATTATATATATATATATATATATATATATATTAATATATATATATATAATTTTGAACGGACCTCATTTTCGTCATCTCCTGGGTAGGATCGATTTTGAAGAAAATTTTTTCGAAAACTCATCATACGACCTCAATAGCTGATTTCCCTCAAGGGAAAAATTCACTTATCTCGGTTAATATTCAAGATAAGAGAATAAATGTATATAACGATATTTATATTACATTTAATTTCCAGTAAGATTGGATATATACAAGTTTTTCGACGAGATTCGACGTATAGTATCGCAGATAATTCGTATTTTGAAAATCCCCCCTCATACTAGCCCGATTAACGAACTTGATCTTTCTTTCCACATAAAACGATTAAATATCAAATTTGGTAACGGTCAAACAACAATTGTGCACTAACCACTAGAGCGTTAACAGACAAATATATATAAAATTTTGAACGGAGCTCATTTCATTTTTCCTCTGCCGTACTGGATCGATGGACATTTAAATAAGTTTTTCGAAAATCGCGTCATGAGTACGACCTCAATAGGCGATTTCCCTTAAAGGAAATGCACCAAAATATCGTATAATGAATTTATAGTATTTCTGTCGTAGAGACACAGAACAGAGAAATGATTTATTTAATAGGAGCACAGAAAGTCATTAGGAGTTGACAACCGATTTATAAACATCCACTTATTAAATTGGAGCTTATTGTTTAAATATGTATAACCCATGATATACTAATTGGCAAAATAACAATAATTCCACTCTGGATCCAGTCAATCAGGACAAATTGGAAGTTATAACGATTCGTGCATTTGAAAAGGGACGAGACGTCACAAGAGGAATGAATCCGAGAGCTGTCAATTAAGTATATCCTCCTTAGCCCATCACCTGTCAGCCACTATCAACAAGTGTTTGCCTTACTAGATCAAATATGACCGTTCAGTAGCGTTGAAATATATCTAGTAATTCACATCCAACAGTATCTCATTATGTTGAAATAATTTGAACTACAATTGATATAACATGTATAATGCTTATAATGAATTATGTACAGAACAATTACAACTATTAACAACTATTACAAAACTCATAACAGATAATAAATTTACTGTAAATAACATCCACGGTTCTTTAGGCATTATATAATTTAAACACCTAGTGTCAAAAATATTATAAAAAGTTAATTTATCAACAGAGTAGTTCACATAAAAATAGAAATAGAAATATTTAATTTGCTTTGACTATCCACAATAGCGATACACAGATAACTGTATATTTAACAGATATAAGAAAATATCAATGCAAATTAACAGAGATACTGAAGTCAAATTTATTAATTGGACAATTTAAAAAAAAAAAAAAAAAAAAAAAAAAAAAAAATACTCATGAGAATGCAGAATAGTGCATCGTTTTAAAAATTAGGACCTCAACCCTTTTCATATTAATCTCAATTATTACCGACATACATTATGAACACAACCATATATTACTGCAACTACATAAATATTTCCTTCCGTTACGCAGGGGCTCCGTAAACTAAGCAGATTTCCCTCATGAAGTTTTGCAATAGATAAATCTATTTAATGGTAATAAACACCGTGAATATTGAGTGGATAAATACAAACCGTAATGAGAAATATTTCAGTCAATTTTTGATCCGACGTTTAGTAACGGAGGTATTTCAAATTTTCGAAATTCCTCCGCTCAAAACCACTCTTTTCCTGGTCCGGTTTTAGCCTTTTACGAACTTGATCTTTAGTTTTTTTATGAAACGCTATCTATAGAGTTTGGTGACGATAAAACAATAATTGCAAGCGCTAGAACGTTAACAGACAAATATATATATATATATATATATATATATATATATACATATAAATAAATAATACATACACACACACACACACACACACAAACACAAAACTTTGAACTGACCCCATTTTCGTCATCTCAATGGAAATCTGCTAAAAGACTACTACTGATATAAAGCACCTGGAATGAGCAACCTTTCACTCGACCTCCTCACCGATCCTAACTAGGAACCTATGAAAAACTTGTCTGTAAAAAGCTGATTATATGTTATGCAATTTTTTTTCATATAAGCCTAAATCTTAAGATTGTTTACAGGTTTGAAATGTTTTCTTCCGGCCAACTTAAATTAGCCAAGTGGAAATCCGTCACTTTTTCAGAGGGAAATAAAGTGGCACTGAAAATACCTGCTAAAGGAGTTTGGAATAGGGCAAACAGTGAGATGAGGTGTAAATCTGACAAAGCCATGGCTATCTATTGGAGAAGGACCAGCTAGCCCTAAGGGCAGTGATGGATTGTAGCAGGAACACAATGTCAGCTACGGACGGCCCGTACTCAGTCACCATCTATACATCACTAATGCATCAATCTAGTCTATATCACAGCCTTTATACTCTACATCAATACTTCCCTCTTCTCTCTATTACTATAGGCTAACCTGATATGTCGAAACACACTGTCTCATATCCCATAACTACATAACAGGGTTTTAGGTATAACAGATTTTAGCATATTTCCCCTAAGGGTATGCAGTTATTGGGGATGTACTGAAGACTTGATTTTCAAAGCGATTCTTCAAATGCCCTTTTGTATATATAATTTGACATTTTACCTCTTTTTTTCGTTTAGCATTATAGATTTGTCCTTGAGAAAGATCAAATCGACGTAGAACCCCCTATATCCAAGGGAGAGACCTGCAATGAGTTCTATCCAGTAGACTGACAGGCCACCATTCTACCCGAAGGGTCCGTGGCCAGTTCACGACGTCAGCAAGCATGTGGACGGGAGCTAAGAGAGTCATAATCGATACTGTCAGACGAATACACTCTTTAGGCTCCCGCTGATTCATAAGCACTGCTCTCTAGCGCAATTTGTTAATGACGTCGTGAACTGATTCTCCTTTGGTGGGGGTCGAACCTGAACTATTTTTACCCTCGTCTAGCTGACACGGTAGTGGTAGATGTTCCCACGCCTTAATTCGCACAGCCACGGGCACCACACACACACACACACACACACACACACACACACACACACACACACACACACACACACACACACACACACACACACACAAAACACACACACATATTTTCTGTTAACACACTAGCGCATATTTTGTTTGATTGTAACTAGTCTCCAAATATAAGCGTTTCATGTAAACCTAAAGATCAAGTTCTTTAACGGCTGAGATCGGACAAGAGGAGGGAAGACAAATAAAAAATTTCAAATATCTCCATTACTATGAGTCGGATCAAATACTTGAATAAAAATCTATCAATTTTGTTCTAAAACTATTTCTCTAGCTTGAATATTAACAGTAAAATATGCATTTTTTAACTTCTAGCCGCCAATAAACGCCCACTTTTCGCACTTAACCATTAAGGGAATTTATCCTAAAACGTCTTATTTCAAGCGTAAATACTAAATATTGTTTTCAACAAATCTTTACTAGGTGAGCATCATATATATACGCTGTGTGATGACGTTATGAATTGATACCTTATTTATGGCTAGAAAATTTGATCAATCCCGATTTATATTTATGTACAATATGAAAAACAAAAATAGAATTAGCCCAAAAAGCCCAGTCGTCTCCGAGTATAGTTGTGTTTATAAAAGGCACATAGCTTAGAATATTTTCCATTCACTAATTTATGATGCTTGGCTAAAAAGTCAAGCACTTATGAAGGACATCTACATTCCTCAGTATAACAGACAGCTATGACGCACGGGTATGATTTTCAGGAACAGGAAACAATTCATAAACATTTTTTTATTTATTAATCAAATTTATTGGAACAAGTCAAAATATTGATTAAACTCGTATGTGGCCAAATGATCATTGTGAATCGTTGAAAATACTTAAATAATGACAAAAATCATGAATAACCAAAGTGTGTTGAACCGTAGGACATACTTCACTGAAGCTAGTTTCATCGTTCAGAAGTATTAGAGCAAAATTTGTAAATATAGATAAACAAATTGTGCATAGGAGTTGACAACAAAAAATGTCAGGGATACTTTCTGTCCACATTAATAAAGTTTCGCCTGCTAGAGTTAAGAAAATGTACCTGCAATACATTTGAGTTAAGATATAAGTTAATTGCCGTAATTAGGCCAATAGTAGGAGGATTACAGAGGTGATTAACATAAAAAATTCAAAATATCTCTCTTACTTTAAGTCGGATCGAAAAACTATCTAGTGTCAATCTAGTTAAGCATTTAATTGTCCAACAAGTATGATTGTTTGAATATTTCTCTATTAAGCGAGTTACTTGTGTTTCCCTTCATCCTGAAATAAATAGACTTCCACTTAAATGAAATGTATTGATGCCCAACTTAAGTATTCAGTCATATTTGCATAGTTTTCTAATTACAGGAGAAAGAGGGAATCGAATGTGAGATGACATTATCAACGTAACTAAATCACGTGGTTAATCTGCTGAGTTTACGCAGTCTGAGAAACAGACACAATAGCCTAACTATGAAAATAGCTTTGTGTACATATTTTCGAGAATATCTGACCAACATTTCAGAGGATTGAAAATGAAATGTTGATTCTAAAGCAAAAGAACTTTAAGAATTATAGGATCTAAGAAAGTCTAGTATTTCAATTCATTCAGACTGTGGTAAAAGCACGAGTATAGAGTATATGATTTGGAATAAAATTGGCTTCATGCCAGCGCTACATAATGCAAGGTTTGTTTACACCATCATATGATGAATCTGCCAAGAGAATGGGTAAATTTCCTCTTGCATCACTTACGCAAATTATTTCAAAAGATTTAATTATGTCGAGTAAGTTGCTTCCACCAAGCAGAAGCCCGATTTTAAATAACAAAGAATAATAAAGGAAAATATGGCAGTTTTCAACTGTAAACATTTTATATTCCTGTAAAACTTTTTTTAAAAAAAAAAAAGATCTGAAATACCCTTCCTCGATCACTAACCACTACAAAATGAACTGTATCGATAAGCTACATACTAGAGGAGGAAATGTACCTTAATTAGAAAAAAAATGATATTTATAGGGGAAGGAAAAAATAAATAACCGCATGGTTTTTACTCATTGCCAAGGTCCTGAACCCCATGTCACTCAATTAGATGTGATCGATTTGTTTTAAGCCAATCTCGATAAGAACCTTATCGATTTTATGTTGCATACACCATCTATAATTGAATTATTGCAAGTTTCCCGCAACTTCAATCTTAAATGCATTGATCTTGGCTATTTTTGCTCGAGATCATTAAAAATTGAGGTCACACAAAGAAAAAGAGAAGGGTGAAAATTATATCTTAAGCCAACTAAGGAGCCCACGAATATATTTTACATGCACGAAAATGCTTGGAAACATTTAATAAAGCTTGGACTAAAGTATGTTAAAATATAAATTTAAAAAATATATAATATAGTGAGTGATACAAACGGCTAGCCTTAGAATCTTAACAATTTGATATTTGGGATAGTTATAACATCTAGTTACACACCTCCCCTTTCTATCAAACCGACAAAGTGTGAGGTCGGAGAAATTCTCAGATTTGTCCGTACGTATTAGATTTACAAAATTTTGCATAGAATCGTTGTGGTATGACATTTTCCAAACTGATGTATTATTGGAACGATATATTCTATATACTACAATGATTTATGTATTCAAAGTATACATACAAACATACATATATACACATGCACATTCATTTACACTCAAATATTTGGTCTATGGTTACTAAAGCATATTTCATTGCAAGAAATAAAACATATTTCAATTTATGTCTTGTGACGTTTACGTATTAATTTTATAAAAAACTATTTCGAGGTCTCTTTTTACTGTTATAATATTTTACATAGTTGTATTTACAGAGTTTGGTCTTCATATCTTGTTAAAAAGGTTGATGTCCTTTAATAGTTGGATCAATGGACTTGGGTGAATATTGTAGTGCTTGTGCTGTGAATAATCGGGGTATTTTATGGGCTTTAAATTTGTTTTAATGTTTTGCATTCTTCCATATGTATTAGATTGTTAGGGGGGCTTTGCAAGTATCGCATGTTGGCTGAGGTTGTTTTCTTATTATGTGGATGTAAAAATAATTCGTGAGTCCCATGCGCAACCTCCTAACTACCACTTCTTCTCTTCTGCAGCTCTCTCCGAGGTTGTACATGGTTCTACTGTTCTTTTTATCATTTTTAATTTATTTACCATTAATATTTCTTCCCACATTGCTTTTTTGGCCAATACTCTCATTTTTAGCCACGCAATGACGTCCTTTGCTTCGAAAACATGTAGATAAGTGGAGTTCAGATTTACTGTTTCTTTAGGTAATGGTATATTTTGTTTATGGTAATTCCTGGTTTGATCGACTTTGATATACTCTTTAGGGCAGAAATGGAGTCTGAGCATATTAATATATGCGTATCATTACTGTCGATAATACTACATTTCATACAAATGGAATAATTTTAAATGTTTGTCAATTATTTTTTATGTTTTTTACTAAGACTAATTGGGTAATTTTTAAATGAAATATAACCAAAGATTTAGTATATTTAATTTCATAAACGTAAAAAGAAGTATGAGGTGTCCAGAACAGTTTTTTTTTTTTTTTTTTTTTTTTTTTTTTTTTTTTTTTTTTTTTTAAGGAACTCCATAACGTAAGACGTGTAATACATATTGTCAATCTCAGTCGTTATTCAGTGTCAAAGTATTACGTTTATTTCTTAGAGGAGTTGTTGTACATCTGGAAGATGGGAATTTGAAGAGAGGAGAGATGTATTGACAGAGTGGACGAAATGAAAGTGTGGCTGCCAACTTTATTAGGAATGACAAGTCCTTCCCAGCCCATTATTTCATCTTGTACTACTCAGGCACTCTTCAAACGAATATATATTTTTTCCCAGGGCAAAATAAATAAAACACTCAAAAACATTAATATAACACCTGCAAGGAAGTTTTTTTGGTACTTATACACACGATTAATTAATTTACATACTGTCAATATTATATACAGGTCAATTCAGCATATGCCATTCGAAAATAAACACATTAAGACCTACAACATAAATTTACACAATAACCAAACGAGATGAATAATATTGAATCCCCGGAAAAGAGAGAACTAAAACTAAAGATTGATGGAAGCTACAGACAAGAATAAAATTTGCTGAACAGTCAATGATGAGCGAATACTCTTAGCTAGTTTATAACTGAACTCTACCTTAATTATTATGAAATAACAACTACATGATACCAAAAATTTAAATTTATGTGAGTAAAACACGATCTTTAAATGGCGCTAGGATTGCAAGCAGCTTACTTTTGGAAAAACCTGTGCCGTCTTCACGGGTCTAATCAAGACTTGCTCCTTCCAGAATGCTCTTCAGCCTCACAGGAAATCCAGATTAAATAGGGACCAACTCAGGAGCACTGAAGATGGGGCAGGTTGCACTGAAAATACTGTTTGTAATAAGAAGCATGTAAAAGTTAACACACATTCCCAAAATCCTAGTGCAGATGATCAACATCCAACCGGCCTTGTTGTTCCTAAGGATTTAATCATAAAATAGAAAAAGACACTATCATATTAGTAATGCATCCTTTGAGATGCCCAGTTCATTGGTACGAAACTAACATCAGTTCTGACTTATATGATGTTTGGACAAAAAATCAACTATCATTATCGATATGGGAAAATTTGAGGATACTTCGCAATACCAGCTGATATGTTAGGCCAACACGCACTTTGCTCAAAATATCCCTGCTTCACAGTCCAGCAAAAGAACTCTATAAGATTAGGAGTCCGCCACGCAGGGGCTGGGTTAATTAAGCAGATTTTCCACGTGCGTCATGTATTTGCATTTGTCTCCAAACTTGAAAGTTTAATGAGAACAATAGTTTGTATTTAGGCTTCATATAAAGTGCTTCATAATATAACAGCTTATGTTAATATCGCATGAGTAGGAGTGGGGATTTACTAATGGCCGAAAACTAATAAATGCAAATATCTCGGTTAAAATCAAGGTAGTAAAAACACGGACATAACAACACTTAAAGAAAATTACATAGGTCTGGTTGCATGCAATTTTTCGATCCAACGAAGAATAACGGATATACAAAGAATTTTCAAAATTCACCCTCCAAACCCTGCTACTGGTCGAATTTCAGGCATTAACGAACTTGATCTTTAGTTTTACATAAAACGTTTAAATATCGTGTTACGTAATGATAAAAAAAATTGCGTCCCCTAGAGCGTTAACAGATATATATATATATATATATATATATATATATATATATATATATATATATATATATAAACTTTTGAAAGGACCCCATTTTCGTCCTCCTGAATAGGATCGATGGACATTTGAGAAAGTGTTTCAAAAAGCGTGTCATGAGTAATTTCCCTTAAAACTGACAGGCTCCATCGAGACGCCTTTTCTCTGAGAGAGAGAGAGAAGGTTGTAAATATAACCCTGGTTTCACGAAATCAAAAGTCTTACGACCACCTCACCTGCCAAAAATGGAGATGCATCAGATATTGTCGAAGATGTCAAAACAGCCCCAATTTGACTGAAAAAATAGGAATACCAGTGTGAAGACAAGCCTATAGTAAAATGAAATTGAAAGTATTTGTCATCCTTGAGTGTTAACATAAAATAATTGGATGCATCAAATTAAAAAAAAAACACAAAGGGTAGTTTGGAAGATTTTACCAGGAAGTTAGTGTGACACTTAGAGTCGACACCTAGGAAAACAGGATGTCAACATGTTAGCTGATTACTACTGGATGCTCAGGTGGAAATCAGAAGGCAGAAAGTAAAAGCGTGTCCGCATCAAAGAGAAAAAGAAAATGTTTCGAAAAAAAACTGTTAACAAGTAGAGTTACGGAACAACTTTGTTTCTTCTTTTCAATTATAACCAATGTCACATATTCTTCATTGTAATAAATTATTGATTCGTTTTTACCACTATTCGTCAAAAGACTGAGAAAAACTATTTAATAGAGAAAAATGGAAGTCATTTTTTATTCACATACCCCTAAAAACTTTAAAAAATTTATTTATATCCCTAGCAGTTGAGAAACAAAAATTCTTTGCAGGCCTACGTTATTCATGTCCCGAACTAGCATTCTTAAAACAAAACGTGACTGGAATAAGAAGAAAAGTGATAAAGCACTCCAACTGCCCGACCACGTACTGTTTCTATTCCAAAATGAGAGGTTAAAAATGTTTAAAAAATAAAATAAAATTCCAAGAGGTGTGATTTGCAGAGGATGGAGAAGGCAAAGAGATTGTAGTTAGACAGTTTTAATAAGAGTAAAGATAGGTCGCAACAATGAAAATGCATTAATGGGTTTTAATGAACGACGAGTCCCTAGTCACGTACGATCTACAATATGAAATTATGACTGTTTGATACAGCAATAACCTACTATATCAGACTATTGTATGTTGTTCTACTCTGATTGATGTTGACGATTCGCTTAAAAGGATTATGGTCAAATTTGATTACTTAAAGATTATCCTCGAAAATAAGATATTGGATTGGTCAGAAGTCCCAACATCCGGGAAACGTTCTTCCAAACCACACAAGTCAGCTGATTTCACAAAACGCCCGCCACGCAGGAGCTGCGTAAACTAAGCAGATTTCCCACGCACTGGTACGAAAAACTAGTAATGTTATCCACCACTATCAATCGTCTCCTGAAGGCCGAAAAGAAGAAAGTACTAATAACTCCCTTAATACTTGAGTTAAGAAAACATGTATTAAACACCAATTGTAATGCATCCGACTCATAGTAACGAAGGTATTTTGAATTTTTAAATTCCCCATCCTCTATAACCTCCTATTTCGGGTCTGATTTCAGCTATTAACTAACGATCAATATAGTCGAATGATAGAGATAAATAAAGAGTATGATATAGAACAAATAAACATTTTCGAGTTATGAGCGTAAAATATTAAAGAATGGCGTTATCACACAACGTTTTTGCACGTACTGACAGTAAAAGTTCAATGAAAACAATAATGGATATTTATGCTTCCAATAATGTGGTTCATGATATAACAGCTTATTGTTAATATGACGTGAGTCGGGGTGGGGGTTTACTAAGACTGAAAACTAAAAAATGAAATATCTCGGGTAATATTCATGAAAGAGAAAAATATTTACAGACCAAAATTGATAACGAATTAAATTTTAAATAAGATCGGTTCTATACAATTTTTTGATCCAACGTATAATAACTAAGAATAAGAGTATTATTGTAACTATTTTGTAAATCACCCACCCCCTTGATCTGATTTCAGCCGTTAACGGACTTGATAGTGTTACATAAAACCCTTCTATATCGAGTTTGGTACCAATAAGGCAAAATTGCGACCGCTAGAGTGGCAACAGACAAATATATACATACATACATATATATATATATATATATATATATATATATATATATATATATATATATATATATATATATATAATTTTGGACGGAATTCATTTTCCTAAGTAAGATCGATGGAAATATTTTCGTAAGTCGCGTCATGAGTACAACCTCAATAGTTGCCTTCCCCTAAGCGAAATCTGCTAACGAAAAACCATAAGCAACAAACATATTTAAAAAGATATGAAAAATGGTTTGGTCTTACCATGTATGTAATAAAAACCAGTCTCACAATAATCTACCACTGGACGCTTGTGACAGAATTAATTTTTGCAAGCACGGGACAATTTTCGTTGGTACGTTCAGTTATAAGCTAGTAATAATCTACACACAACCGACATCCTATATTATACACAACGTTTTAATTTGGAATTATGTTTATATGGGCCTAATCCTGTCAATCACGACGAAATTTGAAGAAAAATTGGGTTATGTGTTCATCTAGATTAGCTATTTTCTTTTGAAGTGTGCTAAAATGGTTTAGAAATGATACTCAGCATTTCCATACATTCAGGATATTTACTGTAAATCTAAGCTCACAAAAATAAAATAATCAAAACAAATAGAAATGGAAACAACAATGAATTGGTACTCCTTAACAATCAGAAAGTTCCAACCAATAAAAATGGTTTACTATTTAATTGTAACAATAAAGACCATTTTTAGATCGGCTTATAGAATTATATTCCGCCCATAATCAAAAGTAAAAAAAAAAAAAAAAAAAAAAAACCTTATCTTCACAGAATTCTTACGTCATTGCAGAAAGTCACAAGTGCTTTATTGAAATAAGTAATATATAAAGTATATTTTAAAAGGAAATAACCTTCCAGAAGACAGGCAAGTTGAAAGAGGAGAGTATACATGGCTGACGGGAAGAAGAAAATAGGAATATTAAATATGATTTATTTTCCAGGAGTATTTCTTGCAAGAAGAATATATGAGTAGGTACTTTGAAGAGAAGGAGTTTCATTGGAGAGTTTGAGTTTGGTGACTTCTCAGAGAGGACTTTAAACTCAGAAAGTCAAGACATGAATACAACCTTTCCAAGAAACAGGACACGATTGGGCCAGGAGAAGATGATTCTACATTACAGAAGTTGAAACTTGATGAACCAATTCTCTAATTGGGTTTCTCTTGGGGTCGGCTCTGAGCCGTGAGCGGAGTAACATCGCTCCCGTATGCTTTAGTGTGTAACCTGGGAAGAAATGGGAGTGGAGTTGTAAGACTTAGCAAACGGTCTTGTCAACCATTAGTGCTGCAGTGTGCAAACTTTGGTGTGATTCTGTGCAGTGATTGGTGAGTTATTAGCAAGTATATTATCGTAGATTTCTCGGCTGAGAGCTCCTACAACAGCGGGGAAGTTATGAACATTCTTGCAGAATCCCCTCCCCTGGCTGATATAGCTAGGTAGGGAGTTATCAGCTAGCGGGACTCACCTCCCCTACTTTCCCCTCTCAGCTATCATCGCTGCTTGACGGCTCTGTCAACAGCTCTTATCATCTATCGTCTCCCGCTCCTTATCAACTCGCAGCTCTTAGCATCTTCTTCACTCCTAGTGCCCCCTCAACTCATTTAACAAATATTATTGTTATAAATAGAAATGTATATAATTTATGAATCCCCGGGGCTGCTCAAATTAAGTTTTATTTTATGTTAGGGTTACTGTATCTGTGATTAGTTTTATTTTGGGGGGCCTTTATCTGTGATCACTTTTATTTTAGGGTTACTGTATCTGTGATTAGTTTTATTTTAGGGGGCCTTTATCTGTGATATTTTTACTTGTATATTTATATGTTTATTTAAATGTGTATATTTATGTGTGTGTGTATATAGATTTAATGTGTTATTTATTTTAATATATTTCGTATTAAGTTGGGAATGACAGCTCAGAAAAGCATAGGAGATAAAAAACTGGAAATCGGCCAGTCAGTCTGGATTATTCGGTCAGGAGGCCCTATTCAGGATGCTGTCATATCCGCTATTACAAATATTACTGCACCGGGCCGAGTGGAGCCTGAGTTGTTGGTGTCTGTGCAATGGGAAGACGAGTCGGGAAGCATCCTTGGGAAGACAGTGAGGAGCGAAGATGTCATACCTCGTCCTTTGAGATCCACGAAACCAGCTCAGGCGAGTGCTGAGGCTGCAGATGGACAAGAACTGCCTTCCACGTCACAATGGCCCTGTCACCTGTGTGGGTTGGCCTTTAAAAATGCTAGAGGTCTTAGAGTGCACGTAGGCAAAAAGCATCCCTTGGAAGCTAATAAAATTAACCTGGACAATATTCTAAAGTCGAATAAGAAGAAAACTCTATCAGATGATCCCACATTACGCGAAGAAGTATCGAAATGGAGGAATCTGTTCAAGGAGTTTCTTCATAATTTGAATAATTTCGATGAGACAGACTTCGACTTAAAGGTTAAGGGGTTTCTATTGTTCTTAAAGGAAGCTAATAGTCAGCTTCCTGGCCCAAAGCATCCAGCAGTGCGGCATTTCAAGCAGAGGGAGAAGAGCAAAGGAACCAACAACGAACAGAAAGGGCATGCTAAGGCCTCGAACCCTACGAGGTCAAACAAGGCTGTGGGGGGGGGGGGGGGGGGGGGGGGGGGGGGGGGGGGGGGGGGGTGCGCGAGAACGGCGGCGTGAGACCTACCAATATGAGTTGGCCCAATACCACTATTTACAATAGAAGTGAAAAAGAGTAGTCAACGATGTGTTGAATGCAAATGCGCCTAAACAATGTCCAATTCCTACAGAGGATATTGAAAGGCATTTCAAGAGTACATTGGAGTAACAAACAGTAAAGAGAGAATTTCCTATAGCACAGCTCAATCTAGGCCGGATATTTTGAATGTTAGGGAAGAAACCATCCGGAGTGCTATCAAGTCAACTTCTCTCGATAACGGCTCCTGGGCCGGATGGGGAGTATTCGTCAGAACTCTCAAGGCTCGTGATATTGTCCCCAGTGATAAAAGTGTTGGCGGATGTTTATATGTTGAGGACTTCCTAATGTTCCAGAGCCTCTGCGCAGAGGTAAGACTATCCTCATATACAAAGGAAAGGGACCTGCTGCTAAGATTGCTTCTTGGAGGCCCATAAACAGTGTTCCCTATTCTGAGGACGCATAATCGAGAAGGTCCCCTTGGACGCAGAACTGAGGCAACAAGTAGGCTTCCATAAGTGCCAGAGGGGCTTTGTTAAAGGGATGCCTGGTTGTCATATGAATGAATGCCCGAATAATTAATGCGATCCTCAAAGACGCCAGGTTGAAAAGGAAGTCTGCTGTGGTCGCTTTCCTGGATGTGATTGGAGCATTCGACAATGTAGGTCACTCTCATTGTACTGCGAACATTGGAATCCAAGGGTTGTGTCGAAGGATGTCAAGAACCTGATAGCGTGCGTTGCTAACGGATAACACAATATGGGTGAACTCGGGGGGAAAGTCAACAGGCCCTATTAAGGTCCGACGAGGAGTCCCTCAAGGTGAGGGCCACTCCCCTCTCCAACACTCTTTAACCTTTGTATAAATTTCCTTTACGCAGAAATTTGTGATGGGGTGCTGGCTAACAACATAGGTTATAAGTTGGTTGAAGAGGAGGAGGGTGTTATCCTTACCGGATTTGCCGATGACCAGGCTGTGACAACGAGGGACGAGATGTGTGCAGAGCGAGTGACGGATCTGGTCCAAAGGCTCTTACGGAAAATCGGACTTGAGGTAAACCCTTCCAAGTGCACATCAATAATATTGGTTGAGGGTCAGCTTGTGAAAGATAAACTATCATTGGAGGATGGAAGCTACATTCAGTCAATAGATCAGGACGAATCTGTCAAGTATCTCGGCTGCACTATTTCTGGTGAAGTAGTAGTCAATGATAATGCCATTCAACAGATGACAGAAAATCTGGAGAAGCTAATGTCCTCCCAGCTACTAAACCTGACCAGAAACTAAATGTACTCAACCAGTATTTGTTCCCCACTCTGACATACCCATTACAGACAGCACCGCTTAGTAAGCTTCGTCAAGCCTTGCTGGAAGGTATCGCTGTCATGATACGACGTTGTGTCAAATCTATGCTTGGATTGCCAGCAGGTACAAATTCCGCCATGCTATACGCTCCGCGTCGTTATCGGGGCCTTGGTCTATTGAGGTGCGAATGGGAGGCACCACTTCAGCATCTAGCAATGGCTTGCAAATTGGCGCGGGTGACCGATCCACTGTTTCAAAGGATCTTCCATTATGAAGCAGAGGCAGACATGTGTCTGAGCAGGTTGGACTTGGAAGTTGTTTCCAGAGGAGACACAGTCTCGGTCAAAAAAATTAGGCAGACTCTCCGAGAAAAGTCCTTTGAAGTGTGGGCTTCATGCAAGTGGCAGGGTGTTGGAGTCCACCATTTTAAAGAAAACGCAGGACTGAACAAGCATATGAACCGAAAGAAACAGTTGCTGTCTGCTTCAGAATGGACAAACTCTGTCAAACTTAATACAAAATTACGCCCCATTGCGTGGTGTTGTTCCGGGAGTAGTCTTGAAATCAGCGGATGTTGGACCCCTCTGTCGAAGATGTGGGCAGGGAGACCGAAACACCGGCCCATGTGTCGGGAATTGTCCACATAAACATGTTGCTGATCACGAGGCGACATCACCGGGTGAAGCATGCTATCATGGAGCTCCTGAAAACAAAAGAATTTTACATGTTTTGAAGAGGTGTACGCGTCGATGACGCAGGTTCAACGAGGTACGCGACATTATAGCCTTCAAGGAGAATTGTAAATTTGCCTACATTCTGGACCCAACAATAAGGTACGAGACCAACGACCCTGATCAAGCGGAGAAGATCCACCAGGAAAATAAGAATATTTATGAAAACTGTACTAAATTTTACTCCGAAAAATTCAGGGAATCATTTGGGGAGCGAGATTTTCTGGTGATAGGCTTGTGGTTCGGCGCCCGAGGATCGGTCCCTAAACGTACACAGACATTTTTTGACGAGGTGGGTATAGAGAAGAACGTTCTGCAAACCTTGGTCGAGGGTATCATTATTGATACCTTAGGGATTATTTCCCACCATATATTTTAATTTTAGCGGTGACCAGTTGATCTTATTATAGATCGACGGATTATATTATTACAATAAATTTTGCTGTTTCTTATTTATATATAGTGACATTCACCTTTTTAGGTTGTTCTCTGTGCTTATTTTAGTTCATATTTTAGTTATTGTGTTGACTAAATACAAATTTGTATTGTTTACTGTTGTCCTAGGGATTGACTTAAGTTGCTGTGTGCTTCCAGCATCTCAATGTAATTGAGCAGCCCCACAAACAGTATATAAATTTGTACAATAAAGTGATTCTCGCTTATTACACAGATGAAAGTCCGTCACGCAGGGGCTGCGTAAACAAAGCAGATTTCCCTCGTGAAGTTTAATAATAGAGAAATTTCACGAGAGTCGAACAGTTACGGAAAAGGCCAAACTAGCTATTGACGGAAATTCACGACTAGACCCGAAGTTAGCCGATCCCATTTCGTCCGTTACGATTAATAAAATGCAAATATCTCGGTTAACATTCAAGATAGAGAATAAATGTGTAGAACAATATTTATAGTTGATTTAATTTGCAATAAGATTGGTTCTAAAAAAAATACTTTTTTATCCGACGTATGGTAACTGAGATTTTTCGAATTTTCGAAAATCCCACCTCAAACCCCCCCCCCCCCCATCCCACTGGTCCGATTTCAGCCATTAACGAACTTGATCTGCACAAACCGTTTAATAGGGCTTGGTAACGACCAAACTACAATTGTGACCGCTGGAGAGGTAACAGACAAATATGTGTATATATATATATATATATATATATATATATATATATATATATATTTATATATACATATAGAGTTTTGAATGGACCTCATTTTCGTCATCTTCTAGGTAGGATCGATGGACATTTGAAGAAAAATTTCGAAAATTCCGTCATGAGTACGACCCCAATAGCTGATTTCCCTGAAGGGAAATTTGTAATAAATGATGAGAGTCCTACAGATCTTGACAGCCAATTACAGGTAATATTATTGAAAGTGCATTCCATATACAAGTGCAGTTCATTTTTACAATATCATTATAAAACTTCCTAAAAGGGGAGATGCCAGGTAGCTTCAATAAAATGGTAATAACATACAGACCTTAACGAGGGTATGAACTGGAATTATATGATGAATCCATGAGAAGAAGTAGAAGACAGTTAATGATGGAATGAGGTTAACTCCAGTTACCTCAGAGTTTAGCAATTATCCATCCTAGTTATGAGTTTGAATTAAGTGACAGAATTGTTAAAACTTTCAGTTCAGGCCCGAATCCAATTAAAACTACATAAAATTGGTAGCAACATCCACTCAAACTTTATCTAATTTATCAAAAGCTGAAAGACTCTGGAAAATAATCTCCATTTGGTTCATCAATTTATTTACCTCAGTTCCATTAAGCGAAATAATACCACTCGTTCGCCATGTACTAGCTGTTAAAGGATATCGCCCGAGCATTTCTAGCGAACTGTGTGATTTATTTAAAGCAGTACTGAGCCAAAGTTAATTTTATAATTCAGGATAAGTTTAATATATCAGACCATGGTTGGTTATGAGCTGCCCGGCGAGTTCTCGCTCACCAGACCTGTTCGTAAAAATGGTGCTTATATTATGAATAAGAAAAACCCAATCTTTAAGATAATACGTAGCTGGGTACGCTTCGTAGACGATTGCTTTTGCTTGTTCGGAGGAGGAATTAATGGGTTTCTTTGAGTATTTGAACAGGGCACATAGAAGCATCAGGTTCACTATGGAAAAAAAGAATGGGGGGGGATGTTGAACTATTTAGATTTATGTATTATGAGAAAAAACAATAGCTTTACATACAATATTTACAGGAAACAACCTACAACAGTCTTCCCATCATCCTAAAACTAAAATCATCCCTTTCATTTATTATGGTAGACAGACTGATGACCTTACCGTTGTCCATGCAACATCATGAAAGGGAACTAGACTTCATAAAATATGTTGCTAAGGGTAATGGATATGAAACTACAGTCGTCTATAAGATTCATGAGCGGAGGTCTAAAAAAGATGCTCTCAAGCAATATTTTAACCATTTTTCAGAAATAACTAAGAAACTGCATTAGTGCGCCATTCCTTATTTATGGAAACGTTCCGAAAAAGTAGGAGGCTTATTGAGTTACAATGGGGTGGGAGTAGCCTATAAGAGCTGACCTAATCTGAGCTATACGCTATGTAGAGCCAACAATCCTATTGACATTAAAGACCGGTCAGGTGTGTACAAACCAGTATGTAGTGTGTGCCGAGGGAGTTATAGCGGTCAAACAGGAAGACAAATAAAAAGTCCGTCACGCAGGGGCTGCGTAAACTAAGCCGATTTCCCACGCAAAGGTTTACAATAGATAAATATACATACAGGTAACACAGCCGTGAATGTTCAGTAAATGTACAATACAAGGCTGAATTGTAAACAAACAGGCAAGCCAACCTCGTAGTGCTGCATAGATAGACCGGAAAGACAAACAATTAATGGAATATATTTGAATATAACATAATAATTTTATTGAAAAAAATTTACTAAAGCTAGTGGTGTAAATTGTAATGAAATCTGCTAAAACACGGGAACATAGGTGTCACTCAGATTCGTTTTTTTTCTACCACCAAGAAGGTCATAGCGAAGCTTCCCATGGCGTGTGAATATTGCAGGAAGCCAAGAAAGGTAGGAAAATAAGTTCGTTAGAAGGCCTGGAGATTGCCAAGAACAAGAAACTTATTGGTGATCGCAATTTGAATAAGAAGAATTGCTATAAGTCTGCAATGGTGGGGGTACTGGATCTAGACCTAATCTCCCGCGCACAGGCCAGTCACTCGCTGTCTTTCCAATGAGCATACAATTAAGTCAGTATATATTCTCTAGCCATGCCCCAGTAGATCCTTCACCCTCCGTATTAGCAGATTTCCCTTGAGAAAAATCAGCTATGGAGGTCGTACTAATGACACGATTTTCGAAATATTTCCTCAAATGTTCATCGGTCCTACCTAGTAGATGACGAAAATGATGTCCCTTCAAAATTCTTTTTTTATTGTCTGTTACCGCTCTAGCGGTCGCAGTTCGTTTACGGCTGAAACGAATCAGTGTGAGGGGGGGGGGGGTTTAAAGGGGGTGAATTTCGAAAATTCGAAATATCTCCGTTATTATGGGATAGAAAAATTGTATAGAACCAATCTTATTGCAAATGTAATGTTCTATAAATCTTGTTATATATGTTTTTTCATTATCTTGATTGTTAACCGAGATACTTGAATTAGTTTTCAGTCTTCAGTAAACCCCCACTTATGTCAGTAAACCCCGGCTTATGTCATATTAACAATAGGCTGTTATATTATGCAACACTTTATTTGAAGCCTAAATACCAAATATTGTTCTAAATGAACATTTAAGTTTTGAGATAAATGAAAAAAGTAACACACGTGGGAAACCTGCTTCGTTAAACGCAGCCCCTCCGTGAAGGACACTTTTTTAATTTTAATATTTGCCCTAAATTTATTTACTTTTACATTATATAGATAATTGTTTTAATGTTTTTATTTATGGATTCTAACGTGTTTTATCGTCCTGTTATGGTTTATATAGATTTTATTGATGTTGTTGTTTTTATGTGTAGCTCTGAAAATGGAGACAATAGTCTTTGGAAGCATTTAGCGCTGAAATAAAACACTTGTGAAGAATTGGACGTTTTCTTCTGACCAAGTACAAAAGAAACTAGTAAACCATTCAAATTATAAAGCCCCACTGCTTCATAAAAACAACAATACAAAATTTAAATGAAAATATTTCTTCCGTAAGCGACTGTAAGACTACTGAGAGTATGAAGAATACGGATATGAATGAGGAAATGCGAATCAAAAATGTTCAGCCAAAATAAATTTCTAACGAATACCCGCTGAAAGGAGAAATTTCTCCGCTCTCTCGGTAACTTGTAGAACCAAGCTCTCCAAGCCAAATGCATTATAAATAAAGGATCCCTTTATGAATTATTGAGACAGGAGAGGGTGCAAACTGTGTGTTAATGATCATGAACACTTCTATTGCATAGCCTCCGACCTCAAGTAACAGCTGTTTTAGTTAGTGGCCCCACTAGGTAGCTCCTTAGCCCAAAGACGTTTTGAAGATTTCATCAAATAAAAGTCCATTTATTAGGTTTAATTTCCTCCTGAATATGGCCTATACAGTTTTTACATGGCATGAACATTCAAAGTTATTTTGAATTTATTTCGATAACCTACAATCGCCCCCTCTATAAGCCCATTAGGGGCATTAACGAACTTTTTTCCCCCAGCAATAAAATTAAATTTAAAAGCTGGGGGAGACCATCGCTTCTTTCCCCTGATCATGAGCATTTCTCATAGTTTATTGGCCATAAATTGTTATATAAGATAAAAACTCGAATCCCGCTAGGGTTTAATATATCTTGGCAGTATGAGTCATTTGATGTAGCTCATTTTTATCAGCTGTGTTTGTGATGTGCTTTATGCCCATATAACACTGGTTAACACAATTTTTCCCCCTCGAATATCGTAATTATTATTTCTAGGACCCTGAGTAAAAAAAAAAATATTGGATGATTATTAGCAGCATTAGTTTTACTATTTTCACTAAAACCTGCAAGAGAATTACTACATATTTAAGAAATATTCCTGTTCAACGCTATCAAATGCTCATTTATATGATTTCCTTCAATGAATAATTTGAGATTGCTCTCCTATCAAGCTCCAAAAGTAGTCGGTCATCATATGGGATTCCCATCTTCCTTGGTAACACTTCCATTGCACTATTATCTTGGTCACATCTTTCTTGCTGAACTTCACTCAAATCGTCCAGATTTTCTGGGAAGCGATCTAAATATGTGTATAAGGAGTGGAAAATTATGCACATGTCGCAACCTAGCTCTTCAAAATTCTATATCATACACTCAACAAGATCAATATAGTTGAGAAAGAAAGACCGAAGTAGTTTTTTTTCTTAAGTCCTGAGCAAGCAAATTCTTTTTTGTTTTAAGTGAGATGTCAAAATTTCAGAAGCATCCTTCGGTAGGTTCAGAGCTCTTATCAAGACATTAAGTTCGTTTTGATTGAATGGTTGAGGAGGTTCTGATTGGCGAAATGTGTAGCCTGGATAAGAGTCTTCACTTTATGCGTTGCGTTCCAGTTCATGGACTTTTGTATCATTAGAGGATTCAGCTGTGCTGATTTGTGCCTCACGTGATTTTAATTGAGTTCCACTTATCGATTTCCAGGATTAATTCCAATTATTTTGACAACGTAGAAGTAGGAATCGTTATGGTGATTTTGAGGTCGTCGCCAAATCATGGATGTTTCAAACATTATTGCATTCTTTTTCCCATTGGACCATTGTATTGCAGACACACAATGTGAGGTAACCATGGTTTGTCTTGATATCACTGTATTATTTTAAAGTTCTGAAGATAAGCAGTTTTTACGAAGTCTGATATGGGTTTTAAATAATTATTAAAAGTATATTCTCCAAAAATATAGCCAAAACAATCTGGGCTATGCAAACAACGGCCTCTTGATAAAGCCAAATCTCAAACAAGAACAAAATATACTTTAACATCCATAAAAACATAATAATCTAAACGAAATTATCAAATTCCCTCATATATATATATATATATATATATATATATATATATATATATATATATATATACATGATTGTGTGTGCGTGTGCGTGTGTTCATTTACATGTTTGGATGTTTCATTTCACATATCTTGGCCGACCAGCCATTGGGATCATAGCCGAGGATATTTGAAACACTAATTATATTGATGACTTCCTCAATGTAGACAAAGATGATCACGGATCAGTATCAAAGGTTTGTTTCTTGTAACAGTTAGTATAGTGGTTACATTCCAAGACAGAGTCATTGGCACTCTTAATTATATAAAATATGCCATTTAGAGCGAAATAAAATTTGTGACTCGTGCAGGAAATCTGAGCCAGCTATTGAACCAATAGAATAATAGGCTCCTCCTTGATGACGTCAACAGATAACAGAGAGGGGGTGATAATCTAACATTAGCGCGTGCACGTCGGCGAATGTGTGTATATATTCCTAAAGGGATATTATCTTTAAGTTTGATAGTTTTCCAATATTCTAAAGGGAGGAAGTTCTCCAGAACATAGAAGAAAACTTTAGAACGGGAATACGAAACTTAGGAATCGTCAGAAATATAAAAAGATAAAAAAGGAATGGCCAAAGGGAAAATTAAGCCTAACGAACTAATTAGAACAAAGATAAACCGCTACAGGTCTTGTTAATTCCCCAAAGGGTGAAATACGGAGAACAGAGGGACAGGAATTAACTTAATCTAACTCTAAGCTTGTAAGTTCTACATCAAATCTAATTATAACTCAGGTGTCTAAATCATTCATTTATTGTCTCGCGAATTAAAACAAAAATACTACAGCCTGGATTGTTTGACAACAGACGAAACTGTATAAAAGGAAAGTCTACTGAAACAGTTCATAGTAGAATTAAGAAAGTCGCGAAAGGGTAAAAGAAAGGCTTAAAAAAACACTATTTGTTAAAGTATCTTATATCAAAAATGTTGTATTATTTGAAAGGCTATTGAATCGGAGAACACCGAACGCATGAATTACTAGTCTTGTAAACAGAATGGGTCATAGATCCAATATTGTTACTCTTTTTAAACATTTTTACTAAATAATTTCCTATCACCAAAACATTATTAGGCAACCCAAGATCAGTTGCTGCCTATTGAACTCTTGGACAGTAATCGGCGTGGTTCTGCTTGAGATTGCAGCTTTGACTGATGACTTGTACTTGATTAATGTCTTTGTACATGGCTTTGGAATACTGGATCAACTATCCTTGATTGATCCCTCTAGAACTGGAAACTGGCGACAATAGGTTGAAATACATGGAAACAGCCTTCGTTTTCAGCTTGGAAACCCTAGAGAAAGCTAGCAGAACACCTAAAGGGTCGTTAATAAACAAATATGATTGTTTTCTTCTGTAACTACCCTGGCTAAAATAAAAACATTCCATCTAAAGGAGTTTCATCAATGTATTCAAAATGCTAGCTACTTATGAACATTGATATTTGCATAACATTTGTCAATAATGCTAGATCAAGAGGTTACTATGGTATATTGTTGCGAAATATGAATTAGTCTACTTGATGGGTTTTGTAACTGCTTGAAAATAATGTACATTTAATCACGTATAAAGGATCGGCACAGATGGAGCTTGGACGGGAATCTAGAACCTTCTCGGCGGTGAATGCGACTCGGAACCATCAGGGGCAAGTTGGCACCTCGAACCTTCTGGGGCCGCCGCTGGGCTATATAAAAGTCACTCAGATCATCCGGAAGTTTTCCAGTTTTCTTAAATGAACATTTGTTCAGATCAGTTTTATTGAACATCAGTTCAGCGCGGTATTTCGGGAGCATCAGTTCAGTGCGGTATTTAGGGAGCAACAGTTCAGTGCAGTATTTAGGGAGCATCAGTTCAGTGCGGTATTTAGGAAGCATCAGCTCAGTGCGGTATTTCGGGAGCATCAGTTCAGTGCGGTATTTAGGAAGCATCAGTTCAGTGCGGTATTTAGGGAGCATCAGTTCAGTGCGGTATTTAGGGAGCATCAGTTCAGTGCAGTATTTAGGGAGCATCAGTTCAGTGCGGTATTTAGGAAGCATCAGCTCAGTGCGGTATTTCGGGAGCATCAGTTCAGTGCGGTATTTAGGGAGCATCAGTTCAGTGCGGTATTTCGGGAGCATCAGTGCAGTGCGGTATTTAGGAAGCATCAGTTCAGTGCGGTATTTCGGGAGCATCAGTGCAGTGCGGTATTTAGGGAGCATCAGTTCAGTGCAGTATTTAGGGAGCATCAGTTCAGTGCGGTATTTAGGGAGCATCAGTTCAGTGCGGTATTTAGGGAGCATCAGTTCAGTGCGGTATTTAGGAAGCATCAGTTCAGTGCGGTATTTCGGGAGCATCAGTGCAGTGCGGTATTTAGGGAGCATCAGTGCAGTGCGGTATTTAGGGAGCATCAGTTCAGTGCGGTATTTAGGGAGCATCAGTTCAGTGCGGTGTTTAGGGAGCATCAGTTCAGTGCGGTATTTAGGGAGCATCAGTTCAGTGCGGTATTTAGGGAGCATCAGTTCAGTGCGGTATTTAGGAAGCATCAGTTCAGTGCGGTATTTCGGGAGCATCAGTGCAGTGCGGTATTTAGGGAGCATCAGTTCAGTGCGGTATTTAGGGAGCATCAGTTCAGTGCGGTATTTAGGGAGCATCAGTTCAGTGCGGTGTTTAGGGAGCATCAGTTCAGTGCGGTATTTAGGAAGCATCAGTTCAGTGCGGTATTTAGGGAGCATCAGTTCAGTGCAGTATTTAGGGAGCATCAGTTCAGTGCGGTATTTAGGAAGCATCAGTTCAGTGCGGTATTTAGGGAGCATCAGTTCAGTGCGGTATTTCGGGAGCATCAGTCCAGTGCGGTATTTAGGGAGCATCAGTTCAGTGCAGTATATATATATATATATATATATACATGATTGTGTGTGCGTGTGCGTGTGTTCATTTACATGTTTGGATGTTTCATTTCACATATCTTGGCCGACCAGCCATTGGGATCATAGCCGAGGATATTTGAAACACTAATTATATTGATGACTTCCTCAATGTAGACAAAGATGATCACGGATCAGTATCAAAGGTTTGTTTCTTGTAACAGTTAGTATAGTGGTTACATTCCAAGACAGAGTCATTGGCACTCTTAATTATATAAAATATGCCATTCAGAGCGAAATAAAATTTGTGACTCGTGCAGGAAATCTCAGCAAGCTATTGAACCAATAGAATAATAGGCTCCTCCTTGATGACGTCAACAGATAACAGAGAGGGGGTGATAATCTAACATTAGCGCGTGCACGTCGGCGAATGTGTGTATATATTCCTAAAGGGATATTATCTTTAAGTTTGATAGTTTTCCAATATTCTAAAGGGAGGAAGTTCTCCAGAACATAGAAGAAAACTTTAGAACGGGAATACGAAACTTAGGAATCGTCAGAAATATAAAAAGATAAAAAAGGAATGGCCAAAGGGAAAATTAAGCCTAACGAACTAATTAGAACAAAGATAAACCGCTACAGGTCTTGTTAATTCCCCAAAGGGTGAAATACGGAGAACAGAGGGACAGGAATTAACTTAATCTAACTGAGCATCAGTTCAGTGCGGTATTTAGGGAGCAACAGTTCAGTGCAGTATTTAGGGAGCATCAGTTCAGTGCGGTATTTAGGAAGCATCAGCTCAGTGCGGTATTTCGGGAGCATCAGTTCAGCGCGGTATTTCGGGAGCATCAGTTCAGTGCGGTATTTAGGGAGCAACAGTTCAGTGCAGTATTTAGGGAGCATCAGTTCAGTGCGGTATTTAGGAAGCATCAGCTCAGTGCGGTATTTCGGGAGCATCAGTTCAGTGCGGTATTTAGGAAGCATCAGTTCAGTGCGGTATTTAGGGAGCATCAGTTCAGTGCGGTATTTCGGGAGCATCAGTCCAGTGCGGTATTTAGGGAGCATCAGTTCAGTGCAGTATTTAGGGAGCATCAGTTCAGTGCGGTATTTAGGAAGCATCAGCTCAGTGCGGTATTTCGGGAGCATCAGTTCAGTGCGGTATTTAGGGAGCATCAGTTCAGTGCGGTATTTCGGGAGCATCAGTGCAGTGCGGTATTTAGGAAGCATCAGTTCAGTGCGGTATATTTCGGGAGCATCAGTGCAGTGCGGTATTTAGGGAGCATCAGTTCAGTGCAGTATTTAGGGAGCATCAGTTCAGTGCGGTATTTAGGGAGCATCAGTTCAGTGCGGTATTTAGGGAGCATCAGTTCAGTGCGGTATTTAGGAAGCATCAGTTCAGTGCGGTATTTAGGGAGCATCAGTTCAGTGCGGTATTTAGGGAGCATCAGTTCAGTGCGGTATTTCGGGAGCATCAGTGCAGTGCGGTATTTAGGAAGCATCAGTTCAGTGCGGTATTTCGGGAGCATCAGTGCAGTGCGGTATTTAGGGAGCATCAGTTCAGTGCAGTATTTAGGGAGCATCAGTTCAGTGCGGTATTTAGGGAGCATCAGTTCAGTGCGGTATTTAGGGAGCATCAGTTCAGTGCGGTATTTAGGAAGCATCAGTTCAGTGCGGTATTTCGGGAGCATCAGTGCAGTGCGGTATTTAGGGAGCATCAGTGCAGTGCGGTATTTAGGGAGCATCAGTTCAGTGCGGTATTTAGGGAGCATCAGTTCAGTGCGGTGTTTAGGGAGCATCAGTTCAGTGCGGTATTTAGGGAGCATCAGTTCAGTGCGGTATTTAGGGAGCATCAGTTCAGTGCGGTATTTAGGAAGCATCAGTTCAGTGCGGTATTTCGGGAGCATCAGTGCAGTGCGGTATTTAGGGAGCATCAGTGCAGTGCGGTATTTAGGGAGCATCAGTTCAGTGCGGTATTTAGGGAGCATCAGTTCAGTGCGGTGTTTAGGGAGCATCAGTTCAGTGCGGTATTTAGGAAGCATCAGTTCAGTGCGGTATTTAGGGAGCATCAGTTCAGTGCAGTATTTAGGGAGCATCAGTTCAGTGCAGTATTTAGGGAGCATCAGCTCAGTGCGGTATTTCGGGAGCATCAGTTCAGTGCGGTATTTAGGGAGCATCAGTTCAGTGCGGTATTTCGGGAGCATCAGTGCAGTGCGGTATTTAGGAAGCATCAGTTCAGTGCGGTATTTCGGGAGCATCAGTGCAGTGCGGTATTTAGGGAGCATCAGTTCAGTGCGGTATTTAGGGAGCATCAGTTCAGTGCGGTATTTCGGGAGCATCAGTGCAGTGCGGTATTTAGGGAGCATCAGTTCAGTGCGGTGTTTAGGGAGCATCAGTTCAGTGCGGTATTTAGGAAGCATCAGTTCAGTGATGTATTTAGGGAGCATCAGTTCAGTGCTGTATTTATGGAGCATCAGTTCAGTGCTGTTTTTAGGGAGCATCAGTTCAGTGCTGTTTTTACGGAGCATCAGTGCAGTGCGGTATTTAGGGAGCATCAGTTCAGTGCATTATTTAGGGAGCATCAGTTCAGTGCGGTGTTTATGGAGCATCAGTGCAGTGCGGTATTTAGGGAGCATCAGTTCAGTGCGGTATTTAGGGAGCATCAGTTCAGTGCGGTATTTAGGGAGCATCAGTTCAGTGCAGTATTTAGGGAGCATCAGTTCAGTGCGGTGTTTAAGGAGCATCAGTTCAGTGCGGTATTTAGGGAGCATCAGTTCAGTGCGGTATTTAGGAAGCATCAGTTCAGTGCGGTATTTAGGGAGCATCAGTTCAGTGCGGTATTTAGGGAGCATCAGTTCAGTGCAGTATTTAGGGAGCATCAGTTCAGTGCGGTGTTTAAGGAGCATCAGTGCAGTGCGGTATTTAGGGAGTATCAGTTCAGTGCGGTATTTAGGGAGCATCAGTTCAGTGCGGTATTTCGGGAGCATCAGTGCAGTGCGGTATTTAGGGAGCATCAGTTCAGTGCGGTCTTTAGGGAGCATCAGTTCAGTGCGGTATTTAGGCAGCATCAGTTCAGTGCGGTATTTAGGGAGCATCAGTTCAGTGCAGTATTTAGGGAGCATCAGTTCAGTGCAGTATTTAGGGAGCATCAGTTCAGTGCGGTGTTTAAGGAGCATCAGTGCAGTGCGGTATTTAGGGAGCATCAGTTCAGTGCGGTATTTAGGGAGCATCAGTTCAGTGCGGTATTTCGGGAGCATCAGTCCAGTGCGGTATTTAGGGAGCATCAGTTCAGTGCAGTATTTAGGGAGCATCAGTTCAGTGCGGTATTTAGGAAGCATCAGCTCAGTGCGGTATTTCGGGAGCATCAGTTCAGTGCGGTGTTTAAGGAGCATCAGTGCAGTGCGGTATTTAGGGAGCATCAGTTCAGTGCGGTATTTAGGGAGCATCAGTTCAGTGCGGTATTTAGGGAGCATCAGTTCAGTGCAGTATTTAGGGAGCATCAGTTCAGTGCGGTGTTTAAGGAGCATCAGTTCAGTGCGGTGTTTAAGGAGCATCAGTTCCGTTCAGTTTTAGTGAACATTAGTGGTTCGTGTGGCATGTTCTGTGTAATAAACGTGAAGTCAAACTTGTTAACTGTGATTAAGAGGTTATTTGTTTACGTCCATTTTTTGCAACTAAGGTTAATTGCGACGGGTTATCTACAGGTCACCACCTTTTTCTATCCAGGGTGGGACTTAAAATTTTATTTAATGAGTTCGTCTTTGAATAAATTTCTATTTCCCATGAGGCGGAAATATAACTCCCCACTCTAGGTTTAACACGTGAGATTAAACTCACATTGCTAACCTGAGTCCCTTATTGTGATTAGTAGAGAAGAATAATTTACCAAGTGTGTAAATGTGAGTAATGAACGCTAAATAAGTTATGTAATGATAAAAACGTTAAATTTCTGTGTGTTTAATGTTTCAATCCAAAAGATTCTAATAATAAACGTTTATAATTTTTGTGATAAGCAGGACAATGTGTTGAAACATAGTTTAATTTCTAGAAGACCAACCGAAAGAATGAATACGAATATTTTAGGATGAAACAGCGCTAAAAAATAAACACAGCTTTTTGTAGAATATTTTGTTTAATGAGTGAGAGAACAAAAAAATTAAAAGTATTTAGAAAGTTGAGAATATAATGAGATAGAATTGTGGCTCCTGGAGCGTACAATTTGCGGAATATGGATCAACGGCAGCTTTATAGAAGTAGTGTAGGAGCAAAGCGGTTGTTAAAAGGCATTAAAAGAGACCGCAAAAAATAAAATCCTCTGCAAGATAAGTTTGAAAGGGCTTTGAAATGTAGTTTGTAAGTAGAGGGACTATGAAGGAAGGGTTGGCTCCCAGCCACTGCCGCATCGGAGGCAATGCTGCTCCCTACATCATCCCCCACCCTCGCCACGCACACAGGCTCGAACCCGCACACACACACCACCATCAACATAATAAGAAGCTCAACCTCTTTTCTGCATTTCACACTCCAGCTATACAGGAATCTATTACGGGAGCCTTTTATGCCCTCCAATTCGTAACATCCAGGCTTTACATAAACAGAATGTTCTTCAGATTGACATGTATACAAATCTTTGCGGCCTATCATCTATCGAGATGTCAAATCATTTCGATGATGGACAGTCAAGAGTTAATGAGAAAAAATAATTCCCTATTATTCATCGTGAATCGATATCTCAATCGTGTCACTTGTCAATATCAAATAGGATTGATTTAGTCCAACAGCTCTGTGATTTTTTTTTTTTCATATTTGCTTGTTATCAGTTTATTGACGATTGAACACGCCGTTAACTAAGCTGAGCTTCCCGCGTGCGCTACGTTTTTGCATTTATCTCAAAATTTAAAAGTTCAATAACAATACTTGGTATTTAGGCTTCAAATATAGTGCTTTATAATATAACAGCTTGTTGTTGATATGACATGAGTAGGAGTGAGGATTTACTGAAGTCCGGACACTAAAAAAATGCAAATATCTCGGTAAATAATCAAGACAAAGAAAAAAAGTACTTAACAACATTTCCACAGAAAGCACAGAACATTATATTTGCAATAAGATTGGTATTATTCAATTTTACGATCCGAAGCATAATAACGTAATATTAATAATTTTCGATCCCCTCCCTCCTACAGGATTTAAGCCGTTTTGTTAACAGGCATTTTATATATATATATATATTTGATTAAAATATTGGGACCGCTAGAGTGTTAACAGGCATTATATATATATATATATATATATATATATATATATATATATATATATATATATATATATATATATATATATATATATATATATATGTGTGTGTGTGTGTGTGTGTGTGTGTGTGTGTGTGTGTGTGTGTGTGTGTGTGTGTGTGTGTGTGTGTGTGTGTGTGTGTGTGTGTGTAAAATTTGTACAAGCTCAATAGTTGATTTCCCCTAAGGGAAATCTGCTAAAAAGCGGAGGTTAATAAGTAATAATACCATTGATTATGGTATTATTTACGTCCGCTTTGCACCAGTAGCATCACTTTGCACAAGACTAATTGAGATGGGCAATATATGTATTTCTACCCATGCTGGGTCTAAGGAATTTATTTAATGTATTTTTTCACTAACTAAATTCCAACTGCCGAAGTGAGTATACAACTCATTTGATTCATTAGAAATTCAATAGTCAGCAGTAAACACCTGGTTAAACATGATCACTTTTTAGCACCGTGACTATCCCAAAACATCCCTGAGTTATATTTACACTATCTACTGCATTGTTCCAATAAACCAGTAACATTTATACATACTGTAATTTATGAGATGCAACTGTAAAGCCAGTTAACTTTCATAGACACATCACCATTTTAATCAAGAGATTTATTCAAGATAATTATTTGTCTATAATACGGTAAACTACCCGTCCCAATTTGAGAATTCATATAATATACAATCAATGGTTCCAAATCAACTACTCGTACATGAAACCTGGAGCTGATACTTATTAGAAATATTTGAACATAAAATTGTGGGCCTCAGGTTAGCCATGAGAGTTAAGCGTTGCCTTTAATCTCACATGGTAAACATAGAGTGGCCAGTTCGATTCCCGCCTGGGCAATAGGAATTTATTTAGTGACGGAATTCATTAAATAAAATCCTTAAACCCACCCTGGCTAGAAAAGGGTGGCAACCTGTAGATAGCCCGTCCCAATCAGCCTTAAAAAATTAAAAATTAATTAATATCAAATTGTGGATAATTACTCTTAAATTTATTTCATTCTGGCGTGGCAATTGTACAATATATTACTAGATTAAAATAATGTGTCACCGAGATTTGAGGCTGGAGTTTGATTAAATCAACATCACCATGTAATTCAATGTTTGCTTGAACTGTGGAGTAGCTATCTTTGGTTTGTAATGCTGCCAAAATACGGCAGGAGAGTGTTAAGTTGAACATTTGATCGCCAGAACTGTGAGAACCGAAAAGTGTTCATATTTCATTACACTCAGGTTATATGAGGAGTGTATTATTGCCTAGAGACGAGGGTTCAATTTCCGTTTGAGAAAAAGGAATTTATTTAGTGTTGAAGCCTAGTTAAAAACAGATGGTATAGTCTGTAAATAAACGACCAGATCTGCCTTAGTAGTATAAAGAGGACCAAGCTAATAAATAGTCCAGAGAACATTGTACATATGTCTACAAAGATAATTTATAAACTGAAATTCATTTCATACATAAATATCAATCACTAAAACACCATGTTTACATCGCTGCCCGCAAAAATTGTGAATAAGTGTCACGGTAACCACTTATCAGTCCAATATACGTAATTTATGGCAGGTCATAACGTTTATACACTGGCCTCAGGGAAATGGCGCCTTTAGATTATACAGTTACAACGGGAGATATGATTTTCAGGCTAAATTAAATTTGCTTTATTTTTATTCAGGACAAAATTAAAATTTTTAAAAAACTGGGTGTGTGTGTTTCATTTCAGCGACCAACATTGGGATCGTAGTCCAAAGAGAACCTTCAAACACTAATTATAATCTCGACTTACAAAGACAACATAGACAAAGACGTGTTGGGAATTGGTGTTTTGTTAGTAGAAACAGAAAGCACACTGGTTATGTTCTGAGAACGAGGAATTAGCACTCTTTCCACTGAGTGGTATGATTTTTATAATCACTTTGGGCAAAAATAATATAGACGAATCATGGATGAAGTGAAAGCAAGCATTGGCTCAATAGCCAATAGACCATATCATACGCTCCTCCTTGATGACGTCAACAGATAACAAAGAGGGGCGTGATTATCTAGCAAGCATTGTCCAGAAGAAATTAACTATGAAATATTATATAGTTGATACCTTATTTATTTTAAAAAAGTCCTTCAAGCAGGGGCTGCGTAAACTAAGCAGATTTCCTATGTGAAGTTTAGCATTTGAGAAATCTGCATACTGGTAACACAACACCACCATAAGTAAATACAAACGGTAATGAGAAATCTTTCAGTTAATTTTAATAAACTCCCAACTGAAACGGCTTCTGAGTTGTAAGAATAATTTATATTTTAATAACTCAAATTTTAGTATTCCAAGAACTAAAGAAGGGGGGGGGGCGGATGAACTGAACGTATTTGCATAAATCTCACAAAGTAACGACGGTTAGGTAAGGTTAGAAACTACAGGTTAGGTTAGAAGCTTCCGCCAGAGCCGTCTTACGAAAACGGCCGAACTAACCCAAACAACACCCGACCACAGACTTCATAAAAATGCAAATATCTCGGTTAATATTCAAGATAGAGAATAAGTGTATATAACAATATTTATAATTTAATTCGCAATAAGATTGGTTCTATACAATTTTTCGATCTGATGCATAATAACGGAGATATTTCGAATTTTCGAAAATCCCCCCCTCTAAACCCCCCCCCTCCCTTTGGTACGATTTCTGCCATTAACGAACTTGATCTGTCTTTTTACATAAAACGGTTAAATATCGAGTTTCGTAACGATCAAACAAAAATTCTAGCGGTCGCAATTTTTAACATCGACATCGTCGCAAAGCGTTAACAGACAAATATATATATATATATTTATATATATATATATATATATATATATAGATATAGATATATATAATTTTGAACGGACCTCATTTTCGTCATCTCCTGGGTAGGATAAAACTCACGTCATGATTACGACCTCAATAGCTGATTTCCCTTAAGGGAAATCTGCTAAAATAGGCTGTGCATGAAGTATTCTGAGATGATACCATCTGCAACTACCAGTCAGTTTTGCCGGTCACTGACGTCTTGAAATATATATATATAATGTTTGGATTAACCTACGCATCTCATCATCCCTTCTTAAACAACACAACACAAACGCTCTGTAGCATGTTCAGTAAATGTACAGTCAATCAGTTACATCCGTGATGTAAATAGTGGCAAAGAGCCGAATTTATGTTTAAAATAGATCTTATCCAAATGTATATCGAAATAATAATGGGTTCTCGAAAAACATAATGATTGAAAAAACGTCAGCCCTAAATAAGCCATTTATTGTCATAAAATTTCAGACTTATTATAGTTTGTCCAATGGCTACTGGATGAATATTGTCGAACTTACTATTGTGCAAGGGTTTATGTAATTCTAGTTTTCAGCCAAAATAAAATTATTGCATCAACTTCCCAAGAAATAAGATAAAATTCAGTTCAAGCAACCTGCTTTAATTCATTTATGAGGTGTTGACTGAAGTTGGAATTAATTAGCTAACTTTGTTACCCGTCTTAATGGTTCAAATAAATATTGTTTCCCGTTCCAGACTCCAGTCAATTTTTACGAGCATAAAATAGCCAATGTTGACAAAATTAATTTCCTTAATAAATAAAAAATACATTTTTATAATATTTTTAGTGTAAAAGGCAAATAAAATTTTACTATTTGCTTGTGACATTCAAAAAACACCTAATAAATCTATTTGTCGTGGGAAATCGGATGTCAGAATTTGGAAACTTATAAATTTTAGCAACAAATTAGGACAAAGAAAATACATTTTATATGCATATTGTTCTTTACATTTATCAGATGAAATCAATAATAATGAAGATATTACGAATATGTAAGTTATGGATTCGCAAGCTGACAATCTTCATATCCTTGATACATACACAAAGAAATTTTGAATTATATCTCGGCACAGTCACGAAACATTAATATATTCTATTTTGTTTGTTAGAAATGAAAAATTTGAAATGAATAAATCTAAATATCATTTTACGACTATAAATTGAATTTTAAATCCTATTCATTCATTACATTTTTGTATTAAAAATCATGGAAATAATTATGAACACAAGTTTTCACATCCATTAAAACCCCCATTTTCATCGACAGTGGTAAATTGTAAAGTAAGTCTTGTATATAGTATTCATAGCCTTGATACACATACAAAGAATTTCATGATTCCACATAGCCAAGCACATGGAACAGAAACTCTATTTGGCGCATGGAAGTCGCAATCCAAGAACTTCGAAATTCATGAGCCTAAGTAACGCTAAGGAGTGTAAAATGTATTGCAAACACAATTCGTCCTTTACATTTTTCTCGCAAAATCGATATTAATGAAGATATTGATGAATATATAAGTTTTGACGTGAAAATAAACAGCCACTCATTCCCACGATACATAAATAAAACATTTCTCAATTCAATTCAGGCATTTTACGGAACTGGAAAAGTATATTTGGACCTCGGAAGAAGGATGTCAAAACTCCAAAATTCATAAATTTATTGACTTTTAATAAGTGAATGGGTATAACTATAGGTTAACGTATGTAGACATTGCTGCTCAGTGCAGGTATATTGGTGAGGACAATACACTCAATAATGAATTGTTTAATTTATTTCATAATTGTTAATCATGACTGGGTTTTATATCCGCAGAGCATTATTTCTAGAGATCTGCGGTATGTTATAATACAAATAAAATATGGCTTATTAAGCTAATGCAGATATAATTAATAATGTTAAACCAACAGCAGAAGGGCCACAATACCTGTCAGGAAAAGTATTTCATCCCTTAATATACGAGTATTTACTGGGAATTAAATTTTCAATTAAAGGTGTTTTTTTTTTGTTAATACGAGGAAATATGTAATTTGAAGCCGGATATAACTCCTATAATGGCTCAATTATTCCGCAAAACCATTACCAAATAATGATAATTTATACCTCTCTCTTAATAAAAGAAATATAAAATGTCGGTCAGGCCGGGGCTGCTTAAGCTAACCATACACTGATGATATCATTTCACCATCTATTCTCTATTACCATCGGAGTACGGTACATTAGTAAACAGATGTTCATGAGAGTTGTTAATGAGATGTTCATGAGAGTTGTTAATGAGATGTTCATGAGAGTTGTTAATGAGATGTTCATGAGAGTTGTTAATGAGATGTTCATGAGAGTTGTTAATGAGATGTTCATGAGAGTTGTTAATGAGATGTTCATGAGAGTTGTTAATGAGATGTTCATGAGAGTTGTTAATGAGATGTTCATGAGAGTTGTTAATGAGATGTTCATGAGAGTTGTTAATGAGATGTTCATGAGAGTTGTTAATGAGATGTTCATGAGAGTTGTTAATGAGATGTTCATGAGAGTTGTTAATGAGATGTTCATGAGAGTTGTTAATGAGATGATCATGAGAGTTGTTAATGAAATGCTCATGAGAGTTGTTAATGAGATGTCGTGAGAGTTGTTAATGAGATGTTCATGAGAGTTGTTAATGAGATGTTCATGAGAGTTGTTAATGAGATGCTCATGAGAGTTGTTAATGAGATGTTCATGAGAGTTGTTAATGAGATGTTCATGAGAGTTGTTAATGAGATGTTCATGAGAGTTGTTAATGAGATGTTCATGAGAGTTGTTAATGAGATGTTCATGAGAGTTGTTAATGAGATGTTCATGAGAGTTGTTAATGAGATGTTCATGAGAGTTGTTAATGAGATGTTCATGAGAGTTGTTAATGAGATGTTCATGAGAGTTGTTAATGAGATGTTCATGAGAGTTGTTAATGAGATGTTCATGAGAGTTGTTAATGAGATGTTCATGAGAGTTGTTAATGAGATGTTCAGTGTTTCAGTTACTCAAACTAAAAACCCCATGAGTAGAAGTCGGGATTTAATGAAGGCTGTTGACAAAATAATACGAATAACCCACTCCATATTCAAGTTACCTAACAATGTAAGTGACAAACATTGTTGAACATGATCCGCTTAACCGGATTGATTCCATAACATTTCTCATAATAACCGAGATATTTTGAATCATCGTATTCCCCCTCATTCTGGGCCGATGTCAGTGATTAACGTATCCTTACTGTTGGAAGAATATATGATTATTGAGTATTGATCAAAGAAACGTTTTCGAGTCAGAAACGTAAAATTTTAATTGAAGACATCAGCCTATTTGCCTGAAAGAGTAAAAATTAAGAAAAAGGTTTTACAAAGGGCTGAAAACAAAACAAAATGGAAATATCTCACTTAATTGTAGACACGGAGGAAATGAATAGAACAAATGTAATAAAAATCAAATTTAGAATATTGATTCTATACAATTTTTTTGGTCAATCATAATAAATTCAAGAATAACAGTGCGTCACGCTGGAGCATCCTAAACTAAACAAATATCCCACGTGTTGGTATGACACACTACTATATTCTAGGTAGTAGGAGTAGGGGTTTTTCTGGAGACTGAAGACATGCAAGTTCGAATAACTTGTTAATATTTGAGTTACGAAAATATGTACAGAACAAACATTGTAGAGAATCAATAGTATAACAAGATTGACTCTGTAACATTTTAGGATACACAACATAATAACGGAGATATTTTGAAGTTTCGAATACCTCCTGATACCGGTCTGATTTCAGCAATGAACACCTATAAACTTTAACATTGAATTAAACGGTTACATAATGAATATGATATAGATTAAATAAACATTTTCAAGTAAATAATGTAAAATCTTAATTTATGAAGACATCGCCTAACGTATTTACATGTATCTCAAAAAGTAACGAATTCCGACACGCAGGGGCGGCGTAATTTAAACAGATTTCACACGTGCTGGGATAACAAGCTTTTGATCTCATCACATATTCTCTTTTTATATGTGAAAACCCCCGAAGAGAATAAGGGTATTGAAAGAAAAAAAACAAGGAAGTACGGATAACACGCTTAATAATTGACTTACAAAAAAGTCCGTCACACAGGGGCTGCGTTAACTAAGCAGATTTCCCACTGGCGTCACGAATTTATCTCATGACGTAAAAGTACAATGAGAACAATATTTGTCATTTAGGTTTCAAATAAAGTGCTTCATGATATAACAGCGGAGTGGAGGTTTACTGAAGGCCGAAAACTAAAAAAACGCAATTATCTCGGTTAATATTAAAGAAAATGAAAATGTGTACATAACAACATTTATAGATCTTTTAATTTACAATAAGATTGGTTCTATACAAATTATCAATCCGAAGAACAGTAACGGAGATATTTCGAATTTTCAAAAATCCTCCCGTTTAAACCACCCCTCCCACTGGTCCGATTTCAGCCGTTAACGAACTTGATCTTTATTTTTACATAAAACGTTTAAATGTGGAGTTTGGTAACGATCAAGCAAAAATTGCAACCGCTAAAGCTTTAACAGATATATATATATATATATATATATATAATTTTGAACGGACCTCATTTTCGTCATCTCCTGGGTATGATCGATGGACATTTGAACAAAAATTTCGAAAATCGCGTCATGAGTAAGACCTCAATAGCTGATTTTCCATAAAGGAAATCAGATAAAAAGCATAATAAACGATAATGGTAGACGATCAATAGTTTAAGATTGGTTCTACATTTTAAGATCCGATTCATAATGACGGAGATATTTAGAATTTTCTAATCCCACTCCCCACTATTACAGTACTGATGTCCGTCAATAACAAATATTATTTTTAGTGTTGGATGTAACGGTTAAATATCGTGTATGGCAGAGATCAAATAAACATTTTCGTGTAAAGCACGAAAAAATCAAAATTGATAGCGTCATTACATAACGTATTGGCATGAATCTCACAATGTAAACGTTCAATGAAAACCATGTTCGGCGTTTAACCTTACAATGAATTGGTTCATGATATAACAGCTTATTGATAATATGACATGAGTATAAGCATCGCAATATCTCGTAGTATAAAATCAGTATAGCGAAAACATACATAACGACATTAATAGAACATTAGATTTACAATAATAAGATTGGTTCTAAACAATTTTTCGATCCGATGCATAATAAAGGTGAGATTTTGATTTTTTCGAAATTCCCCTCCCCCTCTGTACCCCCCTTCTCCCATTTGTCGGATTTCAGCCATCCGACGAATTAACGATCCTTTTTTGTAATTTTACACAAAATGGTTAAATGTCGTGTTTGGTAACGATTAAACCGAATTCCGACCGCTAGAGCCAAAAAAGACACACACACTATATATATATATATATATATATATATATAGAAGATATAGATATACTAGTTAAGGTGCCCGGCTTCGCCCGGGAATTCATTTGAGGCTGAATGGTGATGGTATTGTTTTGGCAAGGCTTTACTTTGCACAATATTTTGACATTTCCCCGTCTCAGTGTTTAGGGCTAGTACCCGTGGTTTCTGTGGATTTGTTAATAATAAAATTAATTTTTTATGTAAAACTTCACTGTCCTCCATATTGTCATATTTCCCGTTTCCTGTGCATTATGCATAGATTTAAATTATTAAGGACAAAATATTATAATTTGAATTAATTTTTCCAGGTGAGGTACCTGGTAGTTCATATTGAAAAGAATTGTTGAGTAAATTTCTCTAAATAACAAAATAAACAACTTTTGACATGTGCATATTTGCCGAAACCCCAATAGGAGACAAAATATCACTATATTTAATTTCAGGCTTCCCTTACAACCCCCACTCCTGCCCGTCCCTAGAAATGTTGGTATTGCTTATTATAATTAAGGCGTTTGTGCTAACACACATGCCGAGTTTTATTTAGTTCGGGTGAGTCTTTTGTGTCAAAGAAAATTGTTCACTTCCGCTATAGGTTTTATCATATATCTCGTTTCTAATTCGGTATACGAAAAAAATGTGTATAACAAAAGTTACTCTAAATAACAAAATAAACAACTTTTGTTATGTGCATATTTGCCGAAAAACCAATAGGAAACGAAATATCGCTATTTTTAATTTCAGGCCTCCCTTATAACCCCCACTCCTGTTCGTCTTAGAGAATATTAATATAGCCTAAAGTCTAAGTTGGGTTAGTAGTAATATACATACCAAGTTTCATAAAATTCGGTTCAGCCGTTTATGCGTGAAAAGGTAACAAACAAACAAACAAACAAATAAACAAACAAACAGACACCAAAGAAACAAAATGCAGTTATGATGTCTATGACATGTGAAACGAAAAGTTATAGTGAAAATTCGCGAAAAAAATCAATGTCCAGACAGAGGTTACAATTTTATATATATATACTAGCTCAGATACCCGGCTTCGCTCGGGAATTCATTTGAGGCTGATTGGTGATGGTATATTTTTGGCCACGCTTTACTTTGCACAATATTTTGACATTTACCCGTTCCAGTGTTTAGGGTTAACGCCCGTTGTTGGCATTTGTTAATAATAAAATTATTTTTTTATGTAAGACTTCACTGTCCTGCATATTGTCATATTTCCCGCCTCCTGTGCATTATGCAACATTTCTAGGGACGGGCAGGAGTGGGGGTTATATCGAAGGCCTGAAATTAAAAATAGCGATATTTCGTTTCCTATTCCTTTTTCACCAAATATGCACATAAAAAAAGTTGTTTATTTTGTTATTTAGAGTAACTTTTGTTATATGCACTTTTGCCGTATACGGAAGTATAAATGAGTTATAAGCTAAAAACTATTGCGGGAGTCCACAATTTTATTTGGCACAAAAGACTCAACCGAATTAAACAAAACTTGGCATGTGAATTACTACTAACGCCTTCATTATAATAAGCTATACTAACATTTCTAGGGAGGGGCAGGAGTGGGGGTTATAAGGAAGGCCTGAAATTAATGATAGTGATATTTCGTTTCCTATTGCATTTTCGGCAAATATGCACATTAAAAATTGGTTATTTTGTTATTTAGAGAAATTTGCTCAACACTTCGTTTCGATATGAACTACCAGGTACCTGACCTGAAAAAATTATGCCAAATGTATGTCAATATTTTCTCCTTAATAATTCAAATCTACGCATAATGCACAGGAGACGGGAAATATGACAATATGCAGGACAGTGAAGTCTTACATAAAAAAATAATTTTATTATTAACAAATGCCAACAACGGGTATTAACCCTAAACACTGGAACGGGTAAATGTCAAATTATTGTGCAAAGTAAAGCCTTGCCAAAAATATACCATCACCATTCAGCCTCAAATGAATTCCCGAGCGAAGCCGGGTATCTGAGCTAGTAATATATATATATATATATATATATATATATATATATATATATATATATATATATACATATATAGATTTATTGTCATAACGAAAAACTAGTTTCCTGGCGCAATAGCACCTGTAATCTATAGTAGACAGTAACGATTATTATCAGAAATTTTGTTCAAGCGAGGGTCAAATAATTGAGTTTTTGTAGCCAAATTTCGTCAAAACTCTAAATTCTGATAGGTATGGTTTATTACGTCCAAAGTTATCGGGTCAACAGAGACATTTATAATTGCAAAACTTTGCGACTAAACGTAATAGGGCATATCCATTAGCGGAAATTCGCTTATAATAACCCACAGGAGAACGTGGGAGGTGGCCTTCAACACAGACATCCACCGCCTCTGCTTGGCTCAAATTCAGATCCTAAAATAGCTTTTATGTGTTTAGGATCATGTAGTCTAGGGACAATATTTAAAGAACTCCCCAAGGTAACTCACGAATACGAACTATCATGCCTGAACACTCTCACAAATTGAACTCCCAAGCAATATTAATATTTTAATTAACAAAATTTAACTACGAGTTCAGAGAAAATTCGGATGTATAGTTAAAATATTCTCAAAACAATCATCGAAAGTGAGAATTACCACAGGAGGCAGGAACTTAACATTAAAACAACATAAAAAGAAAGAAAAAAAATCCCAAAATTGGCTCATTTAAATTTGTCAACAAATTAAAATAAAATAAAAAAAAAATAAAGGTTCACAAAATATCATTTGTCATGAATAGGGAAAAAATCGGTGATCATAATTCCCTTTTGGGAGTTACCAAGATCATAAATTCACTAAACTACCTAATGATATAAAATCGGTAATAGTTTATCATAGAAGAAAAATGAAAAATATCGAAATATGGCAGTATTCGCAACAAAATACCAGTAATAATTTTTTTTTTTAAATAATTAATAACTTCTTAAATGTCACTAATCCTACTGGAGATGAAGAAATCTCACAGCCAACAAATATTATAGTTCCTTTATTCGGTGTAGTTATTCAGAATTTATTTTGTTTGTAATTTCCCTTTTAGATTGGTATATATTAAATATCAAAGAAGTTATGTTGCATTTTAGCAAAAGGGTGGATTTTTACATCATTTATTGAGAGGTTTCGTATTCCAACAGAATTTCACCCCTTAAAGCATTTAGGCTAGTTTCGGCGTGACGTCAGTAAGAACTTATGCACCGCATCTATCACGCTAACCTTGGAAGGTTGCAATTTCTTATTTGGGCTTGTTTGACCATTAGTTATGAACACGAACTTCAGATCAAAAGGAGAGAGGGGCTCTACAAGAAGAAACAATAATAAAATTCAAGCTTATCTGTACGTATTAGAGATATAAAAAGTTGATAAAGGACATTCTTTTTTTTTATCATGAATCATCCATAAATTATGTTGTATGAAATTTCGTTCAGATGAATTGGAATAGAGATATCGTACATCACTTCCAAATGCAATAATTTTCAATAAAACCTTACTAAACATGTTGTTAATTTAATTTTATAGGAGTAGAAGGAAGTCAAATCAGATTTGTCATAAATACAAGAAGATCGTATTGTTGGTCTGCAGGTACCCACGATTCCTATATCAGGTGATGTCAGCATTGCCATTCTCCCCTCCCACCTCTCAACCTACTCATATATCAACAAAACGATTAAAAACATTTGTTTAGTGTTGCAATGAAATAGTTCTACCGGTCGCAATTTTTGTCTTATCGTTTTCAAACTTGATATATAATCGTTTTATACAAAAAGAAAGGTTCGTTAACGGCTGAAATCGGACCAGGGGGAGGGGGGTTTAGTGGGAATGAATTTTGAAAATTCGGAATATATCCGTTATTATGAGTCGGATCGAAACATTGTATTAAACCAATCTTATTGTAAATGCAATGTTCTATAAATGTTGTTATGTACGTTTTTTCACTATTATCATTATTAACCGAGGTATTTGAATTTGTTAGTTTTCGGCTTTCAGTAAACCCCCACTCCTACTCATTAACAATATGCTATTATGCACTTTATTTGAAGTCTATGTGCCAAATATTATTATCATTGAACAATTACGTTTTTAAATAAATGCAAATACGCAACGCACGTGGGAAATCTGCTTAGTTTACGCAGCCTCTGCGTGACGGACTTTTTTTATCATGAGAACAATCTATTGAGGCAGGCCTTTACTCATTGCGCGATTTTTGAATAATTTCCATAATGTCCATCGATCCTACCCAGGGTATGTCGAAAAATGAGGTCCGATCAAACCTCAATATTGAAACGTTTTATGAAAAAAAAAAATAAAGATCAAGTTTATTATATATAACCATTTCCTGTTGTCACACCTCTCGGTCAAACACCGTTGTCACTGGTGATGATCGAGTACGGATGGCAAGTGGTTTGGTTTTGAGCTGTACTCGATCAGCCAGTGACGGCGGTCTTCACCGATATGCATGACATTATTATTTATACAGGCGGTACCAACCCTTTATTTGATATACTATTTAAGAATTTAATTAAACTCGAGTGTTCATTTTTCTAAATGCCAGAAATTGGAGGGGGGGGGGTTTATAGACGGGGACTTCGAAATTTCAATATATCTCCTTTATTATGAGTAGGATCAAAACATTATATAGAACCAATCTTGTTAAAATATTGATTTTCTACCAATGTTACTCTATACATTTATTCATAACTCATATTTTAACAGAGTTATTCTTATTTTCTAGTTTCCAGGCTTTATTAGCCCCCGACTTCTACTCATCGGATATTTACTTAGGAATAGAGAATGTATGGCGAGATGAGATTCGTCATGGGTCATACACACCAGCATGGGGGAAATGCTTAGTGTACTCAGTCCCTGCTGTATATTTTTAAATATATTAGTATTGAACAGTTCCAATTTAGTTCCAAAAAAAAGTTAGTTTAATTAAACAGCGTGTACGTTTGTTGCCTTCCGTCATGGGTGGACCTTCCCAATTCTAACAGCTGTATCGACCCCAAATAATGATGACTCCAACAGCCCAAACATACACCAATGTGCCAAAATGGGTCAGGGTATTCGCCAAATAGTGCCAACCTGCAAGCTTTGCCCCTAATTGGGTAACGACTGTCTCCCATTTTTCCTGGCCTTATTTATACATGTGATTTCAGAAGTATTCATGGCGCAATATATTTAAAGGACCACTCACAACTATTAAATTTACGGTCAGAGGGGACTCAACAACGTTTTCCCATGGAAAGTCAGATGCCATATTAGTTATATCTGCATAAATGAAAGCTCATACGGAGGAAATATCTACCGATTTACTAGCATATTTGCTTAAAATCGCAGAACTAATATTTGTTCAAAATTAAATTTGCAACAAGAATCCATGGACGTTTGAAAACATGTTTCGAAAATCGGGTCCTGAGTGTAGACCTAAATAGCATGAGGAAAATTTGCATAAAGAAAGTTCATTAATGGCTGAAATCGGTCAAGGTGTAGTATTTTCTAACGAGTGGTTAAAATAAAATCGAAAAATATTTTATAACCGATTTTGTTCTTCATTTAATTTTCTAGAATTGTTATTCTGATCATTTATTTTATGACTTGAAAATTAACCGACAATTAGTTGCATACATGGGTAAACTCTCAATCCTACTCTTGCGAGTTTGCGATGCAACTGTTCATTATTTTTACTTCCAAATATTTTAGCAGATTTTCTTAAGGGAAATCTGTTATCCTCAATAACGCAACGAACGTAACGAAAATTGCGACCTCTAAAGCGGTAACATACAAATATATATATGTATATACGAGGGGTGTACAGAAAGTTCTAAGCCTGATATATATATACAAATATATTTTCAACTTACATATTTTTATTTTTCAATATAGTCCCCCTCAACAGCAACGCACTTATTCCACCGCTTTTCCAACATCTGTATCCCGGTCAAAAAAAAATTGTTGTCAAAACCATCCAAAACAACCTTGACAGCTGAGATCACCTGTGATCCTTTCCACAAATGTCCATTGATATAGAGATTCTATAGAGATGACGAAAATGAGGTCTATTCAAAATTTTATATATATATATATATATATATATATATATATATATATATATATATATATATATTGCTTGATACAGCTACAGTGGTTTGATCGGTACCAAACTCGATATTTACTTTGTATTAAAAACTCGATCGTAAGATCGAAAAATGGCGTATTCGTTAGGTAGAAATGAGTCCAGAATGTACTTGGATATATTTAAATGAAACATAAATATCCACCCCAAATATCCAGTTGTTTATATATATATATATATATATATATATATATATATATATATATATATATATAAAATTCCCTCTGCAAGAAATCATATATAACAGGCAGTGTTTTTATAACTCATACACATACTTATGATTTATATTGTAGTTAGAGTTGGAAAGCAACAATAAATTATCAGATGATAGGTGAGGCTCCGTCGACTCGAGGTGTTAAGATAAAGAGGAAATACTACACTTCCCCTTCCTGCAATGCACAGCTAGCGTGTTCCTACTGACGACAACTTTATCATTGTCACGACTATTACACCTTTATTCAATGTTCATCAGGGAAGTGGTTAAAAATAAAGATAAGTCCGTCACGCAGGAGCTGTGTAAGCAGATTTCCCACGTGTGTCGTGTATTTGCATTTATCTCAAAAAGGAAACGTTCAATGGAGAACAATATTAATTATTTAGGCTTCAAATAAAGTAGTTTATGATATAAAAGCTTACTATTATCATGACACGAGTAGGATTAGGGGTTTACTGGAGGATGAAAACTAAAACATCCAAATATTTCGGTTAAAATTCGCGATAGAGAAAATACGGTTCTATACAATTTTCCGATCCACCTAATAACAATGGATATATTTCGATTTTTTTTTTTTTTAATTTCCCTCCTAACCCATGCCTCCGATTGCAGCTGTTAACGAACTTGATCTTTTGTTTTACATAAAATGCTTATAAGTCGAGTTTGTTAAAGATAAGCGAAAAATTGCGACTGCTAGAGCGGTAACAGACAAATATATATACATTTTTGAACGGGTCTCATTCTCGTCATCCACTAGGGTAGGATCGATGGACATTTGAGGAAAATTTTCTAAAATCGCGTCATGAGTACAACCTGAATAGTTGATAACTGATTTCCTTAAGGGAAATCCTCTAATAATAAATGAATTACAAAACGACTACCACTAAAATCAGGAAACCTAAATTAATCTATAGCATAATGTCTCTATAAGTCAATGTTTTCAAAATCACTGAAGCAATAGATTTAAATAGAAGGGTCCGCTAGGAATGTATCACAGTTTTAGACGAATAGCAGGAAGTGTCAAAAGGGTTTCCTCAATAAATTAAGTCCCGCTCAAACAAACAGGATCCAATTTAATCAAATAAATAAAAACACTTATACACATGGGCGGGGGAAAAATCCAGATTGGCAGAGCCTAGGAAAATCCGTAAAAAAAGCGAAAATTTTCCCTTCATTCCTTATTTATTACAAATAGGCTTCTATTTTCTTTAAATTATTTTAAAGTATCACCAATCATAGGGATCTATAATCCATTTACCCGTTAATAAACCATCATTTATGGAATGGGATCAGGAACATAGATGATTGTATAGATTCTTCAATATAACAATGCATTACTTCATAATACAAAAATACATTAGCAATAAAATCTTGTATGAAAACAAACGAGGAATTTGCTTAGTTCAGGAGAAAAAGTACACAAGACTCGAGCTTGTTTAAAAACCTGTGCCTGAGGAAAATATTTCTATATTTTTCACTCATGTTTTCGAAAGACCATACTGTCATCATCAGGTGTTTAGAAGAGGAAATGAATTCTACCCTACTGAGGTAAACAACGTACGTAGTTATTTAGTTTATATATTTTAAAAGAGTAGAGCGACTATCCAAGCAACACTGCGCCAATGGTTCTAGTAGGTAGACTAAAATTTCAAAATAATTCAACAATTAGTATACGATTATTACTCCGAATAGTCAGTAAAAATAGGAGCACCTAAGTTGTTCATTGAATGTTCGGGTGACGGCAAGAAATGACCTGAGACGCTTACGGAATGCCTCTTATCCCCATCATAAACACTTAATTTTAGAGATATCATTTGATCCCATATAAGTACTCTGGGTTTTATATTTTAGTTTCACATCCCTTAGAGTTGTAGAACTAAAAATTATGCCAGTTGCTAGCTAATAAAACAACGTAAATCGCACCAACTTCGAACCTTGTAAGTCAAATACTACTTTTTATGGCGATTCCGAAAATAAAATATATTTTTAAAAAACTGATGTTTAAGCTGCTCTAAAATTTTCAAGCTGTGCATATTTCTTTTCAGTATGTAAACTAGCTCAAAAAAAAATATCGCATTTCCATATAGTTGAACCTTGATTGACCAGGACAAGCCGATAAAACGATGTTAGTAAGTCTCTACCAACATCAATCCTCCAATTTTGGACATTTTTTTTTCCTCCTGTCAACAGAAACCTTTGGATTCCCACTACTGTGCACCGTCTTCATCAAAGATTTTTTAAAACACGTGTGTAAATACATACGCAAAGATACATACTCGACTATTAAATTGATGAAAATCAATTACACAACCCCCTATAATATGAAAATGAAAATATTTGACTCGACAGCCCAGGCAGGGAAAGGCCTGCCACGCTGCTTTGGAGGGAGGCCAAGGGGTCATTTGACGCATTCACTACCGTATCGTTGGGGCATTGCAGATAAATTATCGCTAATATTTTTCTAAAATTAAAGGAGCTCCTAAATTGCCTCACAATAGTGAGTGAAACAAGGGGAAAGGATAGAAATCTAACTTAAACGTCCAGTCACCGCCTATCTCCGTCACCCAGGGGCTGTGTTTACTAAGCATATTTCCCACGTGCGCCAATTATTTGCATCCATTTCAAAACGTTAAAGTCCAATGAGAACAATATTTGCTATTTAAACTTCGAATAATGTGATTCATGATATAACAGCTTACTGTTAATATGACGTAAGTAGGAGTGGGGGTTTCTATAGGCCGAAAACTAAACAAAATGCAAATATCTGGGTTAATAATCAAGACAGTGAAAAAATTCATATAACAACATTTATAGAACATTTAATTCGTAATAAGATTTGTTTTGTGCACTTTTTCGATCCATTCGTATAATAGCGGAGATATTTTGAATTTTAGAAGTTCCCCTTCTAAACCTCTCCTCCGTGCGGCCAGATTTCAGCTTTAACGAAATTTATCTTTATTTTTACAGAAAGCGTATAAATAACCGGTTTGGTAACTATCAAATAACTATTACCACAAGAGCGTTAACTGACAAATTTTTAAATCTATTCACAGGGAATCCCGGCATGTTCCTATTCCACGTCATTCGCAATGAATATTGCCGTACTCCTGTTCCACTTCATTCACTCCTCATGTTGTGGCAGGCTCATGTTTGATATCTTACACGGTATGTCGACACACCCCTGTTACAGAGTATTTACAGTGTAAGCCCGCATGCCCCTGATCCATATCATTCATAGTTCATGGTAGGACGTTCCTGTTTCGTATCATTCACTGTTTATGAAGGAATGCTAGTGTTACAACTCATTCGCAGTAAATGTTCCTATTCCACGTCATTCACAGTGTATGTTGTTATACTCCTGTTCCAAACTATACACAATTCATGAAAGCATGGTCTTGTTCGATATTATTCACAATGTTAACGTCACACCACTGTACCATACTATTTACAGTTGAACAAAATATATGGTATTTAGGATTCCAATAAATTCATTCATTTTATAACAGAGCATTGTTTATGTGACATATGCAGGAGTGGGGGTTTACTGACAACTGAAAACAAAAAATCCAAATATCCTGGTTAATATTGAAGATAGACAAAACAATATTTATAGTAAATTTAATTACAAAATAAAATTGATTCTATACATTTTTTTCGATTCGAGACAGAATAACGCAGATATTTGAAAGATTAGAAATTCCCCCCTCCCACTGGTCCTATTTCAGCTATTAACGAACTTGATGTTTAATTTTGCTTGAAAAACTTATGTATCGAGTTTGGTAGCGGTCAAACACAAATTGCGACCGCTAGTGCGGTAACAGACAAGTATATAATATAATTTTTGAAGGGACCTCATTTTAGCAGATTTCCCTTGAGGGTCGTACTCATCGATTGACGCGATTTTCAAAAATTTTCTTCAGCCCCATCAATCCTACCAAGGAGACTCCGAAAATGAGGCCCGTTCAAAATTATATATATATATATATTTGTCTGTATGTTGTGAGTTTCCCCCAAAAGCTAGTTCGGTCGTTCCCGTACGTGTTGGGCTCTGGTGAAATTGGTTTAGAGACTCCTTACTATTGCTATTAGTACGCCGATTTCTCTATTGTAAAACTTCACGTGGTAATCGTATTTATTCACTTGATATTTGCGGTGGTAGTACCAGTATGTATATTTATCTATTGTAAACCTTCGCTTGGGAAATCTGCTTAAATTTACGCAGCCACTGGGTAACGGACTTTTCTTGAGTCATACTACGTAGGATCAATGGATTTGTGGACATTTTTCAAAAATCGCGTCATGAGTCCGACCTCAATAGCTGATTTCCATTGAGGGAAATCTGCTAAAAACGTACAATATTCGGTATTGCATATTCCATTTGAAAAAAGTGCTGCATTATCAATATGTGTGATAAGGAGAGATAAGGCTGTAAGAGAGATAAGAGAAAGAGAAGGTGCGAAGTGAATTATGAATGATGGTACGAGCTGGCTGGAATGATGGGCCTAATGAGCAGAAGTCTCTAGTGGCTTACTCTACTCTCGCCCAGTCTCCAAAATGAGCCTGGCTAATTCTCAACATTCCATTTCCCCCCAACAACTGGCAGAATAGCATTAACATGGGAAACAATAGCATACATTAAACTTATAAATAAATTTACCAACTTACAAGGCGTTAGGGCTAACACGCTCACCTAAGACACACCGGGTCTTAACAAGGATCCTCATAAATACTTGAACACTGCCCCAGTAAGAAATAAGTACATCCGCAAAGCAACGGAGATATATCTCTGTGCCGTAGTTTGGTTTTTGGAGGGTGGTGAGGTAAGGAATTAAATGATCTGAAACCCATTTATTCCTATCAAAGAATACGTGAACAATATTCTAGCTTATCCTAAACAAATGTATACTAACAACAGTCTGTTGAAATAGACGCCTTCGGACATGTTTTCGGTATGAAAGCGTTAAAGCCAATGATTGGTGATCCACCAACTATAGCACCTGATGATGACAAGGTAGTGTTGTAATTTAATAAATAAACCAAGTGTGTAAACGTCTGTTAATAGACCTTACTACCCACACCGAAGTCTCAAAGTCCATATTTGAACGTTTTAAATAAAGTTAAAGATCGTTAATAGCTGAAATAGAGGGGAGACTTCGAAAATTCGAAATATCTCCGTCGTAATGCGTCGGATTGAAAAATTGTATAAAATCAATCTTATTACAAATATAATGCTCTATAAATGTTGTTATTTATGTTTTTCTACTATCTTACATATTAACCGAGATATTTTCATTTTATTTTTTAGTTTTCATCCTTCAGTAAACCCCCACTCCTACTCATGTGATATCTAAGCTTAAATATCAAAAAATGTCTTTATTGAACTTTTACTGTGTGAGAGACGTTAACAATTAAGATTTTCCGATCAAGACTTGAAATTGTTTATTTGTTCCGTACCAAACTCTATATTTAACTGTTTCATTCAAAACTAATGATCATATCGTTAATAGCTGAAATCGGACCTGGAATCGGGAGGGTTTAGAGATAGGGGGAATTTGAAAATCCACAAGGTCTTGGTTAATATGTGTCGGATCGAAAAATGTTATAGAACAAATTTTTTTTAAACTATTGATGCTCTACAATAGCTAATCCAAACATTTTCCCGTAACTGAAGTATTAAGCGAGTTATTAGTACTTTCTTGTTTTCAGCCTTCAGTAAATACCCACTGCTACTCATCGAATTTTGACTTAAAATTATATTTAGAGGATATATGGGAAATATTTTTAGTTTTCGCAGCCCCTACGTGACGGACTTTATATTTTTTTCTTTAGGCTAAAATGTTTATTTCGTCCATACCATACTCAACAATTCACCATTTCAGCCAACACTAAAGATCACATTTGTTATTGACAGAAATCGGACATAGAAATAGGAGGTTGAGAGGGGGAAGGAATTCGAAAGTTCAATATACTTCCGTTATTATGAGTGAGGCCGTAAAATGTTTTAGAATCAATGTTGTTAAACTATTAATGATCTACAATTAATGTTCTTTACATTTTTTCGTAACTCAAGTATTAAGCAAGTTATTCGTGCTTTCTTGTTTTCAGCCTTCAGTAACTACTCCCTCCCCTTCCCGTCACCTTCTACGCGTCGGTTTTTTATTTATTTATTTTTTACATGGGAATAGCGAAAATGTGGTGAGAAGAGATCACAAGTGTGTCATACCAGTACGAGGGAAATCTGGAAGTACTTTTTGTAGGATGACAACATTTTTTTGTGATACGAACGATGAATGAAGGGAGCTACTCAGGTTCTTGAGGTGGAATTCAAGAGTCCCATTTTTATTGTCTGTAGACTGAAGGGGAGAGAGAGGGATGTACAATAGAGATGGATTGTAGAATGATAGAGGAGTGGCAGCTGGAGTCTACCCCCACTCCTCCAGGAATGAACCTCCAGCCATATGAATAAGCCAGCGCTATGATCTACAAGCCTGACACACAGTCATGAAACAAGGTAAGGAAGATACTTTAATCTCTCAATCAAAACACATAAAGCACCACTTTCCGACTCTTTAACGATAGTTTTAATGATTATTTTCGGGGTTTGTTGACACGGGATAAGAAAGTTAGAAAGAAGATGAAATTGATAAAAGAAAAGAACTCAGAATTAATAAAAAGTCCGTCACGCAGGGGCTGCGTAAACTAAGCAGATTTCCCACGTGAGGTTATACAATAGAGAAATCTCCATACGAGAGCCGAACAGGTACGGCAAATGGCCGAACTAGCTTTTGGCGGGAAATTCAGTCATCCGTTATCGGCCCACAATTAATAAAAAAGCAAATATCTCGGTTAGTATTCAAGATAGGGAATAAATGTATAGAACAATATTTATAGTAAATTTAATTTACAATAAGATTGGTTCTATACAATTTTTTGATCCGACGTATGGTAACGGAGATATTTCAAATTTTCAAAAATCCCCCTCTAAACCCCCCTCCCACTGGTCTGATTTCAGCCATTAACGAACTTGATCTGTCTTTTTGCATAAAACGTTTAAATATCGAGTTTGGTAACGATCAAACCAAAATTGCGACCGCTAGAGCGTGAACAGACAAAAATAAATAAATATATATATATACAGTTTTGAACGGAACTCATTTTCGTCATCTCTTGGATAGGATCGATGTGCATTTGAAGAAATTTTTCAAAAATCGCGTCATGAGTACGACCTCAATAACTGATTTCCCTTAAGGGAAATCTGCTAAAAGTCCGTCACGCAGGGGCTGCGTTAACTAAGCAGATTTTCCACGTGCGCCACGTATTTGCATTTACCTCAAAAAGTGTTCAATGAGACCAATAGTTGGTATTTAAGCTTAAAATAAAGTAGTTCATGCTCATGAATAGGAGAGAGAGGGGGGGGGGGGTTTCGGAAGCCTGAAAACTAAAAAAACCAAATATCTCGGTAAATATTCAAGATAGGGAATAAATGTATATAACAATATTTATAGTAAATTTAATTTGCAATAAGATTGATTCTGTACAATTTTGCGATCCGACGTATAGTAACGGAGATATTTCGAATTTTCGAAAATCCTCCCCTCTAAACCCCCCCCCCTCCCATTAGTCCAATTTCAGCCGTTAACGAACTTGATCTTTCTTTTTACATAAAACGCCTAAATGTCGAGTTTGGTAACGAACAAACAAAAATTGCGACCACTAGAGCGGTAACAGACAAATATATATATATATATATATATATTTTTTTTTTTTTTAATTTGTTTCCTTCCTATAGTAACCCTATAAGAAGGCCGTTTATTAGTTTCTGCATGTCCCATGCAAGTTAGCATATCACATGCATTTGTAGTGTTACAATTAATTTATACATAAATAATTTAAAATTATAACATATATATATATATATATATATATATATATATATATATATAGTGAATTAACAATAACAACGTTAAAAGTAAAGTAAAACATATAAAGAGAAAATTATTAATCTTAAAAAGAAAAAAAAAAAAAAAAAAAGAAAAGAAATAATGATTATCCTATAAATATTTTAAGTATTGTAGTTGTATCAGCCATAGTAAGTATTTAACCGATTAATTGTATTAAAAGCATGTTCTGCGAATATTTTAAATGGAGTGTTATATTTTAAAAATAACTTGTCTTCTTCTATTGGAAATTTGCCTTTTTTTTGTTCTATGTCTTGTTTTAGTTTTTGTCGTTCGTTAGTCAGTAGTCTGCAATCGTATATTAAGTGTTGACTTGTTTGTGGAGTTGAGTAATCACAGGGGCAAGTATTGTTGTCTTTTATGTTAAATCGTTGGTAGTAAGAGTTCAGCGTACCATGTCCTGTTACTAATTGTGTAATGTAAAAGTCTGTCTGTATGTATTTGCTGTTGAAATATGTGTTAATGTTTGGAATGAAAAGTTTTAAGTGTTGTCCTTTATTAGTTACCGTCCATTGTTGTTGCCATTTTTCAGTTAGATGAGCTTTTAACATATATTTTACGTGGGCTTTGGAGATTTTATTGTAACATTCTGGTAATTGGGAATCTTTTGAAGCAGACTTAGCAGCTCTATCGGCCAATTCATTTCCAAAATTATCAGAATGTGCTTTAACCCATGAAAAGTATATGTTAATATGATTTAATTCTGCTATAAGTTCTCTGATTTGTGTTGTTAACGGGTCATAGGTTGTACGGTTCTGTAGTTTTTGTATCGTTACTTTACTGTCCGTGTATATACAAAGTGTATTATGATGTATATGTTCAGTTTGTATTTTTTGTAAGGTTTTTAGTATAGCGTATTGTTCTGCTTGAATGTTTGTGCAGTTGTGTCCCAGTCTAAATTTATGTATCTCTGTCAATTCCTGATCAATGAATATTACACTAGCGCAACCTACATTTTCCCCATCTTTACTCCCATCTGTATATATTTCCGTTTTAAAAGTTTTATTTCCTTGATGTATTAATATACTTGGAAATTTGCCGGGGTGATACCATCTTTTGTATTTCAATTCTGATTCAACAAATTCAGCTTGAATATCGTTTGAATTAATAGACCTTTTAAGAAGGTTATATTGATCAACAAAAGTATGTGCTAATAAATCGATGGGGACTATTTTAGCTAGAACGCAGGCTGCATCATACGAAACTGTTTTAAAGCCCTTTATAATTTTGATTGCCATCAGTCTTTGTACTCTTTGTAATTTCTTTAAGTTATGTTGTTTGTTAAGTCCAGTGTGCCAAATGTTTATTCCATACGTGAGGGAAGGAAGGATAGCACCTTTATATAATATGTGTAATGCGTCTGATTTCAGTCCCCAGGTGTTTCTTGCTGCTATAGATAATGTGTTGATGAGTTTCAATAATCGTTCTTGTAGTTTGCTTATATGAGTAACCCAATTAATTTTGCTGTCTAAGTATATACCTAGATATTTAATTGAATTTACGTTTTTTATGTCTTGTCCTTGTATATGTATATGAAAAGGCGGAGGTGATTTTTTATGAGTAAAAATAATGTATGAAGATTTTTGAATATTAAAATATAGTTTATGTAAATGTGCCCATTTTTCTACGATGTCTGTAATAATGTTTATATACACCTGTAGTTGTTCAAATAGTTTAGATGTTATCAGAATAATGATGTCATCTGCAAAAGCCAGTATCTCAGCATTATTTGGTAATCTATTATTTAGTAAATCATTTACTATGAGATTCCATAATAATGGTGAGATTCCCGACCCTTGCGGTGTACCTTGTGTTTGTGATTTATGCAATTTAATGTTTGGTGTGATGATGTATGATGTTCTGTCATGTAAATAGTTATTGATTAATTTATAAATATTATTGGGACAGTTCAGTTGTTGAAGTGCATGTAAAATTGATGGCCACCAAGCATTATCAAAAGCACCTTTAATATCCAGTGAAATTAGAATAGTGTGTGAATTATTGTGTTTTGAGGTGGTAATAAAATCTATTACATGTTGCAATGCTTCAATCGTAGATTTTTTAGGGGTGAATCCAAACTGATTTTCATGCATTAATGATTTTGAATACAAATAATATGATAATCTTGAATTTACAATTTTTTCTAAAACTTTTCCACCAGTTGGGATCAACGAAATTGGTCTAATTGATGAGATTTCACATTTATTCCTACCAGGTTTATATAAGGGTACTAATTTTGACCGTTTCCATATTCTAGGAAATATACCACTTTGAAAACATGTTTTATACAAAGTATTTAAGAATTTTGGAAAACATCTGTATATTTGTTTGTAAATGTCACCAGTTATTCCATCGATGCCTGGTGAAATATTTCGTTTTAAGTTTTTAATTATGTATTCTATTTCATTGTCTGTTAGTGGTAGGTCGTCAGGTGTGTTAAGATCATTTAGTATTTTGTTACGAATAGTCGTATGTATTTCTTTGTCATTTGAGATACAGTCAGTTTGTACAAGTTTGTCTAGTATATATTGGTATGTGTCCTCTGTATTAATCGTGTATGTTTCGTCTTCTTTGTTTATTGAATTGAGCGTAAATGTGGTACGCAACTTTCCACTTGCAAACTTGTATGGCCAGCTCCAAGGATTTGTAGGAGTTATGCTACTATAATATTCCTTCCATGTCTTTAATTTGTTAGCTCTCATTGTTTTCTCAAATTCACGTTTTTTCAGTACGTATGCTCATTGTTTTCTAATTTCACGTAAGCTTTCATCTTTAGTAGTCTTTCGATATATTCTTCTTAATTTATTTGAGTCTTTTCTAAGTTTAGATAATGAATCGTCCCACCATGGCTTCGGGTTATGAATAGATTTAGTTTTGTTATATTTGAAACTTCTAATTTTAAAAGATTTGTTGCAAGCTTTATATGTTGCCTTGAAAAATTTGTTCATAATGTTTTCTATTGTATCTGATTTTATATTTCGAGCTAAATAAAGATCAATATTTTCATTTATGTTGAATTCTCTTGATATTTCAAAATTTAAATTATTTTCAAAATTTTGCCAATTGGCATTTTTAGTATTATATAATAATCCAAGTCCTTTTGTATTTTGTATTGGGCGAATAAAACATAAAGAGAATTTAATGGTCAAATGATCAGAAAAATTTTCTTTGGTAGAAATTTTCCAGTTGATTAATTGATTCTGAAGATTCCTGGAAGTTAATGTGAGATCAATGTTACTGCTTCCATTAGGACCATCAAAAGTTGGTAAATTTTGATTTTCATTTACTATGATTAAGTCATTCATTATTATGAAATTTTCTAATTTGCGTCCTCTTTGATTAGTCCTGTTATCAAACCAAAATTTTGATCTGGAATTACTGTCTAAAGAAATGATAATATCTTGAGATTTTAAGTCTTTTAAGATTTTAGTCAGTTTGTCAGTGTTTGATTCAATGTCATGAGTTATATCAAAATAAGCACTTATTAATATTAGTTTTCGTCCATTCGTTATGACTTCCACAACAGTTGTGTCTGGATCACTATAATTAATTAATAAATTAGCATCAATATGGGGGTTATTAATAACTATTTGTGAACGTGATTTACTTTTGTCAGTGGTATAAATTTTATATTTAGAGGAATTTATTTTAGAACCTACATAGGGTTCTTGTATCAATGCAATATCGATATTTTTTTCTTGTAAATATTCATATAAGAGAATCGTAGAATTAATTTTATGTTTGAGGTTAAGTTGTAGAAAATTAATATTAGAGTGAACATCTGTTACTTTCCTATTCATTGCCATAGCAACGTAAACATGATAATATTTAGGTTATGACTCTATATGAATTAGTTAAAACACATGTTTTTCTCCAAATATTTGAAAAACAGTTAATATATATCATCCTATAGGTTATGTTGATTCCATAGTAATGAGTATTATGCATAGCAACCAGTGAGAGTGACTTGTGTTTTTTGTAAATGTGTGATATATTAAAGGTGATAATGATGTATGCTATTATATAATAAAGGATTGTTAATTCAGTGTTCGTATATATATTCATTGATAGTCTGTATTATTGATTAGTCTATTAAAGGCATTAATATAAGAAGGGCAAGTTTTGCTTAATGCAGAATGGGCTGTTGATACCTTTAATTGAGGTTTGCAATACTTATTAAAGCTGATGCAGTTAATACAGGCATGATCTTCAGGCTTCTCTTTCTTCGGGCAGTCCTTGGCTTCATGCTCTTCTGAACAATGGGGGCAGGTAAGTTTCCCGGTGCATCTTCCCGAGTGGTTCAAACGGTGGCAATTCCTACAGCGGCGAACAGACAGGAAGTCATCGGCTGAGCAAATTGTGTAGAATAATTTAATTTTAGTATTTCGTTTCACAAAAAGATTTCTTGCAATTGGTGATACTTGTAATACTGCGTGCCTTCTGTCTTGTTAGAATTTTGATTTTATTACAAAATAACTGACAATATCTTGGTTAGTTAGACCAAGCTCTTCGTTTTGTAATAAAATGGTTTCAATTAGATTTTCATCGTTTATCTCTTCAGGAATATTTTTTATAATGATTCTTGGTCTAAATTTCGTAATATAATCAGACTGGAGATTAGAGTTTGAAGTTAAAATGGTTTCATGAATTTTATCAACATCAGTTTTTGATTCAGTCTCTACAATTAAAAAACCTTTATGGGTAGTTTTAAGCTGCTTAATGCCAACTTTTAATTGGTTTGGTTTAATAATTTTCTTAAAGTCCTTTTTAGTTTCGCCTGGATTAGCATTTAAATTTGTATTTTTTATGATAAGTTTGTGGGTGTTGTTTGGTTTTATTTTGTTCTTCAATACATGTGCATATGTTTTCTGTTCACTAACCTGTCTTGTGACTGTTTCTTGAATATTAGCAATGCAATTTTCATTTTTTTCACGTAGACTTCTCTGTAATCCTTGTAGTATCTCTATTCCGTTGTATAAGTCACTTTTCAGATTCTCTTTCAGTACTGGAAATTCACCAATAGGCAATAAAAGCTTGATCACATTTTCTAGTAACTCTACACTGTCCTCCATCTTGGGCCATATGGATATATATATATATATATATATATATATATATATATATATATATATATATATATACAGTTTTGAACGGACCTCATTTTCGTCATCTACTAGCTGGGATCGATGGACATTTGAAGAAAAATTTCGAAAATTCCGTCATGATTGCAACCTCAATAGCTGATTTCCCTTAGGGGAAATCTGCTAAAAAAAACGCGTAATACGATTTTATGTTTCATAACGTAGATTCAACAAATAAATAGCAAGTGAATATTATCATTAATAAAGGTTTTTGAATATTCTATAAAGAGTAAACACAAATTAAATTATCGATCACACTGGATATAACTGTATATGCAAGTAATTATATGAAAAATGAACATATATAATGATCAGTTGCAAAAAATACCCTGACAATCAGAAGCCTTGGCTGGTCTGAAAATACCGAAATCATGATTTTTTTTTAGCGACTAACTTTCAAGACTCTTGTAAATAACACCCTCTTCATTATATTTCTGCCACCCCAGTGTCTGTCATTTTGCAATTTTATAAACATGGGCTATTTGGATGTTACAATCCTTTCTTATAAAAGACTGATCAGGTTCAGTTCAGTCCAATGAGGCCAACTCTAAACCATTTTCGGAAGCCATTCGTGTCTCTTGTCGAAATAGGAAGTGAATATATTTTATTATTTATTAATATATTTTATATATATATATATATATAATCAATCAATTAAATATGATTCATAGTTATCTATCTGCCATTTTAGATAATTGTTTTCTTTAATCCTGCCAGGACTTTTTAAATTTTGGGGATGTTTATGGTTTTTTTTTTCGGCCTTCAAGCCGATTACATTGTATCCCATCTAAGGTATTTCATTGGGATATGAGTAACTGGAAATCTGTTTGAACATGGTCAAGAGAATGAGAAAGAACACGCTATCTAAACTCTAATAAATTGTTGCCAGGTCATATGCTTAAATAAAACAAGCAATGCCGTGCAAAAGCCATAACGTCGTTTATGTCAATCACCCCCTTTAATGTTCCAACATTGCACGGTATACTGTTAAATTAATTATCTTGTTAAACAGAACAAGCTCAAAATAAAGCTCACCTTTCGAATCCCGAATAATGCACAAAATTATCTTTTATGGAATCCTCTTTTCGGATGTTTGAACAGAGGGCCATTCTCTAGGATTCAGGAAAATGCCATAAAGGAGACAAATTTCATCCTTAGTTATCAATGTAGTTAAAAATGAAACACTAGCAGTTCTCTGAGAAATATAATGAGTTGCTGTTGGAATGGATGATAAATCAATCCGCGAGAAATCCGTATATAGCTTACAGAAACATTTTCCCCATGCTGCAAAAAAGTTTAAATACGTTTATGCTATATGGTTAACAATTCTTCAACATCTTCCTAGCATGAGAATTACTTGAGACCTTAGAACGAAGCTGAACTTGCCTATATTCAACAAGTGAAGGATCAAAAGGCGTTCAACGAAAATTATAGTTTCTGAAGAGAGCATAACACCGAAGGAGGAACTTTATAGCTTACTTCAACCTACAATGCCATAACTTCAGTAAAATGATCTTAAAGTGTGCACCAGATTTTTCTTCGCGGATTAAAAACACATAAAATATCGCAAATAAATGTTTCTCAATAGTCAATTCAATTTAAGAAAAAGAAAAAAAAAAAGAACATTTTTTTCAATAACTACGTTCCTTTATCATGACAAGAATAAATAAATCTAATTTTTGAAAACACTACGTATTTTAGCAGATTTCCCTCAAGGGAACTCAGCTATTGAAGTCGTACTCATAACGCGACTTTTGAAATTTTTCTTCAAATGTCCATCAATCCTACCTAGTAGATGTCCCAATTGAGGTCCGTTCAAAACAGTATGAGTATATATATATATATATATATATATATATATATATATATATATATATATACGCTGAATAAAAGGTTAAAGCAACACGTAAAAAGTATAGACAATAATGAAAATAAAACTGCTTTGACGGACCATTCTATCTCCAAGAAACACACCTTCAATTTTGAAAAAGTGCAAATAACTGATAGAGAAAGAAATAATTCTAAAATAAAAATAAAGGAGAATATCCACATTATAAATAATAGAAAAAGGGCAGTAAACAAAAAAACAGAAATTAAATACCTCAATCAAATATTCTCTAACATTTTATTTTAAGGTATATATATATATATATATATATATATATATATATATATATATATATATATATATATATATATATATATATATGTATATATATATATGTGTGTGTGTGTGTGTGTGTGTGTGTGTGTGTGTGTGTGTGTGTGTCTAGCGGTCACAATCTTTGTCTTATCGTTACCGAACATGATATATAATCGTCTTAAATAAAAAGAAAGATCAAGTTCGCTAACGGCGGAAATCGGTCCAGTGGGAGGGGGGGGGGGGGGGTTAGAGGGGGAGAATTTCGAAAATTCTTAATATTGTTGTATGTACATTTTTCACTATCTTGATTGTCAACCGTGATATTTGTGCATTTTTTTAGTTTTCGATCATTAGTAAACCCCCAACTCCTACTCATTTCATATTAACAATATTCTATTATGTTATGAAGTTCTTTATTTGAAGCCTGAATACCAAATATTGTTCTCATTGGACTTTTACGGTTTGATATGAAAATACGTAACACACGTGGGAAATCTGCTTAGTTAACGCAGCTCCTGCGAGACGGACTCTTTCATATTTTTACATGTTCTGCTCTCTGGCGTCTACAATAAATAAATCGTCCTACATAATGCATATAAATTGTCTCAGAAGGCCAACTAAACAAACCAAACTTTTATTTTCATTTCCTCATTATTTTGTTGCATGACGCAAGGCACTATTATCTAAGGGACTACCATACGTATCTGATTTCCCCCGTGAACCAAAATGCTTAGGAAGCAAAGAAGAAAATTGAGAAGGAAAAATAAGGAGGAGCAGAAACGAGGAATCAAGATATCTACATTTGAAAGTTGATCCTGGTCCATTCGGCGTAGACTGCTCTTCCCCTAAAAGTCTTTTCTTCAGACTACTAGATAGCTGTCAGTAAGGGACGAGATAACACGTTGAGCAAGAAAAGATAACAGGCGTGAAGGCTAATTTGAATGCATGACTGATTCAGTCACAGCGAATTCCCTAGTCCTTTCCAGAAAAAACACTATTTCAACTGGAGAAAGACAACGGATTCAGCAGTGAATATAATCAACTCCAAGGATGAAGTAAGAAATGCACTTCTTTTAAAGTGAAACTGTTAGCCACCAAATGCAGTCAACCAGAAATGACAGAGCCATTTTAGCAGACATCAGCAATTGAGGAAGTAATCATTTCGGAGATTTATGAAAAATATCTTCTAATGTCCATCAATCCTACCCAAAAGACAAAGAAAATGAGGTCCTTTCTAAACTATATAAGTATGTGTGTGTGTGTGTGTGTGTGTGTGTGTGTGTGTGTGTGTGTGTATATATATATATATATATATATAAATATATATATATATATATATATATATATATATATATGCTGAATAAAAGGTTAAAGCAACACGTAAAAAGTATAGACAATAATGAAAATAAAACTGCTTTGACGGACCATTCTATCTCCAAGAAACACACCTTCAATTTTGAAAAAGTGCAAATAACTGATAGAGAAAGAAATAATACTAAAATAAAAATAAAGGAGAATATCCACATTATAAATAATAGAAAAAGGGCAGTAAACAAAAAAACAGACATTAAATAGCTCAATCAAATATTCTCTAACATTTTATTTTAAGGTAATCGATTTTAAATTATGGCGTGAATAATCGAGTTCAAGATTGAGTTGTAAATAATCGATTTGTAGTCAACTGACTTAACCTACCTCGGAAACCTCAATATCAACTACCACCAAAGTGAGGACAGTCGCAAAGAATGGAAAAGGGAAACAAGCACTTCAGACATGTAAGTAGCAATCTATAATCAGATTTAATAAATATATCATAGATGTAGGAGCCTATTAATACATTAATATCTAGCAAAAGAATTATTAAGGGATTTGTTAAATTAATGTTAATATTCTTTTTTTGAAAAGGGAGAGCCACTGTAGAGGTAAAAATAAAAACAAAACATGAAGAGCAGTTTCAATAAAGTTTCAACCGAAAAAAAGTGTTTTTTATTGGTGACCATTGCCAAAAAATATGAAGAATATATATATATATATATATATATATATATATATATATATATATATCTTAATATATATAAATCTCCTGTCACGATGTTTGTCCGCGATGGACTCCTAAACTAATTAACCGATTTTAAATTAAATTGGCACACCGTGAGCAGTCTGGTCCAACTTGAGAGATAGGCTATATTAATTTTCTCTGAGACGAACAGGAGTGGGGGTTATAAGGGAGGCCTGAAATTAAAAGTCGTGATATTCCGTTTTCTATTGGTTTTTTCGCAAATATGCACATAACAAAAGTTGTTTATTTTGTTATTTAGAGTAACTTTTGTCATAAACACTTTCATCGTATTCCGAAGTTTAAATGAGTTATACGCTTATGACTATAGCCGGAGTCAACAATATTATTTGGGACAAAAGACCCAACCGAAATAAATAAAACTCGGTATGTGTATTAGCACTAACGCTTTCATTATAAGAAGCCATACCAACATTTCTAGGGACGGGCAGGAGTGGGGGTTTTAAGGAAAGCCAGAAATTAAAAATAGCGATATTTCGTTTCCTATTGGTTTATCGGCAAATATGAACATAACAAAAGTTGTTTATTTTGCTATTTAGAGTAACTTTTGTTATATACACTTTTTTCGTATACCGAATTATAAACGAGATATACGCTAAACATTATAGCGGAAGTGAAAAATTTTAATTGGCACAAAAGACTAAAAACCGAACTAAATAAAACACTCAGTATGTGTATTAGCACTAACGCCTTCCTTATAAAAAGCCATACTATTTCTAGGGACAGGCAGGAGTGTTGGTTAAGGGAGGCCTGAAATTAATAATAGTGATATTTCGTTTCCTATTGTAGTTTCGGCAAATATGCACATAACAAAAGTTGTTTATTTTGTTATTTAGAGAAATTTGCTCAAGAATTCTTTACAATATGAACTACCAGGTACCTCACCTGGAAAAATTAATTCAAATGTATGTTAATATTTAGTCCTTAATAATTCAAATCTATGCATAATGCAAAGGAAGCGGGATATATGACAATATGGAGGACAGTGAAGTCTTACATAAAAAAATAATTTTATTATTAACAAATCCACAGAAACGACGGGTATTAACCCTAAACACTGGGACGGGTAAATGTCAAAATATTGTGCAAAATAAAGCCTTGCCAAAAAAATACCATCAACATTCAGCCTCAAATGAATTCCCAAGCGAAGCCGGGTATCTGAGCTAGTATATATATATATATATATACATACTAGCTTCACTGTCCTACAAATTGTCATATTTCCCGTCTCCTGTGCATTATGCATAGATTTCAGCTATTAAGGACAAAATAATAACATTGATTTGAATTAATGTTTCCAGCTGAGGCACCTGATAGTTCAAATAGGAATGTATTGTAGAGCATATTAATATTTCTATGCGAATTACTTGGTCCACACATTGTTCCTGGAGAAATGTATACAAAAAAAAAATTAATCTAAATAACAAAGTAAACAACTTTTGTTATGTGCATGTTTGTATATGCAGATGATGTGTAAATTAAGCAGATTTTCGACGAAGGTGCACTCATGATTCAATTCGCCATTTCTCTATCTATCAATTATCTTCTTTTCGCCTAAAAGGAAGCCTATATAAACACAAGTCGAAATATCAGCTGGATATGAGACGTTTAGAGACTCAATTATTCAAAGTGAACATCGGATGAGTAGGAATGGGGTTTGCTGAACTTGAAAGCCCCAAAATGCAAAGTTCTCGTGTAAATGTTCAGGGTACAGAACAAAATGACAACTCACATATACATGAAATTAAATTTAAAACAACATTGGTTTTGTACAATTTTTCGATCCGACTCATAATAACGAAGATATTCTGAATCTGAGAAATTCTCTCCTCTGCCAAGTTTTAAGCCGTGATCTTTAGTTTTTCAAAGAAAGTTTAAATATTGAGTTTAGTAACGATAAATGAAAATTGGTGATATATATATATATATATATATATATATATATATATATATATATATATATATATATATATATATACCTTAAAATAAAATGTTAGAGAATATTTGATTGAGGTATTTAATTTACACGGTTTGATAGAGGACATTTTTCGAAAATCGCGTCATGAGCACGACCCCAAATAGCTGAGGTCCTCCTAAAAGGGAAATATGCTAACAGGGAGCTTGACATGCTGATACAGGCTTCATTCTTCTTGGCTAAAGCAGGGTGTATTGTTTTTAAAAATCCATCTAATGTTTCCAGTTGTTAAAACCCCGGGAGCAGCCCTGCCATTTGGACACCATTCAAAATTCAAAACGCCTTCACCAATACACTACTAAAGAGATCTTGATGACAATCTGGTTGAGACATTTGGCCCATTTCCATATATTTTAAATATATAAATTTTAGGAAATTCTGATGCCAATCCTTTTTTCCCCAAAAATCTGTGCTTATTTAAACATGTAGTGACTTTTTACCCTTTTTTAAAATTATAAATAATAAGGAATTCGATTTATTTATTTTTAAGAGACTGGAATAACTAAATTATATCATCATTCTCATAGTCAGAATTTTGTTGTATAATAACTGTACAACTTATTACTACCGTCATTAAACATAAGTTAGGAGTGTTTCCATATTAAATAAAAGTATGAAGCATTAAATAATCAGTCCCGTCTCGTGAAATACCGAACATGTACTCATTCAATCATTATCAGCTGTAATTTAGTCGAATTTATGTTTAAAAGTGCCTTAACTAAGTTTTAATAAAATACTAAACAATGAGTTTCGTATTACCGTATAATACCAATAAATTTAAAGGAAATGCCAGGAAATTGGAAGAAATAAATATGGTTTCCATAATGAACAAAAGTTCCTAATTTAGTGATACTTTCTAATTCTGAAAAGAAACGGATTTAAGGATACTTTCTACTCCTGAAAACGGCTAAGTAAAAATTGATTGACATGGATTACTGCCACACTCATATTTGACAGAAAGAAAAACAACTCCAATTTGTCAGACTTGTAATGTTCACCAAACAGTCAAACTCATGCTTCCAGAATGCCATACGACTTACACGTATTACTTGGACTGGCGTAGGCTAGTCCATACATTCACACAATACTTCAACATCTTCAGACTATACATCTTGCTCAAAAATATAGAATTTTATTTGTTTTTTATATCCACTCCTGTGCCACATTTTATTTCCTTTTTACATAAAAATTCTCGTTTTTTTTTTGTTTTTTTTTAATATAATTGAAAGCTTTTAGATGGAATTCTTGAATAAGCCATTACTTTAATCAGTATGCATAAAGTATTCTATATACCTGATTTTTCCCTTTTCATCAAATTTATTCCTTACTTTTTTTTAAATAATCAACTTTTTATACATTTAAGGTTTTATTTACTAACTTAATATACTCTATTTGTTGTCCGTTTCCCTTGAGGGAAATCAGCTATTGAGGTCGTACTCATGACGCGAGTTTCTTATATATATATATATACATATATATATTTGTCTGTTACCGCTCTAGCGGTCGCAATTTTTGTTTGATCCTTACCAAACTTCATATTTAAGCGTTTAATGTAAAAAGAAAGATCAAGTTCGTTAACGGCTGAAATCGGACCAATGGGAGGGGGGGTTTAGAGGGGAGGATTTTCGAAAATTCGAAATATCTCCGTTACTATACGTCGGATCGAAACAATTTTGCAGAATCAATCTTATTACAAATTAAATTTACTATAAATTTTGTTATATACATTTATTCTCTATCTTGAATATTAACCGAGATATTTGCACTTTTATTAAATCTGGCCGGCTAACGGACGAAGTGGCTTTCCCGCCAAAAGCTAGTTCGGCCGTTTCATTAACTGCTCAGCTCTCGTGAAATTTCTCTATTGTAAAACTTCACGTGGGAAATCTGCTTAGTTTACGCAGCCCCTGCGTGACGGACTTTTCTTTTCCCAAAAGTTATTGATAATTTGTTTTCTTGTTGATGATTTTTGTCTTTTTTAGCAGATTTCCCTTGAGGGAAATCAGGTATTGAGGGTCGTACTCATGACGCGATTTTCGAAAAATTTCTTCAAATGTCCATCGATCCTACCCAGGAGATGACGAAAATGAGTTCCCTTCATAACTCTCTCTCTCTCTCTCTATATATATATATATATATATATATATATATATATATATATATATATATATATATATTTCTGTAAAACCCTCTAGCGGTCGCAATTTTTGTTTAATCGTCACCAAACTCGGTATTTAATCGTTTTATGTAAAAAGAAAGATCAAGTTCGTTAACGGCTAAAATCGGACCGGTGGGAGGGGGGGGGGGTTCAGAGGGGAAACATTGTATAGAACCATTCTTATTGCAAATTAAATTTATTATAAATATTGTTAAGTACATTTATGATCTATCTTGAATATTAACCGAGTTATATGCATTTTTATTAAGCGTAACGGACGAGCTATGGTCGCTTCTAATCGTTCCCGCCGAAGCTAGTTCGCCCGTTTCCGTAACTGTTCGGCACGCCTATGGAGATTTCTCTATTGTATAACTTTACGTGGGAAATCTGCTTAGATTACGCAGCCCATGCTTGACGGACTCTTGCTATTATTTTTAATGGTTTTTTTTGTTATTGATGAAGATCTTCTTCATTCATTTCTTTTTTTTCTCGTTGGTTATATATATGAACGATATCGCCTTGCAGCGAATGCTCCAAAATAGACAAATAATCCTGAAAAAGAAATTCCAAACACAATTTGTAGCAAAAACGATAATATGATTACGATAATAGTGATTGTGACTAGGATATTATTGAATTCTAATTCTGACTTTCAAGTATGTACCCATCAACTCAGTTTCTACATTTCAGTAGTGTAACTGATTTATTCAAATTCTGAATCCCATTCAGTAATTCCCAGTAACACTAATACATGTGTATGTCATATCAAAAATTTCATAGGATAGTTTATTTTTTCACCTTCCAAAAAAAAAAGATAAAGAAATACCTTCTATAAGCATCAAAATGAAAACATACCAAGGTTTAATTAATAATTCTCATGGAAATAGACCTACATTAATAGCTTATTGACTAAATAGAAATTTACTAAATTCTGCTCAGGAGCCATTTTTCCACTGGCGACTAGGAAAAATATAATAGTAAAACTTTTCATTCTTTAGATAAACAAATTGGAAATTATAAATTACTTCCAGATGATAATTTTTGGGCGGAGAGAGGGTATTATGCAGAGGATTTCTATGAAAAGCAGCGAAGAGTATGAAAATAGGATGGTCCTGAAGGAACTGAAAAATGGGATGTGGGAATGGCTATACTCGGTGCCGATTCTCATGTAAATCAGATAGAAAACCCAAATTTCCTTCCACTCTAACCCAAAATATTTCTATCTCTCCGTTCCTAGATCTATAGTTCCCATCACAGTCAAATACACAATTTCCCTTCATCGCCATAAGAGTCAATTTACTCTCATAAGTAGTTTTACCGAAGTTCGACATTTCGACACATTTTTCATTCTATCAGCAACATTCGACCCGTTATAGGGTTATGAAGGAATGTTCATTATAAAAGACCGTTGTTACAACTAAACGCACCCAACAATAATGATGCTTGGATAACCATATGTTTTAGCTGGGATTAGTAGTCTTACAACTGATGCCCATATTCGAACAGATTGTCAGAAGTTGAAGAAAATAGTTTATAAATATATAAAAATAAATTTAAAATCTACTAAAGAAAAGAAACAAAACATAGATGCTTACGAAATTGGAGACGAATGTTAAGTATGGAATGTTCTAACAACTTAGATGCAGAAAACACAAGCAATAATTATTTAGGTATAAAAAATATCTCCTCTATAATATTAGAACAATGAACTGAAATATAAAGTCAAAAAACATTTAAAATAGGTTTCGCTAAAATGACAGTATATTCAGAAAATTCCGTCACGCAGGGGCTGCCTGCTTAAACTAAGAAGATTTTCCAATGGCTGATATAATATACTTTTGATCTCACTCACCAAATATTCTCTATTTCTATGTGAAAAAACAATTTCTAGAAAGGAGGAGGTAAACAAGAAAGTACGAATAACTCTCTTAATACTTACGAAAAAATGTATTGAATAGTTAATACATGAATGAATTCATAATAATTATTGGGTTCCTAAAGCCATAATATGATTGCATTTATAGAAAGAATCATTGATAATATTGTGGTTGAGGGAAGGTATTTATAATACTGAGGAATGGTTGGAACGATAAAATTGAATCCCAGTTTCTCATCGTTTTCGATGGTAAATGCTGGTTTCACCCAGATTAGAATGGGTAAACTGATAAGCTACTCTAACAAAAATAAAAAAGTATTTCTTAAACTCAGATAATATAATCATTAAGTAATTATTTACTAATTAAAAATAAGTGCTAGAAAAGGGCTGTAACCTAGAAAACGGCTGGCTAGAAAAGGGTGGTAACCTGTAGATAACCTGTCCCGATTAGCCATAGTTGCATAAAGTGGAAGTAAATAATAATAATTAAAATAAGAGCAACCCAATAGAAATAAACCAAGATGGCTATGGCAAAGATTTCAGCAAGACCATATCCTTGTTCTTAAAAAGAACCTTTTTCCGGTAAATAACTCGATAGGATGGATTGAATTCCGAGTCACAATACATCATTTTCGAGACAGAAACGTGCTCAGAAAAAGTAGTAGGATCGTGGTATACATGCAATGGATTAATATCAACATAAATCAAATGTTTACCCCAATATTTCATCACAGAAAGGCTGAGTCAGCTTGGACAACTCTAAAATATAGAGTAATATATATATATATATATATATATATATATATATATATATATCCACAAATATTTATTTGCTTTGACTCGGAGCCCAATTACACTCCGAAATTAATAAATAATATAATCCTAATACATGTAATCTCATTTCTATTGGATCACATAAAATGTTTGCGCGAAGTAAAACCTAATGCGTACATAGGCCTGTGGCGTTGTGAAACAGGGGCTACGTAACTAAGCAGATTTCACAAGTGTTTGTGTAACATACTTTTGGATTCATCTCACCAAATACTCTCTATTTCCATGTGAAAAACTAATGAGTAGAAGGGGGAGTACTAAAGGCTGAAACCATAAAACTTAGAATAACTCGCAAAATATTTCAGATGAAAAATGAATAGAACAACAACTGGAGACCATCAATAGTTTAACAAGATTTCAGCCATTAACAAACTTGATCTTTAGTTTCACATGGAGCGCTTATATGTCGAGTTTGGTAACCTCCTTTTCCATCTCCTAGATAGGATCGATGGACATTTGAGGCACCGAGAAGCAAAGGGATATAAGTGACAAAATTAAAAAATCGGAGATAAGTACTGCAAATGATAGAGGAAATTCCAATCTGTTTAGTGGAAAAGGGGTGTTAGTGATAGCCTTGACAGGTGCTGTTATGTGACGGCATAAAGAAAAACTACTTAGTAAAAGCTTCATACTGGTTGGCGCTAGAGGGATGTAAGTGTTACATTAACACCAGTACGTATTTGTCCCCGATGATTGGATTTCAGCAATAGCACAAGCAAATAAAAAGTTTCAAGTCATTAGGATGTCTACAAAAGACTTCATTTCCTCTAAGAGCATGAATGAATACTTAAAAGATAGTATTGATGGTATCAGCCAATTCCAATGGCTTCGATTCACAAAGGCAGAACCATTGATCGTCTACTATAAGACATTGCTGAATGAGGACCTAGAGTTTCAGAAATATGACATGGCTAAGCCGAAAGCTGGGCGACGACCAACATCTTTTACTTTGAAACCATTACATGAGCAACCAGTAGCAATCACAACAGCCAAGTACAAGGACCTACAGTCTCATCTACCATTTTTGCCACCCATTCACCACGAATTTTACAAAACTCTGAAGCATGGTAAAAAAGAAAATAGACAGGGGAGTAACTTGAAACACGGAAACGGCAAAAAAAAACATAAACCAGAAGAATAAGAAAACAGAAAATGGTCAACAAGCAAAAAGTACTAGCACCTTTTATTGACTACTTGTGCCCTTGAAGAAATGGCAGAAGCAGAAGACGACCTAGACAGGATTTATGACTCAGATTTTCAAATTTCTCAAATTTTGAGGATATTTTTGAAAATCACGTCATGAGTACAACCTCAATAGTTGATTTCCCTTAGGAAACATTTTCTAACAATCACATCCGCGGAATAATCACCCAACCAGGGCTTGACTAACAAGACATAAGCCATATGTGGAACTGGCATTATAATTTTTAATACATAGTAACATAATTCTAGGAATCTAGAGAAGCTATGCTCAAAAAATGCATAACTAATGTAAGATAAAAAACTGATACGGCAGCTCTTAACTTCCAAGTACCCCAACTAAATTAAACAAAGAAAATAGTATGCTTCATTTCACCTAAATTTATTTTATTTTGAAATTATTTGCAAATATACTCCGTTTCAATGCATTGAATGGAAAAATGTCGTAGAACTTAATTAAGAGAACATTCCATGGTAATTAAAAAAATATCCTAAACAAAATTCTAATACGTACGGAGAATCGCAATGTTTTATATTAAATTGAAAGTTAATTTATATTGTTCTGGTGGTTTTGGAAATTGCTCTATCGAAATAAAAAAAACCAAATCATAATGAATTTGAGGATCCTTTTCTAGTGATACTGATTTCCATTTCTACCACTCAAGTACAACGTCTTGAAGAAGACGCTAATATAACGCTGAGTATTTGTATGGCACCGTGACCGCTCATGGTGTATGCCAAAAGCTTTTTCCCATTACATTTTTGTAGTTGGCACTCATAGAGTTAACTGGAACATTTGAACCGGGGAAGGAGGGATCGGGTGACATTTGATGGGCTTGGGAAATGCAAAATTTAATATATTAAATGGAGTTTGAAGATTTAACGTTACATTTTGCCGCAATGGGGTGATTCCACTCATAAGGGTATTTGAGGGAGGGTGCAAGGCCCTCAGACCCCTATACTTGCCAAATAGGTCACCATTCGGTTCCAACTACCAGACGCCATTTTTATCAGACTCAATATAGTATGCGACGCTTTATGGTTTATGTGGTTGTATGCATATTTACTTATTTATGTTAAATAAATAGTTTATATATATAAATATATATATATATATATATATAGAGAGAGAGAGAGAGAGAGAGAGAGAGAGAGAGAGAGAGAGAGAGAGACGAACATAAACAAATCGAAACAGAAAGTGAAAAGATGAATCAAGTCAAAAACACCATAAATAGCAAAATATTATCCCGAACGTATTATTAAGAAAATCCGTCACGTAGTTGCTCCTCATACTAAGCAGATTTCCCTTCTGAAACAATATCGCGCTGATGGCATCGTCCTTGTGCATTTTTTTATTTCTCCCGTAATAAGAAAGATATACACAAAATATTTGAGAATTAAGGTCGTCACAAAATGTTTATTGATACAGGAGCTTTAAGCAAAATCATGAGTAGATCTGGTGTTAACAAAAAAAGTCCGTCACGCAGGGGCTGCGTAAACTAAGCAGATTTCCCATGTGAAGTTTTACAATAGAGAAATCTGCATACTGGTAACACAATACCACCGTGATTAAATACAAACGGTAATGAGAAATCTTTCAGTTGATTAAAATAAATTCCCAACTGAAACGGCTTCTGAATTGTAAGAATAATTTATATTTTAATAACTCAAATTTTAGTAGTCCAAGAACTAAAGAAGGGGGGGGGCGGATGAACAGAACGTATTTGCATAAATCTCACAAAGTAACGAAGGTAAGGTAAGGTTAGAAACGACAGGTAAGTTTAGAAGTAGCCTCCCACCTGAGCCGACCAATGACAAAAATGGCCGAACTAATCCGAACTATACCCGACCACAGACTTCATAAAAATGCAAATATCTCGGTTAATATTCAAGATAGAGAATAAATGTATATAACAATATTTATACCTAGCACATTTAATTTGAAATAAGATTGGTTCTATACAATCTTTCGATCCGATGCATAATAACGGAGATATTTTGGATTTTCGAAAATCCCCCTCTAAACCCCCCCCCCTCCCTCTGGTCTGATTTCAACCATTAACGAACTTCATCTGTGTTTTTACATAAAACGGTTTAATATCGAGTTTCGTAACGATCAAACAAAAATTGCTACCGCTAGAGCGTTAACAGACAAATATATATATATATATATATAATTTTGAACGGACCTCATTTTCGTCATCTCCTGAGTAGGATCGAAGAAAATATTCGAAAATCGCGTCATGAGTACGACCTCAATTGCTGATTTCCCTCGAGGGAAAAAAAATATTAATAGTCCAATTAACTCATATATGTATGGAATAATAACAGTTCTAAACCACATTTCCATCAAGATTGACTATTTAAAGTTTTTCGATTCGAGACATATTAAAAGTAAATGGTATTTTAGAAATTTTAAAACTGGACGAAAGATGATTGGTGATATAACAGTTTATTGGTAATATGAGATGAGTAGTAGTGCGAGTTACAAAAGGGAAAAGTAACTGAAAATACAAATATCTTTGTAAACTGTTAAAGTTAGAGGAAAATTGCTATGGAAAACAGTTGTTGAAAACTAAATTTGTTAAAATTACCTTGATTATATTACATTTTGTAGGGGCTCAGGTTAGCTATGGGTGTTAAAGCGTTGGCCTTAACAGTACATTGTAAACCTAGAGTGGCGAGTTCGATTCTTGCCTGGGCAACAGGCATTTATTTAGTGACGGGCTCATTAAATAAAATCATTAGCCCCACCCTGGATAGAAAAGGGTAGTAACCTGTAGATAACCCGTCCCAACTAGTCATAGAAGCATAACGTGGACGTTAAGAAATAATAATACATTTTTAGATCTGACTCATTATAACGGATATTTTATTTTTTTTTTATTTTTTTTTTTTAAATTCCCACCCGTTCTCCCTAGTCCGATAATATTCATTAACAAACATGAACTTCGGATTTAGATGAAACTCTTAAATATTAAATTTGTTATAGATGATGTTTTCGAAAACCGCGTCATTACTACTATGAACTTCATAGGTGATTTTCCTTATGAATGTTATATAGTTTGTAAGACACATACAGGAAATATAGCCCCTTTATGCAATGGATAGTGCACAAAGGAAAAAAGCTGATTTTCCTTAAGTTCAGTTCGCTAGAATTATTAATTAAGGTAAGAACTTAACTGGCTTCAAGCAGGTTAATATCTATGTACATAAAAATTTCCAAGTGACTATTTAGACATTTCTATATATTCTGAAAATCATAAAGATATAAGCAGATAATAATGAGTAGTCAATTAATATATTTTTATATAGCGCTGGGTGCCGACTTTGGATCTCATCTCGTGTTAAGTGCTCTGAAAATGACAATGTGCCATTCTTGAAAGCCTTAGTTGCTGAACAATGATTTCAAAAGTCACTGACTTCTTTTAATTGTCTCCAGTCAAGTTGCAATTCTCATACAGAGCAATTAGACGATTGTGCTGTCAGTTCTAACACTAACAGATGACACAATCACCGCCAGCCCCATCAAATTCTGTCACGCGGGGCTGCGTAAACTATTTCCCACGTCCTGGAATGACACGCTAATCTCAACTTACCAGCCATTATCAATTTCTCGCGTAGAAAAAAAAAATCCTATAAAAAAAAGAAATTATCTAATGTATGAGCCAGTTAATCAAAATGAAAATCAGTTGAGAAACATTTGTTTTATAAAAAAGACAAAATACGAAGATATAAAAATACTCGATTAATAATCATGCCAGACAAATCATGTTTTAAAAAATAGATGTAGAAAACCAAATTTGGATCAACCTTGATTAAGTAACATTTTCGTATCAAAATCATAATAATACAGATTTATCGAATTTCCCCTCCCTGGCCCGATTATGATAAAAAACAAGATAATTATCTCTATAAGAATAGTTTAAATATTGAGTATATTTTCAAGCACGTACATTTTGGGGTGTCTAGAACACATAATCTTTATTGATGAATTCAGATCGAACATATTTTCGTTTATCTACAGAGTAAAGGCTGGTTAAAAACCAAGTTGGGAATGAGACGTTTCATGATTTATCAGCTAATTGTAAATATGAAATAAGTAGGGGTTGTTCCAGGGTGGAAACAAAATACGCTGAATATTCGAAATACGGAAAAATGGAGACATTTTTTCATCTGCCTATTAATAAAAGAGATATTTTGAATTTTTGGAATCAGATGTGTGTAATATTTTCATTCAATCGAATTCCTCATTCGAATGAATGTATTAGAGAACTTGTAGTTTTGAAAGTACGTAATTTTCATCATCTGGTAACTATCATGTACGATGGGCATTCGAAGAATGTTTTTGAAAAAACGCGTCATGAGTAAAACCTGAACAGCTGATTGAATGGTGAATCATTAAAAATAACACAGTAAAGGCGCATTCATTACGCAGACTTATGGATCTACCCGAAACTTAATCAAGATTGTCTCCAAACAGTGAGATGTTGATAACCTTATAGACATTTTTTCCCCTCATAATCGTGCTGGTCACATGAAATTGCCACGTAAGTCAATAATGCCTTTATTAGAACTGAAATATTCCAACTGCGAGAAAGGGGCTTGGAATGAAGTGGAATTGGATTTTAGGACTTGGCAGACTCAATCAAGAGACGGCAACATCAATTATAAACTCCATTATTCTAAAATAAAGGACAGTACCCATTGTAATTTCGACAAAATCGAGAAGGTCTGTCACGTCCTATTTGACTGTCCATATAATATTCGACCATGAAAAAAACTAACAGGAGAATTTTCTATCTTTAGACACACCTCTTCCATTGCAAGGTAATGTGGTACTCCTAGTATTGTTGCAAAAATTAAATACATGAAAGAATTGGACAAAGATGTTCACGTGTTTGGCGAGTGCGGAGGAGATCAAAGGGTGCCGCTAGATGGTCGCGCCCGTCCTAGTCCCTACCAGTCCTTTCTGGAAGATTCTCGGCCTCATCCTTTGATGTTTTGTCGCTACTCTATATAAGCATGTGCAATTCGCCTGACTGTTAGTTTGTTCTCAGCGTCTTCAAGTGCTCATCATGTGCGTTCAGTGCTACAGAGCAACTTAGTTGCCGTGCGGTAAAGTGATCTCATTTGAAGAACAGTGTTGTGCCGTGACTGTAAGTAACAGTATAGTACCGTGTTTAAGACAGTTCAGTGCCGTTAACTTCGCGATGTCAAGGACAGTGCAGTGCCTTATTGCTTTTGTGAACTTCAGTGATCGCGAGTGAGTTATTGGACTGTGTAATAACAAGAACAGTGAAGCTATCAGTGCAGACTGTGAGTAGTAGTTAAGAATAATTAACTAAAAGTGCAGTGCATTGTTAAATAAATTGTGCAGTGATAAAAACTGTGAATCTTCTGTGTGTTTAATTTTGCAATCCAAAAGAACTCTTATAAACAAGATTTATTACTGATTTTGTAATAAAACCTAGCAACGTAACATTATTTTTCAATACAGTCTTGTATTAGAAATTATGTTCGATATTTATAATAATTTCGAAATTTAAAAAATTCATAGTCAAGTCAAATTATTATTGATATTTCGCCGAGGAGAGTAAAGGAGTAGAAATTGTAGCCGTCCTTTTATTTTGGAGCGTTGTAAAGGTCCCAGCAATATGGCTGAGAAGGAGACGGGGGTTCATCTCACGAGAGCAGGTTATCTTAAAACATGCATTAAAATTTTAAAGTGAAATAAAAAGGAAGTAACGCCGGAATGAGGCATGCATAAATACAAAAGACAAAAAACACACGGAGGAAACGAAACGACGCCTCTAGAAATACTGCTTATGATAAGAGATAAAGAACCTAGATGTTTCAACACTTTATGTCACTGTAAACAATAACAATTAACAAAAGTAATAAAATTCTCTAACAAATTCAAAATTAACTTAATGACCTAAAATACAATAAATTATATATCCTCAGAGTAATAATGGTAAACTATAAAGAGTACTTCGACCTATCAACTCCGAAATATATTAATTTTATAAGTTCTTTTTTATCCAATCCACAAAAAAACATAATCCATATCAGTGTTCTCAACGGTGGAACTACTGATTTTAAAAATGTTTATTTGGAGACAAGTCCTAGAGGCAATATAAAATTCCATCAATAGGGCAAAAACTTAATTTCTAATAAATATCGATTTCTAACTTTGTCTTTGAAGCAGGTATATTTTTATTATAAATAGTTTTAATATTTTTGTTTTTTTAGAAAATTTCCCTTATTTGAAATTAGGCATTGAAGTTATTCCTATGTAATTTCCATATACCACGAACAACCGAGCTTAATTCTTATCCGATCTTTGCTAAACATGATATTTAATATTAGATTTTATTGATATCAGAAACGGAGTACCTATGGAAAAATAAAAATAAAAAGTTTAATTATTTTTTATATGAATGAAAATTTTTGGCAGCCAAGGGCCGCTTGGCTATTATTCCACCTGTATTACCTGGTTGTTACTACCGAGCTTTGTCGTAAGAGTACAGTGGTAAATACAGGAGAAGGCCTCGATAGGTTGAATTATTATTTTTACGTTTTTAATGTAAAAAATAATTAAATTATTAATGAGTTACAACTGGGATAATTTTAAATCCCTACTCTCATGCTAAAAATGAGTAGAAACCTTTAAATAAAATGTCCACTTACAATTAATGTGGAATTAATAAAAAAATGGAATAATGTAAAATGAATTAAAACATAAAATAAAGAGCACTAAACCGAAAAAAAAAAATGTTTGTGTGAGAAATATTGACAAATATTGAGGTATTTCTAATCTCTAAAATAATTAAGAAATTAAAATTTTAAAGTATGAGACTAAAAACTATAATAATAATACGCAATGACATTCTTATTTGATAAAGTGAAAAGATTTCTTTTATTTAAAAATTCCTCAACACCGTCCCCAAAAAAAATATATTACTTGGTTTATTACATTTAATGACAGTAAGAGTATTACAAATAAATCCAGAGGACATTCGATTGGAAACTACAAAGTTATGGTCGCTGGAGAAGTACTGGAGAAGGTTACGAGGAGGAGGTTGAATGTGGATTGAAAAGATTCTTCAGGGGTCACAATTAATGCACACCAAGTCTCAGCCTTGTATTAATACAATTGGCGATTTTAAGGAGGATGACACGGGAACTTGGGACACCTTGTATATATATATATATATATATATATATATATATATATATATATATATATATATATATATGCACACATACACATATGCTTAGCCTTAGAATGCATTGGCTTCTCACAAGAATTGGGTTTTATAAAAATGCTGATTTATGAAATAATAAAGCCGATTGAGTCGTCTGCCATTTGCTAGTAGTAAAGGATCGACAAATTCTTTAAAGAAAGAAAAAAAATACCTACAGAAATGTGAAATATAAGACAACAAGTTTATTCAAATGAGTGTAGTTACACGTTTTATAGATAAATAAATATTTTTCCACATCAAAGAACATGGAGTGGCAGATTACCAAAGGGGATTCTATGAGTAGCAAATTAGTATTTATTACATTGTTTTAAATACTCTAGATAAATAAGGCACTCAGAAGCTTCTAGAGAAGATGGCGCGAGGCCAAGACCGATTTGAAAACAGTAAGAATTAGCCATTAGAGAAGAAAGGAAGCTTAGTTCGTCTCCTTACGTCAGAATGCTTTCTCAATGACTCACATGACCCCGTGAGTGCCTCCTTCATCAGATGATATAAATATATACTCAGGTATACAACTTATTTCTCAGGTTTTGTTAGATACAGCACAAAACAGTTATTAAGAGAAAATAATAGGTGTATACGACTAGACGTGTGAGCGGGTCTAATTCGCTCTTATCTTTTATCAGGAGTGGAATTAGAGTAATTTATCCACGAGTTTGTCATTATATACACATGATATAAGGAATTAAAAATAGTAATATAGGTCATTTTAGAGTTCCATAATTTAATATTACATGAATAAAACATTAAAACAAAGCACTTTGGAATAAAAAACAAACAACATCAAACTCATCAAGAAAACTTGGCAAATTTTAGTCTTTTAAGCATATATATATTCCCAACCCTGGATCAATGTATGAGCAATTCCGTCAATGTTCCAAAAGCATAGATATATGCCTTTGATATAATAGCAGATATAATATGCTGAGTATTAAAACTTCACAGAAAACCACTTGGCTTCTGGGAAGAGGCTATTTACTAAAGAAAATGCCTGAAAAGAAGCTTTCAAGCACCTACCGTTAATGAGTTTGGCACGGTTAATCTAAACATATAGAAAGTAAATGATAAGTACAATACAACAGACGAAAAACATGTTCTTTTCGTTTATTAACAAGAAAAACGTTTTGTTCTTTGACGGAGGTCAAAATGTGTTGCTCGTAACCTAGTTCATTAGAGTTGTCGACGAGTATATAACTTCTGATTAAAAATAATAATAAATTATAAATTGCACATTCTTGTTTTAGTAATCTCGATTGGAAAACGGAAATTAGTACGTCAACCTCAGTTGTTTATAAACAAGGAGTATAAACTCACAGCAATACGCTTGATAAGCGGTGTCTGTTATCAGTTAATTAATAAGTGAAAATAATAAGTCGCCGCAAATGTATAAAAAAAAAAAAATGTTTAAAAATAATCAAACATTACTTTCAACGTTATTGGAAGATTTTTATTGAAAAAATTCAAAACATATTGCATAAATGTTGGTTGGTTAGTCAACTGTTTGATGATTTACTTGTCCAATGAATTCATTTTATTAACATAAATAAAACATAAATAATTTCTATTGTAATATTTTAAAAAGTCTTAAGCTTTACTTTTTTTTGATGATCAAAATAAGTTAAGACTTTCCAGCTATAAAAATTCACAGAATCAAGAGTATGATTAATAATACATAACTAAAAGGTTCTGAGAGTGAAAATTTTGTCTTTAATAGGTTATCTAGTAATACGTTATCACTTTAATCACAGAGTTAGCCTATACTATCATTGAAACTATATAAATTACTAGTGTGTAACCTATAATGAGTTTAAAGTGAAATTTGGTAATCAGGGTCAAGGAATAATCAAGTTTTATATTAATTAATTAATTTTTTAAGGCACATTTATGATTTTAAGAAAATATAAGCGATCTAGAAGACAAAATGAATGCATCTGGTAACAACATGAGTGGAATAGTTTAGGAGGGTTTTATGAGATAATGAAATGTCTTAATAGGTCGTTGTATTGTTATAATGAAGTGATAGTTTCCTCGTGATGACTAAACGCGATAAAATACAGCGATGGTGAACTGTCACTTTTGATAAGGAGCATGAGTGGAGTATAAACAAACCGGCTTCACGGCAAAGAGATACCAAATTAGTGTACTTACCTCATAGTATTTGTTAGCGTTCGACTGTAGAGAGGGGCCGTGGTGTATGGAGAGCGGCGAGTAGAAAACACGACTGATGTCAGACACTAATATAATCCTAGCCGAGCGAGAGAGCGCAGACCCGACCGCCATGATCCCATTCCCCTCACTGAACTGCTGGCCCGGCAGTCCTACTGGCTAGTTGCGAGTTTGCCCGCCTGGCGTCTCTCATGTCGCACCCCTTCAAGCTACGGAGCCGGTCTCGGCCTTTTTAGCAGATTTCCCTTAAGGGAGGACATCAGCTATTGAGGCCTTTCTCAAGACGCGATTTTCGAAAATTTCTTCAAACGACCATCGATCCTACCCAGGAGATGACGAAAATGAGGTCAGTTCAAAATGTTATACATATATACACTCAACAGCAAAAAAAAAAACCGGACGCTTCATATTTGTCGTATTAAAAGCTAATTTTCAGCAATGTTTTTCTTTATGTGGGCATTCTAGTTATTACAGAGAATGTAGAGTCTACGTCCATTGAACTAATCCCTTCAGGATTAGTAAACAATTAGATAAAACTCAGATTAGATTTATTTGTCGTGAAGTTGATCTATTCTAAACTGTAAGTAGTTTTTCCTACATTTAAACATCATTAATTATTAACCAAGCATTTTCTTTAATTAATGTTTTATTTTTATTTCGATCCAGAATAATGGGTCTTTGAAACTTAGATGGAAGGCCGGAGCTTACGTTACATTGCCGAAACGCTTGGGGTAGCGAAGTCTACCATTCACTGTAATAAAAATGAAGAATAATTTTTTTTTAATGTGTTAATTTATCTTTTTTTTTATTTTGTATTTGTTTGTAAATAATCAATAAAAATTATTCACTTTTGGCAGATTTTGTTTAAATAACCTATAGATGAACCAATTATTTTAATTAAAAAGATTGATATACATATATATTAAGTATTTAACAAAATTATAAGACTAAATCTAAGTGTCCGGTTTTTTTTGCGGTTGAGTTTATTTGTCTCTTATGGCTCTAGCGGCCATAAATTTGGTTTAATCGTTACTACTCGAGTTTTAAAAATAACAAGATATTTAATCGTATTATTTAAAAAAAGAAAGATAAAGCTCGTTAATACCTGAACCCGGACAAGAAGGGGGGGGGGGTTAACATGCGGGATTTTCGAGAATTCGAAATATCTCCGTTACTATACGTCGGATAGAAACAATATATAGAACCAATCTTATTGCAAATTAAATGCCCTATAAATATTGTTCTATACATATTTTCTGTATCATGAATATTAAACGAGATATTTGGATTTTATAGTTTTTCGTCTTCAGTATACCCTTCATGTTATATTAATAATAAGCTGTTATATTATGAACCATTTCATTACAAGGTTAAATAAGGAATATTGTTTTCATTAAACTTTTACTTTGCAAATACGTTCTGTTGATCCACCCCCTTCTTTTTTTCTTGGATTACTAAAATTTAAGTAATTGAGATTAAAATTATTCTGATTCATTAAAAATTACAGCACTAGCTATAGTAAATAGTTTTCAATAAGATTGATATGTTATATTCAGATATATTTCATTAGTGGTTTTTCTTTCCGGTCTAGAATTCTGGTTGGCTGGCCTGTTTGTTTAAAATTCAGGCGCTTTCCATAGTAGAGTTATTAACTTCTAACCGAAAGATTTCTCATTACCGTTTCTATTTATTCACTTAATATTGCGGTGACCACTATGTATATTTATCTATTATAAAACTTCGCGCGGGAAATCTGCTTAGTTTACGCAGTCCCTGCTATTGAGGTCGTACTCATGACACGATTTTTGGAATATTTCCTCAAATGTCCATCGATCCTACCTAGGAGATGACGAAAATGAGGTCCGTTCAAAATGCAATATATAATTGCAAATTAAATCTCTATAATATTGGTTATATACATTTACCACACTCTATCTTTAATATGTTAACCGAAATATCATGTTTGTTCTTCGGTTTTTGGAAAATTCAGCAAACCCACACTTCCACTCATATTACATAAATAATACTCCGCTATATAATAAACCACATTATTCGAAGCTTAAATACCAATTATTATTTTCAAGACACCTTTATTATACGAGATACATACAAATATGTTCTAGAGACCCCCCCCCCGAATTAAGTGCTTGGACCACTGAAATTTGATTAATTGAGATAAAATTATTCTGATTCATTATAAATTACAGTACTAGATATCGTAAATAATTTTCAATAAAATTGATATGTTATATTCTGATATATTTAAGTAATTGTTTTTCTTTCCGGTAAGAGGTAGGCAGACCTGTTTGTATAAATTTCAGACGCTTCCCATTTGGATTTGCTGCTGGTACAAAGGCTTGGGATTTTTTTTGAGTGGATGGACTCATTAAATAACAACCTTAGTCCTAAGAAAAAGGTGGAAACCTATACACACCAACCCCAATTATCGTCTTAGCATAATATGGGCATTAATTTAAAAACGAAAAAGTACTTTTAAGTTTAGATAGAGTTTGGGATAATCTTTGCCTGCGAAAGCCCAAATACTTCAACTTAAGGGGCAATTTCCCTTCTGATTTGGCAAAAACTTGTGCTATCTTTTAGTAAATTGTTCTTGAGGAACATGTTGTATTCATGAGGTGATTTCGAAAAATGTCTTCAAACTTCCTTAGGACCTAACTCCTCCCCCCCCCCCCTCGCAGACGCCCTATAAGAAGTCGTTTTATTTGAATACATGTTCCAATGCCACACGGTATATTATAATAAAATAAAATATTGTTACGTTTATTAAAAAAATCAGTAATAAATATTGTTAATTAGAGTCCTTTTTGGATTGCTAAATTAAACACACACAAGCATCAGAGTTTTTACTGCACAATTTATTAAACAATGCACTACACACTTGGTTAATTATTCTTAACTACTACTCACAGTATGCATTGATAGCTTCACTGTTCTTCTTATTACACAGTCCAATAACTCACTCACGATCACTGAAGTTCACAAAAACGGGGCAGTGCACTGATCTTCGCGAAGTTAACGGCACTGCACTGTCTTAACCCTTAATTACTGGCGTTGGGTCATATTGACCCGAACGTATTTGTTTATTCGATCTTTGCCCCTTAACTCTTTGCGTTGTCTCCCCCCTCCACTCTTATCTCCTAGATCTGTTTTTGTCAAGTTTTAGTATTAGTGAAACCTTTGTCAAAGTAGTATTTCTGAGGTTATTTGACTGTTTGACCCGACGCCAGTCTTTGTGTACAACAAAAGAAGCTATCTTGACCCGACGCCAGTGTTTACGTCCTACTTTTTTTTATTTGTGTAAGAGTGTATTTACTCTTTTGAAAATATTTTCATCCCGTTAAATGGCCCAATTGAACTTTCTCTTGTTAGTTGTAAATACCAACTTACATATTAATATTATAAAATCAAAATTTAAAAGGGAAAGAGCAGCCCGTGAGACGGATGAACATGAAATTAGGGCACTGATAGGACTCCTAATTCTTGGTGGGGTTTATCGAAGCGCCCACTTGAATTTCCAAGATTTATTGGATAAAGATGGTCCGCCAATATTTACGATAACCATGTCTTGTGAAAGATTCCTCCCCTCTACTGTCCGTCATCCAAGACAACTTTTTGAAGCCATATACTCCATTCCAATTTCTGACAATTGATGAACAGTTAATTCCCTTTCGGGGGCGCTGCTCATTCCGACAGTACATCCCCAACAAGCCCAAGCGTTATGGCATAAAGGTTTTTGCAATGGTAGATGCTAACTAAGACTTACTATTGTTTGAAATTTGAAATTTATGCTAGGAAACAACCCCAGGGTCCATTTGCTTTGTCTAACTCACCTGAAGACACATTGTACTTCGTATTCAAGCATTCCATTAGCTACATCTCTATTAGAAAAAAATTTAACATTTATAGGGACCTTGAAAACCAAAACAAAAGACAAATTCCGCCTTAATTTTTGGCTAATAAATCGCGACCAGTGAACAGCTCTCTCTTCGGATTCACAAAAGACATGACTATGGTGTCCTATGTCCCGAAAAAATCAAAAGTTGTTGTAATTTTGACTACAATGGAGTTTGGCCGAGATATTGATGAATCTACTGGTGAAAAACATAAACCAGCTATGATTACTTTTTACAATTCTACTAAAGGAGGAGTAGACACCAATGACCAAATGTGTGCAAATTATAACGTTGGGCGACGCACTAAGAGGTGGCCTTTAGCTATATTTTTCCATTTGATTAACCTCAGTGCTATAAATGCATATGTTGTTTACAAAAACATCACTGGATTCAGGTAACCAGGTAATAAGAAGAACTTTCTTGAAAGACTTAGGCCATCAATTAATCAAGAATTATATCGTCTTTAGGTCGCAAATTTCTTATCTACCCAGGCCACTCAAACAAAAGATAAAGATGTATATGGAAGACCAAGGTTTGATGGTCATTCAGCCGGCAAATGAAGATGAAACAGGAGAAGGAAGCAGAAAGAAAAGGAAAAGGTGTAGCTTTTGTCCTTCTACTAAAGACAACAAATACTCTTCATTTTGTGCTACATGCCACAAATGTGTGTGCAAGGAACATTGTTCACTTGTTTGCCATGAGTGTAGGCTTTAAGTTTTTACATTTTCTTTAATTAAATAAAAACTACACGCATTTAAATTTCGTAAACAAATAACACCATCATTTGGATACCTTCAATTCATAACTAAGTATTTGAAGAATCTTTTGCATAAATTTTGATAAATATTGTTTTATTCTAATAAACGATAAGTATTTCTATAAATATTAGTGTTTATAATTATTTTCCTTAATTACATTATCCAAAAAATTAATTTAAAATTTGGGTCACTAGTGACCCGACGCCACTAGTTATGGAAAAAAAAGCACGCCAGTAACTAAGGGTTAAAGGAAAGGCGGTTATTAAATCAGAATTTCTAGAACTATTACAAAATAAATAACGGATGGCAACTCATTATTTATACATAAAATATTTACTGATTGAAAACCGCTTATCGCTATTCGCTGTCCATACTTGAGTACGTTATCTTAGTCATTCTGTTTGTTTTATTTTCAGAAAATCAGTGATCGTTTACTAATTTGTGAGAAGAAGCTGTTTATTTTCTGCAATCAAAAGGTTTGTTACTCGTTACAGAACATTGTCAGAATGGACATGAAACGCGGTTATATTTCACGGAAGGTAAACCATTTTGGCAGTGTTAATATTAGGCAATGCCGTAAAACCCTAGGGATTCGTAAGGATACTTGGTTCGTTTGTAGCCTTCTTCGGTTTGTTACCATAGTACGTTTTATGTATTGTTGGTGAAATGAATTAAACTCTTTAAAAGTCCGTCACGCAGGGGCTGCGTAAACTAAGTAGATTTCCCACGTGAAGTTTTACAATAGATAAATCTGCCCAATAACACCTGTAGTAGTAAGGTATCTCTAAACCTATCACGAGGGACGAATAGTTACGAAAACGGCCGCCAGAGCTCTCTTCGGAAAGTACCAAACAGCTCACTCCTGCCGACCAATGCAGAATACAAATGCAAATATCTCGGTTAATATTCAAGATATTGAATAAACGTATATAACAATATTTATAGTAACGTTAATGTGAAATAAGATTCGTCCTATACGTTTTTTTGATCCGACGTAGAACGGAGATATTTCGAATTTTAGAAATCTCCAACCTTTAAATCCCCCCTTCCCACTGGTCCGATTTCAGCCATTAACGAACTTGATCTTTCATTTTACATAAAACGATTAAATTCCGAGTTTGGTAACGATCAAACAAAAATTGCGACCGCTAGAGCGTTAACAGACAAATATATATATATATATATATATATATATATATATATATATATATAAAATTGTAACCTCTGTTTCCCTTAAGGGAAATCAGCTATTGAGGTCGTACTCATGACGCGAGTTTCGAAAAATTTCTTCAAATGTCCATCGATCCTACCCAGGAGATGACGAAAATGACACTATATACTATATAGTGAAAATGAATGATACTATATATATATATATATATATATATATATATCTATATATATATATATATATATATATCTATATATATATATATATATATATATATATATATCTATATATATATATAGATTTGTCTGTTAACGCTCTAGCGGTCGCGATTTGTCTTTGATCGTTCCCAAACTCGGAATTTAATCGTTTTATGTAAAAAGAAACATCATGTTCGTTAAGGGCTGACATGGGTCCAGTGGGAGGGGGGGTTTCGCCGGGCATTTTCGGAAAATTCGAAATATCTCCGTTATTATGCGTCGGATCGAAAAATTGTATAAAAGAAATCTTATTACAAATTAAATTTACTATAAATATTGTTCTATACATTTATTCCCTATCTTGAATATTAACCGAGATATTTGCATTTTTATTAAATTTGGGCCAGTAACGGATTTTTGAGTTTCCCGCCAAAACCTAGTTCGGCCCTTTGCCGTAAGTGTTGGGCTCTTGTATGGAGATTTCTCTATTGTATTACTTCACGTGGGAAATCTGCTTAGTTTACTCAGCCCCACCGCGACGGACTTTTGTTTCTTTGGTGGTCTGTTTGTTTATTTGTTTATTTGTTTGTTTGTTACCTTTTCACGCATAAACGCCCTGTAACCGAATTTTATGTAACTTGGTTTGTATACTAATACTAACCCAATCTTAGACTTTAGGCTATGTTAAAATGCTTTGAGTCGAATAGCGAGTGGAGGTTATAAGGGAGGCCTGAAATTAATAAATAGCGAGATTTCGTTTCGATTGCATTTTCGGCAATTACGTACACATAAACAAAAGTTGTTTTATTTTGTTATTTGGAGTAAATTTTGTTATATACACTTGGTGCTTACATATATATATATATATATATATATATATATTTTATACCGAGTTATAATTGAGTTCTACGTTAAAAAACTACTGCGGAAGTCAAAAATTTTATTTGACACGGCAAAAAACTTAACCCAATTAAATAAAACTCGGTTTGTGTGAATTAGCACTAACGCCTTCCTTATACATAAGCCTATTACTAACATTTCTAGGGGCGGGCAGGAGTGGGAGATATAAGGGAGGCCTGAAATATAATAATTGTGATATTTCGTTTTCTATTGGGGTTTCGGCAAACATGAACATGTCAAAAGTTGTGTATTTGGTTATTTAGAGAATATTTTTGTTCATATACACTATCGTTGTATTACCCGAAGTATAAAGGCGTCATACGCTAAACATTATAGCGGGAGAGTCAACAATTTTCTTTGGCCACAAATGACTCAACCGAACTCCATAAAACTCGGTATGCGTATTAGTACTAACACCTTGTTCTAATAAGCCCAATACTAACATTTCTAGGGACGGGCAGGAGTGAGGGTTGTAAGGAGAAGGCCGGGAAATTAAAAATAGCAGTATTTCGTTTTCTATTGGTTTTTCTGCATATATGCACATTACACCAGTTGTTTATTTTGTTATTAAGAGAATATTTTGTTATATACACTATCGTTGTATACCGATGTATAAACGAGATATACACGAAAAACTAGAGTGGGGGCCAACCATTTTGTTGGGCACTAACTATTGTTACATTTTTTAGGGCCAAACGGGAGTGGGGGTTATGAGGGAGGCCTGAAATGAAAAATTGTGATATTCCGATTCCAATTGGTTTTTCAACGATTTTCTATAAAAATACAATCATTAGTCAGTCAACGATGGTTTACCGGGCATTGCCGGGTATATTAGCTGGATCTTATATACAAAATACGTACATTATAGATGATATTTAATTATAATAAATGCTATTCACGATTATGATTTGAATTATTCACGGTGTGTCAAACAGTGGAGAGGGAATGATTAGAGACTTATTTTCATTTATTCTTCAAATCTATTTTTTTTTTTCCATAACTCGCCCAAGGGGAAAAATGTGCCTAGACGGAAAGAGCAGTTGTACACATACAAGCATTGCCAAAAACAAAATAAAATCTTTCCGTCTCAAGTGATTTCCCGAGCGTAGCCGGGTACCTTGGCTAGTATATATATAAAATTGTAACCTCTGTCTGTACATTGATTTTTTTCGCGAATTTTCTTTTCGTTTCACATGTCATAGACACCATATCTGCATTTTAGCAGATTTCCCTTATGGCCGTTAACGATCTTTAGCTTTACATAAAACGTTTAAAATATAGTGTGATATATATTAAACAAAAATTGCAACCACTAGAGCGGTTACTGACAAATACACACACAACCCACATTTAAATATATCTGAAGGGACCTCATTTTCATCGTCACCTATGTAGATCGATGGACATTTATGAACATTATTCAGAAATCACGTCATGTGTACGACCTCAATAGCTGGTTTCCCTTAAAGGTAATCTGCTAAAACCACTTCTCAATTCACACTCTGTCCCAGCCTCAAGCTCATGTAAACTCCAATCTAATGATTCAACTGGTGTTGATGCAACACTGGTGTTATTTTTTTAAAAGCGCTAGCTTAGTATTATATAGAAAGAAAAAAAAAATTATATTCAAATATAAATACACTCTATAATAGAGTATAGGCAATTAATTATCTACAATTTACATGATCAAGACCATTATGCGTAAGGAATAAATTGATAGAAAATCTTAAACTTACTTAAATTTAAAGTATATTTCTTAAATATTTAAATTTTTATAAATAATCAGAACTTTGAAATATGATTACTTAATACTAAGTTAAATTTTTAACATTAAAACTAGCCGAACAAATACCTTAAGCTTTTTATTTAAGTTATTAATTTTTCAATGTTATTTTGTAATTAAGAAAGAATTAGAAATAAAATGTTCTTCATTAATCCATGCCATTGTGTTCGAACGGAAGCCTTTGTATTCATTCATATTAATGAACCTACCAAAATCCATCATATATGGGTATGTATATGCATGATAAAATGGCTTTCTTGACCTTTATCTCTCCCTTTGCCTGATAACCATATCTTCAAATAAATTTGTGATGAGATCGTTTGCCTTGTGATATACCCAAGAAGACACAAACCTCTTTTTCTCCATGGACTCGATAAGACATGACCTTCACCTTTTACAGAATTAAAGTCTTAGATAATTACAATATTATATTTTAGTATCCTTTGCTTTATTTCTTCTATTTACCCTTAAACGAGTACAATTTCTTCGCCCAAGTATTCTGATTAAAACTTAATTGACAGGTATAAAACCTGCCTTTTACGCTCATCGGTTACGGGTAGAAGTTTTAGATCTTGCCTGAAACTTCCTCCTTTGAAATTAAAGCGACACCATTCATTCATACATAAACTCACCTCCGCTGTTGATTACTTTGATGTCATCTCAAGAGTTACCCCCCCCCCCCCTTCCCTTCCCATAGTTTCGCATAAACCGAAAATGTTTGTCATCTACTGTTTTACTCCTAACTCATCGCATCACAGTGTCCTCACACACCAGTTCCGATTGTTCCCCCATCAAAGTTATCCCATGATCACCATGGTATTCGAAACAATATGTTATTAGTCCTATAGAAGTTCATGGAGTTAGCAAAGGAGGGATTCGGACAGTAGTTCCCCACTGTCTCATGTAGTAAAATTTAGCCAATGTACCATCAAAACAGTCACTACAGGTTGCAGCAGGGTGCATACAACATAATAACAATACGATCCCTGATATATATTCTATCTTTATCAAAAAAACGCGGTATTTAAATGTAAAACTAAAGAACAAGTTCTTTAAGACGAGAAAGAGTGGGATTTTAGAAATGGTTTAAATGAAAGATGTTACTTGCTACATGCGGGTGTGGGTGGCTATTAAATAACGAGACTGACGCTGTAAAACATTTTATTTTTATTTCATACATTTTTACTTATTATTACCTTCAATATACACCCCTCCTTTATCCCTACAACGCTCCATGCGAACCTTCCATTGTTCGAAACAGTGCTGGAAGTCTTTTTCTGTCAGCTCCTTCAGGACGCGTGCCGCTTTCTCTTTCACAGCTTCAACAGACTCAAATCTTGTTCCTTTTAATGCAGATTTCAACGCAGATAGAAGTCGCACGGCGCAAGATCGGACGAATAAGGCGGATGGTCTAACACTGGGATGCTGAATTTGTCTAGAAACCTCTTAACAGACAATGCGGAATGAGCCCGGCGCATTGTCTTGGTGGAGAACCCATGACTTGTCCTTCCACAATTCAGGTTGTTTTTTCCTTATTCTTTCGCGGAGTTCAGCAAGAACGTGAAAGTAGTAATGTTGATTAATCGTTTGACCTTCAGGAACCCAGTGAAGGTTCACAATCCCATGAATATCGAAAAAAACAATCAACAGTGCTTTGAATTTTGATTTGCTCATTCGAACTTTTTTGGCTCTCGGTGAAGATGGGCTCTTCCAGTGCATGGATTGGCGCTTTGTTTCAGGATCATACATAAAAAACCATGATTCGTCACATGTTATTATCCTTTCCAGTAAGTTTGGGCCATTTTCAATGGCATTCAAAGTGCCGGTACAAACATTTTTGCGAGCTTCCAGTTGTTCAAATGTGAGAATTTTAGGCAGCATTTTGGCTCACACTTTTTGCATGTTAAAATTGTTATGTAATATTTGCCGTACAGATTCTTTATCAATTCGTACAGTTTCAGCAATCGCACGAATACTTAACCGACGGTCAGATCGAATCAGATTACCGATTTTTTCAATATTGTCATCCCTTTCGACGTGGAAGGACGACCCGGGCGTGAATCATCTTGAACGTCTTCTCGGCCATCTTGAAAACGCTTAAACCACTCAAAAACACGTGCACGCGATAAACATTCATTGCCATACGCTTCTTTCAATAAATTATAAGTTGCAGTAGCGGTTTTTCGAAGTTTCACATGAAATTTTACAACAATTCGTTGCTCTACTGTTACACTTAACATTTTTCCGGCGAAACAAAAAAACAACTCTAATGGGAACGAAGGCTACGGCTGTACTGATTTGTTAACAGAAGCGAGAGGCACTATATTCGAAAGAGGAAGCTTCACGATAACAGCTGTTAGTTGCAGGCGTTTGACGCATGCGCACTTCTTCTGTAGCAGCGTCAGTCTCGTTATTTAATAGCCACACCCCGTATGTTCTAACTAATGTCCTTCAACCGTTGCTCTATACAAGTCTCTCTGTCTGGAATCTTTGCGTTTTCAGGTTTCATCCTGATACTAACGGGATGTTCACTTGAAGGTATTTTATCACTACATGACTATAATTATTATTTTTCTTTTTTTTTTTTTTTTTTTTTTTTTTCTGAGACACAGCTAATGAAATGGAAAGAAACTAATCCTAATAGACCTAAACTATTCCACTGACTATAATGTTCTTGCCTTATTTGCATAGGGCCCTGAGAAAGGGAGTACGTGAGAACAGTTTTGTGTTTGAGACCAGCATGTCCAGCTGTCGTCATCTGAGGTGGTATGACACATTCTGGAGTCACACTTTTCGGAACCTAAATAAGAATAAAATGAAATGAAGGAAACGCACTTACGAAAGTAGAGTGAGGCGATCTTTTTCCAACAACAAATTTGAACGTTGAGAAGCGGTTTTTGTGATAAATACTTTTCCTAACTTCTCTCGAGTCGTTAATTCGGGAGTAGAAATTAGGGAAATTCGGTCAAATCAGTTCTTTGCTTTCTGACACATCAGGCTTGAACACATCATTATTAATAGGGAGAAGTTATTCTTGAAAATCCTACTATTCCATTCATTATTTCCTTTATTTGTTATACAAAATAAAAAATGGACAACCCGAAAAAGTGAGAAAATTTACTAATTCTTTCAATGAGAAGCAATTGACTTAGATAGTAAGAAAAAAAGAAATGTATATAACAATATTTATAGTAAATTTAATTTGAAATAAGATTGATTCTGTACACCTTTTCGATCAACGTATAGTAACGAAGATATTTCGAATTTTCGAAAATCCTCCCCTCTAAACCCTCCCTCCCATTGGTCCGATTTCAGCCATTAATGAACTTGATCTTTCTTTTTACATAAAACGACTAAATACCGAGTTTGGTAACGATCAAACAAAAATTGCGACCGTTAGAGCGGTAACAGACAAATATATATATATATATATATATATATATATATATATATATATATATATATACAGTTTTGAACGGACCTCATTTTCGTCATCTACTAGGTAGGATCGATGGACATTTGAAGAAAAATTTCCAAAATTCCGTCATGAGTACCTCAATAGCTGATTTCCCTTACGGGAAATCTGCTAAAAAGTCTATGTTTCAAGGCAGATTTAATTCTATGTGTGAGAGTATACTGACGTTTATAGTCATTAACTGTTTCTTTGTATTATCAATTGAAATTATGTGGTTTGTTGTTGAAAATCGCTAACGATGGTTTCAAAGAAATACAAGAATGATTAAATTCATTCCGAGATATAAAGTGAAACTAAATTGATTAATAAAGACACTTCTCTCAAAAAGATGAATATCGAATATAATTTCTAAATGCAATGGACGTCCGGAAATTAAGTCTAAAGTGACAAGCGCCTTCGCTGATTATTGTGAAAAACCAAAATATTGAGAAACAAAGATATTATCTTTTGCTTGATCACCAAGGACGTAGGTTGTCAGATTTTCATTAACTTTGACAGTTACGAAAATAGGAGGAGAAATTTCATAATCTCATTTGCATGAATATCAAGAGAGTTTTGATGTGATCTCAAGTCGGTAAAGTCAAACTTGATGTAAATTAGGTTAATACTCAATAAACCTGAGAAGACATCGTGCGATATGAAAGAAGCAAAATAGTAAAAAGAGCTGAACAAAATAGTCCGTCACGCAGGTGCTGCATAAACTAAGCAGATTTCCCTTATTGGTTGAATAAAACAAGGATGCCGTCAAAACGTGTAATACTCGTATTAGTAGAGATACGGTCATTTGCTTATACTATTCCATAACTATACGTTCCTGTATGTCCTGCCTAAAAAATATGTGAAAAGTTAGGTGGGTATGAGGTGTTTATGGATATAACTGGATGTGAAAATCACATTAATAAGAGCGGGGATCCAAAAGGCGAAAGAGCTTAAATACATATAAGTCCAAGGTATATTAGCAAAATTGGATGTTTATTTATACGCATAGAGTTTCGCAACATGGACGATTGAAAATTGGGTGTAAACATTTTGATACAATGATTAATAACAGAGATATCGCATTTTACTCTTTAAAAAATCCGAGTTTCGATATCGGCCATTAATGCACTTGGTGTTTAGTTTTGCATGAAACGTAAAAAAGTCCGTCACGCAGGGGCTGCGTAAACTAAGCAGATTTCCCTCGTGAAGTTATACAGTAGATAAATCTGCCCAATAACAACTGTTGTAGTAAGATATCTCTAAACCTATTCAAGAGGGACGAGTAGTTATGGAAACGGCCGCCAGAGCCCTCGGCGGAACGTCCCGAACAAGCCGACCCCCTGTCGATCACACACAGAAGACAAATGTAAATATCTCAGTTAATATTCAAGATAGAGAATAAATGTATAGAACAAGATTTATAGCAAATTTAATTTGCAATAAGATTGGTTCAATACAATTTTTCGATCCGACGTATAGTAACGGAGATATTTCGAATTTTCGAAAATCCTCCCCTCTAAACCCCCCTTCCCACTAGTCCGATTTCAGCCGTTAACGAACTTGATCTTTCTTTTTACATAAAAAGACTAAATAACGAGTTTGGTAACGATCAAACAAAAATTGCGACCACTAGAGCGGTAACAGACAAATATATATATATATATACTAGCTCAGATACCCGGCTTCGCCCGGGAATTCATTTGAGGCTGAATGGTGATGGTATTTTTTAGCAGGCTTTACATTGCACAATATTTTGACATTTACCCGTCCCAGAGTTTAGGATTGATACCCATCTTTGCCGTGGATTTGCTAATAATAGAATTATTATATTCGATACAGGCTTTTTTTGAACGGTATTTTTTGCAGGCTTTACATTGCAAAATTTTTATTTTAGGCCTCCCTTATAAACCCCCCTCCCGTTCGAACCTAAAATTTTTTATATAACTTATAATCATGGAGGAATTAATGCTAATTGACATACCGAGTTTTGTTTTCTAAGTTCGGTTCAGCCGGTTAGTGCCTGCTAAAGTTTAAACGTCCTAACTCATTTATACTTAGGTATACGACAAAAGTTTATATAACAAAAGTTACTACAAATAACAAAACAACACTTGTTATGTTTATATTTGCGTGGAAAAAAAAAACCAATAGGAAACGAAATATCGATATTTTGAATTTCAGGCTTCCCGTATAACCCCCACTCCTGCCCGTCCATAGAAATGTTGGTATGGCTTATTCTACTGAAGGCCTCTACTGCTAATACACATACCAAGTTTTATTTAGTTCGGTTGACTCATTTTTGGCAAACAATATTGTTGACTCCCACTATAATTTTTAGCGTATGACGCATTTAAACTTCGGTTATACGGACAAAAGTGTATATAACAAACGTTACTCTAAATAACAAAGTAAACAACTTTTGTTATGTGCATATTTACCACAAAACTAATAGGAAAAGAATTATCAAGATTTTTCATTTCCGGCTTCCCTCATAACCCCCACTCATTTTCGTCTCAGAGAAAATTAATATAGCCTAAAGTCTAGGTAGGGTTAATCGTGGACATTTGCAGAAAAAGTGTCATGAAATTCGGTTCAGCCGTCATGAGTAAAAACCTCACAAACAAACATACTAACTTACACGAAAGAAACATAATGCAGATATGGTGTCTTTGACATGTGATCGGAAACGTTATCGTGAAATTTCGCGAAAAAATTCAATGTACAGACAGAGGTTTCAATTTTTTATATATATATATATATATATAGCTATTTATCCTGAAGGGAAATCGGTACTTGTGTATTATATCCACCACATTTTAGTTCCACGCTAGAATGCGCTACTGAAGTGCGACGCTAGCTCTCCCAGGCTAATGAGGTTATCTTTTGTCATAGTTGCGTTTGCTGTTTAGTGTTTCTTAGTCCTTTAAAAATGGCTCTTTGGGATTTGCCAACGACTGAAGAAGACGCTGTTAAATATTTACATGAGAGGAATATTTTGGCTATCAGAAGAAAGTGTTCTAAATCGCATTGTATGAAACTTTATAGTGGAAAAAAAGTCTTTTTTGGAAGTGTAATGTAAGAAAGTGTGGTGAGCAAGTCGGCGTTCGAATTGGCACTTCGTTCGAAGGAAGTAAAATTCCATTTTGTAATGCATTGGAGTTCATTTACTGCTGGAGCGAAGAATTGACACCTGTCAATTTTTGCAAATAACAACTCAAAATTTCGAATAAGACTGCTATTGATTGGAACAGTTACATGAGGGAACAGACACATTTCAGTGCATTTTAAATTGTATTTCCACACATTTCCCGCCTAAATGTGAATAAAATGTTTTATTTTTAAAAATTGTGTTTTCTTTTATTTATCATTATAATTCCGTAGAAGGTTATAAGGTAAGTATAACCTCCCTTGCGGGCAATGAATCGTACTACTTAAAACAGTAGCGCACTCTAGCGAGGAACTAGTGGAACTAAAATGTGGTGGATATAATACACAAGTACCGGGAAATCTGCTAAAATATCGCGTTTTGAAGTAATATTTAATGAGCTATTAAGGTTGAACTCGTTTCACGATTACTAATAGATTTTGTCAAATGTCATTCGAGCCTACCAAGGAGATGACAAAAAGTCCGTCACGCAGGGTCTGCGTAAACTAAGCAGATTTCCCATGTGAGCGTACGACACACCATTGATGTCATCTCTTCGAATATAGCTGTCGCAATTTTTGTTTGATCGTTACCAAACTCGATATTTAAATGTTTTATATAAAAATAAAGATCAAGTTCTTTAACGGTTGAAATCGGGTTAGTGGGGGGGGGGATTAGAGGGGGAATATTAAAAATTCAAACCATTTCCGTTATCATGAGTCGGATCGAAAAATGGTATAGTACAAATCTTATTTTACATTTCATTCCCTATAAATGGCTTATGTTCAACTTTTGACTATCCTGAATATTAACGGAGGTATTCGCAATTTTTAATTTAAAGGACCCGTCTCACGCAAGGGGCTGCGTAAACTAAGAGCAGATTTACCATCGTGAAGTATAGAAAAAAAATAAAAGATAAATCTACATACTGGTAACACAACAGCACACCGTGAATAAATACCTAACGGAAATGAAGAAATGTTTTCATCCAATTTCAATAACCTGCCGACAGGAAGCGTTAGGTTTAGAAAATGTAAACAAATAACGGGTTTTGTACCCTCTTCAACGAACCGGGAAAGAATGAAAACAATTTCTGAAATATATCAGAATATAACATATTAATTTTATTGAGAACTATTTACTAATACCTAGTACTGTAAATTAAATAATGAGTACAGAATAATTTGTTTATCTCAATCAATCAAATTTTAGGAAGTCCAAAAACCTTAAGACGGGGGGGAGGGGGGGGTCCACCGGGACTTATTTGCACGTAACATCGCCATAATAAAGGTCTATTTGAATACAATTTTTGGTATTTAAAAACTTCGAATAATTGTGATTTATTATGTAGCAAGGAGTATTGTATATGTAACACTGAGTAGAAAGTGGCGGTTTGCTGATGGCTGAAAAAACTGAAAAAATGCAAATACCTCGGTTAATATTCAAGGATATGAGAATAAATGTATATAACAATATTTATAGCAAATTTAATTTGCAATGAAGAGTGGATTCCTATACAATTTTTCGATCCGACGTATAGTAACGGAAATATTTCTAAATTTTCGAACATCCCCCTTCTAAACCACTCTCCCACTGGTACCGATTTCAGTCCGTATAACGAACTCGATCTTCCTTCTTTACCTAAAACGATTATATAAATACCGAGTTTTGGTGGACGATTAAACAAAAAATTGCGACCGCTAGAGTGTTAACAGACAGATATTATTATTATAGTATATATTCATATATATAATTATATATATAATATTTAAATATATATATAATTTTGAACGGACCTCATTTTCGTCATTTCCTGGGTAGGATCGATGGACATTTGAAGAAATTTTTCGAAAATCGCGTCATGAGTACGACCTCAATAGCTGATTTCCCTTAAGGGAAATCTGCTAATAACCTTCAGTAAACCTCCACATGTAGTCATCGTACGTTAGCAATAAACCAATACATTATGAACCTTCTTGTTCTAAGCTTAATTCGACAAATTTTTAATTATATGCGTTATTATGAGTCGGATCAAAAATTGTTAATGAACCAATTTTGATAAACTATTAATCATTGGATTTTGACTTAGAAAATAAGAATATATTGTGAGATGAGATGACTAGTGTATCATTCCAGTACGTGGGAAATCTGCTTAGTTTGCTCAGCTCTGGACTTTTAGCAGATTTCCCTTAGGGGAAATCAGCTATTGAGATCATACTTATGACGAGATTTTCGAAAATTTTCTTCAAATGTCCATCGATCCTAGCCAGGAGATGACGAAAATAAGGCCCGTTCAAAACTACCTATATATATATATATATATATATATATATATATATATATATATATATATATATTTATGTTAGTACATATCCCTAGAGGGAGGGGGGGGGTGAGAGGGGGGATTTTCAAAATGTCGAAATATCTCCGATATTTTGAATCGGATCGAAAAAATAGTATATGAACCATTCTTATATGCAAATTAAATTTACTATAAATATTGTTTAATTTATTACATTTATCTTAATCTTGAATATTAACCGAGATCATTTTGCGTTTTTTATGAAGGCTTGTGGTCCGGTATTGTTCGGATTAGTTTGGCCGTTTTCGTAATTGCTGACTCAGGTGGAAGCTTATGTCTAACCTTTACCTGTCGTTTCTTTTCTTGTGGCCTTAACCTTAACTTCGTTAACTTTTGTGGTGATTTTTGCAAATACGCCCAGCACCCCCAACCCCCCCCCCCCCCCCCCCCCCCGCCCCCACCCCCCGTCTGTTCATCCGCCCCCCCCCCATATTTATTTCCTGGACTACTAAAATTTGAGTTATTAAAATATAAACTATTTTTACAATTCAGAAGCCGTTTCAGTTGGGAATTTATTAAAATTAACTGAAAGATTTCTTATTACCGTTGTATTTACTCATGGTGGGCATATATTATGGTGGGGGAGTATGCAGATTTCTCTATTGTAAAACTTCACATGGGAAATCTGCTTAGTTTACGCAGCCCCTGCTTGACGGACTTTTTGAGTTTAACTCATAGAATTCCTTTATGCTGGACAGCAGTTTGATATAACAGTTCATAACTATTAACAATAGCAATTGTTCTGGAAAAACATGAAGCCATTCAGTGAAACTAATTTCAATTAAGTATATTACGTTCATATCCGGTTTTTCGTCGGTTTTAAAGAATAAGGATAAAAAATATTTGAGATTAAGCGGTTGATGTTTGTGATGGCAACCACGAGGTAGTAGCTGACGTCAGCAAGAAGACTCAAATAACCTGTCATCTCCAGAACAGCTGGAAGGATTGAGAAAGCCCCTGTCATCTCATCTCTAATGCTTAAGGAGACCCTCTCAACCAAGTAACAATATTGCCACAGACCATTCCTACCAATAAATTAATACAAATTCAAATTTATATTGTTCATACTCAAAAGTACATAGTAATGCCAAACTCTTAATACTATAAAATGACACAGAAACTAATAACTTTTATATGGGCATATCATGTGCTATTTAAAACTAGCTTTGTTACCTACCGTTGCCGGGTTGAAAATGAAATCATTTCCCGTCAAAATATAAAGATGGGTTTAACCTCTACAGAAAATCATTCCGTCATATTCTTCAAGTAACACAAATGTCCTGAAACATGTACAGAGATTTAGTTGCAATGGACGTAATTTAATAAGAGGTAGTTAAAAGAATTTAAGTTCAGAATAGCTCAAATCAATTAAGAGAATAATGGTTTCTTGTCGATATATAAAGATTGGATTAGCGTAAGCATTGAGTAATCACTTCATTGTCATCAATTTACAGTCAGATTATTGTTTTAAACGAGAAGCATGGAATAGCTTTTAAAGAATATTGACGATTTTATTAACATCGTTCATGGGTTTAAAAATCTAATTTCCTGTTAAAATATAACATCTTAGCATTAAGTAGAAAAATGCGATACAATTCTGTTGTTATTCAATAGAGGTTTGAGATGGTTCGTGGGTTCAAATAAATTATGTTGATGGAGTCATCATCATGCTTCATACTCTGCTGCATTCGAGATTCGTATGTTTCATTAAAAACAAAAAATGATGATGAGCATATTAAGTGAATAATTAATAGGAATTAAGTTATTGAAAATGGTAGTTTTGCTGATGTTTTTCGTAATGTCCTACTTGAAGGTTGTAGGCATTATACATACACACCCACACGCCTGTTAATTAATGTCTATAATTCGAAATTTAGTTGTACACCACAGACTTAGTTGATGTTACGTTTTGTCGCATATATGAATTTTCTGTGGGTATGAACATAGCTTGTTAGTGTATTGGCTGGCTGCCTTCTGTCAATAGTCGTAGGGGAAGTGCTGATGACGTCGTTTTCATCATTCTGTCATTATATGTATTATCATCAAGTCAAAGTTTCAAGTAGAACAAATGGGCCTGTCTGTCTTTGTCATCAAGTATGAATGTGTTAATCTGATGTGGTCGATTCTAAGTCTTAAGAGAACTACTTCTTCTCTCCTAGTGTTTCTGAAACTTGATGGCTACACACAAACTAGTGTTCTTAATATTTCGTAGTTTGTTGTCAGCATGCATCCGAGATGAGGTGTTTTGATTGTCTTGAAATTTCTTCATGCAGTGCATCTATTTGCTCAAATTCAAGTTTTTCAGCTGCTTTGTTTTTTTTTTTTTTTGCCACTAAGCCCGTATTTCCACTCAGACCTAAGCCTTCCATTGGCAACCAATGGAATGTAGTATGCTTATCTAAACAGATAAGTTCTTGTTTTAATTTTCGGGCTATTACAATAGATTATTTTTGTAAATATTTTGAAGTATTTTAGAGGAACCTAAAGAATCTGTGATAAATAAATCTAGTTTCCATTCACAAAATAAAGGCCTTCTTTATATTAGTTGAAAAATATGATAACATTTTTGAAGAATGTTTGAGGTGATCTCAAGTTGGAAGTAATTAGCTAACTTTGTACCCCTGTCTTTATGAGTTGAAATAAAAATGGTTGCCTGTGGAAATATAATTAAAGTTATTCCAAGTATATAAAACTGGTTCTATACACTTTTTTGATCCGGCTCATAACGAAGAAATTTCGAAAATACCCCCCCCCCTCCCACTTGTCCGATTTCAGCCATTAACGAACTTCATCTTTCTTTTTACATTAATATCGATTTTGGTAACGATTAAACAAAAATTGCGACAGCTAGAGCGGGAACGGACAAATATATAGATGGATAGATCCAAAGAAACTTTTCGAAAATCGCGTCAAGAGTACGACCTCAATACTTAAGGAAAATCTGCTAAAAATCGTCACTATATTTTATTGACTTTTAGAGCTGGATGTCTGTAAATAACACTAACTGCTAGAGAGTACAGTGTAGGTAGAAGCGGAACCTTTGCCACAATCTTAAATCATTCCCTGTGGTCTGCAGACAGGATCATTTAATTCAGAACCCCCACCCTCATCAAGATCTCCCTAGCCTAGATCTCATTGCTCTTCCTCTCTGGTCTAGCATGAATTTATCTGGGTAGTCTGCTGGGCTCCACTCGCATCATGGCCAGCACAATCTACCTCATTTAAATCAATTTTTTCATGCAGTGCGTCATTTATCACAAAACGTAAATATTCAATGAGAACAATATTAGGTATTTAAGGATCAAAGAAGCCTCATAATATAACAGCTACAATAAGCTTGAGTTGGGGGTTGAAAATTTAAAAAATGCAAATATGTAGGCAAATAATCAAAATAATGAAAACACGTACATAACAACATTTATAGAACATTACATTTTTAATAAGATTAATTCTATACAAATTTCCGATCCGACGCGTATGAACAGAGATAGTTCGAATTTTTGAAATTTCCTACCTCTAACCCCCTCCTCCCTACAGGTCCGATTTCAGCCGTTAACGAACTCGACCTTCAATTTGACATAAAACGTTTAAATACCGAGTTTGGTATCATCTGATAAATATTGTAACCGCTAGAGCGGTAACAGACTAATAGTGACGAAGATGCGAATGTCAAAATAAAAAAAGTCTGTCATGCAGGGGCTGCGTAAACTAAGTAGATTTCCCACGCGAGGGTTTACAATAGATAAATATACATACAGGTAACTACCGTGAATGCTCAGAAAATTTACAATACAAGTTAATAATCTCTACAACGGAAAACGGCTGAATTGAAAACAAACAGGCTAGCCTGCCTCGAAGCGCTACATAGATAGACCGTAAAGACAAACAATCAATCAAATATATCTGAATACAACATAATTTTATCGAAAACAATTTACTAAAGCTAGTGCTGTAATTTGTAATGAACCAGGATCAGTTTTATTTCAATCACTCAAATTTTAGTAATCCAAAGTAAAAATTTTAAGTTTTAATTTTTTTTTTTTTAAGTAAAAAAGTAATTTTAGTAATCAAAAGAAGCGGGAGGTCAACAGAACGTATTTGCAGATATCACACAAAGTAAAAGTCCGTCACGCAGTGGCTGCGTAAACTAAGCAGATTTCCCACGTGAAGTTTAACAATAGAAAAATTTCAGAATAGAGAATCAAACAGTTACGGGAACGGCCCGAACTAGCTCTTGACGGAAACTCACGACTAGACCCGAAGATAGTCGATCTCATCTCAGATGCTGAAAACAGAAAAATGCAAATATCTCGGGTTAATATTCAAGATACAAAATAAATGTATATAACATTATTTATAGTAAATGTAATTTGCAATAAGATTGATCCTGTACAATTTTTCGACCCGACGTATAGTAACGGAGATATTTTGAATTTTCAAAAATCCTCCCCTCTAAACCCCCCCCCTCCCACTGGCCGATTTCAGCCATTAACGAACTTGATCTTTATTTTTGCATAAAACGTTTAAATATCGAGTTTGGTAACGATAAAACGAAAATTGCGACCGCTAGAGCGTTAACAGACAAATATATATATATATATAATTTTGAACGGACCTCATTTTCGTCATCTCCTGGGTAGGGTTGATGGACATTTGAAGAAACTTTTCGAAACTCGCTTCATGAGTACGACCTCAATAGCTGATTTCCCTGAAGAGAAATCTGCTAAAAGCTGGGAGGAGGGGTTAGACGGAGAGAATTTTGTAAATTCGAAATATTTCCGTTACTATACGTCGGATCGGGAAAATGTATAGAATCACTTTTAGCAAATTAAATGTACTATAAATATTGTTATATACATTTATTCTCTATCTTGAATATTAACCGAGATATTTGCATTTAGCAGATTTCCCTTAAGGGAAATCAGCTATTGAGGTTGTACTCATGACGGAATTTTCGACATTTTTCTTCAAATGTCCATCGATCCTACCTAGTAGATGACGAAAATGAGGTCCGTTCAAAACTGAATATATATATATATATATATATATATATATATATATATATATATATATATATATATATTTGTCTGTTACCGCTCTAGCGGTTGCAATTTTTGTTTGATCGTTACCAAACTCGATATTTAGTCGTTTTATGTAAAATGAAAGATCTAGTTCGTTAATGGCTGTATCAGACCAGGAGGAGGGGGGGTTTAGAGGGGAAGATTTTCTAAAATTTGAAATATTTCCGTTACTATACGTCGGATCAAAAAATTGTATAAAATTAATCTTATTGCAAATTAAATTTACTATAAATATTGTTATATACATTTATTCTCTATCTTGCATATTAACCGAGATATTTGCAATTTAATGAAATCAGGGCGGATAACGGATGAGAATGAGTTTCCCGCCAAAAGCTAGGTAAAACTCTTATAACATATAGCTCTTCGGCTCTCGTGAAATTTCTCTATTGTAAAACTACACGTGGGAAATCTGCTTAGTTTATGTAGCCCCTGCATGACGGACTTTTTCAGTTTTAAGCCTTCAGCGAACCCCACTTCTACTCATGTGACATAAACAATACTCTGTTATGTAATAAACCACATTATTCGAAGCTTAAATACCATAAATTGTTTATAATTGACCTTTATTATACGAGATAAATGCATTTCAGAGCACCAGCCACTTCGGTATTTCTAGCAAATGTCAAACAATACGCTATGTGAGACTCAAATACCTGGTGCCACCGGCCAGGATATGTTAATTAGCAGGTTTCTAGAGAGTGGGGGAGCACTCCAGTGTTTTTAATTTTTCCTTGATCGTTAATTAATTCGATATTTTATCGTTCTAGGAAAAACTTGAGATGAAATTCGTCTTTGGTGTCTGCCCGTTTGTTAATCATCATCACGCAAAAACGGCTTGGAAGATTTCTTGATTTTTAGTAGATTTTCCTTAGGGGCTATTGAGGTTGTATTCATGATAGGATTTGAAAATTAAAATCATTCGTTAACTAAACTAGTGAATTTCGAAAAATCTCCCTGTGTTATCATGAAACACTTCATTCCAATATTAAATACCAAATATGGTTTTCCTTTCAATTTTTACTTTGTGAGACACATGCGTACCTTTACGTCATTTTGTGACATCATCAACTAATATTTTTGGAAAATGTTTATTGGATCCATACCATACTCGAAATTTACCCATTTGTCATTGACTGGAATGAGACCTGAAATAGTGGTGGTGAGATGAGATCACAAGAGTGTTATTAACAGAAAATCTGATTATTTTGACTAACTTTTCCATAACTCAAGTTTAAGTGATTTATTCGAACTTTCTTGTTTTCAGCCTTTAGTACCCCTCCTCCTCCTTCTACACATCAGCTTTTCACATATACGATAATTAGGGAATATGTGGTGAGATGAGTTCACCACTTCTATCCAGCACTTGAGAAATCTGCAGCCCCAATGTGACGGACTTTTTATATTTGTGAGCCAATTATCCCAAGGTACAGCATATATGAAGAATTCAAATTTTCAACTAGGAGTGGGCATTTACTTGCATTTATAAAAATGCATATTCATCAAGGTCTTTGTTAGTTCTGGTAAAAAAAAAATGTAATGAAAAAATTGTGTTTATAATAACGATTTTGATCCTAAGTCATCATTAAAATTTTGAATTATGGGCACCAAAGACATTATTCTTGTTTCATGTAAAATGCCACAATTAAATTGGGCAATTGTTTTATATGTATTAAAAGAATGAGTATTGTTAATTTGAGTGATTTGATACTCCTGAATTCTTCTATCGAATTACAACAGAATGCCTTTTCTCTGTGTTTTCTCTGGATGCAAAGATAATACAATTGTTTTATTTTGACAGGAAACTAGATTTATTTTATACTAAGAATGTTAATAAATTATTCAACATTCATCCAATAGACATTCTAAATTTCAAGCTGAAAACTATAAACTGGACATTTGTATTATTATTTTTTATTTATTAATGTCCACTTTTTGCAACTAAGGCTAATTGGGAATAATTGATGAATATGACGGGATGATTTTAAGTATCCAATCTTAATATTTCCATGGGAACCATTCAAAAAACCATTAACCTGTCAATGATGAATAACATGGAGGTGATGAGTGGTGGGGGAAGGCTACCTCCTCTCTTTTGTATGTTGTTTAGCTATATCCGGCTCAACAAAATGTTTTGTTTTAGTTATATTTTACTTTTAGACTGGATACTGGATTTTAAGATGAAAATATTGTCACACATGGGCTGTGTAAACTAAGCAGATTTCCATGACACATATTCTCTATTTCTAAGTCAAAAGAGTATTTGTGCAGATTTAGGTAAGGCTGAAAACAAGAATGAACGAATAACTCAATATTTCAGTTATAAGCAAATGTATAAAACAACTGTAGAGCAACAATAGTTTAACCAGATTGGTCTTTAATATTTTTTTAACTGACTCACAATAACGGAATTTGACCTTTAGTTTTACATAAAATTTTATATATAATGTAACATGAACAAATTCCAGATCTATATTATTAAATGAAAAGTGCTTAATAAACGGGAAAACTCGCAGGATCATCAAGTTAAAGGAGTTGCCCGAGGCGGCATTAGGAGCACTGCTTTAGTGTCGTAGCAGATCATCATGTATTATGTATTAAAATTGAAGGACTTAAAAGATGAAAAATGTTATATCAACTGCACAAATTTATTGTTCATGTAATGAATACATCTTTCTTTAGGGAAATCAAAAATCTACAAACTATGCTCCTCTTGAAGGAGCAAAGGTCAAAGCGAACTAGGTCTTGTTGCTTGCTTTCTCTGCCATGGATTCTTTCTCTTCATTTTTTTAACATGGAAAAACTCTCCAACTCTTAATCGCATCATGAAGAATCAATTATGAAGCCTACATCATTCTTGGAGATCGTGCTTGTCATTCACCATAGCAGTCAATAATATGAAGTCCAGGCCTGGGGAAATTTTGATATCAAATGTTCTGAACGTCTTTGGTGAGATGACAATTAATAATATTATTTTTATATCATATAATTGTTAATAATTTGAACAATAGTTTATGTATCATCACCATCTGTGCCCCACTTTTCTAACCTGAGATATTTGAGCATTTTTAAATTATGTATATATTTTTTTTTGATAATAGATAAATTCCAATTTACCTGCATTGAGATTTATTAATCTCCTTTATGTAGATCTTTTATTATTTAAATAATCTTATGATAACTGAAATAATCGAAGCATAGAGTTAATTAGTTCATGAATTAGTTAATTTAATTAATGAATAATAATATTTTTAAGTGGTATATGAAATCCACACCTTAACAAGACTAGAGCTAGAAATTCTTATCAATTTATTTACTTATTAATTTCTTTATTACTATGAGCATGAGCCAAGTACTTTTTGGTAACATTAAGTGAAACTTTTTTGTCTATAATGGCATTCGCAAACTCCATAAGATGATAAAACACATTAACCCATAAAGGGAACATGTTTACTTATTTTTCACTTTTAGTACTTTTTGGTGAACTAATGTGGGGCTATTTATCAAACTTTTATTTATTAAATATTTTATATATCCAATTTTATTACAATACATATACAATATTAATGGACCTAATTTTTGTCATCCCTGGGAAGAATCAACTGACATTTGAAAAAATATTTTTGAAAACATATCTTAAGTACAACCCTAATAAAAGAAGATAGTTAGAGGAAAGCCAAATTGCAAAGTACTAAACATTTATGGAATCTCAGAAGGGTTTGAGAAACCTCTACTTAAATAAAAGTGCTCAGGTGAGAAACTGGAATATAAACCTCAAAATAAGGTGACAATATGTAATTAGGTGACATTTGCACCTGATGACATTTCCAGTAAAGTTGGTTCCATAAAGTTTGGTAATGATAAAAAAAACATTGCATTCACAGACATATAAACATACAAATACACACAAGTATGTGCAACCTCCCCCGCACACGCCCACACACAACACCATAACTTGTACAGACCTCATTTTCATCATCTCCTAAGTAAGTTTTTTTTTTTTCAAAAATTGCATCATGAGTAGAATCTCATTATCTGGTTAGTTAGAAATTAAAAATGAAAAAAGTAAACATAGGAATAAAACTACCAATGTACATTTAAAATGTATTATTAAACATAAAAATAAAAATTAAATATAAAATTCTCCTTCATACATCTTCAGGTTCGCATGGGGAATCCAGATCACGATATGTAATTACAGGTCTGAAGTCCATTCCTCTAATAAAAAAATACAAGGAAATCATTTACAAATACATGGTAGCCATTTTTCTTCTAAGTTATAAGATTTGAAAGTGTAAATTACTATGTTAACTATCACACGTCTCACACCTCTTCTGGTACAACTTCAGGAACCTACATTTTTTTATTCACATTTTACATGGTCATAGTCCCTTTTACCTGTCATATCACACAAACACTAGTGTAATAAAATATAAGCACCTGGAGATAATGGCACTGGAAGAGGTCTGAAAAATGAAACATTCTAATGTTCTAATAATGTGTGCCTAAAGTTCTTGACATTCTACAAAACTATTATTGTGAACACAGATACTTAGGCTCACTCTCACATCAATACCAAACTTATTTTATTTAAATACAATTTTTTTTTGACAAGAAATATGCATGAATTGAGTCATAGTTAGGAAAGAACTAGCATGTCATGAGATGATGTATTGAGTTGAGTCTCTGGTAGGTAGATGATTTATAAAAGCTCAATTAGGTGATTAAATATTTTTACATATGAAAAAGGTAAAAATAAATATATAAATAACTTACCTGCCTCTGCCCATAATTCCTCGTCCTCTGTAAAACCCATGCCCTCCAAAATGACCAAAACCAAAACCTCTCCTGAATCCTCCACCAAATGGAAAACTAAAAAAAAAAAATACTCTTTAATGCCAAAATTAAAATAAATTAAGGGGCAACGAAAGGCTTCTGCAAGTTTATTTATTTTTTAGAGTTACAAAAATGAGGTATACATTCTTTCAAGCACATATTTGTTCAAGAACATAATAAGTACTTCTGCATGTCACATATTTTAGCAAACCAGTAATAAATAAATACAAAAACAATGCTATATAAAATGGTTGATCATTTCCGAATTTTATCATTACACCAAAAAACCAAAAGAAAAAAAAAATAGGTTATGTATTTGATGGATTCTAGTAAATTAGGTGAAATTAATGATTACATAATAAAACAATGCAATATAATATAATTTTGTAATAATATTCTATCTGCCAAATTCAAGCTGGAACGCTTTTCACTAGTAATGCCTCACATTAAAAAAAAAAATACCAAAAACCTTATTTCCTTATGATTTATGATATTCAATTCTACTCCAAATGTTAAGCAATTTATGTCAATGTTTTTCAATAGCTCCATAAATAATTCTCAAATATATAAAAGGAAAAAAAAATCCGATATGGGCAACACATGCCTTCATTGTATTCCTATAAAATTAAGCATACAAATTATTTTTTTGCACTTCATTTCAAATTATTTCATTTGAAAGTCATCAACAATATCTCCTTTTTTCAGTGTCTTCTACATCGATGAAATGTGTTTTCCTGTGGAACCATTCTCAATTGAGTCTAGTTTTTTTCCTTGATGCCCCCCTTAAACTTATTATCAAACCATGGATTTCTTTTCACAAGTTTGCCAAGCACATCATACACCAATTCTTTCACATGTTTTTAAATACTTTCCTGTTTTCTGCACCCGTGTCTTCAAGGTTCCACTATTAGCAATGATTTTGGGTCCCTGGTTTCATTGCTGGCATTGACTTTAGAGTCTTCCCTAGTACAAGTGCTTAAAAGACATCTGTAATTTTATCTGCCCCAGAATAGAATTGCTCCAAACAACTTTAGGTTCACATCTCACTAGTTTTGAGGTATACTAGCTAGTTAGCATTGGTTTAATTCATAGTATTCCCTACATGCTTGGCCTAACTTCAGAAGTGTACCTCTTTAAACTTTAAAATTGATTTTTCATTAATTTAGTTATTTAAATAAGTATTGTGAACATTTTTAATCCCTTCTAAAAACATAAAATTACTTTAGAACTTCCTTAATTGATTAGAGGGGGATTTCAACATTTGTAATGAGTACCTTATAGGGATTGAAACTTGATACAATCTACATCTCATCAGAACTCATATAATTTATTACAAAAGCAAAAAAAAAACAACAACAGATAAATGAATAAATAACATACTGGTAAGTTAATTCAGGTTCCTTTTTTCCAACAAGAAAACCAGGGTGTTCTGGCAATTCAGGTCTTTTTGGGTCCATTAAATAATTATTAAAATAGTCGGCCTGGGGAAAACAAAAATAAACATTATGAAAGAATTTACAAATTAATAAGTTTTTGAGAAAACAATATAAAACATATCCAGATCTTACCTCCTCTTTGATATCTTCCAACTGTTTCACATATTTATTAAGAACATGCTTTCGTATAAATTCTGGGGCTTTAAATTTTTTTCCAGATAATGGACAAAGCCATTTATCCTTACCAAGTTCCTAAAATAAAAAAAAAATTAGCATGATATGCAATAAATGAATACTTAAAGTATATAAAATTGAATAGGATGCTCTCTGAACTGGAATAAATAAAATACATTTGCTAATACAATTTATCAATTATAGAACTGATTTCTTTTAGGCTGGAATAAATAAAATATTTTTGGACATATATTAATTAGTGAATAGAATGCTTTGTGGGCTGGAATAAATAAAATGTTTTTGCTAATATAATAATTATTGAATAGAATGCTTTGTGGGCAAGAATAAATAACACATTTTTTTCTAATGTCTTCATTATTAAATAGAAGGAAATTATTGAATAGAACATTTTGTGGGCTGGAATAAAAAAAAAAAAATTGTCTATTGAATTAACTATATTGGAAAATGCCTTGTGGGCTTGAATAAAAATAATGAAAATAAATAAAATATCTTTTCTAACATATTTTTACGTTTTTATTACCAAACCCAGTAATAAATGTTGTTAATAAGAGTTCTTTTGGATTGCAAAATTAAACACACACAAGTTTCACAGTTTCTATCACTGCACAATTTATTTAACAATGCTCAATACACTTGGATAATTATTCTTAATTGCTACTCACAGTATGCTCTGATAGCGACACTGTTCTTGTTATTACACAGTCCAATAATTCACTCACGGTCACTGAAATTCATAGAAAGACGGCACTGCACTGTCCTTTACTTCACGGCACTGCACTGTCTTAAACACGGCACTAAACTGTCACTTACAGTCACGGCACAACACTGTTCTTCTTAAAAACACTTTACCGCACTGCACTAAGTCGCACTGTAGCTCCCAACGCACTTATGAGCACTTGAGAAGAAAACTGACTCGCTCGCGGCTGGCTGATTCTTTATATAGGTCGTCGGCATACATCAAAGGGGAATTGGCTGGGCCCTTTGACGTCTGGAATGGAAGGGTCTAGTACGGGCTAGACCTTTAGCAGCACCTCTTTGATCTCCACACTCTCCAAACACGTGAACATCTCTGTCCAATTCTTCCAAGTATTTAATTTTCGCAACAATATTAATTATTGAATAGAATCCTTTGTGGGCTGCAATAAATACTTTTTTTTTTTTCTATTATATTAATTACTGAATAGAATGAATTGTGGTCAAGAATAAACAACACATTTTTCCTAATGTCTTGTCTTTTGAAAGAGGATTCCGCAGGCTAGAATAAATAATACATTTTTTCTGATGCATTAATTATTGAATAGGAGGTTTTGGGGGCTAGAATAAAGAAAATAGTTTTTCTATTGAATTAACTAGTTAATGCTTTGAGGGCTTGAATAAAGAAATGAAAATATCTCTTCTCCTCCTGTTTATTGAGACATATATTTAAGTCTTGCTGGATAGTAAGCTGGGTTTAATTTGTTCTAAATAACTTTTAATCATTTTATAAGTTGATAGCATTTATTTTTGCAGCTTGCAGCAAAGGGTAAAAGCATCAAGCTTCCTCTAAGCATTCTAGTTTTAATATTTCCTTCAATGGTATTCCTCCAAATCACTTTCTTAGAGAAATTCTGGTCAGGGTCTCTCGCACCCCTTTCACTATTAAAAAAGGACTATATCTATGATTCTACAGATATGTAACCTTGGTTACTGCAAGTCATACTGCCGACCATTAAACCATATCTAACTGAACCTATTATCTTCCTAGCTATTCCTGGCTTACCATACAACTTTTAGAAAAACCTACTAATCCATTGTATCAAAATGCCCTTAACCATTGGTGGTATCAGGTTCACGGTTCAGCACATATGCACACACATCTTTCCTCATGGGAAACTATATTATAAAAACTTTTTATAACATTACCTGAGTGTTAGCAGTAATAAACTTTTCAATTTCAGACTCTTTGTTTTTCAGTCCAAGTGGTATCAGTTCAGTCTCAGAAAGAACAGCTTTGGGAGCAATTATTATTTCAAGTTTCTTAATTTGCTCTTCCATATATGCATCAACATTTTTTTCTATATTCTGGAACTAATAAAATCATATACTTATCTTCTTGTTATAAACCAATAAATCAGAACTAATGAGTAGTAAAAAAAAATCCACTCAATAGTGAATCACATGTGAATGCAAGAAATCAAACTCCAAAAAGATTAAAGCTAATTTTTCCCCATCAATAACATTAAATAATATATTAATTCTAATTATTTGTGTTGTATTACATAATGCACATACTGTCAGAGAAAGGTCCTTCTCAGGGAAATGAATTGATGAAGATATCCTCATAATGTAATTTTTTAAACAATCGTCTTCAAAGACTGTTTCAACCCAGCTGGTAAAAAAAAATAAATCCTGTTCAAGGGAAACTCACACACACAAAACACAAAGTTTCCACAATAACAATGTTATACAATCTATGAATAAAAAGGTCAGAATTAAGCTCAGAGGAATAAAAAGCTGAAAATACAAGTAAGTTAGTCATAGAATTGTCAGTACTTTCTTTACAGCTAAACAAAACCCAAAACTGGCTTCAAAAAACACTTGCCAGGCCTACAATTGAATTCAAATGACTTGATAACAGACACAAATAGGAAGTGGGAAGCTTTATATAAATCCATGGTGTGTGTCCAGAAAGTATCAGACCTACAATCCCAGCCGTAAAAATGAGGGCAAACAGAACTCTTGTACATCCTGCTTAACATACAGACATGAGTATCCATATTCTTCAGTTTATTTATTATTAAACCACAATTTGTTTTTTATTGTTACTTAACAGTATTAAAAGCAAAATGTCAAGTTCTAAATGGTTGAAATCAATCCAGAAAATGTGAAATTTAAATTTGTAAGTAATTGTGCCAAGTACTTAATTGTATACAACCAATACAAAATATTTCCTACAACTATTTTTTTTGTACATTCTTCATCACTAATGAATTTACCAGTATTTCTGTTTTAATCCCCTCCTAATAATGTGAATGCCACATCAAGTTAATGCATCACTCAATATCTCACATCTAGCCAAAATTTTATGTCATTTACATAGTGCTCAAAGTACGGGAGAAATAGAGAATATAATGTAACATACCATCTGTGAATCATTTTAGCCTGTGGGATAACTTTTTCATAAACATTATACCAATACACCATATAGTACAATATCATGCAGAAAGTTTCAATAACTCACACATCCATGTTCCGATATCCTTTGTTCATGGGACCATTTTGGGCAATGCTGTGTTTCACCCTACATGAGAACTTATACCTCTCCTTACCATCCAAATTAAAATACATATTGATCCTGTATACATTAGGGTAATACTATGGTAGACTGACCTGATTAACAAGCATCTTGGCGATAGATTAATACTAGTATATAAAGGAGTCATATTTTCTGCAAATAATAGGGGAGTACAGGGAAAATTGGTATAAAGGGAACCAAACCAAAAACAGAATGTTACCTCCTTCGAAGAAGAAGATTCCCTCAAATGTATTATTCCACACCTATTGGGCATTTCATCTTCACCTACATAATGTGAAGCATTGTAATAATCTACTGAATGCACTAGTCTCAAGTACAACAATAATTTGTCCAGTACCTACAAAGTTCAATAAATTGTATTAAACAAAATGTTATATAAGAAACAATTCACTAGCTACTAAACTGTTTTGCATTTCTAGGTGATAATCTTTACTTATACCTTCATTATCTTTAATGATAGCTGTAAAAAGTACTGAAACTGTGACAAACTTTTGAATCCTTCAACTGATTTTTCTCTTCCATAAAAGGTCTATTCAGATACAAAGGTGCTTAGCAAAAATAATAAAAATAAATAAAACCATAATTTTGTTAAGTTAATGATTAAGAACAAAATTGTATTTTTGCACCACATACACATTGTATACATGATTTGTGTGCCTGGAAAACAGTAGTTTTAATGAATACTCTATTGAGGCCAATAAATTTATTTCTTTGGATTGATTTTTTAATAATTTCTTTTCAAATTTTAATTTAGTTTCTATTACTACTGTAATTAGGGCACACAGGTTGATTAAAAATAAAAGTCTGTCACGCAATGGCTGCGTAAACTAAACAGATTCCCCACAACAAGTTAAACAGTAGAGAAATTTCCATGCGAAAGCCAAACAGTTATGGAAACGAATAGAACCGACCTTAGTCAATCTCATCTCTGCACTCACTTAATAAAAATGGAAATATCTCTGTAAATATTCAAGATAGAGAATAAATGAATATAACAATATTTATAGTAAATTTAATTTGCAATAAGATTGGTTCTATACAATTTTTCAATCAGTAGAAATTTCCAATTTTCAAAATTCCCCTCTCCCACTGGTCCGATTTTAGCCATTAACCCTTCGTTAGGCGCGGCTCATTTCCAAACGACTCTAGGCGCAGGTCACCTGTGAGGTGACGATGGAGAAATACGTTAATAAAACTGCTTCTTAGGACAAAAATAGAGTTAAATAAATAAAAGTACTTATCTGAATAAATAGTAAACCTATTTTACTTTAAAAGTTAGCGAAGTAACACATGAATATATCTTACAACTATCAAAAATATTAATTCATTTCAGGTAACATGAAGCAATTTATGAACAGTGAATTCTTTAGGTACTACTTACTTAGCTACTAGAAAAAAAATATAAAAAAAGTGCAATAAGAATAGTTGAGAACTACTTATTCATTTGATTACTGCAGGAATAGCAAATACAAGAAAATATTTATGATAAAAAAGGAAATTAAAACGTTTCACGTCGAATCTTTTAGTGCTTCCAAGTTCAACTCAGGTGAGTTTCTTGCCCAACATGTTTTGCATAATGTCTTCTAAATTCATTTTCGCTCCTCTGCATGTGCCAGCTAAGTAAAGAAGGCCTATATAGGCTTTTATTTCTGTGAAGTTCGTCTCTTTGGTATCCCTAAGCATAGAAAATTCTGGCTCAACGATTTTTGTTGTGTGGTGCACAATACTACTAATAATCGTCTCATCAAAGAGACAGAACCAGCAGTCAACTTCATTAGTAGACTCCCTTGCCACCCCTTTCTCTCCAGGAAGGTGTGTCAATAAATTTTGTTTTCCTATTTTACGCAAAGGAAAAGGGGGTTTCCTCCAATCAAAACGGTCAACGATCTTTCTGTTCACACTTCTCAATGCAACATATTTTTCGTGTGACTGCTCATGCTCCCCATCACTTTCCGATTCCACGTCACTTTGTTCAGTCTCTGAGTCTATACCCCGTTCCAGGCCGTTTTCAAATTCCGAATCTGAGTCGTTCTGTATGTCATCGTCTTCTTCGAAAGGATCCAGTAATGCGTGGTGGAGTCTAGCAATGTCATTTTGATTACACAAGTCAAAAAATATGTATTTCCTGGTCCATTTTTTTCTGAAGAATGTTTTAAAAATGCATTGTTAGTCGCGGTCACCTCAGAGGTGAAACCCCTATTTTGCAGGTATTTTTAACTATTCATAAACAATCAAGGCACAACAAACGTCAAATGATGAATATGTCTAAGGTAAATAGATTAAATATAGAAATAAAAGAAATTGAAAAACTTACAACTTTGGTCGCGGTGCACCTGTGGGGTGATTTTAGCACAAGGAACGCACTGTGTACAAACTTCAAAGGTCAAACCTATACTGTTTTGAGGAGGAAGGGAAGCTAGAAGCATTGCTGGAGGCGGCAGTCGTTGGGTCCATTCAATCGGAAGTTATTGGAAAAACACCTCAAAGATGCACCTGTCAGGACACTGCGACTAACGAAGGGTTAACGAACTTGATCTTTCTTTTTACATAAAACGATTAAATACCGAGTTTGGTGATGATTAAACAAAAATTGCGACCGCTAGAGTGTTAACAGACAAATACATAAATATATACATAGTTTTGAACTGACTTCATTTTCATTATCTCATGGGGTAAGATCGATGGACATTTGGAGAAAGTTTTTGAAAATTGCATCATGAGTACGACCCCAATAGCTAAAGGAAAAATGTGTAAGGAAGCAGATATTTTGGATTTCCTTTTCATGTGAATAAATCACTAATCTTGTAAATTTACTTTCCTATAAATTTTATTCTCAGCATTTTTCCTGCATCTTGAATACTAACTGCGGTATTTTCATTTTTTAGTATTCAGTCTACAGTAAACCTCCCATTTTTATTCAGCTGATTTAGATTTTGAAAAATTGAATTACTCAACCACCTCATATTCATCTTGTAGTTCAAATCATATTAACAATGGCTTCTCAATGCGAGATAAATAGAGAATAAATAGTGAGTTGAGATCATCAGTGTGTCATTGATGAAATCTGCTTAGTTTACCCCTGTTTTTTTTTTTTTTTTAAATATTGATTTGCTTCATCAGACAATTATTTTTTCATGTTTAAAAATATTAGTTTGTATAATGATAACATCAATTATAAATATTCATTCTAATAGACTGTAACCATTTATCGACTTAAGTACCATATGGCACTAGATTGTGTGTTCATTATAGTTGAAGTTGACACAGAGAAAGGATCTCTGTAGGCTTATTGCATTTTTAGAGTGAAGTTTTAAAGTACTCCTAAAGATGTGTATAATTAAGAAAATGTGAAACAAGTAGAGTGTTATTAAAGCGGATGGAAGAATGGTGTTTTATCAATTCAGACCCACTTCTTCTTAGAGATATCAGTTAAATGTCATAGGGTGACTAGCTTATCAGAAAATAAAATAATAAAAAAAAATTGATTTAAGGAATATGCCTTCATGGTGTCTGTGTCAAAGTGGTTAGCCTCATCTGAGAGTAAGTTTTCACCAAGTAACTCATTTATAGTTGGTGCACCTTCAGCAATAAAATTTGTAATGCCTTTTAATATAGGATTTCCTTCTTCTAAAGCAGACAGATCCTACAAAAAAGAATATTAATTAAGTAATATGTTTATGATTTTGAAATAAAGATAATAATATGGGGCAGAAAATTGACATGATACTAAAAAAAATAAAACAACTTAAAAAAGTAGAAAAATAACAAATTAGTAACATAAAACCAGTACTGTCTTATATTTAAATCAATAAGGAATTTCTGCCCTAATTGTATATTTTTTTGCTATAGGTAAACTTCTAAATGCTGATATGTCAAATTAAATAGAATGAACAGCATTTTCTGAAAACCCAGAGGAATCACTGGCAACTGGTTCCATTGGAGGACATTTTGAACAATTACTTGGAAGAAAATTAATTTAATTACTTAATTTAAGTTGTTATATAGGTTTGGCATCTGAAAGTGGCCAGTCACTGTATTAGGTTATGTGGATAGAACCAAAATGTTAGCACAAATGAACCACCCCACATCCGTTGTTAGGCTACCACTAAAACAAGATGAACAGGGCCCCCTAAATATGAGAAACCTGTCTTGCCATAAAAAAACTAGCCTGAGGAGCTATCAAAGTTCAAATGAGAACCCAATTTTAAAGACCATAGTTAAATACGATGAAGAATTCTCTGAAAACTCTGATGTGTTCTGACCACATGCTTCCATATACTCCTTGCAAATCTACAAAATGTTTCGCTGCATTTCATTTAAAATTAAGTCATTTGAAAGTCGTGTCCATTCCAATGCATCAGATTGAAATATACCATAGAACATAATTTATATAACTTTTGATGATAAACAAAATACCATACAAAAATGTTTATATCTCTAATAGATACAAATAAATTTCCATTTTTATATTTTCCCATCCTCTACACACCCCCCTCTGTTGATTTTCACCTAAAAGGGAGGTGTATAACTAGATGTTACAATGACCCTACATATGGTTATTGGCTTTTGAGTTATGCAAAAATTTTATATAAACACATAGTACAGACGTCTATATGAAACTAGTCAAAATGGGTTCAGGGAAGGTAAAACTGATGATTCCATAGGACTCTTAAAACCAAAATTATTTGTGATTACAATGATTCAACTACTTACAGGAACTAATGAGACAATCCAAAATATCAGACTGTAAAATCGTTGCTAGAACTAGAAATCGTGTACCAAAAAAAACTTAAACATCTGGGCTTGCTGGTGAAATAGAATGTGTCTAGGTTACTCACCTAATTACCTAAATACATTCTATTAATGAATAACCTGATTCATCACCCTCGCCACTAGCAGAAAATAAAAATGAGAATGTGTTTAATTTGAAATCTGAACACAGAGCTGCAATTTTTATTTCTATAAGAAATTAAAATGAAGAACATAATATACATAAAATTATTGGATGAAAGCATTAAATAGTCACAAGAAGCAGTGTGGCTCAATTCAGAAAGGACTATTTGAAAAGTGCTAAACATCAGTTAATAAAAGTCCGTCACGCAGGGGCTGCGTAAACTAAGCAGATTTCCCACGTGAAGTTTGAGAATAGAGAAATTTCAGAATAGAGAGTCAAACAATTACGGGAAAGGAGATACAGAATAAATGTATATAACATTATTTATAGTAAATTAAATTTGTAATAAGATTGGATCTATATAATTTTTCGATCCGACGTATAGTAATGGAGATATTTCGAATTTTCGAAAATCCTCCCCTCTAAACCCCCCCTCCCACTGATCCGATTTCAGCCATTAACGAACTTGATCTTTATTTTTGTATAAAACGTTTAAATATCGAGTTTGGTATCGATCAAACGAAAATTGCGACCGCTAGAGCGCTAACAGACTAATATATATATATATATATATATATATATATATATATATATATATATATATATATATATATATATATAATTTTGAACGGACCTCATTTTCGTCATCTCCTGGGTAGGATCGATGGACATTTGAAGAAATATTTCGAAACTCGCGTCATGAGTACGACCTCAATAGCTGATTTCCCTTAAAGGAAATCTGCTAATAGCAATTAATAGTGTAATTCAAATTTATTTTGTTATTATGCTGAAAGCTTCCACAATCAATTATTTGAAAATAAGACTATGATTTCACGAGGAATATAAGTGTTCACCATTTATGGTATATTCTTTGAAAAGGTGTAATGGATTAGTGTAATGCTGATATTGCCACATTCAACAAAATAACTGCTAAGTTTTAGAAATAAACTAACATAATACAAAGGTATAGTTACCATTTTGTCATTTTTCCATATATCGGCCTCAGAATCAAGTTGTTCAATGATTTTCATAGCCATCTTCAAGTCAGAATGAACTACCTAATAAAAAATAAATCTCCTTAAGGGAAATCTTCTAAAATATAAATATTAAATTATCAAAATATATTTCAACATTAATAACAACGGTAAGATAGTATATAAATAATAATATTTTATCTCGATAGTTCATGGTATGTTGTGCAATAGAAATCAGGGTTTCAATTGCAACTTTTTTTTAGCAAGTAGTCAACAATTACTGTAGTACTACTGGTTTTACGAGGATGATCAGGAGTCAATGGGATAGACCAGTAAGACATGTCGAACAAAATCTACTTATTTATTCAAAAATTAATATTACAAAACTGATAATATTAAAGATACCTTTTTATGGTGAAGACAGCCCTTAACTATACGACACCTCTTTGACAGATCATGGTTGACTCCAATTTGCCATTCGGAATCCTTTATCTAAATTAGGCAAGAAAATCAAAATTATGAACGCAATTTTAGATATTATCAGTAGCTTCCAATTACAATTTGAACCAGGAAAAAAATTCAAATAATAGAGTTTCTGAATGTGTTTTTGGGAACTATCTTGAAGAAATTCCTGAACTTATATAATAATATAAATGACCTATGAACCTATGACCTATAAAAAAAAAACAACAACAACTAAAATAGTACTTATTAATATGGATTCGCAGGTAAGTAATCAACTAAAAGAACTTATGTAATAACTCTTTTAGCATGGTCAACTTTGTTAATGCTTCTTTCCTTTCCATAAATATGAGTTGGTTTAATATAGTGAAAAGCTAAACATCAATTTTTCATTTGTTTTTGAATTTATTTTTAGATAGTACATATTTCAGGATTTCTGGAACTCTTTTTTTGATTTTCTGATTGAAATTCATTACCTGTTTTGGGCACTTATTTGGCATTTCATGATTTTGGGCCCAGTAGACATTGTGAAAGCGAGTAAGGGTAAACATAAATTTTACTCCTTATACTCCATTGGCAAGTTTGAATATGTTGAGCCTTCCTAAGGAGGAAGAGTAAGGTTGTGATTACTGTCTGTTGTGCATCATGTATTTTGAGAAATAGGCATAGATTAAGTTTAATTTTAAATTACAAAAAAAAATGTCAAAGAAGCTCATGAAATGTTAAAATCAGAAGAGTTCCTTGTGAAAAAGTAATGTCCTTGCTCTAAAAAAGGAACTCAGTTAAAGCCTAGGGTTGAGGCCATGTCTATTTCTTTTCCCCATAGTTTTGTCTGTAAAAAGGTCTTGTACATCTATACATGCTTTAATATTCTTATTTAAAACTATGTGACATCTGTCTCTTCGCAAAAATAAAATCTGCTCTAAAAGGAAAATGTTTTGAGAGCATTCCTGAAAGTGAAAGAGCCATGTTAGATGATTAGCTGAGTGCCCTCCTGAAATATATCTTCTAGAAACGGTCCAACAATGGACTATAGGGTAAATATATCACTAGTCAAGGAAATTAAATCAATCAATTAAATTTGATGCAAGCTTATTACTTCATTTGTGATAAAATTACTAACTATAGTTTTCTATCACATCTTACATTGAAACCTGAGGCTGAAAAAGTCTGAAATATGTAGCTTCAGTGCATCAATAATGTAGCAAGGGAAAATGTCTTCATTGAAGTACTGAAAAATAATATATAAAGAAGAAGAAAGTTCAGGAAAATTTCCTACATGACTTATTTGAAAGACAACCAAAGATGGCTCGAATTCTAATCATTGTTTAGGCCCAATCTATCATCTCTAAGTGAGGAGCGTTTAATATGCAATATCCCTAACTCCTTGAATATATTTCTTAAATATCAACTCATAGTTATATATTTCATTAAGTAAATTATTTAATTTATTTTTGTGATCTGCCTACTTTCAGAAAGAAAAATGACTCTTCTTTCTAATGTACTACTCATTCTTCAGTTATGATATCTGGATCTAAGGGAATATATCACTGATTAATTAAAATGTAAAGTAAATATTACCTTGATATTATTCAAATTCCAACAGATTTGCTTGATATTAACATTCCTTCTAAATGTAATAAAACCTCTACGAGTCCAATGCTGATCTGGTTGGGATTCAGATAGCCAAACTCTCAAAAACCCAGGATAGCTCTGACAAACCTTTATAATAAATAATACTTCTGTTATTTTGTGGATAAATATATTTTATGAAGAGCAAAAAATACAAAATCTTTCAAGCTTTTTCCATTTCATGGCAGCCAGTTACTCCAGTAGTCAAATACAATAGAAATCATTGTAACTGTAATAATATGTTTGCTATAACTGCTTTTATAGTGTTTGTTTAATGGAAACCTTGCCCCATGTAAAGATAGAGTGCCAAAAACATTACAATTTAAGATAATACAGATCTCAAGGAGGAAGCATCAGACCTTCTACCAACTGGCATCCACCTTGATCTTGCATATCTTCTCAGCTAGCAAATTTTGCACTGGATTAAAGTAAAGAGAAACATTACTTGTCTGAGTCGTCTGCGGATCAATCATTCCCAGACCCTTCAATCTATCTTCACTGGAGTCAAGGTGTCGTCCCTGAGAGCTATTGTGCAACCATTATCATTTCATGACCTCAAACATCCCTTCTAAGGATCATACAAATCACAAATAAATATGTAGCCACCCCTCCCTTCACTACAAAAAAAGCTTATTAACACATTAATACTTCATAGGGGCATAACATAGATGCCAGTTCCCTTTGCCACGAGCATCTACTCTAATCACAACAGTCAATGAAAACCATCCAGAATATAATTTATACACCTTCAGGTATGACCCACACTTTCTCCCACTGACTCACCACCCCCCCTCCTCCCTCCCAAGGATGGCATTCTATTATTTAAAACTGCAAACTGATTTTCTTAAAAGCTGTGTAGCTCAAACCCCTCCATGGACTCTCGAGATCCAGGTACCGTTTTGTTCCCCATGGTCGCATTTTAATTTGAAAAATTGTCAAATATTGGGTACCTCCCACTCCAGGTAAAATAAGGACTTCTGAAATTTTTTATTCTGAACCCCCCCATGACACATTCAGTTTGGTATTTCTCTGCCTGTTTCGAGTATTGCTTTACCCATACGGGAAAAACTCGGATACATACCTGTTCATTCAGTACCTTGAACTAGAATAACTGCTGCCTGTCGTCCTGACAAGTGACAATTAAACTCGAAAGTACACTTTTTTTCGCGAACCTTGAAATGCCAGTCCTATCTTCTTATTTTTTCTTTTTGAATCATCATTTTTCAACTGTGAACGGTACCCACCAAGGCAATTTCCCATAAAGCACCCTGCCACCCCGTATAGGGTAGGTATACCTTTCAAAATCGACTCTTCTAAAACTCCCCACTTTCTGCAACTCTCCCTGTTCTCATAATCAACCTATGCCAGCAGCGATTTCCGCCTATTCTATAACAATCACTATGCTACGTAGACCCCCTCGGTCTCTGGTCATTAGCAGGCGAGAAAAAAAATGCCATAAATATTCGTGTAAATCAAGGCATTTAAACCCTCACGATTTAGGTAGTGCATCCTTCCAGCAGTCAGAATATGCAGGGAGAAGAGCTATATGAAGATAGAGCCGTAAAAAAAAATAAAAATTCTATTCGAATTGGCAGAGTGAGAACTTTTTAAAGGCTAATTTTTGAGAAAAGTGGTCAAAATCGCCAAGTCAGGAAGTTGCTGTTTTATGTTCTATCGTTCTTAGGATCTGGAATACACTTGTACAGTTGTAAAAACAAGAAGCCAGCAGAAGTGTAGGCTTAGAGTAAGGGCAAAATGGAAAAACACAAGTAAATTTGTTATTATGTGTGTTCAAAAGAATTGATATATAGTCGCATACCTGTTCAATTTCAGCTTTTGTTACACGAGGAGATACATTTCTAAGGAATAAAGAGCGAGTCTTGTGTAGGGGACACGGGGTCAGAGGGATTACCTCATCTTGATCTACCTAAGATTGTAAACAAATGAAGATAAGAAATTATTTCAACTAGATATTGAGAGATATTTAAGGTTTATTATTCCCGCATTTCATGATAGGTCTTTATTAATGAGCTGATATTTAATGACTCACTACTACCAAAAAGACTAAAATTACTTCACTGTCATGCCAGTTACTGCTTCTACTCTTAGTTGTGTTCTGTTTTCAAATAAATCAAGGGGGATAAAAAAAAAAAAAACATTGATTTATGCATAGTTGAGTAGGTGGTTATCCCTAACAAGGGAGAACCTATCATAAGGCCTAGCTAATATTTTTTAGCAAAACATTGGCATCTTCAGTAACTAAACTAAAAAAGACCAAAAAACAATTTTGGTTTATTATAAAAATTTTTATTTGGCACTTTTATTGACATCTAGAAACATGAGAAAAAAGAAATTCTAAATTTTTTTGTACCTATAAGATACAAGGATGAGTACAGAACCACTTTTTTTATCTTGAAAAGATTTATAAATTATATTCTCCGACATTTTTTGATGCGATATATTGGAACGGAGAAATTCTATATAACATTCAAATGAATTGCAGCAGGGTATTTTGTTTATTTAATTTAAAAGGAGTACAAGTAAGTGAAGTGGTGACCACATCAAACTCTTTTTTTTTTTTCTTTTTTTTTTTTTTTTATTAAGGTTGACAACAAGAACAAAAAACTTACATCTTTTTCATCTTTTCTAGGAGAGTTTATTTCTTTCTTTTTTTGGAAATGTACATCTGAAAATTATTCCAATACAAATTATTATTAGAAATTAATTTGATCATCAAAAAGAATAATAATTAATTTAAATGATAATAGGTATAGCTCAGTGGTAAAAACCTGGACTCATAAATATGAGACCTAGGTTCAAGCATTGGATTGACACTCTAAATTTTCTTTAGTTGAACAATTCATCTACGAGTCTCAAGATTGGGCTTGTTCCTCCAATCGTATGCCAAATGATTGGCTGCTTGAATATAGAATGCACAAATCCCACAACTTACCTAGAGTCATGAGTTCGATTATCATCTGGGCAATAGGAATTTATTTAGTGGTGAACTCATTAAATAAAATCCTTAGTCCCACCCTGGCAGGCAAGAAAACGGTGGTACTCTATAGATAATAAGTCCCAATTAGACTTAGTGGATTTTAATAAATTTCAAATTTACATTAAACATTATCGTGTAATGAAAATTTTATATAATTTACATAACCAAAGTAAGACAGATATAAAAAGAACTTAACAAATTTAATACCATATAATTGGTTAGAATTTAGCTAGTTGCACAACCTACTGACCCTCCTAAGGAGTAAATTAGCTTACCTAACTAAATACTTACTACAATTTGAACTAAAACAATGTTTTCCTTATGGTAGTTACCAGTGAAGATTGAAGGTAGTCAAGGAGGTAAATAATGAATTGGCACTGAAACAAATTTCTTATCAACTGAAATGTGGGCACACAGCTAGACTTTACATTCAGTCTATCCACTTAACTTTCTGTTTTGGATTCATTTAGCTTAGTCACACTGTCTGAGAGGGTTGCTCAGTTAGCCTTGACAGAATTCAGCTTCCTTAGTTAATTCCTAACAAAGGAATTTGATACTATAGTAGAGCATTAGTGGTGAACTCAATAAATAAAGTCCTCGGTATAAAACTTGATGCAATGGAAATGAAAGACACCTGATAAAGGCCTTTCTCTTTAAAGACAATTTCATGGGTGTAAACAAGCATTTCAATAAAGGTTCACCAATATCAGACAATAAGGAGTGCAAGTTTAACCCTCCGTCGGGCGCAGCTGGTCTGAGAGGCCAGGAAAACATACTTTTTGATGCCCCGCCTCATGCTATCTCCCCTGTGAGGCGCCATTCCCAGTAGTTTCCTGATTTGTGTTCATGCTTAGAATCCCCTACTATAGTCTATTGCCATCCTTCATCCAGACCGACTGGTCCCTTAATTACGAAGATGAATTTTTTTCAAGATATATCTATTGCAAACGTTCCTTTTACTAAGATTAATGCTATTCTGTACGGAAGTTCGTCAATATCTTGAGAAATAAGTGCTAGTCTAACTCTGGCATCTCACGCCGAATGCGCCTCATCAATTTTACTTGTTTTAGTTTAAGCTTCATTATATTCTAATAAAATCGCTATTTTACGTTCTAAATAGTATATTTGTTTTCCTTAGATCCTAGCGAAGTCTGTCCTACCAGCGTTTTAAATTAAAATTTATTAGGTGGGGAGTGGGGGGGTTAAAATATGTAGTTGGCCTCTCAGGCTGGGTGCGCCCGATTTCGTTTCGTCCAGAGGTGCGCCTGACGGAGGGTTAAGAAGGGGGTAAAATGTATATTCACAAACATCTCTATTTTATGGACTCGATCAAGAAATAATGGACAATTTCTTCATAAAATAATGTATCACAAATGTCCTTCACCACTTTTAACTGAGTCACTTGTGTTTTAGAGTTTCACATTTCTAATTCAGCTTATTATATGACTATATTTAGTCACAGCAGTGTATTTACTATGCTCAGTTTAAATTTCAAGTCTTGTTTATATAGCGTTCTAACTAAAGTAGGAAAAGAGAATATTTTCCTGATATGCCATCCTTCTTGCATGGGGAAATTTATTCAAAATGCAAGAACTTTTTTGTGGGGCAAGACTTTTCACTATTATTAACCAGGCTTAGACATAAATGTTTTGTAAATATTTTAAAATAGATTGTTGTTTATAAACATTAAAAAAAATCTTAATATTTTTAGAATAGATACTACAAATCTTACACACGCAAGGACACACACACACAACACACACCCACACACACACACACACACTCACACTCACACAAGCACGCATGGACACACACAAGACTTTTATTTATTATGACGAAGAAGAACGATCAACAAGTAACCAATTTTCAACTCAGCCTGTGTCTGATTGAAATTCTCATTTGTTTTTGCCATTCTAATCATGAGATATATTGCAAAAAAAGAAGATACATACTATTGAATTCTTCAGAGTACAAAGAAATATATTGAATTAAATACATTTTAGGTATGCCCATACCATATCAAATATAGTTAAATTTATTCATCATAGCATTTTCAGACTTTAGTTAATACTGTTACGTTTTTATTACCAAAACCCGTAACAAACGTTTTTAATAAGAGTTCTTTTTGGATTGCAAAATTAAATACTCTCAAGTTTCACAGTTTTTATCACTGCACAATTTATTTCACAATGCACAATACACCAGGTAATTATTCTTAATTACTACTCACAGTATCAGATTACACAGTCCAACAATTCACTGACGGTCACTGAAATTCACAACAAGATGGCACTGCACTGTCCTTTACTTCGTGGCACTGCACTGCCCTTTGCTTCGCGGCACTGCACTGTCCTTTACTTCGCGGCACTGCACTGTCTTAAACACGGCACTAAACTCTTACTGCAGTCACGGGACAATACTGTTCTTCTTCTAAAAAACACTTTACCACACTGCACTAAGTCGCACTGTAGCACTGATGTGACCATCAAGATCGCTGAGCATAAAACTGACTCGCTCGTGGCAGGCCCTTCTTTATATAGCTTGTCGGCATACATCAAAGGGGAATTGTCTGGACCCCTCGACGTCTGGCTGGAAGGTACTGGTAGGAACTAGGACATTCTGTCGGCTTCTTTGATCTACATCACACTTTCCAAATACGCGACTCTCTCTCTCTCTCTGAAGGATTATTCCTGTATTTAATTTTCGCAACACTACTAACATTCACTCATTTTAAATTGACAAATACAATATATTTTTAAAGCAGATTTCTTCTAAGAGTAATCAGCTATTGATTTATATACTTGTATGCTACCACTATAGTGATAATATTTTTTTTTTATCATAACTAAACTCGATATTTGAGCATTTTATGTAAAACTAAACATCAAGTTCATTAATGTCTGAAATTGGAACAGGGGGGTAGGTTTAGAGGGAAGTTTGGAATATCTTGATTATAATGAGTTGGATTGAAAAATTGTATAAAACTTGTTGCAAATCTAATGCTATTTAAAAGAAGTTCTTTAATTTTTTTTTTTGGTGACTCAAATATTGAGCGAATTATATGAATTTTCGTGTTTTCAGCTTTTAGTAAACCCCTCCTTCTACTCCACAAGTTTTTACTTGGAGTGTCTGAGTCACTGAACATCTCATGTCCTACTTACATTTTAATTCCTGTTCACATATTTATATAGGCTTCTTTCTATGAGATGAATAGAGGATAGATATTGAGATCACCAGTGTGCAATTCAAAACATGAGAAATCAGCTTAATTTACACAGCTCCTGCATGATAAACTTTTTTTTATTAATTTTGAAATGTATACCTTCCTTTGCTTTTCTATCATCAGAAAGCTGAATCATATCATTCACATGGTCAAGTTTAGTATTTACATCTTCATCATCACCACCAACATCATCTATGATAATCCATTCATAATTGTTTTTCTCAGCTGCATTTTCAGTATTATCATCTATAATAATCCTTAAACAAATTGCAGAAGCATTACTGTTAGAATATTTCACAAGTTGAAGTATTATTAAGTAGTGATTTGTACATAACTAATCCATTCCATTGTAATGTGTAGGTATTAGGTAGAATGAAACTAAAGAGGGCTATAATAAATGTTAGTTTTGTAAAATCAACATTTTTTAAACATTAGAACAGCCTGTTTTATTATTATTACATTCAAACCTGTTTTAGCAGATTTCCCTTAAGGGAAATCAGCTATTGAATTCGTACTCATGACGCGACTTTTGAAAAATTTCCTCAAATGTTCATTAATCCTATCTAGGAGATGACAAAAAATGAGGTCCATTCAAAATTTTATATGTGTGTGTATATATATATATATATATATATATATATATATATATATATATATATATTTGTCTTTTAACGCTCTAGCTGTCGTAATAAATGTTTGATCGTTACCAAACTTCATATTTAAGAGTATGACGCAAAAAGAAAGATCAAGTACGATAATGGCTGAAATCTGACCAGTGGGAGAAGGGTTTAGAGATGGGGTTTTGAAAATTCGAAATATCTCCATTATTGTGCGTTGGATCGAAAAATTGTATAGAATCAATCTTATTGCAAATTAAATTTACTATAAATAATATAAATAAATATCTATACATTTTTCTGTATCTTGAATATTAACTGAGATATCTGTATTTGTATTGTGTGTGTGGTCGGCAGGAGTCGGCTATGTTCGGGACTCTCCGCCGAGAGCTAGTGCGGGGTCGTTTCGGTAACTATTCGTCCCTTGTGAAGAGGTTTAGATATTTCTTACTACTACTGTTGTTATTAGGCGGATTTCTCAATTGTAAAACATCATGTGGGAAATCTGCTTAGTTTATGCAGCGCCTGCGTGACAGACTTTTATTTGAGTTTGGCAATGCGTGATGAGGGGATGTGATACTGATTATTATGTAAAATAAGATTTTGAAGACAATTTGGCTGGTTGAAATTTTTCATATGACCTCGAGGTCTATTCTCAGCTATCAGAATTTGTATATAAAATAAATAGATATTAAAAATAAACTAGAGCCATAATAAGTATGACCCCCTGTGATGAACGTAAGTGAGCTAAACACCAATTCATCATGATTTTAATGAAGAGGCTAATGAAAAAAAATAAATCAGTAAGTATAAGCTCTAGTTATGAAATAATTTCAGGACATGACCTATAAAAACTAGATAAGCCATATTCATATGGTTTAAAAGTAAGACCACAAAACTATAATAATCTGAGAAAAGTGTGTATGAGTGAATAGTTTAACTTTCCAAGCCTGCCTCTTTCAATAATGTAAAAATTACTCATTGATTTTAGTTACAGCTAATTACTATGTAAAAAGAAAGGAGCTTAATACTTACAAATCATTTTTCTTAACTTCTCTTTTACCAGTTCTCAGTTCTGTAAAAAATAATAATAATAATCATTAGTCGTACAAATAAATGAATGAAAATGTCAAAATTGTTTTATATTTCAGCAGTGTTCCAGAACCATATGCCTAAAAATTGATGTTGGGGTGTTTACTGGTCATTACTTTATCATCGAGGTAGGGTATATACCACTTTTACATTCGACTCTTAATAAGAGGGATATTGTGATTTTTTTTTATCTTTCTAATACAGCCATAAAGAAGATGTGAAACATATTTTGGTTGAAATAGAATATAATGATAATGATTAAACAAAAATTACCACTGATAAAAGGCTAAAAGACATGTTTGCATACACAACACAAACACACACACATGCACGCGCATGTGTGTGTATGTGTATAAAAATTTGATTTTTTTTAAGCATTCCAGGAGCCCCAAGTTCTGCTTAAACAAAGCTTATTTTTATCAATAATCAAACCAAACTGTAGAGAAACAAAAGTAGCTTGACTGACCAATAATGGTCTCAATATTCTATTTAGCCTTAGACAATGTTTTTCTTTTCTTTAATTTTTTTTCCTTGAATTAAGTAATGGAAGTATTTCAATTGGAAAGAATTACAGTTTTTTGATGTCAAGGGTATTATCCATTTGATCCCCCCTGGACCCATTTTGACCAGTTTCGGCATGACATCTTTTTATATGTATGAATCTCGCATAGCTCAAAAACAAGTCTTAGGATGTTCTACTTTCATAATTGACTAAGAGACAGATGGGGGAGGGGGTTTAGAGGTAGGCAAAATAAAAAAATTCTGAAAGGTACAATCGATTTTTCTTTTAACATTAAATGTTCTATAAATTATCTTCTATGGCTTTTTTGATCCAATACATTGGAGTAAAGATATTCTACATTACTTTCAACAAAATTATTTTACAATAATTAAAGTCTTTGTTTATTGGCAGTGTCTATGTTTTTGACCGACATTTTGCTAGACATAATTCCAGACTGAAGAATCTGGAATTTGGATATCTAGCAGAATGTCTTCAAGGCTGTCTTTGAAGACACTATGGTGAATAGTATTAGTTAGTTTTCACGTAATGTCACAAATAATGATTCTAAAATGTCCTAGCAGCTCTATAAAAGTAATGTTTGTTAACGACTAAAGGATTGGGATTTGATAGAAAAGGTAGGATGTATATTCACATATGTCTTTGTTATTATGACTGCGATCAAAAAATATTGCTAAAGTAATATGCCACAATAGTTGTTTCTCTTAAATCGAATATTAACCGAGTTATTTGTATTTTAGCATTTTCAGCCTTCAATGAAACCCCTCCCTTACATAGGCAATTGCCATTTCACCTCAAGCTTATATTTCATGCATTATTTGCAAACGGTTCTTTCTAAGCAAGGAGGAAAAATGAGAACATTACATGCAGGTAATATGATTCCAGTAGACTGGAAATCAGTTTAGTTTTGGAACCCCTGGGTGTCGGGAATTCTGGAAGGATGCCCATTCCCCATGCTCAACCCTCCCCTGTCACCATCTCAATCATTCACTATGATTAGCAACAAAACAATTTTGGCCTCGGGCTCTGACAGTCTCCTCTTACCAAAATGAGCAAATAAATTACAAAAACAAAACCAATCATCTTCAAACCAAATAATTTACACAAAATACAAAAAGATTTAAAAATAAAATCAATAAATGCTAGCCAATTAATAAATGAAATTTACCTGGTTTATCTAGATTTGTGAGGTCGACTTCTGAACCGCCTTCAAGTTTAATTACAAATATATCAAGTAATTTTTCAACAGAGGAACTATGATCAGCATCTAGCACTATGTCTTTAACCATTCCTGACTCAAGAATACTTCTAAATGTTTCAGCTCTTTTCTGAAAAATATAAATGTAGCTAAAATATAGATTATCTGTGTGCACCATTTTCAGAAAACTGAAAGGAATTCTCCTAACTAGATCACCTAGCAATAATGAAAATAATCTAAAAAATGATAGCTAAAAGTTAGTTCCATTTAAGCCACAAAAAAAAAAAAAAATGTTATTCCAAATATAAATTCAAAAGCCCTTCAAACTCAAAGACAGTAACTTCACTAGCCCCCCCCCCACCACAAAACAAAATACAGTTCATTTAATAGGTATTAAACATAAATATAAAAGTCCGTCACGCAGGGGCTGCGTAAACTAAGCAGATTGCCCCTGTGAAGTTTAGCAATAGAGAAATATGCATACTGGTAACATAACACCGCCAAATACAAACGGTAGTGAGAAATCTTTCTGTTAATTTTAATCAATTGCCAACTGGAACGGCTTCTTAATTGTAAGAATAATTTATATTTCACTAACTCAAATTTTAATAGTTCAAGAGCTAAAGAAGTGGGGGGGACAGAACGTATTCGAGGAACAACGGAAATGGCCGACATAATCCGAACTATACCCGATCACAGACTTCATAAAAACGCAAATATCTCGGTTAATATTCGATATAGAGAATAAAATGTATAACAATATATATAGAAAATTTAATTTGCAATAAGATTGATTCTATACAATTTTGATCCGACGTATAGTAACGGAAATATTTCAAATTTAAGAAAATCCTCCCCTCTAAACCCCCCCCATCTTTCTTTCTTTTTACATGAAAACGACTTAAATATCGAGTTTGGTAACGATCAAACAAAAATTCCACCCGCTAGAGCCATAACAGACAAATATATATATATATATATATATATATATATATATATATATATATATATATATATATACAGTTTTGAACGGACCTCATTTTTGTCATCTACTAGGTAGGATCGATGGAAATTTGAAGAAAAATGTTGAAAATTCCGTCATGAGTACAACCTCAATAGCAGATTTCCTTTAAGGAAAACCTGCTAAAAAAACTTCATTTTACAGTTCTTTTTGGAGCATATTTTATAGCAAAGAAAACAAGTTACTTACACGAATAGCAGCCTTTATTTCTTGTTTTCGTCTTTGTGATTCTTTAGGATGATATTTTAACTTAAACCTTAAATAAAATGAATAAATTATTATTATTAAAAAAAAATATAAATAAATAAATACTGGAATAAAATAGACAAATTTATTGTATTATCTGTAAAGAGGTAATACATTCTTTCCTAATCTATGTATGACCTCTCTAGACATTTAAATAGCAATCACTTAATTTCTGAAACTAACACGTACTGAAACTTGCACTCTCCAAAACGATAAAACCCCAGCCTCTATTGACTGCACAGATTATCATGTAGAGCCTCAATATAGGGCACACATATCAAAAACTCTTCTACAGCTGCAATGTGTCTATCTCTGATTAATAAATCATGCTCATATACTTTGCATACTATTAGGTTGTCACCAGAATTTGTTTTTAATCTTTGTATACTACTTCCAAGTTGAAGTTAAACAATTAAAACAGATGATGTCTACTCCTAACTGTGGTGACCATACTAGGATTGATTTTTCTGGAAGTCATTACCAGTGTCTCTTAGTAACTGCAATGACTCTAAGGTATATTCGAACACCTCCATAAGTATTAGAAGCTAATAAAGAAAAGATGCAGAATAACTTAAACCATACGGTTTTTGTACCATGTGCCTAATGGCAAATAGGTGACCTGACATCAATCTAAGTGAAAACTCCTTTGGTTTACTTCCAATGACCTGTTAATACTCTTCATTAATTATCGAATAGCACTCATGAAGCTTTCTCAAGAATTATTCCCTCGCATATTTCCAGACTCCGAAGGAACATTGTTAGCCCACAAGAGAATAAATTTTTTTTAGAGACATAGAATAGAGAAATATTTTCTCCTTATAGTTTACAATGCTCTCTCTTGCCACCTTAATTGATTGACTAATGAGAATCGGTACTGTCTAGCAGGTCTTGAGGCAAAATTAAAGGTAAAAGCTTATAGGTAACTCCAGGCAAACTATCAGCATTGATTGCAAGGAGGCAAATTACTTTGGAAAGATGATGCTCTGCATATGTTGGGTTCAGAAGGATATGAAGTGCAATGAGTGGGTAAAATCTGGTGAAATTGATAATCAAAAATGATTAATTTGAATTAAGCATTGTGTGAAAACCACCAAAATATCAAAAAAGATAACATAATGTATTTTAATCCCATGCAAGTGGTTAAATGCGTCATCTTACAGAGCAAAAACCATCAAGAAACAATTAAGTTGGCAAGCAGCTTAGTCATGTGGCTTGGCTACAATTGATTACCACTTATTTACATCAATGATGAGCAGCATCATTCCTGCACAAAGGACATCCATTTAGTTGACACAGCCTCTGTGTGACAAACTTGTCTTAAAGAGAGTTTTCTTCACCATTCACACCTATCATTATCAGGAAACCATGTTTTCCTTTTCAACAATTTTATTTGTTCAAAAATATTTCACAAGTTATATTTTTAAAAGAATCTCTCAGCTCGTTTTTTCTTCTGCATCATACACCTCTTCCTCGATCCATTCCAGATACTGGTTATAGAGGTGCTCCCTGTTACAAAGTTTCATCACATATCTGGCAGCATCATTGCAGTGGAATAGAATTGGGCCTCAGCATTCTTTCCAAAAACCTTAGTTTCCTGTTTTTAGGCCTGCATGAAATTTATGCATCATCAGTTCTTTCTTTTTCTTGTTCTTATTTTTATTTGAGCACTTATCACGCAATAGCAAGGGCATGGCATTGGCTGGGACTCCCCCTTTGTCCAAATGCTCCCTCAAATGACTATATTTTGAACCATTACGATTATTCCAAAGTTTCTTAAATATCTGGTATTGTGGCAAATTATGGACAAATCAATAAGAGGGCAGGGTGTCAGTTCAACAGACACAAACAACCCTCTACTGTTATCCAGGTTGGGGACAGCTGAAAATGTGGTTTTACTACTCAACACAGTAAGTTTACACTACTACATCCTCCACAAGAATCCTGTCAGCCAAAGCAAATCCAGAGACTTATATCCAAATGAGTGGCTAGTCAAAATAACATAAGCAGAGAGAGAATTAATTTGTATCTGTTTGTGAACCATAAGGAGTATAAAACAAATAAAAAATCATGAAAAAGGGAAGTCTGATATAGTAAGCACTGCTACATACTCGGAAAAATAAAAAAAATCCTTCTGCAAGTCTGCTTATAATACTTAAAATAATCTAGAAAGGCTTTAAAGTAATGGCTAAACAAATTTTAAAATAATAATTGAGAAATAACCATTCTTCTTCTTTATGAGCATTGAAAAAATCATTCAATTGCTGTCTTCTGAACTCAAGCTTATACTCAGCATACTTTGCAGTTGCTTCTTCATCAGAAATGTTGTCATCTTGAGACTGAAGGAAAGCCTTAAATGTCATCATAGGAGGTTGTGTGTCCATTTCTCCATGCCTAAATAAATGGAACAAAATAAACAAAAATAGCGCTAACTAAAAATGATTAAACATTATCCAAAATTTGTCCAATGCCAATGAAGTTAATGGGTTACTTGTAAAATTATGTTGTGTACGTAACTCCGAATCTGCCCTTCCATTTTTTACAAATTTACCGTATAGAAAATCATTAGGAGCATTTATTTTTATTTGCTTATAGTATTTTTTTTTATGATGTTTACAAGTTCAAATATCGAATTCGACTAAATTATATTTTATATCAATTTAGTATTCTCAAATATGTTTATTGAAGTGATAAGAAACAGTGCATGTCTTGGCTGAAACAGAGAAGAGCAGGTAATTGAAACATTTTATGAAAAATAGTTACTGGAACTATTCAGTTGGAGACACAAAGGACAGGAACTGGTAAATGAGCCGAGCCCTTTCCCTGCTGGAGGAGGAGACCGGTATGTCAGCCGGTAATCCCTGGGCAGGCCGACCCCTTAACGAGCAAGGATCGTTATAGTGGCCACTCCAATAACTTATACTCTAATTTTTTAAAAATTATTCTGTTATTATTAATAGTCATTTATAGACTCTCAGACACCTCTTTTAGAGAAATATCATTTTTCTGACAGCCAGCGAAATGTACCCTACCCTATAAATGGTTAAAAAAAATCATTCAAGTATTGAGCACAGAGGCACCCCAGGTGGAGGATTTTAATATTAAAATTCCCAAATCGGATGACATAAACATAATATGGCAGAGAGATATTTGTTCAAGATATTTAAATGTTGTAATACAATACATAAAAAATAAAGTTTTTCACCAGAGCAGTCTGACAGACACTACTGTTAGGATTGGAGAAGGGAACTCTGACCTCCACTAGTAAAGCCCTGGGTCCTCTGTAAAAATAAAACCTATAATGCAAATAATTTTCTTTAATAGTTCCTTTTTTTAGAAAGATTCAAAACAAATAATATTTTATTAGATAATTAATTCATAGCCAAATGAGTTTAGGAAGAATTATTAGTCAACAATATGAAGAAATATATGAACAAATTCAAATGGTTTTCATGCAGTTACTCAATAACAAAAATTAATAAAGAAACCAAAATATTTTTGGAGCAATATAATTATGATGTCATACTAACTGAGAGATTTTAAAAAAAAAAAATTATATTCAATAGGTATAGAACAGGGTATATTGAAAAAGGTGTGGTCAGGATGATTTAAATTCCTGCTGGCCATCTATTCAGAATTCTAGAATTTTAAAATCTGAATGTGATATATTGGAATTTTTTCAGAGCTTTACAACAATGTATAAGACTGTAGGGGACATCTCATGAAAAGCTCCCCTCAAGTCCTTAATGCTTCTAAATGGAGAAGAATTTCTGAACAGACGTCAGTTAAAAATCCCCAAAACCAAGGTGCACATTCGTATACCATTTTGTGAATTTACATTTACTTGTTGTAAAGATATAAAAGTGTGATAACACCCATTGTCAATGATAATGAACATACTAGTTCTCGACGGTAATTTAATAATAGTTTCCAGTAAAATGGTGATAAAGAGCTGAAATTAAGGGGAGTTGGAATTGGAAAATAAACAAATATCAAACTAAAATTTAAGTTTGAATAAGCCTCTAATAAGACAACTGTAAGAAGGTTCAAAAATATATTAAAGTAAAAATTGTCCTTGTTTCTTTGAGACAAACACTGTGAAAGAAACCTGTAGAAGAAACATGGAAATCAGCACCATCTGATTCAAAAGGAATGGCAGCAAACAGAGGAAACTATAATGTTGCTACAAAAATAAAAAAGTACAATTTTTTTATAACTATTAGGGCTAAATAAAAGTACATTTTTTTGCTCATCAAAAAAAAATTGATAACGTACGCTCTATGACATTTTTTAATTTGATCCATTGAAACATAGATATCATACATCACTTTCAAATGAAATAATTTTAAATGAAATGTAGAAAAACATTTTGTTTAGATAATTTAATAGAAGAATCATCGGATTTAAATTTAAATTATTTATTAACGTCCACTTTTTACAACTAAGGCCAATTGGGACGGGTTATCTACAGGTTACCTACCCTTTTCTAGCCAGGGTGGGACTAATGATTTTATTTAATGAATTCAGTCACTAAATAAATTCCTTTGCCCAGGCGAGAATCGAAATCAAATTGGATTTTGTGTTTATTTTTATTTTATTCCTTAAAAAAATAGTTCAGTTCTTGACATGAGATATCATAGCCAAGTTTTTTGAATGAAGTAAAATTTGTAGGTCAGACTAGTTACATAGATTGTTATAAGTAATATAACTTGTATGAAAACTTATATATCTCAGGTAAATATTATATTATTTCATAAATTTGAGAAAAAAGTGTTATATAATAATTAGGCTTTTAAGATACGTGATAAGCATCATAAAAATTAAATATACTTGACAGTATAGTATAGCGTAGTTCACTGAAAGTGGCTGAATAGTTCCTCATAGCATTTTGAGGTATCACTATTACTTCTGTTAAACTGCATTTAAAAGTATTGACCAAAATAAACTCAAAGAATAATCGTGTAAAAAATTATTTTTTTAATCTTTTAAAATTATGACGAACCTCATTCTTTTTGCAGGCGTCACATCACCATGTTCTTTGAAGTTAATTCTCATTCTATGTTGATCTGGATCCCTGTAATGAAAACATCTTAGATATAAACATTAAGTAAGTTCATAGCAAATAATAGTAGTGGTTAAAAATGTTTAGTTAATTTACAATGAAAAATTAGAATTATCATGAATACCAAATTATCTTTGTCATTTTAAAACATCAAGAAAATCTAAGAAAGAACAAACAATGCTAACATCCTAGGAATAAAATTAAAAGTGGTTGTCTTCTTTTATGCAAAACTTTAAATAAATATTAATATATTCAGTAGCAGCTAAATAGGTGAAACCCACCAGAGAGGGAAGATATGCAACATGCCCATCAGGGCTTGGCTAGAAACATGGCTCAAGAGCCAGATCTCTTGTATGTCAATATTGTATTTGAAAAAAAATCGAAAGGCAAAAAACTCCGGACAAGCTGTTCATAGAAGGGATAGACATGTTATGGACAGATGAAACACAGGCCTCTTATATATTCAAATAGTGATCAAAATATTGTATACATAACACTGAACCAGAACTATCAAAGAGCCTTAGTCAACTATCAAGCTGGGTTCAGAACAGGAAGAAGAATGTATATGAGTATATTTGTGTTTGTGTGTGCACATGAGTGTGTGTATATAATGTACATATCTATATGACCATCTTTGTTAATGGCTGAAATCGGACCAGGAGTTTGGAATAGAAAGGGAGTAATAGAAAAGATTAATTTGAAACTTCTCCGTGGGTCAGAATAAAAAATCAGTAATAAGTAAATATATCACAAAACGTCTTATTGCAAGCTTAAATACGATAATTTTTTTTCCTTTCCTAAATGAGATGCATGTATAAATTCAAGACATGACACCAAACATTCTATCTTCTTGAGTCCTTAACTTTAATTTTATCGATAGCATGCTCAATTGATTTACGTGAAAACTAAAGGAGGGGAAGGGGGTTTAAGAGAAATCAGTGATTTTTACTTAAAGCAACTGTAATAAAGCTTCTTATTACAGGAGAAATAGAGAATAGATTGTGAAATAACGTCCTCAGCATGTCATTGCAGCAGGTGGGAAATCTGCTCAGTTCATGCCAGTACCTGTATGAGTGATATTTTATATTCTTTCTATGTCTCACTCACTCCCTGACGATTCCTGCCTAGCATGTTCCAGAATCGTCTTTCATTGTTAATCTGTTCTTTAAATTGATTTCCCTTATTCTCAATAGAAGGGGCAACAACTCTTTTGTGAGTTTTGACCACAAATCTAAATCAATACTAGTTCTAGTTTCACTTAATATTTCCGGCATACATTAAATACCCATAATTCTTGTAAAAGTTATAATTCTGTCACGTATTACAATTGCTAAACATTTTCCTAGAGAGAGTTGTCGAATCAAAAATTTCCTTCCCAGGGTTCTCATGAAACGTTTTACAATAATAGCACATCACCCGGACTTATTTGCATATTTTTCCATTAAAGGAAAGATTGGATTGACCCACTGAACTGTAACAATAAGTAAGCCCTCTGCCATTGATGAGAGCAAAATTAAATAAACTCCAACTGGGCAACCTTGTCACTACACAAAAGCAGCACACTGTGCAGTAGCACAGTCTATGTCATAAAAAACCCACAACAATGTCAGTGTCCCAGGACCAAAAATCAAAATAAGAAGAATACCAATATACATATAAGAACAAATAATTCCTATTATATCCAATACCATATCTATAAACAACTAGGTAATACTTCCTATAGTACTCAATTTTAAAAAAGAGATATTCAATAATAATAGTAGTTTAAGATAAATGAAAATAGTTAAAACCAGTAAACCATAATAATAATCACAGTAAATATTAATATTCACTCCATAAATATATGCATAATAAAATGTACACTTTAAGAATTTATATTACTGAGTCCTGTGTCTTAAAAGTTTAAATGAAAACATGAAGATCAATTAAATTAAACTATAAGTATTTCTTTTTTTTAAATTTTAATTAACAATATATTGAATTAACCATGACTGTTATTGTTATATACTAATTAAAATCAAACATAACTCATCTCAAGTTAATTTTATATGAAATACTAACATAACCAACGATTGCAGTTCTCCACTGTTTACAAAGAAAACGTGAAAATATGAACGTAAATTATCAGATGTTATTCATCTAACTAGTTTGGTAACACAGGGATAAATATACAAACTGCTAATTAGTTTTCATTATCATTTAAACTTTTTATTGCGTTTATATCGAATGGAAATTAATTATTCTAATGCGAATCATAATACATTTTACAATCGCCAATGAAATAATAATATCTCTTTTACTTTAGATCAGGTCTTAGGACAACAGCTATTCTTTTCGCGACTGCTACTGTGATATAAAAATCTAGATGAACATTAAGTAAATGTAAAGTGGTTAAAAAAGAAATATCGTATCGTTTATTTCAGTTTAAATTTGATGGAAACTATCGATTTCTTTTTCATTAAATCGTTAATTATTTCGAAATCGAAAAGAGCAATAATAGCTGCAATCCCCCGAGAAAAGAGGGGGGGGGGTTAGAATATTAGAAAGTTGAAAGATCACATTACCTATTCATTCACTCTTACATATTATTAGCTACATTATAATAAAAAAAAGTCCGTCACGCAGGGGCTGCGTAAACTAACCAGATTTCCCAAGTGAAGTTATACAATAGAGAAATCTCCATACGAGAGCCGAACAGTGTTACGGCAAAGGGCCGAACTAGCTTTTGGCGGAAAACTCCGTCCTACGTTATCGGCCCAAATTAATAAAAATGAAAATATCTCGGTTAATATTCAAGATAGAGAATAAATGTATAGAACAATATTTATACTAAATTTAATTTACAATAAGATTGGTCCTATACACTTTTGTAATCCGACGTATGGTAACGGAGATATTTCGAATTTTCGAAAATCCCCCCCTGAAACCCCCCTCCTACTGGTCAGCCATTAACGAACTTGGTCTGTCTTTTTGCATAAAACGTTTAAATATCGAGTTTGGTAACGATCAAACAAAAATTGCGACCACTAGAGCGTTAACAGACAAATATATATATATATATATATATATATATATATATATATATATATATATATATATATAAAAAATTTTGAACGGACCTCATTTTCGTCATCTCCTGGATAGGATCCATGAAGATTTGAAGAAAATTTTCGAAAATCGCGTCATGAGCACGACCTCAATAGCTGATTTCCCTTAAGGGAAATCTGCTAAAAATGTAACATACTAACGCCCACTTCTAGTGCTAATCAGGTTGGAGGTGGTATCAATTATTTTATTTATTAAGCTCATCACTAAATAAATTCCTATTGGACCTAACCTACGACTTTTAAGTTTGCCGTTAAATGTCCAACGATCCCATCTATCTATCTACATTACCTATATATATATATATATATATATATATATATATATATATATATATATATATATATATACTTGTCTGTTACCACTCTAGCGACAGAAGTTTTTGTTTTACCGTAATCAAACTCCCTATATGAGCGTTTCATGTAAAACTAAAGATCAAGTTCCCTAACGGTGGAATCAGACAGGGTGAGAAGGAGGAGGGGGGGGGGTGTTTAGAGAGGAGAATTTTAAATATTTCCATTATACGTCGTGTCGAAACGTTTACTATCTGGACTATTAACCGAAACATTGGTAATTATTAGTTTTCAGCCTTCAGTAAATCACCACTCCTACAAATGTTATATTAACATTAAGCTGTTATACCATGAGCTACTTTATTGTAAGCTTAAATGCCAAATATTGTTTTCATTGAACTTGTATTGCGTGTGATGAGTGAAAGTACGTTGTATGATGAATTTATCACTGGATTTATTTTATCTATGATACATTCGATATTTAACCGTTTCGTTCAGCACTGACATTCATAGTTGTTAATTGCTGAAATTGGAATATGCGATATTAGTTAACGGCTGCAACCAAAAGATAATTTGGGGGGGGAGGTGTTATAGGGAATTTGAAAATTCATAATATCACCGTTATTAAAAGTCTTATAAAAAAATGTTATGCAATCAATCTCGTTAAACTATTTATGCTCTACTATTGTTTTTTTTTGAAATCATAGCGAGTCATTCGTACATTTTTTTTTTTTCACCTTTCCGTAAAGAACCCCTTGCACTCACTGAATTTATGCTTAGAAATAGAGCATATGTTGTAAGATGAAATCAATACCGTGTCATAGACGCAAAATCTGCTTAGTTGACGCATCCCCTGCGGATTTCCCTTAAGGGGAATCGCTCATGTCCCGATTTTCGAAAGATTTCCTTATATGGCTATCGATCCTTTCCCGGAGAAGACGGAGTTCCGTTCAAAACTGTATATACTTCTTCTTTGTTTTGGGCCCAATATGTTTATATGTTCTTCATATTTTTTGGCAAGGGCAACTAATAAAAAAACATTTTTTCGAGTAAACGTACTGGCTTTTTTAGTAGTAGTACTCCAGTAGGGGGATACTGCCTACATGTTTCGTGGTCTACATACAACTTCTTCAAGGGCTCTCCATCTCTGGAGTGCTCGTTTCCCTCTTACGTTGGTTGCGGCTGTCCTCAATGGGGATAAGTGTATATGTATTTGTCTGTTAATTGTGGTCGCAATTTTTGTTTGATCACTACGAAACTCGATATTTTATGTAAAACTTAAGAACAAGATCGTTAATGACTGCTGATTCCGACCGGGGGGGGGTAGCGAGGGGGAATGTCGAAAATTCTTTATATCTCCGTTATTATGTGTCGGATCGAAAAATTGTATAGAACCAATCTTATTGTAAATATAAAGTTCTATAAATATTATAATGTACGTTTTTTCACTATCTACATTATTAACCGAGATATATCCATTTTTTTTATTTTTCTGTCTTCAGTGAAGCACTACTCATGCTATATTAACAATGTGCTGTTATACCATGAACTACTTTATTGAAAGCGTAAATGCCAAATATTGTTCTCTTTGAACTTTACGTTTTGCGATAAATGCAAATACGAGTGAAATATGCTTAGTTAACGCAGCTCCTGAGTGAAGGACTTTTATTACTTCTGAGCCGATGTCAGGGCATCAATGCATTAATTTGGAAATCCGCTTAGTTCACGTAGCAACTGCATAAAGTACTTTTTAACCCAACGAGCCGTTGGAACTGTTATTTCGTAAGACGAGGATAGTACAAAGCCTTAGCAAACTCGTTGTCAGTAGAGTGGATGAGATCTGGTTTTAATTTCGAAAGGCATGTACTCCAGATCTCGAGCAGACATAGACTGGGTTTCACCAATAGAATGCTATCTACCTAGGCCTCATCGCTCAATGACTACCTTCTTAATGGAAACCACTGGGCAAACAACTCTACTATAAATGGCCTAATTGAATTTATTGCCATGCCGTAAGAATTCATAAAAACCATTTGTGTGTGTATTGGAGTTTTTATTGCTATTAACGCCCTTATCCAATCCTCTTATCACTTTATCGTTTAACTAATTGCAAACTTTTTAATGGAACTGAGCTAATAAGTGAATTTTAATTCAGTTGTATAACGAAACAGTTCCATTACACAAGAGCGTCGCACTGTATCAACCTCTTTTGGGTATTTCTAGGAACGTCTAGTATATTACTTTCCAAATTGCAACCTCATTTTACGGTATTATTAGCAATAAGGACATGGATCTCTGAGCGAGAAAATGATTCTTTATGTTGGCAAATTCATGTTATTCTTTATGGAGAGAAGCAACAAATATGTTGGAGCTTTTCATACTGAACCAGGCGATTAATAGATCCGGGATAAGGAGAATCTAATTTAACGCAAGCTCAAGAAGTGTCAAGCATTTTTCAGAGCCCTTTACACCGTCAGCGATCGATGGTATTAAAGTTAGAACTTAAGAAATTCTTATTATTCTAAGTCTTAACTAAACAAAGTGTGACCGATTGGGCTGAACATTTTTTTTTTGTTATTCCGAGAATCGTTCAGACTTAGCTACCAAACCCCTCTTTACCTATAGTGTGCGATACTAGATCAATTAGACACAGAAATGTGTACACCACTTTAAAAAATAGTAATTAAAAATGTTAGTCACATTTCACATGTCAGTGGTGACTAACAGAAACTGACCAGATTTTTTTTTGATCTGAAATGGTAGGAGGTAAATCACATTCTATGTATCTATTAGTAAAAAGTCCGTCACGCAGGGGCTGCGTAAACTAAGCAGCTTACCCACGGGAAGTTTTACAATAGAGAAATTTCACGAGAGTGTTACGAAAACGGCCGAACTAGTTTTTGGCGGGAAACTCACTTTCGTCCGTTATCCGCTCACATTTCATAGAAATGCAAATATATCGGTTAATATTCAAGATAGAGAATAAATGTACATAGCAATATTTATAGCAAATTTAATTTACAATAAGATAGATTCTATTTCTATCTATCAATTTTTCGATCTGACGTATATTAACGGAGATATTTCTAATTTTCAAAAATCCCCCCTCTAAACCCCCCCTCCCACTGGTACGATTTCAGCCATTAACGAACTTGATCTGTTTTTATACATAAAATGTTTAAATATCGAGTTTGGCAACGCTCAAACAAAAATTGCGACAGCTAGAGCGTTAACAGTCAAATATATATATATATATATATATATATATAATTTTGAACGGACCTCATTTTCGTCCGCTTCTGGTTAGGATCGATGGACATTTGAAGAAAATTTTTGAAAATCGCTTCATGAGTATGACCTCAATAGCTGATTTCCCTTAAGGGAGCTCAGTTTTGAGCTGGACCTATGATCTCTATTGGTATAATAGATTAATATAATCTGATGTGTTCAGCACTCGACTTACTTGTAACCCTAATAAATTAAATAGATGAAATCTTTTGATACCCTTCCTTTAAAATTATTTCACTTCAAAGCCGTATACGATATCTTTATTCGAACGCAACGGCTTGAAAAATGTTATAGGGCTTAATTGTTGGATCTTTTCATGATACGCAAAAAGGCTCATTTGCAATATTTTAGCAGTTTTCACTTAAGGGTAAATCAGAAGATCAAGTTCTTTAACGGCTGAAATTGGACTGGGCGGGTGGGGGGGGGGGTGCAATAAGTCCAAATATCTCCGATATGTGTTGTATCGAAAAATTTATTAGAATCAAGGTTAATGCAAATTTTGTGTACAGTTGCTGCACATGTTTTTTCTCTATCTTAATTATACAATACAATTATTTATTAACGTCCACTTTTTGCAACTAAGGCTAATTGGGGTGGGTTATCTACAGGTTACCACCCTTTTCTATCTAGGGTGGGACTAATTTTATTATTAACCGAGATATAAGTATTTTTTAGTTTTCATCCTTAAGTAATTTCCCATTAAAGTCATATTACTTGATTTATGCATGCAAAAGCGTAGTGTGTTGACGTCATTAATTAAGATTTTTCGGGTCTGCCTAGAAAATGTATATTTTATCTATACCATACTCAATATTTCATATTCCTATTTCTTTCAACGCTAATGGTCATTTTTGTTAATGCCTTAAATAAGGTCACGTGAAAGGGGGTTTAGAGGGTGGGGGTTGCGGAAAGTTCAAAATATCTTTCCATTATTATGAATCGGATCGAGACATTTTTAGAACCAATTCTGTCAAAATATTAATGCACTACAATTGTTGTTCTATACATTTTTCATAGCTATAATATTAAGCAAGTAATTCTTATTTGCAGCCTTCATTGATACCACTTCTACTCAGTGCGTCGTCTCCCAGTGTGGGAAATCACTTAGCTTATGACTCGCAGCCGCTATATTTGTATCTCTTTTAAGTAGAGAGACAAATTGGCAATCTTTTAATTTTATCCTCTTTTAAGCCTCTCCCCTATCCCCTTATTCGATTTTGACCACAAAGGGAGGTTCAATGTTCTAAGGCTAATAGTTTTTGCAACCAAATAACTCAAAACGTTTAATAGTCGTGGAAAATATTGACTAGAATTTCCTGGTCTTTAATGAATTAAAAATAGCTAAGCCCACATACAAGAAATCAACTAGGAAATCCACATGTGTGATTATTTTATACACTCAACCGCAAAAAAAAACCGGACACTTAGATTTAGTCTTATAATTTTGTTAAATACTTAATATATATGTATATTAATCTTTTTAATTAAAATAATTGATTAATCTATAGGTTATTTAAACAAAATCTGCCAAAAGGGAATAATTTTTATTGATTATTTACACAAAAATACAAAATAAAAAAAAATAAAAAGATAAATTAACACATTTAAGAAAAACATTATTCTTCATTTTTATTACAGTGAATGGTAGACTTCGCTACCCCAAGCGTTTTGGCTATGTAACGTAAGCTCCGGCCTTCCATCTAAGTTTGAAAGACCCATTATTCTGGACCGAAATAAAAATAAAACATTAATTAAAGAAATTGCTTGGTTAATAATTAAAGATGTATAAATGTGTGAAAAACTACTTACAGTTTAGAATAGATCAACTTCACGACAAATAAATCTAATCTGAGCTTTATCTAATTGTTTACTAATCCTGAAACGAGTAGTTCAATGGACTTAGACTCTAAATTCTCTGTAATAACTAGAATACTCACATAAAGAAAATTGCTGAAAATTAGCTTTTAATACGACAAAAATGAAGTGTCCGGTTTTCTTTGCGGTTGAGTGTAGTTTTCCAATTACAGCTCCAAAACCACCTGTTAATCCTCCCCATGCTTGACGTTCTGCTCGCTTACTTTATGGGAGGCTTTGGTACTGAATCAAATGAGCGGAAATAAATTTATCTTTAAATTTGACCGTCAACCATCCACTCATTTTTAGACGCAAAGATTTTCCATCTTCAAAAACGTTTTGATGTAATGTTTGTGGGCCCAGGTATGGGAAAGAGCAAGCATGAAAACAGATATAGAGAGCTGTTCTGGTAGATTGGTTAGAGGGCGTCGGATGTAAAACCTGATGTTGTGAACATGAGTACAATGAGAGGACCATCGAGACGAACGGAACATGCCTTTCTCCTTGCTACAATGGCCTCTCGGCGTGTATCGTTTCCAACGTCTTTTTATAGACATTTATGCTTTGAAGGGAGCTGCCTTGGTCATATTGTCGGCAGGGTTTCGCGCTCTTTATTGTAAAGAACGGTTTGTTTATTTGAAGAGATCAGAAAGGAAATGTATTGTGGTACGAGGAAACATATACCTTCGAAGACATCTGTGTGGCACGCCATTGACCAAATATTCCTTTAAATTATATAAATAATGGTGATATTAGCGTATTTCCAACCCTACTTTCATAAATACCAATGGCGTTTTATTTCGTGATTTTTTTGAGTAAGCTTTATGTAACCCTCTTTATTGAAGGGAATTTGAATGGACTTATGGGAGAAATATTACATATCTCATAATTGGTATAAAATATGTATTTTCTACTATATATGTATCTACGAATTGTATCTTTATCTTAACTGGAGGACGTTAAATTACTAATGCACAAGTATGAGAGTAATCCTGATCTTCAAAACCAACTGTTATTAACTTATTGCTAAAACTTTATCAGTAAAATTTTATATTGCAATTCTCTAGCGGAATATATTTTAAACTGAATTAAATTCACAAACATATGATATATTTTTTTAAACGTATTTCCTCTGCATAGTAACCCTATGTGGAGGGTTACTTTTTTTTAAAATGTATGATCTTTTTTTAAAAACAGAAATAACAATAATATTAAATAAAATAAAAGGCTTCTAAAGCTGGATCCATCGTAGTGGCAAACACCAACCAATGGACCTTGATCAGGTCCATGCTCTCATCAAATATATATATACAGTTTTAACGGACCTCATTTTTGCCCTCTCCTGGGTAGGATTGATGAACATTTGAGGAAAATTTTCGAAAATCATGTCATGAGTACAAGCTTAGGGGAAATCTGCTAATACAAAGATCACTCTACTCCACCAGGTTTTGAATACACCACATTGAGATTCCCCATGAACATAGTACGTTTTCACCTCCATTTTAATGAACCCCTCCCTCCATCGCCTGGTTTGGTAGAAATTGCCATCAAAACCCCTAAAATGGTCAGATCCAGGGCTGAAGAATTTATACGAGCTCATTTTCTCTTCATCTGATCTTGACTTTGCCAAGTACCGAAGACGTACCGAGTCGTCTCCTAACGTGTCAGACCGCCTTAGATGGACCAGGTAACGAGCAAGTCCTGGCCAAGGCTAACCGGAGCATGAGTTCAAAGGACTAGCTAATAGTACTGCCAGACGGGATGCAGTGCGGGAAGTAATGCTCTCGTGGGCCTTGTTGCACTCATGTGACATGAATAGAAACAAGCTAAAGAAGAAAAAAGAAAATGACAGTATTGGGATTGTTTCATTTACTCATTGGAAACTCAATTCATCTCAGTCATTTATGTAATGCCAACGCCATTTGTTAACATTATAAATGTCATTTGCAAAGGAATGTGCTCTGCCATTACCTTCTTTGGCAATGTGCTCTACTTCAAGATCATATCAATAAAGGAATAAAGTGCTCGAAAGATTTTCTTATTCTAGGGAAATTATTCCTTGCGTGCGAAGGTAATATTCGTTTTGATACTCACATATTTATAATCACAGAGATTAACTAGGAACATTAAAAACACGAGTAGCAATATTCGTTATTAATGAATTAGAAATGGTAGACTTAAGGAAGGTATTAGAATAGCTTGTCATTGAAGAGACAACGAAATTGAAAACAAAAAGAACTGAGCGAAATAAAATCCTTTAAGTGTTTCTTTATCTTCGAAATAGGAGAAACACAGATCTTTGAGGGAGTGCCTATGCCTTAAACTAGTTTTGGTGGGATTAACAATTTACGCATCTGAAAGATTTCAATGAAGCTACAGCTTTGTTCTTATGTAATTATGCGTTATGTCTGACGGCTGCCATGATATTTCAATTGTGGTTCGCATATTTAAGACGATTTACGATTTTGTATGTTGTTTTCGCTTTTGGCAATAGCCCTTTAAGTTGAAAAAAAGTAGTAATTATGTTACATTTACCGATTTTAATTGTTTGTAATTAGTTGTAAAAATAACAAATTTACAGACCATAGTTTCTTATAGAGTTTTTCCAATTTTCTATATATTAAATTATCGGAAATTATAGTTCTGAGTTTCTTATAGAGGTTTTTTAATGTTCTGTATATTAAATTGTAGTAAGCGGTAAATATTGTTGGACACTTGTGTGAGTCACAGGATTTTCGGGAAGGTGGTATTTGGATTTAGAGACATTTTATCCAGCTATTGTTAAATGAATCGAGCTGTCTTGTGGCTGTTACCACATTCTGAATTATAATGAAGTCTTCATCAAGGCCACTGGAAAAATATAGAACTTTATCAGGTGAAATCTGACGAAGTAGTATCGTTTTCTTGTTACCGATTATTTTCTTGAACGTAATAATCTCATTAATAATACCTTAAATTCAGATATTTTTGAAAGGAAGGAAATCTATATATTTTTTTTCTATTCAAAACTAGTTTACGTTTTATTATTCCAAAACCTAATGTGAACCGTGAAGAATTATGCACTGTCAGTCGATCCTGAGAACGAACCGTCCATTTTGAATGCATTTGCACTTCTTACGAATTCACCAATATTTATGATTTAAAACGAGCTTCGTTGCAACTTAATCTCACGCTGTCTCTCAGGCACACCTGTTGTCTTCCTTCTCCACTCTCTCTTCCTCCCCACACGACTACTGTCACATACATGTTAAGAAAATATTTTTATGCTACCTTGTTATATACTTCAGATTTACTGTGCATTGCTCTTCCATTTTTGTCGTAATAGCGTGCTTTTATTACATATTCTATTTAATCTTACAATTTGTATTATTTTTTTTTTTAATTTTCATATAAAAAAATAGGTCTACCTTTTGAAGTGTAACTTCTAAGCATTTGCTCTAATTTACATGGCCAAACAAACCATGGCAAACAAAGCTATTGTTTTTTCGCTTTTCGAGCCAAGAGTTATTTAACATCCCAAATAACACAATTCGTTCACTTCAATCAGTGTGGATTTCAAACATAATACTTGCCGCTTCGATGAATCTATAGTTTTATAGGCCCGAGACTGGAACATTACATTAGCTAATGATATTCTTGCTCTCATTAAAGTATTATTGCATTTCGGATGCAATAATTGTTCTTCGTTGTAGTAATGCACTAATTAAAATTACACTGTGACTTAAGGATTTGATCAAAATTAACTACGCTGATTATCTGAAGTTTCGGAGAGACATATTTCCATTTTCAAAAACAGTTTTTAACCACTGAAAAAAATGAACATACCAGTAATTTTAATTAATACATCATTTTTTTTTGTTCCTTTGAAAATTGGATGCATAATGTACTTGTATATTTTAGGCCTTAAGGAAAATATATTCATTCGAACGTTGACTAAAAAAATGAAATTATATATATATAGTAATTGTCTTTAACGCTACGCTCTCAACGCAATCGCAATTTGTTGATCGTCTCACTTATATATATATTTATTCGTACGTCAGAAACCCGTTCGTTAGTGGACAGCACAGAGTGAAGTGGGACAGGGAAATTTCGAAAATTTGCCAATATATCTTGAACCGTCTCATGTCAAGCAGAAATACCAAATATTGGCATCTGTTCATAACAAAATTATTTACTAGAGATGAGATAGATAGAATACGCTGCATACGCTGATCACTCCACTTCCCCTCCCCTTTTTTAGCAGATTTCCCTCCCTTAAGGGAAAATCCATGCAGCTGAATTCATTTATTGAGGTGAGGTACGTAACTCATGACGCGAAGTGTCGCGAGAAATTTCTTTCAAATGTCCATATTTCCGCACGAATCATACCCAGATAGGAAATCATGAGGTCCGTATCAAAATTAATAAATATATATATAAATACATATATATTAACGAAATGAAAGGGGGGCGTCCCGCTAAATATTATTATATATATATATTTCATATATATATGTATATACACATATATATTTGTATATACACATATATATAGCGGTCGCAATTTTTGTTATGTTTATATTTACCGAAACGGCTCTAGGAATTTAAAAATCGCTAATAGTGTTTGAACGTTTACAACTCGGAATTTAATCGTTTTATGTAAAAAGAAAGATCAAGTTCGTTAATGGCTGCAATAATCGGACCAGTGGGAGTGGGGGTTTAGAGGGGGGGGGTTTTCTCGAATAAAATTCGGAAAGCTATAGTCTCACGAAAAATTCGACATATACTTCCGTATACAAAAAAAGTGTATATCACAAAATCTAAATTGCAAATTAACCAATCTTATGTGCAAATTAAAATTACTTTACTATAAATATGTTCAATACATTTATTCTGTATCTGTTAATCTGTTAACCGAGATATTTGTTTGATCGAGATATTTGGAGTTGTATGAGTGTGGAGAGTTTCCGCCGAGCGCACTAGCGCTAGTGTGACAGTTACATTTCGAACTATATTCTACCTCGTGAGAATAAGGGTTATTACTAGGGCAGATTTCCAAATATATTGTATAAAACGTTTCACGTGGGAAATCCTGCTTACGTTTACGCAGCCCTGCGGTGCGAAAGACGGACTTTTTGTTCTTGTATTACTAAAATTAGAGTAATATTAGATAAAAAGTCCCGTCACGCTGGGGCTGCGTAAACTACCAGATTTCCGGCTCGTGAAGTTAAGTACAAGATATATATACATACTGCTAACACAAACACCACCGTGAGTAATATACAAACGGAAATAAAGAAATGTTTCGGCACAATTTCAATAACCTGGCCATACTGGAAGCGTTTAGGTATAGAAATGTAAACAAAAAATTCTGCCCGCCTCATATACAGAAAGAAAAACATTACTGAAATATATCAGAATATAAACATATTAATTTCATTGAGAACTTTATTACTAATATTCTAGTAGTGTAATTAATAATGAGTCAGAATAATATTTATCTCAATCAATCAAATTTTTAGTATAGTCCACAAAACCTTAATGACGGGCGGGGGTGGGGGTTACCAGGACTTGATTTGCATGTGTCTCGTATAATAAAAGGTCTCTTGAATACAATTTTTGGTATTTAAACTTTCGAAAAAATGTGATTTATTATGTTTAGCAGAGTATTGTTTATGTATAAACATGAGTAGAAGTGGCGGTTTTGCTGATAGCAGAGAAATGCAAATATGCACGGATAATATTCAAGATAAGTGAATAAATGTATTAACAATATCTACGGTTTAATTTTCAAGTTAGTGAATAAATGTATTAACAATATTTACAGTATATGTAATTTTCAATAAAATCGTTTCTATACAATTTTTCGATCTGACGCATAATAACGGAGATATTTCCATTTTTCAAAAATCCTCCCCTCTAACCCCCCCCCTCCCCCTGGCCCGATTTAATCCGTTAAAGAACTTCATACTTACATTTTCTTTTTACATAAAACGACTAAATATCCCAGTTTTGGTAACGATTTAAAACAATAATTGCGACCGCTAGAGGCGGTAACAGACAAATATATATATATATAATATATATATATATATATATATATATATACAGTTTTGAACGGGCCTCATTTTCGTCATCTCCTGGGTAATATCGATGGACATTTGAAGAAAACTTTCGAAAATCGCGTCATGAGTACAACCTCAATAGCTGATTTCCCTTAAGGGAAATCTACTAAAATTACTCTGGTTCCTTCTAAATTGCAGCACTAGATATAGTAAATTGTTTTCAATAAAATTAATATATTATATTCAGATATATTTCAGTAATTGTTTTTCTTTTTGGCCAAAGTATATCTCTATCTTTCAGCTATGAAAGCTTGTTTACCATTCAGACGTTTTCCAATGTAGAGGTTATTAAAATGTTAATTGACTGAATGATTTCTGATTGTTATTTACACTTGTTCACATCAAATTGACATACATTTAATACTGTTCTGTTAAGTGTAAAAGGACGTTGATTTATCTATTGTAAAACTTCCAATGGAGCATCTGCTTAGTTAACGCAGCACCAGCGTGACGAACTTTTTTTTTTAATGATGTAAGACGTGAAGGTAAAAATCGAATTGATTGAAGTGCGGGTTTATTTATTTCTCAAAACTCAAAATTTCCTGCAGTAATATTCCAATTGTATTAGACAATGTAGAACAACAATCAGAAGAAACTATTTTACCAATTGGTTGTAGATACAACACTTTTCGAAATGAATTAACAGAGATATTTAAAAACGTTACATCATATTTAAACCTCAATCTCCCTGGTCAAAGTTCAGCCACTAACGAACTCATTCCTCAGTTTTACATGGAACTTTTAGCAGATTTCCCTTAGGGTAAATCAGCTAATGAGGTTCGACTCATGGTAGGATTTTCAAAAAATTCCTTAAAACGTCCATGAATCCTACCTTGGAGTTGAGGAAAATTAGGTCCATTCATAATTTTGTGTGTGTGTGTGTGTGTGTGTGTGTGTGTGTGTATATATATATATATATATATATATATATATATAGCATTCGCAATTTTTTGAATGTTTGTATGTATGTTTGGTGTGTATATTACTACTAACTCAGGCTAGGTTTCTGGCTATATTAGTATTCTCTGAGACGAACAGGAGTGGGGGTTATAAGGGAGGCCTGAAATTAAAAATAGCGATATTTTGTCTCCTATTGGTTTTTCGGCAAATACGCACATAGCAAAAGTTGTTTATTTTGTTATTTAGAGTAACTTTTGTAATATACCATTTTGTCGTATACCGAAGTATAAATGAGTTATACGCTAAAAACTATGGTGGGAGTCAACAATTTTAATTGGCCCAAGAGACTCAACCGAACTAAACGAAACTCCGTATGTGATTTGGTATTAACACCTCCTCGATTATAAGCTATTTTAAAATTTCGAGGTATGAACAGGAGTGTGGGTTGTAAGGGGGTCAGAAATTAAAAATGACGATATTTCGTTTTCTATTAGTTTTTCGGCAATTATGCACATTGCAAGTTTTTTATTTTGTTATTTAAAGTAACTTTTGATATACACTCTTTTTCCATAAAAAAAAAGTATAAATGAGGAATGCACGAAAAACTATAGAAGGGGTCAACAATGTTATGGGACTCGAAAGACTAAATCAACGAATCTCCGTATTTTTGACAATGATAATATGATAATCTATGATTATGTAATATATGAAAAAATATACATGCACAGGAAACGGGTAATATAAAAATATGGTGTATTTTGTTGAATTAAGCACATAACAAATACTTTTATTATTAATATATCCCCAGCACTCCGGACTTGGGTGTAAATCCTAAGCATTGAGACTGGAAAATGTAAAAATATTGTACAAAGTAAAGCAAAAAAAAAAAATACCATCATCACTTAGCCTCAAATGATTACTCGGGGGAGACCGGGTACCTTAGCTAGTGTACTATAAATGTTATTATGCACGTTTTTTCATTATCTTGATTATTAACCGAAATGTTGGCGTTTTTTAGTTTTTGGCCTTCAGTAAACCCCTATTCCTACTTATGTCAAATTAACAATAAACTGTAATATTATGAAACTCATTATTTGAAGTCAAAAAGCGAATATTGGTCTCATTAAATTTTTACGTTTTGAGATAAATTTCTGACGCACGTGGGAAATCTTCTTAGTTAATATATCGAGTTAGGCTGTTGATCAAACGCTGGTGCCTTATAAAAAACTTATATACAAAGAATAATTCGGGCGGGCTTCATTTTTGTCGTATGATCAATGGGTATTTGAAGTAGGGAGTGGTTTCCCTTGAAGGAAATCTGCTAATATCGAACACTTAATTGCTTGCACTCCTGTTACACACATTTACCGCCCTGTTATACAATAAATGTTAATTCTTGTACATTTTTAAGCAAGCCCAGCCTGTTTTGACGCCAGTTACACATAAAACGAGAAGCGATTCGTTCCCTATTATTGTAGTCATGACAGTAATCAATTCTCCCTGGCTTGTCAGGAATAGCTAGATATCAAGGGTAGACTCTGTCTCATCTTGGCGTATTATCCACCAAATCAAGCTTTAAGCCTACGCTCAATAGGTTTCTAGTCGACTGACTACCGACTCAGTGCGGATTTAGACTTTCCACATGAGCTGTAGGAACTGTTGAAGGATGGTTGAAATTACATAGGCACAATCATATCTATTATAAAATATTAGCATTTCCAACATATTGTAGACCACATAAGTGCATTTTGATACTTAACTTCTTTTATACATTAGCCGGTTGTTCGTTCTTATTTCCTTAATTTATTTTTTAATCAAATATTTCCCTATTAAAGATCAAAATAAAATGAATGTCAACACCGTAGCAGCAGATTACCACAGAGAAAGAGCTCAAGCGAGGAGTTTCGAATCAATCAGGAACTTATAAAAGACCCACATGTTTTGCCTAAAATAAGCAGATTTCCTACTGGTTAGAATAACACGCCGATTATCCTCTCTGTCTTTATAAACCATGTTTACTTCCTCGATGTTTTAGCAGATTTCCCTTGAGGGAAATCAGCTACTGAGGTTGTACTCATGATGGAATTTTCGAATTTTTTCTTCAAATGTCCATCAATCCTACCTAGGAGATGACGAAAATGAGGTCAGTTCAAAACTGGGTATATATATATATATATATATATATATATATATATATATATATATATGTATATATTTGTCTGTTACCGCTCTAGCGGTCGCAAATTTTTGTTTGATCGTTACCAAACTCGATATTTAGTCGTGTTATGTAAAAAGAAAGAATAAGTTTGTTAACGGCTGAAATCGGACCAGTGGGAGGGGGGGTTTAGAGGGGAGGATTTTCGAAAATTCGAAATATTTCCGTTACTATACGTCGGATTGAAAAATTGTATAGACTCAATCTTATTGCAAAATTATTATATTGTTTTATACATTTATTCTGTATCTTGAATATTAACCGAGATATTTGTATTTGTATTCTGCGTGTGGCCACCAGTAGGCTATGTTCGGAGTTTCCGCCGAGAGCTCTGGCGGCCGTTTTCATAACTATTCGTGCCTCATGAATAGGTTTAGAGGTTAGGTTAACTGTTTTTTGGGGCTAGAAACTACTGGGTTATTACGCCCTAAATAATGTTTTAGGTTTAGAGGTTTCTTACTTCTAAAGTTGTTATTAGGCAGATTTCTCTATTGTAAAACTTCACGTGGGAAATCTGCTTAGTTTACGCAGCCCCTGCGTGACTGACTTTTATTATAATGTTTACATATTCTAAAAAAAGGATTAAATTAAATTAAATTATTTATTAAAGTCCTCGTTCTGCAAATAAGGCTGATTGAGACGGGCTATCTACGGTTTACTTCCCTTTCTGTCCAGAGTGGGACTAAATATTTTATATAATGAATTCCATCACTAAATTAATTCCTATTGCCCAGTCGGGAATCGAACTCGTCACTCTAGTGACGAAGGACAAAAAGGATTAAGTTAAGTTGCTTTTATGCACCAGTTTCAACCGAGATTCCTTATCTCTTAGTGGTATGCTTGCTCAAAATGGAAGAGAAAAGTAAAGGCGTAGTTTTACGACGTATCACGATAACTCCCGTCCTCACGTGTCTTTGCATACCATGTGGAAATCATTGGTGTTTGGCTGGGATGTGATCCTACACCCACCCTATTCACCAGACCTTGTCCCAACAGATTTTCACTTATTTCGGGTGCGTCAAAACAATCTTATTGGGAAACACTTTAATTCTCTCGAGGATAGCAAAACGCACATACAGGAGTTCATTGCGCAAAAATCTGAGTTCTGGGAGGATGGAATTAAAAAATCACCTGAAAGATGGCAACATGTAATAGATCAAAATATACCATATATAATTGTTTAAAAATATTTACAAGAATCTGAAGTTTTTATTGAAATCACCAGTAAAAAACGCTACGAACTTATTTTACAACCTATTAGAAGCCTATGCGAACCGGCCATTAAATCTAGATTGGACATGAGATGCTTACTGAGACTAGATACTTTATGTAAAAATCGCAAGAGTATGATGACATATAAATAATTCAGTTAATATTTGAGTTAAAATGTGATAATGATTGTAGTTCAATACTTTGTTACTCAGTTAGGACTATAAGTCATTTTTCGATCTGTCGGATAGACTGGAAAAGTACGTTCGACATCTCTGAATCCATCTTGACTAGCTTTGGAGAAACGCAACCGCCTTTCTCGCGTATAAAAAACGACTAATATTAGAATTTTCAAATTTCTTATTTAAGGTTTTTTTTTTATATATATACATCTTAGTGAACTTAGACGAGCGCGAAAATAAGATATTGCAAATTTCTTCGTAACTATAAATGCAGCCATTTTTTTTTGTGGGGTCTATTATAGCATTTATGATCCGATGCATTAGAGTCATGTGAGTGAAGGCGTTGGTTCTAATCTCACTGGTAAACCTAGCGTGGTGAGTTCGATTTCTGCCTGGGCTATAGGAATTTATTTCGTAGCACAAAGTGAACGTTAATAATTTAATATTTTTTTTTTGTTTAATAAGAGTAAAGAGAGGTCGTGTTGTATCCACGCAGTATCATAACATCAGCATTCTCATGATTATTTCTCCATTTCGCCCTCGATAATAGCAGAGGTTGGTTTTGGTTAACCTGTATAACTACAATCTTCCATAGTTCATAATTGATTTCTTTTTAAAAATAAATAAATTATATAGAGATTTCAGACTGCTGCCTTTTCGCCCGCTGAATGTTTGTTGACATGGGCCCTAAAAGAATTATTAATAATTATGAATGTTCATAAGGTTCATTCATACAGGTTTCTTGCACTCATGTCTTTACCACAATACATAGTGATTATAAGTGAGGAACATCTCTTTATAACAATGTGTGACTTATCATCAATGGCTCATGTATACTATTTCAAGCGACGCCTCAAAATGTAATTCACCTTTTTGACAAGGTAGTTAAGTTTCTGCATTCTTTCCAGTTTTTCTATACCCAGACAAAAAAAAAATGAAATGAGAAGGATAATAATCGCTAAACGCCTGTCACTAACGCATGGAAAAGAAATGGGGATTGCGAGTTTGTGTGAATCGCACAGGTGTTTTTTGTTGGTAGCCCTAAACAGGTGGGATATTGCACGAGGCACTGAGATCCCAAACTATGAAAAAGTTAGGGGACAATGTATTTCATTAAAACGCATTCTAGGCCGTGATATCGGTAGATAAAGAGGCGAGAAACAGCTTTTTATTACATCAACTAGTAGGTCAACTACTTTTTTTTTTTACCGCTTTCTTTCACCTTTTACGCTTTTTATCTTATTAACCTTTAATTTCTCTACGGACTCAAAAGAAAAATATTTTAATGAATTTATGCCACATCCCTTCAAAGGGGAAGAAAGGGAAGACGCTCTAAGAGGGCACTAAATTCTTTATGAGGTTTTCTTTTCATATAATAGTTAATTTAATTTTTGATTCTGGGCAAAATGGAACTCTGTGTCCCTTGAAAACTAGGTTTCTAACAGATTCAGTGCCATTAAACCGCTTCTAAAGAAATTTCCAAGCAATGGTGTCTTTGGTAAATGTCTATTTAATGCATGAATTAATTATCATAAATTAATGTACATGAATAATAGCATAATATAGTTTTATCTTATCGCGTATTTATCGGCTAAACGTCTGTTGCTATTCTTAGTCCTGTGCAGCTTATATCCATAAATAACCTGACATGATAGTTGGTATAGATCATCTGACAGTTTTCCTTCTAAATAACCTAGGAGTTTATAAGTTCAAGCTTTATGTAACTTATTCAAAGATTTTTTTAGTAGGGAATCCATATGATTTTTTTTGTCTAATGTTAGCTTTAAAAGTTTATCTTCGTCTGGCTGATTTAGAGTTACGTCGTCAAGAATCAAGTGTAACCATCTTTTTTGTTGATTGTATAATGCATATTCAATTTGTTCGACTGATATATTGAGTTAAGAGGATTTTTGGTGGTATTCAGTGTGTAGGTTAAATGCGAGAATGTGAGGTACAAAACAAGGTCATAAGTATGCTGTATGAAATATGTTTGTTATTAATTACTTTTTTTGCTACCATGGCTAATTGAGACGAGTCATGCTTTTTATAAAGAGGATGAGACTAAGCATATTATTTAGGCAGTTAGAAACTCCTATTGCGCATGTCAGAATCAAACTAAAGGCTCTAGGTTTATCTAGTTTATTAAATCCCACGCCATAACTTAAATGGTTAATCTGAGCACCTAGTGATTGGAATATAGGTTTCTAGAGACATACTTTAACACGGGATTGCTCAGCACTCCTACGAGTGTAATTCATTCACCTCCTGAGACGATCTTGATAAACCAATGCTTATAACAATCCAGGTTTGGGCATCCACCTCGTTCAGCGGAGAAACAGCCTCTCTAGAAAGATTCTTTGGCTCTTTTGGATCCAAATATACTGCTTACACTTGCTAGTTTCCAAGGTAAGTATCGTGTGTTTTCATTTGGGGAAGTTTTATTCCGGGTCAAATTCATCATAAAGCCATAGATCCCGTTCATTCAAGGTTTATGGTGCCATCAAGCTATCGTCACGTCTACAAAGATACTCATGGACTCCTCTACTTTACATCTACAAGAAAGTACACAGCGACAACTTACTTCTAATAGTGGACATTGAGTCTCTCAGTCGTCAAGGGTCCTCCATAGAGGCCCCGCATGCTTTCCAATGAAGAACTTTAGCTATTCCCTTTATGTATGTCTGTTATTCTGAAAAGTGTGAAAGTATCACCTAGCACTCATTAAAATTCAGTCTTGATGATTCCTTGTTAGGCTTGCATGGTTTATTCTTTCTAGATTCCATTACGTATAGTACTCATTGCCAGGACCACAACACTTTAGTCATGATATACTCTGCAGTTTGAAACCCGTTATCATTATGTTTCTATGGTAGTTGCCCTGCAAATGCTTCCCTTTCTATCTGGTGTTAAAGTCGCCTGGCAACATTTTTGGATCGTACTTAAGTACTTCAAGAGTCTTGACAATGCAGGCCTGAAATGGTCAACAACTTTATCTGGTTTACGAAGGACTCTTTTCCAGGATATTTCGTAGTTAATAAATTAATAGTTTAAATTGGGGATGTATTTGATTAAAATGGTGGGTTACACATTACTCTGAATTTACACAATTATTATTTGATTCAGATTCGCATATATTCGACTGCTGGTATGGACTTTTAGATGGTATGTGCATAAACAGCTTACCATATGATTATAAAGACATGGTTGCTAATACACATGACTCTCAAAACTCTTCAGTTTAACATGAGCTATGTTCTAGCTAGTTCTAATCAATATACTTTGGCTATAAAGTCTTATTATTAATATAAATTTAAACAAGGTCCGAAGTAGAAATGCATAGTGTGCTGCAAGTCCTAAAGGACGTCCGAGGTCATTTTATGCTCAAGATAAATACACATAGCACGCAACTTTTTGCCTATTACAAGAAACTCTAGGATCGAAAAAGTGATGCTGTCAGATCCGTTACATAGGGAGGATACTTACAAAGTCAATACTATTATTGCAGACGTTTATGAAGGAATTGCACTAAGAAAAGAGGCCTTTCAAATCAAAAGGCAAATTTTAACTAACTGAAGTATAAAAAATTGAATAATGTTTGATAAGTCATTCCTTTGAAGCTACTTTGTGGGAGTGAAAGTTAAACTCTTTAAAAAAGATAATATAATCGATTAGAAGCAATAGAAATGTGTATTGTATAATAGGCTTAATGGGAAATCGCAACAATGGCAGAAAGAGTTAACTAAAGATATAAAAGGAATGAATACAATTAACTTCGTTAATATTCCGGTTAGAGCAAAATTTATTGAATAATTTATAGTTTTAGATAACAGTTTGAAATGTTCAGTTGGGCGATGGGGAGATAAAAATATACACATTAACAGAAACACAAACACACACTTGCTAATGTAGACATATCTCGTAGGGCTCATTTTCGTCATCTTCTTGTTTTATTTTTTTAAATCATTGAATGAAGTAGTTTCGGTATATCCATTTCAGATTTTAACAGAACACCGTTTCGACCACGAGACCAGAGTGTTGGCGCCACGACTGTATGTGCCTCCCATAACTCACAAAATATTAGTCTTAGAATGCTAAAATTCCATATTTAGGTTAAATGTACCATTATAGGAGAGCGAAAATGAAAAATTGCAAATATTTCAGTACGTACTATAGTTACAGAAGATTTTAATGGGACCTTTTTTTATTTATCTTAATCTCACATGGTAAACCTAGAGTGGCGAGTTCGATTCCCGCCTGGGCAATAGGAATTTATTTAGTGACAGTATTCATTAAATAAAATCCTTAGTCTCACCCTGGCTAGAAAAGGGTGGTAACCTGTAGACAACCAGTCCCGATTTGCCTAAGTTGCATAAAGTGGACGTTAATAAATAATAGTTAATTAAAAAGATCAGTAAATTTGATCTATTTTTTTTTACCCAATGCATTGGATCTGAGATATCATGTATTATTTTCAGGTGAAATCATTTGAAATGAATTGAAGTAAAAACATTTGATTCTTTAGTTTAATAGGCATACAAGGAAATCATGTGGTTGTCCACTTCAGATATTCTTTTAATTTTGGATTACACATTGTGCGACCAACATATAGAATAAGGACCATTAAACATTTAATTCTATGTACTGTCGAAACGTCAGTGTACGTTTATAACGAAAGGCGTATAGGTGGTTGAATTTGATGATTTTATTATTATACTCAGTCAGTGCTGGAAATTAACTAATTGTAACATAGTTGGTACCCCATTATCTTGTAAAGTATAGCCTTATGTGTTATTAATAAACCAATCAGAAGCTGAAAATAAAGAACTTCACTTAATAATGGCGTAATATGATGAAGAAAGTGCCAGAACAGATAAACACTAAAAATTTGAATATAAGGATGTTTTGTTATATAGTACATTTTATTCGTAAAAATAATGTATAATTAAGTAAATGATTTAAACTATAGTTAAAGTCACCAAAAGCATGGTGAATCCTGATTAAACAATTCTAATATAAGTACATATAAACTTAACTTGATAATGGCTTTTTATGATGACAAAAAGCCTTATTTTTGTATACTTAATATAATAATTTAAAAAGTTCTTTGTAGAAAACCAAGAAGTAGAAGAGTGGGGGAGAGGGCCGAAGGCTGAACACAAGAAAGTACGAATAACTCGCTTAATACTTTTTTTTATTTATTTATACAGGAGCACCCGCATCTTGGCGATTTGGCTCAAAGTTTCACAATGTAAAATGAAAACAAAATTTAGAAAATTAACAAAAACTGAAACAACAAATAAAAAATTAAATACAACAAATAACCATTAAATTCTAGTAATAAAGACAATTAATAAACATAAGACATAAACTAACATAAATAAACATTAGATAAACAAACATAAATAAACATTAGATAAACAAACATAAATAAACATTAGACTAGTAATAAAGACAACAATTTAAAATGGTTTTAATAAAAAAATGATGTTATTCCTATATACTAGTACATTTATATTATTATTTTTTTTTAAATTTATTTATTTATTTTTATTTATTTAGTTTTGTACCCCATAGCGATGGTGATTTGCATTATTAGGATGATATATTTTCTTCTTCATGTGCTTACCTTTTTTTATACTTTTATATTATGGAAAATATTTCTTTAATATCTGATTCTTTCTCATATCCGTGCTTTGCCTAAAGAATATAATAAAAGTTAACCCTTTTAAATCTTTTTAGGTATGCTGTAGACCTATTCTATTTTGTATTATATGTTTTTGTAAATGTTGATGTGTTTTAGATATGTTAGTATTTGTGGAATATATTGGCTGCTGTCAGTTAATAGTTCTGTCTGTAATGTAAAGGTTTTCTCGTTGGATGCAGTCTGTCAGTATGTGTTTTATCGTAAGGCGTTTGTTGCAGTATTTGCATATAGGGTTATCAGTCCTTGTCATTAAGTGTCTATGTGTCAGGTATGTGTGGCCGATCCTGATTCTGGCAAGAACTATTTCCTCCCGTCTAGTACTCCTATGGATCGATGGCCACTCCTTAATAGTACTTTTGATACTCCGGAGCTGGTTCTTTACTTCCATCCATTCTGATTGCCAATTGTTTAGGATTCGATGGCGTATATGTCTCACTATGTCTTCGTATATTAAGTTTGTTTGTGTGTATTGAGTTTGTTGAGTAATTAGTTTAGTCTGGTAGTCTGCTGTCGTACTAAGTCCTATACTTCCATAACCCAAATGAGAACGGATGTAACATCGATAGAAGTTCAACATTACTTTCCTGTCAGCATCCCATTTAGTGTTACTTAGGATTCTCAAAAAATGTAAGGATTTTTTTACATTTGTTGACAAGATCCTTCAAGTGGGGTGGTACCCATGTTAGGTGTTTGTCAAAGGTCATGCCTAAGAATTTCATTGTATGTAATTCTGTTATGGGTTCATTGTTTAAATGTAATTGGTAGTTGATGTCTTTTCGTTTTCGTGTAAATAGTGTGGTTTGAGTTTTTGCTGATGAGAAAGTCAAGCCAACTTTGTCACTCCATGTTTCAAGGAGGTTAATTGTTTCTTGTATTTTTTCTTGGCCAGACAGTGTAGAGGTTGTAGTGTAATATATAAGTAGATCGTCAACATATAGACAGTACTGGATATCTGCTGGAATGTATTCCTTTACCGTGTCCATTGCAGTAATAAATAGAGTTGTGCTTAGAACACTCCCTTGGGGAACACCCATTTCCTGGTTAAATAATTCAGAGGTGCAAGTGTTATTTCTTACTCTGAACGATCTGTTGGAAAGAAATCCTCGAATAAATCGGAGGGCTTTTCCTCCAACACCAAATTCAGAGAGCCAAGATAAAATTACATTCTGAAAAACTGTGTCGAAAGCATTTTTTATGTCAAATGAAACGGCTAGGACTGATTTTTTGTTTATAAAGGCATTTATGATGGCGTTTTCTAGCCTGACAATATGGTCCATTGTGGAGTGATTTTGTCTAAAGCCACATTGGAATTTTGATAGAGAGCCTGATGATTCAAGAAACCAAAGCAGTCGTTTATTTAACTTTCATTCAAATAACTTACTGACACTACTAGTAAGAGAGATAGGTCGATAGCTTTTAATATCAGTTTTATCTTTGTTCGGTTTTAGAACAGGGATTATGATGCTCTGCCTCCAGCTTTCAGGAACATTACCCACATTATAAATTTTGTTCATGATGTAAAGTAATTTTAGGGTACCAGTTCTGTGCAAATGCTTTAGCATGTACTGCTATGTTATCGGGACCAGGGAAATATATTTGGAAAATTTGAAATATCCCCATTATTATAAGTCAGATCGAAAAATGTTATGAAATCGATCTCATTGCAAATTTAATTATCTATAACTGTTGTTTACATATTTTCTCTATCTTGAATAATAACCGAAATATTTGAATTTTTTAGTTTTCAGACTTCAGTATACCCCCAGTCCTACTCATGTCATATCAATGATAAGCTGTTATATCATGGGCCATTTCATTCTAAGATTAAATACCAAATATTGTTTTCAAGTGATCTTTGTTATGTGAGATAAATGCAAATTCGTTGTGTGATGACATCATCAATTAAGATTTATACGTTCTTACCTTGAACATGTTTATTTGTTCTGTACCATACTCGATATTTAACTGTATTTATCACTAAATATAATATTAATGGCTGAAATCGGACCCGGAATAGGACGGGGGGGGTTAGATTGGAGGAAATCCGAAGAATTCAAAATATCTCCGTTACTATGAGCCAAATCACAAAATGTTATAGGACAAATCTTGTTAAACTAATGATATTCCATAATTAGCTGTTCCACGCACCACTAAGTCAATTATTAAGTAAGCTATTTTACTTCCTTGTTCACTAGAAGACCAGCACTTCGGAAATCTGTTTAGTTTACAGATCTGTTTAGTTTACAGTCCCTTAATTTACAGCTTATTAAGTCATACGTCTCTATTCCTAAAGATATTTTCCTCCTGGAAAAACGATTTTTTTGCCCTTGAAATTATCTGTTATTGTTCAGATGTATTTCAGTTGGGAAAGAAAAATCTTGCTCAGTATTTGCTTAATAAACAACTAGTTCTGTTCAATGTTACTAATGATATTTCTCCTAGTAAATCTTGAGGATGGTTGTTTAATTCGTTAAATCTAATAAAGGTTCTAAAAATGATCTTTAGAAAATGTTTTAGATGTTTCATAGTTAAACCGGCTTTGGTTGTTTTGAAGTGATGTCTTATTACTCTGGGGTCAGGTTAATGAACAACTACTGACATTTAACTAACAATGGAGACTAAGGTAAATTATCTCAAGATAAAAAGGCGAAACTTCTGAAATTACTTTATTGTTTCCTCATATTTAATGTGTGTACCCTATAAAGATGGTGTTGTATAAGGAAAGAAGAGGTTTCGAGGGTTTTTTTTTTTTCATACATTTTCTCCATTTTAGTGAGTCTCATTGCGCTTAGACTGCTCTACAGAACTACATACCTTACAGTCCATATACAGGAAACCGGACAAACAGAATCCTCCAGAAGGAGGGGGAGGGGGCACTGATTTTGCGCAAGGTAGCTCCTCCCATGTCACTATATAAGCCTTGTCAACCATTCTCTCAGCAGACCAGAACGAATCGTTCCTTCTAACACAACAACATGAAATACTTGGTGAGTATTCCATTTCAACAAACATTTATCTACAAGCGTTGTAAGGGGATGCATAGCTTGGATTTCGATGTTCTACTAAGTAGAAGTTACTATTTATCTCAAAATTACAGACTCATCCGTTACTCGACGATAAAAAAGCTCCATGCTTTTAGTCCTTATATAACTTTGATATTCCAAATAGTAGAATTATTTTTATATATTCCTTCGATGTTACTCAAGAAACATTCTCTCCCTCCCCGAGCTTAAAACTAAAACTGTTTTTGTAATCCGTAATAACAGAGTTCTGAAGATATTACAGATGCTCTTTCGGTTAGTATATAATTTTGATGGAGCAGGCATACCTACCATCAATGCGTTGGGCTGTTAAATAAATGACCCAAATTCTAGTTTTGTCTCAAAATCCCAAGTTTACTTTCCATCAGAAACTTCGAACCGTTCCCCAGATAAATAATCAGCATTGTAAGGAAATTGATTAGCTGCATGAGGTCTCTGGGACAGCTGTGTAGGCAGAGTCCATCCTAAGTAACCATGTCCTCTAACTAAATGCACTATTACCTCATAAGCAGTTGAGTCAGGGATTTTTAATGTCACTCAACTTTAAATTGCAAAACAAAAATATATTCTATATTTAGACCCATACCTATGGGTACGGGATAGTCTTCACTAGATGCTCCAGTGGTTGCTATTTGAAGCCTTATTAGGAGTCTTTCTGTTTGAGCCGTTTCTGAGAGAATTTAAGAAAGAGTGGCTTCATGCGAATCTTATGTCTTTAGGGAGGTTTGTTTGACTTGTCTTACTACCAGTGGGGTCCTTTAGGCAGCAAGCTTCTGTGGCTATATTGTTTTCGAAAAAAATGATATGCCACTTGTAAAATAAGGTTGTATTTTAGTTTTTAGGGATTTGGTATGTTACAGTAGAGAAATCTCTTAAGACATTGATGTTTCCATATTTTTTTTTTTATTCTGGTATACTTGCACACAAATATGTGTACTCACGCAAATATTTCATTAATTCTTTAAAGGAGTATCCAGCGTTAGGTCGTTAATTGAAAACTATTGGGCCTCTGCATTTGATCGACTCAGACCATCGTACTTTCCATGAGGGATTTCCACATTTTCAATTTTCTTGCTTCTGGCTAAAAAGTATCACAGTATTAAATATTCAGGATACAAGGGTTGGATGTCCCCGACTTTAATATTTATTATTTCTCGTTCCACGATGCCAGTAGTGTATTTTATAAAATGGAGTATAGTTGGCGTACGCCTCTTGTACTATTGCAATCAAATATATTTATAACTTTATAATTAACGCCTCCTTTATGCTACTATGGCTAATTGGGACGGGCTATATGCAAGCTACCACTCTTTCCTAGCCAGCGTGTGACTAAGGATTTCATTCAGGGTCGTCATTAAATACATTCCTATTGCCCTGGCGAGAATCGACTTTATGTTTACCAAGTGAGGTTATGACCAACGCCTTAACTTAACCTGAGCCTCTTGGATATATTTGTTATTAATGAATATTTTCATATTAATATTTACCTATTAAATTCACATGTTTAAATATAAACAATTTGGGTACTTATTTAATAACTAATATATCACAAGTAGCGTAAAGAGTTTTGAACAAAATAAATTTTAATAAAATAGAACATGTATATTCAAGAATCACCTGAATTTCATTAATGCTAGAATATTATTATTATCATAATTATTATCCGATTCTTCCCTTGATCGCCTTGAGTTACTCTTGTAAAAATTGTGGCAGAATTGGTATTTTTATTAATATAAAAAATCAAATAATCTCCTTTGTTGTATAGTTATAAAGGATATATACGGTTGGTGGTTTATTAAATTTCATTCCACTTTAATGAATAATTTCTCCTCACAGGTATACATTTGTACCTTGAGATTGTACTTTCGGAAGAATGGCCAAATACCAAATATTTTCCCCTGGCCCACTGTAATACTTCGGGAATCGTTTCTTGACATCGACCTTAGCTTCATAGTGCCGACTGGCTCTTTTGCTAGTATCCTTTCGGAGAAAGCAAAGAAAATCTTTCAAATAAGGACTTTCAATTCTAAAATTGTTTGGCTTTTATATCAGGACTAGACGAAATGAGAGTACTTATTATTTTATATATTCTTGCTTTCGCCTCATCCTATTTGTAGCTTTCTGAGGAATGAAACTGCTTATAATCCATTGAATTCCAGGTGGTGTTCGCTCTTGCCGTAGCCGTGGTGTCAGGATTCCCCGTCGATGAGCAGGGTGCCAAGGCTAAGAGGGGGATCTTCCACGGTCTGATTGCACCAGCACCAATCATAGCTCCTGCACCAATAATCTCTGCACCAATCCTACCTGCACCAATAGCTCTGCCTGCTATCCACGCACCCATCATCTCAGCTCCTCTCTTCGGCCATGGGCCATATATTGCACCGCTTTATGGAAAAGCTTTTCTCCATTGAAAAGAGTTCAGTTTTTTATAATTTAAGCCAATACTATGTTAAATAATTAAAAATTAATTCTAAGTTATTTAAAAATGTGTTTTTCATATCCTTGTTTTTCTTTTCCGGCCTGGCATTTCATACCCTTGCCAGCCCTCCGAGTGAGACTCAAGGGATTCGTGATCAGTGTTTTTACGTAGTTAGTGATTAAACCGACATACAACCGCTGTTAACGAAGAGGGTCCTGGAATGAGTTGTCTCCAGTAGACTGAGAGTTCCGTAGTGCCTGGAGGGTCTTTGACCAGTTCATGCTGTCAGGCTGACAGTGAACGGGATCTAAGTGGGCTATTCGTCCCGAGTTTTGACTCCCGCTGACCAATAAGCACTGCGACACTAGCGCGTTCTGGTAAAGAACTAGTGAACTAACCTGCACCTTTTAGCAGATTTCCCACAAGGGAAATCAGCTAATGAGGTTGTACTCATGGCGCGATTTTCCTTCCTTCTCGGTTTCGCATCAGGTATCAAGCTCACCACTTAGCTTGGCTCTGGTGGTATGAACCATCCACCGAAAACCGCTAACTTTGTAATGAAAACTTTCGAATGACTGAAGGAATATTCTTTTATGCCTCTTTTGATTACCCTTCACTCTAAGCAATATCCTTCATCCCACAATATCCATCAATTATGAATGTACGACCTTCCAGGACTCGAACATTGTGCATCTACTCTGAGAACATCTTCTACAGAGATCTTTCCAGTCTTTAATATGTAGCTGAGCTTAACTTCCATTTATTGCTAAAAATATTTAATAGTTTGTCATACCTTATTAAAAAAGTGCGCCTTGATCTGAAAGTGGTTAACAGGAAACAAGACAATAAAAAGTATATATGCAGTATGTTTGTGAACAAGGATTACTACAATAAATATACTGTATTGTTTATTCGCGTGATGATGTTCGAAATGAAGCACATGCTTACATATAAATAATTGCGTGGTTTCAAAATTAACAAATTTAAACTTATTAATGGACTGAGCCAAGTTAAAGATGTCTACAATTCAAGGTTGCCTTTGCCCTAAGCATTATTAAAATTCCATCAAGCATGGGCTGCCTAAACTAAGCAGATTCCCCAAGTGAAGTTTTACAATAGATAAATATACATACTGATAACACTTAACACCACCGTGAATATCACGTGAATAAATACAAACGGTAATCAGAAATGAGTCAGTTTACATTTTAATAACCTCCACAACAGAAAACGTCTGAATTGTAATCAAACCGGCCAAACTCTCAAAGCTGAATGGATGGATAGAATTATTCTTGAATTGAAAGGAAAAAAATAACTGAAATATATCTGAATACGACATATTAATTTTATAGTGAACTATTTACTATATCTTGTACTGTAATATATAATGAATCAGAATAATTTTTATATCAATCACTCAAATTTTGCAATCCTAGAACAAAAGACCGGGGGGGGGGGGTGTCCAACAGAACGTATTTCCATTTATCTTGTACAGTAAAGACCTCTTGAAAACAATATTTGGTATTTAAGTTTTCATTGGTTCATTATATAACAGAGTTTTGTTTATATGACGTCAATAGGAGTGGGGATTTGCTGTAGGCTGAAAACTTAAAAATACAAATATCTTGGCTAATATTCAAGGTAGGTAATAAACGTATATAACAATATATATATATATATACATTTACTTTGCAATAAGATTGGTTTAATACAAATTTTCAATCTGATGTATAATAACGATGATATTTTCGAAATCCCTCAACTTGCCCGATTTCTACCATTAACGACCTTGGCCTTTGTTTTTACATAAATAGATAAAATATCAAGTTTGGTAAGAATAAAAATAAACTTGCGGCGGCTAAACCGTTAACAGACAAATATATATATATATAGAATTTTCATCGGACGTCATTTTCGTCATCTTGGTTGGATCGATGGACATTTGAGGACATTTTTCCAAACTCGCGGCATGAGTACAACCTCTATGGCTAATTTCCAATGTTATGGATATGTTTTGTTGGTGTTAATGGTAGACTAGGACGGATAGATAAGGAAGAAGTTTTTATTTATTTGAGATACCGCTACAATGGCGATTCATCTTTAATAATGGTAGAATTGGTACAACATTAAATAAATATTATAAATTAAATAAATATTAATAATCAACAAAACTCTGTTTTACAAATGTACATAACAAATACAATGCACAAAATTAAATATAAAAAGTTAGTATATTTACAACATAAGAAAGAAAAAAAAAAACTATTAAGGGGTTAAGGGTAAAAGAAACTATTAAGGAAAAAACTATAAAGGATTAAACTGTAAGGAGGCAAATCTTAGATTCCACCGATACATGTCGCTTGCTATATCAAAATAGAAAATTATATCATAATGATAACTTAAAGCTTTTATAGGAGACTGATCTCCTAGGATGTTCTTATTTCAGTATGGGATGCCAATTGGAAAGTCCTTTAAAAAATGGTGTTTTTCCAAAAGATATGTCCAAAATGAATAGTTTATTTCTCTGGCACTTGAATTTACTACCAAATATGCTTACAAGAAAAAGTATATGTGCTTAAAACATGAGTACGTTTTCCCATTGTTTATAAAACATAATACGGAACCAAAAACATTTTGATGCATTATGACGATGTAATGTTAGATGCGGGATTTTAAAAAACGTATGTCCAATAGAAAGCAAAAATAGAAAAGTGATTCCCTGAATACTCAAGTGATGGTAAATTTTGAAGAGTAAACAATGCGATATTTTTCTTATAAAGAGAATAATCCACAAAATGTTTAGGAGTTAGAAGGTCCAGATATTTAGGTACCTCTCACCTCGAAGATTAGGTAAAAGGAATGACTATGATCATCCATAAACATTCATGAAAAATTACATGAATTTATCAGTTCTAAATGTACAAAAAATTGAGTTCCTCTACATCACTGCCTCAATAGAGACAGTATTCTGGGAAATACAAACCCAAATATTTTGATGTGTACAACCTACAACTTCCTTGTTCTACTCCTAAATTAAATATAAACTGCTGGCTGCACTTCACAAAGTATTATCTGTTTCAATTCATCAGATTAAAAATGTCACTAACATAATTTATAGACAATTTTATGTAATACAAAAACGTTCCAGAACAAAACTTTGTTATTATTAATATTTGCCAATATTTATTTACTCCCTTACTGTAACCTCGCCCAGTTCTCTCTCTTACTCTCTTTTATTTAGTACAAGGAAGTAAAAGTGAAGAAAAAGAAATAATATATAGTGATTATTCTAATCACTAAACTGTTGTTGACTATCTCTGAGACTGTAATTAACATTGTACATACAACAGCTTTGAACTAGCAAAAAATGAAATAATAAGAATCTGAGAATAAAAAATGAATATTCTTAATAAAGAATGAATGGTGGAAAATAAAACTTAAACAATATAGGTATTACAAATAAATAGGGAGAACATATATAGAAAACAAATGTTTGATTTGTGCCTGCAATAATAACAAGAATTTAATATAGTGTTATACAATTATCCCAATAATTTATATGGTATGTTGTCTAATTAACATTCATATGAATTAATAGTATATTGTTTTCTTATTTTTCCATCTAGAGTATTGAACTCGTTCTATAAAAAATGTACGCATAGAGATCAACTATTTCGGTCAAATATGATGTCAGACAACTGTTTTTTTCTTATAAATTGTAAATTTTTCCACCGATTATTTTTATGGGTGGGGAATTAAAAATTTGCGGGAAAGCTTAAAGGCCTCTGATATGTGACCCAGTTATTCTCTCGAAAGCTACCTTGAAAAAGAACATGGAAATTTATGGAAAGCATGAAAAAATTAGTGTAGGTCTTATTTGGCGAGATGGGTGGCTAATCTGGAAAAATGCCGTTACACCAGCAGCTATCACGGTATTAAATCCATAACATTTGATTCACTTTCTGTTTCAGAAATGTCCATTACATATGAAATCAAAATTGTTGAGCAAGTATATCCTAGAAAAGGTTAACATATTTATTCCATTGAAAATAAATGTAATTAATGTGTAAAACGCTTTTAATTAAGTAACAAAAGAGATATACTTTGTATTATGTATGTTCATTTTCTTTCTTTTCGGATAATGCTCGTCTTGTAACTTTTCTGAAAGTTATCCGGAAGTTATCGTCTATAAAAGGATCCTACTGAATGATAATATCTTGAACATTCTTGACAAACGGTGTTACCTACTTAAAAATACACTAATTATGCTCAATTATTTTTTTTTAAATATATAACCACACACAAACCTATTAAGTTTTTAAAAGGGTTTTGTGTGATTATATTTTCTGTTTTTTAATTCCACCAGGGGTTGTTTTAGTGATCCAGTTTTATTAAAATTATTCTACTTAAAAAATATTATATTTAATACTGCTACTATTATTATTATTTTGTTATTTATCGAGTGATAATTCTTAAATATTTTTATTAGTCAATATCTTATTTAGTGCCTCGGCTATATTTATATTTAGCTTGGGGATTGATTGTTACAAATAGCAAAATTTGATTTGGGATTATATTTTGAAAATCTCAAACTTAATATATCATAACCGTATGGTCCCAACACAATTTTATTTTCTTTATTATGTTAATTTACTGATTAAATTGTACCATGTTTTTGACTGTATATAATTTTTATATTAGCCCATTTGGCATACAATTAAAATATAAGAAATTATTATTCATTTTGCACAGTTTTAGAAACTGGCAGGAATTTAGGAAATTATGATTTGGAAGGTCTGACCGGTAGTGAGCGGTAATAAACACTATAGCTAAAAAAAAAAAAAAAAAAAAAAAAATGTAATCGAAAATTTCGGTTTTCCAAAGAATATTTCCAGGGAATTAATTATCTGTTCCGACCCTCCCTGAATGCATCTTGACTATTTTCGCATGGCGTCTGTACCTCCCGTAACTCAAAATTGACTAGCATTACGATGTTGAAATTTCATAATAAGGACAGGAGGAGGGTTACAATAGGGTGACAATAAATAACTGCGAATTTCCCTGTACCTCTTAGAGATAAAGAAGTTGACTATTGGTCTTTTTTTTATCATAAAAATATAAATAAATCGTATTTTGTGTATTTTTTAACCTGATATATTGGAACGGAAATATCGTACACTTTGAATTTAAATAATTTTAAATAAAGTGCAACGAAACATTTTGTATTTTTAATTTCACAGGGATGATCATTTCACAGAGCTCCTGTTGCGAATTATTTTTTTATATTTTTATTTATTATTTTTATACCTTTTACTTCTTTTATTTTAGTACAGCGGGCCCTCTATATTCAACAAATAATCTGTTTTATGGTTTATTAATGCGTTTGTTCTGTATTGACCTGGGAATTGAATTGATACTGGGTCCCAATTAGAGCTTCTGTAAAGACAAATCGTGGAAAAGGTATATCGAGTATAATACACTTAGTATGCATGATTTTTAGAATGCCAAGTTTTCTTTTGATATCAAAAGCATAATTAGTAAAGATTTTCTAAACATAACTAAAACATTACTTCGCATAATTTCATTTTGGGAGTTCTAAAGAACCTAAGGCCAACGACGGTTATATTGTGTATATGTATAATTATTATTATTATTTATTAACGTCCACTTTTTTGCAACTTAGGCTAATTGGGATGGGTTATCTGCAGGTTACCACCCTTTTCTAGCCAGGGTGGGACTTAGGATGTTATTTAATGAATTTCATCACTAAATAATTTCCTTTGCCCAGGCAAGAATCGAACTCGCCACTCTAGGTTTACCATGTGAGATAAAGGTCAACGCTTAATAACTATCACTGTTAAGGAATTGATTTTATAAAGAAACTTCAACTTATTTTTGACCTTTCTCTTCTATGGTTCTTTTTTTTCAGAGTAGTACTATTATATTTCCTAGTTTAAAGAAAACTACTCCTTTATTGATACTATTTACCTAACTATTGTATTATAAATAAAATATATGAAATTTATTTTAAAGATCATTTTTTTTTGCATTCAAATTATTTTATTATTTATTAATTATCTTGTTTATTCCTCTTCCAGTACAGTATCATCACAAATGATCCCATTCTTTATAACATTAAACAAAAATGTTCATAAAAATTTGAGAAATGCATTGAGTGGATATTGTTTTCGTTAGATAAACTCTAGAGAATAAATAAAGATTATATTTCGAAGGGAAAAAAAATAACATGAAAAATACCACAGAAAAGAGTAAAAAACATATTAAAAATTTAAATATCACTAATAATGTTATAAATTAAACTTGACTATAGTTTAATTAAATTCAGTACCCCAAAGAATCCATATACATCATTTTGGTCCAATTTTGAGTTATTGTTGATATTATAAATATTCGCATATGCACAAAATGTATATGCACATAATTTCGCGTGATGAGGTTGATGATCTAACATCCATTTTTTTTCTTCTTATAGTATCCCTATGAGAAGTCATTTATTTATAGACATGTTCCAAATGGTCCATATTATAAATGTATGGATAGGTGTATATAAATTGACTTTTAAATACAATGTTTTAATTGAATGAATTATTATCATAAAATGAAATAAAATAAAATCGTGAAATGAACGAAATAATTACAAATTAAAATTCTTAAATGAAATAGAAAACCAATTAAATGAACTTATACTCTACCCATGTTACGGGTTTGATCTTCTTTAATTTACAAGTCCTTTGTAAGGGAAAATATATTGAATTCTCATTTCTCATAAATTCTAATTTATTTTTTGCTACATCTACATGTATACCTTTGATAAACTTTATGAGATCATTATTGTATTTATTAAATAGGATACTGGGTGGTTCTAGCCGATTACCTTTTTTTCTAACGTATTTTGATTTAAATTTGAGCACTCATAGAGTATATGTAAAAAGGATTGTGATGCCTGTTTGCCGCAAGTACATTTGTCATTGTCTTGAATTTTGAATCTTGTTAAATAATGTGCTGTCTGTCCATGCTCCGTCAGAAATTGTGTGCGTTTGTGATGGTGTCTCTTAATTGTATTGTAGTTGTTGACAGTTATATTTTGTATGCATTAGTGTAAGCTGTATGACTTGTTACATTTCGTCCGTTCTCTATCCTATTTATGTGTTATATCGGTACGTAAATATTTTTAGCAGATTTCCCTCAAGGGAAATCAGCTATTGAGGTCGTACTCATGACGCGATTTTCGAAAAGTTTCTTCAAATGTCCATCGATCATACTCAAGAGATGACGAAAATGAGGTCCGTTCAAAATTATATATATATATATATATATATATATATATATATATATTTGTCTTTTAACGCTCTAGCGGTCTCAATATTTGTTTGATCGTTACCAAATGCGATATTTAATCATTTTATGTAAAAAGAAAGATCGAGTTCGTTAATGGCTGAAATCGGACTAGTGGGAGGGGGGGTTTAGAGGGGGGATTTTTGAATATTCGAAATCGGATCGAAAAATTGTATACAACCAATCGTATTGTAAATTAAATTTAATATAAATATTGTCATATGCACTTTTTCACTATCTTGAATATTAACCGAGATATTTGCATTTTTATGAAGTGTGCAGCTATTGTCCAAAGTTTCCGGATTAGTTCGGCCGTTTCCGTAACTGTTCGGCTCTCTTGTACCTAACCGTTCTTGTCTTCTAACCTTTGTACTTTGTGAGATACATATATGCAAATACTTTCTGTTCATGCCCTATTTGTCTACAATTCATAAGCCGTTTCCGCTGGGAGTTTATTAAAATTAACTGAACTGTAATGAGAAATACCGATTGCATTTACTCACGGTGTTGTAAAGTGTTAGCAGTATCCAGATTTCTCTATTGTAAAACTTCACTTGGGAAATCTGCTTAGTTTAGCAGTTAGTTAGCAGCCCCTGCGTGACGGACTGTTTATTGCATGAGTGTGGTACGAGTATGAATTCTGGGATTAGTGTTGTATGTTGAGCTGCTTTCTTGCTAACGTGTCATCCAACATGCTTGGAGACCGAAAACCTACTGAGAAGTTCGCAATTTCGTTCCATAAGACATTTAGTTCTTCCGGATCTCTTGTAGTTCTGATCTAATCTGGGACAGTTACCGACTTCAGGACAACACTCTTTGGAAGGGGCTTTGGCAGGCTGAACGCGTTCAAATAAGCCCCCAGAGGTCATAAACTCAGCAGAGGAAAGAGAAGTACAAACCAATCAATGTCATTGTAGCAAATATCAATCCTTACATAAGTGAAAAGTTATAACAATTTTTAGCAACGCTAAGAGACCTCGCACTAATATTTAGGGAGAAAGTTAACTAGAAACATCCCGCCTTGGTGATATTTCGATGTGCAATGAAATTATTAAATGGGAGTTAAGCTAGAGAAGGACACGCACTCTACCAGTTTATTATAAAAGGTAGCAGCCATGCTTACCGTCAACGGAAAGTTGTAGGAACAAGCTGGAGTAGTTAATAATTGCGGTTTAGAGGCAGACATTCCAGACTCTAAGCGCCATTTACGCTTTATTGGTCCACTACATCTTCCACAATTGCCGATGGAATGTCGACCATTACTAATATAGTGTTTAGTACTGCTATTCCTTAGTCACTCCTAGCACTTATGCTCGCACGTAACCTTCTGTCATGGATAGTCTCCTTTTAAGCAGCCCTTAAAGAAAAATTAGGAAAAAAAGTAACGGGGTTTATATAAATCCAAAAAAAGTCTGTTACGCAGAGGCTGTGTAAACTAAGCAGATTTCCCAAGTAAAGTTTTACAATAGATAGACCTACATACTGGTAACGAACACACCACCATGAATATTAACTGAATAAATACAAACGATATAGAGAAATCTTACAGTTAATTTTCTTACAGTTTTAATCTTACAGTTAATAATCTAGTGTTGTCATTTACAATGAATCAGAATAATTATGATCTCAATCACTCAAATTATATTAATCCCCGAACAAAAGAAGAGGGGGGGGGTCGACAGAACGTATTTGCATATGTCTCACAAAGGGAAAATTCAATGAAACAATATTTGGTATTTAATCTTGTAATGAAATGGTTCATGATATAACAGTTTATTAATAATATAACATGAGTAGGAGTGCTGTTTTCTGAAAGCAAAAAGTATAAAATCCAAATATCTCGGTTAATATTATGATACAGGAAATATTTATAGAGTAGTATTTATAGATCATTTAAGTTACAATAAGATTGCACTTGTACAATTTTTCGATCCGGCATATAGGTAGTAATGGAGGTATTTCGAATTTTCGATAATCCTTCCCTATAATATAACCCCTTCTCCTCTAACTGTCCGAATTCAGCCATTAACGAACATGATCTCTCTTTTTACATAAAACGTTTAAATATTGAGTTTGGTAACGATCAAGCAAAAATTGCGAAAGCTAGAGCGTTAACAGACACACACATATGTATATATATATATATGGAATGGACCTCATTTTCGTCATCTCCTAGGTAGGATCGATGGACGTTGAAGAAAATTTTCGAAATTTGCGTCATGAGTACGATCTCAATAGCTGATTTCCCTTAAGGGGAAATCTGCTAAGAAAATCAATGTATTTAACTTTAGTAATGCCAAATAGACTCTTGTCAGGAAAACTGAAATATATAATGTGATGAATTTCAACTTCACCTTTGTTTAATGTTGTTGTTTTATAATTCATGTATTTAATTAATAAAATTACATTCTGCAATGTCTACATTTGGTTCTACTATCGTCCTCCAACACTGTTGACAGAAGCTACACCTCTTTGACTTCAATGAGAGGAACAGCTTCTCCTTGCCTGGCAAGGAAGTCAAGAGCTAACGAGGAATATGACACTTGTTAAAGATAATAAGCCATTGGTATCAATTCATTTTATACTGCTATAGTTGATCTCTGGATCATGGATAAGGATGGGTGATACTATAAAAGGCTATTACTTCTGGATTAAGGTGATTGGATTGCCTGTAATGGAATTGTTTTATAATCCAAAACTTCATCTCAATCTAATACGTTTCCTTGTTAAGTATTCCTCCGGGATGTAATGGCAACTTGTCCGCATTGTCACATGCCTGCCGTAAATACCCGATGAATAGTAACACAGAGCAATGGTATGGAAGCAGTTATAAAAATCCGACTCATTGTTTCTATTCATGGTTCTATTCCCTACTAAAATCACTCTTCTTCTCGGGAAAACCAAAGATTCAACTTAGCAATGCTATCACCTGTCGGAAGTGCAATGTCGCCCGTGAAGAGAAACGAAAGCTCTTCTGACCTAGGAGTGATGCAAAAATAATTGGAACAGTAAGTGAGTAGCTCAGATGAATGATGATAAGAAACAAACTAGATAAAACGATGAAAGGTAAATAAAATAAAAAGGTAATAAAACGATGATAGATAAATAAAATGAAGGATCCTTCATAATGTTTCTGTTCATATGCTGTTCTCCATAATGAATGACAGGGAAGGTGAGTGGAGGATAGTGCACCTGCAAGAACTGCATCTTAGTTAGTACATGTTAGTTAGTTAAATTGTTATTCGCAAGAAGAGCTTGAAAGCACATTTTACGATTTTTACGATAAAAAACAAAAATAAAGATATAGTGTAACATTATTTTATCTTCTAGTCTTAAAAAAAAGGAAGAGTGAGATGTGTGTGTAAACATTTCGGCACAACAAAAGGCAGGCTTAGAGCTGACTTCATCCGCCCCAAACACAATTACACAACTAATTCCACCGCGAAGTACGTGTATAGAACATTTTACTAAGTCATCGGAGCTTATGTTAACCTATGGCGGCCAATATTCTTGCGTGAATTAAAGAATATTAGCTGTTCAAGAAATATATGTAGACTGTTTTTTCTTTTGTACGCACTGAACTCGCTTGTGGTCAAGAACTCATTTCTTGAAATGTCCTTCTCTTAGGTGATCCTTTCTTCTTTGTTCGCCGTCCTGCATTCTCACATGTGACGCTCCTCTTTTCCCTTTTATTTCCCGCTATTTCTGATCCAGCAAAATGACATTTCATTGACAAGTGCTGAAGCCAAATTTGTATTATTTTATTCATGCCCGTTATTAATAAGATTTCATTTATAAATCTATAAATATATATATATATAGATATATATATCTATATAGATATATATATATATAGGTCTCTATCAACCCTTTAAGTCAGTACTTTTGATATACCTTCTACACTCTGTAAGTGTGTCAGCTCTACTCTACAAGCAATGCAACTTGGATGTTCCTCCTTTTAGCAGATTTCTCTCAAGGGCAATCAGGTATTGAGGTCGTAAGGTCATGACGCGATTTTCAAAAAATTTCTTCAAATGTCCATCGATCCAACCCAGGAGATGACGAAAAGTCCTGAATCTGCTAAAATGAGGTCCATATATATATATATATATATATATATATATATATATATATATATATATATATATATATATATATATAGTTGTCTGTTAACGCTCTAGTTTTTGTTTGTCGTTACCAAACTCGGTATATAATCGTTTTATTTAAATAGAAAGATCAAGTTCGTTAACGGCTGAAATCGGACCAGAGGGAGGGGAGGGGTTTAGAGGGGGGATTTTTGAAAATTCGAAATATCTCCGTTACTGTACTCGGATCGACAAATTGTATAGAACCAATCTTGTTGTAAATCAAATGTATTGTAAATATTGTTATACACATTTATTATCTATCTTGAATATTAACCGAGATATTTGCATTTTTATTAAGCGTAACGGACGAGCTGTGGTGGCTTCTACTCGTATCCGGCGAAAGCTATTTCGGCCGTTTCCGTAACTCTTCGGCATGGAAATTTCTATTTTGTATAACTTTATGTGGGAAATCTGCTTAGTTTACGCAGCCCCTGCGCGTGAGGGACTTTTTTTATTTGGTGCTGGTGGGTGAGTCTTGTGTAGCCAACGGCATATCATAACATCATCCAACATTTTATTAGATGTTTTATTAGTGAAAGGTAGTAATTGGTTTACAGCTAAAGTCCGTGCAAAATCCGTTAACAGAGGCTTGCCCCTAGGCCTTGCATAATGGATCATAATTGCGAATCCTAGTCAGTTTAAACTAGCCAGGATTAAATCCCACAGCTCCTTATTTATTTTGAAATGTCGAATGATCTGTCCTTCGAATATTTTATAAAAGGCCTCACTTCGAAATGAAAACGGCAGACAAACAGATGAGAAGGGAGTTTTACCCTCCTTGTCTTAGTAAACGTCATTTTAAAAAAGTCCTTAACGCAGGGGCTGCGTTAACTAAGCAGATTTCTCACGTGAAGTTTTACAATAGAGAAATCTGAATACTGCTAACAATTAACACCACCTTGATTAAATAGTAAATGAAAGGTAGTGAGAAATCTTTCAGTTAATTAAAATAAATTCACACGGCTTCTGAATTGTAAGAATAATTTATATTTTAATAATTCAAATTATAGTAGTCCAAGAACTAAAGAAGGGGGGGGGCGGATGAACAGTACGTATTTGCATAAATCTCACAAAGTAACAAAGGTAAGGTAAGGTTAGAAACGACAGGTAAGGTTAGAAGAAGCTTCCACCTGAGCCGAGTAGTTACGAAAACGGCCGACCTAATCCGAACTACACCCGACCACAGACTTCCAAAAAAGGCAAATATCTCGGTTAATATTCAAGATAGAGAATAAATGTATATAACAATATTTATAGTAAATTTAATTTGAAATAAGATTGGCTCTATACAATTTTTCGATCTGATGCATAATAACGGAGATATTTTGAATTTTCGAAAATCCCCCTCTAAACCCCCCCTCCCTCTAGTCCGATTTCAGCCATTAACGAACTTGATCTCTCTTTTTACATAAAACGGTTAAAAATCGAGTTTCGTAACGATCAAACAAAAATCGCGAGCGTTAACAGACAAATATATATATAATTTTGAACGGACCTCATTTTCGTCATCTCCTGGGTAGGGATCGATGGACATTTGAAGAAAATTTTCGAAAATCGCGTCATGAGTACGACCTAGTTCCCACGACGGCTACGCATTAAAATGCTGACTGCAACATTTATAATAATTTACTAAAGTTTGCAAGTCTTAGTAATAAGACAATTTAATTATTTTACCCTGGAGCTTACATAACTGTAATCTTTAGACAGTCTCTAAATATAATTATTTTTAATTCGTGTATAATGCGTTTTCAATACATTTTGTAAAGCAGCACTAATAACTACCACACAAATACAATTTTAAAAGATTATTGTCCGTTTCTTTAGTTTTGACCACATTTATTTACTTTTTAATACCTTAGGTTTTTGTACATTTTTTTTAAAAAAAAAAACTCTATTATTTAACCCTTCAGAAAATAAAATATATCACAAATCTTTTGTTATGCTTGGTTGGATTTTTGAGCTGTTAAAAATATACTTGAATAAGGAAATAATTTCTCTGAATGCTGAAGAGAAAGCTACAATATCAAATGACACCGAAATTTATCTTGTTATTCTATTAAACTCATCAATAATTCTCCTAGCTGATTAACTAGTTGAAGCGAACGAAATTGAAAATCGATACAATTTGTATTAATCGAATTCTGCGTCATAAATTATGTATACAGATTGATTGTAAATGTATAGAGTCTTTTAGCCCTGATGATTTTAACCTGTATATTTTGAAATATCTAAGCGCCCTTGAATGCAACGAATTTATTAATTTTGACACGATTATATATTTTATACTAGCTAACCTCTGGCAATCACTGTCATACTAAATGATAAAAGGTATCTACTATATGAAAGTACATTTTTTTTTTTTTTAAATTCCTAACTCAGAAGCTAAATACATAATTAGTCTTAAAGTTGAGCCCAGGATTGATTGACTGCCCATTTGTGAAGACTGCATCATTCTTGTAATACATTTATGTATATCTTCAAATAAACTCTGTACTAGGAAATAAACTAGTGTTTCTATTAGACAAGTCTTGACAATATTCAGTACATTGTTTATCTCATTCTTATTGCACCCTTTTCTAGTTAAATTATCATAGATCTTGAGCTGTTTTATAAGAATGAATTATACTTGTGAATTGCTGTTTAAAAATATAATTTCCTATGTGTTCAGCACCAATTTGAGTTCCGGGAGCTATTGTACTTTTAAAGGAAATGTTTTTATAAGAAAATTTTGGACTTCAGGTCAATGAAAAACATATATTTTTGCATAAAAGTTATATTTCAATGAATAAATAATTGTTTCATGGAGAGTACATCATTAAACAAGAACGGAATAGTAGTTGGCAAGGAATCCTGGCTCACCGACAACATTTGAAGCATGTGCGACTACTGAAGGTGGTGCGACGGCATAGCTAGCATAAGCTGGTACACTGAGGGCAGGAAGAGAGTAAGCCAGGACGCTCCTCTTGGTCTTCTCTGGAACTGGGGAGGCAATGGCGAAGGCAACGAGGGCAAAGAGAAGAGCAATCTGTGAAAACATGGAAAGTATGTTATTATAGACATAGTAACACTCTATGGAAACGTAAATAGTACACTAGTAAACATGAAGCAGATATTGAAGTAATCATTACAATTACATACAGTCAGTTGAGAGATCAGGATCTCATGAAGTTATGCTTCTCAATAAAAGAAGCTAATTCCATATGAAAGTGCGATAAATAAATCCTGACGAGAGAAATGGTTAGGAAGAATATATAGTTAAAGTTATTATACATTCGCAGTGAAACCAATTTTCTTCTTTGATAAATAAAAGTACTTCTTGATGTTAACTATTGATAAAACTATTAGCATATTCATTTTTTAATCAGAGTTTGTGTATTGTAAATAATAAAATTTTATTATATTGCGAAAACATTATTTAATAAAGTTCTAACAGTTATAAAAGATCATCCATTTTATTCACTTAATAGCTTCAAATAATATCTGAGGTAATACAGTTATAATTTACTCTGTAATAAAGTTAACTTTATATACTGATGGCACCGTATTAATGTTTTTAATTAAGATTTGTTAAAATCTGTTATTCTAACCTTACAAAATTTATTAGTTTTAAAAACAACAATTTTTCCAGATTAAAAGGGCTTCCTTTGAAGGAAAGGGTCTTTGAATGTTAATCGACAACATCATCAAGGTGAAAACTCACTGTTTTTTATTTAGGGCTTTAATTAATCAACTTTAAGTCACGTCTGCATATTTCCAAAAATAACTATCACCTCTACAGTTAAAGTATAAGCTCATGTAGTAATCGATTTATATTTTTGCAATACTCTCTTCAGTTGGTTGGGCTTTTCGCAAAAAAAAATAATACAATCGTTTAGAAGCGAAGGAAATAAGTATAAGACGGAAAGCATGCCAAGTTGGGCTCAAAGAAAATCAAATATAGAAGTTATAATGGGAGAAGAGAAAGTAAAAGTCTCTAGGAGATAAGGACTTCAATACAATACTTTCAAGATAATTGATTGGTTGTAGTTTTTAAGAAGAATAACACTCAAAGAAACATTAATATTAATTCCTTAAATATTTTCCTTTCACATTTAAAAATCGTTTGATTCATAATGGCTGGAATAAAACTCAGTAAAGACTTAAAATACAATTAAATGTTCTTATCTATAAAGAATGAATCTATAAATCCTACTAGCCATGTGCAGAACTTTTTGATGGAGTAGTATTAAATGTTGAAGATGTAGTAATTGTAGGTATTTATGTAAATACACACACACACACACACACACACACACACACACACACACCCATAATCCATAAAGAAATAACACAATTTCCATTTGTTTTTGGTTTATTTTTTTTTACGGAAATTTTCTTATTTACATTTGTTATTGGGATAATGGTTTTATCGGTTACAAATATGTATTGTATTGGTTTCACAATATTCAGAGTTCATTACATTTAAAGTACACTGTTACACAACAGTGAGTTTATTACACACACACCACCTCCCCATAATGCACAATGAAATGACACAATTTCCATTTGTTTTTTGTTTTCTTTACGGACATTTTTTTATTTACATTTGCTTAAGGGATTGTGGTATCGATTACAAGAATGAATCGAATCAATACGAATATGAATTGTATTTAATCCTCAATATTTAGGAAGCGTTTATTGCTTTCTGAATGTTTAGAATGCGGGAAAAAATTATTTTCCCAGTTTCAAAAGGACTTAATTTCTAACTCTTTGTTTCAAGGGAAGTATATTCTTCTTTCAAAGGCATAAATCGTTAAAAAAAATATTTAAAAAAACCACCAGCAAACTAAAAGTATACCTGTACCTTAAAATGCATAATACATACTTGAAAAGTTTTAGGTTCAAAACAGGGGCTTTTAAACTCGTTTTCAGGAGATTGCTGAATAGACAATAAATGACTCTTATACCCAAAAAGGATTATAGTAGAAAATATGCATATAATAGTAATGTACGCACAATAGGTTCATGAAATAATGGTTATATTATTTCTGAGGCAAAACGTTATGGAGATAATTGGTGACATGCAATAGATAATAGCTCAGAGCAATATAGAGAGAAGCTGGAGCTATCATCACATAACCTTTGCCTTCGATTAAGTCTTCAAAGGAGAATGAGATTATAGGCTTATTCAGCGAGCAAAAAATTTGTTACAGTAATTTCTTTGTTACAAAGATTTTTTCATCCAAATATTCTGTGTAAATTGTGCCTTACCCGTGCCAAAAATGTTTCTTTATTCAGAAGACAATAAAAAAAAAAAAACTTGTTGGAATTATTTTCTTTTTTTTTTCCCCTCGTATAGAATGAGTTGAATGGATGTCAATAAGAGTACCGGTTCGAATTCGCCCTGAATGGATAAGTCTTTGTAAAGAATTAACAGAGGGGGCTCACTCAAAAGAATTAACAATTCTAACATGAAATAGATGCATAATCTGCTTGCAACTCTTCTCAAATAATGCTGTCAAACTAAAGCTGGTCCGTATGCATTCATTTTAGCAGATTTCCATTAAGGGAAATCAGTTATTGAGGTCGTACTCATGACGCGATTTCCTACATTTTTCTTCAAATGTCCATCGATCCTACCTAGTAGATGACGAAAATGAGGTCCAGAACTATATATATAAGAACTATATAAGTTCGAAATATCTCCGTTACTATGCATCCGATCGAAAAAATGTATATAATCAATCTTATAGAAAATTAAATGTTCTATAAATATTGTTATATACATTTATTCCATATCTTGAATATTAACCCAGAAATTTCCATTTTTCAGCAACGATACTCGGTTATGTAATAAACCACATCATTTGAAGCTTAACTACAAAATATTGTTTTCAAGATACATTTATTATACGAGATACATGCAAATATGTTCTGGTGACCCCCCTCCTTCTTAAGGTTTTGGACTTCTAAAATTTGATTGATCGAGATAAAAATTATTCCGATTCATTACAAATTACAGTAATAGTAAATAGTTTTCTATAAAATTAATACGTTATATTCAGATATATTACAGTAATTGCTTTTCTTTCCGGTAAGAAGTTGACAGAACTATTTGTTTACATTTCAGATGCTTTCCGTCGGGAGGTCTCTTATAATCGTTTGTATTTATTCACTTAATATTCATGGTGGTGTTGCGTTACCGTTATGTGGATTTATCTATTGTTAAACTTCACGCGGGAAATCTGCTTAGTTTACGCAGCCCCTGCGTGACGGACGTTTTCCTATTTTTCTAGCTGCTACCATTGTGCATAAACTGATGTATTTTAAAATCAAAGTTTTTTTTATAAAAATGTGGCAATAATGCCAAATCGTACATTGTATAAATTTACCAGAAGACCGAATCGATTCCGTCTAATCATATTTCAGAATACTTGAGTACAAGGAACAGTTTTGAAATCGAAAACTCCTTGGGTTTGGAGTCGGGATGTGTCAAGCGGCGGATTCCGACACACGACCACCAACAGGTGGTTTTCTTTCTTTTATTTTCAACGCTCCATTGTTGATATTGCAAATGACAGTCCTTACTGTAGCCATCAAAGTCAATAGAGCGTATAATTATGTTTGTACGATTTTCCCTGGTTGAAACTAGACCTAACCGAAGACAAAGCCTAATTCGAGGCCATCCATAAACAGATGTTAGGTGTTCCTTCTTTTTGAGGAAAGGGAACTTGTTCGAAGAGTCCGATAGAGGTCATTTATTAAAAAAATGACAATACAGGTGATCTGTGGCCATTGTTAATGACATCTCTAAAATTTCCTTAGCAATTTTAAACGGACATGAACAATAGAAATTGGTATTATAACCCTTAGATACATGTTCCAGATATTGCTTGCATGAAATCTTCAAATCCAGTGAAATTTAATGTTAATGGAATTAAACTGTGATTATATAATTTTGGCTTATATATTTGTAACTTTTAGTAATTTACAGACACCAATGGTTACCTAATAATATTATATGATGACCTTATCCCACTTTGAAAATATTAATACCACAACATTTAACCCCTATTTAAATTTGTATCATAATTTTTAAATGATGCCAAAATGCGTCTGCGAAAAAACAAAAAAATTGTTAAATACGTTATACTAAGATGGACGTTTTTAATCTCAAAAGTTGAGTTACAATTTATCAAAATATTTTTCATATTTTATTTTGCCAATAGTAGAAATATAACATAGCTTATAAAAATACCGCTCAATTCCGATAAATTGGAGGAAATCATAAATATTTTATATTACTTTTTATTTATTATTACTTCTTTAGCATGGATATGGTTTACATGGCTACAAATTAAGAAGTCATATAATACTTTATACTTTTTAAAATTTCTTTTAAATGTAAATGAACTGCATTTTAATGGTTTTATAAAGATTTATATAGCTTGGCTCAATAACTCATTTGTTCATTATAATTTAAAAACCAGTCCGTCAAGCAGAGGCTGCATAAATTAAGCAGATTTCCCAAGTGTTTGTATAACACACTTTTGAATTCAGTTCAACACATAATCTCCTACTTCCATGTAAAAAACCGATAAGTAGAAGGGGGGGGTGGTTCTAAAGGCTGAAATCGTAAAAATTAGAAAAACTCGCTTAAAACTTGAGTTATGAAAAACGCATAGAACAACAATTGAAGTCAAACAATAGTTTAAGAAAATTATTTCTATAACATTTTACGAACTGGCTCATTATTCCGGAGATATTTTTAATTTTCGAATCCCCTTCCCCCTCTAAACCCCCCTTATTATTAACCTGATTTCAACTATTAATGACTATGAATTTCAGATTTGCGCGAAAAGGTTAAATTTCAAGTGTGCTATAGATCAAATAAAAAGGGAAATCTAAAAAAACAAAATAAACTTTTAAAACTTAAACCAACAGTTGAATTTGCAGCTTTATTTAAAAGTTAGCAAGTCAACTTTAAACAGGACAATTTACGTGGAGAATATTTACAGAAATCAGAAAGCCATTATTTTAGGAAATGAGTATTTTCTTAATGATTCTACTCCTATAAAATGAATTTAATATTTTATATAATTGATTTGAAAGTAATGCTGATACTTAATCTCACCCTGACAGCTTATCCATATATATTCTGAGGTAGGCCTAAATTTATATTCCGATTCGGTGGGAATAAACGCCAAAGAACAAGAATTACGTCAAAATTGAAATTATTGTATGTCTAACCGTTTGTTCCTCAATGGCTTAAATATTAATAAAATGGGGTTTAACTATAACATTCACAACTGAGCCTAGAACAAATTAATCACTTCACAATGCACTTTTAGAAGACACAACTCTTAAAAGACCGATAGGAATACGTACTTGGAACTTCATGATGATGATGTTGTTGTATGTACTGCTGTTAGTTCAATACTGACTAACCGTGGGCTCGTGGGTGGTTATATAGGTAACCGAAACCCAGCTGCTAACGTATGCAGGGGACGATCCGTCCTTGCTTCTGGGTCTGTCCAGGAGTTTCGACACTGCTCGATGGACATCACGCGCCGCACTTAATTTGAATTGTTAAATTTCGACATGCATTGTACTAGACAACGGAGAACAACTGGCCCCACCCATGTTTTGAAATTCGTGCTTTCTATTAAATTAGATGAAAAGGTGATTTGTCCAGAAATAAAGTGCATCATGTATGCGACTTGTATGACGTATTTAATACGAAGTTAATTAATATCAAGTATATTATTTCATGTAATTAAAATTATATCTAGTAAAATAGTAGACAATGAATTTCAGGGAACATGGCCCCTCTCTATTTAGATGTCACGAAGATATTCGGGGTAAGCTCCCGTATATATTAATGGGCACTCTCGCCCTCTATCTCTCTCTCACTCACACCCTTTCCCAAATACACTCTCTCTCTCTCTCTCTCTCTCTCTCTCTCTCTCTCTCTCTCTCTCTCTCTCTCTCTCTCTCTCTCTCTCTCTCTCTCTCTCAAACACACACACACACACACACACACACACACACACACACACACACACACACACACACACAGAGTACGAATAGGAACTATCCAGAAAATAAATTACATGAAGTTATGTTTCTGAACTTGAAATACGAACAACCACAAGTTCTCCGACACACTTGCAAATTTTATCTGTGATAGATTGAAATAAGAGTTACAATTTATTTATTTACTCTTACATTTTTTTTAATGAAGCTATATCAATTCAAGTCATTTTTTACTTCGTATTTTAATTAACAGTAGGATAATCAGTTTAATTACGTGGTCCAGTTTTATCCTAGTGGTCGACGTTTATTTCATTAGTTCATATATATATATACATTAATTACCCTTCGGTCTAAATACATTTCACGATAATAATTTGCATATAAAACAATTTTTATTAGTTTTGACAAATTTAATCAAGAAAAAAAATCGAACCTGCTCGGATGATCATTTTGTTTGATTATAAATACTGTCCAACAAAAATATATATATATATATATATATATATATATATATATATATATAAAACGTTCTTCATTAATTTTTTGTGAATTTAGAAAGGAGCAGATGCTTAGTGCTAATCGACAGAACGTGATAGCGACTAAATGTTGATTCAGATATGGGGAACTAGTTACTCAAACAACAAATAACTTTAAATTAGAACAAATATATACTTTAACTGTGGATCTTTTCGTTCTTACTCTAAATGATAAGTTGAAAAGAATTATTTCTATTTCCTATCATTTATTATTTACTCATCAAAATAGTAATAAAATGAAATTTATGCTTTGACCTCTTACATTAAGCAATTTATTTTCACAGATTAATAGGACAGGTATATCCAAAGATTATAGCATTATGTTTCAAGAAATACTTGAACTTTGAAAATTATTTTATTAAATCAGTTCAGATATCCTCTGACTTTCTGAATGGTCCTTGGCAAATAGTTCTGGAAGTTCACATGAAGGGCTCAATGACCAGGCTCAGGAATTCGCTGCTTTATAGAATAAATAATTATGAAAGATAATTATGGCTTATTATTATAATATAATTATGGCTTTTATATGATTTCCTTGATAGCTATTGAGGCAGGCCTAATTTCGATTTTCGTAACATTTCTTTAAATACTCCGGAGAGGACATACAGGTACCAGTTCATTATATACATATCTACAGAGTCTCTGCGTCGCTCTAGAGCGATACACAACTTTATTTATAAGAGTTCCACGCAAAACTGAAGACTAGTTCCTTATCGGCTGTAATCGATATATAGTGGGTAGGGGGGGGGATTTTGTAAATTCAAAATATCTCTGTTTTATGAGTCAGATTGAACAGTTCAATAGATATAATCTTATTGTAAATTGAATGTTCTTTAAATGTTTTTATATCGTTTTTGTTTCTATCTCCAACAATAATAGATATATTTGCCTATTTTAATTTTCATCCTTTAGTAATCCCCCACTTTTAGTCATTTGCACATTAACAATGAGACAATATATCATGAAACTGGCTAAAACTAGAAGAGGAATGGGGGGGGGTGGCAAATTCAAAACATCTCTGTTACTAAGAGTCTGATTGAAAAATATTTAACAACCAATCATGTTACACTATTGATGACCTACATGAACTGTTCTAAACATTTTCTTTTAACTAAATATTCAGCGTGTTATCGTACATTCTAGTTTTCAGCCTTCAGCATAACCCCTTTACTACTCATCGAATTTTAACTTAGAAATAGAGAATATAATCTGTGATGACATTAATCATATGACATTGTTACACTTGGGAAATCTGCTTTGTTTATGTAGTCCCTGCTTGGCGGACATTTTTCTTTTAAGATCCCTGCAGTTTACTTACTTCCACCTCCAAAACTACCATGGTGTAATTTTTTTTTTTTTTTTTTAAGACACCAATCCTTTTATAATTCATACATTTAATATGCTATGGAGAGGAAAATGGATTTTTATTTATTTTTCCCCAAAAGCTTATTTATCGCCGTATTTCTAGCTCAACATCTCCGAAAGTGCACTATATGAGAGCTGGTACTGGTGCCAAAATGAAAGTTCCTCCTCAAACCTTTCACTTTTCGAATTTGGCTAGAAAGAAAAGATTTGGACTTTTTAATGCATGGCGTTCTAGTAGTACCGAGTACCTAAGGTACTCGGTTAAAAGATTGGATTGTAAGAACTTTAGGCCTTTAAGGCCTTGTTGATCAAAAAGAAAGACATAGGATAAAGACCAATAAAGATTTTGGACCATATTTTTATGACCTGGTGATTAATTAAGGAATGTTCAACAGTGTTATTGATAAGATAGAAGGATGTACAAAAGAAATCCTATTAAAAAAGTCCTTCACGCAGGGGCTGCGTAAACTAAGCAGATTTTTCACGTACTGATATAACATACTACTAACGTCATCTTACCACGAATTCTCTATTTATGTGTAAAAACCAGACGAGGAGGGGGCTGGGGGAGGCATTGATAGCTGAAAACAAGAAAGTACGGTTAACTCACTTAATGTTTCAGTTAAGAAATCAATTGGTTAACAAGATTATTTCTATAACATTTTACGATCCAACTCATAATACCGGATATATTTTGAATATGCTAATTCGCCCTTCTGGACCCCCACTATTCTAGTTCCGACTTCAGCCAATAGCAAATATGATCTTTATTGTTGGCTGAAACACTTATATATTGAGAATGGTTTAGATCAAATAAGCATTTTCGAAACAAGAACGTATAATCTTGATTGGTGACGTCAACACAATAAATTTGCATTTATCTGACCAATTAAATAGTTCAATGAAAACCATATTTGGCATTTAACCTTGGAATGAAGTGGATCTTGATATTAAAACTTATGCTGCTAATATGACATGAATAGGAGTGCTGGTTTACACATGACCAATAACTAAAATATATGTTTATCTCGATTAGTATTTATGACACGCTGGTATGATTTCAGCCAACGAACTTGACCTTTAGTTTTGCAGAAATGCTTATATATAGAGCTTGGAACGATCAAACAAAAATTGTGACCGCTATTTTAAACACACACACATGCATATATATAAATGAATGTTTGTGTGTATGTCTTTTATAGACTCGTAAACGACTGAACCGCATATTATGAAACTTGGTATGTATATTACCACTAAAACAGGTTAGGTTTCTGGCTGAAATATAAAATCGCGATATTTCGTTTCCTATTGGTTTTTCGGCAATTATGCACATAAGAAAATTTGTTTATATTGTTATTTAAAGTAATTTGTGTTATGTGCTCTATTGCCGTATAACGAAGTATAAATGAGGTATACACGAAAAACTATACAAGGCGTCAACAATGTTATAGGGCATGAGACTAAATCGAAATCAAGGAAACTCCGTATGTTTGACTTCACATTTTTAGGGACGAACTGGACTGGGGTTTGTTAGGGAGGAATGAAATGAAAAATCGTCATATTTTTTTTCCTATTATCTTTTGGAGAAACGTGCAAGTAACAAAAGATGTTTAATTTGATATTTAGAGTAACCTTTATTATATACATCTTTATAATAATTTAGTATTTTAGTTATTTTAAACACACACACTTACACCCTCCCACCTACCCACACACACACACACACACACACACACACACACACACACACACACACACACATATATATATATATATATATATATATATATATATATATATATACATATATATAATGACTAAAAGATCAAAGAAAAAAATTTAAAAAGGGCGTAAAATGCGAGAAATACAATTGGCTTATTGTGGAAAGAGTTCTATTTAATAAATACAATACACAATTAAAAAAATATGCTGAACAATTTTATGACTTTATGAATTATTTGAAACTCCACTACTGACAATTTAATCATTGGAACCAACATTTGTTTTCTTTTTTTATGTTGCAAATAGTGTTTTTTTTTATAAATAAGTTATTCATAGTATTAAAAAAAATATTATGTCAAATATCAAACACATGTTATGTACAAATAGATTTTATTTACCACAGGACGTGTGGTAAATAAAATTTCATTCTGTAAGGTTACTTTGGCAAGAAAATGCATAATATATCCGTCTGTTAACACATCTGTATATATTTTTGAAAATCCCGGCATGAGTACAAACTCACAGCTGATTTCTCTCAAGAGAAGCTGCTAATAAATTTCATAGACGAACTTTAGAATGAAGGTGGGAGATGAATTTTGCAGGGCCTTATTAATCATTAGAATGATTTCGCCTTCCTGATATTCCTGTAAGCAGATTTTCCTCACGGAAAATCAGCTATTGAGTTGCACTCATGACGCGATTTTGGAAAGATTTCCTCAAATGTCCATCGATCCTATTTTCCAAATTGAGGTTTGTTCAAAACTATATATAATATGTGTGTGTGTGTGTGTGTGTGTGTGTATGTGTGTGTATGTGTGTTTGGGGGGGGGGGGTGTAAAAAGGAAGGTCAAGTTCGTTAATGGCAGAAATCGGACCAGTGGGAGGGGAGGCGGGTTTAGAGGAGGGAATTTTGGCATATTTATACTTCGGATTGAAAATTTTCATTATACTAATATTATTGCCAATCCAATGAACTATAAATACGGTCAAATACATTTATTCTCTATCTTAAACATTAACCGAAATATTTGCGTTTTTCAGTTTTCAGTGTTCATCAAACCCCCACTCCTACTCAAGTCACGTAAACAATACTCTGTCATATAATAAACCACTTTATTCGAAGCTTAAATACCAAATATTGTTTTCAAGAGACTTTCACTATACGGGATACATGCAAATACGTTCTATTGATCCCCCCTCCTCACCCTTCTTTTGGCGTTGGATTACTAAAATTTGAGTGATAGAGATAAAATCAATTCTGATCCATTATAAGTTACAGTACTAGATACAGTAAGTAGTTTTAAATAAAATTAATACATTATATTCAGATATATTTCAGTTATTGTTTTTCTTTCCGGTCAGGAATATTTCTAGCTATCTATTCACCTCTGAAAGGTTGGCTGACCTATTTTTTTACAATTCAGACGCTTTCTGTTGTGGAGGTTATTAAAATGTAAATTAACTGAACGATTTCTCATTACCGTTTGCATTTATTCACTTAATTTTCACGGTGGTGTTAAGTGTAACCAGTTTGTAGATGTATCTATAGTAAACCTTCTCGTGGGAAATCTGCTTATTTTACGCAGCCTTGACTGACTTTTTTATTTGAAATATTGGTTTATGCCCTCATTAAGTTCTTTTCAGTTTTATATCGTCAAAGGAACAATATAAAATCGGATTTATCTTAAAATGATTCAGCTCGGTCATTTATTTGCCTGAGGCTGACTTAAATTTCTTCAGTTCCCAATTTCTTCCTCCACAATTAAAACGCAATTTCAAATGCTAACATCTAATGACTTTTTTCTGCATGTCATCTAAAAAAAAACATTCAATTTAACAATTAAATTTCTTAGTAATGATGAAACTTTATTTCATTCCATTTTTTCTTCCAAGCTAGTCGGCTGATTTATCTTGATGCACACCAAATATATGCCCATTTCTTCTGAAATTATCTAAACACTACCTGAACTACCGACTTTCAGAAAAAAAAAATAAGGTTAATATCTGCCAATATCATTTAATAGATCATAGTTATAAGTTACCAGCACATCATTAAAGCGTAATAATTGTTTTATTTATTTGATTGTTTAGGTAAAAAAACTGCATTGGTTAAATTCACCCGACAGGGATACCGCCTATCTTGTACCACTCATTTCCGGAAGCGTGTAAGGTTCCAACGGAACATAACTTCTTTTCAGTAGCACAAAACTTGCGCGATCCTTTGCAACTAATCCTGATTCTAAACTCATTTGAAAGCAGCTCTAACTTTACTTAACTTTTCCCTGATCAAAAGAGGTTCTATTTTCTCTTTAATAATTTCACTTTTTGCTCATGTCAAGCTTTTATGAAATAAAATAATTTCAATTAAGAAAAGGCATTTAGATAGGCATAAATACAAAGGTAAAACCGAGTACAAACTATGGGGTTATTAATGATTTTTATTTGAAAAGATATATGGTTTCGTTGCTCTAATATATACATTTGAAAATGACGAAGCAAGTTGGCTTCAAATTTTCAACAAAGGTACCGCAGCTAGTTTTTGAAGTTTTATTATAAGTTGGCATAAAACATACTATACTAGGATCTCTTAATATTTACGGCACTTTCGTACTTATAAGTCAGTACAAAAATCTATAAATAAAGAAGAACGTTTATCTTTTTTTTCTTTTTATTGTGAAATGATTGAAATTAAATTATCCCCGGTAAGTAAATTTGCCTAATAAAATAAATAGTAACATAGTTTCTACGAATCAAGTTTCATTTGTATACAGAAATGACTTATTAATGGAGAAGAAAGTAATTAATCATTGATGTTAAGAAACATAAATAATGTAAAAGAATGCAATTACGTAAAGATGAATGGTTTTAATAGAAATACCAGTTTTCATCATCATCTATTATCATTGTAATTTATAATTTATTACAGGGCCATTATAATAAATAATCTTATTTTAGCAGATTTCCCTTAAGGGAAATCAGCTATGGAGGTTGTACTCATAACGCAATATTCTATTATGTTATGAAGCCCTTTATGTGAAGCTTAAATACCAAATATAGTTCTCATTGAACTTTTAAGTTTGGAAATAAATGCGACTACGTGGCGCACGCGGGGAATCTGCTTAGTTAACGCAGCTCCTGCGTGACGGACTTTTTAGACTATTAAACTGTATTGGGAAAGGAAGATTCCGTAACTTTACATCAATGAAATATTTCAACCAGGCTTATTCCTACATATTAGTGAAAAGCCAAATCGAGACTCATGATAAAAGTTCGTCACGCAGGGACAGCGTAAACTAAGCAGATTTCCCTCGTGAAGTTTAGCAATAGATAAATCTACATAGTGGTAACACATCCCCCGTCGTCAATATTACGAGAATAAATACAAACGGTAATAAAAAACGTTTCAGTCAATTTTCATAAACTCCCGACGGGAAGTGTCTAAAATGTAATCAAACAGGTCAGCCAACCTCTCACCGAAAAGAAAAACATTTACTGAAATATATCGGAATATAACATATTAATTTTATTGAAAAATATTTACTATATCTAGTGTTGTAATTTATAATGAATCAGAATAATTTTTATCTCAATCAATGAAATTTTAGTAGTCCAAGAACTTAAGATGGGGGACACCAGACATACTTGCATGTATCTCGTATAATAAAGGTCACTCGAAAACAATATTTGGTATTTGAGTTTCGAATAATGTGGTTTACTACATAACACAGTATTGTTTATGTAATATGAGTAGAAGAAGGGGTTTGCTGAAGGCTGAAAACTGAAAAATACAAATATTCAAGATGGATAATAAATTGTATATAAAAATATTTATAGTAAATTTAATTTGCAATAAGAATGGTTTTGTAATTTTTTTCGATTTTCTAAATGCACTCCTCTCACTTGCCCGATTTCATCCATTAACGAACTAGATCTTTCTTTTTACATAGAACGATTAAATATCTAGTTTGGTAACGATCAAAAAATTGTCATCGCTAGAGCGTTAACAGACAAATATATATATATATATATATATATATATATATATATATATATATATACATACATATACAGTTTTGAATGGATGTCAATTTCGTCATCTCCAGAGTAGGTAGGATTGGTCGACATTTGAGGACATTTTTCGAAAATGGCGTCATGAGTACGACCTCAATAGGTGATTTCCCTTAAGGGAAAATGTGCTAATACAATCTAATAGAAAAGGAGCCAGTAGCAAAGTGACCATGGACCAGCTTCCAAAGTGTTTGGTAATCGGTTAGTGTTTGAACTTTAAGAAAATCCGGGAAGGACTGTTTAGTAGGTTATTTGCAAATGAATGCCTAACAGCTGAGAAGGACTCCCTGCTTCTCTGACTGCTAACTACTTGCTCCATTGTACTGGCGAGGCATCTCAGTCCAGGTGTGTTCCAATCAACATAATTTGGAAGTTTGGACATTCAATGGGAACGATTGAAAGGTCGAATTTTTAAAAAAATAATTTTTGTTTTGTTTTTACCTTCCTGAAACCTTCCTGTATATTTGATTACATATATTTTTTTTCCTTTTTAAGAAAACAAATAACATTACTCAAGCTGCCAGCTTCTTGAAGTCAATGAAATCCTAGATGAATATACAGTTAATTTTTATGAATATATTATCAGTGGCACTGTGTTTTTTCCCTTTATAACCCTGTGAATTATAAATTCCACATGAGGAAACAGATACATAATCTGACAATTCTGATCATTGGTAACTTTTAATACGATAAGTGAAGAAGGTAAACAAACTAACGTCAGATCTCAGTCATGCAGGAAAGATTTCCACATAAATAAACTATCATTAACATTCACCCCAACACAGCACGTTCTTCTCACAAATAGAACACCACTATTCATAATCATTTATCATCATTTATGGAATGAATGTGTTCCTATGAAACCCTATATATCTTGTGTCTCGTGTGATATTCAATTTAAAAATGTCGGGTGCCTTTAATTTAAACATCAAGGGGACATCATCTCTCCAAAATCTATAGAAATATTTTTACTACTACATTTGTCAATCTATTCTTAATTGTTATATTCACGATTTTCTTATATATTTGTATACATTTATCAATATAGTTAGGAGGCAGCTGCATATTGTAAATCTTTCCTGTAGTAAATGAATGAATTACTAATCACTTATTACTTCGCAATTCAATTTAATTATCTTTTTCTTGTACCGAATGAAAAAATTAATTGTTTTATAACTTCTTCATTCATTCCAGAAATAGACCTCGATTAAATTTGCCTCGCCCAGTTATTAAAATATAGAGTGAATATAATAAAATATAAATACAATAAAACACACTCTTGAATCCGTGTCCTTTTTTCCGAATTAACTTTGTCAACTTTCTTTATTTTATTAGCTGCTTCTCATTATTTTTGGGAACTTTATTTATGTGAATGGTTTGTAGTTTGAAGGAATTGATGGACATTCATTCTATATTTGTCGATTTTTATTATTTTAATGTCTCAATTCATATTTTAACAAATAAGATATCAACACTTCAGTTGACTCATAACATTCGAAGGAAAATGGTTTTTAACAATTCCCTTAGCCTTATCAGTATGATTTGAATAACAGGTGGTTTGCAACGAGGTAGTGGATCCCGAATTACAAACACCGTTTTTGAAATTTGTTGGTTAGTTTAAACTTTAGCTACGTATTGGCATTTTTTACACATAAGACCTGAATCAGTGGGGCCCTCCTGAGTATGTCTCTGGTTAATTTAATATTCTCTTTCATAATGAAAATTTAAATATTTAATCACAAAACTTTTTTATGGCTCCTCACAATTTTATTTCTTATAAACGCTGAGTCGTTTTCGGTGGCCTAAATGTCAAGAGCGAAATAAATAAGCATAAAAATCCTTATTGTATGTGGTTGTCGGTCAAGTGGGTAGAAATGAAACTACTTCAGTTTGCCAACGTTTCGGTAAAATTTATAACCTTTGTCAATGCCTGCAATTTTACATACATATTAATGACAGAAAAGGGTTAATTTATTTAATAAAGGATTTTTTTTAAATATGATATAAATCTATATATATATAAAATTGTAACCTCTGTCTGTACATTGATTTTTTTCGCGAAATTCACGATAACTTTTCGTTTCACATGTCATAGACACCATAACTGCATTTTGTTTCTTTCGTGTCTGTTTGTTTGTTTGTTACCTTTTCACGCCTAAACGGCTGAACCGAACTTATGAAACTTGCTATGTATATTACTACTAACCCTACTTAGACTTTAGGCCCTATATATCCTATATTAATATCCTCTGAGACGAACAGGAGTGAGGGTTATAAGGGAAGCCAGAAATTAAAAATAGCGATATTTCGATTCCTATTGGTTTTTCGGCAGATATAAACATAACAAAAGTTGTTTTATTTTTGTTATTTAGAGTAAACTTTTGTTATATACACTTTTTTCGTATACTGAATTATAAACGAGATATACGCAAAAACCTATAACGAATGTGAACAATTTTATTTGAAACGAAAGACCCAACCGAAATGAATAAAACTCGGTATGTGTATTAGCACTAACGTTTTCATTATAATAAGCCATACTAACATTTCTGGGGACGGGCAGGAGTGGGGGTTGTATGGGAGGCCTGAATTTAAAATAGCGGTATTTCGTTTTCTATTCGTTTTTTCGGTAAATATGAACCTAACAAAAGTTTTTTATTTAGTTATTTAGAGTAACTTTTGTAATATTCATTTTTGACTTTTAACGAAGTATAAACGATAAATATACTATAAACTAAAGCGGGAGACAACCATTTTATTGGGCGATAACGATTGAACCTAACTTAACAAAACTAGGTATGTCAATTAGCATTAATTCTCCCATGATTATAAGCTATATTAAAATTTTTTAGGTTCGAACGGGAGTGGAAGTTAATAAGGGAGGCCTGAAGTAAAAATTCATGATATTTCATTTTCTATTTGTTTTTCTGCAAAGGTGGACATAACAAAAGTTGTTTACTTTGTTTTTTAGAGCAAATTTTGTTTCATTCACTTTTGTCTTAAAATGAAGTAAATTCGGGATATAAGCTAAATCTATAGCGGGAGTCGACTATTTTATTAGTACTTATTTAAGTGTTTTTAATATAGGCATATTATGACAAATGATGTTATGTTTAGTCTTATCTATTTCGAATTATTTAGTTCTAAGGGTTATGATTCGGATTAGTGAGATTATAAATCTCCGCCCCTCATTTATTTATTTCCCCTAGAAAATAACTTTGTTATTTATTCCAATAGAAATTTAAACTATAAGAGCATTTCCATTATTTAATTTGTATAATGTATTATTTCAACAGAATCATGCTGAATTTCCTCAAGGAGTGATATCGGAAGTAGTTGGGAATCAAACTCTGTGATTTTGGTAATATATTATCGTATTTCCGATATCTTCATGTTATTTGAAACAAATATATGTACTATCATAACAATTAAACGTTAATGGTAATGTCATTATGGCAAAAGACAATAAGCGTTTAAACTCGATATGATTGTTTTAAAACAGGGGTCTCCAAACTTTCCAGCCTTAGGACCATACTGATTACTCCAGTAAGTTCCGAGGGCCAAAACCATATTACCATTGTTGCCGGTGGTAAAAAGTGAAATAGTCCACTGATGAAAAAAAAAGTTATTATATACAGAAGTTAAATTTTCTGCATATTATACATGTCTTTACTCTTTTTTTTTCTTTTTTTTTTTTCCAACTTACCACAAAAACAATAACAATAAGCCTACAAAATATGTTCTCTAAAAGGAGTTTTCAAGTATGCTAGCTCTCCACGGGCCCGGACAAAAGCTGTCCGGATGCGGCCCTCGGGCCGTAGTTTGGAGACCCCATGGTTTAAAGTATTACTTAGGTTGCAGGGACGGCTACGATCTCCTCCCCTCGACTAGCTTTTTGAGTATAAATGAAATTATTTTTAGGGTAACAGTATTATTTAATTCCATCAGGTAGATAAATTATTACAATAATATTTTGAATTAATAATTTAAGGAGAAGAGTGTTGATAGCTCTAATGCGAGAGCGGAAATAGACGGAGGCTAATAGAGTTAATGGAGTTTACTAATTTCCTGTGAAATGCTGGGCATTACGGGAAGTGATTACCACTGAGATCTACTATTAAGAATATAACCTTACGTGCTAAACTATGCTTAAACTATATCTGCTCGGATTGGGTTTTAGAAGGAAATATCTTCATTATAGATGATATTTAATTGTAATACATACTATCCATGATTATGGTTTGAAGTATTCAAAAAGGTGAATTAAAAAAGTGGCAAGGGATAGATTAGGAAAACATTTTTATTTATTCTTCAAATATAAAATTTCTCATTTATAAGTTCGCTTGCCTGACCCTCACAGCAAAACAATGCGCGCCGACGGGAAGTGTAGTTGTAAACATTGAAGCCTTGCCCAAAAAAATATCATACAGCCTTAAATGATTTCCCGAGCGAAGCCGGGTACCTTAGCTAGTGCATATATACATATTTCATATAAGTATGGTAAAAGAGTCATTACATAAAATTACTTAAAGACTGTGAAATCGATGCACAAGTTTCAAAATTATAATTAAGTCCAAATGATATAATAAATAATTTGGGAAGGAGAGAAAGCGGTGGTATTGCAATGAAATAGATGTAGAATGAACACGGACAGGAAAATAATTAAAAATTGTGGTGCACAGCATTCCCATTACAATGATAAATTATTCAGAATTCATTGACAAATGCTATCAACTTCCATAAGATTTCGATTTCTAAGAAACGAATAATATTGAATAAAACGGGTCGGCCCACGATAGAGCGCAGACTCTGAAAGTGCACATTGCATAAATTAAAAAAAACTAGTAGAGAGGACAAGGCTTACTTTTATTGATCCTGACCAATTGGTTCCTCTACCATCCAGACTTTCGGGAGAAATAATATTGAAGAAATAAAATGCAAATATATATTCGTTGTGAAAGTGAAGAGTTCTATTTTTTCTCATCATTAGTTGTGAAAAAGAAAAAAAAAATTCTGATCCGGAAGGAAGAATTGAGAAGGCATTCCATGCATATAGGGATATAAACAGGCTACAATGACGTTCCTTTTGCAGGACGTGATGCACCTGCTGTGGCGTAACTGTGAAAATTTGTATATATAAAAAATCTGTATTGTCATCCCCTACGCCTTTCCTCCAGACCCCAGAACAAAGACCGTTCATACAGACCCAGGACAAAAGTTCAACCGTCTCAATTGATATTCCACTTCCTTGGCCTAGTTTCATTTATATTGATTTTCGCAGGTTGCGAATTTAAGCAGACTTGGATTCTATTCAAGTACAAATATGATTGGCTATTGAGTCTAGCCCAATGGCGGCTATGCTTTGAAATACAAGCATAAAAAGAAAACATTGCTTTCAATGGCATTGATGAAGGAAAGGATCACAACATTTTGAAAGAAAGGAAATTTGCATTATTATTTTTTTTTAACCAGCAGCTGAGTTGCTGATTGAAGGCCTACAATATCAAACACACGACAATATTTCTATTAATCAAAATCCAACAAGCACAAAATACCACTAGAATACAAAAGTCCGTTACGCAGGAGCTGCGTATCTCAGCAGATTTACCAAGTGTGTGTGTCATACGTATGACTTCACCTTATCACATATTATCAATTTCTATGTAGAAAAAGAGAGCTGAAAAAAAGTAAGAATAGCTCGATTACAATTTAAGTTACGGAAAAATGCATAGGGCAATTATTGTAGAGCATCAATAGTTTAGCAAGACCGGTAGTATAATTTTTTACGATCCAACTCTTAATAACAGGTATATTTTGAATTTTCCCCCTCTAAACCCCAACATTTGAGTTAAATTTCCGCCAGTAACAAATACGATCTTTATTGTTGGATTAAACTGTTAAATATCGATTATGGTATAGATGAAAGAAACATTTACGACAAAACGTCACCACACAACGTTTTGCATTAACAAAGTAATACTTCACAAAGTATAACTTCAGTGAGAATAATATTTGTTATTTGAGCTTCAAATAAAGTGTATTATGATACTACAGCTTATTGCAAATATGCCATGCCTAGGATTGGGGGAAGATCGAAATATACAAATTGCTCGCTTAATATTCAAGATAGAGAAAAAATGTATATACGTAATAACATTTATAGAACATTGCACTGGTAATAGGATTGGTTTTATACAATTTTTGATCAGACGTTTAACAGCATAGATATTTTAAATTTTAAAAATACTTCCCCTGTAAACCCCTGGTCCGATTTCAGACATTAACGAACTTGATCTTTAGCATTGCATTAAATTCATATATATCGCGTTTGGCAACGATGAAATAATAATTGCGATGGCTAGAGCGTAACAGACAATTGGTTGGGTAATTACAAGGACAATTAAAATTCATATGTCAAAAATTAATCATAATGAAATAATGATGTTTATAGCCAGGCACCGTTTCTAAAGTAAGGCAGCAAACAGCTTTAGTTGGCGAGCTCAACAAACCTTTCAACCAAATGACCAAGTCCGGGGCAAGGCTAGGAAGGACGCTGTTCCCGAGAATCAAAATCAAGAGTTCATTTAGGGAAGAAGATGTTCGATGCTTCATCATGGGTGTGACACGACGTTTGCAGGCTGCATTATTGTCGGAGGAGTTAATACGATTTGTTTTGAATTTATTTATAAAGTGTTAATTATACATAAATTGGAAGAATTACTAATTCAAAAATGGAACTTTTTAATTTTTCTAACATTTTTACATTTAAACACATACATTAATGTGCTTTTAAAACGATTTTATATCGCAGGTTATTTTGTTCGATTTGACGCGTCCTGAGGGTGTGAATCACCAAAACTACAGTAAAATCACACTTTTTAAGAATAGTTTTTAAAACTTTCAGAAAGAAGTAGTCACTTTCAAACCCACTGACACATATTGAAGGCTAAATTATATTCAAAATGAGAATCTTCCGTTAATACTTAAAAATTTTAATTCCTAGCAGAGATAATAAGGTAAGATCATCTAACCTGTAATTTGGCCTTGATCTTTAAAATCTGTCACGTAAGTCTCCTCGGTCGGCCGAAGCAACTGAAATTATGAATAAGTTTCTCTTATGTAATTCTATTCCAAAATGATTTCGTTTCTTTATATTTGCCGTCGATTTCCCACGCCCTTTGCACTCAACATGTCGGGGATCCGAAAAGATATTTTTTCCAAATAGTTCTTCACAAAAACTTCGGGAAAAAGTGGACTGAAGTCATGGACATTCACCTTACCGTTCTATGATCCACAGAGGCTAGATCGTAAATAATATTTTTCTAATCCAGTCGCCATTCCTCTTTCTACCAGACACAATAAAGCAAAACTTTAAGGGAGTTCGTGATTCAGAAATAATTGACCATATAATCTTGAGGGTTTCAGAACTGTTTATGCGAATCTCTTCAAACACTAAAATCATTACAGAATCCCAAATTTTGACTGGCCCTCACATACTTAGAGACCCAATACTTCTGGTTTCTTCGTTAACAGATGACAAACACGAGCAGTCCCTAATAGGGAATTAAAAAATGAGCCAAGAAAGGTTTAAACGTATTTAACACTACAATAATTTCTCCCAACCATTAGCTGGGTACCAACACAACAACATTAAAAAAAACATTAATAATGATTTAGGTAGGTTAAATATTTGTTCTTGAAAATCTGTATGAAAAGTGTGGTTTTACGGTCTCTGAGGACGCGCGCAACCAATGTAGAAAATCGAAAGCAACACATAATAACAAAATCCTTTGGGAAATGAATTTCCCACAAGAACCATTCATCACAATTGCAGTTGTTTCGACCGGTTGAGGTGTTTCACATGCAATGCTTTTCAATATCTATCCCAACTTTCATATTTGATTAACAAACCTTATCTGTCATCTCCATTAATTTTTAAAAGTTTTAAGAGGTCTTCTTTTTTAAGATAATTTTAGCCTTCAATATGTATTAAGTTGTTTTCGATGCACTACTTCTTTCCAAAGGTAATTAAGACCTACTCTTAATGTGGTCTGGTGATTTATCACCTCAGGGCGTACTAGATACAAATAATCGCCCATATAAAGTGGTTTTAACATTTTAAATGGTTTTTCTTTAAGACCTTCATTTTAGCATATTTCCTTTAAGGTAAATCAGCTATTGTGGTGAATTCATGTCGCGTTTTTTGAAAAATTGCTTCAAATCTCCATTGGACCAACCTAGGAGATGACAAAAAAGAATCAGCTTAAAACTGTGCATATATATATATATATATATATATATATATATATATATATGTGTGTGTGTGTGTGTGTGTGTGTGTGTGTGTGTGTGTCTGTAAACGCACTAGCGGCCGCAATTTTTATTCGATCGGTACCAAACTCGATATTTAAACATTTTATGTAAAACTAAAAATCAAGTTCGTCAATGGCTGAAATCCGGCCAGGTTTAGGGGGGGGGGGGAATTTCGTAAAATCTTAATATATCAGTTATTATGCGTCTGATCGAAATATTGTATAGAACCAATCTTATTGCAAACATAATATTCTATATATAAATCGTTACGTACGTGTTTTCACTACCTTTATTATTTGCACCTTTCGTTGCATTTTTCAATTTTCGGCCTTGTGTTAAAACTCACTCTTACTCATATCATATTAACAATAATCTGTTACATTATGACACTCATTATTTGAAGCCTAAATACTAAATATTGTTCTCATTGAACATACTTTTTATAAGTAGATAAATGGAAATGCACGTGGGTTAACGTAGACCCTGCATGATGAACTTTATTTAATTTGTCTTTCTATCCGAAATTCAAGAGTACGGTGGATATAAACTGGAAGATATTAGAAAATCGACTTCATCGCCAAAAGAAACTTCATTTTCCTTAAATATAACTTATAGTTACATTTGGAAATTTTGACTCTGGAAGAAAAGGGTGGTTCAAACATTTGGGTTTTAAGAATTAAAAACCTCTTACATTTGTTACCTTCTGCCGCTATTCAAGGTCCATTACCAGCTGGAATTACCGTCCTACAATTAAAATGACATTTATATGCACATATTTACTTTGTTTACCAACTAATTCACTCCTTATGTCTCCATATAGTTTTAATTTATAAGCAGATTTCCCTTAAGGGAAATCAGCTATTGAGGTCGTACTCATGACGCGAGTTTCGAAAAATTTCTTCAAACGTCCATCGATCATATCCAGGAAATGACAAAAATGAAGTCCGTTCAAAATTATATATATATATATATATATATATATATATATATATATATATGTCTGTTAACGCTCTAGCGGTCGCAATTTTCGTTTGATCGTTACCAAACTCGATATTTAAACGTTTTATGCAAAAATAAAGATCAAGTTCGTTAATGGCTGAAATCGGACCAGTGGGAGGGGGGGGTTTAGAGGGGAGGATTTTCGAAATATCTTCGTTGCTATACGTCGGATCGAAAACTTATATAGAATCAATTTTATTGCAAATTTAATTTACTATAAATAGTGTTATATACATTTATTCTGTATCTTGAATGTTAACCGAGATATTTACATTTTTCTGTATTCAGCTTCAGAGATGAGATCGACTAAATTCGGGTCTAGTCGTGAGTTTCCGTCAAGAGCTAGTTCGGGCCGTTCCCGTAACTGTTTGACTCTATATTCTGAAATTTCCCTATTGTAAAACTTCACGTGGGAAATCTGCTTAGTTTACGCAGCCCCTGCGTGACGGACTTTTGTAATTTAAACTCGTGTTCCGGCGCTTTTCGTAAGACCTAATTAGATGTAGTAGCATGATTTGGGCAAAGATAAATAGGTAAAACGCTAATATTACCCATAAATAATAAAAATTGTAATTGCAATATCATCTACATTTGTAGTCAAGTTCCTTTGAGAGTTTTTCCATGGTCATGTGCTTCACGTTGCTGTGAAGGCAAGTGACAAGCAGAATGTTATGTGGACAGTTTCCCACAACCTGGCCAGGGGTTTCGTTCCCTCCCCTGTTTGCGACAGAGGGCTCCAACATCACACTAGCCGTTTACACCAAGAATATCTCGCAGTCGAGCAGAATTCTTAATAAACATAAAACTAGTTTTCAATTCAGATTCAGGGGGGATTTCCGTGTCGTTTTTATATTTATTCTACCTCTGGCATTCTTTTGCAGAGGGTTTCGTGAGAGTAGTAGGCATACATTGATTCTAAAAATCACTTTTTAAAGGTTGGAAGGAATTAATGATATTTTCATTAATATATTGCAGTACAAATTTATTTAGTTCCACCAAGAGTTACTGAAAGCTCATATTCTTTAGACATAGAGGGAGACAAATACTTAATTTACGGTTTTCTCCTGAGAAGATAGATTATCTTGATTGGAATAATTTTATTTACATTTAAGTCAACTTTGAATATTAGGGAACGGGTTATCTACAGTCCACTACCCTTTTCCTGCCAGGATGAGACTAAAAAAGCTATTTAGTGAGTTCGTCACTAAATAAAAACTTTTTTACCATACTACGATGTAATCACCTGTTTTACACACCTAATTTGCGGTCCGAAAGCTACACTTCGCCGCCCTAGGGCCGAAAATGAATATTTCGCCCTAGGGCCGCAAAATCAGCTGTTTATTATTTTAATTCATTCATTTCATTATATACATTATATTAGTTTGTTTTGCTCGTATTATTGTTTAGTTATTTAGTAATTATGGCTAATAATATATCAGAATCTATAAACGCCATGGTGGATGGAAGTCTTCAACAGCTGCCGAAGGTTACATTGAAGACTCTGTGACAAAGAAATTGGAAGTTTCTAACAGACTGTTTAGTGAAGTGAATGAGTCATCGACTTCGACATCAAATATCGATTTTGGAACTATTGAATATGAAAATCAGTCTCTCTTTACAATTGATGATTTATTTGAAGATTGTCAAGAGGATATTTTAATCAGAAACAATCCAACTACGAGTAAAAGTGTGAATGTGTCAAACAAAAAACAAGTAATAGAATCTTCAAAGGGTATTATGTTTTCAAACAACCAAAATTGTACTTTTAACATTTCTATAAATCAAAAATAAACGAACTAACTTTTTTTAGCATTTTGAAATATATCAGTTGTATTAAATGAAACACACATATGTTCATCTCTCTTTATTAACTTACATAATAACATAACGTAAAACAATCCATAACCATCGTATTAATATTTATTGTAGTATGGTGAAAAATAGCGTTCGTGCCTCGGGCCAAAGTGCTTTTGCCGGCCCTCGAACTTTTCATGACCTCGACTACGTCTCGGTCAAAAAATATCTCGGGCCGGCAAACGCCCACTTTCGGCCCTTGGTACGAAATATACTATTACATTTATGTCAACTTTGAATATTAGGGAACGGGTGAGACTAAAAAAGCTATTTAGTGAGTTCGTCACTAAATAAAGACTTTTTGACCAGTCGGGAATCCCACGACTTTAGGTTTACCCATCAAGTTACTTTTTAGAGCTTTCGCTGGATTGTTAAGGGTTTTCATAGAATAAAAGAAACAGCATTAAGAGGCCATTTCTTGTTTTTTTTCTCTCATGTTCTTTCACTGCGCCCATATACGTGACTATAGGGGGTTATGAAAAGTTTACGACTTGGCCCAACTAAAAAAAAAGATGCAACAGAATTACAGCCCAATTCTATTTTGGCATGGATACCGAATCTAATACCACATTAAACGTGGACGGCGTTACTAAAGTTTAGCATTAAAATTACCCATACAAATTATTTTATGGTTTCACATCCATTTTACACCTTAAGCAATATTTAACATCAATACGGATCCAAGCCTGAATACTGATGAATAGGTATGTTCCAGATGTTCTATTTATGTATTGTGTCAACACCAGCTGTTTGAAATGCCAATGGATTTAAATGAAAGATAGTAAAAACGAGGCATATATATATATATATATATATATATATACATATATATACATACATACATAAAATTGTAACCTCTGTCTGTTCATAGATTTTTTTTCCGAAATTTCACGATACTTTTTCGTTTTACATGCCATAGACACGATATCTGCAATTTTTAGCTTTCGTGTCTGTTTGTTTGTTTATGTTTATATATTTGTTTGCTGGTTTGTTACCTTTTCACGAATAAACGGCTGAACCGAATTTTATGAAACTTGGTATGCGTATTACCACAAGCCCAACTTAGACTTTACGCTATATTAATATGAGTCTAACAGGGGCTTATATGGGAGGCCTCAAATTGAAAATAGCAATATTCCTCTTCGTACTGCTTTTTTAGCAAATATACACACAACAAAAGTTGTTTATTTTGTTATTTAGAATAACTTTTGTTCTATACGCATTTGTCGTATAACAAATATAAACGGGGGGCCAACAATTTTATTGGGCACTAAAGATTGAACCGAACTTAATATAAGACGTATGACTATATCAGCTCCTTACACCTGAAAAAACCGGAAATACCCGTAAATAGATTGACTTTTGAAGGCATGCAAGGCTTAATGCCTCAACCTCATTTTAATGTCTTCTTAGCAGTTATTTTTACAAGATCGTTGGCAACCCCAGTATTTAAGAATTTCATATCATCAATAATGCTAGATTTGTAAAATTGGACTTGGAGAAGATGAATATGTGACATCGTAAATATTTCTGTATGAGAGAGATTTGGAGCTACAAAGAAGTGCAAAAATACCGCGTCAGCCAAAAACGTATGTTTCAGCGGGCATACGTTAATAATTCAACTATCAAGACTCATTATAATTATAATTTACCGAAAATACCCTGAAAACTGCTCTGTTTGCACAGCCACTATGAGTTGGATGATCTTTGTTTATAGGCCCACTAAACTGAAGGATATTCAGTGAAATTGGAAGGAAACTAAACAAGGAATTTCAGTTAAAGACAGCTCTTCATCTACTCGGAGAGGTAATTAGGAATAAGAGATTTTTATATTTCTTCTCTTTTTGTTTATCATGTCTTAAAAAAAGGAAAGCAAAAATATATTTGTCATTTTTTGAGTGGACTTTAATTTCTCTATGTTGATTTGCTTTATTGTTTTGTAACGTTATTTCTATACGTGGATCATTGCAATTCCCAATGAATTTTACAACTAGTTGTACTGATGATTATTTTAAAGATTTCAAACTGTATACTCTGAAATTTCAAAAAAGCCTTTGATTATCACATTTGATTGTTCATAAAACTATATTGACCTATAAATTATGTGGAACATTTTTAAGTGGATAGATTCATATATAAGTACATTAACCCAAAAGTCAATGAAATCTAAACCTTTCTATATTAAATCTGGTGTCCATCAAATCTATTGTCTTAGCTCAAGATCTTTAAATATTTTATCAAGAACACTTTATAGTATATTAAGAAGGTCAATCTGTCTATATCATCTATTCCATGAAAATTCCAGATTTTTCTGACAACCACTTATTAAGAATTATAAAATGGGCCTAATTGTATAACAAAATGTAACATAGCAAATTTAATTGATAGCTAAATTTCAATTTATATTAGATAATAAAACCATCCCTTCCTTATGTGTGTGACTATATATATATATATATATATATATATATATATATATATATATATATATAGAGATAGAGAATGGGGGGGAGGAGTGGGGAGCAGGACAGAAATTCATGTCATTCAAATTAATGTGAAAATTGCTGAATTTCAGAAAATAAAAAAGTCTAAGCTACATGGTAAGTATGGAAACCTAGATTAATTAATAACCTGTGGTCAACGAGTTTTATAAAAATGTTTTAAGCAACTAATTCTTCATTAACGATATTGTTTAAGTTTTTACTAAACGTAATTTTGAAGGAAAACAAATATTTTTTAAAACCACTGATGCAATTATAATGTACGATGTTGAAGTTTATAAAAAAAAAAAACATATAAACATATTTTATTGATCATCCTCTTACTATAGTTATTATTATTATTTATTAATATCCACTTTTTGCTACGATGGCTAACTGGGACGGGTTATCTACCGGTGGTAAGGTTACCACGTTTTTCTAGAAAGGGTGGGACTAAGGATTATATTTAATGAATACATCACTAATTAAATGTCTATTATCTATCTAAATCTACTTACAGACAATACAAACGTTTTTACATATACTTTATGACTGCACAACATTTAATCAAAATAGATCAAATTTAATAATGAACATAATTTAAAAAGTAGGTAATTGGCCAGAACCACCTCATAAAGAACTTATAAAGTTTATCAAAAGTATAGATATGGATGTAGCAAAAATACATTAGAATGTAAAGTAAATTGTGAGGAATGGGAATTGTAATTCAATATATTTACCTTACATAGACTAGCAAATTAACCATCGTTGAGTTTAACTTTAATTGATAGGTTTTTGTTCTTATTGTATTTATTTATTTACTTTTTCATTTCATTTATTAATTTTATTTGTAATTGCCATACTTATTTTAAAATTGTATTTTATTTTATTCTTCAATATAATATTTGAGTAGATAGTTGATAAAGAAATACATATTGTAAAATAATAATGTATTTAAACATAATATTCCATGTAATATGCCATGTGGCAATGGAACATGTATTCAAATAAATAACTCCACTCAGGGTTACTATAAGGAGGAAAAAAAAGAAGAAAACAATGTCTATTGCCCGGAAGCGGGAATCAAACTCCGCACTCTAGGTTTACCATGAGAAGTTAAGACCAACTCTTTAACTCACATGCCTAACCTGAGCCCCTACAATAGTTATGAAAGGAACAATAAAAAAGATTGATCCCATTAGAACATATATGGTGAGTGAGATGTTGCAGACGTGTTTCACCATATTGATGAGGCCTTCGGAGCACATTTGATACGTTGTAGCGTAGAGAGAACGTCCCTGAAGCCGTAAGCTATAATCGCAGTGTTGATGTAAGCTTTTCTTATAATCAATTGGCTTCCTAAAAGTGGGAGCAGGCGGTGGCTGGAGCCTTACGCCCGCTATTTTCCATACACGATCCGGATTATGGGACGAGGTTCCGCTTGACGCAACTCATGGGAAGCAGATATACAGGAAGAGGTTATCATTCTTTACGCCATATAGTGCGTACTTCATACTCGACGCATAATGCAGTTCCACCTCATGTTAACATTGGTCGCAGATAATGTCCGTCTGGAACGGATCTTGAACAACAGGAATGCGAGTCATCAAAAAAAGGAATAAGTCGGCAGCCTATGAGCTTAAACGGTTTGTATAATTACTAATAGCATTCATTATTGCGATTTCAGGAGTTGTTCTTAATACGATTCCTAAATCCAATATTGTGGTTACAATTACCGAATGGGCATTATTAATTTTAGCAGTTTTCCTTTAGGACAAATGAGCTATTGAGGTTGTGCTCTTGATGGGATTTTCAAACAATTTCTTAAAATGTCCATCGATCCTATCGAGAATGTCTGTTAAAGCTCTAGCGGTCGCAATTTTGTCTGACAAATACCAAACTCGATATTTAAAAGTTTTATGTAAAATTGAAGATCAAGTTCGTTAACGGCTATAATCGGACCAATGGGAGGGGAGGCGGGGTTTAGAGGGAAACTTCGAAAATTCAAAATATCTCCATTATAATGCCTGGGATCGTTTTTTTCTTTTTTTCCAATATTATGATTATTACTGAGATTTTTGCATTTTTTTAGTTTTCGGCTTCAGTAATCCACTCCACTCCTACTCATTTCATATTAATAATAATCTTATATCATGGAGCACATTATTTGAGGTCTAAATACAAAATATTGTTCTCATTGAACTTTTACGTTTTGTGATAAATGCAAATTCGTGACGCACGTGGGAAATCTCCTTAGTTAACGCAGCACGCCCCCCCCCCCACCTGAATAAAGAAGAAAGCCCAAAAGAACGAAGCCCTATGTGACGGAATTTTTATTGACGAACTGGCTGTATAAAATCCTTACTCCAGCTCCAGCTAGAAAAGGGCGGTAACCTACAGATAAGCCGTCCCGATTAGCATCAATAGGATAAAACGTATATTGACCCTTTTAGTGCCGAACGACTATATCGTTGTTCGCTACACTTACGAAAGGTGTCAACGACGATATATCGTTGAGCAAGTGTTGGCGACTATTTTACACATCACAAGATCTCTGCATTCCTAAATAACTTATAAAACATTATACATGTATCAAATGTATTGCATTGCAATTAAAAACAAAAATATTTATTAGGACTTTTTTTATGGTCCTATAACATTTTTCGATCCAACTCATAATAACCACGGTATTTTGAATTTTCAAGTTCCCCATCCAACCCCCTCCCTCCTCCTCCTATTCTTGGTCCGATTTCTGACAAGAAGATATTTGATCATCAGTGTTCTCTGAAGCACTTAAATATCGAGTATGGTTTAGATGAAATGTAACAATATTCAAAAATTCAATTTTCAAAAATCGCGTCATGACTACGACCTCAATAACTGATTTCGCTTAAGTGAAATCTGCTAAAACGAAGTCTAGAATTCCATTTCAAATAACTTGAACATGTACAATATGTGATCACAGTTTTACTCTCTCAGATGGACTAATGAGATATCCATTAAGGCTTTCGATAAAATTATGAAAAGTAATAGTTTAAAATGCCAAAGGAATTGTAAGTATTACAATCAGTATTACAGTAAGTACTGATTGTATTTCTTTAGTTTCTTTCAATAAGTAAGCTTTGCTGTGCTGCAAAAATGCCAGGCAATGTGTTTGGAAAACCGAGGCATTTAAAAATCCAGCTAGAACTGAAAGTATGAATATTATAATGATAAATGAAAAAATAAAATGACCCGTTTTATTTTGTACGCGGTTTATTTTCAATTACAAGTCCGAAATATGTGAATTCGTATTTAAATTTGCTTCATATCCTTATCTATTCATTTGGGGATTTATCACTGTTTTTTATTTATTAAGTTGCTTGTAGGATGAGTACATTAAGATCTCGATGTTATGTACATTAATATCAGCTTATGTGCTCTATATGGTACATTATCACACTTAGGCTTTCTTAATATTAATGGAATGTAATTAAATATTTTTATATTTACTTTTAATCTTTAAAATAAAATTCTTCAGAAAATGTACCTTTGAAATGTCCCGCTGGAGGGCCCTTTTCCCAACAACTGTAAATGCACTATTCAAAGAAAATGGTCGTTTAGTAGAGCTGCTCAGTTCTCAATTCATTTGATCTCTTGAAAGCTGTTTCCATCTAGGCCATAACATAAAGGCGGTGTTTCACCTACAAAGGAGGAGCTAGCTGAACGCGCGTTGAATAATTGCCCATACACTCCAACATGTCTTGGGCTAACAGCAAACCCTTTCGTCAATAGCTTGAACAAGGTCAATATGTCCTTTCTATCTATGGATCATGCGTTCGAATCCTCCCCCGTCGTGCCTTATGGCTGAAGGAATTGTTAGTAACACTCTCGCTACTTATAGTGCAACATTTGAAACCACCTGGCAACACATCATAACTTAGTAATGACAATTTGTTCATAATTGTTTTAGTGGAGATTATTTACTTTAGTATGTTTTAATGCTTGGGAGCGGAATGAGAGTTCTTTGATACTTCATGGAATCCTGTTGGCTTTAATTTATCTATATCAGAACAATTGCCAGAACCAGGACAGGAACTCTCAACTTGAACAAGAAATCTTAGATTAGGGATGTCACCGTTAACCTCCAGGAACCTGAAGACACCTATCACTTCCTTGCAGCATTTGGTCGGATTACTCGCAGCATAGATCAAGTAATAGCTATCCTGAATGCATTGTATACATTAACTTGTATAAATACCTGATGAGTGCTGAAAAATATCGTTGACTAGTTTGTTTTGAGTTCAATTTATATATCCAGTTGCTATTTTATAATACTATTTAACGAAAATATTACTACTGTTACTATTATTTTTTATCCAACATTAATGATAAGTAATATCATCACAAATGTTTATTTTAATCTTATTTTAAATGTTCATACTGAAGAATGTTTTATTATGTACTGTATCATACATCACCCATGCTAATGGTATGTTCCAAGCACTTTACAAGTTATTATAATAATGAAATAATTTTAATGCAATGTGCTGGATAAATTTACTTTACTTACTATATAATTGTTATACAGGGTATTCGTATGTATGCCATAAATATGCACTGTATACATGTTTCTGGAAAATAGCAGCAACTTTTAAACCATAGCTTCATACATCATTTTCTAGTGAAATTGTTGTTTATTCACTATCATGATACATTGGTGAATTTCGTTTTATAAAAAAAAGTCAGTCATGCTGCATAAACGAAGATGATTTCCCTAGTGCAGAAATGACACACGGATGGCGTCACAGTACGTTAGACTAACACGAATAACTCTTTCTATTCTGTTTTTCCCCTTTCTATGTATACTTTTAATCAAAACTTGGAATATAAGCTGTAAATGAGACGTTTGCAGCATCAATAGCTTTAAGTAAATGACTTAATTAGGAGTACAGGTTTTCAAAATAAAAGAAGAAATCTCAAAGATAGAAAAACAAAATTACTGTTAATATTTGAGTTTCAGGAAGTTGAAAGGGGCAAAAATGACAAAAACTACTGTGTTAAAGAAATTGGGCAGTCCATTCAAGTAATAAAGAAGACCCATGCCTTTTGTATTTGGGCCATTCAAAACCCTGATTCCTCTAGGCTAGATTTTGGTCATGAACAAATTCATCATTCAGTTTTATACGAAACGATTAAATATTGACTTTCATTAGCAGCATATACAAATGATAACCGCTGTTTTATGCAAATGTAAAAACTTTCCTGTTTTCTCTCCCCCCCCCCCCCATCTTCTCGGTTATCGATTAACCCATCTTCTCGGTTATAGAATGTTCTAAATTGGTGTAAACAATTATTGCCTTGGTGTCCGTAAACCTCCTCCAAGACTAGGTAAAGCAACATTGAAGACAAGAAATCACTACAGGATTCTTCCTTTGCACCGTTAAATGTCTGCCATTATTAGTCAAAGACAACTTTTATCATCTAAATCATGTACTGGTCCGACGTCGTTCGGCAGGACGTGAACTATTATCCGAGAAATATGATTCCATAGAACAAGGTCACATACTTCTGCCACTTAAGATTTTTTTCAGATATTGGAGCTAGAAACCAACGAAGAGCCGGACCAACCCATATCCACCTTAAGAAAGTTAGTTTACCAAAGACTTTTTTTAAATATAAGTTAGTCAGTGATGGATAAGTTTGGAGTTTATTAGTCCTTGGATGTGTTATCACTAAAGTTTATTGAACATGAACTGAATTGAAATTGGGTATGCGGTGGGAGTGGGTTGGTGATGCCTTTACTTAATTCAGGTAAAAAGGTTCGGTTGCGTGCCTGCAAGATCGTAAGCATTCGGCTACTCTGAAAAGGGCGAACTCTAGACGCTCGTCAACATCTACGGAATACTCAGTACTATACCAAGCTTGAAAATGGCGTCCTTTTATAGAATGTTCTTGACATGCGTACCAGAATATCAACCGGTAATGATGCCATTAACATTTGACTGGTCAACATATGCTCCTGCAGCTTGAATGAACAAATCTGTTTTACATTTTCTTTTGTCATCTTCCTTGCCGGAACAGGCCAAAAAGTATCCATTCAGTCGAAACTTTCGACTATTTACACGTCGATTTCATTCTCTGGTGTCCGGCCTATTACCATTTTTTTTGGTTGATTACATCTGTTAGTCCTGTCGAGGATTTCATATCTCTACATCTTATCCTGTAGCATATGATTCTATATCTATTCTATTTACAGGAATTCAGTCGCTACAGGTAGACTAATTCCAGTAGGCACTACACTCTTAACCGTTGATTATGATTCAAGGAGTCCCTACATTGGTCATTCAATGCCTTCATATCTTCATAGTTGGAATTAAGAGTTTTCTGAACGGTCCAGCAGTTTCTACAAGTATTCAGGTCTCATTCAGCAATATTTATGAAAAAGGTTTCCCAATCTAAGAACCAAAAGATCATTTCCTGCACCAATATTTTGGTGCATTGCTCGATATCTGTAATTGAAGAAGATTGGGTCACCTTGTCTATTGCTTTTCACAACTTGTGTCGATGGGAATCAATGTTAATAAAGGCTTCAGAGTAAAAAGGCATACATATTTCTTGATGGCGTATTTTTGCGAGTTATCAGTCAATTGATTATCTCCTTGTACATGAACCATCAGAGAGATTCACGTTCATAGTACAACCTGATATACTCCAATGTGTTTCCATAGCCACACAGATTACCTCTGCTTTAGAATTCTTGTAAGTGCTTAGTCAGAGTAGAAATGAAAGATATTTATCGATAATTGTCCAGCTATTTAATCCCTTCTTTGTTTCTTCAATAGAAGTTTAATTATAGGAGTATTTTGATGTATTAATGGGAATTCTTCCTGTATAATTAAATTCTATAAAATAAGTCTTATGGTTTTGACCTTAATAGTACCGTATAATATCATCTGAATGCACATTATAAACATAAATTTTGTTTTTTTTTATTTTGGGAAAGAAGATTATCAGTTAGAAAGCGTGCGCCTACTAGTTTACAGCTTTTTAGTAGCCAGAAACTATCTGACTAGATTATCTGTACTGGGCATATACCGTACAGCTATTTAGTCATAGAACACAACAAGCTTTACTGAAATTGGGAGGCTATTGGCAGTTCATTTAAAATCATCCATTCCACCAAGGTTAGAACTATATATTCCATATGAGAATATAGCATAGTTATATTCACTGGGACCACCGTGGCCCGATCATGCCTCTGCTTCTTCTCAACCTTTCACTGTCTGTGATGACAGCTCTCACTGATACTGAAGAACATGAACTCATAGTTGCTACTTTCATTCCTAGGTCGTCTTTTGCATTGGACTGTCTTTTCCAACTTCACATCTTGTAATATTATATTCACTTAATTTTTTTTTTCTTTGTATACAAGAAATAGAAAGTTTTACCGCTATAGGTCTAAGATTACGTGGAATATCATTTCTGCAGTGCGGGGAGTGTATCATTTCAGTGTGGGGACTCCACCTGAGCCAAAATATAATATTTATCATATTCATATATCTCGCGCTTCCCTTTTGCTAGTAAGCCAAATCTAAAGAAGGTCTATAAGGTGATCTTATCCCACGATGTTGTTCGTTTGCAAGATGTGCATCTAAAGAAAAGCCTGTGACCCCAAAGGTACAAAGCTAACAAGAAGCAATCAAGAAGATTTGCGTTTTTATCAGTGCCTTTGCCACTGAAGTTAATTTATATTATATTATTTATAAGTGGGGCCAAGATATTGCATTTAAGTGATAGGTATAATTAATTATGTGATTATCCATTTTTAAATATGTGGAGGTTGATGTAAAATTATCACTGGGGCCCTAAAAACCTTTAGCGTGCTATGTTTTCTCATAAAAGCCAGTGGTAAAACAATCATAATGAAATTGTTTCTGTGCTTCCAATAATTATTAAAAAGTAATTTTATTAATGTGAATGAAAAATGTATTGATATACAATTTAGAATTTTAATTAATTTCTTTTTGCTATTCGTTATCGTAAACTTAAGCAATTTCGGCTAACTGGGGTAGAATTTCTACAGGATACCAGCCTTTTCTAGCCGTGGCGAGACTAAGGATTTTATTTATGAGTTTGTCACCAAATAAATTCCTATTTCACAGGTGGGAATCGAACTCACGATTCTAGATTTACAAAGAGAATTAAGTCTATGCTTTAACTCAGATGTTTAACACGATCACACTATTTTTAAGGAATAATTTAACTCTACTCTGCGGTTATGACCATAACCTCTGAATTGAAAGACTGAAAATAACAGAGCTATCTAGTCCCCGTGGTTGTACATTTTCTGTACAACTGCTCACTAACAACACAACGTGGACTAACTTTACAACAATAAATTATAAACAAAGGCGGGAAATGACGAAAATACCCAAACACCTTATTCAAACAATACACCTCGTTACTCAAAACGCATAGTACAGACAATAGACACAATAAACAAAGTACTAAGTTAATTAAATGCATAATCTTGTACTTCTGTAATATAATAATACTAGAAACATATCAGTGTAATGACTAACAACTAAGCAATTCCGAGGATTTTATTTTATTTTATAATTCATAAGCTAATCTTGTTAAAATCTAATTGTATCATTCAATAATTTTCTTCTTTTGTTTTATAGTTTTTATTAGTTTTATACACAAAAAAGAGCTTAATTCATACTTCAGGATTCTATTTTGTATTTTATCGTCCACTTTACCCAGATAAGGCTAAAAGCGGGGAGGAGGGGGGATATTTACAGGTAACCGTACTGTACTATCCTAAGTTTATTTATCCAAGTAGGTAACTAAAGAAATTCCTTTCCCCTAGCGTGAATTCAACCTATTAGTGAGTTATAATAATATTCTGCATTCCACTGTGCCCATAGAGAAAAAGTTAGCTCGCCTACCTATACACTCGAAGGAAGAGAAGAATGAATCAATAGCAGGGGGAACCATTCATAAAAGTGCATTCACGGAATGCAACAATGGCAGTGGAAAGCCGTTTTTGGAGAGTATCTGTAATGAGGGAAGTTATGTGGAGGATTGGGCTTCGATTACAAGCAGGTCATTCTACTTGTGTAGATTGTAACTGTGTGTAGACTTCATTCACTCAGATAGATCTTCTGAGGAAAGAATGTGTCAATGAAGGACATTTGGAACTCATTTCAGCCCAGCTTGATGTCTTATTTGTCAGCCAAAAAAAGCCTTCCACAAAAGAGCCCCGTAATCTAAGCTGATTTCCCTCGAGTTCGAATGATAAACTGGTCATCTCATATCTCGATCTATTCCGTAGTTCTCAAGTAGTAAGAACCCTATGTAATTAAAAAAGTCCGTCACGCAGGGTCTGCGTAACCTAACTGATTTCCCACGCGCAGGTTTACATTGGATAAATCTACATACTAGTAATACTTAGCACCACCGTAAATAACAAGTCAATAAAAACGGTTATGAAATATCTTTCAGCCGATTTGCAAGTTAATAATTTCTACAATGAAAAGCCTCTGAATTGTAAACAAACCAGTCAGCCAACCTCGCAGAACTGAATAGATAGAAAAAGTCTAGAACGGAATGAAAAACAATTAATGAAATATACTTGAATATAACATTAATTACATTGAAAACTATTTACTACAGCTAGTGCAGTAATTTATAACGAATCAGAATAATATTTATCTCAATCACTCATATTTTAGTAATTCATGAATAAAAAAAGGAGGGGGTGTCAACAGAACTTATTTGATTATATCCCACAAAGTAAATTTCAATGACAACTACATTTGGTATTTAATCTTGGAATGAAGTGGTTCCAGATATTAGCTTATTATTAATATCACATGAGTAGGAGTGGGGGTTGACTGAAAGTGGAAAACTATAATATCCATATTAATATTCATGATACAGATAATTTTTATAAAACAATATTTATAGAAAAATAAATTTGCAACAAGACTGATTAAGTACAACGTTTCGATACGACAGTCTCATAATAACCAAGATATATAGATCACAAAAAAAAGAGACCATGACGGAAATCTGCAAAAAAAGGAACCCCCTTGATAAGGGTGTCAATGCTCGAATCGCGTTGGGGATGAAAATAAGTAGGATGTTTAAAAGTAGACAATTTTTTGTTTTGTTCTAGTATGGCTACAATTCAAATTATATATATATAATATTTTTGGTGCAATAACTTGTCATGTTTATATTAGCCGTAGAAATATAAATTTAATATGGATAGATATAAATAGAATTGCGAATTTCTTACTTCAGCTAGCTTCAGTTTTATAATCCAAATGTTACTATTTCTGATGAATGCTCAAAGAGTGTTTTCCAGCGGTTACCGTGGGAGGTGTCAGCAACAATAGTCTCCAAAATTTGCGTAATGCAAATGAAAGGTCAGAGATATTTTGCAGATATGACAATGGGAAAAGAACATCCACGCAAGTGCAAACTAAACTTCATTTCACGTTTTTAAGAATGTCACATATGGGCGACAAACATAGTGGCGGGATTACGAGGTGAGAGAAATCTGTGAGTTTGACTGTGGCAAAGGTGAATATAAAAGATCCTTTATAGATTACGTTTCAAGAAATTGACGTATCTATGTTAAAATTTGGAAAATATACGTAGTCTAAAAAAAATAATAATAATTTGCGGTAAATTAAAGATACAAAATAAGCATCACTTAAGGATTTTAATAAACTATGTGAGCAATACGTTTCCCAGTTCTTGTGTTTTATCAGCTGTTTCTAAAAGACGTTCCTATCAGCTGTTTGGGAAGCGTCAATATAAAGTAGGGGATAATCCCTCGATGTTTGAGTTTAGTATTGACACGAGAAATAACATACATAAACATAAACACAAAACACATTAATCGAGTTAAATTGTAGTCTTTATACGGCCTTCTTCCATAACGTCATGTAAATATGCTAAAAAGTTTAAAAAGAGTGAAAAATAATTATTTCAGTAAGTTGTTCTTAGTTGATTACTGATTTTTTTTTTTACTTATTACAGATATTAATAGCATGTCTCTGCCAGGCTATGATGTAAATTAGAAGTCTTTTTTGTTCAAAATTCCAGCAAAAGGGTTTTTATGCTGTCTAGTTATGAAAGTTGACCCAAAATTCTATATCAATCAACTACAAAATTAGTATAGAGTCTATATAGTTATATGGTTGTAAGAGTGAAAAATACACATTCATTTTCCACAATGAATAGCCAAAAAAGGAAAGAAAAAAAATAGTAAAGAACAAACATTCTCAGAAAGAAAAGAAAAATCATATTTGGCAGTCTAATTGCACTTAAAAAATCATTATACAAAAGAGATAGTAAATGAGAACCAACAAAAGCTGTAAAGGTAACTAGGTGAGAATTAGAGTTTATAGAATTTTCTGACAAAAGGGGAACGGAGACGGCGAGAGAGGTAAGAGATTGAATGAAAGAGCATTCCTGTCAGCTGATGTGTTAGTAAAAAGGAAAGGTAGGAAGTGCCTGCTCAGCTGTTACTCATTCACAGAATAGTCAATAAATGCGAGCAAAATCAGAGAGAATGACTACCACTTACAAGGGCTATCACTTTGTCAGGTTAGAGCGCCTATTAAACAACTACCTGGTTACGTCCTTATAGAATCTTATCACTGACACTCCGTGAAAACAGGGACACAAAATATACGGGCAAGGCCGGACGAAATGTATCTTTTTAAATGATAAAAAAAAATAGTGTAATATTTGCAAAAGAATCAAGTAACATTTATTTTAATATAATGCAACGTCCTTTCACTTCGATGTCAATGGGGCGATTCAATGGATCTATTCATATTTGTTATTCATATATTTCGAAAATCGGTCAAGATCTTTATTATTTAAAAGTTGTAATAATGGAATTAAGAACAGAAAAGTCCGTCACGCAGGGGCTACGTTAACTAAGCAGATTTCCCACGTGAAGTTTTACACTAGAGAAATTTCACGAGAGTCGAACAGTTAAGGAAACGGCCGAACTAGCTTTTGGCGGGAAAGTCACCCGTCCGTTAGCCGCCCAGATTTAATAAAAATGCAAATATCTCGGTTAATAATCAAGATAGAGAATAAATGTATATAACAATATTTATAGTAAATTTAATTTGCAATACGATTGGTTCTGTACAATTTGTAAACCCGACGTATAGTAACGGAGATATTTCGAATTTTCGAAAATCCTCCCCTCAAACCCCCCCCTCTCACTGTTCGGATTTCAGCCGTTAACGAACTTGATCTTTCTTTTTACATAAAACGACTAAATATCGAGTTTGGTAACAATCAAACAAAAATTGCGATAGAGCGGTAACAGACAAAGAGAGAGAGAGATATATATATATATATATAGATATATATATATATATATATATGCTCTTTATGATCGGACCTCTTTTTCGTCATCTCCTAGGTAGGATCGATGGATATATGTCTCTCTCACCATTGATTATACATTTCACCTCCAGTTAAAAGCTAATGTATATGGGGCTTGAAATTTAAGCTATACGTTAGATGATCATTGATAATGTAGCTTAATGTGGAAATAGGAAAAATAACAGTGGACGTTTACTGGAAGACGGAGCGGTACGAATAAAAATAACTCCGTTGATATTCAAAAAATAGAATAACAATTATATCTGAAATATTTTTTTTTTTTGAACGGATGCATAAGCATGGAGATAATTCGATTTTTATTTTTATTTTACCCGGCCTGTAAAACCTTACTCCTTGGAAGATTGCAGTTATTCATATGGCATACCATTAGATTTTCCAATGAAAGGTTTAAAAATCAAGTGATCCAGTAAAAATTAAAGCATGTAAAGCATTGAAGTCACCTTGCAAATTTATCCAAATATTGAAAAAAAAGTACAAGCACAACTCTGCGGGTGTGAGTTTCCTCCGTAAAATAATTTTGTTATAAATAAAATGATTGCAATTTTGTATACAATATAGACTGAATTAAAATATTAAAAATAAAATAGTCAAGCAACCAACTTAATTTATATTAGACCATATGGTATGGATTGGTCATAATGTGAAATCAGTAGGAGTGATCTTTCTGGTATCCCCATTCCAACTGTGTACTTAAGAGTTGGGGTTTATTTTACGAGAATGTGGAATGTCATATACTGTTAAGCATTAATACGATTCAAAATGTTTGAAATTCATTAAACCTATTAGATCTTAGTAGTCCCAATGTTCTAGATAAGGTGGTGAACGATATAGTGGCAACTTGGGCTTCAAGAATTCTGAATCACATCATATCTTTTTGAGGTCTCTTTCTCAAATAAATTTCTTCTGTCACGTCAGAAAGGTTTTGCAATATGTAAAAGAAAAAGAAAAAAAATGAAAATAAGAAAAAGCCCAAGTGCAGATGAAGGAAAGCTGGTAACAAGATCACAAAACATTCACTAAAACATTGAGTATTTGTGGCAGTTTGATCAAAATCGTTCAGTTTTCCGGAATAGAACCTAAACATATTTAAGAATCTCAGAAACAATTCATGTTTTAAGGGAATTAATTGAAAAAGTCTAAAAAAAGTTATATTTTTTTAGTACTAGATTTTAAAAGTTTGAAAACCACATAAATTTGCTGAGGCCTAATTGATAATAAATGTGTCGAACTCGGTTTGAATCTCTTCAATAAGTCTCGGTACGGTCACCCAAGGACGAAAAATAGATCTTCTTTATGCTGTAACTTCTTTTCTGGGCATAATTTTTCAACATTGTTTAAACGTCAAATTTTTGTAATAAATTCTGTAAAAAAAAAAAAAAAATCGAAATCCATCAAGATACCTACAACATAACCTAAGTTACGCAAAACAATTTTGCAAAACCGCCCAATTTTTAAATATCTGGTTAAAATCCTTACAGCCGTTGAGTACATTTATTCGTAAATAATGCATGAGAAGTTTCAAGAGTTTTGAGAACAAGTTGGCACCTCTATACGTCGATTGCAATGCTAAGTACATTTAGTGTGTAGGCTCAAAAGAGCTTAGTATAGCATTAGCTGAATAGAAACTTGTATTACACTGGCCCTGTTGGTCACAAGAGAATTTGTCCACGTAGCAGGAACGATTAAACGGTGCACCACAAATAGCATTCACCACCTGGGATTGCAGTCACTTCTACAGCCATAGATATTATATGATTCACCATCTTCTGTAGAATACTACCCTTTAACGGTCTGACATACTCATTAACTTTTTCCATTATATTATTTAGTTCTACTTATTATTGCTTTCATAGTCCCCAACATCAGCAATAATCAGCAATTTTGTTACAGTCTTCTTTGTCTAGGTTTCATCATTGCTGTTATAGCCTCCATCATTTTGAGCTTCCTCCATCGCTTTTTGTACAAAAGCATACATTTGGATCCGACCATGTTTGATTCATAGGTAGTTTTTTTGTTTTTTTTGGAGTTCTTTCTGATTCTAGGATTTTTGAATTTATTTGTGAATACTGAATTGATTTTCCCCTGTTTGGTTCATATTTCGATTGACTCGATTCGTCGAAAAGTAAATGTTTCTCCCTCTCTTTTGCAACTACTTTGCCTTGAACCGGTTTTGTTTTGTCAGCAACCAGAATATATTTTACAGCTTCTGGAAATAATTTAGTTACATGTCCAAAGGAATAATATTCCAGATATTCTCTGTATGGGCATTAGAAAATGACTATATTGAAGGAAATTAACTGAGTTCTGCTTGGGAGGTACATTTAAGTTTTAAATAAATCTGCCCTTATGGCCCTATCTAACTTCATACAAGTAAATGAAGGCCTTAATAAATTCCACAATGTTATAATTTGATTTTTACTTTTAATCGTTGATCATTTATCTATAAAAACACAAATAATATTCTAGATAGTAAGGGAAATAATTTTAAAAGATATTTTGAGAGCAACGGGTGGTTCATGGGTTTTGTTAGAGCTGGAGCCTTAAAAAAATTCCTTGGTAGCTCTTAATACATGAACTCCAAGGCCTAACTGAATCACGAACAAAATGTTCAAGTTAGCGCTGTGAGAGAGCTTTTGTAGTTAGCCCAGAGGCAGCTTTCACAGAGCCATTCATCGGGTGAGTGCAGTGTGCAAGCTGTTTATCCAATAGCGATGGATCGACAATGAACATGCATCTAGAAAGGTTACTATTTGCTTCGACTAACCGAGAAGAGCACAGTCAAGGTGGGTGAGGCAATGACTTTTATAGAAACTCTGGAGAATTTTTTTTCTCATGCACCGTCATGACAGCTACATAACTAACTGTCTCAAAACCTCCAAAAACGTGACTATGGCCCATTTATTTTATTTTGATCCCAGTTCATGGGCGAATATTCATTTATTTGAGTTTATTTGTTTGCTCAATCAAGATCTAAATATAAACATAAAAAAATATTCTTCTTATTGCGGACCCAAAATTAGTTATATATGCTTCAAATTTTATGGCAAGGGTCTCTATAGAAAACATTTATTTCGGTGCAAACTTTATTGCAACTGCCCTCCATGTTTTGTGGCTTATTTGCCACCTCTTCAGGGGCTATCCTTTTAGAAAAATATACAAAAAAATATTAATAACATTAGTTTAACACATCCCTTAATAATTCGTTTGCTATATATTGTATTCGTAAGTGCTTACATCTATGATATATTTATTAAATGTAATTATAAATGCTACTTAAATTTCTGAAGTGCTCGTTTACCTTTTACATTACATTGCGACTGTCCTCACAGAGGAGGTAGATGGAAAAGAATTATTAAGGGTTGTGTTAAGTTGTGGCAAATAAGCCACCTAACATGTAGGGCTGTTGCAATAAAGTTTGCAAGGAAACAAATGTTTTTTTATTGAGACCCTTGCCATGAAATTTTAAGAATATATAAATAAAAAAATATCTAAAATAATGTATTAAATAAGCACAACAAATAAGAATTAATCACAAGTAATAAAAAAAAAATATATATAAAAACAAACAATTGTTAACTAAATTAACTGTTCAAAGTCGTAATAATAAAACCAGCATTAATCAATATTATAAAAATAAATTATAAGGTCATTTAAAATATAATAAATCGCATAAGGTTCTAATAATAAAATCCTCAAAAAAAGGTTACTTTTTAAAGACATGAAAAATGTTGAACAGGTTGGAAAATCCACTTCAGGCAGGAATTAATCTACGAAATCATCAATGGTCAACTGTTATAATAATTTTAATTTAGTCTAATGTCATTGTTTGCCACGTTTCATTTAATACTTCTTTGCATTTTTACATAAATATTATAATTTCGTCCAATATTTTAAAATCATTTACCGAATATAAAATTATGTGTTATGATGGTTTTTCTTTTAAAAATTATGATATAACTTGTTGACAAGCCCTTATATTTCATAAAGTAGTATAAGTGTATTTTATAGTAACTCAACGGTTACAGTGTTGCAGTTGAGATCATCCTAACTTTCTCGGTTTTAAATTCTCTTGGGGTAAAAAAGCTGGTTGAAGAATATTCACAGATTAAATCTTTAGTATATATATATAGTTTAAGCTTTAGTACTCTATGCTTGTTATGAATTGAGTTATAATAAGAATTCTGCAATCAAATGCATTCTACAGTTAACTTGACATACACTTTCTGGAGTACGGTGAGACCTATGTAGGATGGCTAACGTAGATAGAATAACCAATAAATGCACTAATCATTGCCTGTGTGTTATTAAGTGTAATACAATGTTGATGTAAAAATCACTTCTTAAGCTTTCGAGTTAGGGGCAACGTATAACTATTGTATCTATACCTTTGTCAACAAAATATACGGGTTTTAAATGGTTTAAGTTTTCTTGGTTTGCATATTTACGAATATATTTACGATTTTGAATTTGTCTATTATTTAATCACGACCGATTTCGGCAATTAGTGAACTTTACGATTAGTTTTACATGAAACATTTAAATATTAATTGCGTTAATGAGAAAACAACAATTGAGGAGGTCTATGTAAAAAGGGCGTATGGCGGTATAAGCCCTTTTTGCGGAGATAGCATTTTTAGATTCCTTGTGGTCTCTTTTATATCCGTACGAAATTTCGTGTTTATATCTCTTTAATTCATCTTTTACCGCCTGTTTGAATCAGTGGAGTGCATATTCTGTGGTTGTATTTTGCTAGTTTTATTCGTTGCTGTCCTTTTTAAAAATGAGCAATTTGGAAGAAGTTATTAGTGATGAACGTATTTTTAAAACTTCGAAGAAAAAAAGGAAAAATGAATATTTTCAAGATCGCAAAAACAATAAATATAAACGATATTCGGGTGAATAGTTTACTTCAACAAAAGGTAGGATGGATAGTAAGAACTTTATATTGAACTGTTGTAAACAAACCTGTAGAATTAAAGTTACTGCAAATGGGCAAGAGAATTTGTTTGATATTTTTTATGGTTGTGATAAAGTACAACAAGACACACTTGCGGGATGCACTATAAGGTCCACTATTCCACTCACGGTGTACCAGCACAAAAACACATAGGCATTAATGTGCAAACAATTTCAGTAAAAATATAAAACTCCTATTAATGTTTGTCTCAAATTTTTACTCAGCCTTTACCAAAGTTTTGAGAAACGCCTTCGTGTCATACAGGAAAAAATACTTTCTGGTAGTAATTTCACTGAGAAAAGAGGATCCCATACAGTAACGTTTCTTATACAGTACTATTTTATTTAAAAACTAACTTTCTACATATAGCTGTAAATGTTTTATTTTTATTTTAATTCTTATTCAATATTATCAGATCTTAGGTGCAATGCCTATGCAATAAGCGCGTATGAAAACATATCTATGTAACATGGGGTTATCAGAAACATATGACTGCCAGCCATCTCCCGATAAAGGGCGTATGTAAAGTAATATTTAAAAGGAGTTTATTTAATATTTTTAATGAATTTTTTTTTTTTTTTGATTTCTGCATAAATTAGATCATCAAAAATTGAACTTAATTTCATTACTGGAAGTTCCTCAAGTTCATAGACCTCCTCAATTGTGTTTTTTAAAGAGTTAAAAGACTCATATAATAAATAAATAAATATATAAGATTTAATAGTTGTAGGTACATATAAATTTGAACACACATTTTCTTATCCATTCAGGACCTATTGGAGTTAGAAGACATGTTTAACGTCATGTGTTCAACCGTAACAGCTGATTTCCATGAATCACAGAGAATGACTGCCAGTTACAAGGGCTATCACTTTGTCAGGTTAGAGCGCGTATTAAACAACTACCTGTTACAGAATCTCGTCATTGACACTCCGTGAAAACAGGGGCAAGAATATACATGAAAGGCTGATTCTATTCGGGCAGTCTGCTTTGTATAATGACGGTATGTACGGGTAACCAGGACACAGTTTGTGGTTTCATCTTTTATGAAGATATACTTCATCACTCATTATTATTTAATGTTTAGATTTCATTTAATTTAATTCAATCTAGAGTGGCAAGTTCGACTCCCACCTGGGGAATAAGAACTTAAATAGTGGCAAACTCATTTAATAAAACCTTTAGTCCCTTCCTTGCTAGAAAAAGTCCGTCACGCAGGGCTCCGTAAACTAAGCAGATTTCCCATGTGAAGTTTAGCAATAAAGAAATCTGCATACTGGTAACACAACACCACCATGAGTAAATACAAACGGTAATGAGAAATCTTTCAGTTAATTTTAATAAATTCCCAACTGAAAAGGCTTCTGAATTGTAAGAGTAATTTATATTTTAATAACTTAAATTTTAGTAGTCCAAGAACTAAAGAAGGGGGGGGGGCGGATGAACAGGACTTATTTGCATAAATCTCAGGAAGTAACGAAGGTAAGGAAAGGTTAGAAGAAGCTTCCAAAAGAGTCGAATTTTTCGAAAAGCGCGTCATGAGTACGACCTCAATAGCTGATTTCCCTTATGGGAAATCTGCTAGAAGGGTAGTTGCCTGTAAATAACCTATCCCAATTAGCCATAGTAGCAAGAATTGGACGTTAATAAATAATAATAATATTTTAATTTAGACTTAAAAATGAGAGGTTAGATATTCAAACATTATAATCTGTGTTTTATTTTAAATTTTTAAATGGCCTAATGTTTAAGTCATTTTAATATCAATATGTATCAAGATAATATTAGGCAAAGGTTCTTTCTGAAGTTAATTTAAGTATTTGGAAATTGAAAACTTTTAAAGTGTCATAATCATAATGCAAATCCTATGGTACAAGCAAGAGTGGGGGTTATAAGAGAAGCCTTAAATCAAAAATCTTAATATTTCGTTTCCTAAGATTTTTTATTCATATAACTATGCTTAAAACATCTGTGCCCGGATTGGTTTTTGACAGGAAATATGTACATTAAAGATGATATTTAATTATAATAAATTCTATACATAGTTATGATTTGGTTTATCCACGATATGTTAAAAAGTGGAGAATAGGATTCATTTATTCTTCAAAGCTAAAATTTCTTTTAAGTTTTTTTTTTTATTTATATCCCGATATATATATATATATATATATATATATATATATATATATATATATATATATAACGTATCGATATATAAGAAAAAACGCCTCGTTCCTCTTCACTATTCTTTATTCGTTGTGACAGAACGCTTATATATTCATAAAAAATGTATAAATGAAAATATTCATTTTAAACTATTTATTGAAATTGTGTATATATTCTACTGACAAGTTTTTAATTTTTAATTTTAATCTGTAAAAAATAGTTTTTCTTGTTTTTGTTAATATTCACTGTTTTAACTCTTGACCATCGACATATACATATATTTTCTAAATTGTTTAATTAAATGACATATTGTACAACGTTTTTATGGTATTTGTTTGCTAGCAGGGCACTGATGATGGAGCGTATGCTCTAAAGCGCTCTGTCACAACGAATAAAAGAATAGTGAAGGAAGAGGCGTTTTTTCTTACCTGAGATAATAATTCCTTCACCATCCAGCACCTCAAAAATGGGTAACTCATTTTCGTCATTTTCTAAGTAGGGTCAGTGGACATTTGAAGAAACGTTGCGAAAATCGCGCCATTGGTTCAACCATAAAGGCAGATTAACCTCATGGGAAATCTGCTAAAACTTGTTAAAACCAATAAAATATGAGAATAAGCATTGTTATACTTACAAAATAAACCATCAAACAACCCTGAATAGGCCCTAGGTGATGAACCTAGTTATTTCTATTATTTATTGACACACCTACAATAATGAGTTACACTTTACTGAACATACTATGTACCATTATGAATATAAATTTTACTTTCCTGACATACAAAAGAGTATTTTGTAATAATGGTTATTATGAGCATAAAATAACTGACGTCGTTATGTTTTGGACCGCTTTGAGAGCTTTTATTTAACCATGGTTTGGAATAGGGAATACTATCCATGATTATGAATTATTTGATCCATGATGTTTTGAAAAAAATATACATACTCAGGAGACGAGAAATATAAAAATATTGTAGACAGTGAAGTCTCTCAAAGCAAACAACTTTATTATTGACATATCCCGAGTAACACCGGGTACCTTAGCTAGTGTTATCTTTATATATATAATTCTACTGTACGTGTGTATGTCATTGAACTCCTCCTAAACGGCTGGACTGATATGAATGAATTTTATTGTATGCGTTTGGGTGATGCCCTGGATGGTTTAGATTCACAAATCAGCCCTGCAGATAGAGCAGGAGTGGGGGTTGTAAGGGAGGCTTAAAATTAAAAATAGTGATATTTCGTTTCCTATTGGTTTTATTTATTTATTGGTTATCAATCCGAGGTATAGGCATATTTTTGATTTCAGCCTTCAGTAACCTCTCTCCTACTTTTAGTCACCAGACTTTAGCAATAAACGAATATATCATGAAACCAAGAATAAATACTAATTAATGCTTTCATGGGCATTTATTATGTGAGTACTTGCAAACATCTTATAATGACTTCATCAATTAACATTTTATTGGACGCTAACTTCTACTAATCGGATTTTTTTTTTCTTGTTTTGGTAATAGAGGATAATATGTTATATGAGATCAGTAGTGCCTCATTCTAACATTAGGGAAATCCGCTTTACCTTAAGGGAAATCAGCTATTGAGGTCGTACTCATGACGCGATTTTCGAAAAATTTCTTCAAATGTCCATCGATGCTACCCAAGAGATGACGAAAATGAGGTCCGTTCAAAAAATTATATATATATATATATATTATATATATATATATATATATTTGTCTGTTAACGCTCTAGCGGTCGCAATTGTTGTTTGATCGTTACCAAACGTACTCAATATTTAAACGTTTTATGCAAAAAGGCAGATCAGTTCGTTAATGGCTGAAATCGGACCAGCGGGAGGGGGGATTTTTGAAAATTCAAAATATCTCCGTTACCATACGTCGGATCAAATAATTGTATAGAACCAATCTTATTACATTTCTTCTCTATCTTGAATATTAACCGAGAAATTTGCATTTTTATTAAATGTGGTCCCATAACGGACGAGTGAGTTTCCCGCCAAAAGCTAGTTCGGCTGTAACTGTTCGGCTCTCGTATGGAGATTTCTCTATTGTATAACTTCACGTGGGAAATCTGCTTAGTTTACGCAGCCCCTACGTGACTGACTTTTCGTGTTTATACTTGTTTATTTCTCTCTAAGTGGTGAATAAATAAATAAGTAAAATTGTATAATATTATTGTAAATAATAATAAGTGATTATGTATTTTCAAATTAAACTCTAAACATTGATTGATTTTCTCCTAAATCTTCAGCGATGCAACACTCCAATTGCGCTTTAGGTCAATGAAGATTAATGTGGCCGAAATTGGATTTATTTCCGATGCGTCCGTTTAATCTTCTGAGCTGGAAAGATGTCTTTAGGTTTTCGAAGAGACGTCATAAGCATGATATAAAACTTTAAAATTAGTAGTTTTGGTACTACTTGTAATGGTTTGAGTATTCAGGGTCTACGCGAGTTAAATGCTCATTGTGTTTTATAACTACCGAGCTCTATAACTATTTGTCATTACAAACGCTTACCAGTGGTTTTGATAGAAGAATTTTTGTTCCCAGCCATTTTTTTCTAATTCAAAGTACACCTTTTTGCAGACTTAACGCGATTTTCAAATACTTTCCTCAATGTGGTCCATTAAAAATTATATATATTTCTCTGTTACCGCTTTAGCGGTAGCAATCTTTTAGTTTAGATTTAGACATTTGAATTTTTTAGATTTCAGCTTCAGCAATTCACCAATACTAGTCATGTCAGAATAACAATAAGCTGATATAAAGATAACCTCTTTATTCTATGCTTAAATATAAAACACTGTTTTCATGACACCTTTATTATTCGATACTCATGCAAATTCGTTGTGGGATGGTGTTACCAATTACGGCTTTACGTTCTTGCCTCGAAAATGTTCATTTGATCTTTACCATACTCGATATTCAAGTGCTTCAGTGAACGCTAATGATCAAGTTTGCTCTTGTCAGAAGTCAGACCAGAAGGCTGGGGGGGGGGGTTATAGAGGAAGGAAATTCGAAAATTCAAAATTCCTGAGTTTATGATGAGTCCAGATCGATAAATTTTATAGAATCAGTCTTGTTCAAACATTGATGATCTACAATTGCTGGTATATACATATTTTCGTTAGTCGTGTATTAACCCTCCGGCGGGCGCGCTGCGGCATTTGGACCGCAATCTGAACATCTGTCAAAATGTTAGGAATAGAAATGACTTCAATGGGCTGGGGGTTCCAGGTATTTGTATATAAAAATGTTCTGACATGTTAAGTCGGTGTTCTGAGGGCTAAGAAAATGTCTACCTTTGTGGGACACATCGAATTAATAGAACAAGCGTTGTATGCAGTATGTGCCAAAGGACTTTTTGCCGAAATCACAGTATCCATCAAGTAACGTGCAATAATTGTCAAGGAAATGCTTTATACGAAGAAGAAGTTTGATTTTTGTTCTGTAATATAAAAAAAAGTTCATTTCTTCTAGTTCCTAATTGATAAATTGAATTTTTTTTCTTGCAAATTTTGAACCGAATATTTTTTCTGTATTTGATCATTTATAATCTTGAACTTATTTTTTTATTATATTGCTACTATACTATAACTCTGTATTTATATTACAAAATGTTTGATCAAACTTCATGAAAATAATTAATAATTTTACTGTATTTTTAGTCTGTAAAATAATATTATAAAACATAAAAGAATATCCTATGTTGGTGGTTATTTATAATAAACAATTTATTATTAAAATATCTCAATCATTATTCTACGTATTGCAAGGATGTTTTGTATATTCCAAAGCTATTTATAAAAAAAAAGTTAGCCGTCCTTTACTTAGCAATATGATAGCGTATAATTTTCATGCATTAGAATTACTGTAAAAAAAAAATGAATAAACAACATAAATAAGTAAGTTATTGCTTATTTCCTAATAAAAAATAGATAAAATAAAATGCGGTCCAAACACTGCAGCGCGCCCGCTAACGTAACTCAAATAGGCGCGCCCGCCGGAGGATTAAGCTAGTAATTTGTTCTTTTTGTTTTCAGCCCTCAGTAACCCCGGTGAGATCACAAGTATGCTATCTGAGAAATCTGCTTAGTTTCCGCAGCTCCTGCTTGACGGATGTTTTAAAATATGTTTGTGTCGTTTTAGTGAGGAAAGCAGAGTTTCTAGTGGGAAATACCCGCAGAGTTGGGTTATATGTGACCATGCAAATGTGCAGCGTGAAGGTATACATTGTAGTGCCAATGTCGTCTGTATCGGTGCAAGTTATAGAATATGAAGTTCTTGCATATACGTTTTGAAAGAGACCCAATTTATCTGTCCTTGTGAGTGTCTCGGAGTATCCAGGGAAGGTGGCCTCAGTTATTGTTTGGAAAAATGGATAAGGGATATTATGTAATAGCACAATGTCAACAAAGTTTACTTGGTATCTAGATATTGTTATATAGATTCTAGGTTCATTAGGGCTTGGTTACGAATACTCCTAGGTCTGACGTGATTTACAAAGCTTGTAGTAGTATAGAGATAATTTAAGATGTTTACATCCATTCATAGAATTTACGCTTATATCTCACAAAAGAATAGTCAGACATCCAATAACTAAGTTTTCAAAATCATGGGGAATCAATTTAAATTGTCCTGGATGTTATCAAATTGCTACAACACGATGAAGTCTTTGAAGAAATGTAGCACAGTGGATGAGTTACTTTACCCCAGGCCAGTATTATCAGTCCGTGATTAGCATTAGTTTACCCCAGTATGCCCTTAAGGGAAATCAGCTATTCAGGTTGTAGACATGTAATCGCCAAATAAAAATCTCTCTGTTGTTATATGTCGGATCGAAAAACTTTATAGTACCAGTCTTATTGCAAATTTAATGCCCTATAAACAAATGTTGTTATATATTTGTTATCACTATCTTTATTACTAACCGAGATATTGACATTTTAGCAGATCTCCCTTAAGGGAAATCAGGTATTGAGGTCGTACTCATGACGCGATTTTCGAAAAATGTCTTCAAATGCCCATCGATCCTACCCAGAAGATGACGAAAATGAGGTCCGTTCAAACATATATATATATATATATTTGTCTGTTAACGCTCTAGCGGTCGCAATTTTTGTTTGATCGTTTTCAAACTCGATATTTAAACGTTTTATGCAACAAGACCGATCAAATTCGTTAATGGCCGAAATCGGACCAGTGGGAGGGGGGGATTTTAGAAATATCTCTGTTACCATACGTCGGATCAAAAAATTGTATAGAACCAATCGCAATGAAAATTCAATTTACTATAAACATTGTTCTATGCATTTATTCTCTATCTTGAATATTAACCGAGATAACTTCGAGTCTAGTCGTGAGTTTCGGTCAAAAGTTCCATAACTGTTCGACTCTCGTGAAATTTCTCTATTGTAAAACTTCACATGGGAAATCTGCTTAGTTTACGCAGCCCCAGCGTAACGGACTTTTTTAGTTTTCAGCCTTCAAGAAGCCCACCCTCCTATTCGGGTCATATTAATAATAAGCACTTTATTTGAAGCCTAAATGTCAAATATTGTGTTTATTGAACGTTTACAATAGTAATATTTTTTTGAGCCGGTTTTGGCTCAAAAAAAACTGTTTGTCCCTTACTCGATATTTAAGTACTTCATTCAATTCTAATGTTCATATTCGTTAATTGCTGAAATAGGCACAGGATAGGAGCCTTCAGTGAGGAGAGGGTCGAAAATTCTAAATATCTCCATTATTATGAGTCGGATCGAAAAATGTTATGGAACCATTCTTGTTAAACTAGCGATTTTCTACAATTGTTGCTATATACAATTTTTCGTAGCTCAAATATTAGGCAAGTTATTTTTGTTTTCATGCCCAGCATTCAGTAAACTCCTACTTCTACTCATGGAATTTTAGCAGGTTTTTTGCAGTTTTACCTTAAGGGAAATATTGAGGTTGTACTCATGATGCGATTTTCGAACAATTTCCACAAATGTCCATCGATCCTACCTCTACTACTAGGAGATGCCCAAAATAAGTTCCGTTCAAATTTGTATGCATATATATATTTGTCTGTTGCCGCTCTAGCGGTCGCAATCTTTGTGTAATCATTACCAAACTCGATATTTGGTCGTTTTATGTAAAAAGAAAGATCAAGTTCGTTAATGTCTGAAATTGGACCAAGGGGAGGGGGGGCTTAGAGGGGGAGAATTTTGAAAAATTGAAATATCTCCGTTACTATAAGTCGGATCGAAAAAGTGTATAGAATCTACATTATTGAAAATTAAATACACTATAAATGTTGTTATATCCATTTATTCTCTATCTTGAATACTAACCGAGATATTTATATTTTTCAGTTTTCAGCCTAGTAGCCGCAATTTTTGCTAGTAGCCTAGTAGTAGCAACACTAAAGGTCATGTTCCAGATATTGACATTTGCTATATTCCAGCCTTCAGTAAACCCCCATTTTTAGGCTTCGTATTTGAAAAATAAGAGAATATATCATGAATCGTCCAAGCAAAAACACCTATCATTCTTTTCAAGGGAGCATTTTTCTTTGAGATACTTGCAAATAGTTAGTGTGATCGCGTCGTCAATTAAGCTTTTATTGGCTGCCCGCTTCTACTCATCTGATCTGATTTTTTTTTATTTTGGAGAATTTATGCCGAGATGACATCAGTACTGTGTTCTGCCTGCATGTGGGTAATCAGCTTGACGGACGTTTTCATTGTAGCAAGTAAAATAAATGGCATTTCATTCTTTATTAATTAGAAAGTTCTTTATTATTTTTTTGCGAAACCCTACCATAAAAATATTTAATAAAAGAAACTTATCTGACTAACTGACTTAACTTAAATATTATCTGGAACAATCGAAACACATTACCGTCTAAAATGGGTTACAATTTCATAAGTAGACACCATATAAAAACAAATAAATAAGATATAGAACACTTGGGTTATAAGATTTATTAATACTTTGAGCGTCTCAATTAAGGAGTCTATAAGAATATACTGTTTACGTGCCATTTTAATGAAATACGTGTTTAAGAAGGTTCGTGAAGGTTTCATTAAGAATGGTTTTATTACGTCTACCCAAGAATTATAGATGTAATGTTTGTTTATGCAAAGCTTAATATTTTAGTTGATAGTAGGAAATTCATTGAATTTGTCCGAGAGGGAGTAGTAGTGGCCCAAGGGTGCACAAAAATATTTCGACGTGTATTAGCAGATGTCTATGGACGATAGTGACGTCAGAAGAATACAAGTCAGACGAGTCCGTATCATTCTCTAATAAATTTGCTATAGTTTATTGCTGATTTTTTGTGATTAACCCTGTATGTAGTGCACGAACACGAATGGTAAATATAACGTTGCTCAGTTTGATTCAACGGATAAGGCAATAATTCACGATTTATTTATTTACAGAAATCGTTCATATGCCCAGTTTGCAGACATTTTGTACATTGCATGCCCCGCTTGGACCGTCTTTGATCCTCATCAAGAAAGGCTTGTAAAAATGGGATAAATCAGCTAGTGCTTAGGATTACTATTTACAATACCTTACTCTCATAAAAGGTTAAGGTTTCATCAACCGGCCATACGTGTAAGATACATTTTATATTTAAGTAACATTGAATTATTCCAAATGAAGATTTAATTAGAACAATTTACGTCTTGAAAAATAGTCGGTAATTATAGGATTCACACAGAATTACCTTTTTTTTTTATTTATTTATTTGGAGCTTCGCAGCTGTGGCGATGTTGCTCGGGAAAAAAAACTGTATAAAATTGAAAAATAAAAATAAAAAAAACAAAAAACGAAACGAAACAAAATTAATTTAAACGAACATAAAACAACATAACAGAAATATAACATGAAAATAGAAAAGTAACACGAAACAGAAATGGAACACAAAAACAGAAATGGAGCAAAAAACAGAAACAGACAAACAGAACTGATACGAAAAACAGGGCTGGAATGGATCACAATACCAAATGGAAAAACAAAACACAGAAATGGAAATCAAAAACAAAATGGAAAACAAAAACCAGAAATGGAACACAAAAACAAAATGGAAAAACGAAAACAGAAATGGTACACAAAAACGAAATACAGAAATAGAATATAAAACCAAAATGGGAAACAAAAAAAGAAGAAATGGAACACAAAAACAGAAATGGAACACAAAACCAAAATGGGAAACAAAAACAGAAATGAAACATAAAAACAGAAATGGAAAAACAAAAAGAGAAATGGAACGTAAAACAGAAATAGAAAACAAAAATGGAACTCAAATAATATAAATTGAACAATAAGTAGAAATCAAACAATAAATGGAAATCCAACACAACAAATTGACAAACATAATATAGAATCCAAAACAAAAAAATATTAAACAAGATATAATAACATATATAAATTGTTGAATAAAATGGAATTACCTTTAGTAATTTAATTTTTTTTTTATATGTATCTATTTTAATTAGAGCCCTTACCTAATAGTGCCAGTGTATATATGTATGGCTGTAATTCATTAGATGGGTCCACCAGAAGAGCATGTACAAAGAGAAGAAAATAAAGGAATAATTATTGATCATACAGTTAGATTTGAAGAAAAAAAAAAACAATCGGAAGAAGTATATTAAAAAAAATAAGCATTTATTCTCCATGCTGTCCATATTTTCTATAAAAATATCATTTAGAAAATTGGAATGAGGAAAATTCGATGTTTGGATGCAGAGGAATTATACCCAGATTTACAGCAGATTTTCTGAAATATCTCGGTATAAAGAAGGAAGAACTAAGAAGGATGTTTATAAGCATACTGAAAGCATCCATTAGAATTGTAAACATCCATTTACACGAGAATAAAGATTAAGCTGTTCCCTTAACAACGTCCCCTACAGTAAAATATATTTCTCTTAAAATCAATTAATATAATAAAATTACTTCTAAAAGGCAGATAGGTACCTGTACCATAGGTACAGCTGACCTTGATAGGCACCGCAAAAAAGGATCAGCTAATTGTGTGTGTTTGTTTTTGAATATATTGATTTCTGGGGCTCAGGTTAGCCATGTGAATTGAAGCGTTGGCCGTAATCTCACATGATTAACCTAAGTAGAGTGGTAAGTTCGATTGTTATCTGGGCAATAGGAATTTATTTAGTGACGAACTCATTTAATAAAACCCTTAGTCCCACCCTGGCTAGAAAGGGTGGTAACCTGTAGATGTCCCAATTAGCCTTAGTAGCACAAAGTGGACGTTAATAAATAACAAAAAATGTATTAATTTCTACGTTTAGTGATAGATTGAAAATATTCGTTTCAATATAAATTAATTTTAATTATGAATTATTGATTATCAATTGTGATTTTCTTCGGTGTCTTCCTGCGTCTCCGTTTTCTCTGCTTTTGGCCAGAGTTAATATTTTAAAATTTATAGCAAGTTTTAGGCAATTATGGTTTTGAATACTTGTAAGGTGAAGTTTATTTACGTGAATTCTACAAACAATTGATATCCACTCGCTTTTGAATTATAAGAAATGCGAACACTCGTCACTCTGAAACTAATCATGTTGGTATTATATAGGGTATACTTCGTCAAAAAAAAAAGAACAAAAATCACAGTTAAGGCATTATAACCAAATAACCAGACGTGCAAAAATAATCTATTGGTTCAATGTCAAAACGATGATATTTTGAACTTGACCATGTATGGATAATGGGAGAGGAATGCCAGGGGCCAGCCTGACTTATGTTGATTTAACCGTTTCTAATGGAATATGAACGGTTTTCCAACCTATTTCGTTCCATTCCCAAGCACTGCCACTTGTGAAAATTGATTGAGACGTCTCTTTACCCATTTCCAACTATTTCTCTAACAAATTTTATGGGAAACTTTGAAACTTGCTCTCTAATGCATGAAAAAAAAATTGTGAAATTGTATGGATCTTCCAGAGCATAGTCTAGTAATAAATGACTCAGCGGTTACTAAACTCGGCCATAACTGTACTACGAATAAATTAAATTATTTACTAACGTCCACTTTTTGCAACCAAGGCTAATTGGGACGGGTTATCTACAGGTTACCTCCTTTTTCTAGCCAGGATCGGACTAAGGATTTTATTTAATGGATTCCGTCACTAAATAAATTCCTATACATTGGTACATTGGTAGGTGGGGTATATCAAACAACAAACTTCCAATATACTATTTTTTGTAGGTTTTCAATTTGATTTTGTTCAATAATTTTGGATAAATAATTGAATAGTTATTGTGGGTGAATTGGCATGAACAAAACTTAGTTTGAATAGTTCATTAGTGATACATATCGCAAATACTTACTGAAAAATATTTATGTATTTATATTCTTCTATAAGTTAGTATTAATATCTCCGTTGTTTTGAGTTGGATCGAAAAGTTGCAATCTTATTGTTGTTATATACATATTCTCTAAATTGAATATTAACCTAGATATTTCCATATTTTGGTTTTCAGCCTCCCGCAAACCCCCACTCGCACTAGTGTCATACTAACAAAAAGCTGTTATATTATGAAGCACTTTATTTGAAGCCTAGCCACCAAATATTGTTATCATTGAGCCTTTACGTTTGAGATATATGCAAATTCGTGACGCTTGTGGAAAATCTGCTTAGTTTACGCAGCCCCTGTGTGAAGGACTTTTTCGCTCTCCGAAGCAAAACCTTTCATAAAGTACTGAAATAACCCGAGAGACACTCAACATGATTCTTTAAGTTCTATGAGTTACAAGGGTTATTTGGGGTATTAGAGTTGTATTATTAAACACTTTAGAATTTTAATACTCGTCATACAACTCATAAATTAATATAGATTATTTTAAAACTAAATGAACGTTTGTTCGTATTAATTAATTAAATTCGATTTTCGTTATAGGAGAAAACGACAATTTCGTTAATTTCGCAAATAACGAACTTTTTTTACGATAAGATCCTCCATAAACCAACCCCATAGTGCGATAATGTAAAATTTGATGGCTTCGCGGTATTCTACCTCAAATTTCTTGTAACGGCTTAAAAGCGATTATTTGAGAATTACTAAAGGCAGGTTATTTTTACAGAAAAATGAATATATATTTTTTACAATACCTTCAACTTTTTTTTAGTACAAAATTAAAGTAAATACTAAATTTGGATCATAATTAGAATTATCAGTTAAGTAAAGCACAACTCAGGTGGTCAACTTCTCCTTATTTCAATCTTAATATATTTATATTATTATTTATTTATTAACGTCCACTTTTTGCAACTTAGGCTAATCGGGACGGGTTATCTACAGGTTACGACCCTTTTCTAGCCAGGGTGGGATTTTAGGACGTTATTTAATGAATTTGTCACTAAATAATTTCCTTTGCCCAGGCGAGAATCTAACTCGCCACTCTAGGTTTATATTATATTTATATTAGTGACCATTGATTCTATAGTAAGAAATATATTCAACAGTATTCTATAGTTACAAGAGTCAAGAAAAAAGCCGGCATTTAACATAATGTGTTGATATGATATTTCCTTTATCGTTCTGTCCATATAGGTCTGTTTCTCCAAATAGGCAAATACATCTTGATCGGTCAACGATAGAAATTTTGCATTTTGAGATAAACATGGCTGACTGACTCTAAGACAACCTGTTGCCTATAGCGTTTAACCAGGTGGAAAGTTAAAGGCATTTTTGATAAATATGGCAATGACCCCATAATGCAAATCAACTTTTTATCATTCATTCCACAATTTTTAGGATCTTAAGGATGATGACGGATCCTAAATCTCTCCTAACTCGTGCATTTCTCTCTTCTGGACTCAGGAGAACCCACATGTTTTAACTCCCATTTACAGCACCGGTTACTGCCAACGTCAGGTCTAAGTGTTTTGGGGCCATTTCTTAAGTACGAAGTCGTTTGCCCTCCAAGTCGATAAACTGTAGCTAATGGGCTTTTAAGAATTTGGTGCAATGATAACTATTCCAAAAGATGTATAAGGAAATACGGCCCGGAACATAGCTCTGCCCGAAGTGCTGATTTGATGAACTATTAAATGTGGAACAAACTAAAGTCGAAAGTGAAAAGTGCACCAATTGAAAACGGACCAGCTGATTGCAAGAATTCGACAAACAGGTGAGTAGGTGAGTACTAGTATGAGGAACAATGAGAAAACTTCATCAGCAGTGCTAAAGCAACTTGCACAAATTAGAGCAATGCAACTTTTAGGCAGCTTCGTCAACTCTTACTGTATTTTTTTCTAAAGCACTTCTATAATTAACAATTGTGAATAAGCAATATAAAAAGTAAATTATAATAATTGTTTTTTTAATAAATTGTAAATAATCGGGGTTCTACAGCGTTACAGTTGTCAAAACACTATAAAATGTTTAAATCGCAATAACGTTTAAGTTCGATTCTTAAGGTATTTTCTCATTTAATATTTCGTAAAGTTGGGACTTAGCAGCAAGTATTCATAACGCATTCAGAGAGAAATCTCAAATTTTCAAAACTTTTTAAAATATTATTCCTCTTTTATACGTTTTTTTTTTTATTTTTGCGGCTTAAAACGTTTAATGCATAAAATAAGGGCTACTAATGTATTTAGTACACAGGACTGTATGCTTACTAAATATTACCAAAAAGAATAATTGAGGCACTCATTGTTAAAAAGGGATAAATGCCATTGAAAGACAAAAGACCTAAAGAGCTTTATTTGATTATCAAAATCAATAGAGCCTAGCCTCATTTTTAAGCTGCCTGGTTTATATATGAATCGAAAATTTGAGTTACTGTTAAAAGTATGCATGAAATGATCATTTCCTTTTAACCCTTGATACCAGTTATTCTTTTTATTTCACGAACGTTATGTACGTGATTTCATCAATCAGTAAAGTTAGAAGGCAAAAATTATTTTCTTATTTGGGTATACAAGTGCCTGCTGGGAAAACTGATAAAGTCTGAACGTGTAAGTACAAAAGTTTTACGCGAATTAATGAACAATTACAAAAATACACTATTTGTTACATATTTCCTCTACTGAATGTAAAAAAAAGGTTAATAGACATTTAATTATTGAGAACAGTAAAACTAATGATAAAGCTTTTACAGAAATAAAAATGGTTTATCATAGGAAGGAAATATTGATAATGTAGATGGAAATAAGTCCTAGCAACAACAAACTTATTTGCTGTGACTTCTTAGTGCCAAATAACGTCAAATATTTTGAAGTTTGTAAAATAAGAACTGCATAACGATATGAAGAGGAAGAAAATTAGTAACGCTTCCTTGAACCTATAAAAAACTTCTATTAGGGACAAAGAATTTGATGTTAAAATTTATCATTATTGGGAGTTACAAACAACATATTGACTGGTAAAGCTAAATAGAACATTTTTGTAAAGGTGGTCAGAATGTTGGCAGGTGCAAATAATTTGACACTCCTACCAAGATTTAATGTGCGTGATCTAAAACTTGAGTCATTAATAAATTAAAAGAACATAATTTCAATGGGTGATTTACCGATGTGTAAAATATTATCCATATAACACCAATACCTCGTTTTGCAGATGAACAGTAGCTGAAGAAAGTAGCATGAATCCAATTTTCGAATGAAAATCGAGACAATACAGTATTTTTTTTGGAGGGGAGGGGGATTTGCTTTTCATAGGATCCCTATGAAAACCGTCCTTAATTAGAACGTACTCTGTGTACTTTAATACTGCACGTGGTTTTTGTTGCATTCCATTTATATAGTATGCTTCATTTTTTTTATTTATTTATACAGGAGCTCCCGCATCTTGGCTCAAGGTTTCACAATATAAAATGAAAATAAAATTGGGGGGGCCGGAGTCTCCAACAGTCTCAAACACTGTGATCTCTTGGAAGACTCGATATAACTTGTATGCTTCAAATGAACGTAGAGTTATTGGAGTCAGTTACGAGGTAGTTGAATTTCGATATATTTCTTTTAAATATTTTTTTCTATTCAAATTGTATTCTTTTTCAGTGGGAAATATAAGAAATAGTTACTCGCTTAATGCCTAATACACATATAAGCTTTTAAAAATATATGTTCATGTAAACATATCGGTATGTTAGTTAAACGGAGGTATGTGTGAGCAGAGAAAAAATAAGTACGTCCTTTTTATATATGAGGGAGAATTAAAATCAACTAAAAAAAAAGACTTGCCTTCTTTTATTTTACAAAGAAGATTATAATTTTTGCTACAAATTATTTTCCCACATACCTCTTTTTATAATGGCTTCCACAATTACAAGATAAACTATTTGAGCGGTTAAGGTCTTAAATTGGATACGTTAGAAACGACATTGTTATGATTTAGCAGGTTTCTAGAAAATATACCAAGTATACCTATATTAAAAGCACACGCTTGAATATGTCTCTGTATTTAGAATACTAACGATTTAGAGAAATGGAATGCCAATTGAGAAATTCTATCTTATTTGAATGTATTTTTAGTAGTAATTTTAAAGACGTTGTTGATATTGGTCATAGCGATTTGCAACTTTTATTTGCATATATTGCTCTGACTGCAGTGAAAAAGGTATTCCAAAACCGTGCTAAGAAACATGTTTTACAATGATCCAAGAATAAGTAAGTGCATTTCGTCAAACCCTTGTTTTACAGGTCTTGTCCACCCGAGGGGAGACGAAGGTCACCCAAGCGATTCAACAGGAAGCAATACTGTCAACAAGTAATTAAATCTGAATTTTATTCTGAGCTTGACTCACAGCTGATCTACTGGTAGAGATGTGGAGCGATGGAGGCGGCTGGTGGAAGACTGGAGACGGCATGAGTTGTGTAACGCCGCCAACCGGGGGTGGAGGGGTGGCAGGCTATATAGGCAGGACACTGCTCTCAGAGCCACCATACACTCAACATGGGGGGACTAGTAAAGGTAAGTCCTAGATATTCAAAATACATCATACACTATCTTAATATTCAATTAATTTATTCACATAAATAAAGTAATTATGACGGGTTCCAATAATTAAAAAAAATAAATAAAGTGCTTGTATAGGAACTTGGCATTATAGGTCATTTAATTAACAGTTACAATACTCATTTATAAGTTGCCATTCTTGCACAAATAACTTTATGAATAAATAATAAAATAAAAAAAGTTACTTTTTTTTCAATAAGTGTTGTGTCCCGTTTTTAATTTTAGTGGCTTTATCTAAATTTTTAATCTTAATCTGACTAACATTTTATATTTAAGGGGCTCTTAAAGAAAATTATTTTCTTCGTCAGTCTTTAATATTTATTTTTCCTAGTAGGAGTAATTCAGTGGCAAGTCAAAGAAGATTAAATATATGGCCAAAGGAATTAGATAACATTTATAAAATATAGCTCTTAAAAGATAAATTTTAATTTAGGATTATTTCTAAAAATCCTCCTAGTAAGTTGCAAAGACCAGTAAGTTGCCAACTTGAGAACTGCTTGCATAACCATTTCGGGTAATTTTCAACTTATGAACTCATTGTGTGTGATCTAAAACGTATTATTTTCTGAATAGTATTCAAGTATTGATGCACATTGTCATAATAAATCTTTGCTTGAATAACTACTTATCAGAAAAATGCAATTCAATAAAACGATAATTAAGCATATTTCATTCCTGAGGTCAAACCAACTATTCTAGGTTAGCCAAGTAAGATTAAGTCCAATGCTTTAACTCACAAGGGTAACTTGTGCCTCACCTGGGAAAGTCAAATATATAGAAAGGAGTGAAATTTTTCTTGTTGATGTTGTTAAGCAGATATTTCAATGAAGTATGTTCAATACGAAATGGGTTTTAGGATATATCAAGGAACTCTTTCTTGTGAATGAATGGTGTTCAGGAATTCCGGATTATTTATTCAGCAGAGGATGTATAACTGTGAATATTTTGCGTATGCTTTGTGGTAAAAATGTTTTACTTTATTTTCTTTTTAAAAAGTAAAAATTTGCTGACCTTTGTCTAGTGGAACATAAAGGGCTTTCGTAAAGGTATGTGTTTTAAAGGCATATGTAATAAAAAAATGGAGTTCGCCCCTTGAACAAAAATAACAACAACTCAAAATTTAGATAAATAATTTTCGCATAACAAATTATGACTTACTGCAAACATATTAAAAGTATTTACTTTTGAAAAAGTACTTGGCTGCGAGGCACTATAGCACTAGTGGGACCTGGACAACCACCTTAGGCAATATAGTGTGGTGATCAGCTAATTTCCAATTAGTCAACCCTCAGGTCATTCCTCCATGGCTACCTCTGCCTGCTCTCACAACGTTAAAATTGATTAAACATATTTTCGGCGCAACTTTTTAGGTTCCAAAATCTCAACGTAGTACAAACATCCCTGTCTGGTGGCCTCCTTAAGAGCAGAAATGATAAGATCGCATATCACATTTACTAATTCCGTGTTACTTCTGACTCTCTATTTGTACCATTCCTCAGTTTCACACTGACATACAAATCTGTTGTTGATAAGAATTGTAAGTATGCAATTTTCTTTCAATCTAAAGACTTTAAAAACAGTGTCTTCTTTAATACATAAACACTCTGGTTCTCCCTAGCAATTTGAGTTCATTCATCTGCTTCATGGGATTGATCCCACATCCATCCCTCACGTGTACTCAAACAGAAACACCCGGGAACCAACTTGCCCAGCAAATCTACATGTTTTTATTCCAGAATTATTCTAAGGCCCAGATCTTGCCCTGTTCACACATAGTGAACTGACTGTTTGTGTGGTATTTACCGGTGAGTTTGTCTTTGTATTTCACCTTCATGGCGAAGTTAAAACAGTAACGGCCTCCTTCTCTTAAGCCATGGTTCCATGGTTGAAACTAGTTAACTGTTGTTTTATGGCATTTGATGTTCTATACATCGATGAAAAGCTGTCAAAATTTCTCCCCAAAGTCAATGTTTTAAAAGAATTAATTCTATGATTTTTTTTTTTTAATTCGGGAGTATTAATAAATTATGGCGTACTGAGTAAAGACATACTAAAGATTTCTTTTCACTAATGGTAGATATCGATCCAAGAAGAGAGAGTTTAAAGCATACTAGAATCGAAAATTCGAAAGATATTCGTTGTTATAAGTGAGATCGAAAAACGTTCTATTTCTATTTATTTATTTATTGGAGCTTCACAGTTGTGGCGATGATGCTCAAAATCAAAGCATCATAAATTAAAAAACTAAGAATGAAAAACCGAGTCACTAAACATCTCATGTCCAGCAGATATTTCGATTACCGTTTACACAGGTTTCTTACTACGAGAAAAATAGACAAAACAAGATAGCCTGCGGGTCATTCCAGGACGTGGGAAATTTACTTAGTTTACGAAGCCTATGAAAACTTGAAAACTAAATTTTATAATTTTAGTCCTTTAATAACCGGATACCTTTTCTAAACAACATAAATTTCCTTGGCTTATCCAAAAAATAAAAATGACCATATTTTTCGTACTCTTAAATGTTTGATAAAATATAAAAAACATGGTATCAAAAATACATATGCAGATTTATAGGGCTATTTAAATCTGTTTCGAGGTGAAAAGCCGAAATTCAAATTGAGTCTAAAATATCTCGTATAAACTAATTGAAAAAAAAAAATCAAGTATTACTACTTTCGGAAGGCCTATCTTCCTTTATATCTAATTTTAATCCAATTACCAGTAATTCGGCATGAAAATCATTTCGAGTCTGGTAAAAGTTTGGACAAATCTCTTCAGATTCTCTGCTGAAAATAATAAACTATAATTATGGACATTCTTGACACTCTGCGTTACCTTTTAAATGACGTTATTAAATATCATTCATATGAAAATAATGTTTTTTTTTTATATGTTTTTTCACGACCTTATAGATTACAGACTTAAAATTATAATATTTCATGCGTTGCTCTGATCACTCACAGGATCTTTCTTGATTAAAAGATAAGGGAGACGTTATCAAAAATAGAATACAAAATCCCTTTTGAAGATAAAGAAAAAAAGGATCCAAGATTCACAATCGGGCCCGACTCGCAGGAGCTGCGTAAACTAACCGGATTTTGCACGTGCTGGTATGACGCTCTAGTGATCTCATCTCACCAATATTCCCTAATTCAAATAAAATTCCTATGAGTAGAAATGGACTGCAAGTAAAATGTTAATTAATGATGTCAACAACAATAGTCAATATTGGGTATTTAAACTTGGAATAAGACGTTCCATGATCTATTGGCTTGTTGTTAAATTGCAATGACTAAAAGGGCTTTAAAGAAGGTTAAAAATGAGAAACTGAAATATTCTTGGTTAATATTCAAGATTCAGAAAATGTGTAGAAACTGACGTTTACAGAAATTTAAATTTCCTACAATATTTGTTATTTATGATTTTTTGCTCCGACCCACAGGAACCCAGATATTTTTAATTTTTTATTTTCTACTCCCTTAGCCCCCCTTTCTCTTATCCGATTTTAGCTGTTAGAGAATACGATCTTCAGTTTTACTTGAAAGCAGTATGTATATATATATAAATATTTGAATTTTGACCTCATTTTCACTGTCTACTAGATAGGACAAACGAAGATTTTTTTCGAAAATCGTATCATAAGTATGACCCGTTACGTTTGTTGGGATTGAAGCAAAGCTTACTACGATATACTCTATGATACAGCACATGCGATTCGACATATTACTAAAAATGCAGTTAATATTATCTTAGAGAACTTATTTCATACCGAAGGATTAATCCCTTAAAAAAAAAGCTGATGGTCTTTTGAAATTTTACAGATTAATGGAGAAAGGAGCAATATTTTTTTTTAATTAGGAATGCAATCACTTTAATTATTGACTAAAGAAGGAAAAATAATACAATATCCGGATTCCTTTTTCTATTTTTAACCATTAACCTAATTATCTTAATACAGATGGATTTCTAAAAATAATTAATTCCCCAAGTTTAATTACTATTTCCCTGTTATTCAGTTGTTCTCAGAAAATGAAGTCTCAAACACAATCAGAACAATAAATAAATAATGGAAAAATAAAGTGTCTAAGGTTCATAAAATATATTCACCAATATTAGGCTTTGCAAACTAAAACCATTAATTTCTTTAAGTTAATAAAATAATACTTTCATTTTCCTTTGGCTTTCAACTGGGAAAATTAATTTTCAAACAAATTATTACATGCACAGTTTTTACGCTCAACAATTATTTTATTCAAAGTTTTTTATACCTTTCCATTAACCCTAAATAAATGTCAAATCCCAAGGCAAATGAAAAAATGAAATTCCCACATGCAAAAAAATGTTCTTATATATTTTAACGTATATAATGAAGGCTCTCTAAAATAGAAATACATAAAAAATGTTATCAAATGTAAAACAATGTTGATCTAAGCAAACTTTTTTCTTCGTTTGTGTTTACTAAAAAGTAAACACAAGTATATTAGCAAGGGTAATACCCTAAAAATAGGTTTTACAAGCCACGTTCTTTCATCTGATTTTTCCAAACAATAACCAAAAGAATAAAATCTTTACCATCTTCATAGAAAATTACATTAATTAGGAATTGATCATGAATTCAAATAAATTACACACACACACACACACACATATATATATATATATATATATATATATATATATATATATAGGTTTTCCTTAAGTGTTTTCCATTATTATATTTATAGTATAAAAGCTATGGCTTGGATACTTGCTTCACATGTATATGTATGTAATATCTTTAGATAATAATGTTCTTTTAATCTAGCCTAATGCATACATATATATTAAGTAATCAATAACCGGGGGAAAAAAAAATCCTGTCACCTCAGAGTAGTTCATGAATATTGAAGTTAAAAAATGGACACAACTTCCTAGGTTTTAAAGGTTTATTTCAGAGCTAGCTTTAAATGGCCCAATATCATCATGAGTGCTTTTCTTCTAAAATCGGAGGTGCTTCAGGTGGTCTTGAAAGCTAGCTAGAATATACATTAAAATCTAGTGGCCCTTTTTTTAACCGTGGATATTCATTTATATCGACCCCACTAGTCAAGTTAATGTTAAAGTTATTTACATTTTTCTGGTAACACCTGCAATGACTAGTACGCTCTTCATTTCTTCTTTAGTTTTAGGTAAATTAAATAGTATTAGAGCCAATTAAGTACTGATAATCATTTGATTTTGTACAACTAGTTTTGTGCGATACAATAACAGATATAACTCTTTTCTGTGACTCACCCATTCTTAGATTCACTGTTTTCGTTGGAGGAGCTCCAACTCTTTATTAAAAAAAAAGTAAAAACCAAAAATCCCCAGGTCATGATAAAATAATATATGAGGCCTTTAAGAATCTAACCCCAGAATGGGAACATTATTTATTAAACCTCTTCAATAACAGTATAGATACTGAGAAACTTCCATAACATTTAATTGTTGGGTTTTGTTTTCGAAACTATTGTATTTTGCTTATGTACTGTTATATATTACTTATATTATAAGAGTATTCGAAGTTGTATTATGAATTATTTAAGTAGAATACCTAACGATACTAACATAAAACGGCCGGACCCCTGGCAACGCCCATGCATTAATGCCAAAATAAAGAAATAAAAAAAAAAATTAAAAAATAGCAGATATATAACCGATTGTAAAAAGTTTTGTCATAGGGTGTTGGTTATTATGCAAATGGAAAAAAAAAAAGAAAGAAATATCAAGAATATTGTACAAACCGTACACGTTTTATGATGCCTTTTATGACAGATATCCTAATAATATATTAGGTTTATTGTAAATATAAAAGAAAATAACTTTGTATTAATCTGGACTTGAAGACAATGTAGCCGAACAATTGATTATAGTTGGATGGCCGGAGGTAGGTGATCATGTTTCATCCTCTTCACTTCTAGAAGGATAATGAAGCAAGTATAATAACCTAGAAAACCTATTAACTTCCTCTTTTCAAAACATCCTCAAATAAAAAAAGTTCAATATCTAAGAGGCATTGGCTACTGAATACATACAACCTTCGCAATATATAACCCTTTATTAACGTTCAGAGGATCAATAGAGGCTGCCTACGACTTTCCTAGGATCAAAGTAGGAAATCTGACCCAAGTGGGAAAAAACCTAAAATATATATTTGTAAACATCTTAAGATTTTGCCTTATTTTATAGTTTTCATTCAGGCCACTTTTAATACCTATTGAGATATCAATTTCATTGTCCTGAACATTTGAACAAAACTTTGTAGCATTTAGCGTTATCTATTCTAACTCTCATTATTATTCGTTTTAAATAATAAAAAAATATTCTGTCATTATATGTAAAATGATCTGTCAATCATTTGTAAAATATTAATTCATTTACACAATAGTATTTTCTAAAAATCTGAAAGGTACAAAAAACAAAAATATACTCCCAGTTTATTTTATATTTGTAGATTTTCCGTAAGGGAAATAATCTATTGAGATATACTCATGACGCGACTTTCAAAGGATTTCCATCGACACTGTAGGAGATGGCGAAAACGAGATTTGGTCAAATGTATATCAGTTATTGTCCTACTCATGATTTCTGAAATTTTTACTCAAATATCCATCGATTATACCTAAGAGTTGACGAAAATGAGGTCCGTTCAGATGGTATATATATCTGTGTGTGTTATGGCACTCTAGCGGTCGCAATTATTGGTTTATCGTTACCAAAGTAGATATATAAACGTTTTCTTGCAAAACTAAAGATCAAGTCCGTTGAATCATACCAGGGGGAGGGGAGGGTTTAGCGGGGGAGAGTTTTGAAAATTGGAATCTCCGTTAGTATACGTACTTTCAAAAAATTGTATAAGACCAATCTTATAGCAAATGAAATTTACTATAAATATTGTTATATACATTTATTCTATTTCTTGAATATTCACCGAGATCTTTGCATTTTTCAGTTTTTAGCCCTCAGCAAACCTCCACTTCTACTCATGTTACATAAAAAATACTCTGCTATATATTAAACCACATTATTCGATGTTTAAATACCAAATATTGTTTTCAAGAGACCCTTATTATACGAGATACATGAAAATATGTTCTTGTAACCTCCCTCCCCCCCCCCCGACATAAGTTCTCGGACTACTACAAGTTGGTTCATTGAGAGAAAATTATTCTGATTTATTATAAATTACAGTACTAGATAAAGTAAATAGTTTTAAAAAAAATGAATATGTTATTTTCTGATATATTTCAGTAATTGTTTTATTTCCGGTGAGAGGTTTGCAGACCTCTTTGTTTAAAATTTAGACACTTCCTGTTGGGAGGTTATTAAAATTGACTGAAAGATTGCTTATTACAGTGTGACGTGATTAACTTTTATTCACGATGGTGTTGCGTTACTAGTATGTAGATTTATATATTTTAGCAGATTTCCCTTAAGGTATGTATATTACTACTAGACAAATTAGACTTTAGGTTATATTAATATTCTCTAAGACAAACAGGAGTGGGGGTTATAAGGGAGGCCAGAAATAAAAAATAGCGATATTTCGTTTCCTATTGGTTTTTCGGCAGATATGAACATAACAAAAGTTGTTTATTTTGATATTTAGAGTAACTTTTGTTATATACACTTTTGTCGTTTATCGAAGTATAAATGAGTTATAAACTAAAAACTATAGCGGGAGTCATTAAATTTTATTGGGCACAAAAGACTCAACCGAACTTAATAAAACTCGGTATGTTTATTAGCGTTGACGCCTTGATTTTCATAAGCCATACCAACATTCCTAGGGACTAGCAGGAGTGGGGATTGTAAGGGAGGCCTGAAATTAACAGTAGTGATATTTCGTTTCCTATTGGTTTTTCGACAAACATTGCACATGACCAAAAGTTGTTTATTTTGTTATTTTAAGTAACTTTTGTTATATTCACTTTTGTCGTATAGAAAAGTATAAACGAGATATACACTAAAATCTAAAGCGGGAGCCAACAATTTTGTTGGGCACTAACGATTGAACCGAACTTAGCAAAACTCGGTGTGTGAATTAGCATTAATTCTTCCATAATTATAAGTTATATTAAAAATTTTAGGTTCAAAGGGGAGTGGGGATTATAAGAGAGGCTGAAATGAAAAACTCGCTTTTTCTATTATCTATTTGTTTTTCGGCAAATATTCTATTTCTTATATTTCCAATAGAAATATAAACTATAAGAGCATTTCCATTATTTAATTTGTATAGTGTACCTCGATGTTATTGAAACAAATATGTAATATAATAACAATTAAACGTTAATGGTAATGTCATCGTGACAAAAAACAATATGCGTTTAAACTCAATATGATATTTTCAGGGTACCACTATTATTTAATTTCATCCGGTAGATAAATTATAAAATAATGTTTTGCATCAATAATATAAGTAGAAGAATGTTAAGAAGTCTCATGCGGGGAGCGAAGATGACGGGAGCCTTTCCAGTTAATTGAGTTTACTTATTTCCCGTCTAGCATTACTGGAAACAATTTCCAGTGAGATTCACTATTACAAATATAATCTTACGTGCAAAACTTTGCCTATACTATGTGAGCTCGGATTGGCTTTTGAAAGGATATTTGTTCATTATAGATGATATTTAATTGTAATAAATGCTACCCATGATTATGGTTAGAACTATTGAAAAACGATGCGTCAAAAGTGTAGAAGGATAGATTAGGAAAACATTTTAATTTATCTTTCAAAAATAAAATTTCTATTAATCCCCAAAAGTTACCCTTCAGGGTTGGCGATTTATTACGTCGTGGAGGGAACACATTAAAGTCTTACTATCAAAATACCAGTCGAGAATGATACATATGAGATATACACTATAAACTAAAGCAGGAGTCAACTATTTTAGAACCGAACTTAACAAAACTCGGTATGTCAATTAGCATTAATACTTCCATGATTATAAGCTATATTAAAATGTTTAGGTTAGAACGGGAGTGGGGCTTATAAGGATGTTTACTTTGTTATTTAGAGTAACTTATGTTTTATACATTTATCCGGAACAATGTATGAAACAAATAATTTGCGTATAATATTGATATGCTCATCAATTCTTTCCAATATGAACTATCAGGTACCTCACATGGAAAAATGAATTCAAATCTATGTTAATATTTTGACGTTAATAATTCAAAGCTATGCATAATGCACAGGAGACGGGAAATATGACAATATGGAGGACAGTGAAACTATATATATATATATATATATATATATATATATATATATATATATATATATATATGATGTTTGTGAATTTTTGTGTGATAGTTGCTAAACTCGATATATTACCCTTTCATGTAAAAAGAAAGACCAAGTTCGTTAGAGTCCCAAATCGGACAGTGGGGAGGGTGATTAAGAGAGGGGCAAGTTTGAAAATTTTAAATTTCTACGTTATTATAAGTAGGATTGAACTATATTATAGAACCTATCTTATTGTAAATTTAATTACCTATAGCTGTTGTCATAAACACGTTTTCTCCATCTCGAATATTAACTGAGAGATTAGGATTTTTTATATTTCAGCCTTCAGCAAACCCCCTGTCCTATTCATGTCATACTTACAATAAGCTGTTATATCGTGAACCAGTTTATTCGAAGCTTAAATGCCAAATATTGTTTTCAAGCGACCTTTATTACGCGATATACATGCAAATTCTTTGTATGATGATGCATCAATTAAGATTTATCGTTTCTACCTGGAAAATGTGTATTTGTTCTACACAATATTTGATATTTAACTGTTCTATTCAACACTAAATGTAATATTACTTAATGGCTGAAATCGGACCCTGAATAGGTTACTATGAGTAGAATCGAAAAATGTTATAAGACAAGTCTTCTTAAACTATTCATGTTCTACAATCGCTGTTCCACACATTTTCTCTTAACTCGATTATTAAGCGAGTTATTGTACTTGCATATTCCCAATGAGTTATACCAGGACAAGGGAAATCTGCTCAATTAACACAGCCCCTGCTTAACGGGTAATTTTGAAAATTAATAGAAGATATTCTCAATTTAATGACATTCAAAAAGAATAGAGAGGTTTGAAAATAAAATAGTTAAATTTGAAATATATCTATCTTTTATACAAATTGAACGTGCGTATTGTGGAATATTCATGTGGGTGCTTTGGGTCCTAATATTATGTTCTCACAAACAATGGCGTGTATAACTAATCTTCTTTGATAGTGAGAATGTTTGGAAAAAAATAAGTATACAATAAAAACATTTTAAAATGACGTAAATATACACTCAATCGAAAAAAAAAACCGGACTCTTAGATTTAGTCTTATAATTTTGTTAAATACTTAATATATATATATTAATCTTTTTAATTAAAATAATTGGTTAATCTATAGATTATTTAAACAAAATCTGCCAAAAGTGAATAATTTTTATTGATTATTTACACAAAAATACAAAATAAAAAAAAGTAAAAAGATAAATTAACACATTTAAAAAAAAAAATTATTCTTCATTTTTATTACAGTGAATGGAAGACTTCGCTACCCCAAGCGTTTCGGCAATGTAACGTAAGCTCCGGCCTTCCATCTAAGTTTGAAAGACCCATTATGCTGGACCGAAATAAAAATAAAACATTAATTAAAGAAAATGCTTGGTTAATAATTAAAGATGTTTAAATGTGCGTAAAACTACTTACAGTTTAGAATAGATCAACTTCACGACAAATAAATCTAATCTGAGTTTTATCTAATGGTTTACTAATCCTGAAGGGATTAGTTCAATGGACTTAGAGTCTAAATTCTCTGCAATAACTAGAATACCCACATAAAGAAAATTGCTGAAAATTAGCTTTTAATACGACAAAAATGAAGTGTCCGGTTTTTTTTTTTGCGGTTGAGTGTATTTTCAACTGAAAGTTACATACACCAAAATTTCTATAGGAAAAAAATAAGAAAATACGTTTCGTTATCGAAATGAAGTCAACTCAATGCTCTTGAGCGTGTGATCCGAATGAGGCTACTACGTTTCGACGAATACATTTCCAGACCAAATAAAAGAGCCATAATGTCAAGGGTGTATTACCATTTCTTGCCAAATTAGATTCGGTTCGGACAGAAGATAAAGAGAAAGTATCGAAGAATGTCGGGGAAGGATTTGAAAACGATGAATACAAGTGAAAGGTATTGCATCAACTTGGGCTGCTAATACGCCGTGCAGATTGGAAAACGATTCAAAACAAGCCGGAAAACTCAAGGAAAATGCCATCAATAATGAACTTCTCTACCATACTTGTCTGCGGGAAATACTACCACCTGGTATAGAACGTGGTTCCTTATAGCAGGTTCTCTTTAATAGAAATCTGCTATTGAGGTCGTACTCGTGACGCATTTTTCGAAAAATTTCTTCAAATGTCCATCGATCCTACCCAGGAGAAGACGAAAATGAAGTCCGTTGAAAGCTATATATATCCGCGTCCAACTCCCCGTATCACCCCCTTAAAATCCGCAATTCTATAAATAAAAGGCTGACACTTGATGTGCAAGCAATAATTTTGACCCCTGAAGATTCTTTTCACTCTATATTCAACCTCGTAACCTTTTAAGTAGAATGCCATACTTTTTAGAGCGGATTCTTGTAGAATATCAAATTTTAAAATTACTTTATATCGGCGAATTTTGCAATTTGACGCATCCTTTAGCCGTAAAATGCACAAATCTTTATTACAGAAACGGCACACCTTTTTTTTTTTTTTTTTTTAAGAATGCTGCGACATAAATGTTGAAGCCAAAAAAATTATCTTTAAACACATCTACGGGAAAAGGAACGAAAAGAACGCTTACCTCAAAAAACATTAGCATAACCAAAAATCGAAATATCTTTGTTATTTTGAGTCGGATCGGAAAACTGAATAGATCCAATCTTATTGCAAATGTAATGCTATATAATTGTTGTTATGTACGTTTTTTCACTATCTTCATTATTAACCGATATATTTACATATTTCGGCCTTGAGTAAACCCCCCACTCCTACTCATGTCATATTAACACAAATTCGTTATATTATGAAGCAAATTAATTGAAGCCTAAATACCAAATATTATTCTCATTGAACTCTTACGTTTTGAGGTAAATGTAAATAAGTGACGCAAGTGGGAAATCTGCTTAGTTAACGCAGCCCCTGCGAGACGGACTTTTTATGTACGACACCAGCTGAGGTAAGCAGCTTTGCTCGGGATATGTTTAAAGACTGAATAATGAGCCTGTGGGGTATCCATTTAATGGTTTCTTTTAACATATTTTCACTTTTATCGTCCACATTACATGCCTCCATGTAACTAACTTTATACTTTCGTCTAATGCCAAGAGTGAAGTCGTAGAGGTTCTTTCTCATCACTCTTTATTAAATATAATTTTATAAAAAACATGTTTCAACTTTCCCAACCCGAGCCGAACAACAGTTTCATTTCTTCAATTCAATCTAGAATCAAAAACGCTCAAAAAAAGCTAATTGTAGTCAATTCAGTAATGTTAACATTTCCCAGGTATGACGTCTCTCTTTATGAAAGTACTTTAATTCTTCCATTGCTTATATTTCCTCACAACAAATAGCTTACTTATTTCAGCTAGAAAATAGCGAGGGGACCAATAAGCCTCTCAGAAACTGATTCACGCTTTCAAAAATTAAATTAAGTCGAGTAACGGATCGTTTCTCATGATAATCATTTAAGCTTACTTTTTATTGATTTAAAGGGAGTCAACATTAAGATCTCAAGTTAAAATTTTATTTTCCTTTTTTTTATCCATAATTAATAATAATAATAATATGAAATCAATTTATATAATAAATGAACGACAGGCAGGGGCTTCGTTAACTAAGCAGATTTCCCACGGGCGTCACGTATTTTGTATTTACCTCACAACGAAAAATTCAATGAGAACAATATTTGGTATTTAGGCTTCTAATAATGTGCAGCATAATATAACAGTTTATTGTTAATATAGTGGGTGTTTACTGTAGGTCGAAAACTAAAGAAAGGAAATATCTCGGGTAGTAATCAAAATAGTGAAAAAACGTACATTACAACATTTATAGAGCATAACCTTTGGTATAAGGTTGGTTTTATACAATTTTTCGATCCGACGTGGATAATAACGGATATATTTCGAATTTTCGAAATTCACCTCCTTTAACACCCCCCCCCCCGTCCTACAGATTGGATTTCAGCCATTAACGAACTGGATCTTTAGTTTTACATGAAAATATCGTGTTTGGTTACGGCCAAACAAAAATCGCGACCTCTAGAGCGTTAACATACATAACATCCTATATATATATATATATATATATATATATATATATATATATATCTGATAGGCCACCAGTCATCAGCTGGTTTCCATTAAGAGAATTCTGCTACTAGCACTACAATGCTAATGGTTGTCAGCATTTTACCAAAACCCGAATTTATAGCATTCTTTTACCCCGAACGTTTAGAGATCATAAATGTTTTAAATTAACTGAAGTCAACTGTAGATACAATCCAAATTCTCAACAACGGTATGACGATGACACTTATCTGTAGTAAAGTACTATACACATACACCTTCAATATTAAAGTTGATACGGAAAATTATACTTCTTCAGATCCATAGAGAAAAAGGTTCATTTAAAAGCTTTTGAAAGCACTATTAACATAAATGTTACAGGTACCATTAGTGGTTCATGATTTGCTATGAAAACTAGACCATTAAGCCAGCGCAGTTCCTGAACTTTAATTCTTTAATGTAATTTACTTCATAGTTCACAATGAGAGAAGTTAAGAATAGTCTCTGCTCCACCTGACCGCACCAGCATGAGATTAAATGCCCAAAATATTTAAAAGTCTTAAGTATATTCCCATAAACAAGATAAGAATGGAAAACCTGAATACTTGATTAAGCCAAACAACGTGTTCATATGAATGTATAATAAATACGGGCCCGTTGCGTTCTCTGGAAAATCCGAACTGCGCCCGCAGGTATTCAGTTAATTCGAAATACTCATCAATCCGAACGGTTAGAGTAAAAACAACATTTGTATTCTAAACAAAATTTGCTCAATTGCTTTTAGCAGATTTCTCTTTGGGGAATTCATGACTCGATTTTCGAGAAATTTCTTCAAATGTCCATCGAGCCTACCCAGGCGATCCGGACTAAATTATATCTCTCCATTTGTATGTAAACGCACTAGCGGTCGCAATTTTTGTTTGATCGTTACTAAATTTGATTTTTAATAGCTTCATGAAAAAAGTACCAGTGGGACGGAGATTAGAGAGGGGGGTGGTTATAGGGTGGGTTAGAGGGGGAATTTTGAAATATCTATAATTGTATAGAACCAATGTTATTCTAAATTCAATATTGTGTCTACAAATGCTGTTCTATACATATTTTCGTATCATGAATATTAATCGAGATATTTGAATTTTATAGCTTTCCGCTTTCGGTAAACACCCCCTCCACATGTCAATAATAAGCTGTTAAATCATGAACCATTTCATTCCAAGGTTCAATACCAAATATAGTTTTTAATGAACTTTTATTTTGTGAGATATATGCAAATACGTTCTGTTGATCCCCCCCCCTACTTCTTTTGCCCGAGAGATTACTAAAGTTTCCGTGATTGACAAAAAAATTATTCTGATTCATTATAAATTACAGCACTAGTTAAAGTAAATAGTTTTCAAAAATATTAATATTTTATATTCAGATATATTCCATTGACTGTTTTTCTTTCCGGTTTATAATATTGCTATCTATCTATTCAGCTCTGCGAGGTTGGCTGACCTGTTTATTTACAATTCAGACGTTTTACGTTGTAGAGACTATTAACTTGTAAATTGAATCAAAGATATCTCATTTCCGTTTGTATTTGTTCACTTAATATTCTCGGTGGTGTTACCAGTATGTAGATTAATTTATTGTAAACCTTCCCTTGGGAAATCTGCGTGACAGACTTTTATTTTAGCTGTTGTTTACTGGCCCGAAGGACGGTGCGTCGTATCTTATGTCAAAGGCAGCGCCTTTTTAAGGGTCCGGGAATATTATAGTAGACACAATACAGGCCAATTCACACAAGGGCATTGAAACAATAATTGAAATAATTTGAACTACAGATTTCATTAGAGCAACTATTCAAATCTCCCAAAAATATTTAAGTATTTCAAAGGAGCGTTCAATCTCAAAACCTGAAAACAAAACTGTCTTGGGTATCATTCTCCGTGAAAATGTTCAAGGAAAAACTTCCGCTTATTTATGTTATGTACTAGGCTTATAATCCGCCGAGACCCGGCCTTTTTCAAAGCATGTATGGAGCTAGCACAAATTGAAAACTGGAGGCAACAATGAGGATTAATCGACCTAAATAGGGCATCTCTTGACATGTGTATAATGTAGCGGTAGCTAGCACATTTTAAAGGGAATTCTTCATGGCTTGCTTGTCCGGCGGGAAGGGTATATTTACTGTTTCAAGCATATAACAAGCAGAACAGCCGTCCCCTAGAAAAGGCTACGATAAAGAGGTATACAGCAACAGAATAAATTATAGAATATCGCAACTAAATTTCATGTCGTGTGGAACGATCTTCCATCTCAAAAATGAAAGGACCATATTTCTGCATACGTAGTTTCTCAAAGCATGTTTAATATTTTCAACTCATGAAAAACAGAGAGTCCGGAGTTGGAGTGTAAGAGAAGGACAGACCTGTGTTTACTACATGACATTGCACCTCTTTATGGTCATTGGCATTTGGTTATTTTGTTGAATAGAAATGAATAACCTTTCGACGAGTGAATAGAAAACTAGCAACACCGAAATCAATTTTGTTGTACAATATCCAGTGTTATGAGACACCGATGCAGTAACTTTAGCTTTTCTACAGCATTGTAACTGCATAACAGATTAATCATTAATATTTCATAGCAACAACACTTGGTGCCTAAACGTTTCATATGATAGAAGATCAAGTTCGTTAAAGCTAACGTTGGGTCATTAACTTACTAGTGGAGGGGGTAGTGATAGGAAAAACATGAATGTCTTATTATCTCCATTACAATGAGTCGCAAACATTTAGCATAACTTATTTCGTTGACTAACTGAAGTACCTACTACAATACGCTTGTTGTGCAATTCGATTTCGTAGTACTCATTTTCCCATTATTTTTCAAGTCTTATTTGATTGACTTGAAACGTCCTCAATGACCATTCAAATTAGGTAATGTTCAAGAAATCGCAGTTCTAGCTTTATCTGTAGAAAAAGGCCGTCACACAAAGGCTGCGTAAACTAAACAGATATTCCAAGTACTAGAGTAACTTACGTCATCTCGCTAAATATTTTATATTAGCCCGATAAGTTTGTATATTACATGTTACTTTATAAAAACCTATAAAAAAGAGATCTTCACATCTCCACAGTTCTAAGTTATCTGTTTAAAACACTGAAAATAAAGCGTGGACAAGAGAGTACTCTGACAGCTTAATGAAAGTGTGTGGTTGAAGACCAATTTTAGCAAATTTCCTATAATGGAAATCAGTTATTGAGGTTGTACTCATGACGCGATTTTCGGATCTTTCTTCAATCCATAGATCCTATCTAGTAGAAGACGAAAATAAGGTCCGCTTAAAAACACACACACATATATATATATATATATATATATATATATATATATATATCTGTTATCACTTTAGCGGTCGCAATATTTTATGTAAAAAGAAAGTTCAACGGCTGAAATCGGACATTTGGGAATTCAGGGGATTTAGAGGGGAGAATTTTGAAAATTAGAAATATCTCCGTTATTATTTGTCGGATCGAAAAAAGTATATATAACTAATCTTATTCAAAATTTAATGTTGTTCTATACACATTGGTTCTATAAATGTTGTTATATACACATTTTCTGTATCATGAATATTAACCGAGATATACGGATGTTTTAGTTTTCGGCTCCCAAAAAACCCCCATTCCTAATCATGCCATATTACGCGCTGTTATATAGTGAACTACTTCATTCCAAGGTTAATTACCAGATATGGTTTTCATTCAACATTTACTTTATGAGATATTTGCCAAGATGTTGTGATGAAGACATGAATTTAGAGTTATCGTTATTTACTAGAAAATGTTTATTTTATCTATACCATACTCCATATTTAAACGTTTCAGTATTTAACACTATAGATCGTATTTGCTATTGGCTGGAAATCTGTGGTGGAATAGTGGATGTTTAGAGAGGGGGAATTCAAAAATTCAAAATATTTTCGTTATAATAACGAAATATTTTCGTTATCGTTAAAATGTTATATTACCAATCTTGTTAAGCTATTGATGTTTTAGGATTGTCGTTCTGTACATTCATTCGTACCTTAAGTATTAAGCGAGTTATTCGCGCTTTCTTGTTTTCATTCTTCAGTAAATCCTCCCCCCCTTCTACTCATCAGATGTTTTTTTTAGATAGAAATGGAGAATATGTGCTGATAGGAGATCACAAGAGTGTCATACCAGCACGTGGGAATCTGCTTAGTTTACGCAGCCTCTGCGTGACGGACTTTTTCATATATCCTTACGATATATCCTTCCAGTGCCTATTGGTGATAGGAAGCACATTCACTGGACATGTTACTGGTTTTAAAGTTACCCCTCGTAGCTCTTGATGGGAAATCTCCACCTTAATTTTTTTTATTAATTTAATTTAAATGAGTTCCGCAACGTAGGCGATTTACTCATTATTAAAGTGTCATTAAAAGGTGAAATGCAAAAAAAAAAAGACAAACAACAACAACAAACGGAAAAAGAGCGAACTTTGGCAAATGATGTCTGAAGCATATAAGGTGATAAAAAACAAACGATATTGTACGATATGGAAACATCATGGTAATGAACGTTATATATAAATGAAAATGTAACTATAGAAAGGGGGAGGGGGAAGAAAAATTAAATAAATAAAAAAAATAAGGGAAAGGGATAATCAAAAAAAAATAAATAAAATAAAAAACAAAATAAATAAATAGAAAATAAATAATATTAAAGTCTATACACCCTGCTAATATAGGAAATAAGTGAAGAGTGGTGTGTAGAAAGTGTAGATTATAGTGTGTAATATATGTTGGTGTCTTTCAGATGTTTAATGACTGAGTCTATGTAATCACTGTTATCGGTCAAAAGTTCCTGTAAGTCATGTGGAATGTCTAAATTGTCTCTTCGTCGACAGTCAGTCAATATTTGTTGTACAGTTAAAATTTCGTTGCAATGTCTACAAATCGGGGTGTCCTTGTTTGTCATTAAGTTTCCGTGGGTCAGCAAGGAATGGCCAATGCGAAGTCGGGTCAGCACAACTTCCTCTCTTCGTGTGCTCCTGTGACTTGATGGCCATTCCTTAACCGTTTGTTTTATTTGTCTTAGTTTATTGTCGTTCGTGTTATCCCAAGATTGCTGCCACTGCTGTTGTAGTGCCTTAATGCATTCGGCTAGTACGTCTTGGTCTGTACAGTTTATGTCAATGTCTGGTTTTTCTACAGTACACTTTGCTAATCTGTCGATGTCTGTACTTTCCTTGATGTTTGTATGTCCGGGTAACCATAAAAGACTAATGTGTGTGTTACTAGAGTTTAGTCGGTGAAATTGTTCAAATATTTTGATAGACAAAGGATTTATCGAGTAAATGTTGTTAAGTGTATGTAGTGAGCTTAATGAATCTGTGCACAGTGCTATTTCATTTTGGCAGCAATTAAGTGAATCAATCCACCTACCATGTATATAATTAAGCTTTCAATACAGGCTTTTGCTACCTAATTCTTAAACATTGTAGCTTCAAAATAATATAAGAATATTTCTTATTTTAATTATATAGATCATCCCGTTCCACATTTTATACCTAACTAAATATTCCTTTAATTCTCTCAATAAAACACTTGCCCTAAATTTATGAATTAATTATTTTAGATATATTATTTTTGAAAACTTATATGCAATATAATTTTGAAAACAGAGTTTCGTTTATCTTCTTACACCATTCATTAAAATTATGAGTTGTTTTAGTGAAGTATGTTTACAAATGTAAAATAGAGACTTTTTACGTAGGGTTCTCCGAAATTACAAAGTTTAATTATTACTTTTTTTTTTGTTTCAGATTAGACTCATATTAATGATAGTTGGCGTAGTAGTTGCTGACTCAAAGAAATCTACAAAGGGCGACCAAGCGAAGCGAGGCCTTGAGCAGTACACTGGACTGATTTCTACTAAACCAGTAGCATTAATCAGTTATCCTGGAACACTTAATCCTGAATTCGGAATAGGTACTGCCTGGGCTCCCGTCATTGCTTCACCAGAATATCCAAAAGTGCTTTTCAATCCTGGACCAACCGCTGATGCTTTTGTGCCAGGCTTTGATAGGCATGGAGCCCATGGAGGAAATGCTTTAGGTGGAGACAATCATGGTTACCTTGTAAACGAAATAACTAATGAGCACGGGAATTTAGCTCCAACGCCAATTGTAGTAACTGCTCTCAGCGGTGGAGGAATTACACCGGTGCCAGGGGCTGCTACAAAGCCTATAGTTGTCCATGGTGCCGCAATGCCAGGAAACCATTTCACAATTGATGGACATGCAGGTCACGGAATATTAGGAGGCCACGGAATTAATGTAGGTCAATGGAGTGTACAGAGTGGGCACAATTCTGCTTTCGGAAGCAGTGGAGGTCATCATGCAGCTGGTGGCAGTGTCGGACATGGAAGTGGTAGCACAGGCAATCATAAAGGAAAAGGCGAACAGAATCATGGTGTACATGAAGGAGCTTTTGGAGGAGGATTAGGCCATGGGGCTTGGAGCGGTTTCGGTGGGTATACACCGGCAGGCCATGGCGCACACAAAGGTACCAACAGCGGCGCCCACGTATCTGAAGGTCATCGACCACATAAAGGTGGCTCAACAGAAGGTCATGTTCATGGGAAACCATCAAGTGGATTGGGATCAGGCCACATTGCAGGAGCTCATGGAAGTTCTGGTCATGGTGGAGCAGCACATGGAGGATCTAAGCCATCGGTTGGAAGCTATGGAATTTCAAGTGGTCATGGTAATTCCGGTCATGGTCATAGTGGATCCCCCGGAACTGGACATGGAGTTACTGGTCATGGTAGCAGCAGTGGTCATGGAAGTGGTTTTGGATTTGAACATGGTTGGAATACTCACAGCGGACACGCTGGTTCCCATGGACTAGGAGGAGAAGGACATGCGATAGGCTCTGGTGGAAGTGGTCATAATAGTGGAAATTTTGGTGAACATGGAGTCACAGGTGTTGGGGAAGCTGGGGGATTTGGTGAGCATGGTGGAGCAGAAGAAGCTGGATACGGAGGAAGCAGTCATGGAGGTGGCTGGTCAACTGTGAACCTCCTAGGACCTGATTTAGGCGGAAGCCATGTAGGAAATGGACATGAAACAGGGGGTCATGTTTTGAGTGGGGGCCATGCAGGAAGTGGCCATCATAGTGGACATGGAGGAAGCCATCATGGCTCTGGAAGTGGCTCCCTTGGACATGGTGGGAGCGGACATGGAGGAAGTGAGCATAGTGGTGGGTACGGAGGGATAGGGCACGGAGGCGGACATGGTGGAAGCAGTGTCGGAGAAGGTCATGAAGTAACTGGTCTCGGGGGTGGGCACAGTGGAAGTGGTCATAGTGGAGGTGGACATGGCAGTAATGTAATTTTAGGAAGTCATGGTTCTGGGCACGGTTCCGGAAGTGGACATGCTGGTGCTAGTAGTCATGGAGCTGGACATGGTGGAAGTGGACATGGTCCAATTCCAGAAGTTAGTCATGGAGGAAGCCATAGCACTAGTCATGGTGGTGGTCATGGAGGAATTGAGATTGCTGGAGGACATGGGGGAAGTGGCCACGGCATCGGTCATGGAGGTAGCGGCATTACTGGAGGACACGGAGGAAGCAGCCACGGGGCTGGTCACCTAGGTAGTAGTCACGCTGGTGGACCCGTAGGTAGCAGTCATGGCACTGGACATGGAGGAAGTGCAATTGTCGGTGGACACGGAGGAAGTAGCCATGGTGCTGGGCATGGGGCTAGTGGTCACGTTGGTGGACATGGAGGAAGTAGCCACGGTGTGGGTCATGGAGGTAGTGGTCACGGTGGTGAACATGGAGGAAGTAGCCACGGTGTGGGTCATGGAGGTAGTGGTCACGGTGGTGAACATGGAGGAAGTAGCCACGGTGTGGGTCATGGAGGTAGTGGTCACGGTAGTGAACATGGAGGAAGTAGCCACGGTGTGGGTCATGGAGGTAGTGGCCATGGAGGTGAACATGGAGGAAGTAGCCACGGTGCAGGACATGGAGGAAGTACAATTGTTGGTGGACACGGAGGGAGTAGCCACGGTGCTGGACATGGAGGAAGTAGCCACGGTGCTGGTCATGGAGGAAGTAGCCACGGTGCGGGTCATGGAGGTAGTGGTCACATTGGTGAACATGGGGGAAGTAGCCATGGTGCTGTACACGGAGGGAGCAGCCACGGAACTGGTCATGGAGGAAGTGCAATTGCTGGTGGACACGGAGGGAGTAGCCACGGTGCTGGACATGGAGGAAGTAGCCACGGTGCTGGCCATGGAGGAAGTGGTCATGGTTCAGGACATGGAGGAAGTAGCCACGGTGCTGGTCATGGAGGAAGTGCAATTGCTGGTGGACACGGAGGGACTAGCCACGGTGCTGGACATGGAGGAAGTAGCCACGGTGCTGGTCATGGAGGAAGTGGTCATGGTTCAGGACATGGAGGAAATAGCCACGGTGCAGGACATGGGGGAAGTAGCCACGGTGCAGGACATGGAGGAAGTAGCCATGGTGCAGGACATGGAGGAAGTGCATTTGTTGGTGGACATGGAGGAAGTAGCCACGGAGCAGGACATGCAGGAAGCGCAATTGTTGGTGGATACTGGGGAAGTAGCCACGGTGCAGGACAGGGTGGAAGTATCCACGGTACTGGTCATGGAGGAAGTGGGCAAGGTAGTGAACATGGCGGAAGCCACGGTGCAGGGCACGGAGAAAGTGCAATTGTTGGTGGACATGGAGGAAGTAGCCACGGTACCGGACATGGAGGAAGTGCAATTGTTGGTGGACACGGAGGAAGTGGCCACGGTGCTGGACATGGAGGAAGTGCAATTGTTAGTGGACACGGAGGGAGTGGCCACGGTGCTGGACATGGAGGAAGTGCAATTGTTGGTGGACACGGAGGGAGTAGCCACGGTGCCGGGCACGGAGGAAATGCAATTGACGGTGGACACGGAGGGAGTAGTCACGGCGCAGGACATGCGGGAAGTAGCCATGGTGCCGGTCATGGGGAAAATGGTCACGGTGCAGGGCATGGAGGAAGTAGCCATGGCGCTGGTCTTGGAAGTACTGGTCACGGTAGTGCACATGGAGGAAGTGGAATTGTTGGAGGGCACGGAGGGGCGGGTCACGCTGGTGGACATGGCGGAAATGCCCATGGTGCTGGACATGGAGGTAGTGGCCACGGTGCAGGTCATGGAGGTAGCAGCCAGGGCGCAGGACTTGGAGGTCATGGTCACGGTGGTACACATGGTGGAAGTGGGATTGTTGGAGGACATGGAGGAAGTATCCATGGTGCTAGTCATGGAGGTAGTGGCCACGGTGCAGGTCATGGAGGTAGTGGTCACGGTGCAGGACATGGAGGAAGTAGCCATGGTGCAGGGCAAGGCGGAAGTAGCCACGGTGCAGGACATGGTGGAAGCAGCCACGGAGCAGGTCTTGGAGGTGGTGGTCACGGTGGTGAACATGGAGGAAGTGCGATTGTTGGAGGGCACGGTGGGACTAGCCACGGTGCTGGCAATGGAGAAATTGGTCACGGTGGTGGACACGGAGGAAGTTCGCTTGGAGGGCATGGTGGTAGTGGATATGGAGGGAGCAGCCATGGAGGAAGTGGGAGTGCAGTTGGGCACGGAGGAAGTGGTATTGCTGGGGGTCACGGCGGTGGGCATGGAGGTAGCACAAATGCAGGCCATGGAGGTAGCACTAATGCAGGCCATGGAGGAAAAGCTCAAGGAGGACATGGTGGGGAACATGGAGTGGCAACATCATATCAAAGCTTTGTTATTCACAGTTATAATCCTGTTCCAGTCCACATCAAGTACAAAGAGACACCTACTGAACACTCTGCAGATTTAAAGGAAGATATAAAATTTGATGACCTGAAGTTTGACGATCTCAATTTATGAGAGAAAAATCATTTGAAAGTGCGGTATGACTGTGTGTTACCTGTAATATAGTTGTAATATTGGTGCTAGTCGTTTTGATTTAATACAATTACGTGAGATTGTAGTGTTATGTTTTTTTTTTTATATTTTTGTAAAATATATTTGTAAATTTTTAATTGCATTTTTTTTTGTGGATTTAGCTTTCATCCTTCCCTTTTCTCAACATATAGATTGATCTCTTTTGGGGTAAACTTTTATGTATGCCTCAACATTTGGTTGGATTGGATTGGAAGGAATTGTAAGAAAACTCTTAGATATGCTTGGAAAATGTTATAACTAGGCTCCACAAATCTTTTTTTAATTAAAAAAAAAACAAGTATTTTATTTATAGCATGCTAAATTTGTCAAACAATTTTTATAGCAGCAGAGAAAACACAGACTTTTTATAAGGATTAGTTCTCAATTAAAAACGTCAAATACCCCATTAGATGAGCATTTAACTCAGAGAACTTCTAAAGACTAAGTAATTCACCTAATAGCAATTCCAAAAATATGAATACTAAAACCCAGGCAGTCAACAACAATGAAAATCCATTTATAAATTAAACGAAGGCCTTAAATTCTAAATAAATTTAATTCCCATTAAAATAAGATGCAATTGAGGACAAAGTCCAAATATCTTATTTACAATAATAGCAAATGAGGTACAATCATTGTCAAAGTTAACATATTTCTTAAAAAACTGGAGTGTGGAAAATAGAGATGAACAGAATAGTGAATTTACAGAACTGCTGGCAGTCACAAATTAACCAAAGGTATTGTAAACTGCAGTGCCAACCTAGTTGCGAGTTGATATTAATATTATTTTCCATGGAAATAACGATTAGACAAACAAAATAATTTTCAGATACTGAAAAATGTACTAATAAACACAATTTACTTCATACGTTTTAATATAAAATTAATGATACCTGGAATACAGACGAATTTACATTTTAAATTTGAATTGACCCCCACAATTTGTCAGTGGTAGTTAAGTACGAGTACAACATAGCAAATATTCATTGCTGATTTTTGACCTAAATCTATTCAATTTTTATTATTTATGATATAAGATCTTAAAATAAATCTAGAAGACATGATATTTCCATAAATTCATATATATGAATCCTTCCTGCATGACATTCATGGCATTAATCAGAAACAATAATTTGAATCAAACTATGAAATTACATACAACAAAAAAAGATATACACGTTTCAAGAATGTTGTTCCTTCTTTAGGGGTACGTTTTTTAAAAAAAAAAATATATCCTAGTTTGTCTTAAGTGTCATTAATTATTGTTCCATAATGTGAAACAAATAAATAACTTTTTTATGCCGGAAGTCTTGAAATAAGATGAATATAAGTAAGTTACTTGCATAAATCAGAATAATAATAACACACATAGTGTCACAATTAACTGCAGTATAAAATCATTTAAACCTGTAAAATAATTATAATATGAATTCCTAATTTCATTGAGGAAAAATGAGTTCATTCAAAACATGTTTGCATCTTTGAATTTAAACATGGCAAGTAATGTTAGCTGCACAACATGACTGAGATGAAGATGGGACTTCGTGAAAAAACAAATAGAAATAAACAAGGTTAGTACATTTTATTTACAACTCATATTGTGTATAGCGATAAGGAAAGGAAAACATTATTACTTAAACGCTAGTAACGTGCACATTATTATGACTTTTCCAAAAGTCATCATATTATATTATTACGATTATCAATCGACATGTAAATAATCGCAATGAGCATTAAATGTATTCATTCAGTGATTAAAAAGTCCAGTGATACGTTTACGGGGGAAATGAAAAAAAGTCCAAGCTCCAAATTTATAGAGGATTTTTTTTTTAAAATCGTGTTATATAATTAATAAATTGAGGCATCGCTAATTCCCTAATTAATTAAACTCAAAATCTGAAAATGGGTAGAAGTAAACAAAGTAAACGAACTACTTTTTTTTTAATGTAAATTAGTCGTAAATATATGAAAAAAACGTATAAGCTAAAGCCAATTTTACAATGATGAGAGTAAGGGTTCAACATAAATAAATCTCCATTATTCGAAAAATTCCTATATATATATATACATTTAAATGAGGTCAGAGGATGTGGTCAGCCACATAAGTCATGTGCAGCAGAGAGTAAATTTATTACCTGATAGTTTAATGTGTGTGTTGGAAGGGCGTGCTCTCACACAAAGAAATATATACGATAAAGAAGATAAAACCTCCTTCCTACGAGAAATAAGCTAAAATGTTTCCCGAAGTCAGCCGATTCAATGGCTAATTGGTTTAAGTACTTACTCCGCGAGATAGCAATGATAGCAGCGATCGTCACAGGTGATTCAAATAATTTTTCTGATGGAGTATAATATTTACTCAGTTAATTCCTCCCATGAAAATGAACTATTTCTAATAAGACATGTTGGACAGGAGTTTCGTTTCATTTAGTGTATAGTCATTAACAATAAAAATATTGATTGATTTCCGGTTTGTTTTGATTTATTGTTTCGTGGCTGGTATTAAAAAGTGTTCGCCACTTTCATCGCTTTTGTGAGTACAATTGATTTCGCCGACCGACTCAGCTGCACTTAATCTACTCGGGACAAAGACAAATGTGAATTTTCTCTTCATATGGCCAATCGTCAGGTTTCCAGAGAGGAAATAAAAATCGATCTATGATTGTAGAGAGATGTCGAGCCTGACTAATGTTTTCCTGTTTCTGAAGCTCGGTGCACGTTCGGCCCCTTAGATCATAATAGGGTGAATGCACTTTTCACATGGACCACGTCTCCTTTTCAAAGCGGTTCTTACACAGGAGGGGAGAGGGTACAACACGTGGGGACTGGCCTCCCTTCTACTCTTATTCTACTAGCGCGTCACGGAGCTCCTTACAAGCCTTCTCAATTCATTCTACTGCAAACATGCCTGTAACTGCCTCCTTAACACCTTCAGTGATTTTTAGAAATGCTTAAATAAACAGCCAGAAAGAGATAATTATGCAACCTACCTTTTCAATCTGATTTCACTAGGTTGCCGACCAACATGAAACTGTTCAGTCAAAGGCTTTGTTAAAGCATTAATAAAGGAGGCTTTATAGAAGAAGAAGGGGGGGAAAAACGTAATACTTCATACCATCAGAAATTTACATTAAAGAAGGTATTTTAAAGAAGAATCATGAAAAAAAATAGAAATTTGTTTTATTGATCTACAACAGAAGTAGTATTCGTATCTTAGGGAAATGAGAAAAACACCTCATAAAAAGTCTGGCCATGCAAATTCTGAATGGAATGCTAACATGTACCTAGTATTTACAGGCTACACCTGGTAATTGGTCTTGTGAACAGGTAAACCTAATTTTAATGGGCCGAACAAGGGGTTAGGAGGCTCACAAGGACATGTAGTGGTTGCCCATTGCCTCCTGCACCTGACCATCCAGCAATAAAGGCATCATAAGGAACATGCCATTCACACCAGTAAAGACATGAGTGGGAAAATTCTATTCAAAACCAGAGTAGTTATATAGCCATCCCTCAGTAGCCTGCAGCACGCAAGCTGAGTAATGATAGACAATATGCCAGAATGAGTATGAAGACTACAACTTTAATCTGCCTTCCAGACTTGGCCCTCTGATGTGTTGTTAGTGAGAATTTAGGCAAGGAGAGGGACATGTTAACATACATATACTTTAAAAACATATTAACTAAAATAAAGTTAAGGTTAGTATTTTTTCCATTAATATTTTTTAAATTTACTATTTCCCTTCCCTACATCATAGATTTTGTTTTTCCTCAGATTGTACTGTTTAGGACGTTCTAAGATTTCAACGCTTCCCAGAGAGTAGAAATCAACCCAAAGAGAACAAAAAATCCGTTACACTGGTGCTGCCAAACTAAGAACTAAACCCCTATATAAATGATAAGGCCAAACTCACATATTTTTCTCTATTTCTCTCATTGTAAAAACTAAAAATTTAAGTTAAATATTCATAAAATATAAGCTAGACATTTGGTGTGAAGTGGTATAGAGCTTCAAGTAAAGCTTACATGAGTAGAGAACGGCAATTTTCTCAAAAAAGAAGAGTAACAGGTCAATCCATATTTAGTTATCCAAGGTAGGTTGCTTGTCCATTTTAATTTTATATACATATTTACTGCCCAAATAGGAAGTTCAAAACAGATTTCTAAATTTTATTTTACACCGCTTATGTGTTGTAGCCATTTTTGATTACAAAACTCAGCAGTTTTTCTCTTTGAAGACAATAGAGTTAACTTGATTAACTCTGGACTGGATCATTCTAAATCATTGGAATTGGCATCATAGTTTTTAGAATTTTCTCCTCTATAAGACTGTAGAGGTCTGTGGGTACTGTTTCTTAGCCATGATGCCCTAAATGGAAAATTTACCAGACAAAATAGTCTCCAAAGCAAAGGGTTGGAAATTGAGAAATTCATTTTATATTCAGTCCCATCAGAGGCATACAACCTCAAACTTTACAAAAATTGATAAAATCAAAGTTTTAAAAATCCATAAAAATATTTTTGAAAATTTGGTTTGTAATTATGTTTTTTGTATTTTTCAACCAAATAAGTGCTTTATGCCAACAATTTAATGTTAACATATTCGATACAAATAAAGTTATATATAATTTACGGCAAGAATGCACAGATTTACACACTTTCAAAACTTCATGACTTGGGTCATAGTCAAATATCAAATTTTAAATTTTTACACCACATTACTTTATATAGGACTAAATAATTTGTAAAAATCTTGATTATATGATCAGTCCTATCAGAGATATATTACTTCAAAGTTCACCAAAATTGAAAAAATCAAAATTTTAAAAATTTGTAAAAAATAAGAAAAAAATTGTCAATGCTGTTACTCTATAAAATGTAAGTACTTGTCGATATCTTACTACAAAATAAAAATGATCTCTGGTAAATCACTCCTCCATAGTGTCTATAAAAAGGGGAATTTCTCTCTTTTCAGCCAATGTTACTTTACCATTATGACTGGTAAACTTTGCATTTAAATATAATAGCTACGAAACAATGTTGTAGAGGAAAAAGTTCTGAAAAACATAATGTCAATTCCCACGTAATAGAGTGATCCTGTTCAGATATGATAATCAATTAAAAGCTAATGTCTTCAAAGTGAAAAATCACTGCATTTTTCTAAAATAAATTGGCTGCCACATATAAACTGTGTAAGATCAAAAATTTTAAAAATCTGTATTGACTTCTTATTTGTGTAGTATATATATATATATATATATATATATATATATATATATATATATATATATATATAATAAAATGGTCAAGCAATAAATTTTATTTTTTTTTTTGGGATCACTTCATATGGATTGACCCCAACACAAAAAGAATACTAATAACTACTTTCACTTTCAATTTACAACAAAATTTATAAAGATACATACAAACATATATACATTCATACATACAACATATATATATATATAAAACAGAGGGACTGAGAAACAGACTAAAAAAATACTGGAGGAAAGTGTTTCATCCTTAGAAAATTATTTAAAACATTTTTTTTTTTTCAAATTCTATAGTTTTAAAGTCATTTTTGGTAACTAGTCCAATAATGTAATAATGGCTGAAGATAATAAAACAGTTTAACAAAGAGAATTTATCACAATTGAAACTCTCTCTCTTTTTCACCAAAGCTAATGGTCAATCCTTCTCTCTATTCCTAGGAATTGGTCAGTCACAAGAAAACGCAGTGACTTCCTTTCCACTCCTATGTGGAAAAATAAAAAATAAGCAATAGGAAAAATTCTTAAAATTCACACCTAGGATTCTGCTCAAGACTATAGCTATAAGAAATCTACTCAGCATGATTAATGATAGGTATTAACATGAATATCCAATAATAATGAAAATAATGTGCCCTCTCTAATCTTGAAACAGCAACAGTAAAGAACTAGGCAAAGAAGGAGAGAAGTAGAAAACACTACATAGTAATAAATGATGCAAAAACTCGCAAAAAAATGATTTTCCAGAATGAAATACATACTTAGCTGAAGAGAAAAAAAAGTCTGTCACACTGGAGCTGCGTAAACTAAGCATATTTCCCACAGTTCTTATATCACCACATGTCCTCTATTTCTAGTAAAAAAAACTATAAATAGAAAAGGAGATTTACTGAAGACTGAAAACAAGAAAGCCCGAATAACTCGATTAATCTTGGAGTCATGAAAAACTGTATAGAACAACAATTGTAGATCACCAGTAATTTAAGAAAATTAACATTTTTACGATCTAACTCATAAAAACAGAGATATTTTAATTTCTCCCAAAATCAATTTTAGCTATTACCTAATATAATATTAAGTCATGAATCAAACGATTAAATATTGAATCTGGTATTGCTTTTTTAATATGACATAATTAGGAGTGGGCTGAAGGCTCAAAACTAAATTGAAATATCTTGGTTAATATTCATGTCAGAGAAAACATGAATATAACAACATTTATAGTAAATTATATTTTGCAATAAGGTTTGCAATTTGGTTTAATACAATTTTTGGTCCCCCTTATAATAATGAGGATATTTATATCAGTTTATTTTTTTTTATTATTGCACTAATTAAAGCATGAAAAGTTCATAAGAACTCATTAAAAAAAAAAATAGGGGTAAAAAGTAAGAGGTTGGAAAACTCACCTCAAGAGTGCCTAACCTAAATGCTAGTAGGGAATAAAACCTCCCAAAATCATAAAACTATGTCTTTCTTTAACAGGCATTGGATCCTCAGATATTTAATTGAATATCAAATTAGCTTAAAGAAAATTATATAATAAAAAAATTTCCAAACGGTTTTCTCTCAAAGTTTCTATTAAATGAAGAAAATATTTTTCGAACAATATATCAAAAATTAAATTATTATGTTCACTTATTGCTGCAATGGCTAATTGGGATGGGCTATTTACAAGCTACCACCCTTTTCAAGCCAGGGTGAGACTAAGGATTTTCCTTAAATACTTTCTAAATTTTTCTTTTTTATCTGAAAGCCGATTTAAGTGGATTAAGATTTTTTCTTTACCCCATTGTGAGATGACCAATCAAGTTTGAAATATTTACTATATTTAGAGCATTTTTCTAGTCAAGCCAAAATAAATTTTACTTATTAATTTATGAGAATATGTTATGTTATACATTTTTTTTTAGCTTTATTAACAAAATATTAAATTAAATATTTTACGTTTTAATCATTTTATTTCAACCTCTGAGTCTGACTGGACAGATTGAATATAACCCACACATTTCTTCAATTATTTTTATTATGAGAAATTGTGATCATACCTATGTTATTTTCTGAGGGTTAGAAATTGAAATTGTTTGAGTGTTAATTCCAGAAATGTTTAATACTCTATAGAAAACTGCTAAAGATCATATTTCACACCTCCTCGCCAGAGTGAATATCTCCTTTAAAACACCTCTTCTGAATTCGAAGCAGTACTGCTTTAGAAGACATTTAAAAACAAATGTATTAAACAATCTATATAGAAGAGAGCAGGGGAGGTGGAGTAATGAGGGCTCAGAGGCTAGAAGATGAATGGGTGGTTGGTAGTGTGAACAAAGTAATTTGAGGCTTCTCTTTATGGGAGATATGGCAAGGAATAATAAATGGGGTGTGAGCGGACTGAAGAAAGAAAGAATGAAATATAATTAATGGATAAACATGTATATTTTAATGATTACAACTAATGTTGCCTGAAGGGCTATGGTGAATATAAGTATATATAAGACAATGCCGCATTTTTCATTGGACGATGGGCATCATGGTGATGACTGGACTTGATGGTTGATTCTCCTTTGGTTTAGATTATATTTGTCATTAAATGAGGTACCTCATGGCCTGCCACTCCCCACTGCACTCTCCTTCCGCCCACACTCAGCTATTTAAGTGAATTTCTACTCCATGGCGAGCATTATCTTCCTTTTATCCAACAATAACTGTTGGACCTTATTCCAGTGTCGCCATTTTCTCCAGACCGTCCTTTTTTTCTTTTACCACGTGGCCTTGGAGGTAGTCATCGGGGCATGGTTTGCTAGGCAACTGCGTGGATGGGCAGCTGGGCAAGAACTTTGACTTCATATTTTCTTTGACCGTAAGTGCCGTAGACATAGGGCGCTGAGAACACCGCTCCATGTTTTAACGACTTCTCAATTTTTCGGTTCACAACAAGAGAGAGAAAAAATATCCAAATCCACTTAAATTGACTTTCAGATAAAAAAGAGGAATCTAGAAAGAATTTAAGGAGCATTACTGCCTATTAAGTAATAAAAACTACTGGATAACTTCATTAGGGTGTTTTAAACATCCCACCTATCCACTTAAAAATTGGAAAGAAACCAAACCCAACCTTAGAAAATAACAAGGTGGTGTCTTTCACTAAAAATACAAATAGCAGGATTACACATTTAGCACAAGTTGCTTGAAACACTTCTGTTTCTTATTTCTCCAATAATGAATGCAAGTTCCCACTTGTCTTTTTTTTTATATGGTCTTTAATATATTAATAACATACCAGGATGGAAGTATTTCCCATATTATAATTAAATTAATTTTTTTTATCATCCATATATTTTTGTTTTAAATAAATATTATTAAATAACTTGTAATTTATTTATATCCACATTATTTCATTATGTCTTATCGAGGTGGCTTAACTACAGGTCACCACCCTTTTCTAGCAAGGGTAGGACACTAAGGACTCTAATTTTCTAACTTCATGGGTAAATAAATTTCCATGTTCATATGGAAATAAGACCCATAGCTCTTGGTTTACTCAGTGTATTAAGGTGAGTGCCTTAACTCACATGTTTGACTTAAGCCTCCATTTATTGGGAATTACATTGGGCATTTATATTCGTGATAACAGACTCATTAAAGGCACTCTACAACTTCATGATTTGAATGGGCTGTGGCAGCAAAATGGACAGAACCTAACAAGAGATGGGTGGAGATCGGAACATAGCCAGTAAAAAAAAATAAAATAAAAACATTTTAATCTCTGGGTCACAAAAACACAATGATAGCAGAAATATTTCCGAGCCTAGCTCCATGTTCAAAAGATCAAAGATTTTATTTAGTGAGTTTATCTCTTTTTGTTTTCTTAGACATCAGTCTTGTGAGATACTCAGTAATGGAGCTTTGAACAATGCCTCTTAACAATCAAAATTTATTAATCTCAAGTAATTATTTTGTTTTTATTAGACAACACCCAACTACAAGAAAGTAGATTATTAATCAAGAGGGTTGCTGATTCTCAAAGTATCTCTTTTGATCAATTTCTTCATTTTTCCTAATTTAGACTAGAAATGAGATGGTTCCTGTTAAAGAAAAACATATAAAACAGCGATTGTAAGACATTACTTTACCCACAAGATTGTTTATATAAAAAGTATCCATCCACCAATAATGAAGAAATTCAGGTATTTGCACTTTACCCTTTCTCTGAACTTCCTCTCGAATTAAGTAGTAGGCTCATTTTAAAACATTTGTGCATACATTTTATTAGCAGATTTCCCTTAAGGGAAATCAGCTATTGAGGTTGTACTCAACGGAATTTTCGACATTTTTCTTCAAATGTCCATCGATCCTACCTAGTAGAGGACGAAAATGAGGTCCGTTCAAAACTGTATATATATATCTATATATATATATATCTATATATATATATATATATATATATAGATATATATATTTGTCTGTTACCGCTCTAGCGGTCGCAATTATTGTTTAATTCTTACCAAACTTCATATTTAAGCGTTTTATGTAAAAAAAAAAGATCAAGTTCGTTAAAGGCTGAAATCGGACCAGTGGGAGGGGGGGGTTTAGAGGGGAGGATGTTCGAAAATTCGAAATATCTCCGTTACTATACGTCGGAACGAAAAATATTTCAGAATCAATCGTATTACAAATTTAATTTACTATAAATATTGTTATATACATTTATTCTCTATCTTGAATATTAACCGAGATATTTGCATTTTTCAGTTTTCACCAAACCGCCACTTCTACTCATGTTACGTAAACAATACTCTGATACATAATAAATCACATTATTGGAAGTTTAAATACCAAAAATTGTATTTAGGTTTAGAGGTTTCTTACTACTACAGTTGTTATTAGGCAGATTTCTCTATTGCAAAACTTCACGTGGGAAATCTGCTTAGTTTACGCAGCCCCTGCGTGACGGCCTTTTTAAATTATGAGAGCTATATAATAAGTAAGACTAATAATATAAACTAATAATATAATGAAATCCTTGCAGTAACCTCTCCTATCTTACCTATTGTTTAAAGACTCTTTTGAAGCACACTACAAAATTGGAGGGGCGGAATTATTTTTTTAGTTTTTTTTTTTTTTTTTTTTTTTTTTTTTTAAATTACTTTCCCTATTCAATATTTATTAAATAATAAACCACACAACGCATTTGTTCTTCAGTGAAACAAAGTTTTAGTTATTGCCACAGACTTTCCCTTTTTAGCAGATTTTCATTGAGGGAAATCAGCTATCGAGGTCGTTCTCATGACGCGAGTTTTGAAAAATTTCCTCAAATGTCCATCGATCCTATCCTGGAGATGATGAAAATGAGGTCCGCTCAAAATTATATTTATATCACTAGCAGACCCGGCCACGCGTTGCTGTGGCTAAAGTTATTGTTATATTACATTGTAGTATACAATTTAAGAGGAACGTTAGTAGGAGAACATTAGTCACGGGGTCCACCATGCTTTTTACATAGATGGTATTTGTAAAAAAATATGGTGACCTCCATGACAGATTTTCTACGACTACAACCCTTTAGTACAATGAAATTATTTACGAACCAAGACGGAAATGTTGAAGTTGGTACACAAATTCAAGGGATTAGGATTTGAAGGGGAAGGACGTTGAAAACGATTGATTAAAATTTTCTTACAGTTTATATTAAGCAGAAATCAATACAAAAGAATTAATTTTTAAATTTATTACTTCCATTTAATTTTGTAACGAATGAGCATATTACAAAGTTGTTAGTGAATAACATATGACATGCACATCTGTTAGAATCTTTTGGAGTTAACAGATAATTGTGACTGTCAATTAATTATAGACAAATAATTTGCAATAAAATAAAATTGCGACTATAATTAAAGATCTAAGCTATCCTATCTCTCAAGGTGGACCAGACTGCTCATGGTGTGCCAATTTAATTTAAAATCGGTTAAGTAGTTTAGGAGTCCATCGCGGACAAACATCGTGACAGGAGATTTATATATATTAAGATATATTTGTCTGTTAACGCTCTAGCGGTCGCAATTTTTGTTTGATCGGTACGAAACTCGATATTTAATCGTTTATGTAAAAAGTCAGATCAAGTTCGTTAATGGCTGAAATCGGACTAGGGGCAGGGGGGGGGGGGGTTAGAGGGAGGGATTTTTGAAAATTCAAAGTATCTCCATTATTATGCGTCATTTCGAAAAATTGTATAGAATCAATCTTATTGCAAATTACGTGTACTATAAATATTGTTCTATACATTTGTTCTCTATCTTGAATATTAACCGAGATATTTGCATTTGTATTATGAGTGTGGTCGGCTATGTTCGAGACTTTCCGTCGAATGCTAGTCGGCCGTTTCCCTAACTGTTCGTCCCTCGTGAATTGGTTTAGAGACTCTTTACTACTTCTGTTATCAGTAGGCAGATTTCTCTAATGTAAAACTTCTCGCGGGAAATCTGCTTAGTTTACGCAGCCCCTGCGTGACGTACTTTTTATTGAATGTGGGAGTTGCACCAGAAGAAATAGAGAGTGTAATTCATATATGTATTAAAATTATATAGGCCTCTTTCCAAAAAAAAATAATTTATTTTGTATAAAACGTATGAACATAATAATTTATTTTCTTGAAGCCTAAGTATATTGGTTAACGGAATCAATTTAATAGATGCCCTTAAGGGATAATAACACAGGAAACTTTGATAAGATGTACTCATGGCGTGATTTTCGAAAAATGTCTTCAATTTTCCATCAATCTTACCCAGGGGTTAGCGAAAATGAGGCCTGTTCAAAAATATGTACATATCATTTGTCTGTTAACGCTCTAGTGGTCGTTAATATTTGTTTGATCTTTACGAAACTTTATTTTTAAACGTTTTGATATAAAATTAATGATCAAGTTCGTTAATGGGCAAAGTAAGGGCAATGGGAGGGAGGATTTAGAAAATTGATGATTTCTGCTAGCTTGAATGTATGTATCCAGAAGCCCTATTTCTGATAAATTGTCCACTTTAGAATATGAAAACTATTCTGGACTGGTTATCTTCAGGTTAAGTATCTTTCCTAACCAGGGCGAGATTAAGGATTATATTAATGAGTTTGAAGCAAAATATAGAAATTTCCAGGATTAACAATAGGGAAATGTCTTCATTACTCACACATTTCCTAAAAAGTCTGTTACGCAGGGGCTGCGTAAACTAAGCAGATTTCCCACTTGTGTCATGTATTTGCATTTCTCTCTAAAAGTAAAAGTTCAATAAGACCAATATTTGGTATTTATGTTTCAAATAATGTGCTTCATAATATAACAGCTTATTGTTAATGTGACATGAGTAAGAGGTAGGGGGGGGGGGGGTTACTGAAGGCCGAAAACTATAAAATGCAAGTATCTTGGTTAATAATCAATATAGTGAAAAAATGTTACATAATATTATTTATAGAACATTACATTTGTAATAAGATTGGTTCTATGCAGTTTTTCGATCCGACGCATGATAACGGAGATATTAAGAATTTTCGAAATTCTCCCCTCTGAACCCCCCCTCTCACTTGTCGGATTTCAGCCATTAAAGAACTCGATCATTCTTTTTACATAAAACGCTTATATATCGAGTTTGGTAATGATAAGACAAAACTTGCGACCGCTAGAGCGGTAACAGAAAAACATATAGATAGATATATCTATATATACAATTTTGAACGAACCTCATTTTCGTCCTCTACTAGGTAGGATCGATGGACATTTGAAGAAATTTGTCGAAATTCGCGTCACGAGTACAACCTCAATAGTTGATTTCCTAAAAAAACGTGATGTTATGGGAAAGAATTTGAGATGGGAGGGCTGAGGTCTCTGATAATAAGCCAGTGAAGTTAGGTTGTAATCAATTTAGTTTGAATTTGAAAAATACACTTATGTCATAAGGAAGAAAGACGTTGATTCTCTCCATACTAATCACAATTAGTTGATAATAGGAAATAATTTTATTAGGGTGTATAAATTCTAATTTAGTTTAGTAGATAGCCGCTAGAGTGAAACCTTCTAGGAATGATGGTGTTTGAGCATTTCCATGACAACTGAACAGAAGAAATCTTGATTCTAGGAATATGTATGTCTCTCAATAAACTAATATAATTATGGATGTGAACGAGAAATTGCTTTCAGGTTTTTTTTCTTCAGAAAATGTTTACATTAATAGCTTGAAATGGGCTATCTTTTTTTTTCTTCGGCCTGCAATTTTTTTTGTTTTAGCCATTCGGAATAAATTAGAAGAGAATGGAACATTGGGTCATTTGCGATCAGAATTTGAACTCCGGATTCTGAATTTAGTGGGAATAACTCGTATATTGAAAGATAAAAACAGGCCTTTCATTGAGGGTGGCAATGTTATTGATGAACTAATTGCTGAGTACTTGGATTGGTGTGGATATTCCATCAGTAGCACAATTTTTAAATCAGGTATCTTTTATATTTAATAATTAGAATATAACTATGTTTCAGTTTGTGCTTAGAGGAGGAATATGTTATGCTCCATTCTCAACAAAATAGAAAGCTTTCTATGTATTTATAAGTGGAAAGAATACAAGCAAATAAAATTAAAAGAATGAACCTTCATTTCTTTTTTTACATTTGCCTTAGTACTCTGGGTAAACTCAGACTCATTGGTTCGATTCCCATATGTGCAAAAGGCATTATGTAGTGAAGAACACACTTAATAAAATTCCTATTCTCATCTCGACTAGCGAAGGGCAGTAACCTGAAGGCAACACTTCCCAATTAGGCTAAGTTTCAAAAATTGGATATTAATTTTATTTTATGTAAAATATGCTATCCGCCTAACGTCTTCAAATGTAACACTGTTTTAATCTATTTTTATATAATGTTCTTAGAATCTTGTTGCGGTTATCCGAATGTAAAAAAAGGGCGAAAAGATATCATGGAAGAATTGGGACTCGAGCTTGAAGAGGGGCTTGACGAGAGGCTGTTAGTATTTTTTCAGTTACAGTCAGATATTCAATATGTATTATATACTTATTCAATTCATTACAAGCATTTCTTTGCAGGCCACTTCTATGTCACATGATCAACAAGCTACAGAAAGGTGAAGACTAATAAAATTCCTAAAGACTGCTTACGTTTTTATTTACTGTTCATGTACCTACATAACTTATTATTAATTAGATTGGAAACATTCATACATTCATTTGCTGAAATACTTTATTCAAAATCTATTATATATATTTTAAAAATCTTAAATATATATATTGAATGGACCTCATTTTCGTCATCTCCTGGGCCGGATCAATAGACATTTGAAGAAATTTTTCGAAAATGTGTGATGATTACGACCTTAATAGCTGATTTCCCTTCTGGGAAATCTGCTAAATAAATAAATAACTCTTAATATTCGAGTTAGCAAAAAATGTTTAACAAGACAGATTATATAATGTTTTTCTATTCGACTTAACATATTTATTTTGATTTTAAAGCACTGCTGAGCCTCTACTCCTGTAAGGAATTTACTGTAAATGATAATAAATAAATATATGTATATGTGTAAATTATTTATTTTTATTTACTCATTAATGCTTTAAGTTCTAGTAACCACAATTTGTGTTCCATCATTACCAAATGATTTGGCTTTTTTGTAAAAATATGGATACAATTTATCAATGATAGAAATTTGACCAGGAGCTCTAGGAAGATTACTGATAATTTACTAAAAAAGAATTATAAATGGCTTAATATTACAATTCAAAAATAATTATAAATTAAGTTACATTATTACATGTTATGTATTATGTTATTCATTAATGTCCACTTTACACAACTATTGCTAAAAGATTGGTTACAACCCTTTTCTAGCAAGGATGGAACAAAGGATTTTATTTATTAAGTTCATTGCTAAATAAATTTCTGTTGCCCACATGGGACAAGGCTCTAGGTTTAGCAGGCATATTGAGGGCATTGCCTTAACTCACATTGCTGACCTGAGCCCACCCAATTTATCTTAATTAACATTTAACATAAATTACTATTAACGGTTCTTTAAAGCTTAAGACTGTTGAGTGATTGATGTTGCAGGATCCAGCACCTCAGGATAAGAAAAATTTAGAGCTCCTGCATAAAATCTCGATTTATAATGCCTCTTTTCCACAGGCCTATATCTTAATAAAGAAAATGAATAACACTAGAGAAATAATCGATATATATATATATATATATATATATATATATATATATATTTTTTTTTATTTGTCTCAACACTCTAGCGCAGTTTTTGTTTGATCGTTACCAAACTTGATATTTAATCATTTCATGTAAAAATAGAGATCAAGTTCGTTAATGGCTGAAATCAGACTAGGGGGGAGGATTTTCGGAAAGTCAAAATATCTCGGGTCTTTTCTACTTTACCCACTCATGCTACTATTTAAATACTTGGTTACTTTCTCAAGTAACAGTTATCTAGGATTAGTGAAAACATATGCTCCACTAGCTAAAGGTTAGGCTTGGTTTAGTGTGCTTTGTGTCTTCAAGGTGTTAAGCATAAAAATGAATCTCATTGAGCTCAGCAAGCAAATTGGCTCAGCTCGTAAGGCAGTTCGGTTCTTACAAAAACGTGCCATAATTCACACGAAAAGGAGGTGCCCAAGAAGACACTGGATGAGGCTATATTTTCATCAGGATCGTTTACCAGTATGGCGCTGCTATAAGAAAAGTTGCAGGTATGAAATTAGCATTTACAGGGATACTTGGTTATCTCATAGCAGGCTCAGACTGGAAGAGGCTATTCTGTTTATATATTCCTGGACGAAGGGCTACACAACCACAGAGTTTTGTAGGGATGAATTAAAGATGTCCGCAACAACTATAACAGACTGGAAGAACTACATGCATGAGGTGTGTGCTTCAGACATATTAAGCAACCCTATAGTTATTGGTGCCCCTGGTTCTCATGTAGAAATGCTGCTTCACGAGAAGAAAATACAACCGAGACAGGTTATACCCCAATCAATGGGTATTTGGAGGAGTGTGTAGAGAAACTAGAGAGGTGTTTTTGTATGCTGTTCCAGATAGAACTGCATCAACTTTAACAGACTGTATCAGAAGTGCGATCTGACCTGGAACTATGATATATTCAGACTGCTTCAGATTGTATCATGGGCTAAAGAAGCTGCCTGGAATGTATATCAAGCATTACACACAGTAGACCACACTAAAAACTTTGTTGACCTAAAAACAGGAGCGCATACTCAAAGGATAGAGTCTGTTTGGTCTAGTGTCAAACGAATAAACAAGGTGGAGTGTGGTACTAGAAGATCTATGTTGGATTCATATCTCTGCGAGTGGATGTGGAGGAGGAAATATGAAAAGGAGGATTTATTTATGAAAATCCTGGAGGGTATTGCTCGTTATTGGTCTCGTAAATGTTAGTTGTTTTATTATCTTTTTATGTTGTTTAATTGTTTCTATAGAAATAAACACATGTTCTAACCGTATTATATTATTTATAAATCACAGTTGAATCACTGTTATTCACATTCAGAAAATGAGTGGGTAAAGTAGAAAAGACCCAATTTCTCCGTTACTACACGTTGGATCGAATACTTTTATAGAGCCAATCTTATTGCAAATTAAATTTACTATAAATATTGTTATATACCTTTGTTCTCTATCTTGAATATTAACCGAGATATTTGCATTTTTATTAAGTGTGTGCGGATAATGGACGAAATGAGATCTGCTATTGGTACATAGCTGCTATATAGTAAATAGTTTTGAATAAAGTTAATATGTTATATTCAGATATATATCAGGAATGTTTTTTCTTTGCGGTGAAGAATATGTCTATCTATCTGTTCAGCTCTGAGTGGTTGGCAGACCTGTTTGTTTACAATTCAGAAGCTGTTTCCGTTAGCAGCTTATTAAAATTAACTGAATGATTTCTCATTGCCATTTGTATTTACTCACAGTGGTGTTAAGTGTTAGTAGTATGCAAGTTTCTCTATTGTAAAAGTTCATGTGGGGAATCTGCTTTAATTTTTTTAAACATTTGTGTTTTAAGCGTTGATTTTTTCCCCCCTTTTTTCAAACAGTAACCTCAATAACTGAGCACTTCTTAAAATATAATAAAATGTTATTTCCAGGCTAATGCAGACAAAAATAATTTGCAATTTGGCTGAGCTGTAGTATCAAAGCATAAACCCTATTACAGCCAAATCAGAAGAGCACTTGATCATACCAAATTTGATTTTTACATCATTCTATTAAAACTGATGGAGTTTGTTTACGACTGTAATTAGATCAGGGATGGGGTGAGAGGATCCCAAATATCTTTGTTATTATGAGTTGAGTTGAAAACTTGTATAGAAGCAATCTTGTTGCAAATTTAATTTTCTAAAAATGTTCTATATATGTTCAATATAATCGAGGTATTTGCATATTTTATTTTTCAGCTTTTTGTAAATACCCACTCCATTGCATCTCATGTAAGAATAAGCTGATATATCGTGAAAAATCTTATTCCTATATTAACTATTAAATATGGTTGTCCATATTTCAACGTTTACTGTGTAAGATAAATTGAAGCGTTTGCTGCAAAAAGGAGGTAGCTCCAATTTTTCCAGTTTTTGGGAAACAAAAAAAAAACGTTTACAAAATTCAAATTTTAAGTTATGTAAAAATAATGTTGTTGCTTACTTTCAATTATGGTGTTTACATATTAGAACAGTATTTTCATTAAAAAAATATCATCCAAATGTTGGTGGTACGTGGATGATCCTTGGAACTACCTCTTTTTTGCCCAAAAGAATGGAATATGAGGAATGAAGGAATATGTTATGTCTTGGAAAAAGGTGTAAAAATAAATATAATGTACTATTATTTTGTATTTTTTATTCAAAGAAAACTGAAAATAAAGTACAGCAAAATTATTGGTTTTACAAACAGAAAATAACATCATTATAACGAATAACATAGGTTTTTTTTTGGCACAAGAAAGTGTTTATAACTCCCAACAGCTATGGGATGGAGCTACCTCCTTTTTGCAGCAAATCCCTTCAATTATGTTTGATGTAATGACATCAATAAAGAGACATTATTTACTTCATCAATACTGTACTCAATATTTAACCTTCAACTACTACCATGTTTTAAAGTTACATAATGGGGTCTCTTATGTCCCACACAAATAAAGTTTAAATTTTTTTAATGGAACACATTACGAACATGACACATTTTAAAATGCAAATACAATAAAAAAAAAACAATCAATTTAAATTAAATTAATTAATTAATTAAACTAAAAATTAATATGTAAAAATGAATTTTAAGAGGGCCATCTTTCTTCTTATCATATTTAAGCATGTTCTGCTCATTCTGAAACAGAAAGTAATTCAATATCTTAAATAATAAAGAAACTGTGAGGGGCTCTCTGCTACACTAACAAATAAATTAAAATTTTATCTTCACAGTTCCGACAGAGACATTTAGATTCAGAGTGAGTCTTGCAACCTGTGTTATTACATTTATAACATATTGTTGAACGTTTCTGGTCTGACTTTTTGCACAATTCATTCTCATTTAGCTGTACTTCTGAATCTGTATCATGAGCAGAACGAATGGACTGATTGTCACTGTAATTACTCATTAGATCCTCATTATCATCAGACACAGGATTCTGATTTCCATCATCTTCGTTCATATATGCCAACCAATCCTTATAATGTCTGCCATCCACAATAAAACCCTCATTAGTCATATCACTATGAATACTTTAAACAACGTTTTAATAACGTAATTACTACCACGGGTCAAAAATGACCCCAAAACGTTAATTAGACAGACACAGGTAATCACAGAAACAAGACGAAGAGGTTAACTGTAACAGCTGTTACTAAGGGGAGAATACATGGTACCTGGTGGTGCTGCCTAGCAACAAACCAGAGAAATCATATTTATTTTTTTTATGCTCAAGTCGTTTTCGACCCCTGATAGTGGTTAAAGGTTAAATGAGTCATATAAAGCTAAAGATAAAATTTGTAAACGGTCATAATTGGACGTGGTAAAGTATGGTTAAACTCCTGTTTAACTATGCGACAAACTATGGTGCTTCTATTCGTTCCTGCCAAAAGCTAGTTCGGTCGTTTCTGTAACTGTTCGGCACTCGTATGGAGATTTCTCTATTGTATAACTTTACATGGGAAATCTGCTTAGTTTACGCAGCCCCTGTGTGACAGACTCTCCATACGAGTGCCGAACAGTTACAGAAACGACCGAACTTTAACGAATAGAAGCACCATTTGTCCGTTACACTTAATAAAAATGCAAATATATCGGTTAATATTCAAGATAGAGAATAAATGTATATACTAATATTTATAGTAAATTTAATTTGCAATAAGATCGGTTCTATACAATTTTTCGATCCAACTATAGTAGTAACGAAGATATTTCGAATTTTCGAAAATCCCCCCTCTAAACCCCCTCTCTCACTGGTCCGATTTTAGCCGTTAACTAACTTGATCTTCCTTTTTACATAAAACAATTAAATACCGAATTTGGTGACGATCAAACAACAATTGCGACCGCTAGAGTGTTAACTGACAAATATATATATATATATATATATATATATATATATATATATATATATATATATATATATATATATAGTTTTGAACAGACCTCATTTTCATCATCTCCTGGGTAGGATCGATGGGCATTTGAAGAAATATTTCGAAAATCGCGTCATGAGTACAACCTCAATAGCTGATTTCCCTCAAGGGAAATCTGCTAAAAAAATTGTAAATATGTATCCCCATTATTTTGACTTGGATTGAAAAATTATATGCGGTAACTTTTGTCAGCATTTAATGTTTTATATTTTTCTTCTGTTTACTTCCTTTATAATTTTAATATTAAATGAGTCATTTGTATTTTTTGCTTTCAGACTTAAGTTAATCCCCCTCTCCTGCTCATGGAATTTCAACTTCTCAGTAATTGTATCACTAATCATTGCAATTTGATAGGCTTCATATTTTAGAGAAATAGATAACTGAATTTAAGATGTCATCAGCATAGCATTTCAGCTTGTGGAAAATTTGCTTAGTTTATGCAGCTCTTGCATGATGGACTATTTGGTGACTGACACTGACTTTGCTCGGCACCAACTGTGAGTAGAATTGTGCATTATATACATGGGTCGGTACTAGCTTGACTTTTTAGCACAATGCTCCATGCTCTATAGCAACTGTTACTCTCATTGCAGGATCTTCATAGACAATATTATTAGAGAAATAAGTGTATAAAGTTAATAATTAAAATAATTGCAAACATTCCCTTATAAGAGAGAATAGCAAGGCAGGTGAGGCAAATTATACCTTCTAAAAATAATAAATAATATTTCAACTATAAAGAATAATAAATTAATTATAATTTTAACCAAGATGGCCAAGAAATATTCTGATTGTTAAAATAGTCTGACATCTTTAAAGGTTTTCACAGCAATGCATAATTCTGGTGATCAAGAAATAATGAGTGAAAAACAATAAATATAAAAAAAAAGAATATATGAATTGTGTTCCCACAGCATTGTCACAGTGAAAAAGTTTTTCCATGTAAGAGAATATAGTAGACTTTCTTCTGCCGTGTTGAAAGAAATTGTGATTGACTATTTCACTTCTAGCAAGGTGGTAAGTGTTGTGAAATATTGTAGTGATCATTTCCTTCTCCAACAGTAAATTTAGAACACAGGAAAAGTCGCCCAGCCTGGGGCTTTAAGCCAGAATATCAATGTATCCTATTGAAAGGTTTTCAATGTATAGAAAAAGAAAGTGTGCTTTAAATTTTATTGAAGATCAAAATTGTTCTGCTTTGGTTTGTAGAAGACAAGCTTTTTCATCGTTTCTTGGTGAGACTTAATGTGCATTTAAGAGATAATTGTTCCCTGCAGCTAAGGATTAGGAAAAATTGCATTAGGTCCCATACAATATTAAAAATGACAAAAATAAGTATTTGAAAGGTAATAATAAACTAGGTGACTATCAATCCCTTATATTTCTATGTCCATGAATGGAATTTTTAAGAGTGAAAGGCTAGAAATAGAAAGTTGGAATAACACCTCCTCATATGTGCTTTGTAAATGATGTTACTTTTCTTAGCTTGGATCCTCACAAGCTCTAATCTTTAGTTAATATATGGGTATCAGCAATCAGCAGATATATTATGGCAGGATGATGTGTCAGTAAATGTATCCAAAAGCATGGTTATAAGAGTACAAGGACTCTTCTTGGGAATTCACCAAATGCTGAGAAGAGGCTCGATTTATTTATTTCAAAGATGGGGGAGGTTTCAGAGGAATTGAGAGTTACTATTGTTTACCTGTAAAAATCACCAATGTTGACTGAATAAATTCGCCAGCTAGGTCTTCAACTTCAAAATATGTCTTTAGGCATAAGGATGATGGAGGGGGTTATTAAATAACTGAAATGCTAATCAAGTAAGCAGGAAAGTTAAATTGAGATTCCATGATCAGATTAGCCAACAATATTTATTATTACAACAGGGCCACCGCACTATTCATATCTAATGAATTAACGGATATTCTGGAGCCTTAGGAAATGAAATTCTCGATAGTAACAAAATCTGTTTGAAAATCCAGAGTATTACTTGAAAATCACAAACTCTCGGTTAAAGACCTTATTAAAAACTAACAATTGAAACAAATGGGAGCTTCACTTAGAAACAAGACCAAAAGAATACCATTTAAAAAGGATCATATCTGTTCTTAAAATACCATTCACATATAATACAATAACTTACTTTTACAAAACCCAAAAAGGTTTGGTGAGGTCAAGCTATTAAAAAATATTATTTTTTTTCAAATTAAGGCAAAAGAAAATATTTAAGAGGCCTTTTTGTGAATCAAACCTAAAAGCCCTACAAGTTAGGAATGTCCCTAACATTTGTGTCCGCATGCATAGGAATAGACATTTAAGATTTTGACTTTTGATCTCCCATACAACTTCCACTTAGGGCAATTCCACATGGTCAGCAAACAGCACACATACTGTGAAAAATTAAAACATCATGTTTTATTTACTAATATTTTAAATGGTAGGCGTTATATTGTTCTTAGTGAATGTATTTCAAAATATTTAAAGTTGCAAATACGTTAGGAATGTTGCAGGGTACTCTGGTTTTTAATGACAGGAGTATTTAAAATTTATTTAGTGAAAGGTAAAAGGGCTGATGGTCGAACGAAAAAACTTTCACTTAAATATTATTCTCTCTACTTGTTTCACATCACATTTGAAGCCTCTTCAGGAGTTGTAACATAAATTTAAAGAAATTTGATGTTACCAATGAAACTCATGACTAGTCTAATGAGCGTAGTTATCAATGTTCCTAATCATTACTGCTTATTACAATTTTGAAAAATATATAATGTAAATTTCTCATTTCTGTTTTTTTGTTAACAACATTCTGTTCGTTTTTAATTATGTGAATATTTTTTTTTTATCTCCTGCTTCTAAAATCTAAACTTTTTACATAGTGAAGAACATAAATGAGTGGATGGTGAACAAAAATATTTACATCACATTTACAGAAAACCAATATTTACAAATAAATCTATGAACAGCAATTATAGAGGATTTAATTTGCAATAAAATTGATCATATAAAATTTCTTGACCTGACTCATAAAGCAGAGATATTTTGAATCCTGTCATTCTAAGGCTGCCACAGAACAGCCTATAATTTGCAGGTGGGAAGTAAGAGTTGAGGTCATTGTAGCTGAGAGTTGGCTGTTGAATTGTGCCAGTTATGCTCTTTGAAGGGACAATATACTGAGCTCTGCAAACTATATTACTCCTTTGAAGCTAGATATTTAAGAGTTGCTAAATTATTCTGTGGTTTATAAACATTTATCGTGAGACCATCCATGGAAAATACAACCACCTGCAGCCAATTGTTTCATACCTTTTGGAGTTTAGGTAAGCTTGATTTATCTGCCACCAAGAGATTCAAAACATATGCATAAAATTTACTGACAACTCAAAAAAATTGGATTTAGGCAGGATGGGTAAGATCCTGGGTTTGTTTTAAAAACATCTCTTGTATACATTATTGGGATACTACTATACCTGTGGCAGGATCTGTAGATTCAGATCTAATTTAAGATTCTAACTTTCACATTGAACACATTCTTGAGACATCTAGGCCTGTCTGGCCAAAGCATACAATCAAATGTCATGTACCATATCAAAATAGAATTGATTGACTTCAATACCCTGACTGACAGAGGCAATGCAACGGACCATTAGCTTTACAACACAAACGAATCAACCACGACAATGGTATACAACCTGTAGAATATGATATAGCTAGGGATTATTTATTATTCCTAAGAATGACATATTCAAAGATACATGGATATGTTCAGATGATGTAACTCTCTGCCAAATAGACCACATTGTCTCATTTTATGATACACAAAACTGCTAGGGAGCTTTTTATGGGCAAATACATTTTTTGGGTGTGACTAGGTATAGGTAGATCGATGCACTGCCACCATTTGCCTGCTCAAGAGTTAGCAAGAGAAGAGGAGAAAACTTGGCGGTAAAAATGTGTGGAAAGGAAAAAAACAAACGTAAACCTCTAGATGGACTATGGATATTGAAGGTCCTATTGAATTAGGAGGTTTCACATTCCCTAGTTGTAGTATGTTAAAGTACCTGGGGGGGGGGGAAGAATTAAGGAGAGAAGTAGTTTGGAAAAAAATATAAAACGGCCAGAATGGCCTTAGCTCCTGGACCCAGAAAATCCATGGAATGCACTGAATAGTTAAAGATTATGAACCAATCTGAGATATTTGTTACTGTAGGCTCCAGCAAAGATTACAACTAAGTCCGTGGTTAATGGGAATCATTATTGGCAGACTATTTTGTACTAATAGGTTATTGTTTTATATCAATGGTATAACCAGTCTTAGAAGCATTATTGGCATTGAGATGCCAACTTTTTCTGAGGTGGCTATATTACGCAGGATGAGGGTAAGGTTGTTACTATTTCTGAAATGTGGTCTTATTTTTTTTTAGCCCCTGGTGCATTAGTGTTTACCTAGGTTTGTATATAAGCTCCACAGGAATCAACTTACTACCATTCTTTAACATGTGTAAAAGAATGATTTGATGCTTACCTCCCTAAAATAATGGAACTTATTTCAGACTTCTGAGAGATACCCTCAGTTCTGTAGGTACAGCATCTCAGTGACAGATTTATTCATGATGGGATGTATAAATTATTTATGAATTAATATTGGTATATATCACATTCCAAAAATAATCCATATGAGGCACCTTTGAGTCTCATGGTTTATTATCTGATTTCTATGTCAGTCCATTTCAAGACACTGTTTTCTAGTTTTTTGTGTATATGATTTTCTTAAATTAGAACTTTTCTCTTCAGCACTGGTTCCTTTTATAATCGTTTACATATTTTGTCCTACAACTCAAGGCTGTATTTATATGTTCTCTGAAGCCATTGATCTCGTATTAACAAAATGAATTGTTCAAAGGCAATTTCTTCAGAAAGGAACAGTTTCTCAGTATCATTCTTTCCTAAGCTTGTATATAACAGTGTAGTTAATTGATATGAAATAGAAAAGAAAAGTAGTTTGGTTTGGTTTATTGGATAATATTGGAAAGAAATCCATTGACGAAAGACAACCTATCAGATAATATTAATGGGCAGATTTATGGACAGGAGTAAAAAAATGCTTTCCATAAACGTAGTAAGGGCAGGCTTAAAGTTGTATAGAAAGTTCTAAGTATTGTATGTATTATGTAAACCTCTAGATGAAGACAACTCCTCATATAATTTCTTTTTCTCTAGCACTGCTCATTCAGCTTCAGCTTCTTGTAGCCACTTGCTTTAGCTTTGATGTTTTTTTACATAAGATTTAAGAACTGAGTTATGTAATTTAATCGCTTACTGATTAATAGTCTTCACATATAATAGCCACTGTGTTAATTACATTTGTGTAAGCAATATAAATTAGCAATATAAAAGTTGAAGTACAAAATTTGAAAACCTTCATGAGCTTGTGGCCATGTACTCATACATATACTCACACTTGCAAACATCACATACACTGCATATGTGAGTTTCTAAAAGAAAATAGTAATCCATAAAAACTGTTCTCTATTATACCCAGGTAGGGGAGTAAACCTAGTGATAAAACTTATTTTCTAGAGATTTCCTAGAGCTTTGATCATAGCATTCTAAATAATACTAATTATATTAACTCTTGTAATACTGGTTTTCTAATGGCAATGATCGTTCTAACAGGGCTTAAATAATGTACTAATTCTAACAGAGGGAGGGGGGGGGGATAATGGACAATTTGTTATATCTCGGTTTCTATGAGTCTCTTTAAGTACCTCCATCATTAAACATCTCAAGTACATCTGACTAATTCCTGTTTATATAGGCTTCTTACTGTCAATAATCAACAGTAACAATCTTGTTAATATGACATGAGAAGGAGTGAGGGTTTACAGTTGGCCAAAAACTAAAATATGCAAATATCTAGGTTAATATTCAATATAAAGAAAAAGGTAAATAACAACATTTTTAGAACATTGCATTAGCAACAAGATTGGTTCTGACTGTGCAGTCCCCCTTCTTCCAGGATATTGACTATCCATCTGCTAAAATGTCAATATATCTTGAAGTCCGTTAGTGTTTTATTTATCACACTGGTTGAAGTGTTATCAAATGCCTCCGACTGTGCACAGAGCTGTCTCGCATGATCTACCATCCCTGTATGCATGCTGGTGTTTTAGGCCCTCTGTGATCTGCTATGTCTGTCTACTATTTTCTCTATTACCTTCAATAGAAATGACGACAGTCATATTGGCCTGTATGCGTTAGCATTCTGATGAGGGCTTTCCTGGTTTGGGAATAACGGAAATTGTTATCTCCCTCCAATTGTTTGGTATGTAACCACTTGCCGCACTGCCTCTAAAGACTCCCATCAACGGCCCTAATTTCTTCCACAATGGGGTGTCGCCTGGTGCCCCTGGTGGGTTGTTCGCGGCACACATCTTTATACACCCGGCACCATTCAGTCTTCGGCACGAGCTCCCACTTTATTAGAAGCTGAAATAACAAATATTGTTTTCAAGAGACCTTTATTATTCGAGATACATGCAAATACGTTCTGTTGATTGCCCCCCCCCCCCCCCTTTAATAGTTCTTCGATTACAGAAATTTGATTGGTTGAGATAAACATTATTCTCATTCATTATAAATTACAGTATTATATATAGTAAATAGTTTTCAATAAAATTAATATGTTACATTCAGATATATTTCAGTAATTGTTTTTCTTTCCTGTAAAGAATATTTCTATCTATCTGTTCAGGTCTGAGAGGTTGCTGAACTATTTATTTAAAATTCAGACGCTTTCTGTTGTAAAGGTTATTAAAATGTAAATTTACTGAAAGATTTCTCATTGTCATTTGTAATTGTTGTACAATATTTCTCTTAATATTCAAGGTGTTTTAAGTGTAAAACTATGTAGATTTATCTAATGTAAAAGTTTACGTGGGAAATCTGCTTTGTTTACGCAGCCCCTGCCTGTTGGATTTTTTACTTCGCTGGTGTTACTAGAGAATTCCTGGAAGAAAGAACATTTGTGTTAAACGATGAACACGAAGGGGTTATGATATTCATAAATAATTGTAATATTTTTATTTTCGCCGGAAACCATTTTTATTCCGATCATCAACGACGCGTAGCACTGAAAGTAGGAAATAATAGCGCGAGTCACACAGCTCATGCGACACAGGATTTCCTAATTGACGGAAATAAAAAGCAGAAAAAATCGGGGCTGATGTAGTTATTTTCTTTGCCATTTGAGCAAGAAAAGAAAGGTAAAATCAATTACAGAATGTAATAGGTCACGCCTTGTCAACATTTTTCAAACTTCTTCGGCGGTTCTTATTTCGATATTATTAGGCCTATAGAGACGCCTATTGAATGTTTATATATAGTTCGACGTGTGTCGAATCAGCTGGTGGGTTTTACCTTTTAAATTCCATTAAACCCAATGAAATTGCTTTCAAGGTCTACGTTGCTATGGTATAACAACTTTATTTATAAATATTATGAGCTATATTGGATCAAGACAAAATTTAAATAAACTTTAATTTTTAGTTTAATATATCGCTTATTTACCAAAGGGGGGGAAAAATATAATGTGGAAAATAAAGGGTACATCAAACTAAAAATTAAAGTGTATTTAAGTAAAATATTTTTGACTCAAAATAAAATAATATAATATCAGAGGGTCATCCAACAAATGAAATCAAAAATAACGGGTGGTGATTTTAAGAACGCTTAAATTGAATTAAATATCTGTATATTTTCAAGAGGTTATGACAAATGCAGGGATTACTTTGTCGTCAATAATTGGTGATCAGTATTTTTCATTTTACTATATCTTTAAACCCTCCTCTTAATCCGATTTCGACCGTTAACGAACTTGATCTTTAATTTTACATGAAGCCGTTAAATATCGAATTTGGTGTATTACATTCAAGCCTGGTGCCTGAAGGTAACTTCAATGATCTGAAGACGAAAACTCTACTTCGGTGCTGCAATTGGCGCTCAGTGGGGCCATAACCTCAAAAATCAAATTTAGAGGTGGATACAATTGTGAGGAGCAATAAATAACACACGTCACCCATTTTTCTTAGTTTCTGTAAAACCGATTTTATTTTAATGGTTCTATTATATTTAGATAATATTAATATATAATAAAAGAAAGATCAAGTTCGTTAACGGATGAAATCGGACCAGGGTGAGGGGGGGGGTTTAGAGGGGGGGATTTTCAAAATATCTCCGTTACTAAACGTCGGATCGAAAATTTGTATAGAACCAATCTTATTGCACATTTAATGTACTATAATTATTGTTATATACATTTATTCTCTGCATTTGGATTTTTCAGCGTTCAGCAAACCCCCACTTCTACTCATGTTGCATAAACAATACTCTATTATATAATAAACCACAATGGTATTCGAAACTTAAATACCAAATATTTTATTCAAGAGACCTTTATTATACGAGATACAATCAAATATGGCTTGGTGTCGCCCCCCCCCTCTTTCTGAAGGTCTTGGATTACTAAAATTGTATTGATTGATTATTCTGACTCATTATTAATTACAGTACTAGATAAAGTAAATAGTTTTCAATAAAATTAATAAGTTATATTCTGATATATTTCAGTAATTGTTTTTCTTTCGGGTGTAAGCCTAGCCGATCTGTTTGTTTACATCTCAAACGCTTCCTGTCGGCAGGTAATTGAAATTGACTGAAACATTTTTTAGTTCCGTTTGTATTTATTCACGGTGGTATTGTGTTAGCAGTATGTAGATTTATCGATTACTAAACTCCACAAGAGAAATCTGCTTTAGTTTATATATATCTATATATATATATATATATATATATATATATATATATATATATATATATAAAATTGTAACCTCTGTCTGTACATTGATTTTTTTCGCGAAATTTCACGATAACTTTTCGTTTCACATGTCATAGACACCATAACTGTATTTTGTTTCTTTGGTGTCTTTTTGTTTGTTCGTTTGTTTGTTTATTTGTTTGTTTATTTGTTACCTTTTCATGCATAAACGGCTGAACCGAATTTTATGAAACTTGGTATGTGTATTACTACTAACCCAACTTAGACTTTAGGCTATATTAATATTCTCTGAGACGAACAGGAGTGGGGGTTATAAGGGAGGCCTGAAATTAAAAATAGCGATATTTCGTTTCCTATTGTTTTTTTGGCAAATATGCATATAACAAAATTTGTTTATTTTGTTATTTAGAGTAACTTTTGTTGTATACACTTTTTTCGTATACTGAACTATAAAGGTGTTATACGCTAAAAATTATAGCGGGAGTCAACAATTTTATTTGGCACAAAGACTCAACCGAACTAAATAAAACTCGGTATGTGTATTAGCACTAACGCCTTCTTTATAATAAGCCATACAAACATTTCTAGGGACGGGCAGGAGTGGGGGTTATAGAGGGCGCCTGAAATTAAAAATAGTGATATTCCGTTTCCTATTGGTGTTTCGGCAAATATGCACATAACAAAAGTTGTTTATTTTGTTATTTAGAGTAACCTTTGTTATGTACACTTTTTTCGTATACTGAACTATAACGGTGTTATACGCTAAAAATTATAGCGGGAGTCAACAATTTTATTTGGCACAAAGACTCAACCGAACTAAATAAAACTCGGTATGTGTATTAGCACTAACGCCTTCCTTATAATAAGCCATACAAACATTTCTAGGGACGGGCAGGAGTGGGGGTTATAAGGGACGCCTGAAATTAAAAATAGTGATATTCCGTTTCCTATTGGTGTTTCGGCAAATATGCACATAACAAAAGTTGTTTATTTTGTTATTTAGAGAAACTTTTTTTATATACACTATCGTCGAATACCGAATTATAAAGGCGTTATACGCTAAAAATATAGCGGGTGTCAAGAATATTATTTGGCACAAAAGAGTCCACCGAACTAAATAAAACTCGGTATGTTTATTATCTCTGACACCTTAATTATCATAAGCCATACCAATATTTCTAGGGACGGGCAGGAGTGGGGGTTATAAGGGAGGCCTGAAATTAAAAATAGCAATATTTCTTTTTCTACTGGTTTTTCTGCAAATATGCACATGACAAAAGTTGTTTATTTTGTTATTTAAAGTAACTTTGGTTATATTCACTTTTTCTGTATAACATAAACGAGATATGCGTTAAAAACTAAAGCGGAAGCCAACAATTTTGTTGAGCACAAACGATTGAACCGAATTTAACAAAACTTGGTATGCGAATTAGCATTAATTCTTCCATGATTATAAGCTACATTAAAATGTTTAGGTTCAAACGGGAGTGGGGGTTATAAGACAGGCCTGAGATAAAAATTCGCAATTTTCATTTTCTATTTTTTTTTCGGCTAACGTGCACATAGCAAAAGTTGTTTACTTTTGTTATTTAAAGTAACTTTTGTTGTATTCACTTTTGCCGTAAATGAAGTTAATACGGCATATACGCTAAAACCATAATGGGAGTCATTAATTTTATTAGTGCTTATTTAAGTGTTTTTAATAAATGCATATTATTACAAAAGATGTTATGTTTTAGTCTTATATGATAGTTGCAAGTATGATTCGGATTAGTGAGCTTATAAATCTCCGTCGCCTCCTCATTTATTTATTTATTTTCCCTATAAATTTGTTATTTATTTCTAATAGAATATAAACTATAAGAGCATTTCTGGTATTTAATATATACTCGATATGAATGTTTAAAGTATTACTAGGTTGCAGGGGGGCTCTCTTCCCCTCATCTAGCTTTTTGAACATAAATGAAATTATGTTTAGGGATCTATTATTTAGTTCCATAAGGGAGATAAATTATTAAAATAATATTCTGAATCAATATTCTAAGGAAAACAACGATGATAACGCTCCTGCGAGAGCGGAAATGGACGAGAGGTAATTGAGTTTAGTTATTTCCTGTGGAATGCTGCCACGACGGGAAGTGATTTCCACTGAGGCTTACTAATACGAATATAATCTTATGTATAAAACTATGCTAAAACTATATGTGCTTGGTTTGATTTTTGGCAGGAAATATGTTCATTATAGAAGATATTTAATTGTGATAAATGCTACCCATGATTATGGTCTGAATTATTCAAAAACCGTGAGTCAAAAAGTCGTGAGGGATAAATTAGGAACCCATTTTCATATATTCTTCAAAACTAAAATTTCTATTCTATTAACCCTGAAAGTTACACTTTAGGATTGGCTGTTTTGAAAAAACAATACATCGTGGAGGGAAGTGCAATTGTACACATTGAAGTCTTGCTATAAAAATACAATCATTAGTCAGTCAGCAATGATTTCCCGGGCATCGCCGGGTACCTTAGCTAGTATATATATATATATATATATATATATATATATATATATATATATATATATGTATCTATATATTTATATATTTAAACACTCAACCGCAAAAAAAAACCGGACACTTCATTTTTGTCGTATTAAAAGCTAATTTTCAGCAATTTTCTTTATGTGGGTATTCTAGTTGTTACAGAGAATTTAGAGTCTAAGTCCATTGAACTAATCCCTTCAGGATTAGTAAACAATTAGATAAAACTCAGATTAGATTTATTTGTCGTGAAGTTGATCTATTCTAAACTGTAAGTAGTTTTTCGCATATTTAAACATCTTTAATTATTATCCAAACATTTTCGTTTTATATTTATTTCAGTCCAGAATAATGGGTCTTTCAATCTTAGATAGAAGGCCGGAGCTTACGTTACATTGCCGAAACGCTTGGGGTAGCGAAGTCTACCATTCACTGTAATAAAAATGAAGAATATTTTTTTTTTTAAATGTGTTAATTTATCTTTTTCTTTTTTTTTATTTTGTATTTTTTTGTAAATAATCAATAAAAATTATTCACTTTTGGCAGATTTTGTTTAAATAACCTATAGATTAACCAATTATTTTAATTAAAAAGATTAATATACATATATATTAAGTATTAAAGAAAATTATAAGACTAAATCTAAGTGTCCGGTTTTTTTTTGCGGTTGAGTGTATATATATATATATATATATATATATATATATATATATATATATATATATATATATATATATATATATATATAGATGATTTAACTTAGAGAGTCCTATAAAAAAAAATAACAAGGCCGACTACAATTGACTTATTGGAACGACGGACGAACAAAACGACTAAAAATCTGAACAAAAACCCCATTGGGTTTATGAGGAAATCCTATTGGGCGTGAATTGGATGCCCTACGCAAAGATATAGCGAGACAGCCAATAAAATAGACTGAAATCCGACCAGTAGGGGGGGGGGGTTAAAGGTGGGAAATATCGAAAGTTCTTAATATCTCCGTTATTATGCGTCGGATCGAAAATTATATAGAACCAATCTTAATGCAAATATAATGTTCTATAAATGTTATGTACGTATTTTCACTATATTGATTATTAACTGAGATATTTGCACTTTTTAGTTTTCGGCCTTCAGTAAACCCCCACTCCTTCTTATGTCATATTAACAATACGCTTTTACATTATTTGAAGTCTAAATACCAAATATTGTTCTCATTGACCTTTTACGTTATGAGGTAAATACAAATTCGTTACGCACGTGGAAAATCTGCTTAGTTAACGCAGCCCCTGCGCTGACATTTTTTTTTAGTTTCTTCTGGCCAATTACAAGACCAACGAATTAACAACTACAATAACGACAAATTACCCATGACACCTCTTAAAACATAAGTTACAAGTGTGTCCGATTTTTTTTCTTTTTCCTACCCAAAAATCATTGTGTCAACTCCACTTGGAGCTGAGTAGACAAATTATTTCAGTAGCCCACCGTGAAAGGTTTGTAGGGAAATTAATCACCGGATACAATCCGTTTCACTATATCAGTGGCTTTCCGCTCGGCTCGGTAGGCCCAACTCTGAATTAAAAATTATGTTCCCCTTATTGTCATGGATATAAGGAATATATTATGTAATATGGAATCTGTATAGTTGAGAGAAAGGTACAACAATAGTACGGTTTTATGCAATGCTCCTCTCAACATTACAATGGAAGTGTCTTGCTACGAGAAATGGCAATGTCCTCCAGATAGTTGGGCCTTAACCGAAATAGGTCCTTTATTTTTTTTTTCCAGTTCGTTTGAAACGAGAAGTGACGAATTTAATGTCTCTCTTTCAGTTTTACTAGCTCCACGTTTTGTAGACTTTGTGTGTACTAAATTTGTATGTATCTATCTATCATAGATAGATACATACATTATAATGTTTTCTGGTTAATTGGAGTGGAGAGTTGTACGGGAAACAAAAATATATATATATATATATATATATATATATATATATATATATATATATATATATATATATATATATTGAAAAAAATACACATACATTCTTTATTTTATTATGCAGAGTAACTTTTGACATATACATTTTTGTCCTTGTATACAATGTACATATAAACAAGAAAAGTCCGTTACTCAGGAGCTGTGTAAACTAAGCAAACTTGCCACGAGCTGGTATATGACACCCAGATAATCTGAGCTTACCATATATTTTCTATTTTTCCGGTATTAACATGCTTTAGTAAACTGACATTGAAATACCAGCCGGATGAGACGTTAGTGAATCAGTTTCTTAAAGTGAAAATCGCATGAGTAATAGTGAGGGTATACGGAGACTGAAACTAAAAAAAAATGTAAATATCTTAGTTAATCTTCAAGATACAGAAAACGTACTTAGGAAATTTAATTTGGAATAAAACTGGTTAAATACAATTTTTTGATTTGATTTATAATACCAAAGATATTAGGAATTATCGGGGTTCCCCCCTCCCATTCTTCGATTTCAACAATTAGCGGATCGACAGTGTTGATCAGCAACCTCGTATGTCAAAAAAATGATAAATCCTGATATTTGCATATTTACATTAATTGTAGTGTTCTTAATGTTCTGTTTCAAGGCTATGTCCAAAGTTATTTTATATTATTCACCTGTACTTTGAAATAATTGGAAGTAATATATCAATATTTTCATTTACTGAATGTTTTAATCAGTGTTTTATGTCTCCTGTAAAGTAATTTTTATTACATACGAGGTTGCTGATTAACACTGTCGAGATATAATCTTTACTTTTGCAAGAAACGACCAAATATCGAATATGGTATTGATAAAAAAAATGCATGCAATCTACGTAAAATGTTAATTGATGGCAGCACATCGAACATGTTTGAGTATATCTCACGTTGTGAAAGTGCAATGAAATAGTTATTTATTATACAAGTGACGAAAGTAGATCATTTTACAACTCGAGTGAAACGTTTACGTATTACGTACTACGGTAATTTCACGAGAGTTGTAAATTCTACTTTCGTCACGAGTGTAATATTAAATTTTTTCTGTAATCGTGTAATACATGATCAGATCTAACCAGAATATGAACAAAATTAGGATGTTGTGAAGATTATGGTATGTTGTCGGTAGGTTATAAGCATGGTTGTGAAAGGTTATAAGCATAGTTATAAAACAACTAGTGATGATTGTGAAGTAGTGCAGTTATAAACAAGTGCAGGTTATAAACAAGGAAGGTAATTATTATTATATTTAAATTTTAAAATATATTGATTATTTCCACCAATAATTCATTCACATTTCAATTTATTTTGTTAAAATAAATTCTTACAATGTTAAGAAACATTTAAAAGCATTTAATTTCCAACTTCAAATTATTTTTTAATTTATACTTATTACTAATTAAGAAGGCAATTCACTTCAGTGATTACTTTCTTCACTCTATTGCAAAATTTTTCACTTTCTTCACTCATTTCAGTTTAGTAATGTTACCATTATTCGACGATTACAGAAAAACAATATTTTCTATTTTAGCTTGTCTTACAGCGTGTATGATCGGGGGTGGATGATTTTCACGAAAAGTTTTTAGTGTTTAGTACCTAATGGATCACCAATCCTGTTAAAGCCAGATAACGCACTTCTCAATCGTTTGTTTTAAAAAAAAAATGCTAAAGTTTGTCTGGACTTATTAATTATTGGCATTTAGTTTTTAGCATGTTCCATATATTTAAAGAAAACTCGAATGCTTTCTGTCAAAAATGTAATTGGTATTTAATATTATCCAAGAAATATATTAACAATTGAATACATAAGTATATAACAATTATCAATAATAAAGCAGACATTTTAATAATATTTTTAAACGGTTTCATTTAACTATACCCGTTTATTTGTTATTATTTTATTATACAATTAATGAAGACATTTAAAATGTTCTAGCTCTAGACATAAAAGTATTTTTTAACAATTTTATACGTTAGAACTATATTTTTATTGTGCTTGACCTTGGAGCACTCACGAATATTTCTATCGTCAAGTGAACAATTTTATTGCTGATAACAATGGTGTAAAAATTGTAACTATATCGCTAACGAACGCGTGAGAATTGTGTTCTCTGGCTTTAACAAAATTGGTGATTCATTAGGTACTAAACACTAAACAGTTTTCATTCAAATCGGTAAGGGGAAGGCCGTGCAAGCAAATTCCTATTACCCAGATGTGAAACGAACTCAAGTGTCTTTATGATTAAGACCAAAGCCTTTACTCACATGGCCAACCTGAGCCCTCCAAATATGTTGTAAGCTTATAGAATTGGGAAGGAAATAGGGGTGGAGTTTATAAGCAATTGGAGCATGGGATGTAAGAGTGTGGAACGAAACACATGGAGGACGGGGTCCATACCATTTAGTACATACCATAATAGCATCCTCATTGTGCAACAGCCACACCGATTTACTGCACTCTTCACTCAAGGGCAAAACCTTTTCATCGCCTCACAATCTTGCTGTTCAACTGAGAACCGTGAATTATCTATCACGGGCCAACCACGCTTAGAATGGAAGATTGTTTGATTTTTACAAGGGTTTTCCTAGTTTATAAAAAAAATCCGGAAAATAAATGCTAAATATAATTGGTTTAAAGCAGGTATGGGCAAACTTTAAGTGTGCAAATACGTTCGCGGCAGCCTTTAAAAGTAGTGCATTTTAAAGTAGTGTTCATAATTTTTAACGATAGATATCAGACATGAAATTATAACGACAATGTAACTATAATACAATTTACTAAAATAACAAAATGAAATAAAATAAAATAGGTACAACATTATAATTAAATAATAAAATTTGGAATTATTATAAACAACAAAAGTTAAATAGCAACACCGAAATCAATGATCTTGAATTTGGGAAACTAATCCATTGACGTTTGGATTAATTCAACTGATATAAAGATAAAAAGAATTTTCCAAATTATCGTCAGTCCGCTTTGTACGATGTTTTGATTTATTAACTTTCATCAATTCAATGAACTAACTGTTCGCATTTATAAGTACTGCAAAACGCACAAATCTGTCCTCATCTTCCTCATTTGGAGTAAGTAGTGTAATATTTTTGTTTAATTGGGTCTTGGGTTTTAAAGAGTGCTAGTGTATTCCCAAAATAACATATACTATTTAAAAGTAGTAAAAGTATTTTCTATATTTTATCCCTGCAGTTCAGTTTTATTTCTTAAAACACAAAACTTATGGTAGCCTTTATATTTCAAAAGCGTCTTTTATCTCATTGTATTTTCAAATATAGGGACTGATTCTGCTCCTCGACGTGAATTTACTATCTTAGAAATATTTTTGTAATTTTTACGTTTGATGTAAAACTAAAGATCAAGTTCGTCAACAATAATTGAAATCTGACCTGGACGGGGGGCGTTTGGAGGGAGAAAAAAAAATTGAAGAATCTATTGGATCAAAAATGTTACTATATATAACCAACCTTTTTGAAAATTTAATTTCCAATAATTATCGTTCTGTACATATTTTTTCTAACTCCATTACTAATAAAACTCTCTACTCCTACTCATTCGACATTGGCTATAAGCCTATATATTCTATATAGAAAATAAGATATATAGTTTTCATCGGATAAGGAGGAAGATATATTTAGAAATGGAATAAAATGAAAGATTAAAATATATTTCTCTTGATAAGTGTCGGATCGAAAAATAATACATAGACAATCCGGTTTCAAATTGAATTGTCTGTAATTTTTGATCTATAAGTTTTTTCTGCAATTCGAATACAAACTGAGATATTTGAATATTTTAAGTTATCATTTTTCCGTAAACCTCCTCTCTTACTAATAGGATTTTTACTTTCAGCACCTGACCCCCTAAACGTCTAGTGTCTACCTTGAATTTCCATTCCTATTTACATAGGACTACGTAGGAATACAGGAAAAATTGAGAATAAATAGATAGAATTAGATCAGTAGCAATGTCTAGTAGGTGGGACGTCTTGTTTGCCCCGGAATGACGGACTTTTATATTTTTATCCCGATCAGCCCGGGGTTTACAAAACTACGAACCCTTTTTTCCTCGTACCAAACAGGCCATGTTTTAATTTTCGTAATGTCGTTAGTGTAATTTTATTTGATTCTTGCGTTATTACATTCATGATATTTATTTGGAATAGAAGAATGAAGTTTTATTTTGCAAAATGTTGGTTGCCTAACTAATTTAGACTGGAGGTAAATCAGTTGTTAAGGTATACCCTTATAATTCCCCTTATATTTTTCTGTTTTCTGCTCTGACTTTTCTAATTTTTAAAACTGTCTGCAATCTTAAATTCAGAATATTATCTATGTATCTAAAACTCTGTCTTTATTTATATTAGAAAATGAACTATTGTCAATGAGCACTATAAAATTACATGGTGGTAAATTTGCTTTCCATCTATTTCAAAATTTACTAAGAGTCTAACTTATTACTTTGAATTTTTTTAAAGCAACGATCTGAAATGCTAAAATAAAATAAATAATTAGGGTGTAGATTTTGTTAAATCTCTGGAGTAATTTTTTAGTAGTAGTGAATACTAGAGGTTTGTCGTCACTTGAATTGGAGAAACCAGTTAGAAGTTTTATGCTTTCCGTATTTTACTACACCGTCTTCAACTGATAGCACATCGGACTCTCTTTACTTTACATTTGAGAACGTGCGGGCAATATATATACCATTGTCTCTAGCCAGGAAAAAAACAAAAACATTAATAATGGTTATACTATGGAAATATAGGTTTTAATTTTTCCTCATACCAAGCAGATTAGTGTCCACAGTAGAAGGATGTTCCTCAGATGCTCTGGATGGCAAAGGAACCATTTGATCATGATCAATAAAAAGGTCTTGTCCTCTACAAATATTTATTCTACAAAGTGTATTTTATTAGCGCAAGCTCCATCCTTTGTAGCTGCTTAGAGTCCTGTAATCTTATCCAAAGCATCTGGGTAAATAGAATAGAAAGATTGGTTTTATTTTTGTTTACACCAATCTGAATATGTTCCGTGGCGATAGAATTGTTTTTTATACACTCATATGCCGGCAAATTTTTTAAGTTGTTGGTTGAGTTTTCTATTAAAGAAACGAATTGCTCTCTTTAACATTTACTCCATTTTTTATTATCTTTCAGTAAATTAGGTTTAGTCAAGTACGCTTACACTGAAACTCTTGAAATAATTTCTTTGAACTTTTTCTGAAAGAAGTGAAATTGTACAATCTATATTGCATCCTGTTCAGTGACCCTAAGATGATTCTTTTCAAGCAATGCGTACCATCGTACAATGGACATGTCAAGTCCCGGCCGATCGTTATCCAAGGCGTTGAGCGGGGGTGGCCTGCTTCGGCCGGAGAGAGCCTGGACAGACAATACTCTACCATCGCTTACACAAGATTCGTTCTAAAACCCCTGGGTTTCACCCGATTTTCAACTGCTGCACTGACCTTATACTGGCCACCATGGGAGAAAGCTTGGCGTCGACCACTATTCAACCTCTTCGTTCTAAGCGGGCTCTGTATCGATTGTCCAGGAAGCGATTGCCACGACTGTTATAAAAGTTTCTTTAATTTGTTTTACGCTGCAGAGATTGAATGAGAAACGTAACAGCGGAACTGCCCGCTGGTAGAAAAGTTGGCTTAGCATTGCACTAAAGCTGTCGATCATATCATTGGTGGTCATATGAGGGGGAGGATATATGAATGAGTGTGAAAGTATTTGTGAGTGATTTTTTGACCCTATTTGGCTAAATTATGATGTATTATTATTATTATTATGAGCAGTGGTTATTCTTATGAAGCTCAGTTCTTCAGTGTTTTTTAGATTTTCATCTTTAAATTGATTATGTATTCAGCAAATTTTATCAGAGACATTTTCAAGTCGAATAAGTGTTTATAATATACTTTTAATTGTATTAAGAATGTAACAGTTATGTAAACTCCCAGTTGCGTCTAGCTGTCACCAGGCTCCCTCCCCCCTGCTTTAAAATTTACTAGTGATTCGGGACTGAGTGCGGGCTAGTGGCAACACTATACATAATACATAACCTGTGCATCTAGGTTATAGGAATCTGTAATTATAAGTTAGTGCCTTCTGTTAATGTTTCCTAGATACGTTATATATTTTTTTACTATCTTATTAAATATTCTTCATGCTTTCATTTGTTCATTCTTCTGTTATTCTGCCCATTACCCACACTAAAAGACACTTGAAAAGCAGGGAAAACTCATCGAAACTCCGTAGGCGGTGAGATGAACGGGATTAGTTGGACTATCTTATTTTATTATACCTGGATAGTAGACTATTTACTATTGATAAGAAGTCATATCTTGTATTTTGTAGCTATTCGTACTTTTTCCCTGTCAAATATATTTCGACAGTCCTAAATACAAAAAAAAATATATCTAATTTTCCCAGCCAAAAATTGAGTAACAATGTGTAAATCATTTTCATTCAAATCAATTTATATTTTCTTCTGAAACGCATTTATAAAATTCGTACGTCTACGTTAGTTTTCCGAAACTAATGGAAGTACTTGTTTACATGTCTTCCATGATAGTGATTACTTAAAATTAAAAAATAAAATAGTTTATAATGTGAGTTCGAATACTATTTGAGATTAGTTTTACTATATTTATCTTATAATAAATAATTAACCTTATTCTTAAAGGTTCCACTTGGTTTGAGCTGAACGTTACTGTAACGCACTATTAAGTAATATTCAAGGAAATAAGCGAAATAGGCATTGGCTGTATTCGGCTAATTATAAGTATTATTGACTATCTTGTCTCTTTTTTTTATTTTTCCCGACCTCATTATCTGTGGTTAAATTATCTAGGCAGTGAAAGTGGGTTTTTTGTTCTTATTGCATCTAATCTATTTTCAGACATATTGTCCCAAATGAGTATAGTTACTGTTAAAGCATTAAGGTATCGGATTTATTTTGATTTCTCCTAATTCTAGTGTTTATAGTCGTAGATATTTACCACATACTCATTTATCAATAATTGCAATTTGTCCTTGCATTATCATATCCAGCGATTTTTATGGCTTTGTTTGTAATCTTCTGCAATGTACATCGGGCTTTGTTTTGTTTCCGAACTTTGCGTAATGAAGTAAACAAGTCATATCTAACTGAATTTGCATTTAATACTTCTTGTAAAAGGCGTGAGAGCATTTCAGGATATCAATACAATCTTATTAAAAAATTACAAGTTTGAAAGTAACTGAAATACTTTTTAGACAATGATATCGCCTTATTTCCTACTTTAAAAGGGGGAAAAAGCTCTTAGCAGTGTGACTTGCCAAATATTGTACAGAATTTTGATGTGTCAGGTATTGACTGTCCTGACCGCTAAATTCAAGAGCATGTCAGAGTCATATTGACATACTTTTTATTACCGAGTGTAACAAAGAGTATAACTTTTACCTGTTTTGTCTAGGGCAGGCTGGTATCTTGGGCCTCAATGGTGGCAAAAGATTAGTCTCGGCCCGGATTCCAAACAATTGTTTCTGACGTCTGAGGACAACAACAGTCTCTGTTTCATATTTGCTTAATTTGTATCTGAGGCGAGGTGAAACTGTCAATAATGGGTCTTCTGTTTTAAACCATTCTCTATGCTCTCAAAGACTACTAAAAATGGGTTGGTATTCTGGCAGGTGGAGGTGACTTCCAATGTAGGTAGATGAAAGAATTGGCTACGTTTCCACTGTAACAATTTATTAAAACGACAGAGCGCTTTCGATGCAGTGCATCATCGTCAGTGCCCGAAGGTCCTGGATGTCTAAAGCGCTCTGTCGTTTTAATAAATTGTTACAGTGGAAGCGTAGACAATTCTTTCATCTACCTACATAATAAAAAGTCCGTCACGCAGGGGCTTCGTAAACTAAGCAGATTTCCCCAGTGAAGTTTTACAATAGACAAATTTCACGAGAGCCGAGCAGTCAAGGAAATGGGGGGGGGACGGCCGTCATACATACCTTCATCACGGCACACTAGCTTTTGGCGGGAAAGTCACTCTCGTCCGTTAGCCGCCCAGATTTATTAAAAATGCAAATTATCCTCAGTTAAATATCTCAAGATAACGGAGAATATATAAACCCCCCAACCCCACTGTATATTACAATATTTATAGTAAATTTAATTTTCAATAAGATTCATTCGTTAACAATGTTTAGATCCGACGTATAGTAACGGAGATATTTCGAAAATCCTCCCCTCTAAACCCACCCTCCCACTGGTCCGATTTCAGCCATTAATTAACGAACTTGATCTTTCCTTTAAATAAAACGACCAAAATAAAAAAAAAAAAAAAAAAATCGTGTTTTGGTTAAACGATGTAAATATGTAATAAAAAAAAAAAAAAAACAAAAAAAAAAAAAAAAAAACCAAACCACAAAAAAAAAACAAACAAAAAAGAAACGAGAAACAAAAAAAAAAAAAAAAAAAAAAATGATAAAAAAAAAAAAAAAATACAATAAAAAAACTAGACAAATAAATATATATATATATATATATATATATTATATATATATATAATAATATATCATATATATATGGTGTTGTATTCTTATTGGAGTTTTGGTCAATGTTGGTGAAATAAATCTTAGTTTATGCCGATATTTCGGAGAATCTTTATTTTCTCTTCTTCAGGGCTGTAAAATTACAGGTACATCAAATATTGCACATTGTTATTACGCTATTATTGTAAAAGGGTGTTTTTTCTATTATTTTATTTACCCAATACTAATGATACCTACAAAACTATTACACATGGTTTATTGCCACTAGGACTAGGGTTATACCATATATATATATATATATATATTATATATATATATATATATATATATATTATATATATGTATATGTATATATACAGTTTTGAACGAAACCTCATTTTCGTCATCTACTAAGCAGGATCGAATGACATTTGAAGAAAAAAATTTCGAAAATTCCGTCATGAGTACAACCTCAATAGCTGATTTCCCTTAAGGGAAATCTGCGAAAATGGTTTCCAAGTAAGAAAGAAGTAGCGATTTCCCAGAAACTAATGCTTAGCAGGTTTCCCCTAGCTGCCGCAATTTTCGTCTGATCTTTTAAACAAACTCGATATTTGAACTTGTTTGTGTAAAACTGAAGATAAAAATTCGTTAACTGCTCTGATCAGTGGGAGGATGGGGGGGATTAGAGGGAGAGAATTTCGAAAATTAGAAATATCTCCGTTCTTATGGGTCGGATCGAAAAATATTGTATAGAACCTATCATATTGAAAATGTGATGTTATATACATGTTTTAGCTGAATTGAATATTAACCGAGTATATTTTCCATATTATATTTCGGCCATCAGTAATCCCCCACTCCTGCGCATGCCATATTAACAAAAACGCTGTTATATTATGAAGCACTTTACTTCAAGCCTAAATACCAAATATTGTTCTCATTGAATTTTTATATTTTGAGTTATAATGCAAATGCTGAGCAGACTTTTTTTTATCAATTTGGTCGCTTGCTAGTTGTTCTCTACTAGCTGTCCATGCCTCGAGTAAGATTAGCCTGCTTACAATGTACCTATTTGATTTCCGGAAGTTAAGGAAGAGTGTTGTTGTAGTATTAGCAGATTTCTCTTAAGGAAATCGGCTACTGAGATCGTACTCATGACATATTTTTTCATGAATTTCCACAAATGTCCTTCCTTCCTAATCTAGGAGTTGATGAAAATGACGTCCGTTCGAAATTATATATATAGCACTACGTTGTATGCAAAAAACTAAAGATGAAGTTCGTTAACGGCGGAAATCGACCTTTGGGAGTGGGGTTCAGAGGGGGAAGGGAATTTCGAAAACAAAATATCTCCGTTATTATAACGTCATATCTAAAACTTGTATAGAATCCAATATTATTGGGAATTTAATTCTCTATAGGTAAATGTTTTCTGTATCTTCAATATTAACGGAGATATTGCTATATCCCCAATTTCAGTCATCGCACATTGAGAATAAGCTAATATATCATGAACTGTCTTATTTCAAGCCGAAATACCACATATTGTGTTTAGAAAAACTATGTTTCGATGCCCCCTCCGTCTTTAATTCTTGGATTATTAAAATTAGAGGGATTGAGACTATTCTGATTCATTATAAATTACAGTAGTAGATATAATGAATAAATTTCAATAAAATTAATATACTATATTCAAGCTAGGATTTAGGCTTGCTGCCGCCTTAGGCTCCGATCGATGCGCCGCCCTTTTTGATAATAAAGTTCATTTAAATGAATTTCATTCATTTTGATCCAATATTTTTATTTTAATTAAATCACTTTTATTTATTGAAACATATTTTTTTAAATATAACCAATAAACATTTACAGATAAATAAGTTATAAACTTCAGACAGATAAATAATAAATATTATTTTTTAATATGAATCAATTTGAAATTTTTTTTTTCCTGGCTTTGGGTTCGTACAAAATAACGTCGATTATATCGTCATACACGTGAGGTTAATCTCACTAAAAGAACAGAAAGTATTGAACATTACTCGACAAAGACTATAATTAATCTATTAAAAAATTACCATCTTACCCATACAGATTTGAGAAGTAAATTAATGAATTATAATATATTCTATAGAACATTTGTAAGAACTAAATCTGAACCAATTTTTGAAAATGATTGTCTATATTTTTTTTTTTTTTCCCCTGAAATTTTGGCATTTCAAAAACTTTTGCCGCCCTTCAAATTATGCCGCCCTAGGCGCAGGCCTCACGGGCCTAGGCGTAAATCCATCACTGACTATATTCAGATATACTTCAGAGCTTTTCTTCTATATCTATATATTCAGCTGTGAGAGATTGGCTGACCTTTTTGTTTACACTTCAGGCAGCTTCTCATGTGAAGATTATTAAAATGTAAATTGACTGCATCATTTCTCATTAGCATTCGTAATCATTCACGGTGGTGTCAAGTGATACTAAGTATGTAGATTTATCTATTGCAAAACTTCACTTGGGAAATCTGCTTAGTCTACGCAGTCCCTGTTTGATGGACTTTATTTTATTTTACTTACACATTTTATTAACTACTTGGTGTTTGTGTGAAAGGCGTAGGTCTTGGAGCACGGTGACGTAAAATGCTTCTCTACAATCAATGTTGTTCTGCTTGACAGTTTTGAAAGTTGCATACTGATATTATCTGATAAGGAATTATAGATAGCTTAACAAAGCAGGGATTTCCCCCTGGCAAATAGGCCAACTCGCCTTATCTCAAAACCTTCCGGGGTTTCCCACTGCTGTTCAACTAGACCACCCATACAACATCCATCTCTTACATGGGACTTAATTGGATTAATAATGCTCATTGTTGACTAATTAATAGAAATTTATATAAAAATACAATAAATATGACAAAACAATAGTCTTTCACGCAGGGGCTGCGTTAAATAACCAGACTTCCCATGTGTCTCACTTATTTGCATTTATTTCAAAAAGTAAAAGTTCAATGAAAAAAATATTTGATTTTTAGGCGTTAAATAATGTGCTTCATAATATAACACCTTATTGTTAATATGACAATGGGGTTTACTAAGGGCTGAAAACTAAAAAAATGCAAATATCTCGATTAATAATCAAGTTTGTGAAAAAACGTACATAACAACATTTATAAAACATTACATTTTCGATATGATTGCTTCTATTCAATTTTTCGATCCGACATATAGCAGCACAGATATTTCGAATTTTCGAAATTCTCTCACTCTAACCCCGTTCCAGTGGTCTGATTTTAGCCGTTAGCGAACTTGATCTTTATTTTTACATAAAACGTTTAAAATTCCCCCCCTCATATGAGTTTTGGTTAACGATCAGGCAATCATTGCGACCGCTGGAGCGTTAACAGACAAATATATAAATAACACAGGGCCCCTCATTTTCGTAATCTCCTGTTTCGAATTTATGGACATTTGAAGACATTTTTCGAAAATCCCATTAAGTGTAACAACCTCAATATCTGATTTCCCCTAAGGGAGTGAGTTTTGCTTTCTGACGTCAGTCAATTGTCATCACAGTGACGCAACTGCATTTCTACTTTCACTCAGCCTTTGAATATGTGTTAGGAATGTTTAATGCTGGATTTCAATGGAAAATCTGCCTAATAAATGCTGCGCCCTCTGACTAAACCAACAGAGTACGTACTATACCATTCTTTACTAATTAGCATACCAGAAGGAGACGATTTAATAATTTAAATATTTTTTTTTTGTATGATTAGGCGTTTTCACAGGGACATCAATAAACATACCAGAAATGTTTTATCTCACGCTCGAATCGAGCATGAATGCCAGGCATACGAAACTCTCACAATATTCACGTGATACTGGCTAGAATTATACAATTTTCGAAATATTTAAACCTTACAATCGTCTATGAATTATTGTTGTTTAGAGTATCACCGTTATCATCATAATATAATAATAATAAGGAGTCATTATAATATAATACTAATAAAAATGATGTCCCTTCTGCAAATGGCCAGATTAAAACCTATTCTGTATTGCATAAAAGTCCGCCACGCAGGGGCAACTAGCCTATTAACTAAACTAAGCAGATTTACCACGTGAAATTTTACAATAGAGAAATTTTACGAGATCCGAGCAGTTAAAGAAACGGCTCAACTAGCCTTTGGCGGGAAAGTCACTTGCCCGTTAGCCACCCAGATTTAATAAAAAGGCAAATATCTCGGTTAATATTCAAGATAGAAAATAAATGTATAGAACAATATTTTATAGTCAAATTTAATTTTGCATTAAGATTGATTCTGTATAATTTTTCGATCCGACTTTTAATAGTAACAGAGATATGTCGAATTTTCGAAAAATCCTCCCCTCTTAAAACCTCCCCCCTCCCACTGGTCCGATTTTCAGTCCGTAAACGAATTTATCTTTCTTTTTACATACAACGACTAAATACCGAGTTTGGTAATGATCAAACCAAAATTGCGACCGCTAGAGCGGTAACAAACAAGGGAAATCTGCTAAAAACACAGTTTGTGAGACTTCTCTTTTAAAGTTTGTGAGAGAAATCTTTTAAAGCAATCTGAGTTTAAACTATCTAATGTGAAAAATATGTCCAAATAAATGACCTCTTTCTTAATAACCTTAGTCCATAGGAAACTGCCATCAAAATTTCAGTTTCCTCCTGCCTAGAAGTCTCACTCAACAGTCTTTTGAAGTTTAAGTCAAAATGACAAGCAAAGCTTATCATCTCTATAAGCTCTGTATTCTGCTTCATTTTTATAATTATTTTAATCTTCGATATGTATAAAGGATTTTTTTTAAATAATGCTTCTTTCTGAAGATAATTAGAAAAATTGAGTTGTATTACTGTGACGCGTCAGATTCGTTTTTATTTTCTATTAAAAAAAAATAAAAAAAAAAAAACCTCATTACTTAAATATGCACCTTTCCATATGAAATGCCAAAGTTTGTTGCGCTGGAGGAGAACTGGAAGGGTTCACGAAGTCGATTTTATAACCTAAAGGAACGTCATTCTTCTACAGAAACTTCTCAAATTAGGCCCCACGAAGTTTCATTTTTAAAATCTCAAAACTCAAAAGGAAAAGAGGTGGACATGGATTTTGAGACATTTTTATGAAAACTTCATTATTACCTAAATGTTTTTAATGTTCTTTCCTCCCCTATATTCAAAACTAGTTACTAAGGTTGAGATTCTTAATCGATTATTCGTTAAACAAAATTTTGCTTACAGACTACTATTATTTTAAAAGCATTACTCGTGAGACCAAAACCAATCTAAGTGAACTCTAAAGTAATCTAGGTTATGTTAAAAATATTGATATTTTGAATACAGCTTGAGTAATGTCCTTCGAGATGTTATAATTTGTTAGGGAAGCAGAACGGCTGTGTTTAGCTGTTTATGTATGAGATTTAAATACATTACTCGCCATTTACATGGTTTTCAATGCTGTCACGGCCATGAGATTGTAATTTTTTAAACTAAATTTCTGACGAGTCAATCTTTTGAGAGGGTGGAGACCTTGAATGACAGTTGGCCAATACCATATGAAGGATCTGGGGTGAACGGCCACTCGCCTTCACGGAGCAAAACCCAAAACAGAATTACTTAAATCAAGTGTGACTCTACTTTAAGGACGTTTCGCTTCAGATTAGAAATACGACTTGTACACCTGTTTCTTATCTTTTGACATTCCATTTTATCTTTCATATTCTATTCTTATCCCGTATATGCTTCATTAAAAGTTCTGAGACTTTCTTCATATTTCCGTTTTATAATTGTTGCAAATTTTGTTAGTTACTGTCATCAAACGAACACCAGTCGGTTGACATTTGAATGTGTATTCAAAATTTCTTGCAACTTATTAATGTATTCGGAATCAGCATCTTTGGGTTTTCGAGGTTTGAGCTAGTTATAGACTAAATCAGACCAATTTTTGGCCATCTAACCCTTCGGCCGTTGAAATATAATGTTCAAACTGTTATAAAATATTCTAAGCACCATTAAAACTCAATGTACTACAGATCCAAATTCTCGTCCAGTTCATTAAGTGACTGTTACCTCTTTTCCTACTACCTCTCGGTATACCATCGAGATATAATCAAAATTGTGCAGCGTCACACATTCTTTTAATAAGTTCCTACGACCACATTTTACCTTTTCCAATACTAAAAATACAGCATTATTAATTCAATAAAAAATCTCTCAACATAATTTGTGTTTGAATTGTAAAAATTCCAAAAGGCCACTCACATAATAGTTGAAACGTGTGCATTGGGGGTACATGGGTCTTGAATAGTGCCATATTAACATTTCAAATCTGGAATCGAGCAGGGGTGGGGTTAGTGGGGGAATAATTGAGTTGGATCGAAAAAGTTCATATAACCAATGTTGATGGAATTTTAATTTTCTACAGGTTTTGTTAAATGCATTTTTTTCTTATCTCGAATATTATTAAGACAAAGCAAGTTATATGGGTTTTGTGTTTTCATCCTTAGCAGTCGTCTGATTTCTACTATAAGTAACTGAATATTTTCTCCCGAAAACGCTGGATGGTAGAGGAAACAATTGATATATATATATATATATATATATATATATATAATATATATTATATATATCATTATATATAATATATATTATATATATCATTATATAATTATATTATATTATATAATAATTATATGTTATATGTTACATATTAAATATGTTATAGGTTATATGTTAAATATGTTATAGGTTATATGTTAGATATCTTATATGTTAAATATGTTATAGGCTATATGTTAAATAGGTTATATGTTAAATATGTTATAGGTTATATGTTAGATATGTTACATGTTAAATGTGTTATAGGTTATATGTTAAATAGGTTATATGTTAAATATGTTATATGTTAAATATGTTATAGGTTATATGTTAAAGGTTATATGTTATAGGTTATATGTTAGATTATGTTTAAAGTTAAATAGGTTATATGTTATATGTTAAATATGTTATAGGTTATATGCTAAATATGTTATAGGTTATATTTAAATAGGCTATATGTTAAATAGGTTATATGTTAAATATGTTATAGGTTATATGTTATGTGTTAGATATTTTATATGTTAAATGTGTTATAGGATATATGTTAAATAGGTTATATGTTAAATATGTTATATGTTATAGGTTATATGTTAAATAGGTTATATGTTAAATATGTTATATGTTAAATATGTTATAGGTTATATGTTATAGGTTATATGTTATAGGTTATATGTTAGATATGTTATATGTTAAATAGGTTATATGTTAAATATGTTATATGTTAAATATGTTATAGGTTATATGTTAGATATGTTATATGTTAAATGTGTTATAGGTTATATGTTAAATAGGTTATATGTTAAATAGTTTAGATGTTAAATATGTTATATGTTAAATATGTTATAGGTTATATGTTAGATATGTTATATGTTAAATGTGTTATAGGTTATATGTTAAATAGGTTATATGTTAAATATGTTGTATGTTAAATATGTTATAGGTTATATGTTAAATAGGTTATATGTTAAATATGTTATATGTTAAATATGTTAATTATTATGCTGTATATTAAATAACTGATTCGTCGCTAAATCGCCCCTGTTGCGAAATGCGATTATTGTATGAATAATAATAATAATAATAATAGCATCTTATAGAGAGAATGGATAACAGAAGGCGAGATGAGATGACCAGTGTATCTTGCCAGCACTTGGGAAATTGAGTTAGTTAATGTAGCCACTGCGAAACGATTTTTTTTTAGTACATCTATAATTTCTCTCTACATATTATGTGAATGCCTAAAACATTCGATCATTCATTTATAGTATTTTATAATATTATTGAATTGAAGATACATTTTGCATAGCTAGTAAGACTTCATCCAATCTTTTAGTACAATAGTTACACTTTCAGTCTTCACGTAGCTCTTGTATAATTTGGGATGGAGAATCTATAATAAAATAGATTGAGTCCACCTTTCATTTGATTAGATTGGATCAATCTAACTTTCTGAAGACTGTTATTGAATTTTGATTAAGTTAACGAATTGTACCGAATTCTTATTTGTTCCTTAATACTTACAAGTAGTTCAGATTCTTCCTGAAGTGGTTTGAGATCTCCAGTAGATGCTGGCACACCCTTCACCTGTGTGCAAGGAATACCTGAGCTCTATAAACCACTTGGGCGACTAGATAGATACCAGCTGAAACAAGTAGGTAGCCTGGAGTTGATGGTCTTGAAGTAGGCTGATTATGAGATAGATTTGTTCTTGATTCAACGAGCAGTGAAACTTGGTCTGAATTGGTATTAATACTAATTACACTAAAATATTTGACACTGATTAGTGCTCACAAGCTGCAGCGATGTGTACTGCACAATGTTTTCAGCTCAAAAAGCAAATAACACAGGGACTGCGTAAACTAAGCAGATTTCCGACTTGAAGTTTTACAATAGATAAATCTGCATAATTGTAACGCTTTACACCTCCGTGATTATTAAGTGAGCAAATACAAACTCAGTCAATTTACTTTTTAAGAACCTTCATAACAGAAATCGTCTGAATTTTAAACTAACAGGCCAGCCACTCACAGGCCGGAAAGAAAAACAATTACTGAAGTATATCTGAATGCAATATATTAATTTTATTGAAAACTATTTACTATATCTAGTACTTTAAACTCAGCCGTTAACATGATTGACTTTTAGTTCTGCATGAAACGCTTATATATCCAGTTGGTAGCAATCAAACTAAAATTGTGTTCACTAGAGTGGCAACTGACAAGTATACACACACACACACACACACATATATATATATATTATATTTGCTTAAATTGTATACTACAATGTAATATAACAATAACTTTAGCCTCATTTTCGTCATTTGCTAAGTAGGATCGATTGACATTTGAGGAAAATTGTGTCATTAGTACGACCTCGTCCTCACGTGGGGTGGTTAGGGGTGGGCGCATACTCATTCCTGTAGTATCAACTATTAACAGCCTATAACTTTACAAAACACAATTATAACCTAAAAGAATTCAGAATTCAACGGCAAGCAATGCTTCAATACTTTAGAGCTGTAGAGATTGAAACTTTTTTTTTTCTGTGAGGTTTGAAAAAAAAAGACTTGAAGAAGAAAATTTTATTAAAAAATATAAACTAAAACCGTAATATAACCAAAATTCTTATCATACATTAATGTGATTTAATATATACATTTATAAGTTCTGTACAGTTAAAAAGATAATAAATCATATAAACATATAAATAATGAATGAAATACTACTAATACAATATTTTATATTTATTCTATTTAATCCAACTTTATATTTTTCTTGCACTATATAAATATGAACAATTTTGATTATGCTTTCTTGGCTGTTAAACGTCCTCAAAAATGACGTGTCAAAACTAAAGGCGTATTTACAAATAATTTAAAATAACAAATCTAAAGTTAACTCATTTAAATTACATGACTATAACTAATCACAAGTGCCCATTTATTTGTGCACCTACATCATTCACTTTATATAAGTCTTTCTTGGCGCACACCTGACAGTCTTCTTTTCACCGTAGACGTAATAATTCAGTCTTATTCCTCCACCTGAAAAATGAAGTATATTAATCAAAGGTAAATGTTTATTTGAATTAAACATTAGAAAATTTGATTGTCGTGGTGTTTCCTGTAAATAGAGTTCAAAGTAAAAGCAAATATACTCTAGGCTACTCAATTAAATTTCATAATTAACTCATCAAATAGGGATGACATTGGTCACACTTTGATTGATCTCAATATGGTATTGTTGTAAGTTATTTATATACCGGGAAAGTGTGATGTAGATCAAAGAAACCGACAGAAGTTCGAGCTCCTACTAGACCCGTCCAGTCCAGACGTCGAAGGGCCCAGCCAATTCCCTTTGATGTATGCCGACGACCTATATAAAGAACCGGCCAGCCACGAGCGAGTCAGTTTTCTTCTCAAGTGCTTATATGTGCGTTCGTGCTACAGTTCGACAGTGCAGTGCGGTAGTGTTTTTATGAGAAGAACATTGTTGTGCCGTGACTGTAATAGTTTAGTGGACAGTGCAGTGCCATCTTTTGGTGTACTTCAGTGGCCGTGAGTGAATTATTGGACTGTGTAACCTGAAGAACAGTGACGCTAACAGTGTATACTGTGAGTAGTAAGTAAGAATAATTACCAAGTGTACTGTGCATTGTGAAATAAATTGTGCAGTGATAAAAACTGTGAAACTTGTGAGTATTTAATTTTACAATCCAAAAGAACTCTTATTAACAACGTTTATTACCGGTTTTAGTAATAAAAAACGTAACAATACGAGTGATATTTTCATCGTTACATGACCGCATGGAAAAGCACAAGATTTACTCACGAAACCAACACGTGGCCAAAAAACGTATAGGGCTCTCAATTTGGTGTACCATGAAAACATGTTCGTCTGGTTCTAGAGAATTGTTCGTTTGCCCCTCGTGGAATTCATTTTGATAAGTTTCAACGATCCGTCTGCGTGCATGTTCATACGAAGCAGAGAGCTCAGCAACAATAAGACACTGAAATTTTCAAATAATGGATTTGAAATTTCATAGGACTTTTATGACATCTAGTTGTCACATCTTCTTTCGATTGAAATCTATTCAGCGGGAGGAGGCCGGGAAATTAGAGAAAAGAAAAATTTAAAAACGTCTATCACGCTGGCTGAGTTAATTAAGCAGATTTCCCACGTGCGTCACGTATTTGCATTTATCTCAAAATGTGAAATTTCAATGAGAACCATATTTGGTATTCAGGCTTCAAATAAAATGCTTCATGATATAAAAGCTTATTTTTAATATGACATAAGTAGAAGTGTAATATCTCGGTTAATAATCAAGGTAGAGAAAAAACGTACATAACAACATTTACAGAACATAACAATTACAATATGATTGATTCTATACAAGTTTTCGATTCGACACATAATAACGGAAATATTTCAAATTTACGAAAATCCCCCGTCTTAACCTCCCCCCCCTAAAGGTCCGATTTCAGCCGTTAAGGAACTTTATCTTCATTTTTGCATAAAACGTTTAGATGTACAGTTTGATAAGGATCAAAGAAAAGTTAAGATCTACAAATTAAGCCCTATAACAAATTATATGGATAGAAACGGAGGTATTTAAGGATTTACTGTTAGTCCTTTTTTACAATACTCAAGATTGGAAAGGAGAGGAAAACTGCATTTATTCATGTAATTTGAAAGGAAATTCTAATTTTAACTTTCAACGCATCGCCTGACAGCTGAAAAATCGTCCTAGAAACGAATTACACAATTCAATGTAATTGTAATAGTATCGAGATCTAGGATCCGCTTTATTTCCCGAGAAAATTTATTGATGTGCTCAATAATTGCCCGAACAGCTGATACATAAAGAGGGCATATCCCTTTTCACGGCAGTCAAAACATTTTTAAATCTTCAAGATGAAACATTTATACCTGTTTCAAACTCTGTAAATGGCTTTATCAAAATGAATAATTTATCATCATAAATTCAGGAATATATATAGTTTATTTTGATGACAAATAATGCCGGTGAACAACACCTGCGTTTTAGTTTAAGAGAACCATCCGTAATTAATGGCTTGACACAGGTCAAAATTCTGTTTTATACCTAACATTTATGGATAATAGAGTTAAAAAATGGAAGCCTGTTATTACTGTTTCTGTTATCGTTCTTAAGGAAAAAATTAAATATATTTATAGCAACATAATTCTTTTTTGTGTAAACCATTGAATAAAAGGAAGAAATGTTTAGGGTTTCATATTTTCTCTTTCCAGTATCAGTGGGACAGCCTTGCCTAAAGTTCGACGACACAGTTATCACTGTGATAAGGCGTTGGGGAACTGAGCTAAACATTTAAAGATCATTTAAAAAGACGTAGACATACAGTTCTAGACATTCAATACCTAGGAACTACAGTAACCTTTATCAAACACCAATTTACTGAAATCGACCAAACGATAATTAGTGCCTATAGCTCTTTCTTCTCGGTTACGCGAGTCATAAGATCAAGAAAAATCTCACGTGCCCTGAAAGTAGAGGCCTATAACTCCATTGCAAACCTGTACTCATGTATGGGTGTGAGACATGGGCGTTGGAGGGTACCTTGGAAACAAAAATTGAAAGGTTTGAGCGCAAGGTTCTTACAGCCATAATAGGCCCAAAGTGGGGTAGTGACTTAGGTCTTTGGAGAAGGAAGACTATAGATGAGATTATATCTAAAACGAGGCAGTCGATTTCACATAACATGAAAGCTAAAAGGCTACAATGGCGCGGGACAAGTGTCAAGAAGTATCCTAAAACCTGCCCCTATACAAGAAAATGAATCCGACAGTGGTGGGTATCCAGCCACGAGGGAGACTGAAGATGAGATGGGTTAGCAGAGCGCAAAAGAACCCTACGGAGTTCCATGTAGTGACCGGAAAGCCATCTTCCATGATAGGAAGAGGTGGAGAAGGCTTGGCTTAAGATCTCCAATGTCTGTAAACCCAAGCGAAAAAAAAAACAGCTATTTCTTAGGGTTTTGTGTTATATAAATCATTGTGCGTCAAAATAAAGCCATTATTTTATACAAAATCCATGAAGTTTCCAAATAGACGATTTTTTTTTGTTACAAGCTCATTGCCTAAATGTAGAAAATCTTCAAGTGGAAAAGACTTTTAATCTTATGGAGATGAAAATGTTTCTATTTTTTTTATATTTTTACTAAGAGCATTGATCAACTTTCAAAATTTTAGTTTTCTCCAAATGCTTACTGAATTATCTTCTTTTAACGTTCCTACTTCAGTATTTTAATGTTATATAAACTTATATCAAATCATTTTAGCAGATTTCCGTTTAGGGTTTAGAGAGGGGGGGGGGATTTTAGAAAATTCGTATGGAGATTGTCCTATTGTATAACTTCACGTGGGAAATCTTCTTAGTTTACGCAGCCCTTGCGTGACGAACTTTTTTTTCTTTTCTACATTTTTCATTTCTAAAATCAACGCGTCAAAGGAAATTTAACTCAATATCTCTCGTCTAAAGGATTTAATTAGAACTAAGTTATCTGCTTTAGCCATACGAATATTTTCGGATCATAAACTTCTTATCAAGATTTCATTATTATTTATTAAGAAAATAACATGAGACTAACAGATTCAATAAATCTGTCAGACTGAGAATTAAAACAGTGTTGAAATAATGATGTAGCATTGTTCACAAATCTCCTTATTTGTTGAGCAAATATGTTTAGAAAACCAATTCAAGGCGGTTTATGTTCATCTTTTTTTCTGTAGTATTGCATAATAAGAAAATATCATAGGTGCTAATATAAGGAATTTTAAGTAAGATAATATTACATTTTAGGATATTATCCTCTACAATTTATTACTTGAGAGATAACAAGTGAGCTCAGCCATATATTTATATTTTTTGGAAATATTATTCCTGTATAAAGGACAATTCCCACTTTCTATTTTTCTATAGAAATATGAATCAAATTTTTAATAATAGAAATATAAACCTTACTTATTCACTCAATTTTTTAACGAAAAGATGATCCTTCATAGCTTTTCTGTATAATGGCTTCATAAACAGGTCAGCCTAAGCATATGTAGATGAGAATATTATGTGACAGGCACCCTCACTCCGAGTACCTTGTCTCAGTTTGAATTGATTGTCGAAATTTTTTGTATATAATTTACATTGAATTAATAAATCAAAATACCTATAATCTGACAAAATGTTACGAAACAGAAAATAAAATTTTGTATTATTAAATACTTTGTCAATTTTGTAAGTAGAATTTGATGTATTTCAATTCTTCTTTCAGATACCTGTTGTAAAGCAGATAAATAGTCCACAATAGAAATAAGTATATTAGTTGATAGATCAATTGTTTATTATATAAAAGTTCATGATAAAATAACTGAAAAAAATTTCTTTAGTGTTTCTTTTAATGGGTTATTATAGTTATTTTTTAAAAAAATGATACATTTTCTAGTATGTTTTATTGATATGAGTTAGAAATTGGTAACAATTTGTCATCCCTGCAATGTTAATTTTTATTAATTTTTTTATATTTAAAAAGTAATTTCTTGAATTTTTGTTGGCTTCGCTCATTACTGAAAATAAAAAAGCCGGGGCTGTGTAAACTAAACTAAAGATTTTCCACGTAGAGGTAAAACACACTATTAATCACATCTCACCACAAAATATATATTTCTACAGAAAAATCCGGTCAGTAGAGGGGTTTTACCAAAGACTAAAAACAAGAATATCAAATAACTTGCTTAATATATTAGTTACGAAACAATGTATAGAACAACAATTCTAGATCATCGGTAGATTAACAGGATTGATTCTATAACAGTTTTCGATGCGACTCATAATAACTGAGATATCATGAATTTTCGAGTTCCATATTACCCCTCTCAGCCGATTAACGGCCACGGTCGTTACCGTTGAATGAAACAATAAAGTATTGAGTATGGTATAGATCAAATAAATATCACAAAACGTATTTCATGAACCTTCCACAGTAAAAGTTCAATGAAAACAAAATTTGGTATTTAAGCTTCTAAAAATGTTGTTCATGATACATATATACATGAGTAATAGTGTGGGTTTACAGAACGCTGAAAACTAAAAAATCCAAATATTTCTGTTAATATTCTAGATCGACAAAAAAATCGATATAACAATATTTTCACACTATTAAATTTTCAGAAATATTGATTTTATACAATTGTTCGATCCTACCTATAATAAAAAAGCCCGGCTTCGCCCATTAACGAACTATATCTTTCATTTAGCATGAAACGCTCATACATCGACTTTGGTAGGGGCTAAATTTCGTAATTTCGACCGCTGGAGCGGTATAATATAAAATATATACAATTTTGAACGGACCTCATTTTCTTCATCAACTTGATAGGTTATCCGGATCTTTCACGAAATATTTCAAAAATCGCGTCATGAGTACAACCATAATAACCGATTTCCCTTAAAAGATATCCGCTAATATTATTTTATTTTAATCCTAGGGTTTTAAAACAAATAAATATTCAAAATCTTAACACTTTGTTTCATTAGGAATCTAAAGGTTCTAAAAATGAGCAAAAATGTTCAAAATAAAGCTGTAGATGTGAAAAAAAAAAAAAGATTTTTTTTTCGGCACCTATGGCTTCTTTGCCAAACCCTGTATTTGACGATCAGCCACTAATACCGGGATCTAAAGACAGATTTGACAATGTTACCTTCTTTTTTCGTTTTCAAAATTACAAATTTATTTTGAACATAGCTGCACATTTTTTTTAGGATTGTAATTTAAGTGTAAAATATTAATTTTTCATTTATTGAACATTGTGCCTGAGTGTTTTTGAATGACTTCTTTTCTCACTTTTTATAAGTTATATGACTTTTTAATTAAATTTGATCCTGTAGATAACCCGTCCCAATTAGCCTGAGTTGCAAAAAGTGGACGTTAATAAATAATAATAAAAATAATAATTAAATTCGATGTTGTTTTTTAGCAGATTTCCCTTAAGGGAAATCAGCTATTGAGGTCGTACTCATGATGCGAGTTTCGAAAAATTTCTTCAAATGTCCATCGATCCTACCCAAGAGATGACGAAAATGAGGTCCGTTCAAAATTATGTGTATATATATATATCTAAATATATCTAATATATATATTATATATATCATATATATATAATATATATTTATATATATATATATATATATATATATTTGTCTGTTAACGCTCTAGCGGTCGCAATTTCATGTTTGATCTTTACCAAACTCGGAATTTAAACGTTTTATGAAAAAGGAAGATCAAGTTCGTTAATGGCTGAAATCGGACCAGTGGGAGGGGGGGGGGTTTAGAGGGGGGATTTTTAAAAATTCAAAATATCTCCGTTATTATGCGTCGGATCAAAAATTTAGTATAGAATAAATCTTATTTGCAAATTAAATTTACTATAAATATTGTTCTATTCATTTATTCTGTATCTTGAATATTAACCGAGATAATTTGCATTTTGTATTCTGCGTGTGGTCACCAGTAGGCAATGTTCGAATTTTCCGGCGAGAGATCTCGGGCGGGGCCGTTTCTTATAACTATTCGTCCCTCGTGAATAGGTTAGAGGTTAGGTTCAAACTGTTTTTTGGGCTAAGAAACTATAAGGGTTGTTACGCCCTAAATAATGTTTTAGGTTTAGAGGTTTCTTACTACTACAGTTGTTATTAGGCAGATTTCTCTATTGTAAAACTTCACGTGGGGAATCTGCTTAGTTTACGCAGCCCCTGCATGACGGACTTTTTTATACTTGTGCCTTAAACTTTCATCATCGTCGAGCCAGGATTTGTCGCATAAATTATAGTATTAAATAGTTTTATTTTAACGATTACTTATTTTTATTTTATTCCTTAGTTTAAATATAGCTAGCTATATTTTATACTGTTTTAATAATTTTGATAACATTTTTCTTAATTTCTTTATTTTAACATTTTAATTTAAGGAATTGAAAATAAATGATACTGAGTGACATCGCCTAGTTGCGGAGCTAACCAAATAAATAAATAAAAAAAGTTTTAGCCATCACTAAACCACCACTCTTACTCATGACATATCACCCACCAATAAGCTGTTATGTCATGAAGCACTTCATTCCAAGATTAATCACCAAATACGGTCATCGTATTTGGACAACCTTTATTTTGTGAGATTCATGCAAATACGTTATGTGATGACATCATCAATCGAGACTTTTCGTTCTTTGCACCGGAAATGTTTATTTGATCTATTACCATTCTTGATATTTAACCGTTTCACTCAAAAGTATAGATCATAACTGTCATTTTGCGAGATTCGTACCTGGAATAGTGGGAGTTAAGTGGAGTGGATCGTAAAATTCAAAAGTTGTCCATTATTACGAATCGTATCGGCAATGTTATAGACCAATTTTGTTAGGCTATTGATGTTCTACAATTGTTGTTCTAAGCATTTTTTCGTGATTTAAGTCTTAAGCGAGTTATTCATACTTTCTTGTATTCTGCCTTGAGTAACCCCCCCCCCACTCCCTCCCCCTTCTACTCATCAGTTAATTACATATAAATAGCGAATATTTTGTGAGAAAATATCACATGTGTGTTATACCAGCAGGTGGTAAATATACTTATTTTTCGCAGCCCCTGCGTGACTTTTTAATTAATAACTAGGTACCAAACAACTGTAGTACCTCTTGCTCATACTCACAATTCTTTGTGAAATTAAATAATATTTAATAGTAAATATAATAATATTAAAAGTCCGTCACGCAGGGGCTGCGTAAACTAAGCAGATTTCCCACGTGAAGTTTTACAATAGAGAAATTTCAGAATAGAGAGTCAAACAGTTACGGGAACGGCCCGAACTAGCTCTTGACGGAAACTCACGACTAGACCCGAAGTTAGCCGATCTCATCTCAGAAGCTGAAAACAGAAAAATGCAAATATCTCGGTTAATATTCAAGATACAGAATAAATGTACATAACATTATTTAGAGTAAATTTAATTTGAAGTAAGATTGATCTTATATAATTTTTCGATCCGACGTATAGTAACGGAGATATTTCGAATTTTCAAAAATCCTCCCCTCTAAACCCCCCCCCTCCCACTGGTCCGATTTCAGCCATTAACGAACTTGATCTTTATTTTTGCATAAAACGTTTAAATATCGAGTTTGGTAACGATCAAACGAAAATTGCGACCGCTAGAGCGTTAACAGACAAATATATATATATATATATATTTATATATATATATATATATATATATATATATATATATATATATATATATATATATATATATATATATATATATATATATATAATTTTGAACGGACCTCATTTTCGTCATCTCCTGGGTAGGATCGATGGACATTTGAAGAAATTTTTCGAAACACGCGTCATGAGTACGACCTCAATAGCTGATTTCCCTTAAGGGAAATCTGCTAAAATGTTCAATTAAATGGTTTTCCCTATAAGTTATTTCCAAGAGTAATGAGTTCTTTAATGAGAATATTCGGTTAACAAATTACTACATTTTTCCTGTTTCGCAATACTATGACAAGGTAGTATTGTTTCCAACATAAATAAACAGAAGGTTGCCAAGAATTGCAGTTTTGACTCAGCAGGTTTAACGGCGTCTACGACATACTACGTTGGCCATTGTTAGAAAGAGGAATTTATGAGGGAACAAGAAACGACGCGGTTTATATCTTATAGAGTTTAAATGGAACGGACCTTTCGCAACGTTAAATCGAATAGACGCATGACACAGTTCCTTTCTGCGCCCTTAGTGGGATAACAGATAGTATTATATGGTATATCGAACCTCTATAAATTGCAAAACAACCATTTTTGGCCATAAGCTGGGCATAATAGGCTTATTTCATATTAATGTGTTCATCTTATCCGTAAAGCTTATTCCCTTATCGTATCCCGCCTTACTCTATGTAGTTCTTGATATTGTTTCCACTCACAATGAAGGGAAAGAAGGTCTGCATAAATGTTTAGGTGATATTTCGCAGTAGTTTAAAGTATTCTGCAATGCTTCTTGTGAAAAACGTCAGCCGCTTAGGGGCTGCGTAAACGGAACAAATTCCTTAAGTATTGGAACGACTCATACATGACATCACGTCACTTTCTGTACTCTCTTTCATAAAATTTATTTTTATTTGAACAAGAACTGCAATTGAATGTGGAAATAAATATCTAGGGTATGGTAGCAATAAAATAATAACTCTACTTTCATATCGTTAAGTAAGTAGAGAAAGATAATGAATGTCATGCGTTGAATCTATCATGAGTCACACGAATGTGATAATGATAATGGCGTGATATTTAAGCTTGGATTAAGAAGTTTTGTGATATATTAGCTTATTTTTAAAGTGGCAGTAGGAGTGAGGTTAACTCAAGAAAACCAAATAATACTAATGTCTCCATCAATACTGATTTAAAGCGTATTAATTCATCATTGTAGAACTTGTATTATTTAAAAGATGTCTTATGTAACAATTTTAATTAGACGCATAGTTGAGTATTTAAACTTTATCGTTTGCCAAAAATACAATTTTTTTTAAAAAAAACTGTTTTTACCAGATTTCCCTTCAGGGAAATCAGCTATTGAGGTCGTACTCATGACGCGATTTTCTAAAATTTTCTTCAAATGTCCATCGATCCTACCCAGGAGATGACGAAAATGAGGTCCGTTCAAAATTATATATATATATCAGCAAACCGCCACTTCTACTCATGTTACATAAACAATACTCTGCTACATAATAAATCACATTATTCGAAGTTTAAATACCAAAAATTGTATTCACGAGACCTTTTTATACGAGATACATGCAATTATGTCCCGGTGACCCCCCCCCGCGTCTTAAGGTTTTGGACTACTAAAATTTGATTGATTGAGATAACAATTATTCTGACTCATTATTAATTACAGTACTAGGTATAATAAATAGTTCTCAATAAAATTAATATGTTATATTCCGATATATTTCAGAAATTGTAATTCTTTCTGGTGTGAAACGGGCAGACCGGTTTGTTTACACTTCTAACCTAACGCTACCTGTCGGCAGGTTATTGAAATTAGATGAAACATTTCTTATTTCCGTTAGTGTTTATTCAGGGTGGTGTTGTGTTAGCAGTATGTATATTTATCTATTACTAAACTTCACGTGGGAAATCTGCTTAGTTTACGCATCCCCTGCGTGACGGACTTTTTTCCATTCACTGCTCGTTTCAACTCACTAAGACCACGAATGCCTCCAATAAAAACTGTTTGAGTCAATACCTTGCATTTAACACCAATCTGAACTAGTCTGCTCGGTTCTAGACGCACGTCCTGTTTTCAAAATTAATTTATTGAAAAAATTGGTTTTTATTTAAATCCCAATGAATATAGGCTCAACGGTGAAATAGTACTCATGGACAGACAACCTATAGTCGTAATAACAAATAAAAGCTGTTACTAAATAAAAACACCGACTTCATTATTGTATACAAAACTACCCTTAAAGAGAACTACTTTAGAAATATAATATTGCCAAAATAAAACCACGAATAATTATAAGCGTTTACAATGCTATCATATCGGCCCTTGTTCTATTGTTTTTATTTAACAATGAGCCTCATTAAAATATGTTCGTTTTTGTTATATATAAAAACTACTTTTTGAATAAAATGGTCTTATTAATAAGATGGAATTAAAAATTTGATAACATTTGGAAAATCCATAGATGGCGAGCAAAATAGACATATACTAATTAGCTTTGAAGAGTGAAAATAAAAACTGCCACATGAAAGCAGAAATCACTGTGCTAAAAAATCAATCACTCAGGGGATGCGTAAACTGACCAGATTTCCCAATTGCTGGTATGGTACACAACTGATCTTATCTTTACCCTCTATTGCTTAATAAAAATCAGATGAATAGATGGGGAGGGGGAGTTGAAGCTGAAAACTTCAAAGTACGAATAACTCGCTTAATATTTGAGAAAACGTATTGAACAACAATTCTAGAGCATCAATTGCTTAACAAGATTGGTTCTATAACATTTTTCAATCGGACTCATAATAATGGAAAAATTGTGAGTTTTCGGATAAAATAACAAATATTCAGAAAATTTTTCTCAGAAAAACATAACACGAAATAACAAACAAAGATATAATAAATCGTTTTTCTCATTTAGTCTGACCCGTAACTAGCCTACGAAAGATTTCTCCAGGAAAATTGGAAAAGTTGTCTAGAACTTAATTAAACATGTTGCTATTTCTGTCAAGATCTGACCCATCTAGGTCAGCAAAACCTGACACTGAGTTCAACTCAAGTGACTCAGGGCCCAGTGGTTCAAAGTCTGACTGCAAGGTGATACCTGTAGTTATTTATTTTTCTGTTTTTGTAATATGCATAGTTTACCTTGTATTATACATTATTTTTGCTTCTTGGAAATATTTTATTATTGTTTGATCTATGAAATACTGATCAGAATACACCACCAATTGACATATTTTTTTTTATGTTCCGTAAACAGCTAAGGTAACCGATTATTGCTTTCTTTGATCAGTTCTGATGAGCTGCTGAGATTTTCTCTCATAATAAATGACCTTCTAGCACATATTTCCAGTTTATTGTTGTCCTTTAATTTAAAAATACCATTCTAAATTCCAAAAGCAATGTACAAATATAATTGAAAGTAAAGTATTCCACTTGGCGAGGCACAATAACTTACTTATTGACTATTTTTAGCCCTACTATAACCCCTCTCTTTAGTTTAGCAAGTGGAATCTTTAGGTTAACTCTTAAGTAATTTTCGATCTTATCACTCTCTCTTTAGGCTTGCGATTCTACTATTTCTGGAGAAATGTAAAAATAAATGAATTTCTATTAATACTAACGGTGAAAACTGTATATATTTATTGGAGGGCGACCACCGCTATAGAAAAGACTTAAGAACAAATTAATACATCACTATTTCAAAAATTAATTCAGGAAACCTAAGAATAAATTTAAAATATTTTACTTTTTAACGTTCACTTGTATTCTACGTCTTTGCGTATAATCTCAATTATCCTAAATCGGAACAAACGGTAGTATGTAACCAATCTTAGCAAATTTAAGTCCCTAATGTGTTGTTCTGTGCGTTTTATCTGTATCTTAAACATTTAAATAAATTCATTATTTGTTGGACTCCTACTCTTCCGATGTTCATTTTGAGTAGCTGAGTTGCTAAACAATTCATGTCCTGCTTGTATTTCAATTCTCGTTTACATAAGCTTCTTACTAGGGGAGAAATAGAGTACAGAGTGCGAGTTAACATCATCAAGCCCTTAAGTGATGGACTTTTATCAGATTTCCCTTATAAGTAGTCTGTTATACCCGTACGTGGAACATTCTGACAAAAATCCTTCCCCTTAAAAATAACACATCAGAACATAAATACCGTTTCCGAATATTAGAACAATTCCTTAGAATGCCGTCAATCAGAATGATTCAAATCTTTGATTACCAATGCAGAAAATTTATATGTCTCTGAATAATCTAGAGCACACTGTAGACTTGAGTTGTAGGAATTATTTTCAAGGTCTGGCCCTTTCTATAAGAGCCTGATAAGAAAATGAGCAATTTGTTTAACAAATAAATTCAATGCTTATTCCTAGAAGCAAAAATAAAAGCTTCTTATCTGGTCGGTTTATTGCTTTTCTAGATAAGGGGTCGCATTCACTTGTGACTTAACTTATTTTGGTAGACGCCATATTTTATCTACTGAGATATGTTACAAAGAGCTAAGCAATTTAGAATAATATTTATCTCAAAAACAATGTTTCCCGTACGTGTCCACAGAATATAATGTCCTGAAAGAAATAGTGAGGGATGATAACATGTGGAGATTTCATTTAACATTAAGAATACAAACAGATAACATATATAGAAACAAATGTTAAGAATAAATTATGTTTAGAATCTATGTATTTATCAGTACTTAAACCTTAATTTTATGTATGCATTTTAAAATTTAGACTTATTATTTGTAGTCGTCAAATAGAACGGTATTTTTTGTTTTAATAAATTTCCTTTATTGAGTTATTAGAAGAAATTTACAAAATATTTTATACTCTTCATTCTGGCTACTAGAATATTACAAAAAGAAAGATATAAATTAGATTTCCTATTTAAATAGAAGATTGCTTATTAATGCAATTGACTATAAGTAGGCTGTCATATTGCAACAGTGAATATTACAATTATTTTTAAAAAAAATCAAATTTAAGTGACCTTACGAGCTAATATAGAACTTGGTAAGTTCTACATGAAATAGCCTGATTAGAATTGACTTTTTTCGAATATATGTTTAAAGTGATTCAATAATGTTAGCAGATATCGTATTCACTTGTAAGTCCAATGCAATTTCATGAGTATCATGGATATTACTGTTATATCGGAAAAATTGCAATATGTTATGTTTAGTATGTGTTTTTCAGTATTAGAAAGTTATTATTTTTATGAACATGAACATTTTTATTATCGGAAGCCAGTGGTGCTATTGAGCTGTCCTCGTGAATAAAGATCTCCATGGTTCTTCAATTATATTTAGTTTTACTAAACTATTTCGACAAATATATATATCCCCATCTTCAGAGAGATTTAAGCAGCTAGACGGGAGACGGCCTACCACTATCTTAAATCAGCACTTCACAGTTATTACAAGAGGATACTTATACTTTCATACAAACTCTAATACATATAAACGGGACTCATTTTCCTCAACTGCTGGGTACTTCGACATATAATTGGAGACGTTTGTCAAAAATCACGTCATGAGTACTACCTCAATAGTAGATTTCCTTTAATGAGCATAGAACAGGTACAAGTAGATAAGATATTGCTGAGGTTCTTAGTGATAAATCCATTTATTCTATCACTTTCTAACTTAACTATTTTAAAATTTGAACGACTGGAGAAAATATGGATTTTATTTTAAGTATTTTTGTGCTTCATAACAGTATTAGTAGACTGTTAATATTTATCTCAAAGAGCTCTTATAACTTGAGCTATATCGGGAAATACTTTAAAGCAATTGTAATAAATAGCATCGTATCCAGTGTCTGATAGTATAAATATTTGCAGTGACATCACATTAAAAAAATGAGCTGGTAAAATTACAAGAAACAATGTTATATTTACGTGAACTATAGTTAAACACTTCACCATCGAAATGCCGATGAAGAAATATATTGCATTCTGTGAGGATGTTTACAGTATCAACTCCGAAGGCTCAACGAGGTACGCTGACATTATTGCCTTTTTCCTCAATGTGCCTTCATCACAGACCCTAAAATATGGTACAAATGCAACGACACGGGTCAATTTTTAAGGGTACAATATAAAAAACAATTATATTTATTAAAAATCAGTATAATTCTATATATAAAAAAAAAAAAAAAAAAAAAATCCGTGAAGAGTTTGGTGATCGTCAATTTAGGAGTCAGGGTGTATGGTTCGGATCAAGAGGAACAATTCCTGCAGAGATTTTGAAGAAACTTGGGATTGAAGATGAAGATTGACTGCCCCTAACTAAATCCATTATCTTGGGTTCTTTAGGAAAAATCAACTGTCGTATTTATATATATTTTTCAATTATTATTGATTTTTTTAGCAGATTTCCCTGAAGGGAAATCTGCTATTGAGGTTGTACTCATGACGGAATTTTCGAAATTTTTCTTCAAAGTCCATCGATCCTACCTAGTAGATGACGAAAATGAGGTCTGTTCAAAACTTTAAATATATATATATATATATATATATATATATATATATATATTTATCTGTTACCGCTCTAGCGGTCGCAATTTTTGTTTGATAGTTACCAAACTCGATATTTAGTCGTTTTATGTAAAAAGAATGATTAAGTTCGTTAATGGCTGAAATCAAACCAGTGGGAGGGGGGTTTAGAGGGGAAGATTATCTAAAATTTGACATATTTCCGTTACTATACGTCCGATCGAAAAATAGTTTAGGATCAATCTTATTGCAAATAATATTTACTATAAATATTGTTATATACATTTATTCACTATCTTGCATATTAACCGAGATATTTGCAATTTTATGAAATCGGGGTGGATAACGGATGAAAGTGAGTTTGCCGCCAAAAGCTAGGTCGGCCATTTTCTTAACTCTTCGGCTCTCGTGAAATTTCCTCTGTTGTAAAAGTACTCGTGGGAAATTTGCTTAGTTTACGCAGCCCCTGCGTGACGGACTTTTAATATTTATATATTTCTATTTGTAGAGATTGTTTTTTTATTATTATTTATTTTATTTAACTTTTTTTTTAAATTTATTTTTTTTATTTTCTTCTTATTATTTTTTGGCTTAATTTTTGTCTCAAACTTATTACTTTTATTTTATCTCAACTTTTATTTCATTAACCTTTACTTTTATTTTAACTCAACTTTTATTTCATTAACACTTACTTTTATTTTATTTTTTAATGCCATATGATTGATGATTTAGCTGTGTAGTCAGCAACTCACTATCAGTGATCAGTCACACTTAATTCTTTAATAAAGGGTTTTTCTTCTTCTTCAAATATCATTTTAAAAAATGGATCATATGTAAGGCGAGAAAGTAAAATTTTTAAATTATTTATTTCGATGAATGAAATGAATTTGGCTAAAGTGTCACCGTTTTTCATTAAAGGAAATTATCCAACAGATTCTCTTCAAAAATAAAAGTTAATTTTTCTTAAGAATATTATTTTATTTAATTTTTTATTATTCTTCATACCTTAATGGCAAGGGTCAGATTATCTCCATGTCATAAGTACGGAGAAGGGAGGACTTTTATTTTGAAAATGTCCTCCAATTTCATTTTGAAATTTTAAATATTTATCTTGACGAAGATGACATGAAGAAACGTAAAACAAAACAGTAAAACGACCCTTACAATTAATCTAAGAAAAATATTTGAATCCCAGAATTCTTTTCTTTTCTTCTTCAATTATAAAAGTATTTTATTAATATTATTATATTTTTCCTTTTTGCAGGGAGATCATCAGAGCCAATAAATAGTGTATACTTCATTGTTCTATTCCAAGTGTCTACAAGTGTGGCTTATTCGTTGGTCCGCAATGGAATTGAAATGAAATTTTGCATTTGTTGTTCAAAAGGATTATATGTATAAAATATTTCCCTACATATTTTCTTTTGTAATTACCTATTCTGATAATCGACCATTACTATCGGAGCTTATTATAGTCACGATGTTCTAGCATGCCTATTTTTACTACCCGGTGAAAATAAACTAAATATTTTAGTAGTGAAATGTTCACCCCAGTCCCACGCACACACGATTCGTAATTTTATTTTCACAGTATTAAACAAAATTCTTTTAATTTCAATGTAAAAAACAATATAATACAGATTATGTTGCGTTCATGAACACTCGATTCCTCACTTAAATTAATTTTTCTCTCTTTGTTTAGGAGGTGTGAAGATGTCTTAGATTTTGTTGTTTATTTTCCTTAAACAGTTGTCTTTATGCGCAGAAATCGTTTGCATTCTTTCTAAGCAAATCTCTAAGTAAGTTAGCTATTACATTAGAGAGAGTTAGGATAATTTGTTTCTAAGCTAATTAGAATTGTTTTAGTGTCACCTCTAATGAGCGTTAAATATTGTTAATTGTTCTGTATTGAGGCACTCACCTTGAAAATTTACCACTTCAAGTAGATACTGAAAACTTGCTTTTACAATGATCTCTATTGTCTGGGATATGAACGCAATTGGTCGTTTTACAAGGCATTATCATATTTGAAGATTTAAAATATTACATAAAATAAAAGCCTAATATGTAAAAAATACTTCCATTTTTTACGATATAGTCATAGAGTTTTTATATTTCTCTAATAATGAAAGCATTAAACAAAGATTTTTACACCGTTGCTTAGCAATAGCAAAGACATTAGTTAAAAAATATGTTTTGATGCTGGTATTTATTGGGATACGAATTATCTTCCTTTACTGTGCTCCATAATAGCAATAAAAAGAGAGTTATTCAATTACTATACTATTAAATTAAAAAAAAAAAAAAGAATGATAAAAACGATTGCCTGTTATCATGAACACTTGATGAATCATTAAGGAAGCACTCCATTCTTATATAAACAAATTTTGTAACACATCCTCTTAACAAGAGTACCTTAATTATGCCTTTTAGTAGATTTCCCTTATGAGACAACAGTTATCGAGGTTGTACTTATGACGCGATTTTCTAAAAATTTCCACAAATGTCGTGCCTATTCAGGAGACGAAAATGTAGTCAGTTCAAAACTCCTCTCCCTTCCTCCCTCTCTCTCTCTCTCTTTCTCTCTCTCTCTCTCTCTCTCTCTCTCTCTATATATATATATATATATATATATATATATATGTACGTATGTATGTTAACACTCTAGCGATCGCATGTTTTGTTTTAACGTTGTCAAACTCGATATTGAATCGTTTTATATAAATATAAAGATCAAGTTCGTTAACAGATGAAATCTTATCGGGGGTTCGTCGGATCAATAACTGAAAAGAACCAATCTTATTGTTTTTAACTATCTTGATTATTAACTGAGATATTTACATTTTTTACTTTTCAGCCTTCAGTAATTCCCCCCCCCCCCGATTCCTATTCATATTATATAAATAATAAGTTGTTATGTCTTGAAGCGCTTTATTCGAAGTTTGGATACCAAATGTGGCCTTCGTTAAACTATACATGCAAAGACAGTGTGATAACATCATCAATTAAACTTTTTCGGTATTTTAATCGAAAATATTTATTTTTTGTATACCATAATCAATATTTACCAATTTAATTAACACTATACATCATAGTCGCTAAAATCTGTAATCGGACCGGCAAAGGAGGGGGGGGGTTGATAAGAGAGAGGAATTTTGAAATTTCCAAATATCTCCGTTATGTTATAGAACACAAAATGTTATAGAGACAATCTTCTTAAGCTGATGATGCTCAATAAATGTTCTTCTTTTTAGGAGATTTTCCTTAAGAGAAATCAGCTATTGAGGTTGTACTCATGACGGAATTTTCGAAAGTTTTCTTCAAATGTCCATCGATCCTACCTAGGAGATGACGAAAATGAGGTCCGTTCAAAACTGTAATATATATATATATATATATATATATATATATATATATATATAATATATTTGTCTGTTACCGCTCTAGCAATTTATGTTTAATCGTTACCAAACTCGATATTTATTCGTTTTTTGTAAATCGGACCAATGGGAGGGGGCTTTAGAAGGGAGGATTTTCGAAAATTCGAAATATCTCCGTTACTAAACGTCGGATGGAAAAATTGTACAGAATCAATCTTATTTCAAATTAAATTTACTATAAATATTGTTGTGTACATTTATTCTCTATCTTGAATATTAACCGAGATATTTGCATTTTTATTAAATCTGGGCGGCTAACGGGAGAGTGACTTTCCCAGCAAAAGCTAGTTCGGCCGTTTCCTCAACTGCTCGGCTCTCATGAAATTTCTCTATTGTAAAACATCACGTGGGAAATCTGCTTAGTTTACGCAGCCCCTGCGTGACGGTTTTTTTTAATTATATATTGAAAATGTGTGGAGAGAAAAGATAAACAGTCTGTCATACCAGCAATTGGGACATCGAATTAGTTAACGCAGCCCTTGCGTGACGGACATTTTTTTTGCAGAGGAAGTTATGTTATTTAGCTGATTACTTATATTATTTTTTTTTAGAAATTTATATTTGTAGCAAATTAGAATTTTCACATATTATTATTCCGCTGAGCTGATTAGGGAAACTTCTCTATACTCACACACACACACACACACACACACACACACACACACACACACACACACACACACACACACACACACACACACTGCGTGCCACTGCATCTACACATCTGTTGCCGTAGTTACCATTATGAATATTATGTATTTCATTAATTCATAAGGTTTGTACTTCTTAAATCTATTATCCTTCTAAAAAGCGGAACCCAATATCAAATTCCAGGAATAATGATGAATGTTGTTATATGACTGAAGTGGTCTGAATCATCATTTTTTTTATAGCTTCATAAATTTCCTAATCTTCATGAGTGTAACAAGGCACAAGCTTATCATGTGCCTTGTTACAATCATGAAGATTTGGATATTTATGAAGCTATAAAAAATGATGATTCAGACCACTACAGCCATATAACAACATTCCTCATTATTCCTGGAATTTAATATTGTTTGCCGCTTTTTAGAAGGATAATAGTTTTAAGAAGTACAAACCTTATGAATTATTGAAATACTTAATATTTGCTTTTGTTATCTAATAATACTATAAACTTATCAATACTATTGTTAATAGCTGGATTATTTTTAGGATTTCTTTTTAGTTTCTAAAGCAAATTTTGTAAAAATATAATTTTATGGGGGGGGGGTGATCTTATCTTATCTTTTAAGCATGAAAAGATAGTTGAAATGATTAGCCACTCTTTGGTATTTAACTTTCTCATTATAGTTTGGAGAACAGCTAAAATTATCGAAAGCCCTACAATAAGACCATTTTTTAACTGACAGTTAATATATATGAACTGTAAGGATTTTTGTTTTCTCCCAAAATGTTATAAACGATATTTTTTTTTAACTTCTTTGTTCGAGTCAGTGAAGGGAAATAAGCTCTCATGCTATTTTTCCAAATTTTCCAGTCATCAATCATACATAATGAATGATGAAAATAAGATCCATTTAAATTTATACACAATCACAAATATATATATATATATATATATATATATATATATATATATATATATATATATATATATATAAAATTGTAACCTCTGTCTGTTCATTGATTTTTTTCGCGAAATTTCACGATAACTTTTCGTTTCACATGTCATAGACACCATAACTGCATTTTGTTTCTTTGGTGTGTGTTGGTTTATTTGTTTGTTGTTTTCACGCATAAACGGCTGAACCGAATTTTATGAAACTTGGTATGTATATTACAACTAGCCCAACTTAGACTTTAGGCTATATTAATATTCTCTCAGACAAACAGGATTGGGGCTTATAAGGGAGGCCTGAAATATTAAAAATAGCGATATTTCATTTCCTATTGCTTTTTCAGCAAATATGCCCATAAAACAGCTGTTTATTTTGTAATTTAGAGTAACTTTTGTCATATGCACTTTTGCCGTATACGGAAGTACAGGGTCCGGCATAAAAACCTGACGATTTTGTAGTAATTATTATGTTGGCACCACTGTCATTGAGACGGCGGGATTGTTGTACATCGACAGGTCTATTCTTGCCATTTCAGTAGCCAGGGTATGTGAATAAGTACTAACGACTTCCTTATAATAAGCCATACTAACATTTCTAGGGACGGGCAGGAGTGGGGGTTATAAGGGAAGCCTGAAATTAAAAATAGCGATTTCCTAATGGGTTTTCGGCAAATATGCACTTAACAAAAGTTGTTTATTTTGTTATTTAGAGAAATTTGCTCAACACTTCTTTTCAATATGTACTACCAGGTACCTCACCTTAAAAAATTAATTCAAATGTATGTCAATATTTTCTCCTTAATAATTTTAATCTATGCATAATGCATAGGAAACGGGAAATATGACAATATGCAGGACAGTGAAGTCTTACATAAAAAATTAATTTTATTAACTAAGCCACAGAAACGACGGGTGTTAACCCTAAACATTGGGACGGGTAAATGCCAAAATATTGTGCAAAGTAAAGCCTTGCCAAAAATATACCATCACCATTCAGCCTCAAATGTTTTCCCGAGCGAAGCCGGGTATCTGAGCTAGTATATATATATATATATATATATATATATATATATATATCTATATATATATATATATATATATACCCTTAATTATGAATTAATGTTCGGAATCCTTATCAATGTTTAACTGTCCTACTTAATGTTTAACTATGTTACTTGTCCCGGGTAAGGACGGGCTTCCAGTTGCCGAAATGTCTTGAATGGCGTTGTTTGTCTGTATATATTGTATTATTTCAGGAGGATTAGTATTTTTTTTTAGCTTGTAAGCAGTGCTTTTTTTTTTTAATTATGTTTAGTGGTTTTAGTAGATAAGATATGAACTTTTAAATTTATTATGGTTATTTCCTAGTAAAGGTAAGAGTAATTGTTTTAATGTGTTGATGTTTGCGTTTTGTTTTATTCTATTTTGTATTTATTAGTTTATTAGTACAGGTTAGTATTGCATATAGTAGGTTAGTCTTTTAGCTTTAAGGTTCTGTATATAGTGTGATTTAGTGGCTAAGTACTTGATAGCCCAGTGACCTAGCTAGGCATTGTGCTCTATTTGGCCCAGTTATCATCAGCATTCTAGGGATAGGGTACACATTGTGTTAGGTGGTAATTAACTTTAACTATGTGTTTATGGTGTATTTGGCTTGCAATTGTTTTTGTAAATACTCAAATAAACTGAACATATATATTCCCAAATTTATGAATTATTTTTCGGAATCCTTGTCAATGTTTTACTATCCTAAATAAGGGCAACTGACCTTGCCCTAATTCATTTGAATAGGAGAATGGAGTATATTCTAGGAAATTCAAGACGGTTTACCAATCTGTTTCTTTACTATCAACCATTGTTGATACATTAAATCCACTTCAAATTCTGCTTTTCATTTGAAGTTAAATTCATTTTCCATGAGAACCAATATTGGGACCAGACTAAGCTGTGTATTCAACAACTCACCATCGGTGAGCAGCCACACTTAATTCTTTGATAAAGTGTTTTTTTCTTCATATATCATGAAAACAAAATGGAACATATATAAAACGAGAAGTTGGAATTTTTAAAATGTTTATTTCGATGAATGAAATGAATTTGAAAGTGTCAATTATCCAATAGCTTCTGTGGTGGTTAGGGAAGTGGTTAATAGTTTAGTGTGGTACTGGGTAACAAACAGCAATAAACGTGCCATATCTCAACTGTACTAAGAGGTTGTAACTGAAGAAAATGTTAATAACGAACCTCTCTGACCAGTAAAAAAACATCCATTGTCCTCTACTGATATTGCAACTCGCTTATCAGTGATATTAAGTTACGATGTTGATCAATAATATTAGTGTATATAAGGAATTCGTTATTAAGCAAAAACCATGCAGTGGAAACAAATTAAATCTTCCAGAAATGTATTGAGTAGTATTAATACTAAATGTGTGTAAATGTACTCACACTAATGCCTTCCAGAATACTGCTTGAAGTTCGTCGGTACCACCTTAAATTGTAATACAAGTTCAGTCATTGTATTTCATAAATAAAGATTAAGTTAAAATTAAAATTAAAAAAAAAAAAACTTCTAATTTAAAGAACGATATAAACACTCAATTAGTTTAGTAATGTATTCATAATGAACTCACTCAAATATATAATAATATAATGAATCATATTATAAAATACGGCACCTAGATTTCTTTATGACTGATTGAATTGCAAATGTGAAAACATTGAGCGTTCCATTTTTGTTCAAGGCAGAGCACTCTACGTAGGCGTATGCTTTGATCTCCTCAGCCGTAGCCATCCCCTCCTCGTAGCTGACTGTGTCAACAGCTGGTTGTGGGTTGTCTCGCGTGTCCGTCTTGTTGCCCACCAGAATCACTGGGATCTTCTTGGGGCACAGCTGCCTCAACTGGGGGTACCACTTGTCCTTAACATTCCTCAGGCTGGCCGGGTCGTCGATGGCAAAGACTATAATAGCCGAGTCCAAGTGTGGGTAGATGGCTTCCCGGGTCTCGTGCCAGTTCTCGGCCGGGGTGTCCCAGAGACTCAGCAGCACTTTCTTCGTCTTCTTCCTGTACTTGGGCCTCGTCTTCTCGGCGGAGATGAACTTGAAGTAGACCGTAGGCAGTTCGGGGTTCACGTTGCACTCCATTACCTCTATGAGGGACGTCTTCCCGCAGTTAGGGTCGCCGACGATCATGAACGTCTTCTCCTTGATCTTCTTCTTCTTCTTGACCATCCTGGCCATTCGGTGTTCACTCTCTGAATCGGCACAGAGTATCTGTTTTGACCGGAGTGCACGGAGCTACTGCCACTACTCACGGATACAAGGTGACTATTCCCAAGGCTGACTCATCCAACGTCCCCACTCTACTTTAGAGATAAAGCCGCAAAATATGACATTTTTATCTCACAGATAACGTTATCACATGAATCGTTGGTCTTAATAATACTTCAAATTTTATTTTTTTGACAAGCACGATTTACTGCACATTGAATACTGCGAGGCTCGATATTGCATTCTGTTGATTACCACCTGCTCCGTTACATAATAACTCATTACGCTCAGCATTTCGTCATTCAAATAATGGCTAGTTCTTGTGGGAGTTGTTTATCCTAAAATTACTTTCAATATTGTTAAATAACTTCGTTAAAAAAAATCACTTACTATACAAGAGGGTACAGTAATTCTTACATTTTTTCTGGCAATGTACGTATGCCAGTATGCCTTTTCGTGGAAATGATTGATACAGAGATCTAGATTCTTTGGAATTTCATTAATTGGCGTACTTTATTTTCCATGAAGCTAATGGAAATTTATACAATGGTATAATCTGCTTTTATTATGAACCAAATTATTCTAATTAATGTTAATGAAAATTAACCCGCTGTCTGTTTATTTTACAATAAACTCAGAACCAATTTGAATTCCTTATTAAAACTCCAGTAACTCTTCACTTATTATTGTTGATAATTATTTTATTATCAACCATACGCTTTGTAGATAAATTAAATATGAGCTGATGGTTTTCAATATTTCAAATCTGCAGACACTGAAATTTCTCGCGGAGATAAAAGATGAAATTGGCTAAAGAAATTTTATTAAATGTGTTAATAAGAGTTCCTGTCACCATACATATATCCCACTGTGTCACCTGACTGTAAATTTATAATTCTTTATTTTGGTTTGCACGGATATAAAGGTGAATAACTACATTTCTTTTTTCATTATAATAGTTTGTCCATGAAGCAATTCAGCAAATCAGGTTGTCCTTGTTAGGTAATATTTAAAAAAAAATCTTCAAATACCCACCTCCGAGTAGAGAAAAATGTTGTTCTTCCGAATTTATGTCTATTTGAGTTGGGTTAATTTTATTTGATCCTTGTCTAACTGGTATTTAACAGTTTTACAAAGATCATTCTTGGACAGAAAGAGTGGAGGTTTAGTGAGAGGATTGAATTGAAAACTTTGGATGAACAGCCCATAGGCCTGTCATTCGGATTTGGTCAAGCACTCTGCTCGATGCATTTCCTGTCCCATTCTGGTGAAATTACAGGATAACTATTTAGATATTCAAAAAATTATTCAATATTTCCCGCGATGCTTCGAATTTTGAGTGCAATCCGGAATGCGCTCCTCCAGTGTGGGGGCGAAATGAGTTTTCCCGCAACTCTCCGGCAGTGAAAGAAGAAAAGCTTTAATATGTCATTGTGCTAACTATAAATGGCTTCACGAATTTGAGCTAATTTAAATAAATAACTACAACTGTTACATCATCAATGTTATTGATCAAGTTATTTTCACAATGCCTGTTCAATTCTTTACCCCTTAAAGTGAATATTTAAAGAGTATTTCTATAATTCAGTTTAGTCTGCTGTACCCCCATTCCTACAGAAACCATTTTCACATTTGGCTATTATATCACTTAATATCTCTTGCCGTGCTTGATTTATAGAATTTGAGCTTTCATAAAAATTGTATCAAGGGAAAATTAAAAATAGAATGTGACAAGAGATCTATGTAATTTCAGGAAGTGTGAAATGTGCCTAGTTTACGCGGCCATTGTGTGCGGACTTTTTTCTTTTGTGTATAATATATCTTCTCTGGAATTTTTGAACAATTCGTGCCACCCTCCCCTTCAGTTTTTCTGAGAGCTTTCAGCCTAAGAAACTTAAAATGCGATTTTCGTGGGATTACCTAAAAATTGAAAATTGTGTTATATGGTGTCGAAGAACATTAGTGATAAGTTGCCTTGAGCTCCCTGGCCATAATATATACCAATTAGTTGTTTGAAAGTATTTAATTCTTGCCTCTAATTCCACGATAATAAATGGTTCATGAAAACTTTTGAGTTTGTCTGAACTTTTACTGGGATTCTCTTTTAGCATTTTAGCCGAGAATAGCTTCGATTTTAGCAGATTTTCTTCAGGAGAAATTAGCTATGAAGTCGTACTCAAGACGTGATTTTCGAAATATTTCTTCAAATGTCCATCGATATATGTGAGTGGGTGTGTGGGGGGGTGTGCGTGTGTGTGTGTGCGCGCACGTGTGTGTGTGTGTGTGTGCGCGCACGTTTGTGTGTGTGTGTGTGTGTGTGTGTGTGTGCCTGTCTGTTAACGCTCTAGCGGTCAGACTTTTTGTTTGATCTTTACCAAACTCTATATTTAATCGTTCATGTAAAATAAAGATCAAGTTCGTCAATGGCTGAAATCGGATCCACTGTGAGGTTCAATCTTGAATATTAACCCACATACTTCAGACATATTTCAGAACTTGTTTTTCATTCCGGCGAAGAATATTTCTATCTGTTCAGCTCTGAGAGGGTGGCTAACCTATTTATTTACTATTCAGACGCTTTCCGTTTGGAGGTTATTGAAATTGATTGAAAAAATGTTCATTGCTATTCACTTAATATTTACTGCCTTGTTAAGTGTTACCAGTATGTAGATTTATCTATTGAATAACTTCACGTGAGAAATCCGCTTAGTTTACGCAGCCCGTCTGCTTAGTTTACGGAATTTCGTTAGTACACATATCCCAAAAATATTGGATTATGAGAGCACTGCTTCAGACGTCATTCTATTTTTCAGCGAAGAGAGTACTAAATAACAAACAGTCATACTCTTTGCATTCAAATTAGCACCAACTCTTGGAATACTAATTGGAAAGCATTACGCATATGGAATCCCAAGTGTCCCTGTTTTAGAATGATGACCTGATTCATTATTTTTAAATATGAAATACAGAGTAATGGTCTATATCGGCGATTCATTCATCATTTCTATTTTGATTTTTGGATGAGTCCAAACGATTCGTGATTCCATTCTGTTATTTAATGTATCTCACACTTTCACAGTATTTATCTGTTAAAAGCAAACAATTTCAGGGAACGTGTGATTTAAAGCGTTGGCCTTATTCTCACATTACCTAGATCACTATACCTAGAGTGGCAAGTTGAATTCCTGCCTGGACAATTGGAGTTTATTTAGTGACGAACTCATGAAATAAAAACCTAAGTCTCACCATTACTCGAAAAGGGTGGTAACCTGTAGATAACCCGTCCCAGTTAGTCTTAGTATAAATAACAATAATAGAAATTTCAACATGAATTTTCTGACTGGTGGGCATTTATGTGTATTTATCTATTTTTGAAAAAAGTCTGCAGGGGCTGCGTAAACTAAGCAGATTTTCCACGTGAAGTTTTCCAATATATAAATCTACTTATTGGTAACAAACACACCACCATGAATATTAAGTGAAAAAATACAAACGGTAATGAGAAATATTTCACTTAATTTTAATAATCTCCCAACGGAAAGCGTATAAACTGTAAACAAATAGGCCAGCCAACCTCTGAGAGTTTTAACAGATAGGAATATTCTAGACCGGAAACAAATTCAACTACGGAAATATATCTGAATATAACATATTAATTTTATTAAAAACTGTTTACTATAGCTAGTGTTGGAGTTTACAAAAAATCAGAATAATATTTATCTCAATCACTCCAAAAACAAAAAGGGGGGGGGGTTCAATAGAAAGTATTTGCATATATCTCATAAAGTAAAACTTCAATAAAAACCATATTTGGTTTTAACCTTCAAATGAAGTGGTTAATGATATTATAGTTTATTAATAATATAACATAATGTGAGTAGGAGGAATGGGGGCTTTTTACTGAAAGCCAAAAACTATAAAACCGAAATATCTCGGTTAATATTCATGATAACAGAAAAATATGTATAGAACAATATTTATAGATCATTCAATTTGCAATAAAATATGTTCTTATACAATATTTCAATCCGACGTATAGTAACGGAGATATTTCGAAAATCCTCCCCTCTGAACGCTCCCTCCCACTGGTCCGATTTTAGCCATTAACAAACAGGATCTCTTGATCTCTCTTTTTACATAAAACGTAAATTTTCGAAATTCGTGTCATGAATACGACCTCAATTGCTAATTTGCCTTAAGGGAAATCTGCTAAAAACCGTCAGCAGAGACAGGGACAAAGGTGGCCAATTCATTTAGGTGGGTGCAATAAAATATTTTCATTAACAGCTGATTTATTTACAGAGATAGTTGTTATATTTTCACAGTTATATATAGTCATTATTGGGGGGGGTGGATAGGAGGAGGGGGATTTATAAAATTCTTATGACTAATGGTAGTACTGAATTTTGTAAAAATGTTTTAATTGTTTTGACTAAGGTCTTTGACATAAAAATCATTTTCTATATTTTGTGTATTATTATTTTAACAGAGCACTGATGATGAGGCTGGCCTTCAAATGCTCTGGAACAAAGAGCTAAAACCAATTGGAGGTTTTGACCTTTTTTTCAACAATGGACACAAACAATTTCCTTTATCTATAGACTCGCTGTGTTACCCTTCGTCGACGGGTTGAAATAGAAATCGTTTCCCGTGTAAATATATAGATTGCCTGCTCAAAATTATTCTTCACATTTATCAATACCACAAACGCCATATAACAGTAAATCTGGAATCACTCATTTGCTTTACGCAAGATATAAGCATTTATGTTTATAAATGCTGTTATCCGGTAATTAATTGGTATAATGACAGTTTCCCTTCGAAATATAAGCAGGTAGATGAATCATGATTAGAATTGCTGTCATCCGGAAATTCCTTGATATAATCATGTTCTCAAGTCACAATATAAATATTGGATAATCGTAAGCATTAAATAGTCAACTTATTGCCGTCACATTTATAGTTTTATGCACAAAACATGGAATGCCTACTGGACGAATATTGATGATTTTATTATCGTTCTTGGGAACAAATACATATAGTTTCCGGTCAAAATAAAAAGAATATAGCATCCGAAGAATAAAATATGATAAACTTTTATTCAGGCATTCTGATGTAATACGATAGAAGAATGTATGAGGTTTTTGCCCCAAGTAGGAAACAATTATAATCTTTGTTAACCGTCTTTGTCAATTAATATAAAAATGGTGGTGGAAATCTAATTAAGTTTATTCCAAATTCCTCTCCTGTTAAGGGTAGAGGAGCCCACTTTGATCATATTTATATCTCTGATATATATGTTCAAACAAATTAGCAATCTAGGTAAGTCTATTACAACACTATTCTATTCAGTGACCACAAGTCAAAATTTGAAAATGCATAAAACTAAATAACAATTTAGATTTGTTCACCAGAAGTCGAGAGTCAAAATTTAAAAATATATAAAACTAAATAAGGATTTTGGGAACTTAAAATCTTCGAAGTAAACCTCCAGTCCAGAGGGTGTTAGAAATGTTGACAATAGTCATTTCCTTCATACATATATAAACAATTTCGAAATATCATTCATTCATTTTCATTAACTACGAATTAAGTCAATGGCGCCTACAAGGCGGAATTCAAGATTTCAAGATTCATAAACGTAAATAACGATTTAGGACCAAAATTGTAATTTTAAAGACAATTCAAACTTTGCATTTATTTTATTAAACGATTAGTGACAAAGATATTGATGAAAATGTATTTTCTCGTCGATTTAATCCCTCCTCCCTTCGTTTGAAAATTCGTACTCTCATATTGTCTAAGTTGTGCCTTGGAATAGTTGACTCAAATATATAAAATTCCATAGAAATCCCACTTGTCGGTTTGAGGAACAAACGGGAAGACAGACAACATTTTCCTTTTTCATGTTATTGTTCACGGAATGGCCTCAAATGCAAAAAAAGCTCATCCCCACCGATTTTAAAAAGAAAAACAGACAAACCTGGGAGTTTTAGCAGATTTCCCTTAAGGGGATTTAGGAGGGGGGGGGGGTCGAAATATTATACGTCACATCGAAAAATTGAATAGAACTAATCTTATTGAAATTAAAATGTACTATTAATATTATATATATATATATATATATATATATATATATATATATATATATATATGTATGCTCTATATTGAATATTAACGGAGATATTTGCATTTTTCAGTTTTCAGCCTTCAGAAAACCCCCACTTTCACTGATGTAAAATGAACAATACTCTGTTATATAATAAACCTAATTGTTCGAAGCTTATGTAGCAAATATTGTTTTCAAGATACCTTTATTATTCGAGATACATGCAAATATATTTTGGGTGCCCTCCCCCCCCCCCACCGGTCTTAACTTCTTGGACTCCTAAAATTTGAAGGATTGAGATCCAAATTCTTCTGATTCATTATGAATGACGTTGCTAGATATAGTAAATAGTTTTCAATAAAATTAATATGTTATATTTTGATATATTTCAGTAATTGTTTTTTTCCGGTTGGCAGACCTGTTTGTTTATATTTCAGATGCTTCCCGTCGGGAGAGGAAAGATTTCTTATTACCGCTTGTATTTATTCACTTAATATTCACGGATGTGTTGTGATACGTGTACGTAAATTTATCTATTGGTAAACTTTACGAGGGAAATCTGCTTAGCTTACGAAGCTCCTGCGTGACGGAATATTATTGATATAGATAGATTTTTAAGGTTCTTGGTATGATGAAACACATGACTTTGATTGAAGATGTCAATTTTTAGACAGTTTAAAATATCTGTTTATCTTGAATTTAGGGATTGTGCTGTTTATTTTGGGAATATATCAGATATTAATCGTCCAAGGTAACTTATTTCCTTTCAATAATGCTTGTTTCGTTACGCCTTGTTATACTTATAAGAAGCATAGAGAAAGCTCTATGAGGCAATTTTGTCAATATTGTATACTGTTTTTATGGCATTTCATATTGGTTTATGTGTTAACCGAGGCGTATAAGAATGTATGAGCATTTTATTTGGAAGGTGGTCTAACGTCACACGTCATACATATTTGCCGGATTTTGTGATCTTGAGGCAAGACGTCACGGTTCCGTGGCTGGGTCGGTGGGCTTGACTAACTATTGAATTATCTAGGGGCAGTCAACTGCAGCCCACTAACAACGCAACGACAGAGACATTGGATTAGCAGCAACCTATCCACGTGCATACAAGTCTGGATTCATGTATACTTACGCTATGGACGCTCTCGTGGCTAATGACTAAGATCTGCCACAAACATAGAAATCAAGAACCAATAAAAGTCCGTCACGCAGGGGCTGCGTAAACTAAGCAGATTTCCCACGTGAAGTTTTACAATAGAGAAATACGCCTAATAACAGTAGTAGTAGGGAATCTCTAAACCTATTCACGAGGGACGAATAGTTACCGAAACGGCCCGCACTAGCTCTCGGCGGAGGGTCCCGAACATAGCCGACCATACACATGCATACAAATGCAAATATCTCGGTTAATATTCAAGATACAGAATAAATGTATAGAACAAAATTTACAGTAAATTTAATTTGCAATAAGATTGATTCTATACAATTTTTCGATCCGACGTATACTAACGGAGATATTTCGAATTTTCGAAAAAAAACCCTCTAAACCCCCTCTCCCACTAGTCCGATTTCAGCCATTAACGAACTTGATCTCTCTTTTTACGTAAAACGCTTAAATATGAAGTTTGGTAACGATCAAACAAAAATTGCAACCGCTAGAGCGTTTAACAGACAAATATATATATATATATATATATATATATATATATATATATATATATATATATATAATTTTGAACGGACCTCATTTTCGTCATCTCCTGGGTAGGATCGATGGACATTTGAGGAAATTTTTCAAAACTCGCGTCATGAGTACGACCTCAATAGCTGATTTCCCTTAAGGGAAATCTGCTAAAAAATAAGTCCGTCACGCAGGGGCAGAGTATACTAAGTAGATTTCCAAGTGCTGGTATAACACTTGTGATCTCTTATAATCACGTATTCTCTATTTATATGTAAAAAAAATCGATGATTAGAAGGTTGGGGGGGGGGTTACTGAAGGCCGAAATCAAGAAAGCACGAATAACCATATTTGGGAAACCATATTTGGAATTTAATATTGGATGAAGTGGTTCATGATATAATAGCTTATAGTTAATACATGAGTAGGATGATGAGGAGGATATACACACACACACACACACACACACACACATATATATATATATATATATATATATATATATATATACAGTTTTGAACGGACCTCATTATCGTCATCTCCTGGGTACAGAAGACTGACGTGTCATGAGTACTACCTCAATAGGTGATTTCCAGCAAGGGAAGTCTGATAAAACTATACTGATTACTATAAATTAAAGAAAACATGTTATTCCACGAGGAAAATGCTCCTTATTTCATATATTCTTACAAAGCTTGGTTTTCCATTTGAAGTCCTTAGAAGAATAAATGTTCAGCAACATTTGGATTAAGATTAATTAATAAAGATTATAATGCATATTGAGGAAATAAAGAATATGTCTTTATAGATATAAATTTTCTTAACCATTGATATGGAGGATTTTATTCTTAATTCTTCATACATTTTTTTTATTTTTTTTTTTTTACTACCATGCAATACTCTTTTATAGAACGCACATACAGGAAAACCCAATCAGTCTCTAATCCATGGAGGATTTAGTATTAATTAAAAGAGGTCGCATGGGTGGAAAACGAAAAGGAAGGAATTAGTGGCAGGTGGTCATGCACGGCTGTGGGAAACAGATAAACATAAACAATGCATGCATTCCTGTTAAGGCCACCTTTACAACATAAACCACTTAGGGAGCCATTAACATTTTTATTAAAGGGATCTCAATATGGAAAATAGAAGTACGCTTAAAATAGCGTTACAAATATGGGGAATTTGACACAGCTCTAAAGGTAGCCAAGTACTAGCAATGCCAAAATAAGCCAGAAATTAAAGTGTGTTTTCTTCATATTTTTTGAAATAATGATAAAAAATCGAAATAATCTTTTGATTTTTTGGAAAGCCCTAACCCCCTATTATGGGAAACATGCTAATAAGTTTAATAATATTAGTCCAATATCCATTCCATCCTTTACAACACAATAGAACGGAAATAAAGGGATTATTCAGTGCCAATTTTTATATTTTTAATGGATTATTATATCATTATATTATGTCCATTAGTATACCTTTTTTTTATATCATGTCCAGTATTATATCATTTTGTTTATATTATGTCCATTATTATATTATTTTGTTTTGGAAAACTTTAAAGACAAATTTGAATAATTCCAACTTTTCACTTCAGAAGTATAACAACTCAATGACTGTATCGTCACTGTACATGTTACAGGGCATTTTATAAAAAAGTCCGTCACGCAGGGGCTGCGTAAACTAAGCAGATTTCCCTCGTGAAGTTTAGTAATAGATAAATATACACACCGCTAACACAACAACACCGGGAATAAATACAAACGGAAATAAATGTTTCATCCAATTTCAATAACCTGCCGACAGGAAGCGTTAGGTTAGAAATGTAAACAAACGGGTCGGCCTGCCTCAGACCGGAAAGAAAAACAATTACTGAAATATATCTGAATATAACACATTCATTTTATTGAGAACTATTTACTATATCTACTAGTGTAATTAATAATGAGGCAGAATAATTGTTATCTCAATAAATAACATTTTAGTAGTCGAAAACTTTAAGATGGGGGGGGGTCATTAGGGCATATTTGCATGTATCTCGTATAATAAAGGTCTCTTGAATACAATTTTTGGTATTTAAACTTCCAATAATGTGATTTATTATGTAGCAGAGTATTGTTTACGTAACATGAGTAGAAGTGGCGGTTTGCTGAAAACTAAAAAATGCAAATATCTCGGTTAATATTCAAGATAGAGAAAAAACGTATATAACAATATTTATAGTAAATTTAATTTTCAATAAGATTGGTTATATACAATTTTTCGATCCGATGCATAATAACGGAGATATCTCGAATTTTCGAAAATCCCCCCTCTAAACCCCCCCCCCTCCCTCTGGTCCGATTTCAGCCATTAACGAACTTGATCTGTCTTTTTACATAAAACGGTTAAATATCGAGTTTCGTAACGATCAAACAATAATTGCGACCGCTAGAGCGTTAATAGACAAATATATATATATATATATATATATATATATATATATATATATATATATATATATATATATATAATTTTGAACGGACCTCATTTTCGTCATCTCCTGGGTAGGATCGATGGACATTTGAAGAAATTTTTCGAAAATCGCGTCATGAGTACGACCTCAATAGCTGATTTCCCTTAAGGGAAATCTGCTAAAACAAAGGGACCATTCTGCGCTTAGGTTAATCCAATCTTTATATGGGGAAACATCTGTTTTTCTACCTGTCAACGACAAGCAGGTAACACTGCTAGACAAGATTCCAACCGCTAGAGACGGTTTCAACCTCAGACCATTATGATACGAAGGAAAAGAGAAAGCCTATGTTGTTCTCAAAAGGAAGGTCACTAATGATCTCGGAAGTGGAAGGGCCATTCAGAAGAGTAACGCAAATCCTTCGTAATGGCCGTACGAGAACTAACAAAATTCAAGACTGTATTAAAAAATGTAGCTCAAAACCACTGCGGCCAAGAAATATTATAAAAATAGACTAAAAAACAGCCCAAACCTAAAGTCCCTAGAAATCAAACAACGGATCGTTCTAATCCACACCATTATTGGTCAACCAAAATGAAGGCATTTTATAACTTTTTGAACCCGAGGGAATTTCTCAAACTAAATATCATGGCCACGAATGGCAACATAGATACATCCCAATATGTCAGAAAAACGAATTTTGAGCCCCCACTCCTGCTCATGTGGATTTCACTTATACATACACCAACTAAGCATCTTACTTTCAACTTAAATTGTAAGTCCTGTTTATATAGGATTTTTTTAACACAAGAAATAGAGAACCGCTTTGGATATATTTTCATCAGGCAGTAATTCCAAGACGTAGGAATTCTATTAAGCATTCTCAATACCTCCGTGGCGGACTTCTATTTTAATATATGCCAAGATCTTCTGTTTGGGGCCCTCTTGAATCTGATTGGCAATCTCTGGATAGTATAGTTTTATCATTGTCAATCTTTCTGGCGATTTGTTTATGAGGTTACTGTTTAGTTAATTGTTTAAAGACCTTCTTGAATAACTGTTTCTATTCAAATTATCAAAACTATGCGTAAATCTATTGCGGTCGCAGGGATATGTGTAAACTCAAGACAAGGACAAAAAACAACAAAGTGGGCAATAAATATTGATTTGATTGTCAAATTGCCTAATTTCAAGAGCTAGATTCCTCAAGAATTATTATTATTATTATTTATTAACGTCCACTTTTTGCCACTTAGGCTAATTGGGACGGGTTATCTACAGGTTACCACCCTTTTCTAGCCAGGGTGGGATTTTAGGATGTTATTTAATGAATTTCGTCACTAAATAATTTCCTTTGCCCAGGCGAGAATCGAACTCGCCACTCTAGGTTTGCCATGTGAGATAAAGGTCAACGCTTTAACTCGCATGGCTAGCCATTAATAGACCATTTTTGGACAAGAATTTATAGTCAACTTATAAAACTGATTAATGTAATTAAGGTTGATGACTTTTGAGATATTATCTGCTCCTCACAGCTGCATTGATAAAGAAACTTTCTCCATAGTCCCGAAGATACGCTACTTTCTATATTTACGACTCCGAAATTTACGTCTAACTACTTATTACGTCAGTCTTTCTCGGGATCAATAGTGCGTCATGCCAGTAAGTGGAAAATCTGCTTAGTTCTCGCAGCACTTGCGTGACGGACTTTTTACTATACTCCCCCTCTTTATATCTCAGAATTTAGAAATCTAATTCTTTGAAATTATAATATTTTAAGTGCTAAGAGTGGTCTTTGCCTATAATAAATTAGCATTTTATCCATCAGAAACCATTATTGCTTTCTTTACGAGTAGAATGTTTTTCCAATCAGATTCAGCAAGCAAGTAATTTACTTTCAAAATTTAATGAAAATTAAAATATTTTCAATTTATTGGAATTAACTTTTTTTGGTTCCGCTGTACTTTGTTGCGTTGTTATATCATTGCAAGCGTACTTTCTGAAGCAATCATGAAGACGAGAAGCAAAGATTCTTAAAACAGCTTAAATTTAATGTTTTTTTGAGGAATAGTATAATGAAATAATTGATACATGCATGCAATCCATAACTTTATTTATTTTCTTTACAAATTTTAAATATTGCATAATTATCGCTTAACTCATTATTTTAATAAAGCGTCTTTCAATATACAAACTCACGCCTACACAGGCACGCGAGTTTGATTGTGTATCTATAAATGGTTTATATTTTCAAACCCGCTACAGTGCGGGTACCCCTATAGGTAGTTCGTTTCCTCTCGCTGGCAATGATCCAGGCTAGAATTAGTGTGGTAGGGACATCATTAGGGAAAATTGAAATTACTAATTAAGTTTTGGCTTGACATTCCTCGAGACGTTGTTGCTAAATGAAGAAAATTAAAAAATGATTGGAGTACACTTAAAGGGAATCTTCAACCATTAAAATGAAGTAGCCAGATTGAAAATGAAATAAAACTGTGATCCTAGAAGTGAAAAAAAAAGTCCGTTATCGTACCTTGAAATTCCGACTGCGTACACTAAGCAGATTTCCTGCCTGCTGAAATGATAAACTGCTCATCGCATCTAACCGTCTATTCTGCATTTCTTCCGTAATATAAAACCTTTGTAAACAGATACTTTAAATGTACGGTGGAGATGAGATTTTTCATAACTCTCTTACATGAAAGATACATCGGACGATTATAAGCCGGGAATTATAAGAAACGAAAATCATAATCATAAAAATACCCCGCTCATTATACTAGAAAACATGCATAGAACAATATAAGTTGGAAATTAAAATTTAACAAAACTGGGATATATAATCTTTTTCAATCCAACTTATACTAACTCAGATATATATACCAAAGCGGATTTAATTTTACCAATTAATCTTCAGTTTTCCATGAAACAGTTAAATATCCAGTGTGGCGTTGATCAAATAGAAATTATGTAGTGTAGAACGTAAAATCATAAATGACGCATATGCCTCACTCAGTAAAGGTTAAATGAAAACAATATTTGGTATTTAAGATTCGAATAAAGTAGTTCATGTAATAAACGCTTATTTCCAATATGACATGAGTAGGATTGGGGGTTTATTGAAGGCTGAAAAGTAAAACAAATTGTAAATAAACCTGTTATTATTCAAGAAAGAGAAAAAAAAAATATTTATTAATATTTATAGAAAATAAAATTTACAATAACATTGGTTCTATACAGCTTTTTGATCTAAACCCTTCCCCATCTATACATCGAGTTTGGTGACTGTCAAACATTGCGACCGCTAGAGCGTTATCTGAGAAATGTATAAAGTTTCGACCGGACCTCAGGAGTACAACCTCAATAGCTGAAAGTAATTTTTTAATGCATGATATTCCTCTGAAGGTTGAGTGTCATCATCTTACAAGTGCTGGTGATGTTGACATATCTAGTTCACCACTTATAAACGGTTTATGTTTACATAAATACTGCAGAACTAGAATCAAGGATACATAATAACACTCTCTAATTTTTGAGACAGTCGAACGTTAAAAATATAAATTAATTAATTTGTAGACGACATAATTAATTTAATAGCTCTACAAATGAAGAAATTAAGGACTAGACATTTTTTTTTATATCATTTTAATGAGAAATCATTGTTTGTAATCTGTTCTTCGAGTGTAAGAGTCACCGAGACCAGAATATATCAATTGAGATTAATGGGCAAATTGTGGTTCGTTATGAGACGCGAATGAGTCATAATTGAGGTATTTCATAACTGCTCAATATTTGACTCACTCTTAAATACTTTTATCATCCCACTAGTTTTTTAATTATCCTTATTTATAAGTCTTTGCTACTCAAAAGCACACTATAACCAAACTCATGCTTTTAAAAATCAACAAAGGCCTCGTTCCTACCATTTTTTTTATTCACAGCTGAATATCAGAATACTCCCACCATCATCAGTGCTCTGATGGAATAAAAAACGTCATGCAAGCTTAGGATTTAAAAAATATATGTATAGATAAAAGGGAAAATATTTGATCAAAATATAAAACTTTAAAATAAATAATGATTAGAGCCCCAATGAATAATAACAGATAATAGATGAACGAATATTGCACACTAAATGAATGTGTACTCACAATATAAATTAAAAATTAGGTAAATAATCGAAGTAAATAAAATATAAAGATATACAGACAATAAATTAAATTTTAAAAAAATCACAAAGTAAATAATTATATAAAATCTTTAAAAAAAGAAAACAAATGTCAAAAACCACACCAGATTTTTCAAATTAGCATATCACACAATAAAGGTGTTGTTACCCAATTATGTCAACATTTTTCTTCGATGAATTCTTTCTTTACTTTCCTTTTTTATTTTATTTTGTTGAGTCTTTAAATTATTAATCTTATATAATTAACTGCTGCAGCCAAAGAGTGGATCGCCAACGTAGTGGTACTCTAAAATAAATAAAATAACACACTATGATGCCTAGTACAGAGATTTAATATCTTTGAGCTATTTATTATAATGAAGGGACAAACTTTTGCTTCATCAGTTTCGAAATATATTCTAGAATATTCCAAATTGAAATAAATTATGTAGAAATGTAATGTAGAATTTAGTAACTACACATTAATTAGATCGAAGTTTATTTTTGACCTCTATTCAATTTATATGTACTTCTAAACCACTTAAATAAAATATTACACAGGATATAAGTTCACGTATATTCATGGTCGACTTAAGTGAAATCAGCTGTTCAGATGTACTCATAAAAGGAGAATCGAAATTATCTTCAGCTGTCCACCGACCCTACCAGGGAGTTCAAGTCAAATATATATATATATATATATATATATATATATATATATATATGTGTGTGTGTGTGGTGTGTGTGTGTGTGTGTGTGTATAGTAACGTACTTGTGGCGGCAATTATTGTTTGATCGTTATCAAACTCAATGTAAAAAAGTTCATGTCATGCTAAAGATCAAGTTAGTCGGACAACAATTTTAAAGAAGTGGTAAAATAGACAGTCCCAAATATCTCTATTATTATTACAAAAACCTAATATTTCTAACATATGCAAATAACATAGCACATACATAGTCTATGTTGGCATCAACAATTATTATTGTTATTTAGATATTATGGGTAATCTACTGTACTTCAATTACTTTTATACACATTTTCTGAGAATATTAACGGAGTAAAATTTTCACGTTTTTGTTTAGCCTGTTAGTAATCACCACTCTTATCAATTCGATGTTCACTTTAAGCTACGATATCTCTAAATCTTTCTGAAAGAGAGAAATAGAGATTAAAATGTGCATATGATGTCATTTCTGTAAACATGACTCGCTCTGACCTATGTTATTCCAGAAAGAGGGTGAGTAAGTTTGCATAGCCCTCTGAGTTTTCGTTACAAATAACAATATAATTTTTGATACATTTATGTATATTAATAATGATTTCCACAGAATTGCCCTGTGGTTTTAGTCTAGTCATATTGGTGACATCTAGTAAGAAATTAAGCCATAATTTTCGAATCAACTGAAGATTATTCATCTGTCATTAGGTACGTGCGATCAACTAATTGTTCTACATTTTCGGAATTATTGATCCCATAACACTTAGTCTGATTATGACTAATCTTCCACTAAATTAAACGTTTTAGCAGATTTCCCTTAAGGGAAATCAGCTATTGAAGTCGTACTCAAGACGCGATTTTCGAACAAATTTCTTCAAATGTCCATCGATCCTACCCAGGAGATGACAAAAATGAGGTCCGTTCAAAATTATATATATATATATATATATATATATATATATATATATATATAATTGTCTGTTAACGCTTTAGTGGTCGCGTTGTTTGTTTGATCGTGACCAAACTCAATATTTAAACGTTTTAAGTAAAAAGACAAATTCGTTAACGGCTGAAATCGGACCAGTGGGAGGGGGGATTTTCGAAATATCTCCGTTACCATATGTCGGGTCGAAAAATTGTATAAAACCAATCTTATTGCAAATTAAATTTGCTATAAATATTGTTCTATAAACTTATTCTCCGTCTTGAATATTAACCGAGATATTTGCATTTTTATTAAATATGGGCGTCTAATGGACGAGTGAGTTTCCCGCCAAAAGCTAGTTCGGCCCTTTCCGTAACTGTTCGGATCTTGTAAGGAGATTTCTCTATTGTATAACTTCACGTGGGATATCAACTTAGTTTACAAAGCCCCTGCGTGACGGACTTTTTTTTCTTAATCTCACTAGGTAGAGTCGTGAGTTCGACACTCACCTGAAAAATGTGTTAAGAATTTATTCAATGACGAACTCACTAAATAAAATCATTTGCTACTCCCTAGCTAGAAAGGTTGGTAACCTGTTGATTAGCCATCCCAATTAGCCTTAATATCACAGAGTGAACGTTAATAAATAATATTAATAATTAAATATTTTTCAGGATATTGTATTACTGGCGGCAGAGAGGTGATCAATAGGATGAGTTCTGAGTACTGGTAAGTGATGACGTAACAATTCATCAAGGAAATGGGCACAAATCAATTTTTCAATATATTACAATGGATTGACTGACATTCATTATCAGTTCTGTTACCTACCACTTCCGCATCCGTAATACACAAATGGGATCAATTTGGTGGCCCTGAAAACATCAACCGCAACAGCTGTTGAACATAAAATTCATTATTCCAAAGCGAGGGAAACGAACGTATATCCTCTCTCTTTCTCTGATATTTTATTATTATAATAACCGTTTAATTTTAAAAGCTCCTAATAATTTTAACCAAAGGTGGCCTACAGATCCTAAATTCAACCCAAGAAGTGTACTAAATACCAAAAAGTTCATCACGCAGTGGCTGTGTTAACCTAGGAGATTCCCGTCGTTCGTCACGTATTTGCATTTATCTAATGTAAAAGTTCAATAAGAGTAACTTTGACTTTAAATAATGAGCTCCATAATATGACAGCTTATTGTTATTATGACATAACTAGGAGTGGGGGTTTATTAAGGGCCAACAATTAAAAAATGCAAATATCTTGGTTAATAATCAAGATAGTGAAATAATGTGCCTAACAACATTTATGGAACATAAACATATTTGCAATAAGATTGGTTCTATACAATTTTTTGATCAGGCACAAAATAAAGGAGATATAGTTTTCCAAATTTCCCCTCTAACCCCCTCTCTCCTAAAAGTCCGATTTCAGGCATTAGCGAACTTAATCTTTAGTTTTCATAAAATTTATAAATATAGAGTTTGGTAACGATCAAACAAAAATTGGGACAGCTAGAGCGTTAACAGATATATATATATATATATATATATATATATATATATATATATATATATATATATAGACACACACACACACACACAATGTTTTGAAAGAACCTCATTTTCGACATCTCCTGGGTAAGATCGATGGAAATTTGGGGAAGGTTTCCGAAAATCCCGTCATTAGTTTGACCTCAATAGCTAATTTCCCATAACGGAAATCTGCTATAATGAAATAAAGAGTTATCATAATATGCTATAAATTAGAAGGCATAATGTTTAAATAAGTCAGCACTCAAATTCTCTCACTGAATGTTGTTCCTAGGAATCCTTTTAAACTTATGTCCTATACCCATGTTTAGAAAATATCAAGCTAGTCTCAATTATTTTATTCATCTTCATATTTTACGTTCTATTTATTTATTTTTTTTTTCACGTAAATGGGGAATTGGCAGAAAAAAAAGATGCGTTACAGTTATTTTTTTTTATATAAGTAAAGGCTACTTGAAGTTTCAAATAATGGCTTTCTTTTCATATCTCAATTGTAACGAATTTATATTATATGGATTAATGGGCTAGTTTAACACAAATTCCTCATTGTACATATCAATACCTTTACCATAGACATGAAACATGTAAAACATTTTTAATTTCCGTACTCATGAAGTATCCGATAACGGCGTTAGAGCGTGCTGATGTCATAAGTATCACATGAGCAATGTCTTTTTTCTGATATCTTTGAATTTTGTTTGTGTTGGACTTTTCAGCTGGGCACACAGTAATAAAATTGTACAAACAAGAGCTTATAAGAGGGTGTTTTAATGTGATAGCTTGTTGTGAAATACTGTGTTTTTGCAGTTTAAAGGAATATAATAGAATTTCAAGATTTTAAGTTCAAAGCTAGATTTTAAGTAATATAATTGTTTATTCTGTTCTGTCAGATTCGCTCCCAACATCTAAAAGTATTATTTAATGAAAATAAACAATTATTTGTACAATGATAGGGGTTAAATATTTCTTGACAATTATAAACATGGAGGATAATAAGAAAATATTTATTGTTTTTAATGTTTCTTCAATAGAAATATTTTTATAGCCTTCTTCAGTTCATATTATTTATTTATTTAATATAACCCGACTTATAATGTCATTGGCTTTTCAAAAAAAATTATATATATCTATATATATATATATATATATATATATATATATATATATATATATATAATAAAAGGAAAATAAGCTTTTAAAGAATAAATAAATTTAAAAAAAAGAGAAGTGAAAGTCGAAAAAACCAGAAGAGATCAGTACATATTAATTTACACCTGAGAGTAAATATTTAATTAAAGCATTATCTTAATTTCGCAGCGAGGTAGAGGTTGGTTTGCTTGCTTATCAACAATTGCTTTTCAGTGTCATATTCTTATTAAGTATTAGTTTTATAATAATCAAATTATACCTCGTGTTGTATAGGTTAATACACCCTAAGAAAATGCTATTTAAATGCTTGGCTGGCCAACCCAGATAGAAACTAATAATAAAAATTAAAATTGATCTTACTATACTAGCATTTAGTAAATTAATTAGTATTAAACGTTATATCTCTAAAGTCATAAGCTTAAAATTTCTATGGATACCAACAATTCTGTATTGCAGCAGATAGGTATATTTAGTTGTTTATTTTTAGTGACCCCGTCTAAACTCCTGAACGAATTTTGATTTTCGCTATTGTACCTATTATTGGGGGTCGTATGAGATAAAATGTTTTATTTCGTATTGGTCTGATTTTCATTAGATGAATCAAATAGTTTTTTGCTATGTAAGTCAAATCTATACAAATATTGGTACAAGTAACGATGATGGAGAAACTTCAAACACCTAATCAAATTATTTAAAAACTCCTTCAGTGTATGCTTTAAAATTTAAATACGGTCTATTATTATTATTATTTAGTAACGTTCACTTGCTACTATTGCTAATTAGGACGGGTTATCTACAGGTTACCACCCTTTTCTAGTCAGGGTGGGACTAAGGATTTTATTTATTGAATTGCTCCACTAAAAAAACTCCTATTGCCCAGGAGAGAATCGAACTCACCGCTCCAGGTTTACCATATTTACAAGATTAAGGCTAACGCTTTAACTCACAAGACTAACCTTAGCCCCAGTTTAATTTATTATATAATACTTTAATTAAATGATGCTCATCTAATACTAAAAATTGTAAGTAAAACAGGATAGCATTTCTTTAATTTGTTCGGTACAATTACTCAATTGTTGAAACAGAATAAAATTCATGGTGAACGTGCATTAGTCAATGTTTACAACAATCTTTGCGTTTTATCTTGACAGATAAAACTCAGAATCAACAATAAAATAATTCTTTCTCTTTTTTTTACTGCCCTGTTCGGATGCATTGATAAACGTTTTAGTAGAAGACAGTTAAAAAAAAGTTAGTACGTGATTCAGAGTTCCGTTTGATGGTTGGAGAGGAAAACCATTCGACGGTGTAATCTTTTGATTCGCTACTTTGATTTCTTTAGACATTCTAATTCGCTGACAACGAGGCACATTTTATGCTATAATTCACCTTTCAATGTTGACAAGAATATTCCTTTCTTCTTTTTTTTTTTTTAACTGTTCAATGCCATTGGATAAATCGTGGAACATTGAAACAGTTACGTTACCTCCCTAAATATACCTTCTTTAACAATCAATCAAATTAATTTATTTTTTCAGTGTCATTATTTGCTCCTCACTTAATATGCTTACTCCACATTTACCTCCTTTTACGAAGCAAGTATTGAAATCACAAAAACATTTCTTGTTTCGGATTTTGACTTACCCCTCACTCATTTTGACCACAGGGTCGAAAGTACCTATGTACGTCATATCTCGCGTAACTAAATAAAAAATCCGTCACGCAGGGGCTGCGTAAACTAAGCAGATTTCCCCTGTGAAGTTTTACAATAGACAAATCTGCATACTGGTAACACAACACCACCGTGATTAAATACAAACGGTAATGAGAAATCTTTCAGTTAATTAAAATAAATTCCCAACTGAAACGGCTTCTGAATTGTAAGAATAATTTATATTTTAATAATTGAAATTTTAGTATTACAAGAACTAAAGAAGGGGTGGGTCGGATTAACAGAAAGTATTTTCATAAAAATCACAAAGTAAGTAAGGTAAGGTAAGGATAGAAAAGACAGGTAAGGTTAGGACTTCATAAAAATGCAAATATCTCGGTTAATATTTAAGATAGAGAATAAATGTATATAACAATATTTATAGTAGTTAATTTGCAATAAGATGGGTTCTATACAAGTTTTCGATCCGATGCATGATAACAGAGATATTTTGAATTTTCGAAAATCCCCCCTCTAAACCCCCCTCCCTCTAGTCCAATTTCAGCCATTAACGAACTTGATCTCTCTTTTTTTACATGAAACGGTTAAATATCGAGTTTCGTAACGATCAAACAAACATTGCGACCGCTAGAGCGTTAACAGACAAATATATATATATATATATATATATATATATATATATATATAATTTATAATTTTGAATGAACCTCATTTTCGTCATCTCTTGAGTAGGATCGATGGACATTTCAAGAAATTTTTCGAAACTCGCGTCATGAGTACGACCTCAATAATTGATTTCCCTTAAGGGAAATCTGCTAAAAGCCCAGGTCGCTCAGGTGCTGCGTGAAATAAGCAGATTTCCAACGTGCTGGTATAGTCGAATTTTGATCACATCTCACCACCTTTTCTCTATTTATATGTAAAAAAAAAACAATGAGTAAAAGTGGGGAGGGGGGGGGGGTAATGAAGCAGAAAGTACGAAAGTATAAATAGCTCACTTAATATTCGAGTCACAAAAAAACGCATAGTACAACAATTGCACAGCGTCAATAATTTAACGAGGTTTGTTCTATTACATTATCCGACTTATAATAGAGGATATATTTCGAATTTTCGGATCCTTCCTCTAACCCCCACCATTCCAGGTTCGATTTCAGCCAATTACAAATACGAGCTTTAGAGTTGCATACAACAGTTAGATATCGAGTATGGGTAAAAAACAACTACACATTTTAGAGTAAAGAACGAAAATCTTAATTGATGACGTCATCACGAAACATATTTGCTTTTATTTTCCAAAGTAATAGTTCAATGAAAACTATATTTGGTATATTAGTTTAGAATAAAGTGGTTCATGATGTAACAGCTTATTCTTAATATTACATGAATAGGAGTGGGGGTTTAAGTGAATATTAAGTGAATGAATACAAATGTTAATGAGGAATCTTTCAATCAATTTACATTTAATATTCTCTACAACAAAAGCGTCTGACTCGTAAACAAACAGGTCAGCAAACTTTTAGAGCTGAATAGATAGGGAGAAATATTGTAGACCGGAAAAAAAGCAATTACTGGAATATAATTGGTCCTTACTTTTTTTGAAGAAAACGAACGCACAGTTTCAGTGAATGCAGTTCGCTACAGGGAGATGATTACAACATTTTTTCTCCCTAAACTGCAAGAAATGAACATTGGTGATGTGTGGTTTCAACAAGATGGAGCCACGGCTCACACAGCGCGATGTTCAATTGAACTTTTGAGGTAGAGCTTCCCCAATCGACTGATCTCCTTGATAGGCGATCTTCCTTGGCCTGCGCGCTCGCCTGATTTGACTCCGTGCGATTTTTTCTTATGGGGTTACCTCAAATCTGTTGTCTACAATGATCGCCCACGGACCCTAGTTCCTCTAAAGGACAACATTCGGAAAGCCATCGCCGACATACCAATTGATATGCTCGAAAGAGTTCATCAGAACTTCAAGAAACGCATTGCTCAGTTTATTGACAATGGAGGCCATCACTTGTTCGATGTCATTTTTAAAAAAGATAAATAAATTTAGAGAATGTAAGATAATATGTAAAACGTTATCTCTAATATTTTTGTTTTTATTAACCTTTTAAATCAGCAAGTTTCTGTGCCGCACCCTGTATCTGAATATAAAATATTAATTTTATTAAAAAATATTTACAATAGCTAGTGTTCTAATTTATAATAAACCAGAAATTTTTTTATCTCAATCATTTGAATTTTATTAATCCAAGAACAAAAGACGGGGGATCAACAGAACGTATTTGCATATATTTCACAAAGTAGAAGGTCAATGAAAACAATATTTCCGAAAGCCGAAAACTATAAATTCCAAATATCTCCCTAAAGGGCATACATTGTTCTTACATTAATTACATTGTTGCTGATGAGGCTAACCATAAGCGATAGTAATACACATGGGCAAGTAAGTCGGAGTTTGATTCCCGCATAGACAGTTCTTTAATGATGGACACACGAAATGAAATTCGTAATCCCACCCCGTACATAAGAAGATCAGAACCAGAAAATAACTCGTCTTATTTGCATAAGTTTTATTCTATTAGAAAAATACAAGGTTTTCAAAAATGAAATGATAAATGTAATCAGACAATACTTTCCTAGTCAATAGAAGTTGTGTTTATAAATAGTCACGTCATAACATTGAATGTTTGATCTATAGATATGCATGAGTTCCACCACACATGTGGTTGCTTGTTTCCAATGACTATGTACATCTACTGCATGAGACTATAATTGGAAAACTGAGTGTAAACTGTTGCACACCATTCTTGAATGGGAATCAACTCAAATATGACTGGCACACTCTAAAATACCCAATTGTATACAATAGAAAGTTCTAAGGTTCATTTTTGTTAAAGGTAGAACATTTAAACACATATTTTTTTTCTGTACGTGTCTTCGTTGGGGCGTTGGAACCGGAATTAGTTGAAGTAAAAACAATCTTTTTACATTAAATTACTTTTTCTGTACTTCAAAAGGGCTTTTTTTCTTCTAAACGATCAAAACTAAAGAGTATGAGAGTAAAAAAGTTAAATAGTATATATTCACTGTTAGATAATAAAATGCTTATGACTACTATTAGTCTAGATGATATCTAGAGTTTGCTGAAAAGGAATTATTAGTAAATAACGGGAAAGTCTTGAAAACAACTATGGGATTTCAAAGTTTGACAATTCATTGAGGCGTTTTTAAGTGAAAATTCAGTAGGTTTACTGAGTGGTTTGAAATCCGGGAAAAAGAAAAATTGGATGATGTTTAAAAGAAAGGGAAGTTTTATAATGTTGCATATAAATGTAAACGAGTTTACTTTATTTGAGGCTTTTCTAAGACCTATAATGTGAGATGAGTATTTATGAGGACAGTACGTTTTTTGTCTAAATTTTAATACCTTCGGCAAATTTGCCTCATTACCAATTAAATATTATATTTTTAGTAATGATACCTTTTACTAAATACTCGTTATATATGAGATATTCCCCCTAAATTAGTGTGTTGAGCCCCTCCATCTTAACCAAGCAATATTTTGAATATGTGTGGGTATTGTGTGTGTGTGGTGTGTTGTGTGTGCACGTGCATGATGTGTGTTGTGGTGTGGTGTGTGTGTGTGTGTGTGTGTGTTTGAAGGAGTGTATGAGTGGTAGACATTGTTATGGTTTGGATTTGTTGTTGGAGTGTTAGTACTGTTACGTTTCTTATTAATCCAAAACCTAGCAATAAGCGTTGTTAATAACGAGTTCTTGTTTTGGATTGCAAAATTAAACACACACAGGTTATCCTCCATAACACACTGAGTGCGGTTTACGTATTTAATTTTCGCGAACAGTATTAAATAATACTATTTACTTTTTGTGTTAGTACGGGAACAAAATAAGGAATTTTTATTTGATCATTACCTACTCAATTATTATTCATTTCATGTAAAACTAAAGCTCGTTTTTGGTAAATCGAGAAAGATAGATTGGAGCCTTAAAAAGTTAAAATTGAAAAAATTGTAAATATTGTGCCCTATTGCGGCCACGTACATTAGGCCACCTATTTACTGAGATTTCAGGCTACTGCCATACTACCGTAAATGTTTGCTCCAATCTTCTTACTTTTGGTAATTCTTTATTGTTTTTGTTTAATGGTAAACCAAATTTACCCTCTAAACATATTCTGTCATTTTTGATAGGAGGTGATAAGAACCGGTAGATTTAGTACTCCTCCTCCCTCCAACAAACTCACCCCCTCTGGATGTAAAATGGGGGGTGGGGGGGGGGGGGGGTGGGGGGGGGGGGGGGTGGGGGGGGGGGGGGGTGGGGGGGGGGGGGGGTGGGGGGGGGGGGGGGTGGGGGGGGGGGGGGGTGGGGGGGGGGGGGGGTGGGGGGGGGGGGGGGTGGGGGGGGGGGGGGGTGGGGGGGGGGGGGGGTGGGGGGGGGGGGGGGTGGGGGGGGGGGGGGGTGGGGGGGGGGGGGGGTGGGGGGGGGGGGGGGTGGGGGGGGGGGGGGGTGGGGGGGGGGGGGGGTGGGGGGGGGGGGTTGTGTGGGGGGGGGGGGGGGGTGGGGGGGGGGGGTGGGGGGGGGTGGGGGGGGGGAGGGGGGTGGGTAGGGTGGGGGTTGGGGGGTGGGGGGGGGGGGGGGTGCGGGGGTGGGGGGGGTTGGGGGGGGGGGGGGGGGGGGGGGGGGGGGGCGGGCAGGGGGGGGGGGGGGGGGGGGGGTGGGGTGGGGGGGGGGGGGGGTGGGGCGGGGGGGGGGGTGGCGGGGCGGGGGGCCGTTTTTTTAAATTTCATTTATCATAGTTTTTTTCAGAATTTTAATCTTTAATTAATTATTTTTTTAAGCAGTCTTTCAACAGAGAAATGTATCAGAACATCACTAATAAATTCGGTTACAACTAACGAAGGAGCTAGTATATGTTTCTGCAAGGCGTGAGTGTAGTGCGGGTCTTGAACAATGAAAGTCACGGTGAAAAGTTAAAATCAATGAACTCTCTTTAAAACTATTTAATACGGGCCCTAAATCCTGTATTAATTAAATAGCAGCTGTGTTCCAGTTTGTTGACGGCAGGAAATAAAGTTGATATTCCTTTGAAATATAAAGATTGTTTCAATTCAAAAAAGAAACAGTTCACCGAATCATAATTCGTACAACTTCTCTCTGTATTGCTAGGCTCCAGTTACTGAAGTACTCCGCCTCTGATGACGTTTCACTAAATCCGTGGTAGGTTCTAACAAAGTTCAAAGTTAGATATTGTACAATTGTTTATATATTTTACAAATTATTCACGTTTACAATTTACTAATCTAAACACCTTTTCAACGTGCGACTTACAAAACTTAATGTAACCACGAATTTGTAATTATGGGAGTTGGTTTTACATTCGACATTCCATAAAAAAAGAAAATTAATATTGAATTCGAGACATGTAGTACAATAAATTAAAAATTCATTAGAATTTCTGAGCCTTTCTTTACTGATTGAGTTACAAGTGGTAATGTAGACCGAAATGAAAGTCTCGATATCATTGACCCTAGAAAATGAAAGCAGTAATATATATTTGAGTTTAAATTTATTTAAAACTATTTATAGGTTATCTGTCACAGTCTATAAGGCAGTACAATTCTTATGAGAGACGTTTGAAGTGGAGTGGTTTTTACAGTGCTTTATGCATTCGGCCGTCGCAACCATTTTGGCATTTATGCTCTCTGATACTATTCCCTCCCTGACACTTGAACCTGCTGTCAAACTCTCCCAAATAGACAAGAACTCCATTCTCAGCGGTCTGTCGTTAATGGCTCATATCGGGCCTGAACGAGTGACCATCTTGAAGATGAGAAACAAATTAGTAATATTTCCATTATCAAGAGTTTAATTTGTCTATCATTAACAAAATCATTTTTATTCTTAGATGATTGCGTCGAATCAAAGGAAATTTGACGACCTGATTTCAACGTAATGATACTTTTTCAACCTCCCTGGACCACCCTTATGATGTTCAATTTCATATTTTGGATCGTGTAGCGCCTAGTTGGGCGGTATCTCTCTTGATAATATTAGAATACGGAGAACGGGGGTTTAGAGTTACGCGAAAATTAACATAAAATATTCTCCGTACTCATTATTAGGAATGAAACATTTGTATAAAATCTATTTTTGGTTATCATGAAATGAGTTCTAGATTATGTTCTAAGCCATTTTTCGATACAATGCATTGAACAGGTCATACTGCATATTACGTTCATACGAAATAATTTAAAATGAAATTCAGTCCTTCATTTTCTCCTAATTTAATTTAATGAACCCTCTACATATCTCATATTAACATTAAGCTAATATTTCTCTCAACGACGTTTTTAATCCTAAATACCCTGAATTGTTTTCATCGGGTATTTAATAAGCGACAAAACATTGAAAAAAATTCGATATGACGTTATCAATAAACATACGAATACAATTCATGTTTTCTTACGATGTTAAATTTCGCATTTGGGATCTCTTCCGAATTCAAAAGCTTAACAATTTATATTTATAAGTTTCTCTTATATAATACATTTTTATTTCTGACTATATCATACTTCAAATATGATGTGTTTTATATAATCGCCAAGTCAATAGTTTCTTTGTGAGTATGAGTGTGTAGGTTGGTGAGAAGGAAGAGTTTTTTTGCAAAGCAGAGCGATGGTATAAATGCATCCCAAGAAGGTGTTTGGGAGCCCAGAATAAATCCCGGCTGGATTGGATTTGCTAGCCCCAATATCTCGTATTTCTCAGGGCCCTTATCCTCTGGGGACATCGCCCACCACACACCATTACAACTCCGCTTATAATATCTCACATATAGCCTTTCATCTCTTCGGGGGCCTAACTGCGAATTAAGATAGATGAAACCAACATCACATGATGAAGGGGTCATTACTTAAGAATACTCTTGAGCTTAAACCCAAGTAGGGGAGAATTATAAAAATTGAGTAACAAAATAGGTCTTTATAGTGAACAGTTTGGTTTGTAAAGCTCTCTGCAGTCCAAAATTAATCACGCAGGGCCTACGTACACCAAGCAGATTCCCACGTGTTCGCATGACATATCTTCTCAGTGTATATAATACCTAAGCAAAAACCGATGAGCAGATCTGGGGGTTTACTGAAAGCTGAAAGAATTGCAAAGGTTATGTAACTTGCGTAATATTTTAGTTGCGAAACCCCCACTGCCCCTTATCCTGCTATAATTTCAACAATCAACGACAATGAATTTTAATATGAAATAAAACTGTTAATTTCCATCATCGTATACATCAAACGACCAGATGAGCGTAAAATATTTAGAATTTCTAATTAAAATATTAATTGATATAGATATCACACAATATATTTGCACGTATCTAGGGTTAAATTTCAATGAAAACAGTTTTGAGTATTTCAGCTTCGAATAAAGTGGTTCGTGATGTAAGAGCTTAAGTTAATACGACATGAGTAGGAGTGTGGGATTACTCAGGGGTGTAAACTAAAAAAATAAAAAATCTTGATTAATATTCTAGATAGGAAAAAAATATTTACAAATTTTATTAAAAAAATTACATTTTAAATAAGGTAACTTCTGTAGGATTTTTCGATCCCACGTATAATAACGGAGGTGTTTTTCATTTTCTATATTCCCCACCTATTCACTGCCAGGTTTCAGCAATTAACGAACCCGGTCTTTAATTTTACTTGAAATTTTTAAATATTGAGTCTGGCAACGATTTTCGCCATCTACAGGGATGGACACTAAAGAAAATCCTTGTAAAATCGTAGCATGAGTACAACCTCAATAGCAGATTTTTCTCGTGGGAAATGTGCCAAAAGTGAAAAATGAGAACTGGTGTGTGTGTGTGTGTTTGTGTGGGTATGTGTGTATTTATGTATGGATTATGTTAGGGAAAACGATTAAAAATATTAGGAGTAGGGAAAGCGGTGCTGGCCTCATGCCTCCTCAAAAGATGTATCTCTGGGTACTTCATGTGTTGTTGAACCACTGTTTTCATTCCGTGAATTAAGTGATACTTCAATGAGCTCAAAAATAAAATTCTTCATAAGCCGTCATCAGTAATTCCTTTTCAAAATGGTCAATCTTTTAGAGAAATTTGATATTTTGAACGTATACTCTTTAGTATAGAAGTTTATTTTCCTTGTTGAATAAAGTATTGGATTGCTTCTAAAGTAATAGCCCCAACCGGTTATTCTGTTGGGCTGTGAAGGCTGTGCGGGAGAAAAATCTGTGGAATAATAGGTTAGTTTCTCGCTGGAGTGAACTTGTTCTTCTGATATGAATCAGAGATCTCTGGAGAGTGGAAAAAGTAGAATTTTATACAGGGCCATTTTTTTTCAGACTGTACTCTGAGAATATTGGTCTCCCGAGTCATTAGATTTTCAATTTCATTTATTTTAGAAGAGATAGAACATATGATGCTTAGAGAATAAATTTTTCATATTATATTTATTGAGTTAATTGCGTCCCAAGTATGTTTATTATATTTCAAAAATTATTATTGTCTGTACGTTGAAAGGTTGCCATAGGAACTTAATTATACGGTTAGAATTCAATTATAATTTGAAGGAAGTAGCTTCATTATCATAATTATTTCTATTCTTCGCAAAATGATTAGTCACACTTTATTTATAATTATCAGAAATAATGTTTTCGCAAACAGTAAAATAAAGAAGATAAAGTGGATAAATCTTTCCCCTTTTTCCTGGATACAAAATATTGAATAAAGTGTTTAAAACGTTTCGTACATCTAAAATAAGATAACGCAAAAAGAAGAAGAAAAGATTATTGTTGTTTAAAATGGTATTTTTTATATTAGCAGATTCAATTTAAGATAAATCTATTCATATTCATTAACTTTTCAAATTTTATTATTGTTTTTGTTTTTTTGTTTTTTCATAACCTCATAATTCTTTTCTATTCCTTATTAACTTTTTTCCTTTCAATATTGTCCCTTTAATGGAGAAGTATAGTTTCTTTGCTGAACATATATATTTATAATGTAATATCAGCATAGTGCACAAATTAATTTAATAAAATTATGATTAATCAAAATTCTCAATTTTATAGATAAAATGCTTTAACTAAATTGTTCTAATTCCTTTTGCACTGTTCGGTATGTCGTTTCACGATTCTTTTGGCTTTATGAGCAATTTTTGATATGACATTAAACAGGTAATAATATATGTATCTGTCTATCAGTAAATTAGGTTCATGTACCCCTCAAACCTAAACTGATAAATCAGTCATTGATCTTCCATTTTATCATCTATATTTTGTTTTTTGGCTGTACACGATAGACTTATGGGAAGTTAGGTAGTCTGCCTCTTTTATTTGATCTCTAAGACTTCTTTTCATAAAACTATCCAATATCAATTTATTAAGTGACGAACTCATCAAATAAAATCCTCAGTCACACCCTGGTTAGAAAGGGGTGGTAACCTCTTGATAACCCGTCCAAATTAGACATTGCAGCAAAAGACAGACGTTAGAAATAATAATAATGCTGTCTCCATAAGTAATAATATAAAAGATTGTCATAAAAATGTTAAAATAATTATTGACATCTGGTAGCTAATTAGTTATATATTTAGGTTATTTCATGTAGATTAAGATAGGAATAAATAATTTTGGAACCAGGTAGCCGATTCATGTAAATAGTGCACTGTATTTTCAGCAATGTTTCCTGCTGCAATCTTATGAGATTTATTTAGTTATTTCTTCCGGGGATGGTGAGTGGCAGAGAGATCAATCTATCTGGATGAATAAACAAGGTCTTTTTTCTCACGGGAAACTTTTTCTCTCTTTTTTTTTGAAAAAAGTTCGTTTATTCAGAAATTCTAGAAATTTAGTTATTCTTGTATTAAATGCTGTATCATCTAAAGATATTCATTATTATAATTATTATTTATTTATTAACGTCCACTTTTTGCAACTTAGGCTAATCGGGACGGGTTATCAACAGGTTACCACCCTAAAGATAATCATTCCTTTACTCTTTAAAGCACTATTTAATTATTTTAAGCTCGTCTTTTCGCTAATATATATGAAGATGATTAAAATTTCCCCTTCGTAGCTAATTATTTCTATATATTATTTTTATCTTACCTAAAACAAGAAGATTTTTATAACCTATCGTCTGGTCAAGCGGCCACAAATACCAAATACATTCACACATCTTGTAGTCGGATGCAAATCGTTGTTATTTCAAAAAATTAGTTCACAAACGAATGTCTCGTATTGGAGAAGTGGAACAGTTAATGCTCAAAAACAAATATACTTTAATGGGAGAATGATGGTAAAATCGCTCATTACATGACAGAGTTGCATTTAATTCTTAACTTGGTGATTCTTACCATCATGGCCAGAGCTGTTCGCATAACATAAACATGTATTAGTAAAAACTGCAAAAGTTCAAATCGACTCCCCTTTATACAGACTCTGGAAATACTGGCAACTGGAGTGGTGAATCTCTTAGATTGAGAAAATTCTTAACATGAGGTTTGTAGAACAGTGGTCTACAATTTTACAGGAATGAACACTTGCATACTTGTAATTACAATTGTAGCGAATAGTAGTAGTTGCAGAATCGTGCTGGCTATCTGAGCTGGCCTTTAGATAGCGGTAAAAGTTAGAATTTTAGGCACTGTTTTCCAGGATCATGCTGAGTGTGTTAAACAGCGTTGAGAACTGATACACTCTGAAAACTGATACACTGTGAAAACTGATAAATGTGGTCAATGCACGAGCTTCACAAAAACCAACTGGAGGGTCAATGTGAGCTCCGCAGGAAGCTATTCATCAGGAGGAAGTGGTATTATGGAAGGTCCAGATTTTCGCACTCGCAAAGATTACATGATCTGTCGTGAGACATATTTAGGCTGCATAAATTATGGACTTGCAGAGCCAGGTCTCATAACATTTATGAAAAAATACTAGCACTAAAATATCAATTCATAATTATAAACTACTAAATATTGCAAAATATTTACAAATAAAAAACAGTCTGGGACGTGAAGTACTAAATTCATGGATTTCTTACTTTACATTTTATCGTGTGAATTTCACGATATTAAACTATGATTTTCAATGTTTCCATAATTGGTTGGTAAATTTTACTGAAGTTCGTTCAAAGGGAAGATGAAAATAATCGTTCAAACTGATAAAGGGGCAACTATTTACTTTGGCTGGATCCTAATTTGACAGATGACATTTTTACTACACGTTCGCCAACATGTAATTCTTCTTCAAGGCTTCCCTGTATATTATCCTTCGAAATTATAATGTGACTTTTCACGATACATCACGAATGCAGAGCTCTTCCTCCATGAATATTTTTTTACATCCTCAAGTGGTCAAATGGCTACAATACGTTAACGACTGCTAACGATTTCTACATTTGAATGTATGTATTTCTCAATTACCTGAATAATCCATTTGACTGAGTATAGACTTCGAGTTGTTTTCAGATATACGAATTTCAGAAAATAATTACTACGGATTCATGACGGGTTATTCCGATTTTTGCTAGCCTAACACCATTTTGAACTTCATCCACAATTTACTCGTTAGACAATATTGGCGAAAATGTTCAAATGAATGTATAGATATGTGCGTTACACAGAGACGTTTAAAAAGTCCGTCACGCAGGGTCTGCGTAAACCAAGCAGATTTTCCACGTGTAGTTTTACAATAGGGAAATTTCATGAGAGCCAAAGAGTTAAGAAAACGGCCGACCTAGCTTTTGGTGGGAAACTCACTGATCCGTTATCCGCCGCGATTTCATAAAATTGCAAATATCTCGGTTAATATTCAAGATAGAAAATAAATGTATATAACAATATTTATAGTAAAGTCAATGTGCAATAAGATTGATTCTATACAATTTTTCGATCCGACGTATTGTAACGGAAATATTTCAAATTTTAGAAAATCCTCCCCTCTAAACCCCCCCCCTCCCACAGGTCCGATTTCAGCTGTTAACGAACTTGATCTTTCTTTTTACATAAAACGACTAAATATCGAATTTGGTAACGATCAAACAAAAATTGCGACCGCTAGAACGGTAACAGACATATATATATATATATATATATATATATATATATATATATATATATATATATAGAGAGAGAGAGAGAGAGAGAGAGAGAGAGAGAGAGTTTTGAACGGACCTCATTTTCGTCATCTACTAGGTGGTATCGATGGACATTTGAAGAAAAATGTCGAAAATTCCGTCATGAGTACAACCTCAATAGCTGATTTCACTTAAGGGAAATATGCTAAAAATGAAGTACTGGATAAATTGAATTTTTCGACATCAAACTCAATAATATTAATAATGTTCTATGATTTTTTATTAACTCTTTGACTTACTGAACTATTCAACAACAAAAGGATAAACCACTAAAGTGTCCTGAAATAGGACAGGGATTCAATGGAATTCCTAGAATGTATCCGAAGAACAAACTTATTTGAAAACCTCATTGAATAATAAATTATGCAAGGAAACTGTCCCAGTTTCAACTTGGACGAGCTCATATGAAGTTTGCCGTAGATTTATGCAGCAAACTCTGACTCCTGTTACTCTTCCAATTTCATCTGACACATTGGAGTTTAGTTAATACAATACAAAGTACATTCAACTATATATTGAAAGAACTTTGAATGCAAATAAACTAGTTACTGAAACATAGGTTGATCTTCTGAAAAATATTGAGCTCTACTTTCAACTTTTGTCACACATATAAAAGAGTTGAGGTTTGGTAATGGAGTTCTGACAATTTTTCATAAGAGTCGCAAAATGTTCTGTAATTTTAAGACTCGAGATCCTGAATGAACATGCAGCGCATCTGTTATGCAAAACTTTTATACTCTGATCGAATTCATTAAATACCTCTGATTGAAGCTCTCAAAGTTAGAGAAGTTTACATTTACTCTATTCAAGTTGTTATCTAGGCAAATGTTATGGTTTTCTTCTATATAGATTGTACTTTCTTGTTTACGGAAACACTTTAGCAGCTGATATTAGTGACCTCGATTGAGGCTACTAATCCTCCTTGTTGTTTTGCAAGGACAGTTACTAGCTCTTTTTAGTCGGGGTAGGTTACCACTAGGAGTACATCTTACCTACGTCTACCTCCCCTGTTGGATTTGATGATTTCAATATTGTCTGCTCAAACTCAGAACTGAGTTTACAAAAACCGTACTTTTACATTAAAATAATTAATTTCAAAATTCATATATAATTATGCTTTCGCATTCTCGAGAAATACGTATTAATGCATTAAAAATAATGAAAGGAGGTCACAGAAATTTGCAGGGGAGCTCTTGTAAAACAGAGTTTAAGTGAATAAAACTAAAATGAAATTATCCAAATAAAGCTGAGGGTGTAAAAGAAAATGTACACGAGTCGTCCAGAAACATATTGACAAGTATTTTATGTGGTGTGTATTTAAACAACCGATATGGGGAAGACATTACACGGGGAGAGAGGAGTTTTGAAAATGAAGAAATGGAGAGTACCAATGTTTTGCAGGTTAGCATTCCTAAAGAGATACTGAGGCTATCATTACATACCCAAAAATGCCAAGACTGAAAATAAGAATTTCATGATTGAAGAGACTTCATTCGTCCCTTAACACTCCCAATACCACGGGTCCGGACAATCACAGACTACCACGGGGTCCTTGCGGGACCCCACTCTTTTTTACGACATTTTGCATATAAAAACATAATTTATTTGGATTTATTAGTTAGGAATATGAAAAATGACTACAATTAATACATACCTATTACAATTTTATTGACTGTATGATATTTATTTATTAAAAGAAGTTATTGATTGTAAAAAAATTATTGATTAAGAAACAAAATCCTTCGTTTATTGTCTTGGTTCACTGATTTGACTCATTGGAGTCATCATTTTACGTATTTAGTTAGCACAGTTGACGTTTTAAGAATCAATTAGCTTCCCATTTTTCATCAAAATACGAGAAAAGAGAGTAAAAATAGGAAGGAATACCTTGTTTTTTATTCTCTTTCCTCGAGTTTGGTGACTTAAAACTTTTAATTTCTTTTAATCAATAAATTTTTTACAATCAATAAATTCTTTTAATAAATAAATTTCATACAATCAATAAAATTGTAATAGGTATGTATTAAAAAAGTTATACGTGTAGTAGCATGGGGTCTCGCAAGGACCCCAAACCAAGTTTTTTTAGAAATAAATAAATTATTAATGGTTTATCTAATAGAATCTATAAAGACTGTTAGTACGATCTGATAAAAAAACCGTTTCAAAGGAAAAGTAACATAGTAACAATTCGATTGGTCAAGTTTTTCATAAAGATTTCGTGAAAATTCGGAGAGCTGGGGTCCTCGGTGGACCCCATGGTACTGGGAGGGTTAAAGAGCCCTGTGTAGACAGGAATACTCCTGCACTTCTCACTGATACCTCTCAGAATCACTTGTCATGTTTGAGGGTTTAGCCTACTTGGAAATGAAAACCTCAGGACTAGGTCATAGTATTAATTTCATATATTTTTAGCAATCTTACATATATAAGGCTTTATTTAGTATTAATATTATTTTTCCCAATACATTGTCTGATAGAAATATACATTGCATCAGCTAAACATACTGATTTAGAGATCTTCTAAAGAAATTTAATTCAAATTAAATTTCACGTATTAAATAATATTCCAGTGTTTTATTAATTAATATGTTATGTTACTTGCCAATGTCCGAACACGCCTCTGACAGGTTTTTTTTTATGCTGATAAGCCCAAGATCTTTCTGGCCAATCTTATTGGCTGGATGATCCTTCAGAAAATATAAATTTTCTTCTCCAAACGGAATATATTTAAACTTTTTTTAAACACAAATTCTCGTAAAAAAATGAACAACAAATATTTGTTAGAGATAACGTGAGTCATATTTTGACTCAATATGAAATTTCATTTTTTAACCATTCCTATTAAAGGAAAATAAATAACTGAATGTGTGGTGATTTCATGTTTTAATTCTTCAAGTATATCTGCTGACGATGGAGTAAACTTTGCTAAAAAAACTTGAAAACTTATGAAACATTGATAATTCTGTGTTCATCATGAGGAAATAAGATATCATTAATTCAATTTTTTTTTTACTAAAATTTGATACTCCCAACTTTAGAAAACGGCTATTACATTTACTACCTATCAAACAAAAAATGACTTAAATATTAATAAGTGAAAGATTAAATGATCTGCAAACGTGAACGCAAAATGTGAATGCTTTATCTTCATATCATACGTGTAAAATATTATTTATAGTTATGTTATAATTTTATTTAATTCACCATATTTCACTTTTCATTTCAATTTACCGCTAACTTAAATGTTTTTAACGGAAAAAGTGTAGTTCAGTTTATTTACTTATTTGTCTGAAAACTGAATAAACATATAGTCTCCCATTTGGGGTTTTGAAGAAATAAAAAATGCCTTATTTATTCAGGTCATCAGATATTCAGTTTAAAAAAAAAAAAAAAAACTGTTTTAATTTTGCTTCTCTCGAGAACGAGCAACATCTGTTCTGCTATTCCAATGTGAATAGTCTGATTTTTACTTAGTCTACTTTATTTTGAATAAAACGAGGCTCTGGGAACCATGAAATTCAAATATACAGAGACAGCTGCGACTTTATTTCCTCGGATTCTGCTTTAGGAAGTGTTCCATTGTATCACAGTCCTTTTTTTCAGAGATGAATTTTTTTTTTCACTCTTCACCGTGAAAGAGACTGTATGATTAAGCTTCGACATAGGAAAGAGTTTAAAAGACTCACGGCAGTGCCTCTGTATCGTTTTAATTTAATTACAAGGCACTTTCATAGTTAATTGCACATCTTCAGTGATGAAAAAACTCTGAATGGTTCAACCATCGTTTAAAAAAAAAACGATTTAAGAAATAAGGATTTTTGAAAAATATTTAGTTAGTTTTTTAACTCCTATTGAAATACTATTCTTTTTTTGTCATTAAAAACCTCAATTAAGCAGTTGTTGCTTAACTATAACAGATCTCATATTTATCCAGGCATGAAAGATAGTAACATGACTGCTATGAAAAATGTTTAAGCACAAACTAAGAATCAATATGTTAGTGTAAGTAATAGGTTAACAATTATTTGTAACGTGATATTTTTTTAAGGCAGTCTCATGCTTCGCATGAAACCATTTCAAATAAATATAAAGTATCAATGTATTTGTTGTGCACTATAGATCAACAAAATGAATATAAATTAAAATACTAGAGAAACGATGTAAAAAAATGTATTCATTATAAATTGAAACATTTTATATCAATCATTGAAACAATTGTAACCAATCTCCATTCCGTTGACGTGGACAGAGTTCTTAACTCAAGTTACAGCCGAATATATAGAAGTATTTGTAGTTTTAACCATTCTCTCCCTGAAAATTATTTAACGTTCCACACAAACATAAATAAAATCAAACTTATCAGTCAAATAAGGATTTCCTCTAGCGAGTATTTAAAATTATCCTATAGAAACATGACTCAAATTATAAAAACTGAAGAGGAATGTAAATGGTGGCAAAAATATATTTATCTAAATTTGAATCATTAAGTGTTGTATTGCCCCGCTTTTACATCACACAGAGTAATTCCTTGACAAATATATAGTGCCTCAAAGAGAATACCTATCATTGGTAAACATTCTGGATTACAACAATGAAAGTAAAGTTAATGATATTTTTTGTTTCTTATCAAAAGTTTGTGAAAGTTAACAATATAAAAGAAAGAATTTTATTATTTTTTATGGGGTGCTTATTCAATAATAATCGGCACATTATTTATTATATGCAGTTATACTTATTATTAGAAGAGTTATACAATACTTATCTTAGAGAATAGTTATGTTAATCTGATATGTTAGAAAACTGATCTTTATTTAGACATTAAAAAAGAATGAATTAATCTACATTTACATTAAATTATAACCTATTGACTTCAGTATTATAATTATTTAGATTACTATTAATATTGTATTACGTGCCAATGTGTATGGTGTTCAGTTGTAATTCTAGGAATTATTATTATTTTATTATTATTATACTTTAAGAAGTTATAATATATCAATAACCATACTAACACTAATTGGCCAGACTCTTGGCAACATGTTGTAAACAGAAGCCAATAAAATATCTATCTATCTATCTATATCCATAATGTTGCTCAAGAGTGCTATTTTAGAATATGACAAGAAATAAATTATAATTTTCTTAATATTTGCATTCTGTTGTAATAAGCAATTTTTTTTCTTTACATTTAATGGAAATAAAAATAAATACATTTTATTTTATATTAAGCCATGGAAATAATACTAGTTTCTATTAATTTATTCATCGAGTCTTTTGTTTGATGCTTGATAATTCATGCGAGGTGATTGTGAATATTAAGATGAAGGAAGGCATTTGTCGGTTAAAATGACAATATTGGGTAGTGGAAAGAATACTGCGTATGAAGGGATGGTGATTATGAATATGATGATAGATGGAAGAAGATTGACAGCGGTAAGGTTGATTAGTCTGATGATTATTATTTCGGTTTTGATGGCAATGATGGGTAGCGGAAAGAACACTGCGAGGGCAGGGATGATTATTATGAAAACGGTGATATATAAAAGATGAGTGACAGTGGTAATGTTGATTAGGGTGATGGATATTATTCCGGTTATGATGGGTAGCGGAAAGAACACCGCGTGGAAGGGGGTGATGATTATGAATATTATGATAGATAGAAGAAGAATGATAAAATAAGGGTGACTATTGTGATGAATATTATGTCAGGAATGATGACAAAGACGGGCTGTAGAAAGAGTACTGAGTGGAAGGGACTGATGAGTATGTATAAGGCGGTAGAAGAATAGTGACAGCGGCTGTGGTGATTAGTGTGGTGAATGTTATGTCGGTTATGATGATGACGATGATGGGTAACGGAAAGAATGCTGCATGGAAGGGATGATGATTAATATGAATATGACTATAGATAGAAGAAGAGTGACAGCGGTAAGGGTGATTAGTGTGGTGAATGTTATGTCGGTTATGATGATGACGATGATGGGTAACGGAAAGAATGCTGCATGGAAGGGATGATGATTAATATGAATATGACTATAGATAGAAGAAGAATGATAGTAGTAATGGTAATCATTGTGATGAATATTATGTCGGGAATGGTAACAAAGACGGGTTGTAGAAAGAATATTCTGTGGAAGGGGCTGGTGATTTTGAATATGTTGATAGATAGAAGAAGAATGGCAGTAGGAATGGTGATTAGTGTGATGAATATTATTATGATAACAATACCACTTTTATTAATATTATGGATATGACATTGATTAGAAGAAGAAAGGCAATAATGCTGATGTTGATAAGTATGATTGATGAAGGAACATGTTGTCTTTTCCGTCTGTATGAACACCATTTTTATTAAGCAATAAATACAATTGACGACCGATAACAATTTTTTCTGTGAAGTGTACTTCTACATTCATGCATTGAAAGGATTTCAACTGAGGGCTTCATTAAACTTGATGAGAGTAGAACTTTTATTATATACGTTTGAAAACGTTTTATGAAGATAGTCTTTTGCCACTAAGTTAATTAAAATTTTTTAAAGTCAACTTTTCCAAAGGCTCATTAACTTTGTCCACTCCTGGTTATGATACAACTGTCAAATAGTGATATGTGTTTTGATTTCCTCATCGTTATAACTATATTCTGTGATTTATCATTAAAGTAGGTCATTAAACTCCCTCGTTTGAAGGTAATCGAATTACTATATGTTCTGCCAGCGATTATATTTTCATTATTTATTTTTCTTAAAAAAATACATTTATTTAAAATATTTTCATTTTTAATGATCCCTCCGTAGGGTTAGTACGTGGTGATTGTTCTTAATTTCATACAGAATAAATGAAGCAAATTTTTCTTTTTCCCCGGAACCTATCATTAGACTAAATACTTTACTAATAATAATCAGGTCCTTTTAAATATTATTATTGTAATCACATGCAATGAACGATAAATAAGCATATGTTAATATGACTTCCAATGAACCTTCTTTTAAATCCTTAAATAATATAACGTGAACAAACGTTTAACTCAAGGCATTGCTCAAAATCGATGAAATGAAATTTTATTTTTATCTAATAAGTTATGTTTGGATAGGAATAACAGTTAAACGAAATTTACATAGTTTGTTTAGAAAAAGAAAAACATAAAATAGTGATAGTCATCCGTAGTTAAATCTTGAATTTATAAATATTTAATAAAACGGTGGAGGAATATGCTTGATATTTGAAAGCATAATATATTTTAAAGCCTCGATTTAGTTTATTTTCATCTCAGCCATTAAACCTCACAACGGATTGGTGTATCGTCAACCAGGCCTTTGTTTATTTTGTTTCCTCTAAAAATATAAAACGATTCATCCTTCCGGACGACAGGCCATTCGACAGAATCTTATTCGCCGAATTTATAAAAATCAAACGAAAAAATAAAAATCAAAAATTTTAGGAATCAGATCGAGTTTGATTGATGTTGCTATTTCTAAGCTTAAAATTCCCCAATAATCATATTTGTTTTATTATTTATTATTATATTACATTTACATTAATCTAAATCATACATGTGTATTTATTATAACTTGTGGGGTCTCCGTTACAAAAATTAGTTGTCTTTCCGTGTACTAATTTTTATTATAATCTTTGTCATAAGCCATCGTTTTTCGCATTATTTCATTTAAATTACATTTACATTGATAGTCGTCACCCTGACGTAAAAGTATTTATTAATTGTATATTTTTAAATATTCCAATTTTTTTAAGAATATGACTTCATTAAGGGAATGATACTTGCTTACAATGTAAGCAGAAAACTATTATTCCAGATGAATGAATTCATGATATCATCTATGGTCTATATAAAAATCTTTATTAAATATTGGAAAATAATCAAATACTTCATTTTGATATTTTATCGGAAAAGCGACTAGAAGCTATCTGTCATATAATGCCATTTGCCTAAAGGGACCAAATAAATTTTTTTTTTCTTCATAAAAGAAAATGAAATTTATATAAGCACAGTACGATTTAAGTGAGTCTTTATTTGCTAATTACCAATTTTTGTAACTTTGACTTAGATAAATCTTTTTTATAATTTGTTTCTTCGCTCTTCGTTAAAACCTCCCTCCCAGTCAGTCGTTTTCAGTCAGAAGTCGAGATGCACAATTAATCTTTACAACGATTACAAATATGAAATTTTAACATTCTGGTCTAGCCGTTTTAGCAGATTTTCCTTAAGGGAAATCAGCTATTGAGGTCGTGCTCATGACGCGATTTTCAAAATTTTTCATCAAATGTCCATCGATCCTACACAGGAGATGACGAAAATGAGGTACATTCAAAATTATGTGTGTATATATATATGTATATATTTGTCTGTTAACGCTCTAGTGGTCGTAATTTTTGCTTGACCGTTACCAAACTCGGTAGTTAATAATTTTATGTAAAAATAATGATCAAGTTTGTTAATGGCTGAAATCGGACCAGTAGGAGGGGGAATTTCGACGGGAGGATTTTCGAAAATTCGAAATATCTCCGGTACAATACGTCGGATCGAAAATTGCGTAGAACCAATCTTATTGCAAATTACATGTATTCTCTATCTTGAATATTAACCGAGATATTTGCATTTTTATTAAGTGCGTGGGGATAACGGACGTGTTGAGTTCGGCTAACTTCGGTTCTAGTCTCAAGTTTGCCCCAAAAGCTAGTTCGGACGTTTCCGCTGACTGTTCGGCTCTCGTGAAATTTCTGGATTGTAAAACTTCACATAGAAAATCTGCTTAGTTTACGCAGCCCCTGCGTGACGGGCGTTTTCAGTTATGCTACACGTAAGTATAGATTCCTCAACGAAACTAGTCAATAATTGGTCCTCTTAGAAAAACTAAGAATTCATTTAATATCATTAAAGAAAAAAAAAATGCCTTTAAGCCTTTGGCAAACATTTGAAAAATTACTCTGTTTGGAGTCAGCGACCTCGATGAATGGATGTCATTGGAATAAAGGCACCTCTTCTATAAATGGAAAAGCCCCTCATTTGAGTTCAATTTGTAGGTCTTCCACGGGTAAGGATTGGTCTATGGCTGGCCAATGGGATCCTGCCTTCTAAAATAGGCTCCCTCTTCTATTTCCCCTTTCCAATAGGCTACAATTTACTTATCTTACTTCCTCCAATGTTATTGGAGGTTTTAATCTATTAATAACACTTAATAATTGCCATTTTTAACTTCCCTACTAAAAGCTGTATAAAAGTCTGACACGCAGGGGCTACGTAAATTAAGCAGATTTCCCACGTGAGTTTTACAATAGAGAAATCTGCCTACTAATAACAGTAGTAGTAACGAGTCTCTAAAACAATTTCACGAGAACCGAACAATTACGGAAAAGTCCGAACTAGCTTTCGGCGGAAACTCACGAATAGAACCGACTTCAGCCGATCCGTGTTATCAGCACTCTTAATAAAAATGCAAATGTCTCGGTTAATATCCAAGATAAAGAATAAGTGTATATAACAATATTTATAGTAACTTCAATTTGCAATAAGATTAGTTCTATACACATTTTTAATCAGACGCATACTAACGGATATATTTCGAATTCTCGAGATATTTTTAATTTTTGGTGAGCCTAGTAAACTCAACGAACCAGAACGTCAAATACATGTTCTTCAATGGCAACGGATCAGCATCAGTTTATCAACGTGGAAGTTGCTGTACCTGCAGATAGAGATGAGACTTTCGAAATGAACTCCTTCAGAGCATTAATATATATCTTCCTTGCGACGTTTTATTATGGTTTCTTATTTCTAATCCAATGGAAATCGAAAAAGACAATTTCCAGAAGATACTAGTGTTTTTTTTATTTTCTATTAGAAAGATGGAACTATTTTTTATGTGTCAGAAGTGCAATGTGCCCCTGACTATTAAACACTTACTGACTGACTTCAGGACACCTGCAAACTTACAAATACCCATGTCTTGAAGAACTTAAGCACTCACATATGATGGTAGTCAACACCCGGACAACATCGTACAAAACCATTAAAAGAGTTAACATTATTTCCAGAATTTAATTTTAAATAAGACTGTTATAACTACCAATGCCGTTTTACTCTATTAATTATTCATTAAATGAAATTAATATATTTTTATCATTTTTTTAATCATATTGATTAATATTAATTATTTTTTATTTCCCACCCTTTTCTATCCAGGGTGGGACTAAGGATTTTATTTAATGAGTTCGCCACTAAATAAATTCCTATTTCCCCAGGCGGGAATCGAACTAACCACTCTGGGCTTACCAGGTAAGATTAAAGCCAACACCTTAACTCACATGGCTAACCTGAGCACCCAATGTGGATTATCACAATTATATTTAACAGTTAGTTCAGCCTAGAATTGTCTTTTTTATATAATTTGTCGTGCTTAATTTTTATTTGTTATGTTTATTACTTTTGTTTAACTCGTCTTTGTTGCGTTTATTTCAAAGTTCATTTGCCATATTAGCAGATTTCCCTTAAGGGAAATTTTTCTTCAAATTTCCATCGATCATACACAGGAGATGACGAAAATGAGGTACACTCAAAACTGTATCTATATATACACACACACACACACACACACACACATTTGTTTGCTAACGCTCTAGCGGTCGCAATGTTTGCTTGATCGTTACTAAACTCGATATTTAAGCGTTTTATGTGAAAATAAAGATCAAGTTCGTTAAGCTGAAATCATATATGATATTTGCATTTTTAATAAGTGTTTGCGGGTAACGGACGAGATGAGATCAGCTATCTTCGGTTCTAGTCGTGAATTTTCGCCTAAAGTTAGATCGGCCGTTTCCGCAACAGTTCGGCTCTCGTGAAATTTCTCTCCTGTAAAACTTCACTAGGGAAATCTGCTTAGTTTACGCAGCCCCTGCGTGGCGGACTTTTCATCCCCCTTTATCACGGTTATTGGTAGATACGCGAAGACAATACTTCTTTAAGAGGATGGAGTTTAGTCCTGTTAACTGTTAACGTCATACGGTTACACGCCATCAAAGCCCGTTTTAATTAAGCAATTGGAATTCTGAACTATGAACACAGAAGTTAGTTATAATTTCCCCTTGTCTAACGAGAAGTACTGGCTACGAATTTGCCAACTAAGATTGTCCCGTAACGAGGGTTGAAGCTGACGTATTTTTTCCGTGATGTGGGTGTTTGTTAAAGGAATTAATCTGCTTGTATAATTAATAATAACAAATTTGCAACCTTTAAAGGCTTATGTTTGTTCTTGTATCTTCTAATGGGCTTACAAACCGAAGCCAAGCCTATGTTGTTCGAAAGGCCGTCAACAAAGCATTAGTGAAGGACCAATCAAAATCCATTTAGAACGTTTATCGTTGTCGGGAAGTAAAAAGCGTTCCTAATGCGTAAATGCCATTTATTCGTTTGACTCGGCTCCCTTCTAGATAATCTACGTGAAAACACTAATATTGTTTTAGTAGTAACGACATGTGTCCATTATATTGATGAACGAAGCCATGCTTTAAATGTTTAATCTATATTTATTGAAGCTGTTTTAAATTTAATAATTTAGTCCACTTTGATGTTTAATATATATCATAAAACCAAGTATACATTTAAGTAACCAGTAGACTAGTTATTTTACACAAAGGAGTTGAAGTTTTAAATATTTCTTTTTTCTTCATAGAAACAGACATTTTTATTTTTTTTACTCATAGAAACAAATGTTTAGACGCATAGGAAAGTCGTTTGTCTGGTTGTTGCAAGAACATTATTCTTAATTTTGAAGTAAAAGTCAAGCTGGCCTAAAGTTCTCAGTGGAACTATCAAATATTTGGAGAGACATTATTCTGTTGACAAAGATGAAGCATTCAGACGGAAAGCACTGCTATGTGTATTTGTGTCTTGATACATTGTTCTATTTGTAACATATCAATTTTATCCCAATTGCTAACTCTTAGTTGCATTTGCTCAAACATATCAGCTGCACTAACATTATCAATGAGAAACATTGAATATTCATAAGATTTTCTCAATATGGAGGTAACAAAGAGATTGTGACCCAACAGTATATAAATACATATTACTAGATAAATGAAATTCAAAACCTATAAAAACGTTTATTAAACTACAATTTATTAAATATTCTGCCTAGATGCTTCGAGATTTGAGGAGCATTGTCTTATCGTTTACCAAAAAAAAACAACAAAAAAAAACACCTTTTGGCCGAGGTAGATTCTTTCATTAGGACGGCTTCTTTGAACAAGCAGATTATACTGTTAAAAAAATTTCCTGAATTAATTTTCTTTTCTTCGTATCCCTTAATGATCTATTTGAACAAGATAATTTGTAAGCTCTTATATGGCAGCGTTCCGCAGTTAGTCTAGTCGGTATTTCCTAACAAGCTAAAAGAGTTGCCGATACACTCTCGGCAGCATATACTAGTGCAGGATATATGTTTACAGAATATAGAAAAGGAGTATATACTAGTCAGAATACAGTAGTCCAGCATATAGTAGCGCAGTACATATAGTTATAGAATATGCATATACTAATGTATACTAGTTAAGTATACAACAGTATAACCTATAGATGAGCAATATACATATGTTTGTGTATAGAATATAGCAGTTCAGGATATAGTAGTACACCATATACTAATACATTATACACTAGTGTAGAATACAGCAGTGCAGAGTATAGTAGTGGTGTATATAGTTGTGCAGAATACACTAGTACAGTATATAGTACTACAGCATACAGTAGTGCAGCTTATAGCAATGTAGCATATACCAGTACAGCAGCATATAGCAGTTCAGCTTATATTACTGCAGCATATAGGAGTACAGAATATACTAGTACATGTTATAACAGTGCAGCATACAGTAGAGCAGCAAATAGCAGTTCAGCTTATATTACTGCAGCATATAGGAGTACAGAATATACTAGTACAGGTTATAGCAGTGCAGCACACAGTACAGCAGCATATAGCAGTTCACCTTATATTACTGCAGCATATAGGAGTGCAGAATATACTAGTACAGGTTATAGCAGAGCAGCATACAGTACAGCAGCATATACCAGTTCCGCTTATATTACTGCAGCATATAGGAGTGCAGAATATACTAGTACATGTTATAGCAGTGCAGCATACAGTAGTACAGCAGCTTATAGCAGTTCAGCTTATATTACTACTGCATATAGGAGTGCAGAATGTCCTAGCGCATGTTATAGCAGTGCAGCATACAGTAGTACAGCAGTTCAGCTTATATTACTACTGCATGTGGAGTGCAGAATATATTAGTACAGCATATAGAGTGAAGCAGCATACAGTATAGCAGTTCAGCTTATATTACTACTGCATGTAGGAGTGCAGAATATACTAGTACATGTTATAACAGTGCAGCATACAGTAGTACAGCAGCTTATAGCAGTTCAGCTTATATTACTGCAGCATATAGGAGTGCAGAATATACTAGTACATATCATAGCAGTGCAGCATACAGTAGTACAGCAGCTTATAGCAGTTCAGCTTATATTACTACTGCATATAGGAGTGCAGAATATACTAGTACATGTTATAGCAGTGCAGCATACAGTAGTACAGCAGCTTATAGCAGTTCAGCTTATATTACTACTGCATATAGGAGTGCAGAATGTACTAGTACATATTATAGCAGTGCAGCATACAGTACAGCAGCTTATAGCAGTTCAGCTTATATTACTACTGCATATAGGAGTGCAGAATATACTAGTACATGTTATAGCAGTGCAGCATACAGTAGTACAGCAGCTTATAGCAGTTCAGCTTATATTACTACTGCATATAGGAGTGCAGAATATACTAGTACATGTTATAGCAGTGCAGCATACAGTAGTACAGCAGCATATAGCAGTTCAGGTTATATTGCTGCAGCATATAAGAGTGCAGAATATACTAGTACAGGTTATAGCAGTGCAGCATACAGTACAGCAGCATATAGCAGTTCCGCTTATATTACTGCAGCATATAGGGGTGCCAAAAATACTAGTACAGGTTATAGCAGTGCAGCATACAATACAGCAGCATATAGCAGTTCAGCTTATATTACTGCAGCATACAGGAGTGCAGGATATACTAGTACAGGTTATAGCAGTGCAGCATACAATACAGCAGCATATAGCAGTTCAGCTTATATTACTGCAGCATACAGGAGTGCAGGATATACTAGTACAGGTTATAGCAGTGCAGCATACAGTGTAGTATATGGTAGTACACCATACAGTTCTGCTGTATATAGCAATTCAACTTATAACTTTGCAGCATGTAGCAGTGCACCATGATGAAGTTCTGTATGCCTGCCGACTCTATATCTCAGTGGGGTTTAGTTTTGAAATCCTTGATTACTGTTTCTAGAGAACAGAACTCTCTGCCTCACTCATTCATCTTTTCCACCCCTGAAGGAAACTTGGAAAGCCTGCAGCCTAGTTCTTCAAACAGAAGACCTTTGGGGCGGAGAACTTTAAGTTCCTTCCCTTGGAGGATTTAATTTCTGGACTAATGGGAAATATTTGTTCTGCTGCAGAATAAAACGTGTTAATTACCAGCATAACTTCATAAATACCCTCTGACTACACTGTCATTGCCTATTTGATTATTTTTTAATAAGTGGGAAGAAAATATTAACTAAATTAAATTGTATATTGTAATATTATTATCCAACATATTCTTAAATTTTGGTTTTCCGTAATGAACGCTCTATTTATAAAAGAGTTATTAAACGATTGTTAGGAATATAGCGATGCAAAATACTTTGTAATTGTTCTCACACTCCCCAAAAACCTCTAGTTACAGATTTTTGTTCTCGCTTGAGCGACATAAAAAATCATTAGCGATAGAACTGAATTTTCAGTTTCGGGTTTTATGCCCATTGACTTTAGCCTGTATTAAACCAAAAGAAAGAATTACAAATTCTACATTATCAATACAGTTCAGGTCTTCGGTTATTGATCGTGTCTTCCTGTTTTTGGCTCAGTAAGGTACATCGTCAAAGGGCCACTTAGAGAGGGCACCTTGGATGAAGTTCTAAGACATCTAAACTTAATTAACTCGAAAATAGAATTCACAATGGAACTACAAGAGGATAGGAAGATACCATTCTTTGACGTAGAATTTACCATTTCCATTTATTTACATTTGGATGGAAGGAATTTACATAGGCAGGTGGGCTACAAAGTTTACAGAAACCAACGCACACCATTAGCTATCTGCACGCCACTTCTCAATCACTGTCTAGCGCAGAAGAATGGAATAGTTTATACATTGTTCATTAAAGTTGAAATATCAAAGTTCCAGAACCTGCCAAAAGAATAGTGTCAGTAGAAAACTGTCTTTGGGCAGGAAGGAATACGATTCAAAGGGGGAAATGAAAACAAAATTCAAAGTGAAACAGATCGCCGGCAAACGGCAGTAATACCTTTTGTTAATCTAGCAAGAACATATAGGCAGAATTGAATAGATATTGCAATTGGCACAGACTAAAATATTGGACGTATTGTACTAAGCATGAAGGATTAGCACCTACCAATGTGCCAGGTGTATTTAGTATACCTTGTTCTTGTGGCACGGAAAAAAGTGGTCAGAAAAACAGGTTAATTAATACCTAGGTCGTAAAACGTATTAAGACTGTGAAGAAGTTTGGATAGAAGACACAGTAATAGCACAACGTTTTTAGCAAGCAACCACCACATCAAAATTGATGGTCAAGCAAGCATGTTGACGAATATCAGGAAAATCCTACAAGATATATGCAATAGCAGTATAGTGGCCAAATAACATCAACAGAGAAGACGGATATACATTATCAAACATTCCTAGCCCATCATTCTACTTAGACAGAAGACCTTAAGTAAGGAACACATAATCTCCTAAGAACAGACGCCGGAAAAAGTATACAAAGATACCTAAAACGAAAAACTCCACTCAGGACATCGAACTATATATATAAATGTGTGTGTGTGTGTGTGTGTGTGTGTGTGTAAACCTGATTAAGAACAGAACTCTAAAAACCGCCAGGGAGCTGCGAGTTTCTCTAGTGAAACGTTTGCCAAAACAGGAAGATACAGACGATACCCGAAGGCCTTAATCGTAATAGTGACAAGGGCCATGGAAGTCTGAGTAAATATTGTCGATTACCGACGTATAGCTTGACGTGCTTATCATCCATATTTTTCTTCTATAAACACTTAACGACACATGAAAATTTTTAAACAAGTATAAGCCCGAGCAGTTACTGGGCTGTACCGACCCAGCAGCATTCACTAATATCAAACAAAAGTATTTTTACACTTAAATAATCATCCAAATTACACAAATTCATAAGGAGTTCTAACAAATTTAAATTGCTTGTTACAATAATATTCTTATAAAAAAAGTCCGTCACAGGGGCTTCCTAAGCAGATTTCCCACGTGAAGTTTAACAATAGATAAATCTACATACTGGTAACACCACCGTCAATATGATGTGAATAATTACAAACGGGAAGTGTTTGAAATGTAAAAATAAAAAAAACAGGTTTCCAAACGTCTCACAGGAAAAAAAAATAATTACTCAAATATGCCAGAATATCGTCATTTCCTTGGCAGGATCAATGGAAATTTGAAGAAAAATATCGAAAACAGCGTCATGAGTACAACCTCAATAGCTGATTTCCCTTAAGGGAAATCTGCTAGTAAACGGATTAAAAATAAATAATAAATGTATTCTTCTCTTTAGATGGATATATCAAACATCTGAATAAAAAAAAAAAAGAAATCTTCATAATAAAATATTTTAAGATTGACCTCGCTTCATGTTTTCGAATTATTATATTTTACATCAGTATCAACCTTTTTCGAAGGCGTTGTGGAGATTTCGTAAAATTTAATCAAATCACTGCTAATTAAATATTGAATTTCCTTTAGAAGGAAGTTAGCTATTACTCGAATTAATGAATTAGGCATTAGAATTATATTTAGACTTTGAGCACCTGAGTCACTAAACGTAAATTTAAACTCCAGTTTACACAGAATTTTTAGTAAAGGAAAATGAAAAATAGATGGAGTCAGATTCATAGTGTGCACAGGAAGTAGGAAATCTGCTTAGTTTACGCAGTCCAAGGGTTCCCGGATATGTCTTTTATTCTTTTCAATGAAACATCCTTTTTTTAACTGTTGATAAAACTTGAATTAAAGTTATCATCAATGTATATTATGTAAAATATTTATCCTGGGGTTAGACTTTTCCAGATTTGAGCCCAGATTGTTTGAAAGTAGGTTCTTACTGCCTGTATTCAATTGCTTATAACAATGGGTATGCCCTGAGACTTTGTAGAGCGAGTTCATTAATTATGGATTTGTTGATTTTTAACTTTTATAGAAATATCTTTCATTAACGAATTAAGTATTAGCAAAAAAAAAAAAAAAAGAAAGGCAAGAAGTAAAGTGCAAATTTGGTTGAACTTGTATAATTACGATTGTAGTTACTAACATTCCTGCATTAGTAATTTAGCTAATGAGTTATTAGTAATTTACCTTTTGCCATAAGTCAGGCTTAGCGTTCGTATAAACCCATTCGGAACTCAATGAGAGTTTTTTAGGAAAATTGTCGCTTTGAGCAATAGTTCAGAAATTTGGTTTTATGGTACTAAGCATTCCGTTTAGGTTTGTATTCGGAGCTGACCGCAGGGAAAGTAGAATTGAACAAGTTTGGCTCAGCTTTCGAGTATTTATTGCTACAATTTCAGTTTCGCCTCAGGAAACCCCAGTTACGAACTAACAAATTTTCTTATACCAGCTGAACAATGAACGATTTAAACACACAAACGAAGTTTACTATCCCCTAATTGTTTGGTTTATTTGAATAGAAAAGTCAAAAATAACATAGTGTCCGATCAGTCACTATCCAAAATTTAATGTTTTGGCAATTCCATAATTTTTGGTTCATTTCATTAAGGAAATCGAAAATATCATATTCACAGTTCTTTTACTATTCAAAGATAAATTGTCTCAAAATTCAATATTATTCGGTTCATTACACTAAAAGGGCCAAAAAAACCATACTAATAGGTGTTTCACTATTTAATTATTATTATTAATATTATTATTTATTAACGTCCACTTTTTGCAACTTAGGCTAATCGCGACGGGTTCTCTACAGGTTACCACCCTATTCTAGCCAGAGTGGGACTTAGAATGTTATTTAATGAATTCCGTCACTAAATAATTTCCTTTCCCCAGACGAGAATCGAACTCGCCACTCTAGGTTTACCATGTGAGATTAAGGTCAACGCTTTAACTCACATGGCTAACCTGAGCCCATTTCACTATTTAAGGCTAATTTTCTTCACGGGGCTTAGGTTAGCCATGTGAGTTAAAGCGTTAACCTTAATCTCACATGGTTTACCATCTCTAGATTTATCTAGAGTGGCGAGTTCGATTCTCGCCTGAGCAAAGGAAATTATTTAGTGAGGGAATTAATTAAATAACACCCTGAGTCCCGCCCTGGCTAGAAAAGGGTGGTGACCTGTAGATAACCCGTCCCGATTAGCCTGAGTTGCAAAAAGTGGACGTTAATTAATAATAATAATAATTTTCTTCACACGATTTAGTAATATTCATTTAATTGTTTAGAAAGTCTAAAATATCACAGTATCAGCTGTTTAACTAATCAATTACAAATTATTCCGCTATTCAGCAATGTTTATTTCGTTGGAACACAAAAATCTATTAATATCGCAGTGTCAGTTGTTTAACTATTCATTATGAATTGTTCCTCTATTCATTAACGTTCATTTTTTGGAATAGCAAAATGCAAAATATCGCAGTGTTTGTAGATTCACTATTCAAAAGGTAACTATTTCTATTCAATTACATTTATTATATTTTATTAGAAAATTCAGTGTCAGCTGTTTAACTTCAATTTTAGATTATTCCGCTATTTAATAATGTTTATTTCATTGGAGTAAAGTAGTCTAATATTTCACAGTGTCCTTTGTTTCATTATAAAGGGCAAATTGCTTCATTATTCAATATTAATTTGGTTCAACAGAGGGAAGTTTAGGTAATATCATAGTGTAAAGTATTTCGCTATTGAATATTGGTCAGTTCATTGGACTAAAAGAGTGAAAAATATCACAGTGTAATTATTTCAGTATTCATCAGAGGCCGCTTTTATTGTAAACATTAACTTCTTTTTATTTTATATGGTCAAGTTATCCCCTGTCCATGACATAACGTTTCTTTGACGGTAGACTTTATTACATTTGTTTCACCACTGGCGTAACGATTTAATTGCTAACTTGAAAGAACATAACAGCTGCATTTCTGTGAGAACAATATGAAAATGTTATATTATAATGGATACTAATTAATTCATGTGTGATAATACTAATGCTCTGAAGCACGTAATGTAGTGGTGGTCTAAATGGGGAAAAAGTACTGAGTATAAATTGAATTAGTTTCCGGGGCCGCTGGTTAGCCCATATTTATTTAAGGAAATAATCGCAACATCACCATTTCCAATATTCTAAAGTAATTAATTTTCTTTACTTCCTGCATTTATGATCTCACTCTCCTTTATAAAGTGATAGCATTTGTGTCGTATGTAACGCCTGTATCCATATGAAAATATCATATTTAGTCTATTCAATTCCATCACGTTTGATATATTCCACCCTTATTGTTAATTCAAAATTTTCCCGCGATAGCTTATAACTATGAATATAATGCGAATTTATTCGTATCTCTCAGGGATCGTATCAATCCTTCGATATGCTTGATTTGTGTAAATTATTCCATAATTTAATGGGAAATGCAATAAACGTACCTTCCGCAATTTCACAAGCACTAATGCTCTGACTCTAAAGTTTAAAAATAAATCCAGAAATTAAAATTATATTCCCACATCAAAATATTCAAAATTCTATCTTCTGAAATAGAATATAACAAATAAAATCCAAAATGGCAAAGTAACTTAAATTAAATGATTTGAAATTCATTCAACATATTGACGAGCTTTATCAACGTCATAATTTTCATATTTAGTTATTTTTAAAGTGAATACACCTCCAACTATTATATACTACTATTTTTCAATAATTAAGGAAAACCACTATAATGTCTTCAACATGGAATACCTACTGTAAAACTGTAATCACTTGTACGGCCACTTTTTGAATGTTTGAACATTGTGATGTTTAGGGAACAAAAGCTTTAACCGCTTTCTACTTCAGTAAAATGATGAACGACTGAATTCATGAATATTTATTTGTTTTCACGATTATCCACCTACAAAAGAAGTTGGCGACAAAGCCCATGGTAATAATAATAATAAATAAAGTAAATAAATAACTCATAATGTAATTAATTTAACATTAAAAATTTTTGCCACTTAATTATAATCATAATTTCCAACCATTTATGGCTTTTTATGTTATTTATTTTTTGTAAGTAAGAGTAAAGCGATAATCCGCAATGCCAAGCCATCCACTATTAATTGTGAATCGCCGAGTTTTCATTCGTTCTGTACAAAAATATTATTCTCATTTTTAAATTGAAACACGTTATATTTATCTCTTGTAAGGTTAGCTCCTTGAGTTATGTTATGTTTTCTCATGTGTGTGTACATAGTAGTGATGTTAACAAGTACATTATAAATGTATACATATTCTAATGTACTGCAAAAAGAATAGATTTCGTAAGGCTACAATATATTGCAAATATTTTTCTACGTTATTTTTATTTGATTGTTTTCCGGGAGACTTATATATGCTAATACTCAAACGGTTCGAAGTATTTGTTAATATTAAAAAAATATTATTTATTTAAATAAGTTCGGCAACGCCAGCGATTTACCCATTATTGAAATGCCATTAAAAAAGTGAAATGCAAAAAAAAAAAAAAAAAACCAGAAACGGAAAAAGAGTATTAAAATAGATTTGCGGCTTCTGTTCTGCACCAAAAATCTGAGTATACATAGAAACGTGAATGCCGGATTATAAATGAGCATAAAAAAAAAAACAGTAGAAAAGGAATATGTGCAAAAGTTAACAGAAGAGAAATAAAAATATATTTTCTCCTGTTTGATATGTAAGCAAATGAATTTTACATTTAAATTAAGAAAAATTAAATTATCGTAAATTTCAACCAAATAAGGAAAAGTGAACCAGACTCCAAATAAATATCATAATCTGAATTATTGATTTTCGAAAGGTAAAAATATTAAAAACATGTTCCGATGGTGGACCAGAAAGCGACAATAGGAAATCGACCTCATGAAATTGGCAGGTCTTGCAAAGTTGAATTCCCTGTCCCTGTTCCCGGGACAAAGGTTTTCAAACATTTTATGTTTTCAAAAGTTTTTGGGAGGGGTGGGACTAAATGCTTTTTACCTAGCATATTTTATTTACAAGTATTTCTTTATTCTATTTTTGATATAATATTTTTCATAGTTAGCCGTACTACCAGTCACTGGTGGTTGAAATGTAAATTGTTTCCCGTGAAATTATAAAGATTGGAATACACAAAATTATCCTATGAATTTCACCACATAACACAGATCTCCTGTAACTTATTCAGTAACTTTATAGTCATTCAACAGATATATCCGTGAAGTAAAAAGTGAAACTTTGGCGAAATTATGTTTAGAACTGCTGTTATTCGTATATAAATTGAAATAATAACAGTTTGTTACTGAAGTGTGAAGATTGGATTAACGTACGCACTGAATAATTCCTTTTCCCATCAAATCGTAGTCATATCATTTTTTTAATTGATGGAATAGCAATTGGACGAAAGTATTATCGATCATGAGTTAAAATAAATTTATCTCCTCCTTCAAAAATATCTATTATCTCGTCGAAACGATCGCACCATCGTAAAATTAATAGAATGAATTTGAATTTTCTGTTCCTTCATTCTGCTGTAGAAGCGGGGAGCAATCAGGTTGTTGTGTTGTGCACATTGTGAGTTGATGGGTTGATATAAAAATAGCACCAGAAGTTGGAAGTTAAAATGTCAAAATACATATATCTAAACAACGTGTTAGCACCAAAAAAATTCAACTCAGTTGTTTAGTATATTTTGAATAAATATGTTCGTTTTTTATTTACATTTTTCTTATAAAAATAATATAATATATATAGAAAATTCGAAGGTTCGGATAATAGTCTTCCAAATATAAATGTTCATTGATATTATCCGTGCTGTTTTTAAGCGATTAAGAAATACCGGAAAGCCAACAGAAAAGATTTTAAATTTTTATTTTATTGTACTTAGAATAGCCTGAAACGTGAAAAAAGAAAAAAAAAATATTCCCGCCAATTTTAAATAGAATATAAAAAAAAATCCTAGAGTATCTGTAAATGAAGAAAATAATCATAGGCGGATTTTGTGATTTCTAATAAATTTTCTAACATTTATTACTTCTCTGATTTACGTTTATGATTAACACATATTTCTAATTAATGGTAGTTTAATAAATGTTACTAATCAAAAATAACTATCTAATTCTCCCATCTCTATTTTTTATTTCATGAAATTCATGTATTACTTTTCATTTAATTAGTCAGCCCCAGTCCCTTCTTCAGAAACTGAAGAAATAAGAACCTGTTACTAATCGATAATTTGCTTTGGGTAATTCTGTCTTGTCGATAGTGCTGCTGTGGTGGTCGATGTTATAGTAACAATCAATAGTGGGCACTATTGACTATAGTCCAATGCTTACAGCTATTCCCGTGGACGGATATGAGAGCCACATTTAGTTTCCCTTTTCCTCCTGCACTATATACCATTCAGAACATGAGCAGTTGGTAATAGTACTCAACATCAAAAAGATAGTACCGCCCGAGGTCAAAATCGTTAAAGCCATCCCAATAGAATTTATATAGACTGACTAATGATAAGGATTGGTCAGTCAGTGCATGGTATCTAAAACTTGCTTGGTGTCACAATGAGGAAAGAAGTTTGAGGGAGAAAGCCTTTTAGTAATCATTAATTTTTTAACAGTTATATTACTCATTAAATACTAATTTTTATAAATTTAACTAATTGGGTGAGCCCAATCTAGCTCCTTTATTGTATAGTTTTCCCTGTTCATTGGTATGAATTTTGAAATTCAGGAATAGTTCATGTTTTAAGCCTACTGAGAGCTATACTAATAAACATTAAGATATGTTATGCTATTCAAAGTGCTTCTCTTAATAAATTTATTTTTGTTATTAAATAAATTGTGATTTTTTTGTTATTTTCTAAATTTTATTAAGGAGAATAATTAAAAGATTTCTAAGGTTCTAGAAATGTTTTAACCTTTTCGAAGTCTTGCTAGGCCAATATTTAGAATTTCCCCTTAATATTTTTTCAACAGCTTGTATCCGAAGAAATTGAACCAATACCAAAAGAAAATAATGGACATTTATTATTTAATTAATAAAAAACATTTATTCTGTCAATTATATATAACTAATTAATATTATTGTCTGAATGTGTACTTTTTGTTATTTGAAAAAAAAAGGTCTTTTGTATTAAATATTATAGTGAGTTTCCTTACTTTCATCACTATCGTATAATTCTTATATACTAAATCTTATCTTTCTTAATATTGTATCTTTGAATGTTAGCCAAAAACGTGAGTTAATTGAAACTTGCAAACAATTGAATCATTTTTATTTGTTATGGCATTTTAGTTCTGATTTGGGTAAAATGCATTTAATATATTTTTTTTTGTCGTAAATCTTTAACTCAATTACCTTGCGAATGTTCATAATTTACAATTAAAGTATTATCGTTTAATATTTATTCAATTATAGTTTATATACCACATAAAACCACTTATGTGATTGAGATTAGCAAATCTATTTTTTTTAAGAAAATCAAGACTTTCTCTTCACATCTACTTTCAGATGCAACCAAAAGCTGTTAGTAAAAATAGTTTTCCTTCGTTTCATTTTTATATTTCAGCCTCATATAGCTAATATTGCAAATAAAGATATTATCCGTGTATAAAAAAATACCTGATATTTTATTTAAAAATGAGCTCAGCAAATAGGATAGTTAATCAAAAATAACATAGAAATAAAAGGACACTTCTCAAATGTAGTTTGTACGTACTGGGTTTCTATATTTAATTTACTAAATAAAATGTTAATTAAACGAAATTAATGTTAGATATAGGTTTTCTCTAATATTTTGTTTGAAAGTCTCTACTTTTTTTACCTTTAACCTATTATTATTACATAATAAAAGTCATAAAATTATCATGAGTCTGATTTATGATCTTATTTTGTGAGGTGGGAGGTGAAAAATTAATATTACATAGGTAAATAGATTTCGGTGTTAACAATTTTTCGCTAACTATATATTTACGTACTCACGCAAGGCGGTTAGAAGGCAGTAGAATGTGGTGTTGCCCTAGTGCTGGTCGGCGGGCAAGTGAGGGAAGTTTTACCTTTCAGCCACTAGGGGGCGAGCGCGCGCAATCTCATCCCTACTCTTCCTTCTAATTTCTCTCTACGTTGAACTGATCTCAGATTATATCGGAATAAACTTAATTTGTGTGTATATATATATATATATATATATATATATATATATATATATATTTCGAGAATTGGTATAAATAAAAATCCTATAAGAGAAGGTACGTATTAGGAGGCAAATTAGCTATTCTTCAATTCAGGGAAAAATTTCTTCAAATGTCCATGTATTCCACCCAGGAAATGACGGAAACGAGGTCTGTTCAAAACTACTTAAGTATAACAAAAAACAACAAGCTGCCCCCTTTTTGAGGGTAACCATTTTTATGAGCTCCTAATTGGTATTAAGTAAGACGAAGCTGTATTTAATTTCCTTTGTAATGAATTTAATTTATATTTCATTTAAATTTTGATTTTATGCAGGTGAGTATTTGTTAACCTTTATTTTTATATCAATGGTTGTTTGTAATTATCATGCTGTTCATCAAAATATTTCATATTTCTTGAGTCTTCATATTCGCATTTTTTGGCATTACTTTTGACCCAAATAATACTCCATCGACAGTCCAATTTTAACCAAGGCATTTGTCTTGTAGATACTTACAGATAGGTTCATAAATCTTCCATTTTTTAAATCAACTTCAATTGATTGATAAGTGACTGTTTTAAACCTGACTGGAGGATCCAAAAGGAAAATTGTGTTTTTATTTTCTTTTCTTATTTACTTAACCCATCCAACAACTTCTAATAAATTGCTAACCTCTTGATGAAAGTCGGGGTGATACTTTTTGAGAGGGTTACTGGAAAAATTACATAATATAATTAAATTTTATATCTTATTAATCTTAAATTAAGAATATTTAATTTCTTTTAAGTGCTTTGATATGCAGTTTTACTATATCTCAAATCTTATCGAGATATTGTTTTCAGACTTCAGTTGACCCCTACTCTAACTAATGTCTTATTAGCAATAAGCTAGTATATATCATGAACCACTCTATTCAAAGCATAAATACAAAATATTGCTTTAATTGAACATTTGCTGAGTGAGATACATCTTAAAGTTGTTATGTGATTTTAAAGTATTGCTCGAAATAATCGATTTCAAGGTTTGGCGTGAAAATAACCAATTTAAAGTCAGCTGACATAACCTGCTTCTGGAATCTTAGTTTTGGCGAAACCCCCAGTGCGGAAGACAGGTTTCAACACGTGTAAGAAGGGACTAGTTCTTCTTAAATGCAAGAAAACAGAGTGTAATTATTTTTTTTTTTTTAATTTCATTTTAGGTTTAACATATAAGTGTGTACTACTGTAGTAAAGAATTATCTTTGGGATTTTATAAATTAATGCTATTATTCGTTTAAAAAGAATGACCCCTGAAGAGGTGGTGTCAAGGGCACGAAACATGTAGGGGATTTTGAATAAAGTCTGAGGGGGGGGGAGAAGGGGTTTGTTGGTGTATATTGCCACTGAACTAAGAAGAATAATGGGTACAGAATATTAAGAACGCTTTTGATTTATTTCTAGAGCCTTACTATGAAAGTACTGAAATATGTTTGAATAAATGTAACAGTAAGTATTCTTAAAGATGCATCTTGAAGCGTGAAACTATTTGTTAATGTCAAGAAGAAATTGGTGTTTTAGTGGTTTAATAGAGGTACACAAACTCTTAGTTTGTAGAGTCGTGCATCGTTTCTCCGCCGGTAGTCTTATGGTGAGTGTTGAAAAACAAATTAAAATTATTTATCACATTTGAACCTCACCACACTGAAGTAAATTCATGAACCATCCCGAGTTAATGTAGCCTCAATACTTACATGAATTAAAATACCATATAATGGAAATCAACAGCAATAAACTGTTAATATTATTGAATGAAGTGCTTAGTAACATCTCTTAACAAATAATTCAAAATTTGTGAAAAACCAGATATCAGTTGAGTAACATATTTTTAAAGCTTGAACTTGTACAATAATGTTTAAATTTCTTTGGTCATTCACTTTTCAATACTTGAGGCATTTCAAAAAACTCCGACAAACCTGAAGAAACTATGAAACTTCTACTCAATCATCGTTATGCAAATAGTATAATGTAATACAGAATTATACTACTTTCCAGAAAATCATGCTCTTACTTTGAATACCCCAAACAAAATCAAAATATGAACACACAGTTACATATATAACACCAATTCAAGCAAAACTCAATACATTGGACTGTTTCATGCATTTCCTAAAAGTTATCAGGTTCTTAATAAAAGGCTTCATTCGGAAAAGAATGTTATTGAATCGGCAAAACGTATTCCAAGTCAGTACTTCATCTTCAGTGTTTCCTAAAGCCTTGGCTTCAGATGTTCATAAAACTTCACGGGAAAACAGAATTCTTCGTGTTGGGCTCTCCTGAGAAACATTAATCGTGAACTGTGGATTACAAAAGTTCCATTCACGGATGACACACGAACGTCTCATGATTAAAAATGAACCATCAAAATGTTCATTATGTACGAGTAATATATAATTAACTATCAAACACTTACACTCTGCCAAAAAATAAGAAAAGAGCATACTAACCTTTCAGAATTGCAACAACAGCCCATGCATTTACCGAATAATGAAACAACTCCCGGAGACGTATATATTAAATAAGGTTTTACTATACTCAGGCTAAACTATTGAAAGGGGAGTTTTATTTAATCCAATATTCTCGATAGATATTTTAAATAAGCAAAAATGGATGTTTTACAAAACAATTTATCTTTTACAACAGCAGAATTGTTAACATTGGGACACACTAAAAATAAGTAATTAAATAAATGAATTTATTAGGCTTCTAATACATCTTTTAAACCCAAGAGTATTTTCAAAAGTTATTAATTATTTGCCGTAGGTATTCATTCAATTATGTAGAGTTTTCAGGCTTCGTGGTAATAGTTTCTAACAGAAAAAATCAAACAAACACTTAACACCAAAAGAAATATGATTAGTTAACTATTTGAAATATTAGGGGAGAGTAAAAATAAAAGTAAACTACAAAATAAATATACATTAATTTATTACAAATAGTACAATTTAGAGCGTTCTATTTATGAAAGAAACATATTGTCATTACACTTTTTGGGATTTCCCTAATGATGCTAAGTAATCTTTATATAATATAGTATTTTCAAAATTAACTGGATGAAAGCCATCATTTTGAATAAAACTCAACATTTGAGGTTTATACATTAAAAAATAAGTCATGGTTTTTTATTTGACTACCTGACATTTTAAATAAAGTACAAAAAATTAACTTATACAATTAAATACAAATAGGAGTTCAGTTCTTTTTGTGGCTGTCCAAAAGTAATGCCAAGCGTTACAGAAACCACAGTCCATTTTGAATGTAGTTCCACGCGACACAACTTGTGGACGGGCACATTCGTAATTCCATCATAAGCCTTAGTTTACTAATGTCCTTTTACCTATCACTTTCCGAACTCTTATCCTCGGACTAAGCTTGGCCCCAAACTCCACTGGAAGGGCGGAATCTATAAACTTGTCCCCACGACTATATCTTCTGTAGAACGTTGTTTGTGACGAACTCGATGAGCACTGGTTACACTCATAAGGTACTGCTACTGCAGAGGGAAACATAGGTTGAACTTCGTCAGTATTAGTTGAATTTCCAGGGCAGTAAGGGACGAAAATTACTGGAATATATCCAATTACTGCATTTGGTGGAAGATTTGGCGGAAGTTGTGGAGGAGGCCCAGCTGGCGGACCGGAAACTGTTGAGTTTGGAGAAACAAGATAGCACGGACATGAACCGGGACTAGGAACAATAGGTATAGGGTATGGCGTAACTGACACTGGAGGCGAGGAAGGGCTTCCAGGATGAGATGGCGAGCATGATTCGCCAGGTCTGTTTGAGCAAGAAGGTTGGGTGGGTTTTCCCGGGTATCCTGGTTGAGATGGACTGCTTGGTCCTCCAGGCCCTCCTGGCCTACCTGGTTGGGATGGGACTCCTGGATAGCCTGGTTGTCCTGGTCCACTGGGTCCACCTGGACCACCTGGTCCCCCGGGTCCTCCAGGTGCTCCTGGGCTGCCTGGCATTCCTGGTTGTCCTGGATAGCCTGGTTGTGATGGTCCTCCTGGATGGCCTGGTTGTGCTGGTCCACCTGGTCCTCCTGGTCCTCCGGGTCCTCCAGGTGCTCCTGGGCTACCTGGCCTTCCTGGTTGTCCTGGATAGCCTGGTTGTGATGGTCCTCCTGGATAGCCTGGTTGTGATGGAACTCCAGGATGGCCTGGTTGTGCTGGTCCACCAGGTCCTCCTGGACCTCCTGGTCCTCCGGGTCCTCCAGGTGCTCCTGGGCTGCCTGGCCTTCCTGGTTGTCCTGGATAGCCTGGTTGTGATGGAACTCCAGGATGGCCTGGTTGTGCTGGTCCACCGGGTCCACCTGGTCCACCGGGTCCTCCAGGTGCTCCTGGATAGCCTGGTTGTGATGGTCCTCCTGGATAACCTGGTTGTGATGGAACCCCAGGATGGCCTGGTTGTGCTGGTCCACCGGGTCCACCTGGTCCACCGGGTCCTCCAGGTGCTCCTGGATAGCCTGGTTGTGATGGTCCTCCTGGATAACCTGGTTGTGATGGAACCCCAGGATGGCCTGGTTGTGCTGGTCCACCAGGTCCACCCGGTCCTCCGGGTCCTCCAGGTGCTCCTGGGCTGCCTGGCCTTCCTGGTTGTCCTGGATAGCCTGGTTGTGATGGTCCTCCTGGATAGCCTGGTTGTGATGGAACTCCAGGATGGCCTGGTTGTGCTGGTCCACCTGGTCCTCCTGGTCCTCCGGGTCCTCCAGGTGCTCCTGGATAGCCTGGTTGTGATGGTCCTCCTGGATATCCTTGATGTGATGGAACACCAGGATGGCCTGGTTGTGCTGGTCCACCTGGCCCTCCGGGTTCTCCTGGTCTCCCCGGCTGTCCTGGATAGCCTGGTTGTGATGGTCCTCCTGGATAGCCTGGTTGAGATGGTACTCCCGGATGGCCAGGTTGTACTGGGCCACCGGGTCCACCTGGGCCGCCAGGCCCACCAGGTCCTCCGGGTGCTCCTGGGCTACCTGGTTGCCCTGGATATCCTGGTTTTGATGGTACTCCAGGTTGTCCTGGTCCACCAGGCCCTCCTGGTCCTCCTGGAGCTCCTGGGCTTCCTGGTCCTCCTGGTCGTCCTGGTTGTCCTGGATAGCCTGGTTGTGATGGAACTCCTGGTTGTCCTGGGCCACCGGGTCCACCTGGTCCTCCTGGGCTCCCTGGTTGTCCTGGGCCACCAGGCCCACCTGGTCCTCCTGGTGTCCCCGGTTCTCCTGGATATCCTGGTTGTGATGGCGTTGTAGGGTAAACTGGTTTTCCCGCCCCCCCTGGACTCCCTGGTCCTCCTGGTTGCCCAATTTGTCCACAACCTTTTGGGAAGTACAATTCTCCCCATGGAGTTAATTTACCATGATGGTGGTGGTGTTCATGATCTGAGCTTTGATTGTCTACCCCATTGTCTTCCTCCGGGTCGTGTGGATGGAGGAATATTTCTACGTCTTCTCCGGGTGTCACCACTCTATACCCCCATCCGTCCGATACGTAGTGTGTAGCTTGGAGCATTCCATTTGGATCTATGTAGCCATAGCACCCATATACCACTCCGTCTGGTCCTCTGTTTTCATGGTGAAATTGGCCATCAGGTCCGATCTCGTAACCGAAGACATATGAACCTGAAAAATTTTATTATTAATATACAAAGATCTAGATATGCCCAAGATATTTAAATTTATCTGCGATTTATTATGTGAACTAGTTGTGCTAAACTTGTCGTTATATTCATTTTTATCATATTTGTTTAGTCTAATGCCTCGACTTCAGAAATACTTAGGTTAGAATGAGTTTGTATTTTTTACATAGATTCCGGTGCATACAATGTGTGTTTAGAAACGTAAGGTGCTGAGGCGGAAATAATTTTTGAATTAGACGAGTCTTTGGAGCACTTCTGAACTTGAAAAGGCTTTTCTCACTAGTGAACTAAGCAGTTTTCCCAACTCCTGCTATAACAAGCTCATTTAGGTCCTGTTTGCTTATCCTACTGGAACAAATAGTCTATGCAAACTGGACTAGAGATTATTAAAAAAAAAAAAAAAAAAATTGGGTTATTCAGCTAAGATTCAAAAAAAATTATTCGAGTTAGAGAAAATTAACAAATAAAATCTCCTAGCTGGTCAGGGCGAAGGTCAACATGTTAACTAGGTTTTGAAGATGGCGAATAAATATGTAACGCTCATGCCTGAAGTGCTATTGGTGCTTGGCACTCTATATTTTAATTTTTGAGTAGCTACTTTAATAAATAAGATGTTTCTGATCACTAATCCCACTATATAAACGTTAGAATGAACTATAAGCTCGCCAAGGGTTGTGTGGTAGTTAAAGGGATGTGGAGCCAAAGGTATTTATTTATTACATGATGTATGAATTAAATATAACTAGTTACGAGAATGTCATATCGAAACTAACCAAAGGACAACTGCCGTTTTGTGGCACTTACTGGTTTTAGATTTGTTACCCAAAAACCCAAAATTTTTTCCAGGAGTACACTTCGGAGGAGAAGAGAAATCAGATTTTTTTTCATATAAAATATTTAAAATAAAAGAATTAAATAAAGTTATTTTATGTAGTGATACTATGCCAAAAGAAGCAAAGAGTTTTGGTGTCGTTAGAGGGTGAGGGGTAGTTGCACCTTAGGGCATGTGCAAACGCGAAGGTATGAAGTTATAATACAAATAAATATGACGGAAAATACAATATTTTTGGAAGTGCCAACAGCGGTTCAAGAAATGTAGGCATTACTTTGATTGAGTTCATTTTAATGAGTGTTTACCACATAGTGCAATCTGTAATAAACAACGAAACAAAAAAAAAAAAAAAAAAAAAAAATGTTAATTCCTACAATGTCTGCTTAGACATATAATCATACAACCGTGTCAAATGAATTTTCATTCGCAAAGATGTCAATCAATGTATTATAAAATGACTTTAAAATTAAATTGATAATAATTTCAACATTAAGAAATGGCTATTTACTAAAAAAACATTTAGAAGCTGTCAATTTTAATATAGAGCATACGTTAAAGACTGAACTCACTAGTGTCATGCAAAAGTGTATCGTCGTCCCTGAAGGCGCTAGTACCAGCCAATGTAACTCAAGACTTTAGTCATGGCATGTATCATATACTTTTTTTTGTTGTTTACTTCGTTTCATGCTAGTCATTTAAGCCCTGGCATTTTAGGACATCCTTTCGAAAAGAAGAGATACAAGGGATAAAACATCTACTTCCTATCACTTTATTGTGATAACAGGAATTATATTTTATTATTTCTTTACACTCCTTTATGTTTTTCGAATACAATTTGGTTATTACTTGAGGTTGAATACAAAGTAAAAAGTACGATATGTTACCAAGTATCTAGTTTTATGTCAAATGGTTAGGGATTTCTGATACATCGTACCACTTATGCTTTAGGAAATCGTAAGCTGATGAATATTTGTTCTTAATTTTATTTTTTATAAAATATTTCTAGAGAAAATTTTAGTTTTTATTAATAATTATATTGAAGATTTTTTTTCCAATTACATTGGGAACGTAATTTGAACCAATCTATATTGATTGTTTTTACTCAGGCAAAATTTTATTTTCATGGTCATTCGATTTTAAGAGTCATACATTGCTACCAAGGAATGAGAAGAAGTTCCGTCTTTTTGTTCCTATAATTAAAGAAAATGCGAACTAACTGCTTTAATATTTTTAAAAACTGCTAATTCTTTATAAAGCAAATTTGTTAATGTTTCCTCAATTGTTGCAATTATTAATGTTTTTTTTTCTTTTGATTGAATAATACTTTTAAATAGCTTATTCTATGATATTAAACAATTATATTTAATTGTAACCATGGTAATTTGGTATACTTAATGAAATAAATAAATTTGGTTAATTTATAAGCAGGCAGCTATTATAAAATAACTATATGCATACTAAGATTTGTAATTCATAACAGTTTCTGTTATTAGGAGGACATCATGTCTCTTTAATTACAGATCATACTGAATTTTTGTTTTGCCAGAAAATTGAAATAATTTCCCATTTTAAAAAAAGTTTCTATACATTTCATATTTTTAAATTAACTAATTAATAATTTCTTATAAGTATTAACTTTAATTAACTGAAATGTATAATTACTTGTATTAAAGTTTTGTTCATGGTACTGTGTCTTGTTAGCATCTTCTATATCCACTATGACTTCCTTGTCTCCATGGAGAGGTCGGTTATAAAGTGCCAAGTCGTCCTGAAATTCGCTTTGGGCGAATATCCCGAGCACCCCTAGAGCCTGGAAACAATTAAATGAATATATTAAAAAAGCGTATTTTTTTTATATTAATTAACATACACTTATTAAAGTAGGGTTATATCCAATTGGCTATCGCACCGAACAGAATTTTATATAACTAAAACACTACAGCTTTCTGTGATTCAAGATAAATATTGCTTTTGTTTCAGGTCAGTCTCAGACTAAGGTTATTAAAATTGAAATTCTCGGCTAGTCTGTTGCTCCGTTCATTAATCAATTGTTTTAATTGGGCAAAGTACTTCGAAGAAATTTAATATTTTAATGTAGATTACTTCAAGGCACAACCAATGTCTATAAGGGAGTTTGGACTTATAATCACAATTGGGAGGGGAGAGGGGGGGTCTGATAAGGTCTCAAAACATAAATGCATTAGTGTAGATAGTTATCAGTATTAAAGAAAAACTTATTTATTTATTATGTATAAAATGTATTTTTCGTTACTTGAAAGCTATTGTGAAGTAGAAAACATCAAAATATTTACTACTGTCTTCCGGAACTATATTTATCTATAAGAAATCGCATATGTTTCACCCCACAAACTAGCAGATGGTCCACCAATACTAATAATACTATAGCCTAAGATAACAAGAAGTTCCAGGCGTGCCACAAATTGTTCTCAACTCTTGAACAGAAATGTGGCCCCCTTGTACTTGAGACATTCTCTATTACTCATTAAAGGAATCGTACAGAATATTTAGTCGAATTAAACAGTCAGCCCCGCATACTTAAGAGCATTCTAGCAATCTGTTTCTATTCCTATTTGTAAAAAAAAATTAAAACAGGTAGCTTTATTCAGAAATGAATAGATATTTTTTGCATTAAAATAATGTCTGTTCGCATTTGTATAAGAACGATTAAGTCAAGAGAAAAGTAGATTTAAAGTAAAAACTAATAACCATATAAATCCAAACCAAATTCATTGTGGAACATAAAACATTTTGGAAATAAAAATTACGTTTGACAGTACGGTAAAAAGAAAAAAAAATTGCATTGAAGCCGAGAGATGTACATATTTCAATAGTGACGTAATACATTTTATAGAAGGTAAGAGGATGACTGGCGACCGTAGACTGGGGCCGTGTGGTGACCTTGACACCAAGAATCTCGTTGCTCAACCTCTCTAGGCCTCGTGAAAGTGATGGGCGCTCTCTTTCTCTCTAGCCCTCGTTCGCTCTCTCTCTCTCTCTTTCTCTTTCCTCTCTCTTTCTCTCTCTCTCTCTCTCTCTCTCTCTCTCTCTCTCTCTCTCTCTCTCTCTCACACACACACACACACACACACACACACAAACACACACACACACACACACACACACACACACACACACACACAAAAACACACACACACACACACACACACACACACACACGAGCACACACAATTTACTTCTCACAATCTTAGCTCATTTTCTTTCACGCACATTCTCTTTTCTCTCTCCTTTTGGGTTTTAGTTCTAATTTGTCGACTGTTTGATGATAGATTTACCCTTATCTGCCTCTATCCCAATATTTTTCCTCGATTCTCTTATTCATTATTTTTCTTCTTAATAAATTAATGAATTCAGGTTGTTAGTATAAATCACCAATTGCAACAAGTTATCATAAATGAATATAACTCTCAATTTTATGCATTTTACATTTATCTTATTCCAAGCTCTATTAAAAATAATTTTACAGTACAGAGCTTTATTCCATGAAATACTGCAAATATGTACGAATTAAGATTTTATTTCTTTACTGGAAAATGTTTATTTCATCTATACCAAACTTATTTGCCTACATTGAAGATTATATTCTTTAATGGATGAAATCGGACCATGAATAGGGGAAGGTTAAGACGATAGAGGAATACGAAAATTTATTAACATCTCCATTATTGCGTCTGATTGAAAAATGTTATATAACCAACCTTGTTAAACTATTGATGTTCTGTGATTGTTGTCCAACACGTGTTTTCGTAACTCAAATATTAAACGATTTATTTGTCTGTTTTTATTTCAGGCTTCATTATTCCCCCACTCCTACTCATCGTATTTTCATTAGAGTAAATGCTACCATCTCAGTATTAGTAGTGTGTCATACCAGCACGCGGGAATACAGGTTAGTTTTGACCTATGAGACATTAGCTCATTCATAATTGCAAGCCCTTTCGATCAAGTATGAGTCAATCGGCGATCCGTAAGTCAATGACAGCTCCTTGACGTCCAGGTGTGAAAGCTTGCCTACAGGTTAACCTTTAGCTAAGTAGACTGAAGAACAGGAAGCGGCCTATGCTCTCATTAGGGACAGCAGGCCCGGTTCAATACGAACACTTCCATCATTGTACCTTCTGCTATGATGGTGAATAGGCAACTAATTAAGTGATCTCTATAGAGTCATTATCCGGACCGTTCAGACGTTTTCAATTATCCCATATTCAATTTGCTCTTATCCTCGGTCCATTTAATGTAATTATTCATCCCTGTTTTGCCAGCACTTAGCCACATACAGTTAATTCCTAAGTTGCTTTACTCTTGATATAAGCGATTTATTAATTAATTTCATATTTGATTCATGACTCAGATTTTCATTAAAATATTTGTCTTTTCTTTATGTAAATAATTTAGTTTTTTATATTTTTAGATTAGTAACTCCGGAATTCGATAAATAAATCCGTAATGCATAGATAAATGGACTCTCTCACGGCACTACAATCCGAGAGCAGTTTGACGTTAAGAGTTTTCCCGAGAAAAACAAATTTGACCTCCAATCTGCCGGCTTTGATCTTGGAGACGGGAATAATCTTTTCCTCAATTTAATGTTTGCTGGATAATTCCGTTAAAAGTATTGATTGAATAAAAAATTTACAATATTATCGTTCTCAAAGCCCTCTTAAAGGCATGTCTTTCCTAATTTTTATTTTGGTGTATGTTAAATAAAAACGACTGTTCTGATAAGTTTAACGATAAATACATAAGAAATTATCACAGATAAACTCTTGAGCCATGAGCAGTTAATGTTAAAAATATTTTATTCTCTGTATAAATAAACGAATTAATCCCACGCCATATTTACATGTATATAATCACTCAAAACTGCATTGAAGTATATTGTATAAAACAAAAAAAACAATGTTATAAAAGGTAAGTGGTTGACTAGTCTCTTCAAAAAAATAAAATGTATTTATCTAAAATGTTGGCGAAATTGTGTTTGTAATTTTAATTAATTAGGACTTTAATTATTTATGGAGCCAAATATCATTCTAAATCTAAATATATAAAATTAAAGGAATCAGAGAATTATAAAACATTTATGAAACTGCTGGAAACTAAATTTGACAACATTTAATGATATAATGTTGGATGTCAAAATACTTGAAATAATTTTGATAAAGTACGGACAACAATTAGTTTATCTTCTGATGAGGATCAAAAAGAAATCATGACTACTGACGTGATCTTGTTTTTTCGTTTAAATTGATTTTCTTTGATAATGAGTGTCATCTAAATAGTTTAATGGAAGGAAACCAAAGAGATGTTTTGGAAAAACTTTCTGAAGCATGCTTTGGGTTACGTATAGTTCAAGAAGCTATGTGTGTGTTTGCGTGATAAATCTGTGTTTTTGCTAGCATACAATTTCTTGCCGTATCAATTCTACGATTTTGTTTCCTTCATTTTAATTATAACAGACGGCTGAAGCAATGCTTCAACTACCTCAACATTCCTATTTATAATTACATCAAATGCCAGTGAGTTGCGAAAGTTGACATCAGCTCTTTCCATTTATTCGTCAAATCAAAATGGCACTCGATTCCCATTTGATATGCAATTACTCACATTTAGGAAAATTTGACAGGTTTTCCAGCGCCGACACCAGCATATTATTACTAGTGTGCATAACACTTTATCCTTCAGTATGCCTCTTTGAGTATTATTTTATAAGTTATGGGAGTTCAGTATAAATATATTAGTTTAAATCTTCCCGGTTTTATTTGAGCTTTAATTTGTTTATTGCAGTTAGAGAATTATTTAATTAGATAGATTTTCACACTGATCAAATAGTTGTCAATTTAACTCAAGTGATTAAATATTCATTTCCCTGTGATATTTTTGACTTGTGCCCATAATGAAATACGTGTTTAATGGATGTATTTACTATATTATTTTTAGTGACCATTTCATTTTCACTTCTAGCTCTCAGCTGATTCTGTGTCAGTCTACCTAAAAGTAAATGAGAGATATAAAATTGGAAAATAAATTTCCACCTGCAGGTTACTGACTTGCAAAGGCTTGTAAAGCCTTTGATGGACGACGATATTTTAAGGGTTAGCTACATTAATCTAGCTTAGCGGAAAAAAAGGATCTTCATCTTTTTTCAAGAGAATGATTTTTTTTTATTAATCTTCTGAAGCGGTAATTTATAATACTTATATTACATTAATGAATTTTATTAAACATGTAATAATTATAGTATTACAATACATGGTAATAGTGCTGTTAACTTGCAAATGCACATGCTTCCTAATATTTTTTTTTATTTTTTTTAATCTTATTTGTTTTTCAAAGGAGTTTGAAGCTTTGTTTTTGGGTGATCTGATGAAAGAGAATTGAGAAAATTATTATATTTTCTTTCAGAGGAGAATGTCAATGATACGTTATTTACTTGGTATTCGGTGTAGACATATTTCAGTTATTAATTGTTGGAAAAAGTGTCAGCCACCTAACACGAAGGAAACACGAGACGTATCGAACTACGAAATTTAACTCGAAATTGAAACACTATGTTTGTTTGATCTCTACCAAACTTGATATTAAAATTTTTCATCTATAACTGAACATTAAGATCGTTAATCGGAACAGAATGAGTGGGGGTTTAAAGAAGGGTCCAAAAGTACAAACCCGAATATCCCCTTCATTATTAGCCTGATTAAAAATGATTTAAAATTTATCTTAAATATTCATGTTCTCTACAGTATTCATTAATGCGAATATTATTCAGTTGTATTTAGACTTGCCTTTGAGGTCCCTACCGAAACAGTTTAAACGAACCTTTAGTACCTAAACGTCACATTTCAACCCTATGCTTTGAGTCCTGTTTATATAGGATACAGTGAGAAACAGAGATTAAAATGTGCAGATGACGTCGTGTGTGCTGGTATGAAACTGTACACCATCGAGTGCAATTACTCTACACGGAAAATCTTTATAGTTACTACGCCTTGTATACATCATCTCGTTAATTATATCGCGGGATTTCACATACATGGTAGGAACTCCACAGTGCACACTCATACTCCTTAAGAGCTAACTATTTTAAACTTCAAATGTAGAAAAATATGTCAATTTTATTTTTAATCAAAGGTTATAATGGGATCCCTATTTTATGCTGTCTCGATTTATTTACTTGTGAATCATATGTCAGATTCTAGTTTTGAGTCTACTTAGAGCAAAGCTAGGAGCAAATCTTTCGAGATACACCATCCATCGGAAACTAGTGAGCTAGCCGACGAAGCTGCAAAACGAGTTTGGGCAAACTGGCTGGAAAATGAGGGTTCGGAATTTGGTGAAGAGCTATGGCAGTCCGAATCATTGGAAGCTAATGACTGGTGAAACTGATTCCAATCCTGTCCCCACGAACGGCTGCTTTACAACAAAGATCAGTTGATGCCACTCTTCTATGCTCATGCCACATAGAGCCCTGAAGCTTCATTTTTGAAATCCATTAGCAACTGATCATATATTTTACTTTCCCCAGTTCCTATATTTTCAAATCTGATTTTCGTCCACAAATGAAGTAAAATGTTAATTTGCGTCCACTTTTAGCAGATTTTCCTTAAGGGGATTAAAGAATCAATCTTATTAAACTATAGATATTCTAAAACTGTTGTTCAATGTATCACATATAAATAGAGAATATGAGATCTGATAAGACCACACGCGTGTTATACATTTATATGGGAAATCTGCTTACTTTACGCAGCCCCTGCGCCTACGGCTAATAGGAACGGGTTTCTAGCCAGGATGGGACTATGGATTCCATTTAATGACTTTTCTCACTAAATAAATTCCAATTGCTATTGTGGGAATCGAACTCACAATGCACTCACTATAAAGCTGACGCCTTAACTGACTGGCTAACCTGAGCCCTTGTAAAATAGTTTAAAGGTTGAATTTAAATACTTTCAGTCCTTATGATTTGTATATATTAATTTTTCAGTTCAAATATAACCTTAAAAAGATTAAACTGTAATAATAAAAGTAATGAGTTACATATCAAATAATCTTACTTGTGAATTGATTGTATCTTCTCTACCCTTCACCTTAGATGAAATATTTGTTATATGCAAAACGTTATAGAGAAATACAATCCGTTTGAGATATGTTCCTATGTTTTTTGACTTATAGAAGAATCAAGTAAACCATGTGAGTTAGTTCGTCGGTTTTATACACTTGGTAACCTAGATTTGTGGGAACGCCTTACGCTTGGACGATATGAATTTATTTAGCGACTAAATCACTAAATAAAATTCCTTCTCCCTAGCTGGCAAGAATAGGATAAGCTGTTGATAACAAATTCTCCGTAGTAGCACAATGTGTAATGTAATTAAAAACATGACATTAATTAATGAACTCTAACAATGAACCTAGTTCTACAGGTTATGGAGCCATGGATAGTGGTTGCAGATAATTGGAAAGATATTGCCAATAATTTATAAACGATTCTTACCGTAATATAGTTTAGGTATTTCTGATAGTCATGAAGCATATCGATGGTTTTTGTACATACGTTGTACATACAGTAAAACATTTATGGTTAAACTCAGGTTGTAAATTATCAGTAGATTTTATGTTGACACTAAAATCATACGTTTGCCTATTATTAATCGCGTGGATCATAATTATATTTTCCTAGCTTAGTTGAGTCAGAGCTTGATATATAAATGTATTTTTTTAGTATTCATGAACAGATTAATGGATTATTACTATTTCAAACGTTTACTCATGGATTCCTGCTGGCTCAGGGAAATAATGAAATTAAATTGATAGAACGAAACTCCATAAAATTTTATGATATAAAAAAGAAAAAGAAATATTTGTATATATTATAAATGCTGGTGTCGAGCCCGTCCTTCACCCTAGGCTATTGATTTACACATGACTTCCTTCATCGTAATCTATTATGTATGCAGAGAGACCTGTCATCTTACATATTGGGAGTTCATTAAGATTTTTTCCGCTCAGTGAGCCATGTTGGAAAGGGCTTGTGCTTAATACAGGTATATGTAACTGTCAGATAGAGTGGGTCCATTAGACTTAATGCTAATCCCTTACAAGTCCAAAGCCTTCGTTATCAGCTCCCTCTAACAAGCCTCGGTATTTTATGGCCCCATCTATTTTTTTTTTAAGCGACTTTTTTTCCTTCACTATTATTCTTTAATAGAATAATCGCTAATTTCCCAAAAGTGAACCAAGATATATTTTAATAAATGTAGAGTACGCCATGATATTCATCACATTTATGATGTACTTATTCGTGAAAAAAAAATTAGATAGAAATATCATCTGGGAACTATTTTTGGAGTATTTAAACTTTTGAACGATTTATATTTAAAGGACTTCCGTCTTGCCAACCTTTTCATTTATCAATTTGTGTTTTCTTAGTATACACACTAACCTAACAGAACTATTACACAGAAAGGTTAATCATGACAACGTGATGACAAAGAAATACACATCTATGGTAAGGATTTAATTTAATGAGTTCGTCACTAAAATTCCTATATACCATGCGGAATAACGTTTTGCATATAACAAATATTTTGTCTAAAGTGAATGGTAGAGAAGATACAAAAGTAAGATTATTATGAAATTCATTACTTTTATTTTTTACAGTTTAATCTTCTTAAGGTTATATTTGAACTAAAAAAAATTAATATATTCAAATCATAAGGACTGAAAGTATTTATTTCATCCATTAAATTTTTTACAAGGGTTCAGGTTAGCCAAGTGAGTTAAGGCGTCAGCTTTATTGTGAATTAAGGGTTCGATTCCCACCATTGCAAAACCTAGAGTGGCGATTTCGATTTCCGCCTGGTAAATAGGAATTTATTTACTGACGAACTTACTAAATAAAATCCTAGGTCCCACCCTTGCTAGAAAAGGGTGGTATTCTGTAAGTAACCCGTCCCAATTAGCCACCGTATCAAAAAGTGGGCGTTAAATAAATAATAGATGTCTCTTCTACCAGAGAGTCACTATGTCCTTGAGTGAATTTAACCAACTATCCTAAATTTTCCAAACTTTTCACAGGCATGGATAACCTGAGCCTCATATATTTATTTAAAAGAGTTTCTTTGGGTCCTAACAAAGAAGAAAATAATAAATCGCATATTTTGCGGAACACCTACTTCATTTCATATGATTTAGGGTCCCATCGTGCAAATGTTTTCTAGGGTAATTTAAATTAACTTTTCAGAGGAGAAGGTTCAGCTTTAAGGGAAAATAGAAATATGGTGATTAGTCATTAAATAAAAATCCTTGGTCGTCCCCTGATTAAAAAAAGATTGGTAACATTCAGAAAACCCAACTCGGTCAGTCCTATTAGTATAAAATGTACGTTAATAATTGTTTAATGGTCGAAGGGCTCAGGTTAACCACGTCAGTTAAAGCATTGGTCTTAATTCTATTTGAATACTTTGAATCGTTGGTTCGATTCTACTATTCTATTCTACTCCAGTTTCGACCAGCTTAGAAAAGGGATAGGAAACCCGTTCGTATTAGCCTCAGTTAAGTTAATGTAGCAAAGAAAGATCATAAATGTTTTTTGAAGTTAGTACAGTATTCTTCTTCTGATATTATTTTGGCTTTAATAATTAAGTTGCAAGCGGTTCCTTAAAAGTTTTGAGATATTTGTGGGGTCGTGATTATTAAATGACGCTAACTTAAGAAATGATAAATATGGTGATATCTGGAGATGTATATTTGTCAGATGTAAAACTGACAGCTATAAAACACTTCCATTTGCTGTGTCTCCTTCTGTCTCCGTTAATGGAGTTCCATTTCGGTGAGTCCATATCGCCACGTCGTGAGTTGCCTATCTCTAAATGGCCGCCCCTCCTGTCTAAATGCATTATGTAATTTATTCGCACCTTCACAACATAATCAACCATGAATTAATTTGACTCGATAGTAAAATTAAATTATGTTGAGTAGTTCAGACGGCAATGTTTTCCGCCAAAGGCATACCTAATACATTTATTACTGGGAAGTGGATTCCAGGCTTCTGTAATCCTTTCGAAGTATTATTCAAAGATGTATAATGCAAAATTAAAAATAAAATTCAATATCCTCTATTAGTTTTATTATTCTCATATGCATAGTTTTTTCCCCCGGATCCTTAGACCTTCAGGATTCTTAGCCGCCCCAGAGCGAGACTCAAAGGATTCGTGATCAGAGTTTTTTACAGTAACCAACTCGACGTACAGCCCCTGTTATCCAAAGGGGACCTGAAATGTGTTGTCCGACTAACTGGCACGATTATACACGGAAAGTCAGTGTTTCACGCTGTCAGCCTCCCGTGGACTGGAGCTGAGAGGGTCATAATCGTTAGTCATCCGGAGAGCCTGTCAGATGTATACGTATACTCCTTAGACTCCCGCTGATCCATGAGCACTTCGACACTAGCGCACTCTGTTAGCGACTTCACGGACTAACGTTCTCTATTGGTGGAAATCGAACCTGCACCTATTTTTACCTTCAGCTTGCTGACAATAGTTGTAGATGCCCACCGAAGCCCCTATGCTTAGCAGTTAATGTAAATATTTAAGTTTAAAGTACACTGTACAAGTGTTCCCAGTAATATTGTCGTGGTTGTATTCGGGGCCTAATATCACTTTTGTCTGTTTTTCAAAATTCTAAAATAACTTATGTTTCGTCTATTCCTGATCTGAATTCACTATTGTTTCAATGTCGAATTGGAAAATAAGAAGTGAGAAACCGTTTTTAATAATGAATGCTTTCTTCAAATATGTTTTCTACTAATCACTACTCTGTACACATTTCCTGCGAAACGCGTTCCATTGAACCTGTCAAAAAACCATTGTGATAATCGATTTTTCTTTCCGTCGTTAATTTTTCTGGTCGTCAAATTATACGATGTACATCGTTTGAGCATGGTATTTTATTAATAATTTAGCATATACGAATGAAAGAGAAGTAATTCCAAGCAGTTCGGTCCCTCACCCCCTTTGGATTTTTTATGGGCCATGAGGTGAAAAGCAAGGTCAGGGAGAGGTGTCTGGATTAACTCAGGAAGGACTTGTGGTGGCCGGAGCCCGAAGTTGGAGAATCCTTGCTGCAGACTGCAAAGGAACGGTTTAATTTGTGGAGTGTGGTCGAGTCTGTATCGCCGAGGTGTTTCTTTAGTTACCCGATACTACTGTACAATGAATATAATGAATACGAAGAAATGTGACGTTTAACGGAACTTCTGAGAGAGCTTTATGCCAGAGGTTTCCTAGAAACAGTGAGAATCTGCTCTAGACAGTCCAAAACTTTATTCCTCTTATTAATTTAGGTTGTTTACTCTTTGAAATACAAACAATTTAATTTATTAATATTTTGGAAAATTTTGCATATTATACCTCGTCGAGGTAATCTCGTTAATTGAATTAATTTAAATCAAAAGTTTTATGAAGGTTTGAAACCTAACACATGCAGCCATACCAGGTGCCGTTAAGCAGACTCATGTCGAAATAGAACGGCTGATGGGAAATGTTATTTAGTAATTACTCGTGATCAGAGCAAAGGGCATTGATGATTGTAGGAATGAGCTGATGATGTAGCGAAGGCAGTAGCTTAACGAGATGATTCAAATTACAACCAGCTCAGTGTTAGCAAACTGCTAGTCTCTCGCATTAGTTCAAGTGATATTTCATTTTCGCTTTGCCCATTATTGCGAGAAAAGGCTTACTTTTTTTTTTTCTTCTTAAAACCTATTGTTGGACTTGCGAACGAACTCTATTGATTACCGAGGGCAAATTGAAAAAAGAAAAAAAAAAAAAAAAAAAAAAATCGTTTCAATTGGAATAGGTAGGTAGTTGTCTATCATCTCTTTAATCTTTTACTCTTCTCTGAATACGGTTGCACATGAAAGATTGAATTATGTTTGTAACGAGTTTTATATAACCCAATTGCCTCAAAACTTACTTTCTTTTATAATGTTTAATAGTATCAATGCGTATTGCGTTAATTAGTTTACTGTATCCTTAAAAAGTAGAAGCTAGTCTAGGCTTGACTCTAATTGAGTTTAGCTTCCTGGATTTGATTCAATCTATCCATGATGCAATAAAACAGGAAAAAGCGTTGCACCAAAAGGTCCTATGAAATAAACCAGAAACTGAGAGGAGAGAATAAAGCAATATATTTGATCTGGTTAAAATAATAGGCAAATGTTCATCGTCTATAATATTCTAATAGTTTCATTATTATTGTTCTTTTCATGAACTAAACACAGAAACGCTTTTAGAATAAAAAGTCCGTCACGCAGGGGCTGCTTAAACTAAGCAGATTTCCCACGTGAAGTTATACAATAGAGAAATCTGCCCAAAAACAAGTGTAGTAAGTAGTAAGGGATCACTAAACTTATACACGAGGGACTAATAGTTACGAAAACGGCCGCCAGAGCGCTCTTCGGAAAACACCAAACAGCTCACTCCTGCCGACCAATGCAGAATACAAATGCAAATATCTCGGTTAATATTCAAGATACAGAGATGAGATACTATTAATATTTATAGTAAATTTAATTTGCAATAAGATTGATTTTATAAAATTTTTCGATCCGCCGCATAATAACGGAGACATTTTGAATTTTCCGAAAATCCCGCCTCTAAACCCCCCTCCCACTGGTCCGATTCCCGCCATTACCGAACTTGATCTTCCTTTTTACATAAAACGATTAAATTCCGAGTTTGGTAACGATCAAATAAAAATTGCGACCGCTATAGCGTTAACAGTCAAATATATATATATATATATATATATATATATATATATATATATTATTTTGAACGGACCTCATTTTCGTCATCTCCTGGGTAGGATCGATGGACATTTGAAGAAATTTTTCGAAACTCGCGTCATGAGTACGACCTCAATAGCTGATTTCCCTCAAGGGAAATCTGCTAAAATGGTTTATTTTTGTTAGCATAATATACAAGACACTAAATTAGTCAAACTTTTTTTTTTGTAAAGTGACATTGATTAGATGCGAATCCATCAAAGTTATTCTCGACTTTCAGAAGAGGTGCCCCGTATAAATCACAATATTTCACCGATATTCCAATTGGCTTCCGAAGATTTTTACCAGAATTCTTCCTGCGGATATGTATTTTGTTTTATTAATTTAATGTCCATTTTATTGCACAGTACCTTAGCCTAGCCTACTCAGGGATGAACTAATGATTTAACAGATTTTCCATTGAGGAAAACAGCTATTAAGGTTGTGTACTTATGATGAGATTTACGAAATATTTCTTCAAAGTTCCATCGATCTGGCAAGCGGGAGAGGAATTTTAGAGGGGGAATTTCAAAAATTCTTAATACCGCCGTTATTATGCGCCGGATAGAAAAATTGTATACAACCAATCTCATTGCAAATGTAATGTCATTTTGTACGTTTTTTCGCTTCCTTGATTATTAACCGATATTTTTTGAATTTTTTTTAGGTTATGGCTTTCAGTAAACCCCAACTCTTACTCATGCCATATTAACAATAAGATACTGCATTATGAACCCCATTATTTAAAGCCTGAATTCCAAATATTGTTCTCATTGAACTTTCGCGTTTTGAAACAAATTCAAATATGTAGCGTAAGAAAATGTGCTTAGTTAACGCAGCCTCTGCATGACGGACTTTTCACTTCAAGTGTAACTCACAAATGCATTCCTACAACCCACGTAAGATCTATGCACTAAATTATTAAACAAAAAAAAACATTAATTAATATTTAACCTTTGTTTACTAATTTGAAATTGGTTCATTGATAATCGTAACGATTATTTAGGTTTAACAGAATATTTAAAGATTAAGAAAACAAAATTTATACGTGAAATAAAATACATTTTTTCCAATATTCATAAATGCACATTAACCTCCATAGCAAGTTGACAAACAATATTTCCTCAGAGGACTCCATTATGCGAAGGCATACGAGAGTACTATTATTACTTTTACTTAATAGTGTTCTAATGTTACTACTTTTTTGACGTCCATGTAAAAGAATTTATGACTTAGTTAATCTTAAACGACTGTCTCACTCAGCAGTTTTACTTTTTCTTTGATTCTCTTAAGTGTTTGCACACGGCGGACTATATGTTCTGTGGACATGATGGAACATTTTTTGTCTACATTTTTCTTGAACGTGAATGCGTCTTTAGAAATTAAAAAAAATCCGCTTTTACAATTGTACTGTTGATAATAGAATGGTAATTATTTGCCCGTTGTATGCCGACTTCCTGAGCATCCCACAGAGTTGAAGGTGATGATATGGTCTCGCCACCCATAGATGCTTTGTTCCAGCCGGACTGTATTATCCTTCAGTTGGATGGAGCAGATATGCATCGGAATTCAATTAAAGAGAAACCCTTGTCGCCTACGCTCGGCTCATTGTTCCCTGCACCTTTCAAAAACACATGGCATAACCGATGACAGCTGGGGCACACACATGTCAATGGGGACGAAATAAATAAATGGCATACTTCTCAGTCGTGGCGTGAGATCATTTCGAAAAAATCCCATTCAAATATCCTGTTATATGAACCCGGGGTTATCAGGATAGCCATACGAGTTAAAGCGTTTGTCTTAATACACTTGGTTAACCTAATCACAGTTTAATTCCCGAATAGGTAATGGGAATTTATTTTTCAAAACATACCAACATACCAAATAGAACTCTTAGTCCTTACCAGAAAGGATTACCTCTAGGCAGATAACCATCTCATTTAGATATAGTAGCACAAAATGGACGTTAATAAAAAAAACCGTATATTAGAAGATCTCAATGAGGTCCTTTCAAAACTATATATAATGTTGTCTGTTAACGCTCTAGTGGTCGCAATTTTTGTCTGATCGATACTAAAGTAGAACTAAAGATCAAGTAACGAACTTGATTTTGGCTAAAATGGCTGAAATCCAACAAGTAGGAGGGAGGTTTAGAGGGGTGAATTTCGACAATTTCTAATACTTCCGTTATTATGCGTCGGATCGAAAGATTGTATAGAACCAATCTTATTGCGAATGTAATGTTCTATAAATGTTTACATATACAATACAATATTTACATTTTTTTAGTTGTCGGCCGTCAGTCATAGAAAGATTAAGCTGTTATATTATCGTATAAAGCACATTATTTGATGCCTAAATACCGAATATTTGTTCCCATTAAACTTTCACGTTATGACGTAAATCCAAAAACGTGACGTGCGTGGGAAATCTGCTTAGTTAACACAGCCCCTGCGAGACTGACTATTGTTTAAATTCCAATGAGCTTTAATGCGTAATTACAACATTTTTATTCAAATTTAGGATACGAAATTGACGTCTGGTGAACATTGGCACATATAAGGACTGATATTTTCCTCACAAGGAAAGGAATACATTCGGATTGAAAAAAATGGCAGAAAAATTGAAAAATACCCAGAAGTGTTTTATAGACTGGACTGTGTTCTGTACCAGTCCTCTAGGATAAACATTTGCCCAACAGGGACCTTGTATGCTCATTTCATCGAAGGACATGTTGAGCAGTGGCTGAGGCAATCTTCACGATATTTACACATGTTTAGCATCACAGTTCATGTGTGCCCGGGAATCAATCCTGGAGGATCTTAAATCAAATTCAGGAGTAACCATTTAAGCAACAGGTCTCACATGGTGCGGAACCGGCCTTCTTTTGACGCAAAATAATTTCTGAAATTTGAACCTCATTCTAACTAGTTATAGAACGAAATTAGTAATTACCGAGAACATAAGGTAAAAATATCCCATCAAGGAAGCAAATTTTGTCGAAACGTATATTTATTTTACCCTTGATTTTTACATTTATTTCAAGAGGTATGTCTCACAAGATACCGCTAATTGTAAACACTATATTTCGTATATATAGTACACAAAAGGAACCGCAATGCTTGAAAGCATGAGTCGAAACTTTGAGGTGCAAATTACTTGTACGTGATTACGTATCTTCCCTAATATGACGCATTATTACTATTTCTTAAAGAAATTATATAATAAGGACCCTATCCCACCACATAACTCATCCGATCTACAATGTTATTTAGTCAGATTCTTTTCTTTTGGGGGTTAACTGAGTTCAGTGTGGTTAGGAGATATTTCAAACAAGTATGGTGTGTGGGCTAGTAGTGCCAGAACATCCATGTAATTTTCGTTATGTAACAAAGGGTATTCTTTCAAAAATGTTTACATACGTAACTCTTAGAATAAATATGAAATTGTTCTGGAGTATATTCCAATTATCATTTCCGCTTTAATGATAAGAATTTTTAATCCAGCAGATTCAAGCAAGAACTAGACCTTTATTCGCTTGCAAGGCTCCTGCAAATAAATTAATCGTGTCTGTTAGGGATTCAATTTCATTTATTAGCTAATAACATAAATACACAGTCCAGACATATCATAGGATTATTGATAAGATGTTAAATAGAATTTATAGCAACATCTTATGACAGGTGTGCATTATGAAAACTTGTTAATCTTGTGTACATATAAAGGAGACTGCGTGACTCTTAACTGGCAATCGTGGGAACTCCAAAGGAGGCTCGTGTTTCCCAAGAGCTTGAATCAAAGAGGACTTACTCATACTGCACAGCTTTCACTTCGCAACTTGCCGCCTTCTGATCCATCAGCCAGCGAGGATTTAGGCGGTTTTATTTCGACATTAGCTGCCTACTTCTTTGGCCAGACGGAAAATCCTCGCAGGAAATTCTAAAACCTATTTGTTATTCTATAGTATTTATAATTCCTGTGTTTAAAACTTTCGTTTCACCGTTTGGCGATTCATGATTTTTTATTGCTGTTACGTAGTGGCTCGGATACTGTGTTGCAACATTTTCAGGTCATTAAGCGAAGCTGACTTGTAAATGCAATTTATAATGTCTATTGGGGCCTTTAAATTGGTTATTTTAAAACTTTATAGTTGGAGAAACTAAGCATAATAATTTGTAGCATACCAATTACTTGATTAATAAAAAAAAACACAATTATCGTAAATTAACCATAATTAACAATATCTCATAATATTTTTACAACATCATTTCCCTGGATATTATTTCAGTCAATTATAAAAACGGACAATTATATTATAATGCCACCAGTTTTAAGCTTATCTCGAAATTAAATGAGTTACTTTTCCAATATCCCTCTTTAACAACTAATTGTTTTTTCATTATTTTTATTTGAACCATCTAAAGTGAAATTATAAACAAGCCTTATTAAAAACACTAAAAATTAGTAAATTATTTAAAGAGGGACGAGTACGATATAGTCCAACGTTACCCATTTTCCCAATAAATGATTTGTAATGAAGTATGTTCAAAACGTTTAAATATACTAGTAACGAAAAAATACAATTTTATTTTTTTTCTTAATGGAAAGTTTCTCTTCTGAATACACTTCAAATTTATAAAATGTGGTGCAAGCACATTTTTCGTTTTAGAAAGAAATACATTTTTTAGGGCAGATTATTTTTAGATTGTTATTATTTGCCTTAGTTTGATGTGTTGCTGTTGGAATGTCTTGATATGGGTCCTGATGAAGAAGAAAATATTCAATACTCTACAATAATTTAAGCTATTTGTTACTGCAATTAAAAAATCTGAAAAATTAGATAATAATTTTATCAAATCATCAGTTCATCAGTATCAGGTTGACACTCATTAACAAAACATTATTGAGATAATAGTGTTATATTTGTTAAAACATTCATTATCAAAGATCATTATCCGAAATTTTGAATGACAATGTTTTTTCTGATTTAGTATTTCAATGAAATTTCGTAAAAGCACTCATACCATTAATTGAAAATCAATCTACTTCTGAAAAGAACTCAAGTCGTCATAACTCTTAAAAATAAATCAGAAAGAATGGAAATCCCCCTAATTGATTGAAAATTACTCAGAACTAAAAAAACGAAACTCCTACATTTTGCATTATTGTTAGTAAACTCAACACAATTTTTTAATATTTTTAATTGGCCTGAAAGTATTTGATGATACAACAATAGTGGAATAGAAACAAAGTTCAAACTCTTGTACAGTATATGAACATTTAGGATATTCTAAACGCTTTATTTTATTTTAAGACCGTTTTAACGAATTGGTGATAATCAAGGACGGTTGATTGTTATGAATTTCTTATTTTGTTTGTGAAAATTGATATTCTCAAACCGAATTTCTAAATTTAAATATCGGAATAATGAAGTTGTTATAATTTGTCTACTCAGTTGATCTTGGTTAAAAGATACGCAGCACAAAGAAGGGCTTGTTGTCTATGGAAAGTTTTATCTTTATTAAAGCCCTTGAAAAACCATTATCTAAGAGAGTTTGGGAACAAGGACTTATGATAAGTGTACTTCCACAAAAGAATACAAACTTTCGAGGCTAAATAGGTCAGACTCAGAGTTGTACCTTCACCGTCCTCTGCCTTCGTGACGTCCTCCATCCTTAAGGGGAATTGACATAAGGCGCATCTTCCCCAAGTATGGAATAACTGCAGCTGGTTCGCTTATACTTACTTAACGTACAAAATTATCGTAATGCATATCCCGTCGTATATAATGATCCGGCAATCAGGGAGAACTTCCTAAAATAAAAAGTCCGTCACGCAGGGGCTGCGTTAACTGTGCAGATTTCCCACGTGCGTCACGTATTTGGATTTATGACAAAACGTAAAAGTTCTATGAAAACAATATTTGGTAATATTTAAATAAAGTGCTTTACCAAAAAACAGCTTATTGTTAATTTGACATGAGTAGGAGTGGGGGTTTATAAATGACCGAAAACTAAAAAAATGCAAATATCTAGGTTAACAATGAAAAACCGTACATAACAAAATTTATAGAACACTGCATTAGCAATAATATTGGTTATATACAATTTTCTAACCGACTCATTATAACGAAGGTATTAAGATTTTTCGAAATTCCCCTCTCTAATCCCTCCCACTGTTAGGATTTCAACCACTTTTATCTTTAATTTTACGGAAGAAATTTTAATGTCGAGTTGAGTAACGTTCGAACAATAATTGCGACCCCTAGAGCGTTAATAGACAAATAAATACAGCTTTGAAAGGATCTCATTTTCGTTATCTCTTGGGAAGGATAGATGGACATTTGAGGAAATTTTTCGAAAATCGCGACAAGAATACGACCTCAATAGCTGATTTCTCTTAAGGGAAGCTAATCAAAATGTGTTCAGCTTGGGCTAAAACGGTTAATTCCGAATAATTTGTACGAAGAAGTAAAAAACATTAATTATTTTAAGTCCATTTAATTATCTTCTATCTAGTAAGGTCGTAAAGGCTTGCTTCAGCAAGACCTAAACAAATATTTAAGATGGTCGTTAAATATTCTTTGCTCTCGGAAAAATGCTTCATGCATGATGAAATAAAACCTATGCCCATTTATTCTTATTCAGTCACAAACTTTAAACATATTAATAACATTAAAAAAAAGTTTCTGGCAAATTTTGTAGTATTAAATTCTTAATGATTAGTTTATTTTGGCAAACTGTCAGAATCAATTCAGAAATATTATATTTGTATTTATTAATGTCCTGACTTCTTTTTAACATCATATTTTTGAAGTAAAGTTGATAGAGGTACTTCTTTGATCAGAACGATATGTGTTAACCAACGTGGAGCTGAGCCTTTTCCCGGGAAAATTTGTATTGGGATTTATTGAAATCTATGTTTCCATTGAAACACCTTCTTTTCAGACTCACCGTAGGGGCTGTTGAAAACGCTCTTCGGCTATCCGTTCGCGTTCAAAACATCTTAAAAGAAAAAAGGAAAACTCGGAGAGAAAAAAAAAAAAAAGGTGAAATTTCCTTCTATATCAGTTCCCCTTGAGTGGTTCGCTTCATTTGTATTCATAGAATTTGAATAAGGTACTCCTTGAATAGGTTTCGATGATTGAAGCGTAGGCAGGCTCTTACACTACAGTGCATTTTCCTCCAAGACTTACAAGGATCATTGCCATGCTTTTAGCATTAGTGTTAGCGGGATATTGGCCCATTACCCGTTTTATTTTTAGCGAAAATCTCTACTCTAACGTCACCCTGACACTTGTGATAGGCGTTGCGTTGTGTAGTATTACAAATTTTATGACAATAAACGCATGATTTATAACTGAAATATATGTCAGGTTTTGAAGGAAATACACAAACAATAATGCACATTTAGACTGGCAAGAATGAAAAAGAATAACTCCAAATGAAAACTAAAGATAATGAATAATGAAAACATTGTGGACATATATTCACTATTCAGCTAAGTAGGGCACTTAATTAGTTTTCTCTATTTAATAACAGAAGGTATGAACATTCCTACTAAATATATAGAAAATGGAAGTACCAGAAATCGGCACCTGAGCGTGTTTTTCGGTTAAATTTCAAATCATTCTTCTTCTTTTAGATATATTTTATTGATAACTCTCTCTCTCTCTAAATGAGATACTTTTACTTATTAAAACTATAACCTAACTATTAACTAAGAAAGTTACATTCCGTTGGCGGGCAATGAGGAGACATACAGACTTAAACGTGAGAGGAGTAACCTGTTGACATTTCGGGAATTGCGCCCGGACTCAAAAACGTTATTCTCCTTAAAATGTGCTTCAAACACCAATACTTTATATATTAGAATGTTAGTCTGTCAAAAAATTACATGTTGAAAATTTACCCCTGCTAGTAAAAATTATCTGTACCGATAGTTTGGATATTTAGTCTATGTTCTGTCAGACAAATTTTTCCTAAAAATACATTTTCTGTTTTGTCTTGTATTCATTGTGTTCATTAGGTTATCAATTAAATTACGGTTTTTTTAGAGGGAAGGGATTCTTATAGATGCTTGTTTCACAATTCATCCATAAGTAATATATAGATTGGCTCATTCAGGTGATAAATTGAACACTACGAACGACGAAGTCCAAACGAGTTCAGACATTCCACCATTGATGGGATTGCTACAGATCATTGAATGTCAGAGTACTTATCATTCGGACGTAGTTCCTTTTACTTCCAAGTTACAGATTTATCATGTTTCCAACAGGTGTCATTAGTAGAGTTATGAGCGGCAAACGAGTCGCTATTACCTGCCTCATTTTATACAGGTTTGGAGTGTAACTGTACTATGATATATCGAATCTATTTGTTGGGCATGAATGAGACGGCCGATCGTTCTCGTGCATTGTTGGGCCGATTGTGCTTTTGTAGCCATTGTGCGGCGCCATTTAAAGAAATGGATGGTCTGATCTGGAGTAGGTCACGTCAGATTCAATTAGCGATCATATTCACACCTGTCAGAATGAGGATCCACTCAATCTTCCCATCATATATCACTTATTTACACCATTTTTTAATTACATATCTTGAGTTCAAAAATTCTTTAATCAAACAGCCTGTGGTAGTTAGGGCAAATAAACAAATGATTCAAATCAGGAAATACAATTTTTTTTTTATTATAAAATGCAAGTTAAGGCAGTAATTATGATATGCTTAGTGATCCTCCCTTTGAATGACAAGCTTTTAAAGAGACATTCGGGTCGATGGACAAATATCTTCCATCTATTTCAAAATCTACTACAGTTACAATATGGATATAAATTCAAAGAGAAAACAAAGGAAGGATCAAAAGGTCAAACACCTCCATTCTTTATCACAATAAAATCATCTTGATAAAGAGTGGAGGTGTTTTTGACCTTTTGATCCTTCCGTTGATGATGGACCTCCACCAGCCAGCCCAAATCCAGAGTCAAAGAGAAAACATCAGGAATATTAGGAACAGAACTCTGTCCTACTCCGGTGATTGATGAGGTTACAAATTCTTACCTGGTCAACAGGAACTCATTTAACTCATTAAATAAAATCCTTAGTCCTACCTTGACTAGAAAAAAGTTTATAAATAATGTATAATACATGTACTATGACGTTAATAAATAGTTTACAATTCATGTACTAACCTCCGACCACAAAATGTAAATTTTACAATATAAATAAATTAGTATTTGAAATTTATGCATTCCTTTGAAAGCAAAATCTCTAATAATGATAATGTGTCCTTCTTGTTGAATTATATAATTATGATCACTTTAACAACACAAATAATAAAGAACTTATTTGGCAGCTAATATTTTATAACGAAAAAATGAATAAGAACGGTTGTTGTACTGTTTATTTTATTGTATAGTTAATGTTAAAGAAATTATCAATTATTTTGTTTGGATCATTTTAGAAAATATATTTAAATTGTAATTTTTTTATTAAATCATAATTGATAATGATCTAGAATAAAATACGATGTTTTTAAAATCAAGGTGCATTTAATATATAATAAATTCATTAAAATTTATATTCACTTTAGCATCGTCCAAGCCCACAGATAAGATGATAACTCTTAAGTTTCTCTTCCAAAGAAATCAAATGAATATTTTAGTCAAATATACTTTTTTAAACTAGAAATATTCAACTTAGTTGATCTTTAATGCTAGAGTTTCACTAGGATGACGTAATTCAATAAATTAGTATAATATTTTGAAAGGACAACACAGCTTATTATATAATTTTTGGATTGTTGTGTTTGACAAACATAAACTTCTCCAGAGTGTCAAAACTATTTTATATAACTGGGGATTTTAATTAGCTGTTACCGGGCTTCGAGTTTGCCTCAATGCTCAACACTCGAGTGGCAATTGAATAGAGAAGTTATATTTCGTCTTGCGCTTAATACAAAAGTTAATTTGTCAAGCAGGTCACATACTCCTCTCGTGTTTTTGAACCACAGGTGGCTTTCATTTTAAACTTTGAACAACGATTCTCCTGTGATTTACGATCGGTGATCAGTTCCTTAGCACGACACTCTTTCCCACTTGAGAGTACAAATGAAACGAGTTTGGAAAGGTTGAATGGATCGCTGCCTGACGTTAATAGCCTCTTGATAGGAGTACTCCGAGTGAGGGTAACCACAGGCTTGATGGCATGACCTCATGTTCGGCAGTACCTCAAGGAGGCGTCAATAAGATCGCTCGCTAGGGGTTTGCATAGACATGGGGGCGGTTCGATGAGGTAACTATGAAAGTAATCCTCCTTGAAGGTTAGCTCACCCCGGGACATCACCGGCTAGCGGATACACTCCGCGGGTCAAGGATGGGAGGCGACTCGTCCACTCACGCCTTTCCTCCTTACTCCGCCCGCACACAGGGGATGCGTCAAGTAGGCAGATTTACCACGAGCTGGAATGAAACATGGGCCACGCCACAAACCAATGTTTAACGCCTTCGCACATTAACATGTGAGCAGTGACGTTACTGGAATTTGTCGTACAGGTGTCATCAAGCGTCTGCAAATACTTAATCCCGGGATTCTCCTTCATTAAACTCATAATATAATAATTTTTGGTAATGTGCAGCGCGCAAAGTACACATGGAAACTAGATTTATCTAGTATTATAATAATCACAAATAATGCACTATTACCCACTTCACCATCATATATACTCAAGAAAATATGCCAAAACTCCCACAGATGCATTTCACTCGAGAACAACACATTTTTGAAGGATATGAAGAAAGGCAATTCCAGGTGAATAGATCCAACCGACAGTGCTTATTTAGACTCGTAACCAAAAATGAAAGATGAATATCATTAACGGCCAGAAATGCACATGGGTGAGGGATTTCACGAGATATGGAGACCTAAAGCTAATGACATGGTTCTCACGGCAAATTCACTCAGAAACACCTCTCAAAACTTAATTTATGTGGTCTAAATCTTAATAGGTCCTCCCAGGCTTTGCCGAAATTAGATGTAATAGTAAATATAAGGGTTCATATTTATGTAAGAATATAATTTACACATTTTAGTATTAATGTCAGTAATTCAGATGATTTTTTTTGGAGAGGAATTTCATTTACTAGTTACCTAAATATTTTTCCTTTTCTTTTTAATATTGGTTATATTGCCGTGTTACGTTAGTGAGTTGCTTATTGCAAATGTCATGAATTGCGTAGTGTAGTATTTACATTGTCTGATGCATTGAATAAATTTTTAACGAATCTATATATCGAATCTAGGTATTCATGGATGTAAACTATTTATTTTTATTTTTAATCAATTTGCATAGTTAAGGCCAATAGTCAGTGGATTATTTTTGTAAGCTTTTGGTTTACTGGCAATGGTGCTATAATTTTAAGTAAAAGGTATCCCCATAATTACTTGGCTTTGATTGAAATTAACTTATTTCGGCTCTTCTTATCAAGTATATTTACCATTATCAAGCAGTTCCTATTTAGCATTCAATGGTTCTTAACGATCCAAACCCCGTCCAAAATCATTTCTCACTTTCGAGTAACTTGAGTATGAGGCCAAGCATTTTCTTCATTTTCTTGATAGGAACTACTCCGCAAGTGACATGTGAACTTGTGTCTTTAATGGTTATAATTGTCGCTAAAAATTCATTTGAGATTCTGTACTTAGGTATTTATATTTATAAATTGTTTTTCAATCGAGTGTATTAATTTCACCATCCTCAGTCATACTGGTTGATGATTTTATAAGATTCTTTCCTTCAAAAGAGAGAAGTATATTTTAACTGCAGTGGGGATAACAAAAGTAATTTAGAAAGATTATGTACACGAGAATGGATTTCGGAAAATTAAGTTTTGCATAACATGAGCGTAATAAACTTCAATGTTTAAAGCTTTGTATGGCTATATAATCATCTATTTTTTATTATTTACGTCCGATGAATTCCATGAAAAATATGTCATAGAAAATTGTCCATAAATATTCATAACTAAGGGAAGTGTCATCGTCACATTTAGTATACATAATTAGTTATGAGCGTTTAGTTTTCTAATCATATTCATCGTTTTGACTTCCTTGTATATCTGTTTTTCATTACGTCCTTTGTCTCTGACAAGATATGAACTCACTCATGACTTGCTGCTTATTTTTGGAATGTCAGAATGATTATCATCTTGACTGCTTCTCCTTTCTAATGATGTGTCCCGGGATGCAGGAGTCATTCGTTCAGAGATGAATTTTACGCTTTACATCGGGTCAATATCTTACTTGACGTTTCATTTCCTATTAAGCATTATTAGTTTAATTTTATTTTAAGTACACAGTCTGAAGGCATTTTTGCACTACATATCCTACTGGCAGAAATAACTCTTCGGTAGTAGAGGATGTTCGAAAAATAGGGGTTTACTGGATTTTTTTTTTATGGTAGTTAAATATCAGTAATTAAGATATAAATTATGTCAGCTCTCGAAATTTAATTTAGATACCCATTCATTAATTACTTTTAATTAAACTAAAGTGTGATAAATGGGTTATTAAACTTCTGGAAGTGAGCATAATTTACTCATAGATTATATTTATGCGTCTGCCCTTGTTGTGTAGAGTATAATTATTCTAACAAGGGTGGTATTTTCCAAAAACTCAAATCGCACCTTCAGACTATTTAAAGTGATTAATGACTAAATTCCAATGGAATGTATGGTTGAACAATAAACGAAAAAAAAAATTAAATCGCGATCTTTTAGTTATGTAAAACAGCCAATCTAAATATGGTAATAGAGGATGGGAATGTATAAAACATTGAATGTAATACTTGTCTCAAATTTTCACTACCCACGCAGTGTGAAAACTTCCCTCAGCTGTAATTTAGGAGATGAATAAATTTCACGAGACACGGGAGTGGATTCTTCGTAGGAGGGGGGCGTACATGAGAATAACTTGATGACGCGCAGAGAATCTAAATTTTGAAAACATATAACAACTCTCACAATTTGGGCAACATCTTGTTGTTGTGGCGACACCTCCTGGATTTTACCAAACAACCTTGTGTCATTATCAAATTCGTCATATATTTAGAGAAAAATAACTTGTATATATTCTCTTGTTTGTATTAATGTAATTTAAAGTTACGTTGAAATTCATAAATTTCTCATTTTCGGGTTACTTATCTTGATGCGTGAATTTTAAGGTTTCTAAAAATTTACAAAGATTCATAGTTATAAGATTGGTACTTAACTTCTCTTGAACATGAATTAATAATTAATGTATAGTATTTATAAACATGGATAAAACAATAATTCAATTTACTACTCTGGAATAAAGAAAACGATTATTTGTAAAAACATCCTCGCTTTTGAGTACCACTCATTAACAACTTTGATTTGTTTTAGCATATTTCCCTTAAGAGAAAACAGCTATTAAGGTTGTACTCATGACACGATTTTCGAAAAAGTTTAATCAAATGTCTACCGATCCTACCCAGTATATGTCGAAAATGAGGTCCGTTCATTAATTAATAAACGCCTATTTGCCTCTAGTGGTCGCAATTTTTGTTTGATCGTCACCAAGCTCGATATTTAAACGGGTTTTGTAAAACTAAAGAACAAGTTCGTTATTGGCTTAAATCTGACCAGTGAATTCTTAATATATCCGTTATTATATGTCGGATCAAGAAATTGTATAAAACCAATTTCATTGCAAATGTAATGTTCTATAAATGTTGTTATGTACTTTTTTTGGCTATCTTGATTATTAACCTAGATATTTGCATTTTCTTAATTTTCGGTTAACAGTAACCCCTCCCACCCAAAAAAAGGAAGGGCCGTATTAACAATAAGCTGATATATAATGAAGCACTTTATTTGAAGCCAAAATGTCAAAACGTTTTGACATAAATGCAAATACGTGGCGCCCGTGGTAAATCTGCTTAGTTAACGCAACCCGTGTGTGACAGGCTTTTTTGGTAGTGGTTGGCACAATAAAGGTTTGGATTTGTTTGGAGTTTGGAAGATATTTTCTGAAAAATTGTAAATTATAGAAGACCAATCTTTTTAATAGTTTCAATAGTAATGGTTACGTCAAGTTTTGCTAAGCGTGTTTATTTTCAAATAAACTAATACATCTTCTGCTGATTTTCCTCTTTCATCCCCGGGCTAGGATCAGCTGCGTACGCCAGTCGCACAAGTTCATGAATTGTGCAAATTTCTTTTCCTCACCGAATGGATTCGTGACATACGTGAACATAATTTGGATACTGCTAGAGTTCCTTAATGTTGAACTAACACACGCTCAGAATTAAGTAATTATTTGAGTCACCTTCAATGCAACTATACAATAATGGGAGTTTGTTGATAGATTTACATAAATTCGGACCCATCTAATCATACTCAAGATCATACTGGCTAGTTATATAAAAGGAAATTTCTATTTGACTATGTTTTACCAAAACGAAATGCAATAGGTCTAATAATGCGGTTACACATCATTTTTGCGACATACGAAAAATAAAAGTGTTCATTTATGATTTTGGACCAATGACTATTGGCTTTCCTAAACCGAACATTGCAAAACTGTTATTGTGAACTCATCATATGGAAGACAGTTGAGTGGTTTTTACGACCTGCTATAAACTATATGTCAAGGCTTATAAGCAACGATTCATTTCCAAGCTATGTCTGTTCATTTAACTGTCAATTGAATCTATAATATTTCAATTTTAGTAGTGAATTCATTATTTTTGTTCATACATAGTATACAATACTGTATATTAAATTACCATAATTACACTAAAGTTTTGCGTTTTTCGGATGCTTAACAACACACCTATTTCATATTTGTACATCACTTTCGTGTCTTTTCGAATTTTAGTATTACATGTTGTATCTTTTACATAATTACTCCTGAAATAAATAAACAATTGTTTAAATTTAATCCATTAATTGTCACCATTAAAATTATTATATAACAAAAAATTCGTTTATAGGGATTAATAGAAATCAAAATTGCATGGGTGTATATATATATATATATATATATATATATATATATATATATATATATATATATATATATTTGGTTAACCACTTAGATATGTGTACTGTAAGCGTTTAATTTACCATTTACCACCAAATACAGCTACCGAAATATGTTAATAACAACTCTATTGCATTATTTTTTTTAATTTCTTTCAAATTATACCCTAACTAAATACTTTTAAGGTCAACTTAATTATCTCACAGCTACTATTTTGAAATAGCGTTAATTAAAAGGGTAGTTTTAAATTGTTATCACTAATACTATTATACCCTATGTTGCGTAACCTATAATGACCATAGAATCTCTAGAATATTAAGTAGTTTCCCAACTTCTCTGGCGTGAATCCTCCCTGTTTCCTTATAACCCGAAATTATATTATTTAAACTTATGTCATCCGTATTACGTAATTTATTTTGAGAAGATTGATTCTTTATCTCCAAACTATACATTTTTGGATTTGGGAGTTCGTAAATAATTGTATACATTCTTAATAAATAACATCTTGTAATATGAAATTCTGTTTATTTTTTAAAAAGAAAAAAAAGGTTTTGTAATAGTTTCTATAATAGTTCTTCTATAGGTCCTAGAGCAGTAAATAAGAAATAAATAGTGATCAAATTAATTAAATTTTGGTTCCGTTTTATGCATAATTAAGAACAAGATATTTTTTTTAAATTATACTTATAGTTCAAATGTCGAAATATTTTCTGTATTATTATATATTCGTTTATAAAAATATATTTATTTTTGAAATGTTTTATTAGGAGTCAGGTGACGCATAATCGCTTAGAAGCGCGTTTTCTTGCTTTAAGCTTTGACTTTGATTTTTGAATTCGACTCCTTTGCGGGCAAAGGTAATCTTTTCGTTTGTTTCTTAAAGTTTTAGGACGAAACACTACTAGGTTATCATCGCCCTGTAATATATAGCTCTCGTTTTGGTTGTGCCTGCATTTTGAGAGTAAACAGTTTTTATGTAAATTATCACCACTGTAATTTTTGTGAACCTGTATTGTAATTATATCCTCACCCATATCGCCAAAGGGAATCTGTAAAGTGACTGACTAACTGTATAAAATTCCGATTAGACAAGGATTGGTAGTATCTATTAATTTGTTATTATTCGTCCTCCTAAATAGCTTTAACTTCAAGCTGCCAAACCTTTAAATGATTGCATCGTGTGTTAATTTTCACGTCTACCCCCTCCCCCCGCCCAACCTCTCCGCCCCTTCATATGGGAACAAAAATGTAAATTCCGTTTTTATTGTTCTATTTTAATTTTGCCCACTTGTTGTAAAAGCCATTTAAACACATCTTTGGCCAATAAATGGTTTTATAATCCTTTCGAAAATTTTGTTCATACATAGAAAACTCTTGAATACTTGGAGGGTTGATAACCGCTTGGCTGGATTCAATACCTTTCAAAGCGAGCACGCTACCGCCTAAAGCATAGCATAATAGTCCCCTCATTCGAAATGCCACCGTTAATCTTCACGAAAATCAAACAACGTTCACAATAGAGAAACTCACATTTAAATTATCGACTGACGACTAAATTCATAAGATGCGCAAAATCCAGAATTGATGAATATGTTGTGGTCACGAGTTGCAAATAATACCCGGGGATAGCTCACGTTCTTATTGACCACGGAAAATGGTTTCTCAACTTGCGCACTGTCTCTTCAGAAGGTATAATATTGTTATCTAGATTCAGGAAAGACGGATGCAACAACTAATTCTGGTACTGTCAGTTGGGTCTGTGTGAATGGTGTCAGTATTCTCTGTCCGGAGTAAGATAATTCGTTCGCTTCCAACACTTATGGCTTGCATTACTTCACTATACAGTACATGTTACGTCGCATAGGAGTAATTTATATTATCACGAGCTTATTTTTAAACTGCACAACGTCTATTCGTGAGAACGTGGTACAAGTTATAACATAATATGTTGTTAATATTCACTTTCAAATAAAAAATTGTACGATGAATTAATGAATACTCAGGATTTTGTAAGATAGGAAGTCAACCAGTCTCTCAGTATAAATAATTTATTTATGGACACCGCATCAAAGGTGATTTGACTTTAATAAATTAAATACAGTACAACAAAATCAATTAAAAAGAATAAAAAGGAAATAAACATTACAAAAAGTACTAACTGTTTTTGTGTCCACAGTTAATATTTTTTATTAGCGAATAGAACAGAATATATATAAAAACAAGTAATTGGAAGAGTTGAGAGTTTTGGTGTGTGTGTTTTTAGTTATATCACAGTTTTTATGTTTTTAATGTATTGAGGAATTACTTCAATGCGTGAGCTGTATTCAGTCAATAGTCGATGCATTTCATATGCTATGAAGTCAGTTAGTGTTTTATTTATCAATGTACTTTTTACATATGGGCTCTTTTTTTTTTTCATTAACTAGGAGTGTGTGATGTGTGAGTGCCCTATCCCGTAGTTAGAATTTTTTCATTCCAAGCAAGAACTGTCCATTTCATTTCTATTAATTTTCTGTCCGGTTGGGTTTTTTTAATTCCCATTTTTTCGTTGTGTGAAAACTTTATTATGGAAGTCTTGTATTTCCAATGTATTTATGTTAACATATTGTTTTTTGGTAGTCTGCTTAGCTGTCTGGTCAGCCCAGTATCACTTTATGTATCTGTTTCATTTATTGTATAATTTTACCAATTTTTGTGTTACTGAATTGCAGTTATTTTTTTATAATTACAGTTCATTTAAATATCACAATAACCAATCATCAGATTAATAACACTACGTTATATTATCATTGCTGTAAGAGTATTATGCACGTTTAATTTAATTCATCATATGAATATTTGTCAGGTTCTCGTCACAAAAAGACATCACGTACTTTTAAACCATTTATTTTCAACTGAATGAAAAAAATGATAAATTTATATTTTTAATAATTCTCCATTACTGTCGTTCAGAAAATTTAATTTTTTTTTTATTTCTGTATGAATCCAAGTTAATAATAGTAATATTTCTTGAATTAATAAAAGAAAAGTAGTTGTTTAAATTCAAGGAACACGTTAAACTATGCTTTTATTTTACTTTATCCTTTGTTATTTAAGGTTTTGAAATTATTATAGTTAACAAAATTTTCGAAGACTTAATTCAATGTTTGCCCAATTAGTATTAACGTTATTAATTTGAATAAGTACACTAAATATATTTTTTAATAGATGTGGGCCCAGCATGAGATTAGGAAGACGGGTCAAGTTGTTAAGTGGATGGGTGATCAGTCTATAGGTTAAAAGGCTAATTATAACCATGAAGGGCCTACTTTTTCAGAGGTGTCATCAGAGTCCGGTCAGAATAGCTACGGCTACATATGCATCGCGAGGCAATTTCTAAATCTGCTTACTCAGTCAAAGTGGCCATTGACTAGTTAATGTCAGGCTAAGGCAATCGGTTAATGCTACCGAAGTCAATCACCTATAAAAGTGTTGCCGAAAAAGAATTATCGGTGGAGAAAAGGAGTTCCTCAAGGTGGGTCGATGAGCTACTCATGCCATCTCGTCAAAAACAGCTCCTGGGCGGCGGCGTTACGTCCTCCAGGATTGCGCAAACATCACCCGCGCATCTATAGGCTAAAGGCCCATCCTATAGGCCCCCAGTGGCATTTACCACTGAACTCTTTCCATTACATAAAGTCACTCACGGGTGATCCCCTAAAGGGCACCATTGTTAAAATTAAAGTGCCTGTCACCGCTCAAGAGTGCAACGTAATAATAATGCAGAACGAATGGCAATATGAATGCTATTATCATACATATCAGCTGTTTCAAATAAATTTCATGCTATAACGATTATATAAATTTTTTAAATTTATTTAGCATATTTTCCATAAGAGAAAACAGCTATTTAGATTGCAGTCACAACGCGATTTTCGAAACATTTTTTCAAACATTCAGAAACGCTACACAGGATGTGACAAAAAAGAGGTCCACTCAAAACTGTACTAATAAATATTACATTAATTTGTTTGTTAAGGCTTTGGTGGACGCAATTTTTAATTCATCTTTACCAACTCCATAATTAAACGTTTTATGCGAAACTCAAAAATAAAGTTCGTTAACGGCACACATCAGTCTAGCGGTGGTTGGGGAGGGGGGGGGTTAGAAGAAGTATTTGAAAAAATCTAAATATCTCTGTTAATATACATTTGATCGAAAACTTGAGAACTGATCTTATTGAAAAGTCAATTTTCTATGAATTTTGTTATATACATTATTTCTCTATCTTAAACATTGACCGAGATATTTGCATTTTCTAGTTTTCAGCCTTTTGAAAACCCCTACCTACTCACGGAACTTTAAATAACAAATATTGTGAGATATGCTCAAATAATTTGGGTGGCACGTAATAATAAATATACATACATATATAAATATATATCAAACGTGGTAGTAAAATATGTAGGACGTTTTGAAAATTTCAGATGTTTGAAAAGGCAATATATCTCTTTCAGAAGAGAAGTTATATATACGCCCTATTTCAGTAAGTGTCTTTATTTTAAAATCAACTAATAAATGATAGAAATAGTAGACAATTGATTTCAACAATTTTGTGTTTGTTTAAATTACTGTTATCACTTCCTACAATCAAAGTCTGAATAACATCGGTACACTTCTAAAAGGAATGTATGTCATTACACAAATTCTCCATAGCTGTTGTTAGTAAGACACCTTTGCACATCTAACTTATCCATAAATTTCGTTAATCGGGGTTTACAAAGAAGTAAATAAATAAATTTGTGTGATTAAATGATTCTTAGTATAATTTAATCGTTGATGACAAAGGAGGGATAATAAGATTCATCACTTAAATATTTGGCCATAAAACAGATTTCAAACAGACACCGATAAATCAATGCTGTAACGAAGACTAATGGCTTGCTTCTGGAGAACGTCAGCAAAAATTAATGATGGAGCCTCTTTGGCCATTCAGAAAAATCTTGAATCAATATTTTTGGAATTCGAAAGTCTATATCACGTCATTTGTAAGATAAACGTAATTGGACTTACGCTTTATTAATTCTGCTGTCCCTTTAATAATCTCGGAAGATAATAAGAAAACTATTAATAAAAACCAATTTCGTTACAAAACATAATTATTTTTTAAATTATCTGTGAAACAGGCTAAACTTGATTATCTTCAGGTTTTATTATAAGGGATTCTCTTTTAATTAAATAAATTGTATACTTTCCTAAACTCAAATACATCCATTCCGTAGTTATTGTTTCATTACTCATTATACTTTTACCAGTGGTATCTGAGGATACTTTAGTTTATCCCTTGAATCATTATTTACAAAAAAGATCTTTTTAGCAACACAACAATGTTAATAATTTCCATTTCTCTCTCTCTCTCGCATTCGATTATGATTAAAATCATATTATTCTAGCCCGCCTTGTCTAATTAGTGAAAAGTAGGGAAATATTTGGAGTAATGTTAACAGTAGGGCAATTATAATTAACAATTACCCCCCCCCCCCCGCAATTAATTTTAATGCCTCGATTTACTATTATATGTGGAATATACTTGGGATTGCAATTATTTCTATTACCTATGTATTTCTTCTGTGCTGCCTGTTAATTTAACCAAAAACCTTATTATTAGCAAATATTATGTAATGAAACGTATAAACTAAATGATTAAGTCCTAGAAATATGTCAAAATCTGGACACGTTCCATCTTCGGTTACATGTTGCATCAAGCCTATCCACCTTGACTGGCTTCCGGAGAGGCATTCAGGAGTGACTGACTAGTGGCTGAAATATTCTCTTTTTTACTGTAGTAGTTAATACACAATCAAGTTTTAATTTTCTTGAATTATGGCAACAATTTTTTTTTAAATAGGTGCCAGGAAAATTATGATTGAATCTTATATGTTCCAAGTATTATATAATACATATATAGAAATGAACGTTGGAGTTACCATCGTTTATTTATGTAAACTTTTAATTAGTTATAATTTGAATTTATTTCATTTTCAAGGGTCAGGTCGATCAAGGCGTTCAGAATTTGCCATAACGCACAGAAACGTGAATGGGCATTTCGCAGTCGTAGAAGAACCACTTACTCTCTTTTTATATTTTGATTATTTGCCAATAATTTCACTGTTAAGTCTTTGATTTTTGTTTGTTTGTTTTAAGTTTTTCTTTTGTACGAACCTCTGAGTTTAGTTGTTTGTCCGTGAATCTTAGTTATTGAATGTTTTTGGCAATTTATCAGTTTTAGCAATTGTAGTTTTACTGCTGATAATGAACAGTTGTTAAGCAGATGGAGATGAATTAAAAGAGAGTGGGGTTTTGGAAGCGATATAACTAATACTCAGGGCAGGAAGTACCCGCTGGGTTTATTATTAATGAAAGGCTTACAAAAGAGGCTAGGTGAGAGAGTAACTTTCTTTTTGAGTCAAGAGCCACGCTGTCTTTTCATCGGCTCTGTTTTAAATGACAAAGACCATTCAGAGCTCTGTTGTAAGTATAGCTCTATTTATGGCCATCTTTCCTGCAAACTCCCTCGCAACTGTTGCCCGGATGAGCTAGCTGCTTCTCTAATCCTTACACAAATTACAAATAAGGCATTATGTCTGTCTGTAGTTGCGAATTTCATTCAGAGAGCAACCTAGAGGATCTTGCCATTTGAATAGAAGCAGCCGTGTGGACTGCTCTTCTCTTGCGCAATCATTTATTGTTGTTTGACACACAAATGAATCAGAATTCAATGAGTGTTGGTGGTTGTTTTTTTTTTGACATACTTCTTTAATGTCGCAAAAAATTGATACAGTTTACGAGAAAATATAGCATTCATAGCGACTTATTTATTTATTTAACTTTAACCCCTCTTCCTCCCCACTTTCTTTCTTTTCTTATTTTTTTTTCGTATTTTTCCCCATTTTCTTTTTTAGTCCATAGGTTTAGTCAACTTAACAATAGCACTCTTCTTATATTTATTTAAATAGCTTATTTTTGGATTCTGTGGTACCAGTACGTAGGTTTAAAGACATACGGCTAAGACCCCCTCCCCCTTACCCAAAAAAAATGGGAAGAAAAATAAAAAGAAAGTGGGAAGGAAGCGGGGTTGAAATAAAAAATTAAAAAATATATAAATAAGCGTGCGTGAGTCTGTGACTTCCCATGAGTGGGGAACTCAAATACTGGCTGAAGAATGTTGGGCATTGTTGACCGTGTTGTTTATTGCCCAAAATAAAACAAACAAACAGCATCCATGTGTTCACGTTCTTCCGAATACAACTGACTGGGGACTGACAACTACCAAATGACACAAAAAAAGTCTATTGCTCCGGAAGCGAATTATAAACCCACAATACTTGAATTAAAAAAAAAAGGGTTTGGTTTGGGAAAAAAACAATTATTTAATTTATAATTATTTTTTTAAGTATATAAGACAATTTGAATTAAGCCTGTGAATTTGCACTTACTGTGTGGTCGTTTAGTTAATATGTCGGAGGTGAAGATTCTTTGTGGTTTTGTGTACCCCCTCCTGGGCCATCAAGGTCCTCGCACAACAATGGGGGTACATCTCAGATCTTGGCATTGTTCGTAGACACAACTCACCAACATCTCACTCTCTCTCTCTCTCTTTCTCTGTAATTGTCTCTCTCTCTTCTCCTTCTCTTTCGTTCTCCTTCTATCTTTTTCTCTGCCTCTTTGTCTGATTTACCGCAACATTAGGAGTGCTCGTGAATTGATGGAATACTGGGACAATGGTCACGTATGTCTCGTATGGATTACAACAGATGGTGGGACACAGCGGACTCACTTTTTATCTGATAACAACTTTTATACGTTCATCCATTTCCCGTTATTTTGATAAGGAGTACTCTTCTTGGACTATTTTTGTTTTTCAAAATGAATTTTAAGTTACTAATTATTTTTAGTCAGATTCGTGACATATATTTTAACTGAATGAAGGGCCATTTAAAGAAAAATGATGAAAGGACTAAATGAAGTAAAAACTAATTGTCAAAATTTGTCGTTATTAATTTTTTGGTTTTTTATTTTTGTAACGAACACTATGGAATGCCATTTTATGTGTAGTTGATACCTGATCATAGAGTTGCCATTTCGTTTTTATTTAATTTTTATTGTCAATTTGGTTTTTGGAACTATATTATTCAACGCAAATTGTTATCAGGCCAAAATCAGTTAGGTCGGTTCTTTTTATGACTTTCAAATTATCTTTTAGTCTGACTAAATTAACAATACGAACATTTCCTTTGATGAGTAAAACCAATAAGGGGAGCCATGGTCGAATAAACTTCTATTCGAATGTTTGTGGTCTATTGAAGTTGCCGACTGCCCGAGGCATGTCTTGGAAATATACCAGTATAATGTCTATTGGTTTGAGTAACAATTCGCCTTCCAAACAAGAAATTTGCCTATAAACACTGCCCAGAGAATTTTCAGCATAAACTCTAAGGAACACTGAAATTAAAATCTTTATGAATACTCAATTTATTTAAGTTTCTGAGTAAATATTTATTAAGGCTTTCAGTAACAAACAACCCAAAATGAAATTATTATTTCTATAATTATTCACTATTCCTTGTCTAAAATAGAATCTTTATTTCTGTTGATTATTCATAATGGAAATTGTATTATACTGATAATAAATTTTCTCGGGAATAATTTTCAGAACTTAAATTTTTTTAATACATTTTTGTTTTCTAAAAAAGCAATGACATTCAAGCAGATTGTTTCTGCCTTTTAACATTATGTAATTGTATCACTTTAGTGGAATGTCCGGTTACGTACAGTTAGTACATATAAGTCATGCTGGTTTAGTATAGCCTTATCATTTACTTCATTCAGTTATTCTCATTTTTTGGTAATCATTAACAATGATTATTGGTAGATCAATAGTATTTAATAGTAAGGACTGGAGATATTAAATTCTAATTTTATCTTATTTATTTATACTAATGGGTTGTATCAGTTTCTTATTTTCAGTGTCTTATAATTTATGGGATCAGCAATAAATATAATTATATTATCTTCTATCTCTGTTCACTTCATCGTTTATAATTAATTATTCTTTAATCATTTTCCCAAGCGTTTTTGTATTGAGTTATATTATGTAGGAGTCCCTTTAATAAATGTTAATTGGAACTGAATAGTTAATTTACTCGATTAAGCAGTTCGTTGTATTATCATAAGCTATATAATAGTGCGTACTGTAGAAATAACTGTGGTTTTAAAGTATTTCATTTATTAATTTTTAATTAATCTGTCTAATGTGAGATAGTGTATTAGATTCGATGCATTTCATTGTACATTTTAAAACGAGGATCTAAAGAAACCTTATTGTTAGATCGACATTGTCATGAATAGATATTATTGTTTCGTGCAGGGTAAATACCTGAAGAACCAAGTAGTAATGTTTCGTATTTGACAGATTGAAGACTCCAAATTTGGACTATTATTATTTTTTTTTATTCGACTCAATGAAATGTTTGAAGAGTAAACGAATGTTAAGACAGAGCTCTCAATATAAAAATGAACAGTTACTGATGAACAGACGGGCTAGATTTCGTTACAGTTTGGTAAATAAGACGACCATATGGAATCTACTCCCCAACTAGAACTAACAAAAATTTTGGATGACTACAAAACATTTACGGGTACGAGTATGATGACCCAAAGTAAAACAGTCTTTAAGTAAAATAGCTTACGTTTTTAAACAATAGAAGTTAAATACTTCTTCACAGGTTAATTGATTGCAACGACGAACGCTGTTAATTATTTTCTTAGGAAACGCATAAATTTATTCCCAGTCACATTAAAAAATAAACAATAATCCCCGTGAATGAGTTTAGAATACTAAAAGCTCACAAATTAAGGGAAAATCCAACTTGATTTTCTAAAAATACTTTTTTTCCCTTTAAGCCGAGGTTTGATCGCAGCTTTGTAAATAAGAAAGATTGGCAAATTAAAAAGCAAAACCTCACCTCACGTTACAAAAATTTCTTCTTTTGAAGATTAACGGAGATAGACGACATGCCTTTTATACGTCAGAGCCACCGATATTTCAGAAGGTCGAACTTTGATCTCAAATGTAGCTGTATTGAATAAATATTTGCGAAGGATACTGATGTTCCTTTAAGTTTCCCTGTCCAACAAAAATATTGAATAGAATTATGAGTACTTTGTCGATTTAAAACAAGTTTTATTACTTTTATTACCTATTAATGAAGGGAATAAAAATAAGAGCATGTTTTAATGAGCCTTTCGTAAAGAATAGATACTCTAATTTTTACGTAGTTGGAAACATATTATTTATTTCCACTTGTTGCTTAAGTAATACTTCAACGTCTTTACAAGCTCGAATGTACTTGTAATTTCTGGCTCGACCGAAGCTAAATTTGATGGCTTAAATAAAAATGCCTAAATTAATAGTATAAATTCCAAACCATAGTTGGTGAAATAGAATAATTTCTTTTGTATTATTTAAATCGAGCTTCATTAAAAATGTGTCATTGGCCTACCTTGACTAATTTCGAGCGTGGAATCTGGACTGTGAAGAATTAAATTAATGTTTGTCAATTGCTAATAACTGATGCAGATAAGCCTTATAAAGTGCATAGATAAAACGTGCGGACTTATTTAGATTCTAATCGCGACTTACAATACACGCCAACTCCCTTTATTTGACATATGTTAAGCGAAGTGTCAAGTTTCTTGAAGACTTGTATGTTAAACATAGCAGATAGACATCTTAGTTTGAAAGCACTAAGCAATGGTATGCATGTTGACTCAAGTAGGCATTGCATGTAGAACTGGTTAGAGGACATAGCTGCTAAAAATAAACGATTCGGGGCTAAGCAAATGTACTACCGAAGATATAATAAGCCTACGTGCCTTTTAAACCTCTTTTACTAGATTCTTCGGGTAATCTTACATACTTGAAGTCTTAAGTTTGTTTTAATTATTGCTTCTTAATGTGTGTGTGTATATATATATGTATATATGTATGTATAGAAAGGAAATACGAATTTCTCTTTAGAATATATAAAACTATGAAATCAAAACCCCAATCCATAATGTTCTAAATATATATAAAAAACAAAAAAAAATATACGACGAACAATGTATAATACAATATACATGTCATAACATTTTTCAAAATAGTTCTATGAACCTTTATCCTGCATATTAAAATGCATGTACATACATAAAACAAAATTAACAACAGGCTGCTTAAATTAAAGTAAAATAACTTCAGAAGTAGTTATCGTTTTAAGTTACAACTAAAATTGAGAGTATAAGGATGATAGAGTTCCTTTTAAAAAAAATTTACAGTTTACTTTTTAAATATTTAAGATCCTTTAAACTGACCTGTTGCTAGTTATAATATGCGATCTACAATACATGTATTTGAATGGTAAGAATAGTAACTAAAAATATTTTTGAAATGTTTGGCTTTTGAATTACGCATGGATTATTTGTTTTATATTTTTAATTCGTGTATCTTGAAATCCGTATTATTTGTTCTTTTATAGCTACAGAGATTATGGAGTAGCAGACTTCGAAAAAAAAGTTCTGAAGGGGTAAACTAGGATGAAATGTAAATTGTGATATTTTAATGTTATTTATAAATGTATGGTATGTTTTAGCGCTTCGAAAAAGGGTACAAAACTTAAGGTAAACTAGGTGGAACTCATTTTCTACTTAATTATTTTCATTGAGCAATACGCTATGCTTCCCCCCCCCCCTTTAAAATGGAAATAAATTAATTTGTTATGTCATAAATAAATGGAAAATGGTTGAAAATGACTGGTTCGAAATCAGCTGGCAGAACAGCTGATAGCTTAATTTGATTGCATCTCCTAGGTGGTGACGCGATTAGCTCCTAGTGCTATTTTTGCTCAAGGTTGCTTACAGGAGACACAGGACATCATGGTTAGTGTTCTTACGAGGCAGTTTCTTCTTTTATCCTTCAGATGGTAATTTTTAGAAGGCTATTTATAGTCAAAGGAAATGAGAGGAGGGGGCGCAGTGCTAGAATATTGATTATGAGAAAGCATCACGGAAACGTCTTTGAAAGAAAGAGCACTATTTCTATTTATAGAAAAAACGTTTGTAACAAAAATAGCGTTTTTTATCTACATTAATACTGATTTAATGGTCTTACAGTTTTTTTAAAAATTCCCTTAGTCCACCATCTATCATTCTAAAACTAATTATTAATCAATAAAGATAAAAGAACGTATTTAATTATATTTTTGGAAAGCTTGATTTTTTTTGAGTTCCTTTAAAAAAATAGAAAAAAGTTTTTTTGATCAAAAATATTATATTTGCAGCTGTTCTTAATGTCTGCTACACCACCGGATTATGGACAACCGCTTTGACTCCTTGTTTTGGGGATTCATGTTTCATGCTTTGTTCAGACGTACAGTCTAAAGTTTTGTTTGATTACTGACCAGAAAGAAACTCGGTTAAACCAGGGGTCTCCAAACTACGGCCCGAGGGCCACATCCGGCTCGCGGACAGATTTTGTCCGGCCCGCGGAGAGCTAGCATACTTGAAAACTCCTTTTAGAGGACATATTTTTTATAGCCAATTAAATTTAGTTTACTGAAGTATTCTAATTTTATGTTGAATAATTATTAATATGACATCTACATTGATATGGTCATGGGCTAACTACTCATAACATTGTTGGCTAATCGTTATTGTTTTTGTGATAAGTTGGATAAAGAAACATAGAATTGTAATGAGTAAAAACGTGTATAATATGCAGAAAATTTTTATTTTTTTTCATCAGTGGACTATTTCACTTTTTACCACCGGCAACAATGATAATATGGTTTTGGCCCTCGGAACTTACTGGAGTAATCAGTATGGCCCTAAGGCTGGAAAGTTTGGAGACCCCTGGGATAAACCATACGAAATACTTTTGTAAACCTCAATCAGCATTTGCACCCCCAAAAAAATATGAATTAGTTTTTTAAGCAAAATATGAATTAGTGTTAGAAGCAAAGTGGTAACTTATAGATAAACCTTCCCAATTAGCCTTAGTAGTGGAAAGCGGACGTTATTCAATAACATTTAACATTATTATTATATAATACCAATTGCTTTAAACTGCTCAGTACGTGCAGTACTTGTATGGAATGCTATTGACTTTAGGTAAACAGTAAGTAACCCTCAACTTTGGCTAGCTAAACCGCACTGTATTAACTGAAGTAATCTATTTTTTTTATTATTTTTTTTTATTTTTTTTTTATTTTTTTTTATTTTTATAATTTCGGACCTATTCTTGGGACAGGCATTTGAAAAGAAGCAACTGAACAGTTGCATCCTTCATATACCATTAGAGGAACCACAAGCCAGCACAGTGATTAATGAAGACACGACATTTCTTCTCTCCTGCAGAAGAGAGGCCATGTTTACTAAGAGACCTGAAGATGAGCCTTAGTCTTCGAAATAGGTCTGAAGATTTAACTTAAACCGCTTGTGTGATTTTTATTCATTTCATTATTTGATTATTGGTCGCTACCAATGAACCAATAGTCAATGAACGTCCCATATTGTTCAAGCAAGTCCAGCTCAGGGCTGGAGTATTATTATTATTTAGACTGTTTTGGTACAATTTCCACAACTACTGAAGGCTGTTTATATAGACATTCAAAACAAGTAAATATTTTATTATATTTTTGAATGCGCTATGAAATACCATTGACATGCACCTATGAATTCCTATCTCGTAGAATAAACAGATGGGATTCCAGGGGGCAGGGCATTTATTGTAGGCTTTATTTATAATAAATTCTGCGGCCCTAGACCTGGAACTGGCGCGGAATATGGAAGTAGGATAGATGGCAGAATAGTCTATCGCGGCTAAAGAAAACAATAGGCCGGTATGCGAGTGGGGGCGGACTTGGGAAGTTTAGTTTGCCGACCTGTTGGCACTCGGACGCGGTGCAGATGCCAAGACGGCCTTCCCCAACTGCCGGCTTAGTATTCTGGACCACAGCTAGGCCAATATCGAGGGATCCACTACGCCAATCCACCGTTTATTGCCACTTCTCACAGCCTTTGCTTTTACACTTATCGCCTTTTATAGCTTCCAAAACACCTTCCCGTCCGTTTGGATAACGCTATCCAAGGTTAGGCTCCATTAGCGAGGTCTTAGGAATTCTCTGAAGATTCCACAACAGTGCCTACTTTGTATATTAATTGTTTATTTGAACATAGTTGAAGGCTTCTTTGAGAGGCGCCTCAATTGACCAAGGAACCCTTGGCTTGGAAGCTGCGAAATACTTCTTTATTAGCTTTTGGATGCAGTTAGTGCATTAGCCTGCAGTTTATTTGGGGAAATAGTTGGTTTGCCGGATGCGGCCTTTTTATTAATGCCACTTATCAATATCCACTTTATTCTACTACAGCTATTCCGAACCAATTATTTACAGGTCACCACCAAACGTTTCGTGACAAACAAAGGATTTTATTATTTTCAAAGAGGTTTCCATTTATCAGAGGAAAAACGGTAACGAGTATATCATTTTTAATGCCAGGGATGGTAGGAGAAAAAAAAACACCAATAAATCTCTGAGACTATGGAAAAAGAGACTAACTGTAACTGGAAAGATATTATTTTTCAGCCTCCAAAATGGAAAAGCAAATTAAATACGAAAGAATTATTCGTACGATTCAATCTCTTTTCTATTTACGATTAAAATCTCCTATCAGTAAAAGAATCTATAACATTTAATTTTATGGATTATGTACTAACAATAAATCTCTGACATTGTTTTAAATAGGTTATCACCAGCTCATTTTACGCCTTTAGAATGTTAATGTATGACTTTTTTGAGAAAAATGACCCCTTCCTGATTATATTTATTTATGACTTTTTTTAATGTTATGGGAAAATAGGATTTATGATTACAATCCTTATTCCAGACGTTTACAAATAGTTAATTTCCAGTACATTCCTCTCAAAGAACAGAACGAATCTAAGTTATTACATTTGCATGCAACATATATCGATTATGTGTTCAGAATATAATAACGTTGCCCTACTTACCCAACATGCGAGATTTAGTTATATTGGATGTTTATTATTAGTGTTTCTTTCCCCACTCAGATAGAATTGGACGAATTTTGAAAAAAAAAAAAATTATCATTTTCAATGAAAAGTTCGTAAAAAAGAAACTTTATGTTTTAATAAAAAAATGTTTTAATACAATGGTTAAATTCTTAAAAAGATTTAAAGGGCTGGAAACGTGCATTAATTTTCACAATTATTTATTCTACTGGACGAATTACCAAGCACCCTTTCAGACGGTTTGTTTCTAGATTAACGTTTGGTAAGTGTATTTATTATATCAAAGGACCTATTTCGGATATCGCATAGTACAACTTAGGTTCTGGAACCTGGGTTTAAGGCTATCGGCTGACTTAGGTGTTTGCGACCATACCACTATTTCTCCCGATGCATCTTGCACCTAAGATACAGATTTGAACACTGTCTGCGCGAATATCAAACAAGGCGGCGAGCTATACTCATTTCTGTCTTTGGGAACTGTCCATGTTCATGATTTGAGAACAATATCTCACTCGGATAACATGACTCAAAATAATCGATTAGCATAATTTAATAATTCTTAGGAACTTAGAATAGTATACACTAGTTCTTTCAAGCCAACATTATTTTTCCACCTACTCCCAGTTTGAAACCTTTTTTCCAATATGTTAATCACGTTACCAAATTCAAGATATAAACTAATGGCCCTTGATTTAGAAATTTCTTTAGTTTACTTCAAAAAATAATACAGCAATGAAAAATATCCTAAATAATTATTAACTACAGCTTTATCCAAGTATTCTTCACGTTTTCTACATCAGAAGTACGATCCATATTCGTGGGAACGGAACAAAACGGGAAATACGTTAGAGGATTTTTTACACAGACTAAAAGAACTAAACGTTTTTAAACAAAATAAAAATGTTCACTATATTATTATTGTATTAATAATATGAATATTAAAAAATAATCTTTTATATCTTCTTCATATTTTCATGTCAAGGGTCATCAATAAAAAATACTTTTACCCGCAAAAATTTATTTTTTCAGAAGGGGTAGCCCCTGAAGAGGTGGCGAGTAAGCCACGAAACATGTAGGGCAGTATCAAGAAAGTTTTTGTGGAAAAAATAATGTTTTTTATTGGTGACCCTTAACATAAAAATATGAGGAACATATACGGATATTGGGTCCGGAATAAAAAGAATAATTTTTCAACAATAAAACTTATAGCACTTGTGCAATATAATTCCATAATTCTCAATGACAATGTATGCATTTATTTCTGTCACTTAATTTTAAGAAAGTTATTGTAGAAAATGAAAACATCCAAGAATATGAAGTGCATGGAATCTTCAAAAAAATTACTAAATAAAAATATAGGGGCTAGGGGCTCCATGCAGTCATTAGTATCAAGGTGAAGGTATTGGATACTCTTGGCACACCAATAGTCTTGGGAACATTTCTCGATTTGAGCATGAGAATTTATTTGATAACGAACTCATAAAATAAAATCATTACTACTTCTATGACTAGAAAAAGGTGTTAACCTGCAAATGCCGTTTAGCAATAACTGTGTAAAATGGACATTAATTATAATTTTTAAAATTAAGAAAAAAAATTAAATAAATTAATTCATAAAGCAGAAAAATACAGCCGAATTTATAAATGAATGCATTAGCGCTTCCAGTTTAGTGTCAAGGCAACGGATTAATTTGCCCGTGACTTCTTGATGAGATATCCATTTGAGGAAAACAAATTACAAATTGATTGATATTTATTTGAGGCCGGAGAAGGACGATAGTTAATTACATATTTCTTCTTTGATTTATTTTATTTGAAATTATTTTCGTGATGTGCAGTTGTATATACATATTTAATCATTAGATATTAATATTCGAAAAGGATTCCATTTCCAGCATTTTAAATATATATATGAAATAGAATTAAAAGACTTAATTAATGACGAATATCAATAAAAATATAATCTGAGTTTTAATTAAATTGTAGGTCATTCATTTCACAAATTTGCTTATATCAGCCAAAAGAATTTTCAATTGCTTGTCAAAATGTAAGTCAAGGACAGGAGAAAAAACTTGGATTTTTGTTTTCCTCCGGAAGGGACAAATGTATTGTATAATTTTAAAAATATGTATATTTCCTTCTAGATTGATTTATATTAATTACCTGAAAGTCACATCTACATATGTGTAAGAAAACCTGGATGTGCTGCAATTGAAAGAGGAAATTCCAGCATTTAGCAACAGAATTAAAAGCATTTATTATTGACGAATAGCAATAGAAATATTTTTATAAAATCCGCATTATTAATTAAATTGTAAGTCCTACATTTCACACATTGGATCATATCAGGCAAAGAATTTCAGTAAAAAAATTTCAATTTCTTGTAGAAATGTAATTCAAGGACAGGAAAAAAAACCTTTTTTTGATTGGACCTTCTAGATTAATTGATACTAGTTAATTGAAACTCATAATAACTATGTTTTATGCACTAAAAATATCTGGTTGTGCTCTAATTAAAAGGGAAAGAAAACAATTTAAAATTCAATAAAATTGTTGAGGACTAGATCTAATAAAGTTTATACTAGATCGTTGAATTTTCGCACAAACATTGAACAATTAGACCCAATTTTTAGTGAGTATTAAAATGTTTTCTGACCCTTTTTTTATACATAATTTTTTTTTCTGATTTTGGATTTTAGGTTTTCGTTGTGTATATATGGTGTACTTACGAATGCCCAGGGTAACCAACGCATATTTCCTTCCTCTTGTCTCTGTTTCACACAAACATTGGCACTGTAGACATGGGAGGATGTTGCTCCAGCCTATATATAGGGGCGGGTAGGAGTGGGGATGCGTTCACTACCCCCACCCGGAGGTCCTTACGTAAAGGAGGAGGATCCTCTTAGAAGATGCGGTCGCTTCTTCTTCTGAGGTCTCGGTCACTCTCAGCCACGGTCATCTCGAGGCCGGGCCGGTCTCCCCAACACTCTTCTTCTCTCGGCGTTTAAGCAGATCTACCTTAGGGGAAATCTGCTATTGAGATTGTACTCATGACAGGCTTTTGGAAAAATGTCTTCAAATGTCCATCGATCCTACCCAGGAGATAACGAAAATTGGACGTTAAAAATTTTATATATATATGTTAACGTTCAAGTGGTCACAATTTTTTTTGGATACCAAACTCGATATTTTATCATATAAAAATTAAGATAAAGTCCGTTAACGGCTAAAATTGGACCAGTGGGTACAAATATCTCCGTTGTTATGCGTCTGATGTACGAAAAATTGTATAGAATCAATCTTTTTGTAAATGTAATGTTCTATAAAGGTTGCTGTACATATTTTTTCTCTACATTGAATATTAACCGAGATATTTACATATTTCTGTTTTCGGCCGCCAGTAAATCCCCAATGTGCCATCAGTGTGTTGATAGGCTACTGATGATGGAGCTATTGCACTGAAAGCGCTCTCTCGTTGATAAATATATTGTTTGTTGAAGGAAGGCCTACATTTGTTTTCTTCACTAGATATACATATACTTCTCACCGTCTTGCATATCTCTATGATAAAAATGAAAAATAGTATCCATACATTATATATATATATGTATATAATCTTTACAATATTATCTTATTTTTATTTGTTAACGACCACTTTTTGCAACTATGTCTAATTTGGGCGTGTTATCTAAAGGTTACAACCGCAATTTAAGCCAGGGTGAGTGTAAGAATTGTATTTAATGAGTTCGTCTTTAAATAAATTCCTATCCCAGGCGGGAATTCAACTCGCCATTTTTTTTCTTTACAACAAATTGTTGGAAAGTGAAGACATATTTAGTCTAATAACAAACATATTTCTTCTTTCAACCCAACACGTTTCGAGCTTTGTTCCTCTTTATGAAGGAGTCCCTTCCCTTTTCATCTATAACTAGAGTTTAAAATGTTTGCTCATATTTCGTATCCTCCATTTATAATATATCTCTTACTTTTATTTTCTGACATATTTTTATGATCAATATATTCTAAACCAGCATTGTTAAATTATGTCCACTTATCACATCGACATTTAAAATCAAAGTGGTTGTACAACAACATATGAATGATCAAGAAGAGTTTGATCCATCTCCCATCTATTTTTTTAAACTAATGGTTTTTTTATTATATTTATTTGATATGAAAATAGAATATACAGAATAATAGCTGTAGTCTAGACACTGATGGACAAAATTAACGCACCACTAAAATATTTGAAGTTATAATGAAACTGGTTGTGTCCAGCTTCTGTGTTCTTTATCTATTGGTATATAGGGGATTACAGAGTGAATATAAACCATAAATAATGCTTTGTTTACTCTTGAGGATTATTTTAATCCTGATTTCTACAGACAGTAGGTTTAGACTGATAATATCTTCCCTTCATAAACTTGTTCTCGTTAGTTCTTTCTCAACAACCTAGGTTGCTACTCACTTTTTTCCCCTCTTAATGGCCGGAGTAAGTCATTTAAGTGAGTTTGACTGTGTTAGGGCAGTGACATTGATAGAGGAAGGATACAACCAGCGTGAAGTTGCAAGAAGGCTGGGAGTTCATCATACAACAATCGGAAGAGCTCTAAAGCGTTTTAGAGAAACTGGACAACATGCTAGAAGAGAAGGCCAGGGTCGGCCTAGGTGCACAGAAGCAATAGACGATAGGTACATCAGGCTACAGGCTCTGCGAAACCGCAGTATTACTGGAAATGAAATTGGAAATCTCATTAGGCAAACCCGAAATTTGGCGATCTCCAGCAGGATTGTTAGGAGAAGGCTCAATGAAGGTAACCTGAGGGCTCGACATCCTGCCCGTGTCCCTCGGCTTACCACAGCTCACAAAATGACCAGACTTCGTTTCGCTCAAGACCATGTGAATTAGACTTCGGAAGATTGGAAGAGAGTTCTCTTCTCAGATGAAGTGAGAGTAGGTCTCAAATCTTCAGATGGTCGTGTATACACATGGAGATGCCCAGGAGAAAGGTACGCCCCATGCTGCATGGCTCCCCAGGTGGCATTTCGTGGTGGCTCACTTATGTTCTGGGGAGGCATTTCGTTCGATGCGCGTACAGAGTTGGTTGTGGTGCGAGGAAGGTCACTGACGTCACAGAGGTACTTGTACGACATAATTGAAGACCATTTGCACCGTACATTGGAGAGGGATTCCTGTTTATGGACGACAATGCCAGACCACACAGATCACAAATGGTGGATGATTACCTGAGAGAGGTTGGGATTGAGCGCATGGTGTGGCCACCGCGGAGTCCTGACTTAAACCCGATCGAACATGTCTGGGACCACCGAGTCCTAGCACCCTTGCGGAACTGGAAACAGCTGTTCTCGAAGAATGGGACAACATTCCTCAGGACTTGATAGTGACTCTTTTTAAATCAATGGAAAGGCGTTTAAGGGATGTTATTCGTGCCAGGGGTGGCAATACCCGTTATTGACTTTACGAAAAAGTGAGTTTTAATTTTCATTTTTTGAAGAAATTTTTCTTTTAAAATGTGTACCATATTTTCTGAATGTAAAATAAAATTTTGTTTTTAAATGACTAATTTTATCTATATAATGTTTTTTTAGTGTTAAAATTAAAATATAGTGGGTACCTTTGAAGAAATGTAGGTGGTGGGTTAATTTTGTCCATCAATATTATAAACATTTCCTAGTTACCTCTTCACAATCAATGGCCTGTTGTTATACAACAAATGTATGTATATATAAATGTGTTTTTAATGAAATTAAAAATAAATGACAATGCTGGTTTTGCATGTAGACATTGATCATAAAAAGAAGGTAAGAAAATAAAAATGAGGGATATATTATAAATATAGTGTATAAAAAATTAAGAGAAATTGAAATTATAATTTTAGATGAAAAGGACCCCTTGATAAGGATCAAAAAAGTAAGAAACGCTTGGAATCCTGTTCGTCTCAGAGGATATTAACATAGCCTAAAGTCTAAGTTGGGTTAATAGTAATATACATACCAAGTTTCATAAAATTCGGTTCAGCCGTTTATGCGTGAAAAGGTAACAAACAAACAAATAAACAAACAAACAGAAACCAAAGCAACAAAATGCAGTTATGGTGTCTATAACATGTGAAACGAAAAGTTATCGTGAAATTTCGCGAAAAAAAAATCAATGCAGACAGAGGTTACAATTTTATATATACGTATATATATATATATATATATATATATATATATATATATATATATATATTCAGCATTGTAAAAGTATTACATTTTTTAAAAGTACATACTGTATTAAATGAAACCATGAATAAAAATTCTAATTAATTTTGTAAATATGAAGTATGAAATTTAACCCCCACTCATTGCCTTACAGGCCTAAAAGTACGAGAGATGTAATTGGGATTATTCAATACGTTCTGAAGGAAAACTTTTTTTTAAATTAGTAAGTTCTTTTCAGAGCCATCCACCTCTGCCTGCCTTTATTTATTATGCAAAATATTCGTTAGGATAGATCGAATACGATAATCAGACTTTTGGTGCTTTTTGGAGAGATAATTAGGGGGGAGTGTGAATTTTAAAACCAAAATAAAATTCAATGTATCCTCTTAAATGAACTTTCCATAAAAAATTAGTAGATTTAGATTTATGCGATGTTTCAAGGGGTCATATCTAAGGAAGACTTCTTCTATAATGACTGAATAATGAATACTGAATTAAGAATTGAAAAAAAAAACATTACTAATTTATTTACCTTGAACGAGACTTGTGTTATTCTTAAGGAAAATTGGCTATTGCACAGTACTTGGGTGAAGGAATTTTTATCGTTCCCCTCATCTAATAATTTTTTTTAAATTTATTAACGTCCACATTTTGCAACTTAGGCTAATAGGGAAATTAGCTAATGATAAAACGTTCCTTTGGACATAAGACTCAGTCATTTCTTTAACTTTAGCCACGGCAGTCCTCGTAATTGTAACATGTACTTTTATTTTTTTTAAATGATTTATGCTATGGGCAGCAGCTATCTTCGTCAAAATAAATTTCCTGTGCTTAGAACGTCTTTCGAAGAATCCCTTCACAGTATACAATAGTAAAATTCTTCATATTTTATGGCAAGGATCACCAATAAAAAACATTTTTTTTCGGTGCCAAGTTTATTGAAACTGCCCCACATGTTTCGTGGCATACTTGCCACCTCTTCAGGGGCCTTTTCAAAAAAAAAATTAATACCATTAATTAAAAAAATTCCTTAATAATTATTTTGCTATATATTGTATTAATAGGTGCCTATACCTATTGAATCGAATTATAGATAGCTACTTACATTTCTGAACAGCTCGTATCCCTTTTACACACTTTGCGACTGTCCTCACAGAGGAGGAATAAGAAGAAAAATAAAATTTTTAAAAAATGTCTGTTTTTCTAAAAATATAATTTCTTGATTTTATATATAGGCCTTGTATTTAATAGCAGGATGAATTTTACAGTTCCAAAGCATTATTTCTGAGTTAGATACTTCCTTCTCTATATTAATATGGGATAATATACTTTTTCTGTAATCGTTGAATAATGGTAACATTACTAAACTGAAATGAGTGAAGAAAGTGAAACATTTTGCAATAGAGTGAAGAAAGTAATCACTTTCTTTACAAGTGAAGAAAGTGAATTGCCTTCTTAATTAGTAATAAGTATAAATTAAAAAATAATTTGAAGTTGGAAATTAAATGCTTTTAAATGTTTCTTAAGATTGTAAGGATTTATTTTAACAAAATAAATTGAAATTTGAATGAATTATTGGTGGAAATAATCAGCATATTTTAAAATTTAAATATAATAATAATTACCTTCCTTGTTTATAACCTACCAACAACATACCATAATCTTCACAACATCCTCATTTTGTTCATATTCTGGTTAGATCTGATCATGTAGCAAAAAGTAGAATTTACAACTCTCGTGAAATTACCAAACTCGCTTCGCTCGTGTGGGTAAACGTTTCACTCGAGTCGTAAAATGATCTACTTTCGTCACTTGCATAATAAATAACTATTCTTCTATATAATACTTTAAAAAAAGCATGTCGGAATGCTCTCCTCTTATCATTTTAGCAGATTTGTTTTTACGTTTGATTGACATTCGTGGCAAACTAAAATCTGATAAATCATTACTAATATTTTACACTAAACTGAACACAGACTAATTACTGAACTTGAAAATATAAAAGTCCGTCAAATTTGGACTTCGTAAACTATGCAGATTTTCTAAGTTTTGGAATGACATATCTTATTTCTCTCTCAATTATAACCCTATGGAAATACGATTTATAAATTCTGCAGGATATGATACGTTTAGTCATATAATTATCTGATTTCAAATTCTCAAGAGGAGAAGTGGGGGATTCACAAAATGCTGAATACATAGTAATACAACTATCCTCAATTAATATTCGAGTATAAAATGAATGGAACAACAATAGCAGAACACATTGTTATCAAGGCAGGTTATATTTATCTATAAGACTAATTTTTATTATAATTGTGTTTTACCCCTTGAATAATGTTTTAGCGAACTTGATCACTTTATGTGTTGTTTGACAATTTTTCTAATAAATTTAAATCTATTTATTAATAAACATAATACGACTAATTTTTTTTTATTATTTTATCCTAAAATTTTCTTAGAGTGTCTATATTTATTTTTTCTATTTTTTGTTACTGTATGATTAATTACTACTTAGCCACGTCTCAGAAAGGCATTTCATCATCGCGTGGTGATTCATCACTATCGTAAGCATTACTATTGTCTTCTCAAGAATGCAATAAATCTTTGACGTCATTTGTCAAATTTTCAATTACTTTTCTATGAGGTCTAAACAATGGATGATGCGGCTGTCTGTAGCATTTAAAGTGCCATTTTTACAATATTTTCCTCGCGTTGTTATTTGTTTCAAACGGTTTTTTTACAATATGTATCGAGTTTCATGAAGCAGGAAGGATCTACACTGTCCCAACTTACAAATGTAGATCCTTTAATATTTTGTCGCTTTAAAGCACAGTCCAAAATATATTCTGGTTACGAAAAATTCAAATCATAGCATCTTAAAGAAATGTCCCATTATCATAGTCTGTTGAAGTAAATGATACTAAATTAGTTTAAGTATAGTGTATCAACGTATACACTGTATTATGAATTAAACCTTTTAGGCACTAATCACTCCTTTATAGACGAAGCCTAAAATGTGTTGTGTTTGAACCTTGATATGTTTTTGAATATATAGAAATATAAACAATCCTGATTTTTAATTAGTTAGCAGTATCGGATCAACAAAAAAAATGCTGTAGTCATTTGGGCCCCATTGTGCTTCTTCTATAGATGATTCCAAACTATTTAATAGACTTCCACCACGTAACCCGCATGATGAGATACGTTAACCATCAGGAAGACTGCATATGATATATGTTCACATTGTAAAGAAGAACAATTAGTTAGCTGAGAACCTATCCCTAGGCAGAATTTTTGAGGTCTGTTGATGGAGAATAAAAGTGGTTAAAAATATCAAAGGTTTGTAACCCCAAATTAGTATATATATATATATATACTTTATATATGTGTGTGTGTGTATAAGATTTTTACGGATCTTATTATCTTCACGGTAAAATTTGAAAAAAAAATTATAATCATAAGATTAGCTCCTAAACCAAATAAAGAAATATGTTGAAAAATATTTTAACCATAGAATTCAAATGTTTAAAACCTACGGATCTCCATATCTGTTTCTCCATATATAACGTGAATGTAAGCTGTCATTTATATCAGAAATGTATTTATTAATATGAGAAATAAATATCGGTAGAGCATTATGTTCATCACAAAAAAAAAAAAAATGAAAAACTTAATATTTGAAACAAGAATGTATAAAATAAAATATGTAGAAAACAATTTCCCGATAAGATTTTTATGTTACAGATATATTTACAATATTGTATTTCCTCTACTTCTTGCCCGATTACAACTATGAACGTACATTACATCTACACAATAAGTTTAAATACGCAGTATTGGATATTTATTTAAATACACCGTCACATACGTCTTGTGGAAAATACTATCGTCAAAAAACTTTTCTTTGATTTAAACAATTTTAAATAAGCGACCAATAAGACAGTAAATGCACACTTACATATATATAAACTTAAAATGAGCTAATTTTTGTCATCAACGAAGTAGCGTCTGTGAAAATTTAAAGGCGAATTAAGAATTCTTTCAAAACATTTTATCAATCGTAATTCTTGTATACCGTTTAAAGAAATAGTAAATAAATAATAAGAAAAAATTGTATTTAGCTACTGAAGGTAATGGTCAAGCGTCAAATACTGTTGTAATGACGTTTGATGGTTAGTCTCCAATAGTGGTGGTCGAGAGAGAAAATATTTGAACACTAATTTTTTATAACCTGCCAAACTAACTTTCAGAAAATAAGTCATATGCCAGCGACTCATCAGCCCCCCCCCCCACCGCCTTTCATTTAATACCCGAATTAATCATCTGTAGATGTTTGATTAGAGAATTTTGTGCTCTACTTCATCCATCACTGAATGGGATATTTGCATGTAATCTACTTTATACGATATACATTCCTCCCCAATCGATTTACTATTATTGCTTCAATTAATTAATACCTTTGTGAACTGTCTAATTTATTTAAGATTATTTTACCATGAAATTTTTAAAAAAAGTTATTATTATTTGCATCTACTTCATACAACAATGCTAATCAGGACACATTGTCTACAGATCGTTGTACATATAGGTTACACCTGGTAATTGATATCATGAACTTGTATATTTTATATTCACTGGAAAAAGGAAACAAGTGGGCCACAAGAACATGCAAAGTTCTCCACTTGCTTTCTGCACAATTAAGCCATAAAGGGACCTTGAAGAAAATTACATTATTACCAATGAAAATGAAAATTTCACTCGAGACCAGAGTAGTTAGGCAGCCATCCCTCGGTAGCCTGTAGACTGCTTAAGTTCACTAATGATAGACTATTAGCCAGTATGAGAATGCAGACTACAACTTTTTCTGTCTTCCAGTCTTGCCCCACTTTTATGTTGTAAGTGGAAATTTAGATAATGGGGATATCTACAGAATACCAATATAAAAATTCCGCTTCCCTTCGAGCTACCTGAATTTCTGGAGGTACCTAAGTATGAGGTGAAATATTGAAATTATCAAAGATAGCAGACATAGATTATATTTATTTATAATAATTGCTTCAAAATTTAAGTACTTCGTTTGTATTTAAATATCAAGATAAAATAAAAGTAATTAGGAAATTAGGCGAGTTTTGGGGGAGCAAACTAAAATCTTCCAGATCTCAGAAGTAAAATAATAAAACGATCAGTAAAATTTTAAACTAAATATTATGGAATGAAATTTAACAAAAAAAAAAGTATTTCACAAAACAATGAGTTGTTACTCCCGTCTAAAGGCTTATAAAACAATAAGAAGGTTTTGACAAAAAGTAAGTAACTATTTTCCTTCAAATAGTTGTTTGTTTCTTAAGGTTTCAGGGCGAAAAAATACTACGTCATCATCGCCTGGTAATATCTATAACTCTCGTTTTATTTGGTGAGTATGTTGCGTTTATGTAAATTGGAAATTTTGTTATTACTTCCTTTATATTGTTATTTAAAAACGTCTGAATTTTCATTTATTTACCATCTGGCAATTCTTCATATGTTCTAAGGTAATCTTATATCATTAACAATGGTAGAGACATTTTTTAATATGTTTTTTTTTATTTTATTTAAATATTTATTTTCCACTTTTTTTTAAATTTAAATATGTCTTTTTTTCACATTTTTTCTTTCAATCCGGATACAAACATGAACTTACAATAACATATAACTATTTACTTTTACTTATATACATCATATTTTAGGTCGTATGTAAATTTTAATTTTTGTATACAGATTTAAAATTTTCATAAAATAAAATAATTTATCTAGCTGTTTGGGGTCATCTCCAAGGGCAACTGCTATATTATTGGAAATATTGCATTCTTTTTGAATACTTTTATACGTATGGTATTCCATTAATATAGGGTAGATAATTAAATTTGTGTTACACTTCCCATATATCCGGTGGTGTGACGAAACTAGTGAACCTACTGGCGGATGGACAGGCTTAGATCAATTTGTAAGGTATTATTTTTATCTATTAGAGTAGTATTATCCATATTGTGTACAGTATACAGTTTTACAATAAAATATTAAACCACACCACGTGGAGACAATGGGATGAAGAGGGTGAAATAAGAAAATATTAGTTCCCCTAAAGTTCTATTAGTTGAGAAGATAACAGAAACCATTCTGTCAATTCGACGTAATTCTAATTACGACATAAAAAAATCAAAATGTTGCAGAAAATCCGTTACACACAATCTTTAGCTCAATCTGTTTTCGTGAAGGACGACTATTTTGAAAGTTGTCGAGAGTCAGACGAACTATATGGGTCTTTCAGTGAATCATTTATTGCAACATTCGTTTGGTGTGAATCACTGCTATTAAATGACCTTTTCATGTGAATCATACGTTTTTATTTATGGTATTGGCGTAAGTTACTCATTATTCAGAAATAGGTGACATTGGACACAAAGATTGGAGCACAGTTGTGCAAGAATGTCAAGTGGGATATTGTACTCACACCCGATGGTTTTAATCTTGTCGTCGTTAAAAAAGAAATATTGATGATGAGCCAAATGGTAGACAAAATTAATTAAGACCATTGAGACCTCAGAAGGATAATTTACTCCAGCCAAGTTTTTCGGGACATATTTTAATTCGGGAACTTCGAATCTTGTGTAACATTCTAACTTTTTATGATCGAAACAATAAGCTCACCGAAATAGTAGTTATTATTTGAACCTTATGAGAGAAAGCAATGCTCATTTATATTAAAACTTTAATAACTATTGTCTAAAAAATAAAACATCGTGGCATGTCGGAAGATCTTTACACTTTTTATTACTCCCTCGCACGAAGTAAAGGAAATATTGCAATCGAAATCAATTTCGGTTTTCAGATTTTAAAGGAATTACTCGCTTTGACGTTTCTTGAATCAATTTTGACTAGTTTTGGATAGGTACGTAAGTATCTCGCAGAACTCCAAAACTTAGACTCTTGAAATTTCATTTTAGAAATTTTGTAGCGTGCTTTTCTGCACCTCGCTTTTCGATCATAATCGACTGGGCAGGTGGAGGATGTAGAGGAGCAGAAATAAAAAAAATGAAAATTTGTGTGTACCATATAGAGGAGCAAAACATTTGAATAGTACCATTTTTGTTTGCCATAAATAAATCTATAAATTATGTTCTATGTCATTTTCTGATCCGATCTGTTGAAGTGGAGATATTGGTTATTAATATAAAATTACATCATTCTAAATGAGGTGCATCAAAATATTTCGTATATTTAATCTAATATTTGTACAAGGAACGCATGCCCACATCGGATTTTTATCCATGCTTTTGCTTTCATAAATCTGTTGTATTTAAAATTGTACTTTTAGGCTGGTTTTTTACCCAGTATTATCATCAGGAAAAAAAATTAAACAAAGTCCAAATCAGATAAAATGACACCCTAAATCTCGGAGATTTAACTTTGTAGGTAATGCTACCCAACATAATCAATTAGATTACCCGAATTTTTTTTTGATTAATCTGTATAATGCAATGCTTTGACATGAAAAATAAAAATACAAATTGATAAAATAACTCTATAGTTAAACATTTGACTCCAATCAACGCTCCTGGGGCTTATAGTACAACATCTAAAATTATGTAAATGAGATTTAACTTGAAAACGAGACCTTTGAAGTTAGCCTACCTGTTTTGATAAATAACGCGAATTTTTGTCTGGACACGCTAAATTGTTAATCGACGCACAATTCATTATAATAACTACATTTATGTATTTTCCTCCTCGTCCATGATCTATTTTTTCTACATATATTATTTGAAGGATAATTTTTGGTTTAGGCATTTTGTTTACCTTCATCAATAATGATTATTTTAGCTAACGAAACATAATACCTAAGTTTTCCTATCTATAAAAAACATTTAATGACCAACTTCAATTTCTCTCAGATGCAAAAATCAATTGATGTTTTGGAGACACAATTTTACTTGAATATAATATGAACAGTTTTTCATTGCTGTAATGAACAACGATTTGCATCATAAGAAAAAAGGACTTATCAGCATATGAGAAATCTAATCATACAGTACCTTCAAATAATAATCGCACGACGGAAAACTAAAACCTACAAAAAAAATCAGTTAATTTTATCGTTAGAGAAACAAATATGTAAACACCCATAATTATTGTCTTATATGTCCAACAATATGAGTTATATAACATTTTTCTGTAATCGTTGAATAATGGTAACATTATTAAACTGAAATGAGTGAAGAAAGTGAAACATTTTGCAATAGAATGAAGAAAGTAATCACAAGTGAAGAAAGTGAATTGCCTTCTTAATTAGTAATAAAAATAAATTAAAAAATAATTTGAAATTGGAAATTAAATGCTTTTAAATGTTTCTTAACTTTATTATTATATTTAAATTTAAAATTTAAATATAATAATAATTACCTTCCTTGTTTATAACCTGCACTTGTTTATAACTGCACTACTTCACAATTATCACTAGTTGTTTTATAACTATACTTATAACCTTTCACAACCATGCTTATAACCTACCAACAACATACACCATACTCTTCACTACATCCTAATTTTGTTCATATTCTGGTTAGATCTGATCATGTAGCAAAAAGTAGAATTTACAACTCTCGTGAAATTACCAGACTCGCTTCGCTCGTGTGGGTAAACGTTTCACTCGAGTTGTAAAATGATCTGCTTTCGTCACTTGTATAATAAATAACTATTTTCAATTTGAATGATTTTACGCCATCTCCGATCCCCTTCCATCCTGCATGTCTGATTTGAGTCATTGACAAACAAGGGCTTAAGCTTGCTTAAACATCGGTTTTGTATGGAATAAACGAAACGTACGACCGCTAGAGCAGAAGTAGACAGATATGTTTAAATTCATTAAGATTCCTAAAATAAGGTCAGTGGCTCTTTTCATCTCTATTAAAAGTTTTATTTTTTTCTTAACATAATTACATGAGTTCATTTATTCGTGAAAAACCCAATTAGGGTATACATTACATCCCATACTGCCAAAAGGGGGTACATTAATGGTAATGTATAGCATAATAGTTGGTCTAGAAATAAAACACATTCATATATAAAAACTCATTAAATTACTTTATTGTTTCTTGAACATCATCAGGTAAGTCTTCATGTATGGCAGTTAAAGATTTTTATAGAAGGGCCATTCCGAAATACCGGTGTGCTTGAATAAAATCTCATATGTTGAGTAATTACAGTTGCAATGATTATTTAAGCATGGAAGGTCATCTAGCCTGTCGCAATAAACTATACAATTTATGGAAGTGTTGACCTTTCAATTAAGAAGCTATGAAAAGTTTTAATTACATTTGTAAATACCGTCCAGAAGATCTTATTGCGAATGACATTCAATGACTATTGCACCATTGGATAGAGAATGAAAAAGGTATGAATGACTCTGGTCACTGTCTTTTACCTTCCGATCTTATTTACAACAAAAGTCACGGTCTGATATAAATTTAGTTTCAAGATTATAACCCTTTTGAGCCCATCTCGCGACCATCGTGTTATTTATTGATCTAAACGAGCGGTGCGTGTCTTGAATAAATGTATTTAGCTCCCTGTAATGATTATCTAAGGAAGCTTACCATTCTTTGAAGATGTTGTTTGCCCGCGCCGCATTGTATCCTCTCATTCTTTGAGTCGTCTTCCCTTATGTGCGAATGATAGATGTTGGCAGATGCTCATTCAGCTAATGATATCGCCAAATAAAGAGGGTCGTCTGCGCAACATAGCCCGATGAATCCGGCATTTGCTATATTTCTATGTCGATAAGCGCCAAAGGTACCCCTAACTTCCACCTACTCATGTCATATACTGTGCACCCCAAATTAAACCTTGGAACTGCTTAAAAAACTAATAAATAATACGAAAACAAGAAAGTACAAAAGACTCGTTAATATTTGAGCTACAAAAAAACCTATTGAACAACTGTAGAGCATCAGTAGTTTAACAAGATTAGTCCTATAACATTTTTCTATACGACGCATTATAACAGAGATAATTTGCATTTTCAAATCCCTTCATTCTAGTCTGATTTAACCCATTAACGACTATACACTTAAATTTTGCATGTAACGGTTAGAAATCTAGTATGGTATAGGTTAAATAAATATTATCGAGTTGAGAACGTAAAATATTAATTGATGACGTAATTATTTCACACGGTAAAATTTCAATGAAAGAAGCATTTGGTAATTAAGCTTCGAATAAAGTGGTTCATGATAACAACTAATAGTTATTATGCCATGATTAAAAGTGGGGGTTTACTGAAAGGTAAACATTTAAAAAATGCATAATGTATATAACTACAGTTTTAAGAAATTGCATTTGTGATAAGATTAGTTCTATATACTTTTTCTAGGGGCTCAGGTTATCCATGTGAGTTAATTTTTTGACCTTAATCTCACATGGAAAACCTAGAGTGGCGAGCTCGATTCTCGCCTGGGCAAAAGAAATTATTTAGTGATGGAATTCATTAAATAACATCCTAAATCCCACTCTGGCTACAAAATGGTGGCAACCTGTAGTTAACCCGTCTCAATTAGCGTTAATCGAAAAAAGTGGACGTTAATAAGTAATAATAATAAAAATATTGTTTTTCTGTAATCGTTGAATAATGGTAACATTACTAAACTGAAATGAGTGAAGAAAGTGAAACATTTTGCAATAGAGTGAAGGAAGTAATCACTTTCTTCACAAGTGAAGAAAGTGAATTGCCTTCTTAATTAGTAATAAGTATAAATTAAAAAATAATTTGAAGTTGGAAATTAAATGCTTTTAAATGTTTCTTAACATTGTAAGAATTTATTTTAACAAAATAAATTGAAATGTGAATGAATTATTAGTGGAAATAATCAATATATTTTAAAATTTAAATATAATAATAATTACCTTCCTTGTTTATAACCTGCACTTGTTTATAACTGCACTACCTAACCTTTCACAACCATGCTAATAACCTACCAACAACATACCATAATCTTCACAACATCCTAATTTTGTTCATATTCTGGTTAGATCTGATCATGGATTACACGATTACTGACAAAATTTAATATTACACTCGTGACAAAAGTATAATTTACAACTCTCGTGAAATTATCACACTCGCTTCGCTCGTGTGGGTAAACGTTTCACTCGAGTTGTAAAATATCTACTTTCGTCACTTGTATAATAAATAACTATTTTCTATACCACTCATAACAACGGAGATATTCTCAATATGCCTCCCTCTAAACCTCGCTCCCACTGGTCGGATATCAGCTGCTAACGAGCTTGATCTTCAATTTTAAACACAACGTTTAAATAACCAGTATTGGACAGACCTCGTTTTCGCCATCTCCTGCGTAGGACTGATCCCTTAACGGAAATCAGCTAATAGGTACAAATTCTAACATGGAGTCCATGCATTATTATATTCAGATTGTATATGTATTATTGGATGCATCAAATAACTGCTTACAAGACCTCTGCTTCTGATAGACATTAGTCCTGTTTAAGATCTGCGAGCAAGGCTCGTAAATGTTTGCTTAAAATAAGATTTGCTTTAATGAGCATGAAATTAATGCATTTACGAATTAATTCTTTCGAGTGGCGAGTTCGATTCTTGCCTGGGCAAAGGAAATTATTTAGTGACGAAATTCATTAAATAACATCCTAAAATCCCACCCTGGCTAGAAAAGGGTTGTAACCTGTAGATAACCCGTCCCAATTAGCCTAAGTTGCAAAAAGTGGACGTTAATTAATAATAATATTAAATTCTTTCTGTCAATATTGTGTTAAAGAACACTGAAGATGAGCCATCAAACAGTGGGCCATAAAAAACACCTATTCCTGAGAAGAAGTGTTGACCACATTTACAAATTCTTGAGATAATATACCACTCGCCAACACCTTTAAGAAACATATATTTAAAGTTTTTTACTGGCGTTTAAAAAAAATGCAATTTTCTAAAATTAGAATTGTAAATCGAACACGAAAACACCTAAGCAATATTGCCTGCATTCTTTATTTTTGATTGTGATTGATCGATTTAAATGTTTGCTTCGGCAATATCCCATTTTCTTTATTTTCATTAATTTCCTTTTGCGTATTAATAAAGAAAACTATCATAAATAACTTGAGCCGAATTAAAAAAGGAATATAAAAAAAAATAAAGACGACAACATGGAGAAGCAAATTGGTTCCTTCATCACTCAAAACCTCAGAAAGGCCATTAACAAGGAAGATTAATCAAATAACATTTTTTTTTACTTGAAAAGAAAAGGAATGGAATTATATTCGCCGAGTGTACCGTACAGCCTTGCAAACCATCTTTGTTTGTATTTCACCTTCGTGTTTCCACGCAGACTGAGCATTTTCTAAAGCATTGTCATTTTATTAATGTCTTCTGTGTGGGTTGCTGAGTCCAGTCTGACAACACCTTTTCTATATTATCCCCAGTCGTCACCAAGGCCTATAAATATACTCGCACACACTCTATTATCGTCTATGCTAAAGAAATGGTTTTGTTCGTTTAGCTTTTAAGATAAATTATAATAAGCAAAGATGAGTCAACTTATGAACAGTTGGTCATTTTATTTATTCCTTCTCTTTTCTTCCTTTTTCCTCTTTTCTGTCGATATTCATATAAGATTGGCATAGCTACTCCAAACATTAATACAAAAACTAATGTCTCTATTTTTCAAAAATTTCATATACACACTCGTGCGCGCACACGCTCGTACATATCAGGGTAAAAAAACTTGTGTTTGCCACAAGTAATTAATCTATGCAACTCTCGATATTTACCTTTTTTATTCATCACTATAGATCATATTTGTTAATAGCTGAAACCGGACAACGATGTGGGGGGAATAGAGGGAAGAATTCGAAAATTCATAATATCTCCGTTATTAGGAGACGTATCGAAAAATGTTACAGAACCAATCTTGTTAAATTATTGGTGCTCTACAATAGTTGTAATATACATTTTATTGTAGCTCAAATATTAAGAGGCCAATTCATACATTCTTGTTTTCAGCCAACAGAATACCCCCATTTCTACTCACCGGATATTACTTCTAAATATAAAATATATGGAGTGTCTCATGTGGGAAATCTGCTTAGTTTGCTTAACGGACATTTTTTTTAAAATTTATTTCAGCATTGAAGATTTTAACCTTAGCTGGCATTCTGCCTGTTTTATTTTATTTATCAAATATTCTGACTTTTTATGTAATAGTTATTTTTTTATAAAGATAGGAATGGGTGTGTATATTGCTATTTTAACGGCTGATGGTGACATCAAGGTCTGTATAAAACAGGTTCGTGTATATCAGACGTCCGTCACGCAAGGGCTGCGTAAACTAAGCAGATTTCCCACGTAAAGTTATACAATAGTAAAATCTCCATACGAGTGCTGAACAGTTACGGAAACGGCAGAACTAGCTTTCGGTGGGAAGGAATAGAAGCGGCAATAGATCGTCCGTTACACTTAATAAAAATGCAAATATCTCGGTTAATATTCAAGATAGAGAATATTTATACAATATTTATAGTAAATTTAATTTTCAATAAGATTAGTTCTATACACTTTTTCGATCCGACGTATAGTAACGGAGATATTTCGAATTTTCGAAATTCCCTCCTCTAAACCCCCCCCCCTCCCGCTTGTCAGATTTCAGCCGTTAATGAACTTGATCTTTCTTTTTACATAAAACGATTAAATACCGAGTTTGGTGACGATTAAAGAAAAATTGCGACCGCTAGAGCGGCAACAGGCAAATATATATATATATATATATATATATATATATATATATATATATATATATATATATATATATATATATATATACAGTTTTGAACGGGCCTCATTTTCGGCATCTCCTAGGTAGGATCGATGGACATTTGAAGAGAAATTTGGAAAATCGTGTCCCTTTAGGGAAATCTGCTAAAAACATAGTTATTTGTAGCAGACACAATTTTGTTATCCTGACTTGTAATGCACGCACACCTGCAATACTTTCGATTTGTGGAAGACACGAAGATTATTTGGTTCCCCAAAAGTAACTAGAAGAACTATGCCCAGAGAAAAGTGTCGTAAAGTGCTCGAGAGGACTTGCGGAAACCTCATATGCTTAATTGTTGAAGACTGGTCGAGAAAGGAACGAAAAGGGTTGGGAACAAGTTTCAGGCAATTTGAGGACTGTAATATCTTGTCACTAAATAAGAATGTAATATTTTCTCGTATACTATTTAACATCTAGATGCCTTCAGACAGCTTCAATGCTAGTTGCATCGTTGATGAGGATTGCTCCTGAATGCAATAACGGTATTCCACATCTTCTTGACGTGAAAATTATGGTATTTTGACAATGATATTGAAATGAAGACTGTGAAGAGTATCGTATCGCTATGCTATTACCATTAATTCCCTACATTCATCAATATGAATGGAATATATTGGTTCTACTTATCCCTATGAATCTTCCCCAGCTGATCTTGAAATAAAAATAAATAAAGAGATTACATGCCAGAATATAAATTTGCTCTTCCACCTACTGATCTTCGTAAGTCAAAATACTATCTGATATCATCAATATTTCCCAATGTAAATTATAGGTTTTAAAAGCTGGGCTGTCTTTGATATGGCGCTATTTATACCAAGGCTTGATAAAAGAATATACATATTAACACATCACTTTCGCTATAGTCGACCTTTCAGTAAACCTCTCCCACTTCAAATTAAAGGATGATTTGTTCAAATTATCTATAGATATTTCGTTAAATCATATCTTAACTTCCGTAAAAAAAAAAAAACATTCAGTTGCGTAACCTCATTTGTTCTGATTATGAAGCAGTAAAATAATGTATTTAAGTGTGTCTCCTTTTAGCAGATTTCCCTTAAGGGAAATCAGCTATTGAGGTCGTACTCATGACGCGAATTTCGAAAAATTTCTTCAAATGTCCATCGATCCTACCCAGGAGATGACGAAAATGAGGTCCGTTCAAAATTATATATATATATATATATATATATATATATATGTCTCGCATTTTTTGTTTGATCGTTACGAAACTCGAAATTTAACCGTTTTATGTAAAAAGACAGATCAAGTTCGTTAATGGCTGAAATCGGACCAGAGCGAGGGGTTAGAGGGGGGGATTTTCAAAAATTCAAAATATCTCCGTTGAGATTTATGCAAATACGTTCTGTTCATCCGCCCCCGCCCCCTTCTTTAGTTCCTGGACTACTAAAATTTGAGATATTAAAATATAAATTATTCTTACAATTCAGAAGCCGTTTCAGTTGGGAATTTATTTTAATTAACTGAAAGATTTCTCATTATCTAATCACGGTGGTATTGTGTTACCAGTATGCAGATTTCTCTATTGTAAAACTTCACACGGGAAATCTGCTTAGTTTACGCAGAACCTGCGTGACGGACTTTTTTCCTATTCTGGCGGATTCTTCCCGGCTCAACTATCGTACTTTGCTTCGTAGCTAGTTTATTCCTCTATTTTAGTCCTTAGTATTTGCTCCTCAGCTTTCGTGTAAAGTAGAGCCAATTTTTAACAATATACGGACTCTTCAAGTAGCTTTTTCCACATATTATTTGAACAGATTTCCCTCAACGTAACTCACCTATTGAGGTTTTATTCATGATGCGATTATCGACAAATTTCCTTATATATCTTTCAATTCTACATATGAGATGACAATCAGGTATGTAAAACAAAAATTATATGTGTATATATGTCTGTTAAGGTGTGTAACTAATGATCTCGTTCTTTAAATGCTGAAATTGAAAGTTTTAGAGGGAGAGCTTCTAAAATTGGAAATGTCTCCGTAATAATGTTGGATCGAAAAATTGTGCAGAACCAATGTTACTGAAAATGTAAAGTTCTATGAATTCTGTTATATACATTGTTTCTTCACATTGAAAATTAACCGAGATTTTTTTTTTCAGACATTAATACACTTCCATTCATACTCATGTCATATTGACAGTAAGCTGTTGTATCATAAACCTACAAAGCTTAAGTACCAAATATTGATTTCATAGAAATGTTTCATTGTGAAATACATGCTAATAGTTCTATTATGACGTCATCAATTACGATTTTACTTAGATTTTATTTTAGTGCTTTCGTGGGAAATATTTATTCGTTCTATACCGTGATCAATATTTAACTTTTTAGTGCAACACTAACGTTCTTAGTTGTTAATGGCTGATGTCGGACGGGAAACAGAAAGGGGAGGGGTTAGAGGAAGGAGTTCGAAAAACTAGATATCTCAGTTAAAATCAAAGTTGGATCGAAAATGGTATGGAAACAATCTTTTTTAACTATTGCTGATCTAAAATCGGTGTTCTATACATTTTTTAGTAGCTTAAATATTAAGAGAGGTATTCTACTTTCTTGTTTGCAGCCTTTAGCAAACTCCCCAATTCTAAATATCGGACGTTTACTTAAAAATAGAAAATATATGGGACGAAGAGAACAACAATGTATCATTCCAGAACGTTAGAAATCTGCTTAGTTTACGCAGGCCCTGCGTGACGGACATTTTTTCTTCTGCTCACTATTCTTGTCATTTTCAATATGAATCTTCTTTCACTCATGTAAAATTATCAACCCTAAGATTTATTTGTCAAAGCCATTTTTTATTTATTCTATATGATTTTAAATTACTTTTCCCACGTTTAGAACTTGGCTTGGCTTTTTCGGGGACGCTCCCTCAATAATTCTCCGTTGTCACATTCTGCTCCATCAAATACTGTCGGTTGCTGAGCTTGCGAAGCTTTTGACGGCACTATTTAATATTTGGGAAATAGGCATAAAGCGGCAGTAACACAAAAATCACTAGCAACCTTGATAAATCTGGACGAAAAAGAAAATATTGCTGGATTGTGGTACCTGACATCCCTTATATCAAGACCTGGGTTGAAACCCCAGCGAATGAGTCTAAAATAGAATATGTTTTTCATTGTATAATTGCCTTGTTTATTCTATCAATGTATTATTTTCCTGAAAATCAACAATATGAAATATTTCACATATATTTTCTGTAATTAGCAAATGGTATACAGTTGCTCAAGGTCTTAGTTCATATTTTATCCTCATTTCTGGTTGCTAGATGTTAATTTAAAACTTTTTCTATATGAGCATTGGGAAAATATATGAGGAAATATATTATTTGCAACTCCTGTATTACGGTAAACGATATACTAACGAGCAATGTAGTATTTCCTTAATAGAAGGGGCACTGGGTATCCATGTGAGTTGAGGCTTTGGTCTTAATTTCACTTTGTAAACCAAGAGTAGCGAGTTTGGTTCCCGCCTGGGTAAAAGAAATTTATAGACGAAATCATTAAATAAAATCCCTAGACCCACCCTAAATAGAAAAGCAACCTGTAGATATACCCTCCCATTTCCTCATTTTTTCCAAAGTAATTTTTTTTTTCTATCTTTTTCAAAATCCTCTGACAATGTAAAATCATTTGTCCACTCTCATATTATTGCTCTAAAAAGCATTAATGTCTCTATTAATTTTTGGCTCAGAATATTTTCGTACCATAATTGTGTTGAATGTGAAGGAAAAAGTAGAAAGTTTTCCGAGAAAAAGTAATAATATTTGAAAGTATATTCTTTTTCCCCCAAATAGTTTTTAGATTTCCCATGAAGCTCATGAATAGTTCCCATTTCCAATATATTGGGAAATATTATAATTGAATAAACTCAGTAATTACCGCCTGAAATGTTATTTGTCATGTCATCGAAATGTGATCCTACATTTAATCGTTACATAAAATAATAATTCCAATAAGTCACACAGCTGCATTCAGCACCAAGACCAGACCTGGTATTCATAATAACAACAATAGCCACCGATCAAAGCTTTTAAACTCTTCTGTTTCCTACTCCATGTTCATCTTCAGATCCTTGAACTATTGCTATTCAATCTTCCGTTTTCCTTTGTTCATTAAACCAACCACCATTACTTCATGAATACCCTTTTTCGCCCAACTTGTTATGGAGGGAAATAACTCCTGTGTATTTTCAATCTTTATTACGCTTTAGTTGCATATCCTTGTGTGAATTAATCATTTATTCAAAGCTAAATGTTATTATTAACAGATGGAAAATTTACTGTTCTCTTCCTGACTGCTGTAATAGCTGCCGCCTTTGAGAAGGTTTTATTACTTTTATGAGTTTTAGAGTCATTGGTTCGATTTCTCGCCATAGTAGAAATTTCTTTACAGGTGATCAGTCTCATACTTGACAGAAAAGAGTGACCACCTGTAGACTAGTCTTGACAGCTAGTAAAAAGTAGAAGTTTATCTAGAACAAATTGTATAGGTACTTACTTTAAAACCATATTATTCAGTTTACGTCTCAATCTACAGATTCTGAAGAGATTCATTGTCTCTTTTGAATAATAAGTACACATACGTGAGTAAGTACAACAGAGTCCGCAATAAATATAAAAAAACTGCTAAAATATACGTATTAGATAATATTGTTTTATAATATTTAATTATTCTGTTTTGGTCATTTTAATTCACATAAAAACCATTATAATTTCAAGCCATAATATTAAAATAGTACTTAAAAAATTCCCTACATCGCCCCCCGATTTTTTTTTGGATCCAATAACATTGACGATGCAGCTAGATATTATAGAGGAAAGAAGCAACAAGGAACAATTAATTTAAAAAATAATAATGATTGTATAAACTATGCAAGAAAACCAAAATATTGAAATAAATGCGTTTCCCTGAGATTCATCATTTTTGAGTTGTCACTGTACTATACAGTAAGATATGTTTCTTGGCCAACTAGTAAATCAACATAAAATGATTTAGATGCCTATTGTAGTTGTGATAATATATTTCTGTTCTCAATAATTTATTATCGCCTCTTAACTTTGTCTCCATGTTTGGTTCATACTTTGTGTATGTTCATTCTAGTTCTCATTAGGAATCAGTCTTATACCTGTTAACTGCTTAATACGTTTTTGTCTTTTCTGTTGGGCTACTATTGAACTTTGGATTGCATGTCTGGAGTAGAGCATATTTTGTCTATATTATCAATTATCTTGACACCCTGTAAATGTCTATACTTAGATTAATACAATTTCTTTAACGGTTTCGGTAATACAGAATTATTTAGAAAAGAATTCTAACCTACGAATTTTACAATTTCTGCTGGTTTTCGGCTTTGCATAATTTTAGGATAGGATTATGCAAATTGAGCTCCTGGAACCTGAATCGGAATCTTCCTTGTTTGTTATTATTGTTTGGTCCTACGACTGCAAATAATTTCAAAAAGGAATGAAAAAATACTTAAGAAGCGTTCTTGATACCTTCATCCAAGGAAGCTTTGAACAAAATTGAAGAAATGTCCTAATTTTGCAGAAATTTTGATTACTGTTATTTTTTTTATACATAAAGTCCTTATTACTGTCTGCTCTGTGGGACCTTTGGCATAGCGCTACAATAATTTATGACTAAATGCTATTCTGAGTACTCCTAATCCCCACAACATAGGACAATGTGTTAAAAAATGTTTTTTGTTGAAGGGTTTTTACTTGTTTAGGCGTTGTGTGTTCCCTTCTCTCGTAATTGGTGACGGAAATAATTGTTTATCGACTGGCCACATCACTTGAAACACCCGAAGTACTTTCAAGGCATATAGTCCGTTATAAACTCCTACATCTGATGCAATCGGGCCGAAACTTGTTTTTAATGTATGTTTATATATTCTCTTCTCTTTATAACACATATTTTCAAAGAAGTTTATTCCTCGAACGAACTGTACTTTTTTTAAAATGTAATACATTGCTTTCTAAATCAAGAGACATTTTAACTCTCAAAGGTTTGTTGTATCTCAGCCTAAATATCCACACTTCCCAAGAAGGACTGATGATGATTGTTTGTGTATTATTATCATTTTATTTTAGCGGGCCTTATTACTCAATTGATTTGGAATGCTTTAGCACTTCTGTACAACATTCACCCCGTCCATAAAAGTTATTGTATCATGTATTTAACACTGCAGTAGGCGCGCCCTTCGACTGTACAAGAGTGGGCTCATGTCATCTCTCAGATGACTTACCACCCTTCCTTAAATATTAAAGTAAGAAGGTTAGTTTTAATTAAGCCTGTACTAATATTTGTATAAAAGTTATAATTGATGTATTGTATGAAGAAAATACATGATTTATGATTATATAATATGAAAAAAAATATTTCACAGATTATCTTGGATTACACAATATAAAATTGATACATACATATGTTATACGTACACATTATATAGTCAGGTTTATAAAGTAAAATAAAATAGTTAGGTAGGTTAATAAAATGAAATATGGTCATTTCCTAAATAAATTACTTGAGAGTTGATCCCCGTAATATTCAGAAGAGAAAAAAAAATATTACCATAGGCCACCTTCTGATATTTTTCGGTACATTATAAAGTGAACACATTTTATCCAATATGTCCACACCTACCATGGTTTGATTATAATGTGTTATAATGGAAGGCGTTTTCTTTTCTCCTGTTCTCTCATTTATTTCTCCATCAAAATGCATACTTGATATAGCCACTACATTTCTAATTTTAGACTTTTTGGGACATAGGAAACCAGGGTGCCCTCCTTCCTATAAGCGAAGATGCTTAATTTATTTCCCTATTTTTTATACTTTTAAGCTCCCTGTAAATCTGCCACTGCACTACTTACAAAGGTAGTCGCGCGGGATCTCACAGATGCCTCAAGTTCATGCGCAGTACTGGAGAATCAGATAAGGGTTGAAACAGTACTGGTGGAAGGCTCTAGACACGAGGGGAAGGTAGCTAGGGTGGGGGGCTTACAGATTCTATCCTCTACTCAGCAGTTCAAAAAGTCTCTCCAAGTCATCTCTCAGATGACGCGCGACTACTGCAGTGTTAATTCTAAAAATATTAAGCGCAGAGCAACCTTTAGTTTTGTATTAAATGCATCAACAGTTATTTGAAAGAGAAGTATGATATATTATCCACTTTATATGTATAATTGGGGCTCAGGTTGGCCATGCGAGTTAAAGCGTTGACCTTTATCTCACATGGCAAACCTAGAGTGGCGAGTTCGATTCTCGCCTGGGCCAAGGAAATTATTTAATGACGAAATTCATTAAATAACATCCTAAAATCCCACCCTGGCTAGAAAAGGGCGGTAACCTGTAGATAACCCGTCCCAATTTGCCTGAGTTGCAAAAAGTGGACGTTAATAAATAATAATAATAATAATATGCATAATTATTTGGACCAAGCCCAAAGGTGGATTTTAAACTCGTCAAGGATTTTCAATATATATTTTTGATAATGATTAGAAATACAACATGGAACACTGACATATTTTTCACGCTAACTTTTACAGATCCTCCACCAGCTCAATCCTTTCAGGTTTTACAGAATATTCGTCGTACAGTGAATGAGGAAGTAAATATTATTGTATTCAATACAGATTAAAGAAATGGAGATAGCTAAAGGGACTTTACGTCCAAACAACTTTTCTTTTCTTTTTTTTCAAGTTTTCAGCCATTTGTACACCAAAGTGTATATAAATGAGTGATATATCTTTGAGCTCATTTAAGGTTTATTTGTGATTCATAAGGACTGATTTTTATTTATTTACCCATAAATGTGGCAACATAAAATCACGCGGACCAATTGCTTACTAATTGGTATAGAATAGAAGCTTTTACACTGAAAATTAATTAGAAATACGTCTGCTCCGCGTGGAAAAGCATGGCTTTTATAGCCCTGAATGGAGTAAATGTTTACTCTTCGACTGCCTTTAGGAATGAGCCAACTGTGTTCTCAATTACTCAGGCTGGGCCAATGTTCGAAAAGAGAGATTTTCATGGACTGATGGTCTGCCAACTAGTTGCCGCAAAGTTTGAATGGTTAGGTTTGCAACTCTCTTCTCTCTCTCGCGAATGCTTCATTATTCTACTCCTTTATTCACTACAGACAGTTGATTTATTCCATTTTCACTGTGTTTATTGAGCTTACCAACTTAAGCCTTTGTTGAATAAATGAACTATGAAAAAGAAAAACAATTGTATTCATTTAGACTCTTTTTTTTCTTATTTATAGTTGAGATTTCCTCCCAAGGAAATATTTGTTTGTATTGCTTTATTTTACTCAATAATGCCACAACTTTAATCGTTAGTTATTTATTACCGATACTGCTAATAGCTCTAAGTAATACAACATTATTTCCTCACAAATTTGACAAGAATAAATACTCTAATATACTTACTACTATAACAACCTATTTAAACTAGACCGTAACATTAGTATTTAGTATTCATACCTAACGAAATGAACGTTTCTAGATGCATATAGCTGACAGTTGAGTTTTATGTAATTGTTTTAGCAGATTTCCCTTAAGGGAAATCAGCAATTGAGGCCGTGCTCATGACGCAAGTTTTGAAAAATTTCCTCAAATGTCCATCGATCCCCAGGAGATGACGAAAATGAGGTCCGTTCAAAATTATATATCTATCTAGATATATATATATATATAGATATATATATATATATTTGTCTGTGAACGCTCTAGCGGTCGCAATTTTTGTTTGATCAGTACCAAACTTCATATTTAAGCGTTTTACGTAAAAAGACAGATCATGTTAGTTAATGACTGAAATTGGACGAGTGGGAGAGGGGACTTAGAGGGGCGGATTTTTGAAAAATCGAAATATCTCCGTTATTATGCGAAAACTTGTATAGAATTAATCCTATTTAAAATTAAATTTACTATAAATATTGTTCTATACGTTTATTCTGTATCTTGAATATTAACCGAGATATTTGCATTTGTATGCATGTGTGGGTCGGCAGGAGTCGGCTACGTTCGGCACTCTCCACCGAGAGCTAGTACGGGCAGTTTCGGTAACTGTTCGTCCCTCGGTTTAGAGATTCCTTACTACTACAGTTGTTATTAGACGGATTTCTCTATTGTAAAACTTCACGTGGGAAATCTGCATAGTTTACGCAGCCCCTGCGTGACGGACTTTTTAAATTAATAATTTAATGATTAATTACTTATAGGGATCCTTACTAAGGGTGGCAAGACTTTAGGTCTTTAGACATATTTTTCGGTGAATGTAAGAGGAGAAAGCTGTGTTCTTATTTTAATTTGTTAAAAATAAATGCTGGTACTGTTTTCATACCTATTGGTGAAGACTCTCATCACTGGCTGATAATCGAGTGCAGCTGGCACTGTGCTTTCGATGCAATGTCACAATCTTCAAGCCCATCAAATATTGTACTGAGTTAGTTGTCCATTAGTCACTATGTTTTATACGGCTGTTGTCCGCATTGGGTTGTTCGCGTTTTCAGTCCGGGTTTGGTTATCTACATTTTAATTCTGTTAAAAGGAAGGGTGGTTTAGCTTGTGTCAGGTAAATTATTTTCGTGTTGTTGATAATTGACACGCCATTAACGCTGGTCTTTTATATAGTATAATTGCATTATACTTGTTGCACCGAGTTAATATTTGTAAATCAAAGTTAAGTTTTCGGCAGGACGTTGCTGATATCATGCTGATCGTTACTTTTGTTTAGTAGTTTTCTTGGACGTTTTCAGCTATGTATTTTGTGGTTAACGATAATCGTATCGAACCAGGTGGAATATATACTAACTAAATAACTATACTCTGTGTGTTGATATTATGAGGTATTCTCAGTAAAGGGTTGCCAGAAATTATGCATTTTATTTTATTATTGTTTAATTAATATTAAATTTGTATGTCATTAATTTAGGTATCTAGGTTAACAACGCGTTTAACAATTTTATAAAGTGACCTCTTCTCGCTTCTAATTTCTCTTGTTCTGAAATATTTTCTTTTGTATTTATCAGTAACACTGAAGTGTATTTTCTTTATGCATCCCAGGGAACCCTAGTTTCTTTAGATGTTCAATGCACAAAGTCATTTTAATCTTTTAGCCTTCGCTATCTTTATAAAACTCCATTACTATCGACGGACGTAACTATTGGCTTGAGGTGACCACGGAGGTGATAATCCAAAACTTGTGGGTACGAATCCTGGGTGACCAGTAAGCATTTATTTAGAGACCATTGCCCTGACTTTCAAAAAATGATAACATGTAAATAAGCCGTTCCAGATTAGTCATAGCCGCCTGAAGTTGAAATTAATTGACTTTACATAAAAATCAGCTTTTAGTCATGGTAGAAAGGAATTTCTTTCCCCGCAAAGTTTATTAACAGTTAGCGTCAAATTGGAGTAAATTCTCGAGCTCTGATATTTTGTACTGATATTTTGTCCACTGACGATGGGCAAGCTTTAAAAGCACTTTTCCATGTCTGTAAAATGGTGTGGAGGAAAATACTCCTTTTTCAATCGAATACGATTACGTCTTTCCTTATTCTTTACCTCGTTGGTTTACTCAAATACATTAAGTAAAAAAGGTCCAATTGCGGCACTTCATTGTTATTATTTTATTATTTTTTCATTTCGCAACCATGACGATTAAGCAATGTATCGGTTATGTGATATTTGCCTCGTCTTAATTTCTGTTTAAATTTTCACATTCTAAATATTCTAAATTGACGGGGATAGGGCAATAAGTCTCCATGGCCATTAAAAATTCTTTAACATGCCGAAATTTTCACCATTTCAGGCATCATCAGGGACAATCTATGTTCATTTTAAATATCACAGATAAAAATAATAAGTATTTATATCCCTTTTTAGTAATAAAACAATCTTGCCACCATCACATTGGTGACTGCCATGTTTATGAAAGAAGGTAACATTATGGTTAATGCCTTAAAAGGTCTATACTTATAGTAATATAATTACTTTGGTTTATAATTTTCTTTAAAATTGTTTTTATCGTTTTATTCTAAAATATATTTTTTAAACTAAAACAGTATTACTAATATTAAAAGAATAAAATTAAGAATAAAAAATCTTTAATTAAGCAGTCTGTTTTGAAATTAACAGTTTTCTCTAAATTCACAAATAATCGTAAAATTTCTAAAATAAATAGGAACAATTATTATGAGGATAATTTATTAGAATGGTCTGAGGCTGAATTAAAATGGATGTTTGGATTTTAACCTATCCCCACCATGCCTTTTTAACCTTAATTACCTATATTGTTACCTTCTGTCATAAACATGACAAAATCACCAAATGTAGTGGTCTTAAAATTTTGCTATTACTATAAAAGAGTGTAAATAATTATTACTTCTAACTGTGATATTTTTAAAAATATATAAAGGATACTTGAAATTGTGAAAAGTTGGACATAGTAAAGAATTTTTAATAACCATTGCGACTTAGTGCCTTATCACCATCCTTCTAAAATGTACCAATATGTCTCATTCTTCGTAGAAGAATATATTAAGTAAATATTCTACTTTATTTACACGTGAATTTTATAAGAGTTGATCCTTTAACACTCCAGTAGTCGCGCCTGATCTGTGAGATCGCTGATAGCTTTCATATTGTATTGCCAGACACCCTTTGCGAAGGGACTGGTGCCGTGCTTCCTACCTTCCTAGAAAGGGACTCCGAGTCTAGCCAGACTAGTAAAGACCTTCAAGCATTTAACAAAGAGTCGTCAGATTACGATCGATCTCCTAGATACAGCGCGGCCTCTCCTGTAAGTATTTGTGTTTATTTTATAATTATTTTCCTTCATTGTAAATCGATCTAAAAAATCGACCCCAAGCATTTTTTATGATGTTACAAATGATGAAGTTGTGAAGAAAATTCAGAGTATTATTTGAGGTAGACGTGGATGAAGAAAATAGTGGTGTACATCAAATCCCTCCTGCTGTAGAATATGAAATAGGAGATGAAGACCTGGATACAGTTGAAGGAGAAAAAAGTGAAGAAAGACAAGGCAATTCGGAAATATAAACTCAGAAGAATGAAAAGTAATGAATCTACAAAGAAAAAGCCTGCTTAGTCAATATAGAAGACTGATTTTGTATATATGTATATTTTACTTGTTTCCTATCATTTTTGTTATTTTAATTAATGTTTTTTGTCATCAAATAAATTTATTCATAAGTAACAGTATTTTACTTTAATTTCCTTTCAAATGTTTCAGTTTAAGGTTATACTATTACTGGGATTGAAATGCGATCTGACAGATACAGCGCGACTTACTTTGGTAACAAAGCTGGGCGAGACTACTGGAGTGTTAAGAATGTAATTATGAGGTCAATCCACAGGTTACCATCATGCAGTAATTCCGTCATTGTATATGACATGTCAGTTCTTGAGTGGCATTTGATTAATACATGTTTTACTGTTAGTCGATAGTTACATATACTTGATCGACTTGATCTGTAAATAAGTAATAGTGAGTCAACCCCTTTAAGACCACTTGCTCAGATTTTAGCCACGTTAAAAGACTAGAACCCGGCAGACTGTCCTACGAATGTTGTATAGTATATTGGATGAAGGAAGATGGTAAAGCAGTCCTAAAGTGTGGTGACTGCATACAGATGATGAAAATCTTAGGAAAATTTAAGATTAAAGTAAATGTCCATGTTCTAAAAACATAAATTTGGAATAATACATAAATTTTCATGATTATTGCCCTAGCTGACTGTGCAAATATTATCAAATAATTTTGAATTTCTATTGACCTCATTTTCTGCTTTGGCTTTTGTTGATTGAATCTGGTTTAATTAGTATTTATCCAGCTTCTATTGATAGATGGAAATCTCATTTTAAATCCAATTTGCCCTTTCACTAATTTATGCCGTTAGAACCAATCAGTTGGCAAAATGCCTCTACATCTATTAATCTTTCGTGAAATTCTGAATAGAGTATGGATACTCGGATAATTTAATTAAAATCCCCATAGACTGAAACATTCCACTAGGATACGTCAACAATTTTAATGTAATAATACATTCGTGTATATGCTCTTAAATTATAAAATTAACTTTGTATTTCCTGCAAATAACCCTCATGGTTAATGAAAGTGGAAATGTTTGACTGCATTACTAATGAAAAGCCAAGACCAGGTCGTAAAACGATCAGCTTGACGAATTTAATCTACCATATTTAAGTGATAATAAAAAAAAACCGTATTAGCTACTGAATTGTTCCTCTTCACTTGAGTTGGCAATGGGCGAACTAAAAATAGTCCAACCTTAATTATCGGTGACTGCACAGCAAGATGAAATTTAAATCTGCAACCCTGGTATTTGAATCACTGAACCAACACCTAAAATATATTTTTTAAACTAAAACAGTATTACTAATATTAAAAGATTAAAATTAACAGTTAAAAGACTTTCATTAAGGAGTCTGTTTTGAAATTAACAGCTCTCTCTAAATTCACAGATAATTGTAAAGTTTCTAAAATAAATACGAACAATTATTTTGAGGATAATTTATTAGAATTATCTAAGGCTGACTAAAATGAATGTATGAATTTTAACCTATCCCCACCATGCGCCTTTTAAACCTTAATTACCTATATTGTTACCTTCTGTCATAAACATGAGAAAATCACCAAATGTAATGGTCTTAAAATTTTGGTATTACTATAAAAGAGTGTAACCAATTATTACTTCTAACTGTGACATTTTAATATATATATATATGCTTGAATGACTGAAGCAATCCAGTTTAATCACTGAGCCAACACCAACCCCGGAATTCTAAAATATTTTTTAAACTTATTAAGAATACCTTTCTGATACTGGTGGGAAAACTACGTAGTAATGGCGACATAAAGTGATAATTTAGAAACTCTATGAATGCAGACTAACTAAAGACATACGAAGACTCATATTCCCGCATGGCCTAGCAGTCCTGATATTTTATTTTCAAAACATCTAAATTTATTAAAAGCAATACCTAGATAGCCTTAAGCTTAGAGAGGAAAAGATAAATAAAATTAATATTATTACATATATTATTGGTTATTTAATTGCATTTCTGAATTGTTCTAATTAATATTTATTGTTTTATGTTATCAAGTTTAATTTTAAAATCTTATTTACATTTTTAATATTTATATATATTATTATATAAAAAAAATGATAAAAGTTATGACAAAATGCACATATAATGCAAATATGCATGGGATCTGCAGAATAATAATATCCCTCTACATAGGGTTACTATGTAGAGGAAATACATAAAAAAAGCAAAAAACAACTCTAAAATTGGAAAGTCAATTCCTGCATTGTATTTACCCGCAAGCCCATCTATGTTGATCCCGTAGATTACAAAAAATAAACTAAGATCGTTAGTCATGATTATTTCGCAACCTCTGCTGCCTTGTGGCGGAGCTAAGAACCAAAGAGAGCTACTCCTTTCTTCAGGAAGCTACTTAATTTTATTACGATGATGAGTGGGCACTGGAGAGTATGGATAGAACCCTAATCTCGAACCCAGTAGTAAGCGCACAGAATAATGGTTTAATAATAATAATTAAAAATTGATCTGTCAAGCTACAGAAACGTTTTTTATATAAGTCAGTAATGCAGTATCATACAATTTATTTCTGTTACACAGTGTGGCCAATTTGTAGTCAAATAGTTGTTGAATACTTAGTTCGGTATTTGTTTTGTTCAAATTATTTACATTAGTCTTGAATTTGTTAAAAATAAAAAAAAATATTGGTTGTAAGATGTTTGAACATATTATTCATACTTATATACACTGGAGCACTGAGAATACAGGAATAACGTGGTAGGCCCATCGAAAAATGTGTAGGCGCAGTCTTCAGTGTGTGGGCAACACGAAAATTGTTATTGGAATGTACATTACTGGTTCTTGGCATTCTTCAATATATATATATATAGATCAATTTTCTTACTTCTATATTTTTATTTCTCTCGCTTCCCTAAAATAGCCTGCTTAGCTTCAAATTCTTCGCATCTATTGCGTGTTTACAATATTTTAACCTTCCTCAATTATATCTGACATTAGAAACTAAATATAACAGACATATTTAAAAAAAATACTTTTTGAAATTTTGAAGTTCATTATTGAAACTATAGGGAATACTGTTATAACTATTGAATCTACATTTAATTCATATCAATATTCATTATTATTGCACTAAACTGAAATTACAGGAATTTCATACATAGAAATGTCATTTGATATAGTACACACATTTAAGCGATTCTCGAACTCTGATTTCTCTTCTGTGTGCATGGAACTCCTTCTCGCGTGTGATTTAACCTGGCTAATGTCTTGCGTCCACATTGACCTACATACAATGAGCCACAATCTGAGCAGATTCTTGGCAAATCCAAGATTGCCTAGAGTACCCGCTCTACCTCTTGGCATAATGGATTCCTCAGTCGCAACCAGCCAGCTATAATAATGTCTTCATTCTGAATTTTGAAAATTCCAAATATCACAGTTATTATGAGACGGATAGAAAAATTCTAAATTCTAATCTCGTAAATGTAGTTTCCGATAAATATTGCTCTACACGTTTTTTTCTGATCTCGAATATTAACGAAGACATACACATTTTTTAGTATTCAGCCTTCAGTACCCCCCCCCCACGTTTACTCATCTCGTGTTATGAAATGCTGATGTATTACAAAGAGCTCTATTCCAAGGTATTATGGATTCCTGTCTAAGCAGGTTTCGTGTAACAGGAAAAATGGAGAATAGATGATTATTTTTGAGATGATCCGGCCATCATACAGCAGATTTTGATAAGTCTGCTTAATTACGAAGCCCCTGGCGGAATTTTAAACGTTTAATAGTAAATACTTTTTATTTAATTCTAATCATATTTTTATAGAGAACACTCAGAGGCAGGAGAGAGTGAACATCGCTAATTTATAGATAAGAGCACTGACGATGATGCAGGACCTCGAAAGTTGGGTTTGATATAAATGGTTGTAGATCATTTTTTCAACAATGGATGAATACATCAGCCAAGAGTTTAAAGTTTTATTTTTATCTCTTTATAGGACTAATTAGCTTATTATAAATTGATTATACTCGTAATAATTACGGGACCAGTGTATGCATTATTCAGTCTTTGCCTATGACTGGAAAGTGGTAGGTGCCAATTTTCTCGTAATACCAATGTCTTTAGGCATCTCACTATCTTAAAACCTGAATAGTTAACCTTATCAGAATAACATAATTAACCCCAGATTCGGTACCCCCATAAGTATGAGAATTTATATACTGTGTGAAGCATGAAGTAAATGTTCTTGTGGGGAAAAGGCCCTAAACCAACCTATTTATGGCAATGTCATAAACTAATTTTTAATTTAAATTAAAAGTTACATATAATATTAAACCATAATTTGTAATAAATTTTAGCCTGGTTAAATATTGAAACAATTTCTTAAAATTAATAATGAAAATCAAAAGGATGAGCTTTAATTGGTTCTAGAAGAAATTTATTCATTGAGATTTATAATAAATAAAATATTGCATGATTCATGGCTCTCTCGAGGAGTCCAGTAAAGGACTCTGCTTTTATTTTTGCCATTTATTTCCAATACTCGGAAATAAAATGCCCGTATATTATAAGAGGGAGAGAGGAAAGTAGGGAGGCATATTGTGGAAAAGTAAGGACATCCCCAAATAGGACTGGGTGTATCCAAGTGAAATTCATATTGGCAAGAAGTAGTATGAGAAATTTATCGTCGAGATAACCCATCTCGTCGGCCCCATAGCCCGGATTACCCATGGGTGTTGGTCGCCATTGAATTTTGATTCCCACTCGACTTGCCTTACCAAGGCCATTACAACTTATTTTGATAAAATGTTGTATGGTACTGATATTGCTTTCTATTGTGGAGTTACGCCTTAAGTGCTCTTTGGAATTAATATCACCCTTATCTTTACTCTTTTCTAATCCACGAAACATTATTAGCAATTATTGTTTATATAGAACGTTTTTAAACCAACGAAAATAACAACAGACCTATTTCCCTTTTGGAATTATAGACCTTTGAGGTCTTTAACTGCCCCGAGCTAGACTCTGGGCACGTTATTTATAATTTACGTACTGAGTGATAAGCTCGACGTACTACCCCTGTTAACCAAGGAGGACCTGGATTGAGTCGCCTACAGTAGACTGTCGGGCATCAATATACCCGGGGAGTCAGTAGTCAGTTCACATTGTATTCAAACTGCTGGTGCTGGGATCTTAGAGAGTCAATATCGTTAGTCATCCTGAGGGGATGCCAGACGTACATTCTCATTAATATTCTAGTAATCGACTACTAATGTGATTTTATCTGTGAGTATTAAAACTAATGATTTCATTTTAGCATAAATTTCAACACCTCTTTACATTAGATTTTCATTAAAGTAAAAGTCCATCATGTAGGGGCTGCGTTAACTAAGCAGATTTCCCACGTGCGCTAAGTGTTTGCATTTATCTCAAAACTTAAAAGTTCAATGAGAACAATATTTGGTATTTAAGGTTCAAATAAAGTGCTTCATAATATAATAGAACATTGAAAATAAGAGATGAGTAGGGGTGGGGCTTTACTGAAGACCGAAAACTAAAAAAGGCAAATATCTCAGTTAATAATCAAGATAGTGAAAAATGTACATAACAACATTTATAGAACATTACATTTGCAATAAGAATAGTTTTATTCAATTTTTCGATCCGACGCATAATAACGGAGATATTAAGAATTTTCGAGATTCTCCCCCTCTAAACCCCTCCTTTTTCTGGACCGATTTCAGCCATTAACGAACTTGATCTTTCTTTTTCCATAAAACGATTAAATATGAACTTTGGTAATGATCAAACAAAAATTGTGACCGCTAGAGCGTTATCAGACAAATATATATAATTTTGAACGTACCTCATTTTCGTCATCTCCTGGGTAGGATCGATGGAGATTTGAGGAAATTTGTCAAAACTCGCGTCATGAGTACGATCCCAAGTTAAAACGAAGCTTGTCAAACACTTGGGAAAACTTCTTACGCAGCCCCGTTAGCGAAAAGGACGTTTTAGAAAATTTCCCTTGAGGGAAATCAACTATTGAGGTTGTACTCATGACGATTTTCGAAAAATTTATTCAATTGTCCATCGATTCTGCCTAGTAGATGAAGAAAATGAGGTCCGTTCAAAATTGTATATATATATATATATATATATATATAAATATATATATATATATATATATTTGTCTGTTACTGCTCTATCGGTTTTTTTGTCTTATCGTTATCAAACTCAATATATAAGCGTTTTATGTAAAAAGATAGGTCAAGTTTGTTATTGGCTGAAATCCGACCAGTGGGAGGGGGGTTTAGAAGGGGAGAATTTTGAAAATTCTTATTATCTCCGTTGTTATGCGTCGGATTGAAAATTTGTATAGAACCAATCTTGTTAAAAATGTAGTGTTCTCTTAATAATGTTAAATGTATTTGTTCATTATATTGATTATTAACCAAAATACTTGCATTTTAGCAGATTTCCCTTAAGGGAAATCAGCTATTGAGGTCGTACTCATGACGCTATTTTCAAAAAAATTCTTCAAATACCCATCGATCCTACCCAGGAGATGACGAAAATGAGATTCGTTCAAAACTATATATATATATATATATATATATATATATATATATATGTATATATATATATGTCTGTTAACACTCTAGCAGTCTGAATTTTTGTTCAATCATCACCAAACTCGGTATTTAATCGTTTTATGTGTAAAGAAAGATCAAGTTCGTTAACGGCTGAAATCGGACCAGTGGGAGGGGAGGGTTTAGAGGAGGGATTTTCGAAAATTGGAAATATCTCCGTTACTATACTTTGTATCGAAAAATTGTATAGAATCAATCTTATTGAAAATTAAATTTACTATAAATATTGTTATATACATTCATTCTCTATCTTGAAAATTTTTATAAAGTGTAACGGACGAGCTATGGTTCCCGCCAAAAGCTAGTTCGGCCGTTTCGGCACTCGTATGTAGATTTCTCTATTGTATAACTTTACATGGGAAATCTGCTTAGTTTACGCAGCCCCTGCGTGACGGACTTTTATAGTATTTGGGCCTCAGTAACCCCTCAGTTAAAATGTAGTTTTAATTGGTTATTATTAGAATTGTTATTTATCTTCTACTTTATGTTACAACGATTGATAGGGGTGGATTATTTACCACCCTTGGACGGGTTTCCTAGCCAGGATGGAATTAAGGATTTTATTCAGTAAGATCGCCATTAATAAAATTCCTCTTATAAAAGATGGTTTTTAGAATATTTGTTGAACTAGTACATTCATGATGTCAGGTACCATAGTATAAAATGTACAAGCCAATACTGTTCCTAAAAAACACATGCGGTGATCTGTCACGTTAAAATACATGTTCAGTTCTATTAAAAAAAAAACAAAAAAACCTGTAAATAAAGCACTGTGTTTTTTATTATGAAACCTCATTTTCGCAATTCCAGGGCCTATGAAAAATATTGGTAGAAGGTGAGTCACTTCAAAAGGGAAATATAATAATTTAACACAAAATACGGGGAAGGCGTTTTGTCACCCTTTCCACTTTCAAGTTCACTTGATGTCAGGGTTACTGTCCTTTTCATTTCAACGAATTTAATTTATTTCGTTTCCTCTTCTCTTTGCTTGTTTGTAGTAAGTTATAAATTACATCCGTTTTACAAATTACTTTTCAGCCTTCTTCGAATTCCCTTCTATTAATCAATGTTATATTTTTCGCTTTCGTTCCTCCTCTAAAAATGAAACATACTCTCCATATTGCTTGCTGAAAAATTATATAATTTATTTATATAATAATGATCTACAGCAAAATTTATTAGACTCAGTATGGTATCATTACCTAATCAAACAAGTATTTAAGTGAAATTGTTGAAGCTACTGGCTTATCACATATCGTCAATTGTTTCATTCCAATAAATTCCAATAAGGAAAATCAGCTGATGCTTTTTCAAATTCCCGTCGATCTTACCTAGGAGATGACGAAAATATGGTGCACCCATAACCTCAACCACTCAGGACGTTTAGTGGTATGATACCAATAACAAAAGAAAAATAATAGCTTTGTTAATAACATTGTTATTACAAAAAAATAATCGTTGTTTATTAGAGTTTTTTTAGATTGCAAAATTAAACACGGAAGCTTCAGAGATTTTATCACTGCACAATTTATTTGACAATGCACTACACACTAGGTTAATTATTCTTAACTACTACTCAAAATGTGCACTGATAACTTCACTTCTTCTTGCACGGTAAAATAGCTCACGATCGCGCGAATTACTGAAGATCACAAAACATTCCACTGCACTGATCTTCACATAAAACACTGTACCGCACTGAATCTAAAATGAACTGTTCACTAAAGCTGCACTGAACCCACTGTTATTTACTAGAAGAGAAAGGAGAACAACCAACCTTCGGACGGTTTTATAGATGACCTGCGAGATCATAGGAAGAGGGTCCCATAGCATAGAGGCTAGCATAGATCCCAGACGGGTGTCGCCGAGACATTCCTGGAGCCAACGGTCCTTTCCTTCGGTCGGTTCCTTCCATCTACTACGTACTTCTTAAATGCGTGATTAACTCTGTAATTTTTCATGTACGCAGTTTTCGCAACAATATAATAGAGATCGTTGTGGCTGGAAGGTCGTCGAGCACATCTGGTAATCACTTTCTATGGGAGAGTGTTATATTCATACTTGTTGCGGGTACTGACTGGGTTGGTACAATACCCCAATTTTTATTTAGTCCAGTGGCTGAAAAATGAATGTTTAATCTTCCGAACTTCCACAGACTAAACATAAACTATTTAGTATTTGGACTATGCTACAATGTTCAATTATAGTCCAGTACTGTTTATTAACAATAATAAATCCTGGAGATATACAAGTTACTCAATAAACCTTTACTCAATCAAAAACTCGACATTAACATAGCAAGTGCTCGACGATACAGAGCTTCTAAAGCGACCATTAAGTCTCCAAATGGTACATCTTTCATCAGATATTAAGAAGGTTAAGAAGATTGGCAACTCGAAAGCTCCGTCCTAGGAGTGACGGGTCCTCCTCATGACATCAGTTGCTTCAAAATACATTCTTGACTTGCTCACAGAAGCCATGAATGAGTGTATCTACTGTACCACTGCTGGATTCCAGATCAACGTAGAGGAAAGTCATCTGTCAATAATTGATAAATCATTCAGGTTCCAAAAAGTCACAAGGCATTGAGCTCATCCGCATTACTGTGCCTAACCTCTTAGAGTCAACCTAGAAGTGTTCCTTCTTGGAGTGGCGACTATAGGGAAAGTGTGGAACTATCAAGAAATGTCCTAAAACTAGTCACATGAAGAACGATTTAGAAGAGAGTGATGTTTGAATGTGGACAATAGGAAGTAAGTATTCGACCATTTTAAAATAACATCAAGCATCGATACTTTTTTAAGGAAAGCATAAATTTGGTAAACAAATGTTTTATTTATCAATATAATGTAAAATAATGAAATGATAACGTTATTTATTAGCTTAAACAAGTCTTTCCTTAAAAGTTAAATATTGCATCAATTATGAAATTTAAATAGACTGAGAAATTTATTGTTTTCTTTCTTATTACTTTCAACAGTAAAATAAATAATCCCATTCATTGATGAAACAACCTGAATAATTTGAATGATAATAAGACGCAGAGTAACAAGTAATCAATAGAGATAATTTAGGATTCATCAAGTTATTAACTCTGAATAATGAAGCTGTTAATATGGCAGAAGTTCGTAATTTAATTTCGGCTATTCACTGGGTAATGAACTTGGAAGGAAAGCAAGATTCAGATCTGAATTTAGTGTAATGCCACGAAACCCTCTCCTTCATTTCAACACTAGTGTGTAGTTACCCAATGTCATATTGAATCTTATAAGTAATAAATAAAGTTTTGTAAGTACTCCAGGGATCAAAGATCACGTGGAAACAACTTTTAGACATGAGATATACCAAGGTGGGTATAAATTAAAACGGATTTTTTAATTAAATGGAGACCTGTTATTATTTGAAGATGAATGCAATAATGCCAGTCGATTTCAGAAGCTAGGAGTGTTGTATTGGAGAAAGTTGGGGTGGGAATATTTTTTTATTATCAGGTTTACAGCGATGGTAATTATACCCAGCCTATTAAATATGAGTTCAATAGCTTGCTGGATATGTTGCACCCGTAGATTGCATTATTTTACGAAAAAAATCTAAAGTATACAATTGTTAATTCATAGAAAGGGGAAATAATCGAAATTGCCTACTCATTGAACATTAAGACTGTCGGGGTGTGACGGAGAAGATGAAAGATCTAACTACAGAAGGTCACTACAAAGTAGGCGTGTTCTAACATAATCAATTCTATTGTACGAATATAAAAAAGTCCGTAACGCAGGGGCTGCGTAAACTAAGCCGATTTCCCCCGTGAAGTTTAGTAATAGATAAATCTACATATTGGTAACACAACACCACCGTGAATAAATAAAAACGGAAATAAGAAATGTTTCATCCAATTTCAATAACCTCCGACAGGAAGCGTTAGGTTAGAAATGTAAACAAACGGGTCTGCCCGCCTCACACCGGAAAGAATAACAATTACTAAAAAATATCAGAATATAACATATTAATTTTATTGAGAACTCTATACTATATCAAGTACTGCAATTAATAATGATTCAGAATAATTGTTATCTACATCAATCAAATTTTAGAAGTCCAAAACCTTAAGACGGAGGAGGGGGGGGGGGGTTCAACAGGACATATTTGCATGTACCTCGTATAATAAAGGTCTCTTCAATACAATTTTTGGTATTTAAACTTCGAATAATGTGAGTTATCATGTAGCAGAATATTGTTTATGTTATGTCAGTGGCGGTTTGCTGATGGCTGAACACAGAAAAATCCAAATATCTCGGTTGATATTGAAGATAGTGAATAAATGTATATAGAAATATTTATAGTAAATTGCAAATTAACAATAAGATCGGTTCTATACAATTTTTTGATCCGACCTATGGTAACGGAAATATTCCGAATTTTCGAAAATCCTCCCCTTTAAACTCCCCTTCCCCTATCCCGATTTCAGCCGTTAACGAACTTGATCTTTCTTTTTACATAAAACGACTAAATATGGAGTTTGGTAACGATTAAACAATATTACGACCACTAGAGTCATGAGTACGACCTCAATAGCTGATTTCCCTTAAGGGAATAATAATAATCAAATAAATTTCTACTTCAGAATAAAATAATCTATTAATAAAAGTGTTAATTATTTGTTTTAATAATTTTTTGGTAAAACAAAATAATAATAATAATAGATAGTGACCACCCTTGATGTTTCGGACCTCTTTGGTACTGCTGTTGATCTCGTTGGAATTATATGGTGGAAGGTATACTTCTGTACCCTTCAAGCCGGTAAAACTCAAATATATTGTCTGTCCTACCTGTGGCAGTCACACGGACTATTGTCGAACAGCATAGGACGATGGAGAGACACAAAACACAGGCACTACAATAACTATAAAACTTAGAACTGCGGAGCAATATCGTTTCACTACGTTGAGCACGAAACACTCTGAAAACAGCTGATCGGTACTTATGGATTATCGACACTGCCGACTTAATTGCTAGGAGAATTTCCTCTACAAGACAATATAGATTTCTTTTAATGTTATTAAAATTGATAGTAATGCGCACTGTATTATCTTGTGGTTCCTTGGTATGTGCTTTTAGCTATAAGTATTTTTGAAAGTTACTCTCCGTTCTGTTATACATAAAAGAGTTTTTCAGTCATATTGAGTTAAGTTGGCAGCAATGTGTCTTAGTTGGTATGTTTTTCCATCAAGCCATTAATCAATTATTTTATTTACTTCATTGAAATTCAGTTTATATTCAAATAACCGAATTAAAGAAAAGAAAGATTAAAAAGGCAATTATGGTTTCATATTATCGAAAATAAATAGAAATTAAATTAAATTGGGACTACTAATGAATTTAATTTAATTAGGATCTCATTTCCCTAACTTTCAATTTATATATTAAAAAAAATTGATATCAATTAACTCAATCTTAGCCAACTGTATGTTTCGAGAAGTGAGCTAATAACATTTCATATTTTATTTGTTAAACACTGATGACTTGTCAATAAGGCTGCTGCAGGTACACTTAACATTCACGTATATCATCTTACATGTTATAAAATTGACTAAAACCAATTCGCCCAAAATAGGACAAGACAAGACAAATTATTTTGTTAATGTTATGTTTACAAATAACTTATTTGTATTATCTTAGACCCTTTCTACCTTTTTACAAACAAATACTTTTATTAACTTCCTTATTCTCAGACATTCTTTAACCTAGTTATATATATGTATATATTATATCAAACATATATAGCTCATCTGCTTGTTTTTATATTTTTAATAAGTTCTCTAATGCATTTAATAAATTAAATTATTTATTAACGTCCACTTTTTACAACTAAGGCTAATTGGGACGGGTTATCTGCAGGTTACCACTCTTTTCTAGCCAGGGCGGCACTCAGGATTTTTTAATGAATTCCGTGACTAAATAAACTCCTTTGATCTGGCGGGAATCAAACTCGCCACTCAATGTTTACCATGTGAGATTAAAAGCAACACTTTAACTCATATGGCAAACCTGAACCCCATCATGTGAGCCACGTAGGCTCCTTTAATTAACAATATTTTAAATTTTAAACCTATAATATTTTTTATTTGTAAATAATTTTTATATATTGATTCGTTTCACTGTTTTTTTATTCGTATTTTGTTTAGTTTCGTTGTAGTTTTATTTTGGTTAAGTATCTTCGTTACTTTCTATTTTGGCATTTTATTATTCTTTCTTGGTTTCTACTTTTGTGTTTGTTGTACTATGATGTTTCTATTACTTTTCCCCCTTGTATTTGTTGTTCTTTGTTGTTTTCTATTTTTTGTTGAATTAGCTGTTTTCTCATTTTATTTTAAGTTTATGATTTCATGTTTTTGTTGTTTTTTGATTAGAGCAATATCGCCCTAGTTGCAAAACTCCGAAATATATAATAATAATAAACATATGGTCTACAACAGATAATAAAGCCTCTTTGATTTCAGCCCATAAAATTAATTATATATTCAAAAAAGTGCTCATATTATTAATGTATCAAATTCGACTCTCAAAAAAATAATTCTATAAATAAAAACTAAAGCCAGAGAAACTAAAGATAGAATTGGGATGAGATAAAAGCAATTTGCATGATACAAAAACAAGTATTGTTGCTGTAGTTGATAGAAATACATTCCTAGAAGTAGATAGAGTATTATATCATAGTCTGAGGAATAGATACATTCTTATGTATCTAAGAGATATATCACGAATGTACTGGATTTGACGTGGGGAATATCACCGGCCGAAGGCACGAAACCAATTTGGTTCCTTGACACCTTGGGTCAATGGGAAGCACGCGATCTACCTCTTTGCTCCGAGATATAAAGAAGAGAAAAATATGCATAACCGTTACATTCTTCGCCAAGATGTCTTTAGCTTGATTTACGATTCCTTATTAAAAGTCACGATGGTATTTTCAGAGCCGCAACATCATAAATAATCGACATTGATTCCGAGATTCTCAGGATAATAAGACACCGATTTAAAACACATCACTTTCCCGAGCAATAAAACAAAGTAATATTCCTAATCAATTAGTTTTATCACAGTCTTTGGCTGAATTTTATTTTTGTTGTGATTCATATCTGAATATTTGACATTGTTTAAACATGAAACATGGGTTTTATTTATATATACAGCATATGTCGCAGAATACGTTTTGGTGAATTGGTAGTTATTAGGCACGATAACAATATAATATTATATTATCAGTTAGTAATTTAGTTAATTACTTTGGGAAATACGACACAAAACAAATTATTTTATAATACTGACGATCAGCTCGAAAAGTAGGCTCATAACAATCATTAGACCATTATTATCACTAGTTACATTTTACATAACAAAAAATCATAGTAATCTGATTATGTATCTCTGTGACTCCACCGAACTACTAGCGGAGCTACACAATTTTACTAATAGCTTGGAAACATTAATAACGTATTGAATAGACCTATTTGGAAAATAATTACGAACGAAAATTATTTCTTCTCCTGAGAGAGAAAAACACACATTATTTCTAATTAAAACAAATTGGAAATATGATTCTCACGGGCCCCTAGGAATGAAAAATTAAAGCAATATAGGAAGAAAAAAATTTGTGAAGGAATAATCATCTGTATGACCAGGCTGGAACGAAAATATTTTCTGGAGAAAAAATTAAATAATTTATTAACGTCCACTTTTTGCAACCAAGGCTAATTGGGATGGGTTATCTACAGGTTATCACCCTTTTCTAGCCAGGGAAGGTCTAAGGATTTTGTTTATTGAATTCTGTCAATAAAAAAATTCCTATTGTCCAGGTGGGAATCGAACTTGCCACTCAGGTCAACAATGTGAGATTAAGGCCAACGATTTAACTCGCGTGGCTAACCTGAACCCTAATTCCTTTCAGGAGAAAGAAATCTGTCTATGAGACGAAAATGAAGTAGCACTGGCGAACTACAAAACGGATGCGCGAAGTTGCCACGCAGAAAAAATTGTTGGGGATCCAGGGAAGAAACTTAAAGTGGAAACTTGCAAGAAATTAATCAGTAGGACGATTAGAAAAAGGTGGCAAGCCTCTGAGCTCGAGAAATTTCTGGTGAAATAAGATGACAAGCCCCACAAAATTGAGAACGCGGAATAAACATTGGAATAGTTTAAAAGATATTCTTAGAGAGGTTTGAGCTCAGATATATAGACAAAAAGTTAATAATTTTATATATTTTATGGAGAGCAGGGTTGGTCGGATCAGAAACTCAAAAGTAAGAAAATATTTGAGTGAGTAACATGCAAAGCGTTTCCATTAAGGTCATCATGACCCCGAGGCGAAAAGGGTCAGACCCTAATCCAACGAGGGAACAATTTAAATTTAAAGAAGGCAAAGGAGAAAACGAAAGAGAGGAACTCAATGTGGATAGGCCTTGTAATTTGGAAAATAGAGTTAAGGATAAAAGGAAGAAAAGAAAAAATGACTTCCAACAAACCCGCTCCACGTAAAAACTCCGCCGCAGAGGGAAAATTTGGGTTTCCTGGTGAACCTTAAAAAGCAAATAACTCCGTTATTTTCTTCAGTTACAGAAAAATGTATAGAGCAGCTATTCTAAAATATTAAATTTAATACTACACTGTTTATTCGACTAATATAGGAAGCATCCATTCCTTCTAGAATATTTAAAGTTAATATTTAGTATATTTAGTATTTAAAATGAGACATTTGGTTTACCAAATGCAATCTAATAGGTAACGATGTTAAAAATCTACACGACAAGGAACCAAATCTATACAAGACCTAAGTAGGTTATCAACAACAACGGAGACCGAATATGAGAAGAAATTACTGAGTAAAGGACGCTACGAAGTTTCAAGTATACTGCTGAATTACATCCACGACAGAAGTATAATCGTGGTATAGACACAAGGTGGAGAAGGCTAGTAATGGTGGCTTAAGATCTCCAAGTTCAGTAAAATCCAACACGGAAAAGTACGTTATACAGTCATCACAAAATATATACATATAGCATCTATATTTGCCATTAATCGTACAAAAAATATAAATAAAAAATAGTCACAACTAACACAACTGGATGAACTAGCCGTGGCAGGGCCCACCAATGGATTTGGGAAATAACATAAAAACAAAATAGAAACGAAATAATTCAAAACTTCGAGAACGGAAACTTTCATTTTTTTGGAAGGTGTAGAACCTATCGGTTTTTAGAAGCGTTTTGATTTTTTTTAAGTGACTAAGAATTCACATCGGACACTTACTCATGATGGAGTTCCCAAGTGAACGTATGCAGACTTTTATGCAATAAATTTTAAATAGGATACATCATCAAAATATATTGAAAAATGAGAATAAATGCATAAGAATGGAAACAAAAACATTTGGAGAACATGAATGTTACACATAGAGTTGAAGATTATTTCACTTATTTAATATGAAAAAAAAAACTATTCAAACGTTACAGATTTACCAAATGAACACCTCTAACTCCTTTTTGATAATTTTATACTTAGAAAATAATAAATTTTAATCGATTTTTTAAAATAATTACCCAACTTTTTTGTCCGTTGTTTTTAAAGTGAGATTTGTTTTGAAGTAGCCTTGTCCACGGCTACTATAAAATTCAAATCACGACCAGTTAATTTTCTCCTTTTAAGCTGTTTCAAAACTTTTTATAATACCGCATTAAGCCCTTCTTAATTAGCGTCTCAGAAACTTTCAGAGTATAGCAAATCTTAAATTTCCAGTGTTTGGTTTTAAATTTTTTTTTTTTTTTATCGTCGGCTTTTTCTGAATGTATTACATATATTATTGGCATAACGTAGAGGTAGAAAACAGATTTCAGAAAATGGATTTTACGAATTTCTACTATTTGACAGTAGTTACGGTAACCTGTGGTAAAGCTCCAGGTCTGCCGAACACACTCATTTCAGAATGTCCAAAGTCCTAAATGGAATTGTTCACAGGCATAGCAGCGATAGAGTTCTACAGTCTGTATGTACGCTTACATCTATTCGCTTTTCGTGGTTAGTCAGGCGTTGTTCCACAACAGCTTGATGCTAAAAACACACAATATATATTTCTCTCTCGTACCTCTGCCAAATAAATGCCTCCACTGCCAAATAATAAATATCACAACGGCAGGGTAAACCATTCTTCATAAAAAGATAATGAAACTCCAGTGCATAACTGAAATTTGCATCATCCTAATTTGTCGGATAATCCAAGCAGATTTGTGTTGTGCGCAGATCAATTCACGATGGATTCGGTATTTCTCTATTATAATTTTAAATGAAAATCACAACAATAGGATTGGAAATAAATGCTGAGATCATACATATAATTATGATTACTTGGTTAATATTCCTGTTGGTGTAATGTGTGCAAGACCCAAAATTTAGCTATTACTAAACTTGATATTCAGCTATAGATGAAACGTTTAAATGTCGAATTTGTTAACTAACAATGAAAATTAAAATTGTTAGCCCCATTGTCTTAGAGACTCTATACTAAAAAATGCCATGAGATTTAATACTTCGGTTTTAGTACAGTTGTTAAACCTAGAGTCGAGGATTGATGAACTCACTAAATACTTTGTCCCAATAAGAACTAGAATTGGAAAACTTAACACGGTAATTTTAGTAGCATAAATCATACATTAATAAAAAATACAAATATATTTTAAAGAGGGGATTTTCATTAAAGAAATCATCAAAATTGATACTTTCAGTACTTTTTTTGATTTGGAGGCGTTCTTCGCCACATAACCCGTTCTTGAATCATGTTACCTGGAAAATGAAGCAAGGAAATGCATAGGAACACTAGGGAATGAAAATGTAGATACGAATCCTAAAATATTGAAAAGAGATATACAATAGAACTCATTTTATACTTGGTCGCAACAGAAATCAGAAGGTTCGACTTCAGTCAACATAAGAAACGGAACTCGCGGATGTACACTAAAGTGAGATTTTATGTTCACCTTCCAGTAAATGGATCTCAGTGATAAATCTAGTTTCCAGTAATTACAGTCGGTGCGAGTAGGTTGAGAGGATTCCAGTGACACTGTTTTTCTTTCTCAAAAAGTTGTCTTCCTTGATTATCGTCAAAATTAATACAGTTAATACTACCCTCGAGTCCTCAAAATATGACTCAAAATCACTGCTCGCATGTAGAATTTAATCCTCGCAATGAAAAGAATTCCTTTTGTTTTTATTTAAAGTAGCCATGACAATTCGCTTACCCCGAGACAATTTCATGATTTACTGCAAAAGAGCAAGTATTTTAATAAAATAACACTAACAACAAAAATGTCTTTTAACAACTAAAAATAATTGTAAAATACCGTGATAAGATTTTGTGCATATTTTATTTCAACAAATATAAGATTTCGACTTTTGACTTAGTCAACACCTACAAATTTTAAAATTAAAATTGCTCATATATTTATTTGATTTGATTATGTTAAATACCACAAAATTTGGATATGAAATGAAAATGTGGTTATAAATTGGTTAGTTTAAGCATAAATAGGTATATTATTGATTTAATACACTAACTTCTCAATCAGCTACTAATAAACAAACTTGTATTTACCCGTTCTAAGTACACAACGATCGAACGTCAGTCGTAGTTATTAACATGGTTCCTAAGTTGCCATGGCAGCGAAAGAATGCACCGACATTTTTCAACGAAGCGTACAAGAAAAGTTCGTAGCGGGGAACACCATCTCCCTCAGATGTTCACCCACGTCGCATGCTCATCAAAATAAAATTGCATAATTGCATTAATTGTGGTGGACATACATATCAGTTTTCCTTATTTAGAATTATTTACAGCAGGTAAATTTGAGATAATTGTTCATTACTTATTCATACTAAACCTGTTTATAATTATTTCCTTTTTAGTCGATAATATTTCTGTAATTATAATGGCCTGCTTACAGTGGTTCGATTCTTTAATAAGGGGTTCATTAACAAAACGAGAAGTTAAACTCATTGTCATAACCATCACTGATGGACCTAATTATATAGCTATCATATAATTTCTCCATTTGCACCATCTGTTCCTCAAAATAAGGCATTATTTCGGATGATAATATGAGATTTAGTATATACCGTTTGATATTAGTATGAGATAATTTTTAATGACTAATTAATTTTATTTTATCAAAATTATAACCAATTTAAATTATATATGGTTAATATAATATAAATGATAGGAGTTGTATATCATTTACAGAAATTTATTTAGTTTTAAAGATCGAAAAGCTTAATAATATTTTAGCTCTTTTTTAATAATGTGAATATATTATACATGATGCTATACGTTATATTTAATAATATATTTTACGGCAGCTCTGACAATCTAATTACCCTTATTAGTTGGGTCATTATTTACTTATCCATCAATGATCAATAACAATGATAACAAAAAATATGAAATGCTCAATTCTTATTTAGTACTCAATAAGTTAGCAATTCCGATGAATTTCACATCTGCATAATCCGAAGTTAAAGTTTCATACATATAATGATATTAAAGAGAACTGAATGAGAAAATAAGTCATCACTAGTAACATCGGGCATTGCTATATACTATAACAATAGTCATATATAATATCTACGTATAATATGTTATTATAACTCCATTATTAATAATTATGAGTGGTTTCCCAAGCCACAATGCTGAGCATTAGTATTTAGACATTCTCCTCCCGCCGATTTTTCCAAAAAAGGTTTCTCTAGTTCTCTTTCAGGTGACAGAGAGATGTTATGTTGAATCTTTATTTTCTTTTTGAAAGTTGTTCTAATCTCAAACAATTACTGTTTACTTAATCACATAAAGTTCCATCCTTAAGGCCTCAGCTGGCAATTAGACATTTTGATCGAGACCATGCAAGTATTAGCAATATTGAGCAAGAAATACTTGCTGACATTTTTCTATGTACTACCTGAAGAAGAAGTTCTATTTCCGTGACATATTTTGCAATTTGGAGTTAACAAGCACTTTGATGTTACTTCCACATTAATCAATGAATATGAATAACTTAATTCGGAATTATAATACAATAATGAAGTCAAAGCTTGCTTTTCCTCTACCGTCTTCACATATTCATTTAGCATAATTAGTTAGACAAATATTGCCTATTATTTACCAAAAACAAAAAGTATTTATTAAGAAATTTTCTTATTCTTAAAACAAAAATCTACCACAGAAATTTTCTTTTCAAGAAAAGGAGGGCGATGTGGCATAATAGATTTAAAATAACTTTATTTCCATCAATGTCGGAATACGAGGCACTATATTTACTCTTAAGAGCTAGGCCCCGAATAAAAACCATTATAGATACAGACAGCTCTCTCACACCATTAAATTTGAAGGATAGAGACTTAGCAATTTTATATTCAATTGATCGAAATAGTCTGATACAACGTAAATGCCAACCAACATTTCGAAATGAAAAAAGTTCGTCACGCAGGGCCTGCGTAAGCTATGCAGATTTCCCGCGTGAAGTTTTAAAATAGAGAAGTTTCACTAGAGCCAAACAGATACGAAAACGGCCGTACTAGCTTTTGGCGAGAAACTCACTCTCGTCCCTTATCAGCTCACATTTATCAAAAATGCAAATATCTTGGTTAATATTCAAGATAGAGAATAAATGTATATAACAATATTTATAGTAAATTTAATTTTCAATAAGATTGATTCTATACAAGTTTTCGATCCGACGGATAGTAACGGAGATATTTCTATCTATACGATCTATACTATATATATAATTTAGAACGGACCTCATTTTCGTCATCTCCTGGGTAGGATTGATGGACATTTGAAGAAATTTTTCTAAAATCGCGTCATGAATACGACCTCAATAGCAGATTTCCCTTAAGGGAAATCTGCTAAAATTGTCTAACACATGACTGAGCTACGCTGGGCAAACTGGAGAAACTATTAGCAAAATAGCTGCTATCGAGGACAGGGTTATAAGGACTTCTGAATTTCAGAAATAGCATTCCTCGATATGCAAATATAACCGATGATTCGTGAAGCAGGTGCAAACAAGCAGTCGAGTCGATTGACCATGTAATCGGCTGATAGTCACTTTTACCAACCTCTGATTATGTGGAATGGCGTTAAGGTTGCTAAACTTGTTTATATGGTACTTGCCTTGAACCGTAATCTCTGTCATAAACAGGGAGCTGTTCCATATGGCCATCTGGAGTTATGGAAAATAAAAACTACCCTGTAAACCCGAATAGGGGTATATTAGTACTGTTCTACCAAACTGCCAATACCTCTGAGTATGTGTGGAGGAAAAATAGAAATATAGAGAGAATGGTGCGCTTAGTAACGTTTAGACAATTTTAATTAATCTAAGTAGAATCTATTTTTTAACGCATTTCGTTTCCAGACCTTACATGATATATTTAATGAATGTGGTTCACATAATTAAAAAGTTGTAATTCTTAAAACTCTAAGTAAAATTTATTCTTATATTTTTTTATTTAATTTGTTTATACTCCACACGTCTAATTAAGATAATCTATTTACTTGCTCATATAAAGCTGCACACTCATTTATTGACTTGGAAATAATATCTCTCACCTGAAGTATCCTCATATCCATACATAGTCTATTAGAAAGTTATAAAAGTTATACCTTCGTAAATCTTTTTAATTACGTGTTAGATCTATTTTGGTATAATTCTAAATGTTTTAGTAAGTGTGTGTAACATATTGGATGCCGTAAGTTAGTAGTTCAGCCACATCGTGGGGTATGTTAAGGTCTGTTAGTATGTGTTTTATTGCTGCAGTATTTTACATATTGGGATGTTTCACGTTGTCATTAAATGTCAATGTGTCAGGTATTGTGATTGATCCTGAGTCTGGTAAGAACAACTCCGACCCGACTATTACTCCTATTGCTGGGGATGTCTATCGATCCGTCCCAGGAGATGACGAAAATGAGGTCCGTTCAAAAATAAATATGTAGCGGTCCCAATTTTTGTTTGATCGTTACCAAACTTGATATTTAATTCCTTAATGTAAAAAGGAAGGTCAGGTTCGTTAAAGACAGAAATCGGACCAGTGAGAGAGGGGGGTGGTAGAGGGAAATTTCGGAAAATTGAAATGTCTACGTTATTATAAGTCAGTTCCAAAAATTGTTCATAACCAATCTTATTGCAAATTAAAATACATTTAAATTTTTTTTCATGCATATATTAATTTTTTTAGTGAATATTAATCTGCTGATCCAAAACTGAAGGAATGCTGAGAACAAAGGAAGATGATCTTAATATCCTTGAGTCCAATATATTACTCTTAATATTAAAATTACTTTAGTTTCTCTGCTTGTCTTGGCTACATTTGGCTTTAGTACATTTTGCTATGGTCGGCTATATGTGATATCGCGAGCGGTTCCTTTGTGGCTTCTCTTTGTTAGGCGACTCACTTTGTGTTCTGCGCCAATACTCCACGCTTTTCTCGTTTAATTTTCCACATGTCTGCCCGACCTATGTGCTCCACAGGTTGTTTCATGAATACACCATTTTTCTAACGCATACGTCTTATCTTTATATCTACACAACCCAGCCTTTTACGATCAGATGTTAATAAAGAATTTTAGAAATTTTATTTCTTCAATTAAAATTCTCAAAATTTTATTTCGAGCTCAGGTTCAACATGTGTGTCAAGGGGTGGGTATCAATCTGGCTTTGCAAAACTTGAGTCATGAGTTCGACTCTCACCTAGATTATATGAATTTATTTAGTGACGAACTTATTAAATAAAATCCTTAGTACCCGTCTGGCTTGAAAAAGGTGATAACCTAAAGACAGCCCGTACCAATTAGCCTTAGTAAAACTAAGTACACGTTTATAAATAACAACAACAGTTCTTCAAAGTGTTTCTAATGTTTTCTGATACATTATCCTAGACACCGTATTGCAGATCATAGTACAAAGCCTTCTTTAACATAATATTTATTAAGCTTTAAAAAACTATCCTCTCAAAACCACTTAGCAACAAACCCCATAAATGTTACCAAAAACCACTGGTAAAGGCATTCTAGTTGAAAGCTAGCCTAATGTACAAATTGAGCCACATATTATATATGTTCTAGATTAATATGCAGCTAACTTATTTTCTAAAGATATATAAATTTTATGTTTGCATATGTTGAAAAAATTAGTTAGAAAATTACCAAATTGGTAAGGGCTAATTATTATAACTTTTTTAATTCTTTAATTGTTTTTGTTTTTACCAAGAATTATTGTTTAAATGTCTGCACTGTAAATGCAAAGTGGGCAAAAAGTTTGATTGTTGATAAAAATAAAAAGGGTTAAGTGAGACCTTAAGATCATTTTTTGCCTTAAAACAGTTTTTTTTTTTTTTATATTCAATTAAAATTTGGTGGGTATAAATTCATTCACGTTTCAGATTAGTCCAAAAGTAATGGCATGAAAATATGATCTGCCTGTCTGTTGCCCGTTTTTTACCTGATAACTTGATAAGATTCTGAAGATTTCGATAGTCTTTAGTATTTGAGAGTCAAATAGGATAGGGTGTTTACTTTACAGACATACTAATGTAAAGATAAACTGCATTTAGATTATAATTTTCTTGCATAAAACGATTTTAAAATTTATGAATTTCAATATTCTGACTTCAAACTTTTGGCCACCATATTAAATTTATTTGTTTCATGGGGAAGATTCGAAAGAATTGAGAATTTTTATTTTTTTTTTATACTTATCAAAGGAATAAATATTGTCAATGCTAATTTATATTTTACTATGGGGATTTACTTCACACATAGAATTTCACAAATCAATATCTTCGTTAATAATTATGCCCTAGTTCTCAAGTTGTCAATTACTGGGAACTACCTTATTTTCAAGCGTTTCAAGTATAAATGCGACGTATTGTTTTTATAAGACAAAGAGGAATGGGGTTTCTAGAAGGGACAAAATAAAAGTTTAAAATTCAAATCCAGTTTACATAGGTTTTTCTTTATAAGAGAAGTCGAGATAGGATATGAAATGATGTCATCAGAGTGACATTGTTAGAGGTCGGATACCAGTTTAATTTCTGCAGTTCCTTCGTGACGAGCTTCATTTCTTAGTTTATACGACATGACGCCCATGTAACCAGCAAAATTAAGAAGATACCCCCATAACCTAACCCACTAAATCTACTATCAAAATGCACGTAGTGGGACTGTAGAATGAGAACTAACTCAGAAGAAATTTAAAAAAAAAATCGAGCCTGACCTTCCAGCCAATAATGCACTAAACTTTAACAGTAGAAGAAAGATGGAATGAAAATTCAAAGAACGGTTTTATTTCATGAGTTAAATTCAATTTTTAAACACATTTTATTTAACGTTTTTCGATCAAGGGTTCAATAACGGATATAGATACATGATTTTGCATTTTACAATAGCGATATACCACCTGTTAACGAACGTGATCAGCTTTCATATCAAGTTTAAAGGAGTATCACCAATTCCTAAAGTACCAGAATCCAGAAATTGTTCCTTAATAAGATTCAATAATACATAGTAAGAACCTGAAGGACCATTAATATAATAAATTATCAATACAGATGTATATCAAATGGACTATGCAGTTTTCAGAGAATTGTTTATCAAAATTATTCCAGGTATGATCCCAGCTGATTAGAATCCCTGTTATTTATATCTCATTGATTATGCAGTCAGGTGGAGCGGCGGGGAATGGAGGCTATTCAACGAAAATTTAGAGACTTTTATTCCATTAACCAACGGTAATAAAAAGCATGTTAAAAAAAACTGCGGTGCAGAACGGTCAACGGCATTAAAATCAGGAGGCTTTAGATGTGCAAATTTCTTGGCTAAAGCCCTGAATAATACTGGCCATCATTTGTGAGTCCTCATTTTGAGTATTAATGTTATTTATGAGGCTTTATGGGCTTAAATGCCTACTTCGCTAACACTGAGCCGTTTCGCGATCTTTTTATTTATTATTATTTTTTTTTTTCATCTAATAACATGTTCTTTAGGAATGGAATGCTGTTTCAGCTGTATAAAGCGCTTATGAATAGTTAGATAGCGGGCTTACTAAATGAAATGCTTAGTTTTCTTCCTGCCAGAAAAATATGATAACCTGCATATTATTTATTCCAATGAGTCAAATAAATTAGTCGAATGTATAAGTAAATATTTTATTTATTTATTTATACAGGAGCACACGCATCTTGGCGATTTGGCTCAAAGTAAAATGAAAACAAAATTATAGAAAAATAACAAAAACTGAAACAACAAATAAATAATTAAATTGAACAAATAATCATTAAATACTAGTAATAAAGCCAATTAATAAACATAAGACATAAACAAACATAAATAAACATTAGATAAACAAATATAAATAAAAAACGTCCGTCACGTAGGGGCTGCGTAAACTAAGCAGATTCTGCACGTGAAGTTTTACTCTCCTCCGTTATCCGCCCCGATTTTATAAAAATGCAAATATTTCGGTTAATGTTCAAGGTAGAGAATAAATGTGTATAACAATATTTATAGTAAATGTAATTTGCAATAACATTGATTCTATACAATTTTTCGATCCGACGTATAGTAACGGAAATACTTCGAATTTTAGAAAATCCTCCCCTCTAAACGCCCCCTCCCACTGGTTCGATTTCAGTCATTAACGAACTTGATCTTTCTTTTAACATAAAACGACTAAATATCGAGTTTGGTAACGATTAAACAAAAAATTGCGACCGCTAGAGCGGTAACAGACAAATATATATATATATATATATATATATATATATATATATATATATATATATACAGTTTTGAACGGACCTCATTTTCGTCATCTACTAGGTTGGATCGATGGACATTTGAAGAAAAATTTCGAAAATTCCGTCATGAGTACAACCTCAATAGCTGATTTCTCTTAAGAGAAATCTGCTAAAAGTAAATAAAAAAAATAGACATAAATACTTTCAGAACATACTAACAAGTTCATTTTTTTTAATTAAATAAAAATAATCTTGTTAGCATGTTCCGAAAGTATTTATGTCTAAAATGAGACATGTCAGTATAAATATTTTGTTATTCTATATAAACTATCTTGAAAACGTTCGCTCGGCTTTTTCTAGTCACATTCATTGTATTCCATGACATTATTTAACCCCAACACAAAAACAAATTTGAAAAGTTTCTATAACTGCTACTTTCGAATTAGGTTAAAAAATTAACAATGATGTGTCTTTTACGAGCACATCCCTTCTTAGCTATTTTAATTATCAAAAAACCAATAAAAATGTAAAATATACTATTTTTAACATTAAGGTTATTGTTATTTTTCTTTGGTTATTGGTTGTTTTTTGTAATCACTAACGAAAGTTCATTTTATTAAATTAATAATTATGTAAATAGTGAGTTATTCTGTGCTTAGAGACTAATATTAATTACTTTAAAAGTTTTATGCATTTATTGCAGTTTAAGATAACAGTTTATAGGAAGGGTGGAGGGTTGTTGGATGGTGCTATAGAGCAAGCCGTTAAGCCATTCTTAAGGTCGTATATTGCCGAGGCAACTTATGGGCTTTGATAAAGCTCCCAGAGGAGTCCTGAAGGAACTGCAGAAAATCTAGAGGCGGCAAACATTACTTATCATACTCAACAGTAAATAAAATATGTTTTTCGCAGGCCATAAAGGAAATAAACATACGTATTCCCGCAGGAATGCATGCACAAACTAAATAAATTGGTATATATAAAATTATATACACTTTCTCTATTTAAAATTAAATTTACACCTGCATTTAGTATTTAAGCATGGAATAGAAGGTGTCATGAAATGTTAGTGTCGTTATATGTGATAAATTGTTAAGGTGAGATGATTAGAAGTGGGGGTTTACTGAAGGATGAAAACAAAACAAATATCCAAATAACCACTTAATATGTGAAATATGAAAACAATCTATAGAAGAACATTTAATGATAATTAAATTTCCAATGGAATTGGTCTGCAACATTTTTTGATCCGACTCGTAATAGCAGAGACATTTTGAATTTTCGACAAATCGTTTGCACTGAATTTATTGAAGGAGCAAAGACCTATGTGCATAACAAAACAAGTTAGGTGAGGTTGAAGAATGAGTTGGAATAGGAGGCGTGGAAGGTCATGAATCAGAAAACTACAGAGACTCTCTCGAAGGTTTCGATTATGAATACGAGGAGACAACCAAGAAAGGAAAGCAGAGCCAACAAGAATGATCCTATTGACTTGTCGATTTGCGTTCGAGTCAATACACATTTCCGAAAAGAGTAGAAGAGAATAAAAACAGCCTCCTAGTAAAAAGAAACAAAGAAAACCGTTTGAAGTTAGAAAACTCGAAAAGATGCCAGAGTCTTTTAGGGAACGAGAGATTCGCAATCTGTATATTGCTGTAAAAGCATAAGGGCTCAGTGCAGGGATCGGACCGACCTCTGTTTATATGAATGAACGAGCTTCCTCTCAGATGTATCCAGTAATTAAAGGATATGCTAAAGTCAAGCCGGTTGACCACCATCTCCACCCATTCGAATCACAACCTAGGGATGGAAAAGACGTGTTCAAGGAAATAAGTACCTATACCTCTGAAAGAACAACAAACTCGTTTGCCGGATAATCTTTGTTTGATCGTTCCTAAACTCTATATATAAGTGTTTTCATTCAAACCAAAAGGTCAAGTTCGGTAATCACTGAAATCGGACCAGTGGGAGGTGGGGCGTTTAGAGGGGGAATATGTTGAAAATTCATAATATCTCCGTTATTATATGTCAGATCGAAAACTTTTATAGGTGCAATCTTGTTGAACATTTAACACTCTATAAATGTTGTTATATACATTTATTCTGTATCTTAAATATTAACCGAGTTATTTGCAGTTTTCTTAAAATTCTTCAGTAAACCTCCGCTCCTACTCATATCATATCAACAATAAGCTGATATATCGTGAACCTCTTTTTTCTAATCTCAAACACCAAATATTCTTTTCAATAGACCCTTATGCCAGATACTTGCAAATTCGTTGTGCGATAACGTCATCAATGAAGATTTTATGTTCTTGTCTCAAAAACTTTTATTTTATCTACACCATACTTGATATTTAAACGTTTTTGTCATCACTAAAGATGATATTTTTTATTTATAAATCGAAACATGAAATAAGGGGAGTTTAGGGAGGGGGAATTCGAAAATTCAAAATATCTCTGTAATTATCGAGTCGGATTGTAAGAGCTTATAAAACCATTTTTTTTAAACTATTGAAGGCCTACAATTGTTCATGTATGCATTTTTTTTTAAATTCAAGCATTATGTGAGGCGAGATCACGGGAAGACAGGTTCGTGGGAAGTCTTCGCTTAGATTACGCAGGTCTTGCGTGGCAGAATTCTTTTGTTTGTAAATACTATATTACTAGGTTGTAAATACTATATACTTTCTCCTTCTGAAATCGCTCTTAAACTAATGAATAAGTAACTGTTTTTGAAAGGATGAGTGTTGTCTCCGATTTGTAATTTTTTCCCTTTTAGGTTATCAAATAACAAGCTTGGAAGACTAATTAAAATACCAATTTATTGAGATCACAAAGTACCTGAGGGTGTTGAGTCCTCATGAAAAAATATACGTAAAAGTGTATATATCAAAAAAAGTATTCGAATTTAAAATAACTTAACTTTTGAAAGAAAATGCCTTTAGTAAACGGGATATTTTTTGTCTAATGATATTGGAAAAATAATGCATTTGAGGTTATAAACTTAATCCATGCAACCCAATTTTCATTTTAATTTTATTTTGTTAGTATATATATATATATATATATATATATGTATATATATATTCATTGTTATATTTTGTATTCTCATAGGAAAAAAGCTGAGAGAGGAACCTTTATTCTAATTATTATGAGAGAACTAGCGTACTCATAATGCTGTTACCACTCTGACTAATCAGTGAGACTTGAAAGAGATTGGTTGTCTCGGGGTTAATAGTACTTAGAGGTTGCCGGTCAGTATTTTAAATGTCAAGGAATGGTTTTTAGAATTCAGCGCGGCAATCACTTTATGAAGTCACCCAGCTGAAAGGTCCATTTAGTTGGCGGGAAAAGTATTGAATTTGCTCGGGGTAACTTTCGGATCATGAAAATATTTACAATGTCCTAGCTATAGTGAGAACATTGTAAACAATGATGTTAGCAACTAAGGATTATGCCCACAGGCAAATATCACTTTCACCGTTCGAGATCCAAGACACCTTCTTTGGCCTATCTGAGACACCTTGTTCCGCCGATGTGTTTTCGAGAAGGTCTATTACACACCTCTTCAAATATCCCGTTCTCATCCATATTATGAAACGGCTATTGAATACACGATTCTCGTAACTTAAGTATCTACTTAGGAAAAGACGACACGTCTTCAACAAGCTAGTAGACTTGCTGATCTCGTTCTATTGGGCTTTCAATTCTTTAATAATTCTTTATAGGGTATTTGACTCCGGCAAAGATATACCCGTAGACTCACCTTTCTATCAGTGGAATATACAAAATTCGTTTTAATCCTGAAGGCACGATTGAGGTAGGGCCAGAAAACGACTTGTCAATGAACTGTGCAAACACTCTACATCAATGAAATCACGCTTTAAGTACTATCCACCAGATTTCATTTTCGTGAAATCAGCTGATTGAGGTCGTACTCATGATGCGGAGTTTCGAAAAATTTATACAAATGTACCTACCTAACGGGGTTTGACGAAAATTCAAAATTATATGTTATTTTTTTATAATATATATATATATTTAATATATTATATAATATATATATAAGTATTTGTCTGTTAACGCTCATAGCGGTCGCAATTTTTACGTTTGATTCTTTACCAAACTTGGAATTATAAATCTTATTGCAAAATTACTAATTTAACGATAAATATTGTTCCAGATACATTTATGCTGTATCTTGAATATTAATCGAGATATTTGCATTTGTACTCTGCGTAGTGGTCACCAGTAGGCTTATTGTTCGGACTTTCCGCGAGGAGCTCTGCATGACGGTCTTTTTTAAAAATAATTTAACAAAAATAAGTGCACTATGAAAAATTTCACCACGACAACAAACACGTGAAGTTTTACAATAGATAAAGCCTAATAATAAAACCTATTATTAAATGTATAGAATAATATTTATAGTTGTAATTTCTTCCTTACACAAAACGATTAAATTCCGAGATACGATCAAACACAAATTGCGACCGCTAGAGCGTTAACAGACAAATATATATATATATTATATATATATATATATATTATATATATATATATAGATATATAATATATATATATATATATATATATAATTTTGAACGTGAAGGGAAATCTGCTAAAAGTAAATAAGCCTAAGGCAGGTGTATGGTGTTTTTATGTTTTTGTTTACTACTTTGACCTTTTTCTTACACTCTTTGTCTAAAGAATGAAGCAGTGCTGACTTTTTATCCCTCTACTGTATCCGTGACTATTTCTAACTTGTAATTATTATACTGTATTAAAATTCTAACATTTATTCCCATCCTATCGTTACATTCTATCAATTCCATTATCGTTAAGAGCAAATGGGCTAATATACGAGATATCCTGATGCAGCCATCGAATACAAATTGATCCTCTTGGCTAACCTTGATAGTTACCTCGTTGGTTGTAATGGTTATGAGGGTTCGACCATCATACGGGTGGTCTTGCCATAGCATATCCTCTCACACCGTCCCCTCGAACCCACCGCCAATTGAATGCTACAACTTGACACTTTAATACCGTCCAAAGCTATATACACCCCAAGAAATGTTTAATGATCTTTCTTATATATGTATACTTTACAACACAAGACCCGCTTGTTAAATTTCTTGAAGTGTAGCGATACTGGGTCAAAAAGAAAAACCAATTACCTAGTCACCTCTTCTTAATCATTGCCAATCGTAGAATAACAAATATTGATGTAACTTTAATGATGTATTTATTTAGGTGTTTCGCAATTTTAGAGATTCACGCTGGCTCTTATTATAAAAGTAGAAGTTAGCATAGCCACCTTATTATATGAAAAATAAGTTAAAATATCTACAATCGTAGGTAAAAGGACGGTTACGTTTTCTGCAGTGGGTATTAATGGGAGCAGATCCTAATTCTTAAAGTCTACGGTTCCATCCAAGGGTTAAATTTGTTTGAAAAGTTGTGTCTCAAGGAGGTGTTTCATGATTGTCGCTGTGTATGGTCGTATAGTAGTATTGAAAGGTCGGTGGCTAAGTTCTTGTTCGTTATTAGTCTCCGATCTGTAAGTAAGTTTTTGATGCTTAATAAAGATTAGTTAATTAAGATAGAGAACATAAAGACAGTTCAGTCCTAATCATGAGGTGTGTTATCCGGGAATGGCTATGTCTCAACGAGCAAGAACTACTTTTTCTCCTCTAGTGTGACGATTACTTCACAGCCATCCACGCATAGTGTCCTTTATTTCTCAAAGTTTTGTTTGGGTCTGGCGCAATTCCATTTCCCCATTTTACACTGACCTCTCATTTAAGTTTAATGGAATATAACTTAAATGTTTTTATACTTGTTATTTGAAATTCTAAATTAAGGATATAAATAAAGATTATATAGATTAGAGAAGAAGAAACCCTTTGATAAGAAGATACAATGCTTGGAACGTATTGGAGATAAAATAAGCAGGAAGAAAAAAAAGTTTTTGTTATAGACACAGTATGATCTAAAATTTCAAACTCTCTCTCTCTCTCTCTCTCTCTCTCTCTCTATATCTCTCTCTCTCTCTCTCTCTCTCTCTCTCTCTCTCTCTCTCTCTCTCTCTCTCTCTCTCTCTCTCTCTCTCTCTCTCTCTCTCTCTCTCTCTCTCTCTCTCCTCTCTCTCTCTCTCTCTCTCTCTCTCTCTCTCTCTCTCTCTCTCTCTCTATATATATATATATATATATATATATATATATATATATATATATATTGTTGCAAAAATGAAATACAATAAAAATTAAACGGAGATCAAAGAGATGACGCCATATGGTCGCGTCGCACGTGGGCGCGTTCTAGTCCCTACCAGTCCAGACTTAGAAGGGTCCAGACAATTCAGCTTTGAGGTTGCCGCTTCTCTCTAAATAGCATACAGCTCGGCCGACAGTTTAGTTTGTTCTCAGCTGTCTTCAAGTGATCATCAGTGCTACAGTGCGACTTAGTTGCAGTGCGGTAAAGTGTTTTTTGTGAAGAACAGTGTTGTGCCGTGACTGTAAGTAACAGTATAGTGCCGCATTTGAGTCAGTGCAGTGCCGCGAAGTAAAGGACAGTGCAGTGCCCTGTTTTTGTGTACTATTGGAACTAGTGAATTATTGGACTGTGTAATCTGAAGAACAGTGAAGCTATCAGTGCATACTGTGAGTAGTAATTAACAACAATTAACCAAGTGTGTAGTGTATTTTAAATAAATTGTGCAGTGATAAAAACTCTGAAGCTTGTGTGGGTTTAATTTTGCAATCCAAAAGAACTCTAATAACGTTTATTACTGATTTTGTAATAAAACGTAACAATATATATATATATATATATATATATATATATATATATATATATATAGAGAGAGAGAGAGAGAGAGAGAGAGAGACTGTTCTCTCTCCACCGTCATGCCAAAAAAAGGTTAATTCTTACATTAATGAAGCAGATCTTTAATTTTCTTCGTTTTCAGTGAGTCCCCACTCCTACCTTTTTACTTTGAGCATCTGTATCACGTCTCATATAAAGCTTTAATACTTGTCTGTGTAGGGTGATCAGATAATGAAAAATAGATATCAAAAGTGCAGGTGATATCATGCTTACAGTATGATTTACGTTGATAAAAGTACGTGTGACACTTAGGAAATATGTATGGCGCATGTTCCTAGTTGATGGAATTTTAATCATTACTGGAGTTTTGACAATTCTTGTAGTTTTTAGACTTAATTATTTTGATTTTTAATAAGTTAGTTTGTATTCATTTTATTTAGGCTTGATAATGATCACTTAGCCTTCAAATTTTTAAATTGTTTTAGGTTTTTTTGGAAATTATTAATACATATGGGAATAGTATTGCATTCCTGATTTTCACAGAACCTGATGATCTCTTGCCAGTGCTGAAAAATCTAGTGTAAAATGACAATTTCAGTGGGAAGAATTTTATAAAACTTTCATTCTTGAGTTGAGCTTCCATCCAACATAACATGAACTTGGTATTCAAATAGTCCGAATATCAAATTATTTCAATAATTAAGCAGCAACTAAGGCGATACGAAACGATAACAGTTCTTGTTTTAGATGAAGTAAATTATAATTAATAAATTGTTAGTACATTGTACAAAGTTAACATTATTAAAGAGGTTGTTCTGCTTTCATTAAGAAAGTTCGTCGTATTTTCTGCTAATTTACTTTCTGTAATGTTTAATGTAAACCTCTCTAGACTCTTGAAGTACTGCTAAACTTAACAAAGAAAGAGAAGTCTTTCTTAAATTATTTCTGAGAACAATGAATTTCTTCGTTGTGACAACTCTTATATTTAATATTAAAATGACCTTTATGAATGAGCGAAAAAATTATTATTTTTATAAACTAAAATGAAGCTTCCTGCATCAAGATGCCAAGCCGTTTATATTTTAACATTCTCAAAGAGAGTCATGGTTACTCTGGGATAACGAGCCAACTGTTCATTTGTTTTTCGTTTTATAATATATTCCTCCTTGTCTTAAATCAGTAATGTATATTTGTAGTCAGTATTCTGCTAACTGCATTCGGACTGATGTTTAATCATTTGTCAGTTTATGCAGGCAATGGGCAAAGGGGTCTAACAACTATGGATATGCCTGAAGGATTTCTTATTGAAAAGTCATTTGCAGAAGGCAATAGGAAACTACTGTATAGTGTTGTATTCATCTGCCTCAGTTCGTTCCCGTAAAAATGTAAGCTTCCTCCGAACGGGAATAACTCTAGACATAGCCTGTGGAAATAGCAAACAGACTTTCATATAATGGGTATGTCATATTGTACCTATACGCTTTCTGAAAGAGATGTAATGACATCATACAATATAGTATGACAATGAATAATTTTCCAATGAGTAATACATCTTATAGGAACTAATTGCACATTTTTAAGTGAGAAAATACAGATACTCGTGGGCTCGTAGTGTTAAAATAAGCCATTGCTTCCACCACCTAAATAAAGTAGTAATTCTATGTCCACTAACTTCCCAGTAACTTGAAGGATTTGAGATGGATTGGAAGGAAAGAGATTTAGTGGTTCGTAAGAATGCATCTAAAATTAAGAAAAACAGATGTCTCGATTCATTTAGATGGCAGTTCTTGGAAGATCACTGAGAAGCGGGAAATGTGGGCTTGCAATGGCTTTTCTATGGAGACTATCTAACAATAAATGTTCACGGAGGACGTTGGAGATGAAAAGTGCAGTGCCAAATTTCGACAACATAGTTGTTAAGCAGGACTATGAGATATTTCGACCTTTATGATGGTCATGTTGGAAATGTACTCATCATTGGTCGGTTGGAATCAGTAATATTATTCATGAGGGCGTTTGATTGAACATGTATGAAACACACTTTGGAAGGAAAATCAAATTTCTTCTAAATTTATTTGGGAACTAAACTACTATAGCATGAATATAAATATAATAGTATGGCAAGTCATAAAATTAAGTGGTGGCCTTTACAAATAAAATAAGATTCCCTATTGCAAAATTAAAATAAAATGTTTAATGCTTTTGCATAACGTCTACTTTATGTTTAAATGTACCTTAACTACAATAAGACTTTATTTCTATAGATAACAAGAGTATAACCACAACTAGCTAGAACAATATCTCATGCTATACCGAAGAGTTTAGTCCTGATAATCATATGTGTTATTAATCATGTGGTAAGCTCGGTATGAACATATTATAACGTAATACTTTATACTACTGAAGCTAATCGGATCTACTGGTTACGAGGCTTTTCCAGCCAGGAAAGGACTTAGGATTTTATTCAGTGAGTTTGTCATTAAATGAACTTCTATTGCTTACTTTTGAATTGAATAGGTGACTCTAGGATTGACAAGTTTATTAACACTAACGACTTATCTCACATGGCTCATCTTAGCTTATAACAGATTAACTTATAGTATAATCTCAAATTGGTAAACCTGTGGAAGTTAGATTTTCGAGAGTTATTTTACAATAAGTAATTTCTTTATATCGCTCCCTACATGTGACCAAAAGCTGACGTAAGATGTTTTAAACCCACAAACAAATTATCACTACTAACTATATTATCTAGAGCCTGAGTATTTACAAAAACTAAAAAACGTAGATGTATTAATAAACTTTAATGTTAATGGGGATCGAGTTAAATATATTTTAATGTATCTGTATAGAATTTCAGAAGTTATATACGATTCGGATCAATGTTTTCTTATTGTCCGTGGATTATTTGTAAGAAGAATGTTTAGATTGAAATCCTTGCAGTAGCACCAACTGAACATTCGAAGTAGGAGTTGGTTGAAAATCCCTTTCACGCCTGTTGGAGTCCGGAAACCATAATAAAGACGCCAAGTCAGACTGGACGTAAGATGATTAAGACACGCACGCCAGCTGCTTGAATGACTCCATTGACCAGCTGGGATGGTTTGTCCCACCAATGATGAGTCTTCAGATCCTAACTCTTCTCCGGAACAGATTGAAGAACAAAGCTCCCGCCAAACCATGATGGATCAGCTGATTCTTTTCCACTCTAACCAGTTCGAGCTATTGTAGCAGAAGAAGAATCTAGAGCCCTCTAGGAATGTTTTGTACAATTAGCAAGTTGTTTACTCATTCATTGACTTGTGTCATTGTTGTTTTTCAAACCAAACTCTGCAATACTGTAGAAATAATATTTCCCATAGACAATTTTCCGTATGCTCTGTTGATGGCATTTGCTTTAAAAGATAAAAATTAGTATGGCTATAATTATTTTTAAAACCAATTTAGCATTCCCAACAATCCAACTATATTTCATTGACTAGAATTAATAATACGTTTATATTTTACAGTCGCTTTTTTATCAATTGTTACAGCGTTTTCTCATTTTCGACATTCATTAAACACAAGCAGTCATGAGATTTCTAATATTTAGCTAATATATCATTAATTCCCACAGCTTATGAAAATGCAGCCACAACTGAACCGAATAGAAAATTGAACGTATGCTCATGTCTTCTCTAAGTCATTGCATTTTTGGAAGAATCTGCTGAGGTTATTGACAGCCTCCAAATTACGGAGTTTTGAGGTATTTTTTTTTTTTTTTTTAAGTTTTAGTCTGGCTTCTAGCAATATACCCCTCCCCTAACCGAAACCTACATTCGTCGATTTGATTAATCACTTCTCTATCAATGGAACTAAAATTTTAATTCGTGGTCTGTGACCAATATTTAATATCTCGTCAATTTATTATGTATTGATGGCCTAATTTAGTCTCGCCCTATCCCAGATATTACTGTATCCTTTTACTCTAATCATAGCGTATATCAAGGTTTGTTTATATTTCATTTATGGAAAATTATAATGTCTCGTTTTAAAAAAAAATAAATGCTCTTTTGATTTTAATAATCGAAAAGTAATATTTGATGGAATTTTTCTCCGATTACTTACTGTATAATTAAGAACTTTTGAATCACAAATTTCTTTGATTTCACTAACCGGGCATTGTTGGCATTATATCTGGGAAATGTCTTATGACCAACATTAAGACATTCGCAGAACTAATTTATAATTTAAACTTTTTCGTAAATAAAAATTATCATTAAGCTTTTAAAGGGGGCTAAGATTAACCTTGTGAGTTAAAGAATTTGCCTTAATCTCATTTAGCAAACCTAGAGTCGTTAGTTCAATTCCCATCTGAGAAATATGAAAAGTGACGGGCTCATTAAAAAACAATTTCTTACTCCCACCCTAGGTAAAATAGGGTGGTAACCTCTGTAGGTTATCTGTATACTCAGCTCTATTTAAGCTCAGCAGCATAAATTGGAGGTTAATAACTCACAATAAGATCTTGAAAAATGCTGCTATTACATGTACTTTTAAATGTGTTTTTCTGTATCACAATTGTAGGTATTGCATTATCAATAATATCGAATGCATTACGAATGTTTAATTAATCTCAGTCGAACAGATAAATATACAAGATTACAGACACTTTTTTTTCTTTCTGTTTAATGGCATAAGTGAAATTATGAAGAATTCATTATTGGATTTTCGCCATTTTAGTTTTTAGACTTGGTTTTTTATTTTTTAATTAGTCAGTTTGTATGAATTTTACTTATTTATGATAATGATCCTTTAGATTTTATTTTTCGTGTTTTAAAATTATTATTGACATGTTTTGAAAGCATAGTACTGTAGGTATGTAGCTTAGCAAATTTGTAATATTTCGTCATTAGAATTATTCTGGATAAATTTTGAAATTTCTAAAATTCAAGGACACTGTTTGTATTTATGTGTATCATCTAGAAGATTGTTTCATTATCAAGTATATTTGTATTTATGTTCTGATTATGGAATGTGGTGAATACTGATACCAGATCATATAATGTATGTCTAAATATGTTAATGTTCACTTTGTATTCCCAAGTTGAGCTGTATAGTCTCTATCTTACTACTGAGTATATTGTCTGAATATTGGGTTATTAGAATGCCAGCTGTACAGATGAGAAGTTCGTGTTTGAGAGAGATCCAATACGTGTGTCAGTCCCATTTCGCAGTTGACGTTTGCGGTTCATAGGATTACTAAAACTTGGCGACACTGTTTGTAGTTGTATTGACTCTGCTCATATTGTGGCAGTTTCAATTATCCCTGGTCATCTGTCATCGCCTGCAAAAGTCAGCTCTACCTCCATGGTTTAGAAGTTCTCATAATCCGACCTCACCACGCCCAGTTTTTATGCTGTTGTGCTCATTTATTTTCTTACCTCATAGATTTTACGATATTTAAACTAAAACGTACATGAATACTTGAACGAAAAACAAAATAATAAAATAAATAACTAATTAAAAATTATATAATTCCCTTTCTTAACAACTATTTGAAGCATTCATTCAGTGTCCATTTATTTTCTTGCCTTATAGATTTTACAATATTTAAACTAAGATAGAAATTAATATTTGAACGAAAAAGAAAATAATAAAATAAATAACTAATAAAAATTATAATACTATCTTTATTAGCGACTCTCGTCGACCTTAATTTCACATGACAAACCTTGAGTGGCGAGTTCGATTTTCGCCTGGGCAATAGGAATTTATTTAGTGACGGAATTAATTAAATAAAATCCTTTGTCTCACCCCAGCTAGAAAAGGATGGTAATCTGTAGATAACCCGTCCCAATTATCCTTAGTTACAAAAAGTGGACGTCAATAAATAATTTTTCTATTAGCAACTACTTGAAGCGTTGATTTTTTCCAATTTTGGTGGTAAATAAGTTTGCATTTAGCTTCAACCAATCGATATAGGCTATATAAAAGTTGTCACGAGATTCTTAATACACAAGTGGATCAACTTTTAATTTTCAAAAAAAAAAGTTATTGATAAATATTATCAAAGAACTTGACAATAACGACTGTTAAACGAATTCCAAGAAAGAAAATGAAAAAAACGTCAGCCTGTCGTGAGATGCTTAATAAATAAGTTTTCCTAATAATTAAAGATATGGGGTTTAGCGAAAACAAAATATTCTTGCTTTTTCGTTTTTACTTTTTCCTATATAATATTAGGCTATTATTTTTTTACATAGATCTTTCAATAAAACAACTATAAAAACTTTAATATTCCAATCACTAAAATTTTCATCGCCCCCCAATTACCAACATAATACTTCCGCAGGATAATATATATATATATATATATATATATATATATATAAATTTATAAATTTATTGAGCAATTATAGTTCGGGAAAATAATAATTACTTCATACATTCATTTATTTTATCCCTGAAGTTTTTGGAGTGTCTATACTTGTCAAAGGTGTTGGAAATGATGTTAGTGGTTCTCACAACAAAAGTTGAGTGATCAATCATAATTTTATTTAAACAATTTATAAAAAAAAAAAAAACATATATCATCTATAACATGATAATAGTGTCACACCAGTAAATGGGATGACTTATTCCGTTGCTTCACCGCATGGGAGATAACTCTACGGGTTATCACCTTCTCCAAGTAATATCTGACTATGGGCAAGGTATATCCTCCCTTGGATACGCCCAATATTGGATATGTCCTAGACGGCGTGTTGCGTTACCAGTTAACTTCCTGAACGCCCAAATGTATCAAGGCTGGATACACAATGAATCAGAGAATAAGCCGGTCCGTAAGGAGCTAGGCCATTAGCGGAGAGATGCTTGGACTGACTGCTTCTAGCAGCAGAAACAGCCCCCCCCATGAACCCATGAGTTCCAGATGGGACTCATATCCGGTGGGGTGATTTGATACGATTCTCAGTCCCGCAACTAAGAGTTATATAACCATCAACGTTTGTTTAAAAAAATAACATCTTTATGTTATACAATAGAGTCGTTCTTCTTAACAAAATTGGCTAAAAATCATTTTAGCAAATGGTTATTATTAAAATCAATTGAATTTATTTACTTACCCCCACACACACACACACACACACACACACACACACAACACACATATATATATATATATATATATATATATATATATATATATATATATATATATATAGATATATATTTGAAATTTAATATATATAAATTGGGAGCCTGGGGCTTGGATTGTTAATTAGAATTCACCCATGCATGAGCCTGAGAGGAAGGCTAGAGAGGATTTATTAAGTGAAGATAGGAAAATCTATTTGATTCGAAACGTGCCCAGGGCGCCGGCCATTCTTTCGGGAGTATATATGTAGTTTTGAACGGCTGCCGAGCTCAGCTGAGCCATAGTTATAATCTCTGAAATATGTTCCCACGCTCAAGGCTAACCTGTTCCTATTATCTACTATTGATTGTAAGCCCTTAGGGCTACTCCACCTCCGCATGGATCAAAAGAGTCCATGGGTTCTCCACAGCTTTTTAGTAAAAGCTTCTATTTCTAGGACTTTTAGGAAGGAGGAGGGAAAACAATAATTCCTAATATCTCTTTTATTGAGAGCCCATCACGCAACACCTGCGTAAACTGACCAGTTTTCCCACCTCGTGAAATGCCAAGTTGATGACACTATTCTGCATCCTTTTCTCCTATTTCCACACAACAAGAAGGCTTGTATACAGGGCTAAATATATAAGCCGGATATGTGATGTTCATTGAATCAGTTGCTCTAACAATTGTGTTGTAGAAAATTATATTTCCAACATGATTTCTTATATAAGCTTTTTCTATTTTCAACTTGTTATATTCGGATTTTTTTTTCTTTTTCTATTTTCTGAACCCCAAGCCCTCCTTAAAGTATGAAAGCAATACGTAGTATTTGATGTTGAATTTCAATGGTTGGAAATAGTGGCGTTTTCCTAATATAGGACTGGGTAATTACTAGAAACTCATATCATAAAAGAAAAATACAAATATTCTGGATAATAAGTTAGAGGGAAATTGAACAAGACAACAATTATAGGAAATTAAATTTTCATAAAATTAGTCTTATATAATTTTTCAACCCGATTAATAATATTTAACATCATCACCTCCCTATTGACCTCACCCGATTTCCTCTTCAAATTTTAGCCTTTGACGAAATTGATCTTTCTTTTTACATAAAATGTGGGGGGCGGTAACAGACATTTCAACAACCTTATTATCGTCATCTCTTACATCTCTTGATGATATTTGAAGACATTTTGTATTATGGCTATAACCTCAATAACAAATTTATCTCAAGGAAAGTCTGCTGAAATGTAATATAACCCATCTTATTGCAAAAATAATTTCCTACAGTTGTTGTTTTATGCGGGTTTTTTTCGACAAATATTGTCTTAATCAAGATATTTTGAATTTTTGTCCCCCTCCCTATGACGCAAGGTTTTTTGCATTAGCAAGTAGCCAAGTCAGCAAGAAGTGTCTTATTTAATGCTTTACTACATTGTACCTACTGTTTTCTTTGGGCAAGAAAGAAAGGGGCTTAGAGGAGTGGTAAAATCATAAAATCAAAATATCTCCGTTATTTTGAGTTGGATCGAAAAACGTTATATACTAAGTGTTTTCTCTAACTCGAATATTAACCACGATATTTATATTTTTTTAGTTTTCTTTCTTCTGTTATCCTCCACTGCCAGAAATGAGATTTTCCCATCAAGCTCCTGAGCGATAAATATCCCTTGACGCGCTTGAATTTCAAATTACTTTCCTATAGGCTTTTTATAAGTGAAAAATTAGAGAGTACAACCATTTACTCACTTATCAATAGTGTGTCCAGGATATTGTTTTCAATTAAGGTAGTTTCTTGGATATAATTATTAGTATTAATTTATCGTGTAATGCAGGACGGTGGACGAATCAATGCGGAAAAATCATAAATTCCTATAAAAAGATTTATTGGACATGCATTTATTTATTGTGACGCCTCATGCTGGCTGTAACCACTCTCAGTATTCCCATTACTAGCATAATATTAATTATTGACATTAATATTTTATCGTTGACTACTGTATTATGTTAATTTTAGTACATTTCAAACTATGAAAGTGTTTAAGTACATTGCTACTTTATACATACTGCCACAATTTATCCTTATTCCTGTAGTCATCCAAGGAAGAAATAAATAAAGTTATTTTTTGTTACAAACCTTTTTATTTGTTTTTGACTGAATTTAACCATAACTGTTACAATCAGCTAGCTTCGACATTTATATACAGCCATTAATTTGTATACTTTTAATCTGGATGTTATAGTACATGAAATAAACTATTTCTCCTAACAGATTTACACCTTAGTGAGCTCTTATTTTATTGCTATACAAAAGAGGTTTTAGTTTCTGCGAGTCAAATAATATATTAAAATATATTACTGTCAAATATGTATAGTTAAGAAGTCTCACGAATATTTTCCTGGAAGAGGGCTAATTTGAATAAAATTCGCGTGTATATGATCGTACGTGGTAGGTTTCAGTCGTGTTTATACACCAAACATGGACCCTGATCTCTTAATTTATGTTGCTTATCTCATCCTAGTCATACGTAACTAAAATATTTATACCTAATCTTAAATCAAGGAGATAACCATTTAGATTCCCTGTATATATTATGTTCTGTTCCGTGTATAGTTATATTTGTTTTTTGGCGAAGGCGTTTATAAAATAATAAACACTTAAATTCCTATATAATAGCAGATTTTTCTTAGGGGAAATCAGCTATTGAGGTTGTACTCATGATAGGATTTTCGAACAATTTCTTCAAATGTCTATCGATTCTATCCAGGAGATAAGGAAAAGGAGGTCCGTTCAAAATTTATTTTATATATATATATATATATATATATATATATACACACACACACACAGGGTATCCCAACTTCCTGTGCCACTCCTCTTAAAATCTCCAATTATTTTAATACAAAGCTGAGACTTGTGTGCCATAATTGTGACACCTGAAGAATCTTTTCAGTCCATATTCAACCTCGTAACCTTCTCCAGTACTTCTCCAGCAACCATAACTTTGGAATTTCTAATGAAATGCTATATTTTTTATGGCGGATTCTTGTAGAGCATCAAATTCCAAAACGAGTTTATATCAGTGAAATTTTTGATTTGATGCATCGTTTAGCCGTAAAATGCACAAATCTTTATATCAGAAACGGCGCATTTTATTAAAAATGCTGCGACATAAAAGTTGTAGTCAACATAATTATCGTTGAAACAAGTATACGGGAAAATGAGAGGATTCTGAAATTAAACAATAAAAAGTATTTAAAACGAAATAACGCAAATGTATTCTTGAATGAATCCCAAAAAAATATTTACTTCAAAAAACTTTCTTAGAATTAATTTATTTTATTAGTTTCCAAAATTCTTTTAAGTATTTTTTATAACCGATTTCATGTTTATTTCAAATCGTCAATCACATGTGTTTTAGTAAACCAACTTCATGACATAAGCCCCCCCCCGCTATAATGCGCTGAGTAGTTGAATGCACTAAGCGGATATTGAAAATGTTACTGCATTCAGATAGAGAATGAGCCATCCCTTTTCATTGAAGAAGTTGAGGCAATCGTGTACGTCAGGGCGACCTTTGGGTCAGTCGTGTAACAGTTCATAGTTTCGTTCCAGTTAGTCAACGGCGAAAGGGCTGATTCACCCGGGAAACCTGCAAATATTTCTTCATTGTGAATTCCAAACAGAGAGGAATAGTAATAAGACATTTAGAACGGACTAACTGAATGTCACAAATGAATATGCGAGCGTATTTCTCCATCGATCGTTGTAATCACTTCTTGTGATTTGAAGAAGTTTTTAATTACATTTGATTCAAAGGGTAATTCACAGTCATAGGAACATATTGCCGTTGCTATGAATTTAGATAATTTAAAACTCTATTTCTTGCAATGATTTTCTACAATCCTCATCAATAAATAGCTGCCAAAAAATATATAGTTACGCTGCGATGTCATGACCTTGAATTCATATTCACTTATTTATCATATTCTATTACATCAAAAAAAATTCTTACCAGTGCTTTGACAGTAACGAATCCTTTAACACTATGACTCGCTCAAAACCTAAAACTATGATGTTATATTTCTCAACCAGCTGAACATTAACATAAGATTAACGTTTATTTCCGCGGCACAGTGAACATTAAGAATACGTCATTTTGAATATAGATCATTCTTCGTGAAAAATGTTTCCTTCAAATACTTTATCTTCTTTTATTTCTTTTTTATACTAATTATATGAATGTTATTCTGCACTTTACAAACCTATTAAAAAAAAGTCAATCAAACAGACTAAGCATATTTCTCAAGAGCTGGCACGACAAATTCTGATCTTTTCCTATATTTTTCTACATCTAAATAACAATTCGGTGTTTAGAAGTTGGGGTTTTAATGCAGCTGAAAACAAGAAAGTGCCATTAACTTACTTAATATTTGAGTTAAGAGGTAATGCATAGAACAACAACTGTAGTACACCACTAGTTTAACACGATTGGTTCTATATCATTTTTCGAGCTGATTCATAGTAACGGAGATCAAAATATCTCTCCAAAATTCCACCTCACTCAAACTATTTCAGCCATTAGCGAATATGAACTTCAGTGTTGAATTGAATCGTTAAATATCGATAAATCAATTTTTTTTATAAGCCCTTTTTGCAGGTGTATTTCAACCTATAAGCCTCCCCTACACGAGGGGGTAATGGTCTAACTTCCCGTGGGGACCAGCCGTACAAAGTCCAGCGCTCTAACCACTCTGATCTCCAACATCAAATAAATATACTCCAGTAAAAATAGCAAAATCTAAATTGCAGACGTCACCACACCACGTATTTGCATTTATCTCAAAAAGTAAAAGTTCATTGAGAAGACTAGTTGGTATTTAAGTTCTCCATGATATACAACAGCTTATTATAATGATATGAGTAAGGCAGGGAGTTATTGAAGTTGAAAACTAAAGAATGCTAATATAATTTAATATAATAATCAAGATAGTGGAAACACGTATAAAATAACAAATTAATAAGTTCCTATTGCCCAGGCGAGAATCGAGCTCACCACTCTATGTTTACCTTGTGAGATTAAAACCAACGCTTTAACTCGCATGGCGAACCTGTACCCCAATATATTAAGAAATGTAATAGTGGAGAGAAGGAACTTCATTATAACATGTACTTGCTGAGCTATTGACCTCGCACCCACAAGTTATATATAAATCAAAAATACTTATCATCCATCTAGGAGCAGTTGGCTACTAACGATTTGTGAGTGGCTAGCCTTTAATTTACCGACCAGATAGCTGTTTGCAAGTAAGTCATCACTCTGCCAGGATCGATTTCCCTTCGGGTCTCATTGTCAATGATATTCTCATAGAGAGACTACGGAACAGATTTTTCCATCATGGTCGATGTCTACTAGTATTTATATTTCTTCCAACGGCTCATACTCTATCTATAAAAGGAATAATTGTATGGGCGGGGTGGCCAAGATTTACGTACCCAGTTTTAGCTAACTCTTCACACTTGTATGGGCTTATTCTTATTGCACATCTTTGCGCAGTGAGAAGCTACAATTAGCTTTAGCTATCAAGTACTTATTATTTATTATTCATTAAAGTTAAATTTTTCCTATTAAGGCTGATTGGGACGAGCTATACCTTTTCTAGGCAGGGTAGGACTAAAGATTTTATTTAATGAGTTTGTCACTAAATAAATTTACTAAGTACTTAATTATAAATTAATAAAAATAGTCAGTTGTACCGCAATACCAAATGTTTGTTATTTACCAGTTTGGCTTAGTAATAATTCTAAATAAATAATTTTATTCTGTTAAATGAAACTAATTATTCGTACAAGTAATACATATTTGCTTGTAAAATGAATCTCTGCCATGGCTTAAATAAATTCTAGGCCTCCTTTCCCTAACCTATAAAAGAACAACTTTATAATTCTAATAATACAAAAGGATACATTGGCACTGCCTGGGAGGCGAAAATAAACAAATTGAGCCTACTCAATTTGCATACCTATATGCTGTTCAAAAGATGACTATAGACTCCGAGATGTTATATTAACCTTCACGGCCAATTGAAGGTTATGTATGTATAAATGTAATCCAAATGACTATTAACATTATTTATTTGATACGTATTTATTAAAGCCAACTTTGTGCTAGAAGCCATACGAGTTATATCATCAGGTTACCAGCCTCTTCTAGCAAGTTTGGGGACTAAGGATTCTATGAAATGTTACAAATTGGAGTTACTGTTCATATGGGACCACATAGCCTCTACCTTAGACACATTACATTATAAACACACAGGTTATTCCATCCAAGTAATTACTGGGAAGTCCAAATCTCCAAATAATTCTTTTTTTGTTTGATCCTTTCCAAACACAAAATATAAGCATTTCATGTAAATCTAAATATCATGTTTGTTATAAGTTGATATCAGACAGTGGGGGGAGGAGGGTTTAGAAGGAAAATCAAAATATCTCGGTTATTATGAGGATATACAATCCAATAAAAAATTTTTTGCATAACTAATCTAAATAAAAATTTAATGTTCTATACAGATTGTTCTATATACTTTTTCTCTTGAATAATCACGTTAACTTTTAGAAAATATATCGTGAAATGTTTCAATCAAACACAAAATAGTTTATTGAACGGACCTTTACTGTGATAAATGCAAATATGTTGCGTACAGACGAGATTTTAGCAGATTTCCCTTAAGGGAAATCAGCTACTGAGGTCGTACTCATGACGGAATTTTCGAAATTTTTCTTCAAGTGTTCATCGATCCTACCTAGTAGATGACGAAAATGAGGTCCTTTCAAAACTGTATATATATATATATATATATATATATATATATATATATATATATATATATATGTCTTTTACCGCTCTAGCGGTCGCAATTTTTGTTTGATCGTTACCAAACTCAATATTTAGTCGTTTTATGTAAAAAGAAAGATCAAGATTGTTAACGGCGGGTATCGGACCAGTGGGAGGGGAGGGGGGTTTAGAGGGGAGGATTTTCGAAAATTCGAAATATCTGTTACCCTTCGTCGAATCGAAAAATTATACAGAATCAATCTTATTGCAAATTGAATTTACTATAAATGTTATTATATTCGTTTATCCTTTATCTTGAATATTAACCGAGATATTTTCATTTTTAGTAAATCTGGGAGGCTAACGGACGTGAGTGACTTTCCCGCGAAAAGCTAGTTCGGCCGTTTCCTTGACTGCTCGGCTCTCGTGAAATTTCTCTAATGTAAAACTTCACGTGGGAAATCCGCTTAGTTTACGCAGCCCCTGCGTGACGGACTTTTTAGACTCGAAAACATTGATTTGATCTATACTCGGTATTTATAGGTTCATTCAAGACTAGTAAACCCCTTCTTCTACTCATCGGAGATTCTATTACTTAGAAATATAAAAATCACTAGTGTGTATTATTTGAATGGGAAATCTGCTTAGTTTACGCAGCGCCTGAGTCAAGGACTTTTTGATACTGTGTTAGTGTCGTTCTTCCAAACTACTTCAGCGTTCTTCCTTCCTGCACCGCACAGGCCAATCCTATTAACCCTAGAATGGTAGTGATATTATTTCCCTCTTAATGGTAATGATACGTAAATTTTACGTGTGCAACTGGTAATTGGTGAAATTATTCAAAATTTGTTAATGTTTGTGACTATTTTTCTATTTTAATAAAACATACACTTATCTTTAACTTATATCTACGTTAATATCTAAAAATGTGCACGACATTCCTTTCAGGCGCTTTGTTCGATACACGTTCCGGAGGCTTTGTGCTCCATTCATATCCATTCTTACCAAGCACAACCCACCTTCTACATTTATTGTGACTGATCTGTCAATATTGTGTGGTTGAGAGGTTTTAGGTATTTTTTGCCTCTATGTTTCTTCTCTTTCTTCAATTGCCTTGATGTTTTCTAAATTTTCTCACTCTCATCGCTATCTAGCCCACTCTGTGTTGCAATTATTACCGAAGGCTCAACCTCCTCATCTCTTCGAAAATACTCCAGATAATCATCGCTGTCGTATCCATATCCATCTATTTCATAATTGTCATTTTCCCCATCTGACCCATCGGAGAGTTCTTTCAACAAATTTCTGATTTCTTCATCCATTGAATATTTTTTCTCCATTTCTCCATTATATTCTTTTTATACATCTTTGTCTTTTTTATACTGAAAAATAAAAGTTAAAAACAATATGAGAAAATAAATTAGAATATAAAAATAAATTGGAAGAAAATAAATTGAGAATAATATTAACTAAGTTATGGCATAAAAACCGGTTATTAGTAGTGATACGTAAATTTTACGTGCCAAAAAGTTGCGGTTAATAGTATAGATACGTAAATATTACGTGTTGTTTTTATTTCAAAAAATAGTATTGGATGAGTGGGAAGGTTCACCTACCTGCACTTGGTGGAGGTGAAGTCCGAACTGTCTGGAGGGCTCATAGCTGAAGGATGGGGGTGGTGGGGTCGTTAACGGCTCTTTGATAACAGTTCAAACCAGATCATATGTAATTTTTACGTTCACTACCATTCTAGGGTTAATCAATCCTATTTTCCAAGAAAAATAAGAGAAATGCTGAATTAAGCACTAAACAATTTCATTGTCCGAGCATGAAACAGAAATAACTTTTACTTATTTGGATTGAAGAGAAGAACTAAGTAATCACTGGTTTAATCAGAGCTTCCTGATACTTGCGTTGACTCTATCAGAGAGGCAGGCTATTGTATAAACGTGAATAGTTTCTCTACAAAGAAGATGCCAGGCTTATTCAGTCGTCCTTCCTATCCCTACAGATCGCCTCAATCAATACAATACACCTCACTTCCTCCAATAATGAATTCAACGAGAAAAAAGTTACTCACTCAGGGGCTGAGTAATTTAAGCAGATTTCTCACGTGTTGTGATGGAAAGTTAATGGTGTCATTTCGGGTGGAATTCTTCATCTCTTCCGTTATTAAGAAGTCTACGTAAATGGGACTCGAACTTAAAGCCAGACAGAAACTGTTTTTAGTGAAAATCTCTCGAGCAAGAGTGAAGATTAACTGAATGCTGAAAATTTTAATAACAATTAAGTAATAAACTTTCAGCTAGAGGGAAATGAATATGTTAGTAATAGAAGAACACTTTTTTTTTTTTTTTTTTTTTTTAAAATGATAGGTTAAATTAAATTTATAAACCCGGAATGTTCCGTAAAGTGTTCGTAAAGTTATAATTTGAGCGAAAACACCCCGTATATTAAAAGAAAGGTTCCCCATACATGTTCAACAAGTGATTCTACTTTCCATCAGAGCATTGAAAGTGAAGAGCAGGAAAATTGTCTGCACAAGGCTGCATTGTAGAAATGGCGGAATTTTATAAAAATCGTGTAATAAGTATAAGTACAAGCTCTTAATAAATCGTATTAGGAAATTAACGACATTTTTCCTTCATGCGAAAACACGTGCTTCTTTGTCATTGGTGAATGATATTGTGTACAGTGTAAATTAGATAAATTGCCAAATGAATTATTTACAAGAACGGCATTTCATAAACATTTCCAAATTTCACATGTGAGGTGAACTCATGGAGAAAACAGATAAGCTGAGAGATAATTCTACCATCTGTGGTCTTCGGGATAACCAAGTTTCTTCAACTCTAATTAAAGAAGTGGGAGAAATACCAGGCACGCCTATTTTTATTACTCACTTACGAGTATTCAGCGGAAAAAAGAGTATCTTTTAGTGCTTTACTTCCTTCCCATAATCTTCAGCAATGTGTATGGTGTTTTAATGTGAAAATGTTTTAGTTCACGTCTTATTAGAAACTGTATGTGTTAATAGCTTAAAATTTGTAAACATATACAGAGTAACTTGGCTCAGGAACAGTTAGTTGCATAAACAATAAATAGCTACGTTCTTGTTAACTACGTTTCTCAGGAATACAAGCAGAAGTTTGAGAAAGTTTAAAATGGACTAGGGGATGGGATTACCTATTCGATAAGTAAATACGACTGATTTGTAGAAACGCTATGCATTGCTAAAACTGTTCTTTTCGCCTTTTGGAAAATGTTAAATCTGAGTTGTTGGGCTCTCGTACTCAAATATTCGAATAGTATCTTAGCTTCTAGTTTCTGTATTTGCTTCCAAGATGGCACGAGGTGCAATCACTTAGAAATCTACTGCCTCCAATATAGTGTCTGGTGATTGCAATTGCTAAATCCTTGATCAAGTTATGTATTGCTTGTTGCTTTGAACTCCGTTTGCACAGTTTCCGGTTCAACTAATCGTTGGGGTAAGAAGGAATCAAATGGATTGTCCACAATGACTCTCACATCAAGAAGAAAAAATTTAAACTGTCGTTTTTGTTATAGAGATAGAAAGATTTACTAAGAGTCTATTATCAAATGCATGCTAAAGGAATTCTTTTTTTTTGTAACGGTTAAAGAAAATTAACTAATCCATTGAAACCCAGAGGTAAGTATATAAAAATTCCACCTTCATTTCACTGACTAATAGACCTTCTAGGATTGGTCATTTGCCAACCTGCTAAACCATGCAGCTCGGTCTGATCCTAGATTACTCTAATCCCTCAACTTCCGTAAATGCACAATACTTTTTTCCAGGGTCTGTTTCTTTTTCGTACACTCCAGGCGCAAAAGCGCGTTTTTCTTCGGCTGGCATTGTAAGCTTCTTGGGGAATCCAAAAAAATCAATGTTCCATGTAGACAGTGATCAACTCGACGTAGCACAACACACAGTAGAAGTATTCAAGTAGACTGGTGAACCTCATTATACTGACACAGTGGTCAGTTCACGTATGGTCAGTTTGCCTATCTACAGGATCTAAGAGGCTCAGATACAAGTCTTTCAGATGTATGTTTTTGCTAGGCTCCCGCTCATCCCTAAGCGCTGCGCCACTACTCTCTGGCAGCAAACTCGTGAACTATTGTAATATTTTCTCATTAAGCTTATTAAGGTTAGTGACAGATGTAACCACGCCTTAAAGTCCTATAAACACATTATAAAATATCGGAATTAAAGAAATAAATTCACAAATATTTGTTCAAGATTTATTATTATTTATTAACGTCCACTTTTTGCAACTCAGGCTAATTGGGACGGGTTATCTACAGGTTACCACCCTTTTCTAGCCAGGGTGGGATTTAGGATGTTATTTAATGAATTTCGTATCTAAATAATTTCATTTGCCCAGGCAAGAATCGAGCTCGCCACTCTAGGTATACCATGTGAGATTAAGGTCAACGCTTTAACTCACATGGCTAACCTGAGCCCCTGTTCAAGATTAGAGAATATTGATTGGTAATTAGATTATGGAATAATAATATATTTCTATTGTCAAACCTGTCAGAAGATAATTACTAGCTTATCGACGAGTACATATGGCAAGCGATTTCGGTGCGATGGCCCCATCATGAAGCCTGTAGTTAGTTCTGCTCTTACAACTACTGGCGGAACAACCCCCCTTCGTGATAGGCCAATAAAATATTTTTTATATCAGATGTAAGAACATTTATTAATTCAGGTTAAATAATTATTGGGTAAAATCATGAAGTATATTCAAAGTCACCGTAAATAAATAAAAATAAGATATATTTCTTTAATCGTAACTTAAGACCAAAACTGTTGTTGACGTCGCTGATAGCTCTGAAGGTACCTCGGTCAATAGGCAAGGAGGTCCATAGTTACCCATTCCGTTAACTCTTCCCTGGAGAAATTTTCCAGCAGTGAAACTGTAGCTGTAAACATGGAAAGCCGAGAATGATACTGGAGTCGAGAGAGAGCATCAGGATGGCTTATCCTTGGCAACGCAGATGGATCGATATTTGTAAAGGGGGGGGGGGCTGATAGAAATGTCTGATTGTGAAGTTGAATAGGCTAGGAGTCCGAAATTAGAGGATACTAGGCCACAGACTACAATGGCCTAAGTTTTGGCTGAAGCTCAGTTCCGTCATCAGGGGTTAATCTTTACTTTTGGTAACTTTGACATCAGTAAAAGCAAAGGTCCCTTTCCGCTGTGCTCTTCACAACTGAGCCTATACTTATGTCACACAGTGCTTATCGAAGAAAGGTCTCGTACAAGTATCATTGAGAGAGTCGTATTGAGAACAGTGTGCATCTGTGTTGCGCCAAGGGTACTATGACATGACTCTGAGATGAAAGGCGAGCGTAAGGTTTACGTCACTCTGGGTAATCTGTTAAGGTACAATGGTCTAGCTGGAGTACCATCAGTATTCGGACTGTTCACGAATTGACCTAGCCACTCGGCCAGATAAGATCCCTGTCATGGCGATCCGATAAACCGTCCTATTGTGTCATCCTCAGCTGCTTCTCATCACACCTTCTCTTTGTTTTGTTTGACCGGAAATTTCGTCATTCCCATCGCTATTACACTAATACTTTATTAGTTCTGGGGTAGATTTCGGAATTAACTGATGAGGGTTTTTACTACATAACCCAGAGGGCTTGTTCTTCTATGTACCCTCATACAAAAGTAACCTCTTCTAGGAAGTTGGATTTATGGCGTCATACGAGTATATGAATTTATCATTCTAGCGAGCAGTGGAAAAGCTAACCCGTTAAACAATTAATATTCAAATGTAAAATAAAACTCATTTTAGACATGTTATTTTTTGTTTTATCAACGGATTAAAGGATTCATCCTTCTTTTAATTTATTATTTTTTTCTAGCTTTCACAATAAAATTCGATTTTATTGATTTAGTGCAAAATGCTGTGACGGCAGTATTTAATTATCTTATCTTGTAATAAATAATTTAAATAAAACGATAAAAAAAAACATTGGCTGACAAAAACGTGATCAAAACTACAAAATAAGAGCACCAAAGAAAAATAATAAAACAAAACAGTAATAATTCCAAACAAAAGGAAACATCAAACGTACGTTGCACCATAAAAACAAAATAATTTAATCCCATTAATTTAATAGGAAACAAAAAATTTAAATCTAAATTTAGAAATAACAATTAATCGGCGTTAATATTAATAAATTGAAAACTTCACTTGAAGGAAATTTACTTAACAAATAACCGCCATGAATGTATATCAACAAGAAAAATGTAAATTGAGAAGTCATTCGGACTACGCCTAAATTTCATAATTCTGTCTCAGAAATTTGTGATAAATAAAATGAGTACTTTCTTACACCATTAGCAACCACAAACTAAAAATAAGTAAAGTATTCAGAATTTTATAACCTGATTGTTTCAGAACATAGCATATTATATTTTACTCAATGAAAATGTGAACAATTGGATGGAAAAATGAAGTAATTTTTGTGATTTTTTTAACGAATGAACAACTCTCCACTAACCTATACGTATTAAAATACCGTATAGCTAACCAGTAGGGATATTACATTTTCTCCCACAATTATTCAAATGACCTGTCCGGTTCTCAGGTTAGTCATGTGCGCTAAACTGAAGAAGATGCCAAATAACATTCCTTGTCCTACCCTAGTTAGAAAAGGTTGATACCCTTTTGACAGCTCATCCCGATTATGCATTTGTAATCAGGAGAAGTTTATTTTATTTGAAAGAAACAGGCATAAATGATTACAACGTGTTCAAAAGATTTGTTTACGTCTATTTTATAATTACTCTTTGGTTAGGTTTTAGTCTTAATTTTACCTTATTTCCCTCGAGTTAACCCAAACCGACAAAGAAATAAATTATAGCTACAGATCATAGGTACACGAATTGTTTCTTGAAGACCTGAAAAGTGTTTCTCAGGATTGCACTCTAGGAGAAGTAAGTACTTTGCACCGGTAATAGGACGAGACTATTATACACGGCTATTCAGGTTCTAAACGTGATTACACCTGGCGTAACAGCCGAACTTGTTAACGGCGGTGTTTACAATGAGCTAATCTAACTCAGGACTATTTTCAGTCAGTTAGAGTCTCCCGGTATCTTCCTTTCCGAATAACTGACTCTCAATATTCTACAAACGAAAGCCAATAGACATCAATGAACTAATCTAGTTACCTTTGCTATCTCTTTCAGGATTGTATGCACTTTGCCTTAATGCCGAAATTACGAGTGACCTCGCAGCAAACACAATTCTAACAATACAATTTCAGTAGATTTCCCGTAGAGGAAATCCTCTATTGAGGTTGTACTCATTCCACAAGTTAGTTAATGGCTGAAATCGGAACAGTAGAAGAGGGGGGAGGGTAAAGAGGCGAGAATTTCGAAAATTCAAAATACGTGTTATTATATGCCGGATAGAAAAATTGTATAGAACCAATCTTATAGCAAATATAATTTTCTATAAATGTTGTCATATATATTTGTTCTCCATCTAGAACATTACTTGAGATATTTACAATTTTCAACCTTGAATAAAATCCAGTACTCACGTCATATTAACAAAAGTCCGTCACGCAGGGGCTGCGTAAACTAAGCAGATTTCCCACGTGAAGTTATACAATAGAGAAATCTCCATACGAGAGACGAACAGTTACGGCAAAGGGCCGAACTAGCTTTTGGAGGGAAATTCCGTCATATGTTATTGGCCCAAATTTAATAAAAAGATAGAGAATAAATGTATAGAACAATATTTATAGTAAATTTAATTTACAATAAGATGGTTTATATACACTTTTGTGATCCGACGTATGGTAACGAGATATTTTGAATTTTCGAAAATCCCCCCCTCTAAACCCTCCTCCCACTGGTCTGATTTCAGCCATTAACGAACCTGATCTGTCTTTTTGCATAAAACGTTTAAATATCGAGTTTGGTAACGATCAAATAAAAATTGCGACCGCTAGAGCGTTAACAGACAAATATATATATAATTTTGAACGGACGGCATTTTCGTCATCTTCTGGGTAGGATCGATGGACATTTGAAGAACATTTTCGAAAATCGCGTCATGAGTACGACCTCAATAGCTGATTTCCCTTAAGGGAAATCTGCTAATAAGCTGTTGTATCTTACACCACTTTATTATAAGCTTAAATACTTCGCTTTTATTAGGTGAGTTACATGCATCCATTAAGATTTCGTGTTCCTACCTCGAGAATGTTTATTTCATCTATACTATACTCGATATTTGACCACGTTTCACGCAAAAAGTTTGTTGGCAATCGTTATTGACCGAAATTGTAGTAGGAATACGGTTTAATAGGAAGGGGAATAAGAAGGGGGAGTTCGAAAATTCAAAATATGATATTCCAAAATAATAAGTTGCATCGAAACATGCTACAAAACCAGACTTTCGAAACTACAGTGTACTACAACTGTTATTTTATACATTTTTCCGTGACTCAAATATTTAGCGAGTTATTCAGCCTTTTGTAAGTTTCACTTCTAGTCACCGGATTTTCACTTAGAAATAGAATATACATGGTGTGAACACATCAATAGTGCGACATACCAACACGCTGGAAATCTGCTTAGTTTACGCAGCCCTTGCTTGGCAGACTTTTTATCGCTATCTTTTCGAAAGGGCAGAAACGCACTCACACGTTGCGTTATTACAGCATTGTACAAATGATTGAAAAGGGAGTTTGATGGTAACTCTTATGGAAAGAATCACTTCTCCATTCATAACTTAAAAAATTCTCAGGTGCTCGTATAGGTACTTAATAATTAATATCATTAAATTATAATTCATCTGACCCAGCAGAAGAGTCTTGGGTCCTACAAGGTTTGTAGCTCCTTGAATTACCAATAAATTGGTGTGAGTTGTATTTTTGATAGCCTATAATATTGAAAGTGAAATGGTATTCCTCCAAGAGGAAACATCTTCCAATTAAATGGATGGGTATAAAACATAATCTTTACCCATATTAAAATGAAATAGGGAAGCTCAGAGCTAAGCCGATTTCATTTTAATTGAACCTGGAGTTCTTCATCCGAGACAGTGAATATAGAGTCAGAAATCCAACGTAATTGCTCTCATAGTCTTTACGCTCCGACCGAATAAAAATAGAACTGTCCCAGATAACTGATCCTTTATAAAAATGCCACAATTTTAAAATTTAAGATATTTTTATACACCTGAGGATCACAAACCACTTCTATTACTTTTAATATGTAGCCAATAGAGTCACGAGGTTTAAATTAAATACCAACTCTACCCTCTTCAAAGCAATTCGTACAAGAACGATGGATGGAATCGCTTTGCGATGGTTAAAGTGAGTAGAAAACAGGAATTGAGAAATTAATTATAGATTTCTTACACTATTAAAAGTAAAAAATATTTCATAAATCCGCTGACTATTGAGGATATGTTTTATAAGGGTTAGACGTGTTAGTAGCAGACTCCATGAATCAATTTACAGTAATGCATGAGGAGTAAACATGTCATCAAGAAGTTAATTAAGAATGAAAAGCTTCTGTCTGTTTAGTTTATGCAATTGACTTTTAATTGTATATTTGTACATATCTTCATGATTAATACAAGGAATCTCGCCGGAGATCCCGACGGAATAGAGTGCATCTCTAGAGCACTGAAGATGGTGAGGTTTTTCCTGAAAGTACTCTGCAGTTAATAAAGAATTTTTATGAGTGGAGGTGGTTGACCTATTTATCCTTCCATCCCTAAATTTGGATATTGGTTTGCCCATCTTTTAAATCAATTTTATGACCTGACACTAAAACAATTGGTTTCCAACATCCGTAGATCTGACTTCCGAGTACTTGGTACATTTTAAGAATAAAACATTATTCATTTACTTTTCGTATAACTCTTCGTTGACGGCCGCAAATAGAATTTTTTCTCGTGTAAATATAAAAATTGGATTAACTTCATCACGTGAAACATGTAGAACAATTGTACAGTCATTCAGTTTTAACACGCGTGAAGTAAAATGTGTCAATTGGACGAATTGGGTTCGTCGACTAACAAATATAAAATTTTATAGAATTCCTCATAGCCGTTTTTGAATGTCTGAGGGTGGAGTTACAACGGGCATTACAACCGGGCGGAAAGGCAGACAGACAGACGTACAAGTTTTCCAATTTTGTGTCATTGTACTTAGAATATTCTGAAACAATACAAAAATAACCCCCTGAGAAATTCAACAAACCTTAGGGTTTTATTTTAATAGATTTTAGCAGATTTTCCTTAAGGGAAATCAGCTATTGAGGTCGTACTCATGACGCGAAAAATTTCTACAAATGTCTATCAATCCTACCCAGGAGATGACGAAAATGAGGTCCGTTCAAAATTATATATATACATATAAATAATAATATATATAGTCTGTTAACCCTCTAGCACGTCACAATTTTTGTTTGATCGTTACCAAACTCAATATTTAAACGTTTTATGCAAAAAGACAGATCAAGTTCTTTAATGGCAGAAATCGGAACCGTGGAAGGGGGATTTTTGAAAATTCGAAATATCTCCGTTACCATACGTCAGATCAAACAATTGTATAGAACCAATCTTATTGCAAATTAAATTTACTAAAATAAATATTATTCTCTAAATTTATTCTCTATCTTGAATTTTAACCGAGATATTTGCATTTTTATTAAATGTGGCCGTATAACAGACGAGTGAGTTTCCCGCCAAAAGCTGGTTCGGCCATTTCCGTAACTGTTAGGCTCTCGTATGGAGATTTCTCTTTTGCGTTACTTCACGTGGGAAATCTGCTTAGTTTATGCAGCCCCTTCGTGACGGACTTTTTTCAAAGTGTGTTGTAATTTCGAAGAGCTCCTTTCTAACAACAATCAAGCATCTAAACCCAAATTCTTTCTACAAATAGAACCATCTGCTGATTTTCTGCACGAAAACAGTGATGATTATATACAACAAATTGCCAATTGTAAAGAATATTAAACATTATTAACCTCAAATGTTTTAAGAATGTGTATAACAAAAAAATGTTTAGCGATTTCCAAGTTAAAAATGTATCCCTGTATTCCCCTTCGAAATCTGACATATAATTTCCATTAAAATTGAGGAGCATATTACATTTTACATGGATGACATTACCTTCTATGGTTGGAATATGTGATTCGACTGGCTGTGGGAGCAGGACTTCCTCAATGCTACTGCCGTGCCATCACGTACTCATGCCTCACGCTTCCTTTAATTGGCTTCCATTTCAGCCCTCCATTCTACTATCGTAAATATTTGTCTATTGGCTATACTTGAAACAGCCAATACATATTCATTTCAGCGCTAAACAGCAGGTCTATTCAACACGATGCATCCCTGACCATTTGCCGATATTATGCCTCGAAAGTAAATCTGCTTACAAATTAGCAAGACGCGACAGTGGGACATCACAACTACTAAACAAGGCCGGCTTTATGATCAAGATACAAACAGAGAGAGCAAAAATACTCTTAGTGAATATGGATTGATCATCTGCGGTGTGCTACATAGTATTCATAAATCATTATTAAACGTACAACTCAACTTTAACATTTAAAATAAAGAAATAATTAAGAATGGAGAAAAACAGTCCGTCAAGCAGGGGCTCCGTAAACTAAGCACATTACCCACGTAAAGTTATACAATAGAGAAATCTCCATACGAGTGCCGAAGAGTTACGGAAACGGCCAAACTAGCTTTCGGTGGGAACGAATAGAAGAGACCATAGCTCGTCCGTTTTACTTCATAAAAATGCAAATATCTCGGGTAATATTCAAGATAGAGAATAAATGTATATAACAATATTTATAGTAAATTTAATTTGCAAAAGATTGGTTCTGTACAATTTTTCGATCCGACGTATAGTAACGGAGACATTTCGAAATCCCTCCCTCTAAACCCCCCCCCTCCCACTGGTACGATTTCAGCCGTTAACGAACTTGATCTTTTTACATAAAACGATTAAAAACCGAGTTTGGTGACGATTAAACAAAAATTGGGACCACTAAAGTGATAACAAACAAATATATATATAGTTTTGAACGGACCTCATTTTCGTCATCTCCTGGGTAGAATCGATGGACATTTGAAGAAATTTTTCGAAAATCGCGTCATGAGTACGACCGCAATAGCTGATTTCCCTTAAGAAAAATCTGCTAAAATGTACTCAATAATTCAAATGGTATTTAAGTGCTAATGCCACAGCGCAAGTAAGAAAAACTCAAATTACGACAATGTGTTTCTTTTTCAACTTGAGTTATAAGATTTAATCTCTATTTAGTAACATCTCTTGTCTTCTTCCTATCACCTGCTCATGTGTCCCATTGCCTTTTACAGATATTTCCTTGAAGCACTTCATTCAGGTATCCATTTCTGTCTTCTTTCCTACGGTTTATATTATCCTTTGACCCTATTGGTTCTGTGACATTTCACCTTCCTGATACTTGACGAAGGAAAAAGCTTTTTTATTCCCTACGGTCATGAAGAAAGAGGCACATTAATCGACAAGATAATCTATCTTTTCAAAGGACAAAGAAGTAGTTTTTGCTACGGAAGACTACGAATTTAATTGCATTATTTCTTCTTCTAAATAATACAGAAAGACAGTCACGTACTGGCGTATTGGTAAATCATATGTTACGCAGAATTTCCAGAGACGTCGAATTTCTGAAATGTCTGATTACGAGTATTACAGGCAATGTGGTAATTTTCCTAATTACTGATGTTTCTGTTTTGTGTAAAAAGGTACTGAAATGTCATTAAATAGGTATTACCTATTAACCCTCTCATTGGAAAAAAATATGATTTGGATAGGCATACCAATGGGGACAAAAGTAACAGATGTAGAATAATAATTCATTGACGGTTGTGAAAGATTGCCAGCTTATAATAATATTTAAGCTGAGAGTTGACTTTGGTCGATATAATTTTATCAGACCTGTTTTTTTTTTCTTTCTTCAGACTAAATTTGCAATAGAAGCTGCCAAGAAGCGGTCGATGAACTCATGTTATCGGGAATTCGGAGAAAATATATGCAAAATCTTCCAAGACAAAAGTTACCTCCCAAATAAAGGATTTATGGTCGGATTAGCAAATGTTTTTACGCATCGATAAGTTTGAGGACGGCAGCCATCAAGTCAGTTATTTTATTGCTTCCACTTAAAAACATTATATGCTGACATAGATTTATAATAAAAAAGGAAAATAAAAATGAACATACCAAAAATAAATCATTAACTTATCCCTTTTGCAAAAGAGTTTTTTAGAAGCACCCTGCGTTGGCCAATTTGGTAGAAGAATTAGTTAAAATAGCAGAGCATCCGATTAGTCTAAATATGGATAAAAGAAAGAACATGAGAGCCTCTGTATAGAAAGGCAGAGGAACCTGGTGCTCCACGGGAGTATGCCATTCATACGTAAAATGGCTCGAATATCTGGGCGGAATGCTAAAGGAGAGTGTTTACATAGAAGTGTGAACTAGACGTTTCTAGCAACTGCAGAAAACCCTCCGATTTTCTCTGTCGGAATGCGACGGTCATGTTATAATGCTCAGTGATTACACCATTGAGGATATATTGCACTTAACCGTGAACTCTGACAAAATAAAACTGTTGATCTGGGTAAGAAGAGTTCTGCGAACATTTACGAAGTGACCAATACAATGGAACTGTGAGCGTTGAATCTGACATCGGCTGTGGCATCAAAACAGCCTGACTGTTCCTGCTGGGATATGTTGAACAAAGACCACCTACAGGATCACAAAGTGGGAAAGTAGGAAGAGCGTATGTCCAAGAAGTAAGTGGCTCAATGACCTGTCGAACAGGTTGGCCAACCATAGTTCACGGAAAACGGTGATGAATAGGGTGGACTGTAGGGCATAGTGTGGGTGTGTGTGTGTGTACAGCAAGTTTAAAATATCAGTGATCATCTTTATTTTGAAAATCATGGAACTTGTTCTCAATGAATATTACCGTTTAAAGCTAATCCGTTTAAAGGCTGTTTATGAGAGCTGATATCTCCAGAACATATTTTTTAAATGATCAGTGACGAAACTCAGGGTAAAATTTAAGGCAATAAAAAAGATCGTCAGGTCAAACAAAATCCCACTTCATTTTTTTTAAAACAGCAAACGTTTCCCCCTCCTGATCATTCAGAATGCTAAAACATATTGGATACATTTTGGATAATATCCCTCATTCTCATGCCAACCATAATTTTCCTAGAAACCAAGAGTTCCTACCTGAGTTTTAAAATTATTCTCTTAAGTAACTATAAATATAAAACAAAGCAGGAGAATAAACAGCTTATGATAAACAGCCTTAACCAATGAGATAAATTGTCAACAATAGCTAATCCAAAAACAAGAAGCTTATTTAATTCTAATTAGAGCTAAGTTATACTTGAAGCTGTATAGTAGTATACAGGCTACAATGATCTCGTGAATAGGTTATTTTCAGAAAACGGAATAGGAGGGTGCTGTAGTGGTTACCCATTGCCTTCTGCATTAGGCATCCCACTATAAAGTCTTCAAGAGGAAAATTCCACTCACACCAGTACAGGCATGAGTGAAGAAAATTCGATACAACGCCGGAGTTGTTAGATAGCCATCCCTCGGTAGCCTGTAGCCTGCATAAGCTGACTAATGAAAGACTATTAGCCAGTATGAGTACAACTTTAATCTGCCCTCCAGTCTTGCCCGACTCATATGTTGTATGTGAGAATTTAGGCTGGGAGGGTTGTTTTCATAGATACTAATATATATTTTTTTCTTCCTAGATTCATGGCAAGGGTCATCAATAAAAAAATAGTTTTCAGAAACAAATCAACTGCCATACATTTTTTTAAAACAGAAACGTTTCCCCCTCCTGATGGTATGTAAGCCATGAAACATGTGATAGTATGATACATTTTGGATAATATCCCTCATTCTCATGCCAACCATAATTTTCCTAGAATAAGAAGATTCCTACCTGAGTTTTAAATTATTTCTTATAACTATATATATATATATAAAAGTTTATGTATAGCTTTAATTTTAAAACTAAGGTTGGTACATTATAGGTGCCTTAAGAATAATTACTAGTTTAAATTGACCCTGTATGCTTTAGCACTGTTAATGCCCGGGGAGATACACGTTTGATGTTTTAAGAAAATAAAGATACAGTAGTGAGACTTGAAGATCTTTTTTTCTTACCTTAATACTTTATTTACTTTAGATTAAGGCATAATTAGGATAACATGTTTACATCCATGATTAATGTTATAAGTACTAATATGAAAGGATTGATCGCCACCCAAACCCAGTATATTCTGGAGTTGGCTATTACTCAACGCGGGGGCAGGTATTTCATCAACAGGCTGGAATCCTAAACGACATCCATGAGTTATGTTAGCAATTAAATTCTTCTCCCGCGTCTACTTAATACACCGAATACCGCTGTGACGTAATCGAAAGGGATGCATCGGCCATTAATTTAGGGTTGTTACAGGTCTAAGTGACTGGCTGGTGACCTGTAAACCACTCTGCTACTACTCCATGGAACACGAGTTTGGCAATCATATTTTCAGAACTTCCCATAAAAATGATTCACACTAATAAATATTATGATCAGAAGGATATAATTACAACCAGTGTCTGCTCGCTGCTCTTTTAGCATGACATTTTACAGTATATTTTCTCTATTGCCCGTAAATTTTATTTGCTAACAATTAATACATTAGTCTCAAAACCATTGTGCATTAGAATATGATCTACAAGCTCTCTACATATCAACATACACTGTGACTTCAATTTGGCTTCCACTGACTAACCTAAGTGCTCATATAATAAGTTCAATCCCTCACTAATTCCCAAGCCTCATGCGTGAGGGCGCTATGAGTACAAGGCGTTCTTCAATATGGAAAATCTGCTGGTAATATCCTATAGTAGTGCCAGAAGGGGTAGAATCCCCGTAAACCTAAATGTTCGAATGCCATGGTATTTTTAAAAAAACTGAATAAGTCCCTTCGATTTATATATTGAAATTTAAGAAAAGACGTAGAAGCATTCAAAAAATTAGATTAACGAAAGAGGCAAAAACTTTGAAGAGGCTTTGGTGTAAGGTAAAAGAAAAGAGCATTGGGAAGGTCAGGATACGGACAGGCGAATAATCTTTAATGAGTTTGGAGTAAAGATAAGCATATAGGCAGAAGTTTTGATAAGCACAGGCGTAAAGTTGATAAGCATATCGGTAAAAGCTTTGATGAGGTTGAAGGAAAAAGAGAGTAAGTATTGATGAGATTAGAGTAAGGATTGATGGAGTCAACGGAAGGAAAGAGGAAGTATGTTTGATGAGGTTGGGGCAAGAAAAAAATAAAGAGCATTTATATGGTTCTAATATAGATAGAGGTACAAGCTTTGATAAGTCAATGGTCAGGAAAGAGAAAAGAGGATTGGTTGGTTGGATTGGGATGTGAACACAGTTGGAAGCATTGATGAGATTGGAGTCAAAAAAAGAGGAAAGGACATTGATGAGGTTAGGGTAAGAAAAGGGGAACTATAATCGATTTGTTTGGTATAAAGATATTGGTAGGAGCATTAATGGGTTGTAATAAGGATATATGTAGAGGCATTGATGTGGTTGAAGCAAGAGAAGGAAAACTGTCATTGGTGAGGTTGGAATAAGGATGTTGGTAAAAGCTTTAATAAGAAAAGTAGAACAGTCATTGATGAATTGGAATAAAGTTATAGGTCGAAGCATTGATGAGGTTGGGGTAAGAAAAAGAGATCTACCATCAATGAGGTAGAATAAGGTCGAAGCATTGATGAGGTTAAGGTAAGAAAAGGAGATCTAGCATTGATGAGGTCGGAATAAGGCTGTAGGTAGAAACATTGATGAGGTCGAGGTAAGAAAAGGAGATCTACCATCGATGAGGTCGGAATAAGGCTGTAGGTAGAAACATTGATGAGGTCGAGGTAAGAAAAGGAGATCTAGCATCGATGAGGTCGGAATAAGGCTGTAGGTAGAAACATTGATGAGGTCGAGGTAAGAATAGGAGATCTAGCATCGATGAGGTTGGGTCAGAAAAGGAGATCTATCATCGATGAGGTAGGAATAAGGCTGTAGGTAGAAACATTGATGAGATCGAGGTAAGAAAAGGAGATCTACCATCGATGTGGTAGGAATAAGGCTGTAGACAGAAACGTAGATGAGGTCGGGGTAAGAAAAGGAGATCTATCATTGATGAGGTTGGAATAAGGTTGTAGGTAGAAGCATCGACGAGGTTGGGGTAAGAAAAGGAGATCTATCATTGATGATGTTGGAATAAGGTTATAGGTGGAAGCATTGATGAGGTTGGGGTAAGAAAAGGAGATCTACCATTGATGAGGTCGGAATAAGGCTGTAGGTAGAAACATTGATGAGGTCGAGGTAAGAAAAGGAGATCTACCATCGATGAGGTAGGAATAAGGCTGTAGGTAGAAGCATCGAAGAGGTTGGGGTAAGAAAAGGAGAACTATTATTGATGAGGTAGGTATTAGGTTGTAGGTAGAAGCATCGACGAGGTTGGGGTAAGAAAAGGAGATCTATCATTGATGAGGTAGGTATAAGGTTGTAGGTAGAAGCATCGACGAGGTTGGGGTAAGAAAAGGAGATCTATCATTGATGACATAGGTATAAGGTTGTAGGTAGAAGCATCGACGAGGTTGGGGTAAGAAAAGGAGAACTATCAATTACGAGGTTGGAATAAGGATATAGGAAGAAGCATTGATGAGATTGGGGTAAGAAAAGGAGATCTACCATCGATGAGGTAGGAATAAGGTAATAGGTTGAAGCATTGATGAGGTTGGGGTAAGAAAAGGAGATCTACCATCGATGAGTTAGGAATGAGGTTATAGGTTGAAGCATTGATGAGGTTGGGGTCAGAAAATGAGAACTATCAAGTAAGAGGTTGAAATAAGGTTAAGAAAGCATTGATAGGGTTGTTGGGGTAAGAAAATGAGAACTATCAATTATGAGGTTGAAATAAGGTTATAGGTTGAGGTAAGAAAATAGGAAGAAGAATTTATGAGGTTAGGGTATGGAAATTTGTGCAATAATTGATATGGTAGGCTCAGAAAAAGAAGTAGGAGGAATGCTGAGGTCCGAATAAGGAACGATGTAGGTTCATTGGCGAGACTGAGGTAAGGAAGGTCTAATATAGGTCCGTTGCTGACATAAAGAGGGAATTGGAGTACGGAATTGGCAGTGAACTTGGGAGCTGCATTGAGCCGGACATTACCGTGGCTTGGCTGCTTTCTCCACTGCCAAGGGGACCTGGTCAAGGCCTAGCTACTGTAGCTTTCTTGGCCAATTTGCATCTCTTTGCCCCCATTGGCTCTACCTCTTTGGCTGTGATTGGCACTGCATACTCTCTTTAGTTTCTATAATATATAAAGAAATTCATTATTATTATTATTATTATTTATTAAAGTCCACTTTTTGCTACGATGGCTAATTGGGACGTTTTATTTGCAGTTTTTCACACTTTTAAGCCAAGATGGGACTAAGGATTTCATTTAATTTGAGAATAGAACTCACTACTCTAGGTTTACCATGTGAGATTAAGACCATCACCTTAACTCACATGGCTAACCTGAGACCCTTAAAGAAATCCCTTTTCTGAACTAAAAAATAAGAGTTAACAAAATGAAATAGTAATTTATTCCAAATACATATTTGTGAAAACTAAATATGTTGACATGACTTAATTCACTTTTATTTGTTTAAATATTTAGGAAATCTGCTAATAAAATCTTATTTGTAGTTTTCCTATATGCAAATTTGTTTTTTAACGTTGGGTGATATTTTATACAATTTTTTCAAATGTCCACGTAGGACGAATCAGCCAATTTACATGAATTCATGACTCAGTTTCGAAACATATCTTCAAGTTTCATATGGTTTTACCGGCGATACGTCAAAAACAAAGTACTGAAAAACATAATTTTGTTTAATCATTACAAAACGGAATACTTGTGCGTAGAACTAAAAATCAAGTTCGCTAATGACTGCAATGGGACCATGAGAGTTTGGTTTCCAGAGTGTAAACTGATAAATACAACTAATCTCGCTGAAGATATAATATTCTACAAGAGTTATCAATATATTTCTCAATAATTTCAAATTTAACTGTATTGTACTATTAATCCATAGCGTATATGTTGTAGAAGCCTGGCGATTTATTAGCTTTACATTTTCTAAAATCCAGCAAATCTGCTTCAATACGCGGGATTTGTGTAAGCTACAGACCCTAATTACGTATAATGTTTATAAATGAACCTGATCTCATATGACCAATGAGAGTATCCGACTAATTCGTATTTTAAATCCTGTTGCAAATGGTTTTTCAGTTTGCCGATAACTTGCTAACTCTTAAACCAGCGCACTCCATAGTGCAATATTTACTCCCATTATTAGATGCTATTATCACAGTTAAACCTTGCTTCCATATATTATTCCATTCAAATGCAATATGAACAAGAATGACGCATAACATTAATTATGCTCTAGTAATAATAGCTTATTATTAATCATGTAATTAATAGATTACAAATTAAATACATTTTTAATTATAAAAAAAACAATAGTACGTTTATCAATCGTTTTAATTTACAACAATGTATTATTTTCATTTAATATAGTGTAATTGAAAAAGAAAAATTGTCAGTTTTATTATTATTAGACTTAATCCTATAGTATATTATGTCGGATATTACACAAATGAAAAAGACCGTCAAGAGGCTGCGTAAACTAAGCAGATTTTCTTAGTGATGGGCAGCAATTAAAACGTCATCTGAACATATTCATGATATTCAGTGTTTTGGTTACTCAAAATAAAAAATTAGATATACAAATAGTAAAAATAAGATTAGCAGTAATGGGTGTTTACTGAAGGCTGAAAACTATAATATAACAAATAACTCCCTTATCAACTCTCCTAATTCAAGATTTGAAAAAGTTTATAATGCAACAATTGTAGAGCATTAAATGTTTGTTGTTAACTTTGAATTTTCTCGATTCTCTCTCTAAACACAACCCCCCCCCCTCCCAATCCTGATTATTTGATGACCTTTAGTTTTACCGAAAACTCTTAAATATCGAATTTGATAACGTTCAAACAAAAATATAGTATAGCTATAATAATTTAAGTACAATACTGTAATAACAACTATAATTATTCCATCTTTTCTCAAGACCAATTTTAGCTATTACCTAATATAATCTTTAGTTTTTGAATTAATGTGTTAAATATACCAGTGTGATGTTGATCAAGTAAATTTAGTTAATTTAGTACTAAATGTAGTTTAGAATGTAATATATATATATATATATATATATATATATATATATATATATATATGTGTATATACTTTTTCGTCATATGCTAGTTAGGGTCCATTGGCATTTGAAGAACTTTTTTCCAAAATTGAATAAGTCATCTCCTGCATTAAATAGGTATTTATCCATCCATTGTCAATTAAAATTAACATATCAACCCTTTTATAAGAGTTATACAGTTACTAATCAGCCATTTGATTCAGATCAATAGCTGTATTAGTAAGTATGAATCATATACTAAAGAAATAAATGTCCATATTTTTTTCAAAAATAATATGATCTAAGTAAGATGCAGAAGGAAATTAAATAGATATATAATTTGGCTCTGAATCTTACTTCGATCAAATTATTTACTATTATTTCTATTTAGTGTACAGTTATGGTTGGGTCAGTCAGTAAAAGTATAGGTTAAAGCATTATTTCATCATAGATTTCCATAAACGCTAATTTCATTGAGGTAATCTTTTACTTTCGGATATAAATGCTGCTATCGGATAGTAATCCTTGTAAATCGTGAGAGATTGAGGGGTGATTACATTGATGCACTTTAGTAAGATTTCAATAGACAGCTCTGTAAAATCAGTCAAGAAGTAAATAGTTTTGAAAAATCATATAGACAAACTTCATATGAGTTTTCTTATTGAATTATTCTTCGTATTCTGGAACCATTATTCTTCATAATTTAACAGAAATGGCAACTGTCTTACGATTTATTTTAGTATGGATATTTTTCGCTTTATACCGCTTCTTTTAGCAGATTTCGCCTCACGGAAATCAACTATTGAGGTCGTAGTCATGACGCGATTTTCGAAACATTTCCTCAAATGTCCATGAATCCTACCCAGGAAATGACGAAAATGAGGTCCATTCAAAACTATATAGAGGTCTGTTAACGTTCAATGTTTAAGCGTTTTATGTAAATATGAAGATCAATTTTGTTAATGTCTAAAAGCGTACAAGTGGAATGGGGAGGTTTAGGGGGGTAACTTTTGAAAATTCCTAATATTTCTGTTATTATGCGTCGGATCAAAAGATTGTATAGAAAATTCCCAATGCAAATATTATTTTCTGTAAATGTTGTTATGTACGTTTTTTTGCACTATCTTGATTATTAACCGCGATATTTCCATTTTTTAGCTTTCCTCCTTCAGTAACCCCTTCTCCTACTCATGTCATATTAACAATAAGCTGTTATGTTCTGAAGCACTGTATTTCAAGCCTGAATACCAAATATTGTTCTCATTGAACTTTTACGTTTTGGAATAAATGCACGTGGAAATCTCCTTTGTTAACGCAGATGCTGCGGGGTGGACATTATATGTTGTCATTGAAAGATATTAATGGAAAAAGTGTAAATTGAAGATAAAAACGGAATTACTATTGCTGTAGTATCAGTTAGGCATGAGTGCTCCCTCATTCATTATCAAACCACTTGATAAAATAATTGCTTTATTAAGGTTATAGAGATTTCCTAACAACTTCCTATACCTTTGCGGTCATTTATATTAATAATATAGCAGATTTATGGCAGAGGAACTCAGTGGCTACTATAAATTTTAATATGTGCAAATTCTATGGAAGCAAATCTAGTCCCTTGCCTAGTTTGTTGCCTAAGTAGAAGGCAGTTGTGGGGTGAAACTCCTAACTACCAAGTACCCCTGAGGCTAATATACTTAGCATGGATCACCCTTCTTATCACTAGTCAACAGATAAGATATTCAGTAAATAGTGTGTAATTTTCACCAGGCTATTCATGTTCATAGTTCAAAAGCTAATTACAATCACACAAATTTAATCGTCCAGCTTCTGGTTAAATAAAAGATTGTCTCGAATGTAAAACAGTCTTTACCTGCCGATTATAGAGCATTAATTGCATTGCGAATTCCGTTAAGTTGACACAAACTTAAGAAGTTAATATTTTCATATTCTCCATTTTGAAATATGAATAGGAAGCCATATATTTAAGTATTTGGGATCACAAGTTAGCTAGTTAACATAATTTGAAAATTTCGACCAGCCCAACATCAGTTAAAGGCAAAGTATTAAATTATTCCATTATTAAGAACAAAACATTTCTTACCTGGCAGGAATCGAATCCGGGTAGACTGTAATCTACTATTTTAGCTATAAGAAAATTTTCTGTGGATGTCAAACTTTTGAAGAACGACCCCTCGCATAGAAATACTTAAATGTGATAATTGTTAATTAATGGCTGAAAGTATGAACTTCTTAGTTCTTTAGTAATGAGTTTAATTACTTGAGGTTCCCTCAGATCAAAAATAATTTAACTATTTGCCATTTAGTGGGGATATATTCCATCTCAAAATCATTCGAATTCTAGCAATTTATAAAATGCAAGAGATTATAGTTCTCATCAATTTAATTCATCAAATTCAATAACTCAAATAATTTATTCAATATTTTATTATTATTATAGCAAATACTCTACTTGAAACACGAAAAATATTGGTTTTATTAGTAAACATATATATATATATATATATATATATATATACGTCTAATTAGAGCTGTCAAATTCAATGACACTAATTATAGTAGCCTCTAAGTGAAAGTAAATATATACTAATAAAACCAATATTTTTCTTGTTTCAAGCTGAGTACCTGCAAACTGAAGTATAGTATCAGGAGTATAAGGCATCAAAAATCGTATTTTCGTCTTGAAAAAATTTATTATTTTTTTAGCTTACTAAACAACACAAACGTGGAGAAAAATGTTTTCATTTAAAAAAATAATTTATTATGGAATAAACTTACATAAAATGTATATGGAAACTTCCAGATGATATTTACGAACTTATAAAACATATATACAGAAAGGTATAAATAAAAAAAACTTATTCATCCTCAGAATCACTAGATATTAAACAAGTACTATAAGTTATATTTAAAATTAGTTGAGATAAAAAGTTTTCTACAATTATTGTTTTTGTTTTGGATCTAAAGTAAATATTTACTAAACCGAACAGTTTTATTATTTGTATTGGTATCAGAAATTAGTTAATACTTGGATTGGAGCCTTTGTTTTTATAATCCAACTCCGATGTTTTATAATTTTTATAATACCTCTAAAAACTAAAGTTTTTAAACCTCATTTTTCTTATATTTGAACACAACTCGTGACAGTGTGTGAAGATGTCCATTTCAGTTTGTGAAGGATAGCAACTGTTCTTCAAGATCCAATCCAGATATCGCCGATTTGGTGAAGTTCCAATTTGCTCTTAGAAAAATATTTCCGATTTCATAAAACTCGGAATAACAAGCATAAATCTGCTAGAAGAAGCTAGAGATGCCATAAATCAACTTATAAATAAAACTTCTTAGTTTTTTTTGTTTTTTTTTAATTTCCTAGTAGCATCTATCATACGATCGATCAACTCTCTTTTCAGCACTTTCTGAAGGTGTCCTTCTAAAGTTTGTGTAATAACAACTGCACTAAAGTTTAAACTAAGCAACGTCTTTCAAAATACATATGAATTATTATTTAGGGAAATATATAACTCCCATTCAAGTTTATTTTATCTTCAAGCTTCTCATTTTAGCAGATTCCCCTTAAGGGAAATCAGCTATTGAGGTTGTACTCATGACGGAACTTTCGAAATTTTTCTTCAAATGTCCATCGATCCTACCTAGTAGATGACGAAAATGAGGTCCGTTCAAAACTGTATATCTATATATATATATATATATATATATATATATATATATATATATATATATATATATATATATATATATATATATATATGCGCTCTAGCGGTCGCAATTTTTGCTTGATCGTTACCAAACTCGATTTTTAGTCGGTTTATGTAAAAAGGAAGATCAAGTTCGTTAACGGTTGAAATCGGACCAGTGGGACGGGGGGGTAAGAGGGAAGGATTTTCGAAAATTCTGACTAAACGTCGGATCGAAAAATCGTACAGAATCAATCTTATTGCAAATTAAATTTTCTATAAATATTGTTGTATACATTGATTCTCTATCTTGAATATTAACCGAGATATTTGCATTTTTATTAAATCTGGGCGGCTAACAGACGAGAGTGACTTTCCCGCCAAAAGCTAGTTCGGCCGTTTTCTTGACTGCTCGGCTCTCGTGAATTTTCTCTATTGTAATACTTCTCGTGGGAAATCTGCTTAGTTTACGCAGCCCCAGCGTGACCGACTTTTTTTCGAATTAGACAGAATAGAGAATGTCTTGGTTATGAGAAAAAGTTAAGGCTGCATTTGCCTTATTCAGCGACATTATAATAAATTTTTGATGATTTTTGGTCTACATTTATAATTTAATTCTTAAAGTTTATAACGCTAATAAAGGCCGTAGAGGCAAGATTTCAGCTTAAGCTATTCTTAGCTTAAATGGTAGCAAGCTAAGAAGCAAGAGAGTGAGAGCGGAGTGGTTGTTTGTTTAGTGTCCTCTTACGGTGGAATATAGGCCGGGATGAAGCCGTGTAGTCCTGGTGGAGGCTTCTCTTACACGTGCTATCTTAAGAAAATTTAATGGAAATTAAAGGGAAAGTGCTTCCCAACATGAAATTTAAACTACAACATAAGTTGAGATAGGAAGGAGGTGTTGCTAAGACATAGTTGAACTATTATACCGCTTCAACATATGCGAACTCACGTTCATGGATGAAAATAATCTTGTTTCTGAAGGAAAACGTCAGTTTCAGACCCAGCCTTCGCACTATTAATAGTTTATCAGCAACATTATGAGTTTCCTTTTGTTTTTCTTAGTTAGACTTTCAAAATTTGACAATATTTTCCTGAGATCCTGAGCTGTTATTGAGCCATACCTTGGACTCCTCCATTTGTGAAATTTTTATAATGAAGAGCAACTATGTTCTTCTGGTTATTAACAGATTTACGACTACACTTCTAAAAGTATAAGCACTGTAACTTCTATCTGACTAAAGAGATTACTTATTCAGTTAACAGCTATAATAATTTTATTTCCTTGTAATATCGAACATTATTAAATAAAGAGCTGGACCAAATTTCTGTTAATCGTTAACAACTCCAGAATTGCAGTTCAATTATAAAATATATAAATAATCTAGAAAATGTATAAATGTTTTGAATGCATTGTGAGTATTTTAGAAATTATTGTTATTATTTATTAACGTCCACTTTTTGCAACTCAGGCTGATTGGGACTGGTTGTCTACAGGTTACCACCCTTTTCTAGCCATGGAGGGATTTAGGGTGTTATATAATGAATTCCGCCACTAAATAATTTCCTTTGCCCAGGCAAGAATCGAACTTGCCACTCTAGGTTTACCATGTGAGATTAAGGTCAACGCATTAACTCACTTTAGAAATTAGGATTCTTAGTATCTGGATGCAATTCAGCGGCGTGCAGATAATTATATTATTATCATTATATCTTAAACTTTAAACACTTATAAATTTTTAATAATTCATAAAATTGTTTTTGAATATCATAACTTGGTTGTTATTATTTTTAGAAAATCAAAGGCCCCTGAAGAGATGATATACAGGCTAAAGAACGTGTTAGGCATTATACTATAAAGTATGCTTAGAAGAAAGTTTTTTTTGTTGGTGACCCTAGTCGGAAAAAAGGAATATTTGGAAAATGGGGTCTAAGCAATAAGAAGAATATAAATAAAGTTACTGAGAGGTTTCAAAGTTAACTAACTTTTTGAAGAGGAAAATTAGTTCAAATTTATTACGGTATTAATGGTATTAGTTTTCTTCTACTAAAGTCTACTACGACAGATTATCTATAGTCTTTCGCCCTTTTCTAATCATTCATTAGGTTTCTTTGGAATAAACATGAAACTACAACTCGAACTTTCATAGTAAAATATAGGTTTTTTTTTTTTATTATTATTTTCTCCCTTGAGCACAAATAGCATAATAGCAATGAAGTAACATTCGAGAACATGGAGAGTGGCCACATTTATCACAACTTTAAGAAATAGCTATGTTTTGGGCCGTCACGAACTACAGAACAATGCCTCAGACACTTAAGTACATAATATATATATATATATATGTGTGTGTGTGTGTCTGTGTATTTGTATTCCTATACTTAGTTGGATAATTGCTTTCAGAATGTATAACTCACCTAATGAAGTATTTATTAAGTTGACGGGGCAAGTACTTGTTTTTATACAGAGACGTCGTCGAGCATTAGCTGATTAACATTATACGCCATTCCGATAAGATGGGCCAGTATCTCTGGTGTCAAGAAATGGGAATGCGTAAAAAAAAAAAAAAACGTACACATTGGTTGTTTATTTTTCCTCAGACTTTGACTTTTTTGATTCCTAAATGGCAATTCCCTTTCCGTTTTCCCACCTCAGCATTCCAGAAAATTATTCTTCCTTATATGTACTTTCTGCACATGTTATACCTGGAATATATCAGGGTAGTAGAAATCAGACTTGATTGCAAATAATATTAGATTATAAATATAATTGAATACGAAGTTATCAGCTATACATGCTTTTGAGCTATGTGTTCCACTATTAACCAAGGCGTGTTCAGAAAATTACTTATAGTGTAATTGTCTTATAAGACTAATACTCAATTATTATTATAAACCATTTTAAATCCATTCACTTATACCTAAACATTATGAAATTATTTTTGGACTTCTTGTCACTGTTTTGGACATGGAAAAAAAAATAGTTCTGTCTTCCTCAAGCAATCCCATAGAGTATATTTTTACAATGAATATTCCCTTTTTATATGTATTGTGGCAAATGAGGACAAAAATATGCAACATTTTCTTGTATTTGTTTGTTATGTACAATAACTCACTTGAAATCGTGTAGAAATTACCGATTGAGAGCTGGAGAAATTTATGTTCTTACTTTTTTCACTGTTGTAGTGTAAACAATTACCACAATTTCCTAAAAGACTGCCTCTGAGTTCTTATATTATAATGCTAGTGACAACGACACTTATTATTTCTTTCTGTCACAGTCCATGTATCTTTTTTATCATATTAATTCATAAAATTATGTTTGCATATTTCAATAAAGATCTGTAGATACTACCCCGCACAATTTGCCTTTTAATATGGACTCCAAAAATGCAGGGAAATTAGCTGGTAAAAACTTGCGCATTCCGTATTTTGGAACATCATTATGAGTAATCTTTAGAAATATATATTATTTCACTTTCTAAATGAAAAAATAGCTGTGAGCTTGAACATTATCATAGTACTCCCTGCGGTCGTTGCTAATATGGATCATATATATATATATATATATATATATATACATATGTACTCCTAATGTAACATCATAAATTCATATGCTTTTTGAGAACTTGAATTCCTTACATTCCTCAATCCTCTAGACACTTCTCCAAGGGATTTTGTGACACATATAATCTTGGTTTTATATCTCCTAATATATTGGATTTGGTTTATCTTTATATGCTGGACGGTAGAGGAACCAATTCATCATGGTCAATAACATTGCCTTGCTCCTTATACAAATTGCAGTTTTAAAGAGCATGGTTCCATCATCAGAGCCTGTATTGTTGATCGTACAAAAGCCAATAAAAAAAGTCCGTCACGCAGGGGCTGCGTAAACTAAGCAGATTTCCCACGTGAAGTTTTACAATAGAGGAATCTCCATACGACAGCCGAACAGTTACGGGAAAGGGCCAAACTAGCTTTTGGCGGGAAATTCAAAAATCCGTAATCGGCCCAAACTTAATAAAAATCCAAATATCTCGGTTAATATTCAAGATAGGGAATAAATGTATATAACAATATTTATAGTAAATGTAATTTGCAATAAGATTGATTTTGTACAATTTTTTGATCAGACGTATGGTAACGGAGATATTTTGAATTTTCGAAAATCCTCCTCTAAACCCCCCTCCCACTGGTCAGATTTCAGCCATTAACGAACTCGATCTTCCTAAATTCCTAAATAAATTCCGAGTTTGGTAAAGATTAAAAAAAATTGCGACCGCTAGAGCGCACAGACAAATATATAATACACAACAGACAAATATATATATATATATATATATATATATATATATATATATATATATATATACAGTTTTGAACGGACCTCATTTTCGTCATCTACTGGGTAGGATCGATGGACATTTGAAGAAAAATGTCGAAAATTCCATCATGAGTACAACCTCCCTTAAGGGAAATCTGCTAATATTCATAGTATGACCAACAATGTGTAAGAAGTAGATAACCAATAATAAAAATGAATACAAATCACAGAATACATCTAATAATTGTAAATGCAGAAATAACTTTAAAACAATAGTCAACAGGAACTTTTTTTTAGCACTCTTATTGGTTGTTTATTTTGTCAACATGCTCTCCGATAGTATACTATGCATAGCAAATAATTGTAAAGGATGAGGTCTTTCTGGTGATACTTATGCTGGAATTAATTTTACAGAAGTACGGTCATCACGAGCCGTTTGGATTATACAAAATTTGATGTGACCACATATTTTGTATTCCATTGACATTCCATTAAAAAAAAAAATCATGTACCTCTTTGATATGTTAAGGTAATGGGGTCTCATCTGAAGTTTACTGCTATTTAATATTTGCTCGATTTTGTTTTTCAATGCTCCCATACTTAAAAGGTTTCCCCTAACACCGAAACAAAAGTAAATAAGTCTCTTATTTCAGGCAAAATTAACTCCAATTCTGTCAAATGGATTTTTCGAAAGAGTACACCAATTGAATAATAATGTGTTGAGGGTCTGTTTGAGCTTAGCCGAATCTGATGTTTTGACTTAAGACAGCGAAATCCGGAGAATGGTGTTAGCATGCTAATCAGCAAGCTTCTGGGCGCAGCGTCTCTAAGCAGGGATCCACTATCGCAAGACCGCCTTTGATACATTTTAATTAACACATTCACTACCCACTCCCCGCCATACATCACTCCTTCCTCACTCTCAGCTTCACTACCGTGTTCTTTTATTCTCTTAAAAATTGCATCGTGACTCCTTAAATGGGATTTTTTATCTAGGGGAAAGAAAGTTAATGACTTTTGAGGAGTAGCTATGAACGTGCATAAATCATGTTATATTTCTTTTGCACGTGCTTACAAAAGCAGTAGCAAAAGCGACTCCCACTGCCTTCAGCTTTAAATACCAGCAGCTCACGCGCACTACACCTACCAATGCATTAATGTATTTAATGTTAGTGCACTATTCGGAATATAAAGTGTGGTAAACTTAAAGTGAAGAAAGAATAAAAATAAGTAGGAGAATAAGGAAAATGAGAGTAATAATGTAGATCTCATACATTAGAATAAATTAATGAGTTAGTTCATTGTAGAATTTGAAGTAAAAAACTCTGGCGTGGGAGTTACATGCCTTCTTATTACAGTAAATAAATACATTTTTTTTTTGTCTGACTTCATTTCTATTAGCACATTTCCCTTAAGAGAAATCAGCTATTAAGGGTGTATTCATGACGCCATTTTCATCAATTGTCTGCAAATGTCCATCGATCCTACCTAGTAGATGACGAAACTGAGGACCTTTCCAAACGGTATATATATATATATATATATATATATATATATATATATATATATATATATATATAAAATTGTAACCTCTGTCTGTACATTGATTTTTTTCGCGAAATTTCACGATAACTTTTCGTTCCACATGTCATAGACACCATAACTGCATTTTGTTTCTTTCGTGTATGTTTGTTTGTTTGTTACCTTTTCACGCATAAACGGCTGAACCGAATTTTATGAAATTTGGTATATATATTACGACTGACCCAACTTAGACTTTAGGCTATATTAATATCTCCTGAGACGAACAGGAGTGGGGGTTATAAGGGAAGCCTGAAATTAAAAATAGCGATATTTCGATTCCTATTGGTTTTTCGGCAAATATAAACATAACAAAAGTTGTTTATTTTGTTATTTAGAGTAACTTTTGTTATATACACTTTTTCGTATACTGAATTATAAACGAGATATACGCAAAAACCTATAACGAATGTGAACAATTTTATTTGAGACGAAAGACCCAACCGAAATGAATAAAACTTGGTATGTGTATTAGCACTAACGCTTTCATTATAATAAGCCATACTAACATTTCTAGGGACGGGCAGGAGTGGGGGTTGTAAGGGAGGCCTGAATTTAAAATAGCGGTAATTCGTTTTCTATTCGTTTTTCGGCAAATATGAACCTAACAAAAGTTGTTTATTATGTTATTTAGACTAACTTTTGTAATATTCATTTTTGACTTTTAACGAAGTATAAACGAGATATATACAATAAACTAAAGGGGGAGTCAACTATTTTATTGGGCGCTAACGATTGAACCGAACTTAACAAAACTCGGTATTTCAATTAGCATTAATTCTCCCATGATTATAAGCTATATTAAAATTTTTAGGTTCGAACGGGAGTGGGAGTTATAAGGGAGGCCTGAAGTAAAAATTCACGATATTTCATTTTCTATTTGTTTTTCGGCAAAGGTGCACATAACAAAAGTTGTTTACTTTGTTATTTAGAGCAACTTTTGTTTCATTCACTTATGCCGTAAAATGAAGTAAATACGGGATATAAGCTAAATCTATCGAGGGAGTCGACGATTTTATTAGTACTTATTTAAGTGTGTTTAATATAGGCATATTATGACAAATGATGATATGTTTTAGCCTTATCTATTTCGATTATTTAGTACTAAGTATGATTCGGATTAGTGAGATTATAAATCCCCCTCCCCCTTCGCCTCATTTATTTATTTTCCCTAGAAAATAACTTTATTATTTATTTCCAATAGAAATTTAAACTATAAGAGCATTTCCATTATTTAATTTGTATAATGTATTATTTAAAAAAAAAAAATCGTGCTGAATTTCCTCAAGGAGTGATGGGGGAAGTAGTAGGGAATCAAACTCTTTGATTTTGGTTATATACTATCTTATTTCCGATATCTTCATGTTATTGAAACAAATATGTACTATCATAACAATTAAACGTTAATGTCATTATGACAAAAGACAAAATGCGCTTAAACTCGATATGATTATTATTATGAGTATTACTTAGGTTGCAGGGATGGCATTGAATTTTGAATATAATTGAAATTATTTTTAGGGTAACACTATTATTTAATTCCATCAGGTAGACAAATTATTACAATAATATTTTGAATTAATAATTTAAGGAGAAGAGTGTTGATAGCTCTAATGCGAGAGCGGAAATAGACGGAGGTTAATTGAGTTTACTAATTTCCTGTGAAATGCTGGGCATTGCGGGAAGTGATTACCACTGAAATCTACTATTATGAATATAACCTTACGTGCTAAACTATGCTTAATCTATATGTGCTCGGATTTGTTTTTGACAGGAAATAAGTTTCATTATAGACGATATTTAATTGTAATCAATACTATCCATGATTATGGTTTGAAGTATTCAAAAAGGTGAGTTAAAAATTGGCAAGGGATAGATTAGGAACACATTTTTGTTTATTCTTCAAATATAAAATTTCTCATTTATAAGTCGCCTGCCTGACCCTCACAGCAAAACAATGCGCGCCGACGGGAAGTGTAGTTGTAAACATTGAAGCCTTGCCCAAAAAAATACTATCATCATTCAGCCTTAAATGATTTCCCGAGCGAAGCCGGGTACCTTAGCTAGTATATATATATATATATATATATATATATATATATATATATATATATATATATATATATATATATATATATTTGTCTGTTACCGCTCTAGCGGTCGCAATTTTTGTTTGATCCTTACCAAACTTCATATTTAAGCGTTTTATGTAAAAAGAAAGATCAAGTTCGTTAACGGCTGAAATCGGACCAGTGGGAGGGGGGGTTTAGAAGGGAGGATTTTCGAAAATTCGAAATATCTCCGTTACTATACGTCGGATCAAAAGATTGTATAGAACCAATCTTATTGCAAATTAAATTTACTATAAATATTGTTCTATACATTAATTCTCTATCTTGAATATTAACCGAGATATTTGCATTTGTATTCTGCGTGTGGTCACCAATAGGCTATGTTCGAAGTTTCCGACGAGAGCTCTGGCGGCCGTTTCCATAACTATCGTCCCTCGTGAATAGGTTTAGAGGTTAGGTTAACTGTTTTTTGGGCTAGAAACTACTGGGTTATTACGCCCTAAATAATGTTTTTTAGGTTTAGAGGTTTCTTACTACTACAGTTGTTATTAGGCAGATTTCTCTATTGTAAAACTTCACGTGGGAAATCTGCTTAGTTTACGCAGCCCCTGCGTGACGGACTTTTTTATTATTATTTATTTATTCCACGTCCACTTTATGCAACTTAGGCTAATTGGGCCCTTCATTTCAAATTACTTCATTTCAAAATTGCATTATTCATAACAAATCCATTGCATAATAATTTATTGACCATTTTATAATAAACAAAAAATACCCTGTCCAAAATTTTGTGTCTCCCAACTAGACATAAATTTTGTATCTCTAATCAATACTATATAATATTTTGACATTCTAAAGCTAGCCATTTTTGCACAGGTAAAATAGGCACAGACGTCGGCTCAATAGGGACCAGCTCTTGGTCAGTTCTTTTCCATCTCCTAGTTATTCTGTTATTTATTTGTTTCTTTTAATATTTATTTAGCAACGTTTTAGTTATATGTTTTGCATTGCATTTTATATATTTGTTTGTTTTAAATTTATTAATATTTGACAAACCTTTTGTTGACTTTTACATTTATTTATATATTAAATGTTTTTTCAAAGTGTTGATGTCGTGTCACTGAGCACTGGAGATGGGACAGTTCGCCCCAAATCCCGAATCAAAATAGGTTCAAGGAGACTTGAAAAAAAAAAAAAATTAACCGCAATAACTTTTTTAGCAGATTTCCCATAAGGGAAATCAGCTATTGAGGTCGTACTCATGACGCGAGTTTCGAAAAATTTCTTCAAATGTCCATCGATCCTACCCAGGAGATGACGAAAATGAGGTCCGTTCAAAATTATATATATATATATATATATATATATATATATATATATATATATATATATATATTTGTCTGTTAACGCTCTAGCGGTCGCAATTTTTGATTGATCGTTACCAAACTCGATATTTAAACGTTTTATGCAGAAAGACAGATCAAGTTCGCTAATGGCTGAAATCGGGCTAGTGGTAGGGGGTGTGGGTTAGAAGGGGATTTTCAAAAATTCGAAATATCTCCGTTACCATACGTCGGATCAAAAAATGGAATGAAACCAATCTAATTGCAAATTAAATTTACTATAAATATAATTGTATACATTTATTCTCTATCTTTAATATTAACCGAGATAACGTATTTGTATTTTTATTAAATTTGGGCCGATATCGGATGACTGTTTCCCGCCAAAGGCTAGTTCGGCCCTTTGCCGCAACTGTTCGGCTCTCGTATGAAGATTTCGCTATTGTATAACTTCACGTGGGAAATCTGCTTAGTTTATGCAGCCCCTGCGTGACGGACTTTTTACAGTTGGTCCTGCAATTGTCCAGATAAAGTTTGTGTAAGTAGTGTTCCTCAATTTTTTTGTATCAAGACTTATGGCTGAGACTGGTTGCAATACGCTTTTAGCGATCATTGTTATATCCAGTCAAATATACAAAAATGATATCTTAACTCAAGCAGGGACTCCGTAAGGGCTAATGGCGCCTGTATGCAAAAAGGGATTTTGGCGCCTCTTAAGACATGTTGAATTATCATTTTAGCTATTGAGGTCGTACTCATGACGCGATTTTCGAAAAATTTCTTCAAATGTCCATCGATCCTACCCAGGAGATGACGAAAATGAGATGCGTTCAAAATTATATATATATATATATATATATATATATATATATATATATTTATATATATATATATATGTCTGTTAATGCTCTAGCGGTCGCAATTTTTGTTTGATCGTTACGAAACTCGACATTTAACCGTTTTATGTAAAAAAGACAGATCAAGTTCGTTAATGGCTGAAATCGGACCAGAGGGACGTGGCGTTTAGAGCAGGGGGTTTTCGAAAATTCAAAATAACGTCGTTAGTATGCATCGGATCGAAAAATTGTATAGAACCAATTTTATTGAAAATTGAATTTACTATAAATTCTTATATACATTTATTCTCTATCTTGAATATTAACCGAGATATTGGCATTTTTATGAAGTCTGTGGTCGGTTATAGTTCGGATTAGGTCGGCCATTTTCGTCATTCCTTGGCTCAGGTGGAAGCTTCTTCTAACCTTAGTTGTTGTTTCAAACCTTACCTTACCTTCCTTACTTTGTGAGATTTATGCAAATACGTTCTATTCATACCCCCCTCCCTTCTTTAGTTTTTGGATACTAAAATTTGAGTTATTAAAATATAAATTACTCTTACAATTCAGAAGCCGTTTCAGTTTGGAATTTATTTTAATTAACTGAAAGATTTCTCATTACGGTTTGTATTTAACATGGTGGTATTGTGTTACTAGTGTGCAGATTTCTCTATTGTAAAACTTCAAATGGGAAATCTGCTTAGTTTACGCAGCCCCTGCGTGACGGAATTTTTAGCTATTGAGATTGTACTCATGACGCGATTTTCGAAAATTTTCTTCGAATGTCCATCGATCCTACCCAGGAGATGACGAAAATGAGGTCCGTTCAAAATTTTATATAAATATATATATATATATATATATATATATATATATATATATATATATATATTTGTTTGTTAACGCTCTAGCAGTATCAATTTTTGTTTGATCGTTACCAAACTTGATATTTAAACCTTTTATGCAAAAAGACAGATCAAGTTCGTTAAGGGCTTATAACGGACCAGTGGGAGGGTTTTTTTTTCGAAATATCTCCGTTAACATACGTCGGTTCAAAAAATTGTATAGTACTAATCTTATTGCAAATTAAATTTACTATAAATATTGTTCTTTACATTTATTCTCTATCTGGAATATTAACCGAGAAATTTGCATTTTTTTTTGGGCCCTTGTTTTTGGCGCCCCTAAAGGATGGCCCCCGTGTGCATTGCACACTTTGCACATATGGTAGCGGGGGCCCTGAACTCAAGAAGTCATGATTATTTACAGTTGTCTTCCCTGCCTTTTATATTATCACAGGAATACAAGTTTGACCTAGCTTTAATACTTAGTGAGTTATAAATTATAGTTACATGCCTTTAGTATTTCTGAACATCGTCTACAACACACGTGGGACTATCATACACGATGTCAGCGTTGTGACAGAATATCTTAACAAATAATTAGTGGTTGGCTCGTTAACAGTTTTATTTAATATTTTATTGGCCATTATCATTTCTCTAGCGATTGTGAGGAAAACTAATCAATTTTATGGGCGGGCTATAACACGACTGCCCATCGCACTGTTTATTACATTCAAGACCCTTAATAGAAATCTTGTTGACAGGAAGACAGCTGATAGGTTGAAGGGCAGCTATTCGAAAATAGTAATTATTTCTCAACTATATGTCTTGTCATTCATCTAGACATTTGGGTCTGATAGGGAAGGCTGCATCTAGACTCTGCTCATCTTACAAACAACCCGAATTGCATGTTACGCCCGAATACGTCAAGTGTTTATGCTAATACGCACTTCCAGGGCGGAGTGAGTTGAACAACCGCTAAGAATAACAAGCTATAAATAAATTTCGGTCTTTCTCTTGGACGAGAACTAAAAAAAGAACGAAGCGCAACACGCCTGAACCTGTTTGCAGCAGGCTTCCCTAACAGGAAGTATTCTTTATATAGACAGGGAAAAGAATGAATGATCTCAAGTTCGTGTTAATGTTTAACAAATATTCAGAATTGATTATACCAATAAGAAAGGGCCTCTATCCACACGGAAACATTAGTCACCAAATCAACGATAGTTTATTTGGAAGAAATGGAGCATATATTTAATATAAACAAGAAAATTAATTTATTTTCGTCTTTTAATAAATAACTAAAACTTGGCTGAAAATCGTATATTTAAAATTGATACATTTAATATTTTATTGCTTCAAACTAAACATCGTTTTTTATTAGTCTAAATTACGTTTTCTATTAAATTATATATTCTTATTATTTATATTTATAGGACAATGTAGTCCTTTATTTAATAGTCCTTAAACGCTGATATTTTATGTTTAGTGGACTGAGTGGGGTGAAATAAATAGTTCTGTTCACTTTTCAACTAGTGTATTAAGAACAATCGCACAATAACCTATTCATCATGAGGATGTAATATTTACACAAAACAAGTCTATTCAGAGTATTTGCACTTCGCACTTTTTCGACGGACACAACACTGTCTCAGTAAACTCAATATAATAAAGTTCCAGCTAGCGCGCGATACCAGATATTTTCTTTCGCATTTCTAACTTTTGCACTAGCAATCCGGTTAACTATTTTCACTAACTGAACATATTTTATAAAACCATCTGGTATTTTTTTATACCGCCAGGTTATCATATTTGATAGGGAACGACTCACGAGTACGTGCGTCGCCGCTACAGTAGTATTAAATATTTATGTGTCCTTCATAGTTTAATAGTAAGGGCCAACAATAAAATAATTATTTTTTTCCTTCGCAAAAGCTTTATTCGTGCTCCCCTACATGTTTCGTGGCTTAAATAGCAGGGGCCATCTATTTCACAAGTGCTCGTTCCCTCTTGCGTTTGTTGAGACTGTCCTTTTCTGACTGGAGAGGTCATGGTGTTTAAGCCACGAAATTTGTAAGGCAGTATAAAAAAATTTGCATCGACGAAAAAAAATGTATTTCTTATGGTTACTTTGCCACATGAATTATGAAGAACATATAATCATATTGAGTCCAGAATAAAAAAAATATTAATATATTTTCAACTATACATGTATTTACGATTTAGTTGTTTATTATGTGTAATTATTAATAATAGGGAGAGGAATAAGTCCGGGACTGTCCAAACTGATTTTGAACACTCTCAAAAACTGAGTTCCCATTTTCTCATAAAAGTAAAACGGGAGGACGGTTTTGAAAAGATCTTCAAGCTTCACCAACCATGGTAAACTTCAAGTAAGAGACTCAAATTCGTGTGAAGCAGTCAGATGGTATCTCCCAGCATTTTTTTCAGAAACGGCACGTTTTATTGAAAAATACTGTGGCATAAAAATTGTAAGTAAATTATCTTTGAAACAAATCTGCGGGAAGAGACAGGCAAAAAAAACAAAAAAAAAAAACGAAATAACACAAAAGCATTCTTGATTGTTCTTCCCTGGAATTTAACACACCATTTTGTTTTTTACGTGGAGCTATGCAGGTGAAAAAATGTATTACTTTTGAGAACAATTACTGCGTAAGAGCGTTTTTTTTATATATATATATATAAAACGATGCCCACCATTAACGAATAGAGCCCTTCAAATAAGGGTGTTATAACAAAACCGTCTAATGTTCGACCTGAAAATTTCTACTTCGATATAGACCAGCTGCCGGCTTGTTCCGGGCAGTGAGAGTCAAATTCATAAACGTATAATGAAGTCTGTGATAAGGCGTTCCGTTCCAAAATAAAAAAGTCCGTCACGCAGGGGCTGCGTAAACTAAGCAGATTTCCCTCCTGAAGTTTAGTAATAAATAGATAGATAGATAAATATGCATACTGCTAACACACAACACCGTGAATAAATACAAACGTAAATAAATGTTTCATCCAATTTCAAATACCTGCCGACAGGAAGCCGTTAGGTTAGAAATGTAAACAAACGGGTCGGCCTGCCTCAGACCGGAAAGAAAAACAATAACTGAAATATATCTGAATATAACACATTCATTTCATTGAGAACTATTTACTATATCTACTAGTGTAATTTATAATGAGTCAGAATAATTTTTATCTCTCAATCAATAACATTTTAGTAGTCCAAAACTTTAAGATGGGTGGGGGGGGGGGTCATCAGGCATATTTGCATGTATCTCGTATAATAAAGGTCTCTTGCATACAATTTTTGGTATTTAAACTTCCAATAATGTGATTTATTATGTAACAGAGCATTGTTTACGTAACTTAAGTAGAAGTGGCGGTTTGCTGAAAACTAAAAACTGCAAATATCTCGGTTAATATTCAAGATAGAGAAAAAACGTATATAGCAATATTTATAGTACATTTAATGTGCAATAAGATTAGTTATATACAATTTTTCAATCCGATGCATAATAACGGAGATATCTCGAGTTTTCGAAAATCCCCTCCTTTAACCCCCCCCCCCCTCCCTCTGGTCCGATTTCAGCCTTTAACGAACTTGATCTGTCTTTTTACATCAAACGGTTAAATATTGAGTTTCGTAAAGATCAAACAAACATAGCGACCGCTAGAGAGTTAACAGACAAATATATATATATATATATATATATATATATATATATATATATAATTTTGAATGGACCTCATTTTCGTCATCTCTGTTTGGAAAATTGGAAAAATGTTTCGAAAATCGCGTCATGAGTAAAATAGCTGATTTTCCTTAAGGGAAATCTGCTAAAACATAAATTTCGTAAAAATAGTAATATATATATATATATATATATATATATATATATATATATATATATAAAGTTAAATGTCCATTCTCACACGCAGACAGATTTTTTTTTTTTTTTGCATTTTTTTCCAAATTCAAATCTAGGAACTAACTAATGCTCCAGAGTGCTGCAGGTCCTTTTATCGTTGATGGGTACCTTGTTTATAGACTCAAGAATAAGACTGAGAGTCTTATAGCCAGAGTTGGGCAGTAGTTTAACTAATTTCAGTAGTTAACTACATTTTAACTACTAACTACAAGTAGTTAACTAATTGAGCAATTAATAACTACTAGTTAGTACTTAAAATGTAATTAACTACTTTCTTTTAACTACAATAATTGTAGTTATTCTTTTAACTACGAACTACTAGTTAAAAAAAGTAGTTAGAATTTTAACTACTAACTACTAGTTGGTAGTTAACTAAAAAAAAATCGTCAATTACCAGGATAGTTAACTACTATTGTAATTAACTACTGTATCAGTGAGTTAACTACAAATTCAACAATCCGTTTACTGAACTCTCAGACAAATTCTGAGGTGGGCCTTGTGGAGGGGAGGGGATTTCTTGTCAAGAAAAAAGTCCAAGAAATTCTTGGGTCTTTTCTTCAGAGTTAGCAGGGGAAAGAAGTCAGAGGGACTGATGGTGGGGGGAGGGGGGGGGTGATAGGTAAGACTAATAAGGTGGGGGAAGTTTTAAGGAGGATTAATTACATGAGAGATATCGGTATGATTTGCAAATACCATAGGCAAAATGCCCATATCAACTAAGAGTGCACCTTACGAAAAAATCCCGTTGAAGAGAATAATTCATGTACTAATGGTATTTAATGTTTTGTATTTTTAAAGTATACCACTTTTGTACTTTGGACACTTTTGTTTAGTATTGGTATCATGTTTCTGAAAATGAAATAACCAAAAACACTTTCGCGAGCGCTTAAATAACCACACACACAGCAGTAAGATTATACATGCAAAGTGTTGGCTAATAAACTGACCAAAAACTCATGAATCCCCCCTAAAAACTATACACACACTCTCTCACACACGCTCGAAACACACACACACACACACACACACACACACACACAAATAATAATTAATCAGCGTAGTAATTTAATTTAGGCTTTTTTTCACCTCATGTGAACTATGAAATGTACAAGACACCAATTATTATTTTAGTACTTTATTGGCATACTAATTTATGGTTTAACTGAGCCCATAGGTTTAGTCTCCCCCTGCTATAAAGTCTGTAGTTAAACTGTCTCAGAAGATGTTAAACACTAAAACATACAGCAGTAAAATTGTGTTGCAATATTGTATTGATTAATATCGCTATGCCAAATTAAAAAATAAAATAAAAAGTAGTAAGTAGTTCGTAATCGTAACTACCAACTACTTTTGTAATTAACTAATTTTGTAGTTAACTACAAAAGTAGTTAACTACAAAAGTAATTAAACATTTTTAACTACTAACTAGTAGTTAGAAACATGTAGTTAACTACAAAAGTAATTAACTACAACAGTAGTTATTAGTTTTAACTACTTTCTGCCAAAGTTATTGTAGTTAGTAGTTGTAGTTAAAATTACATTTTGCCCAACTCTGCTTATAGACTTGGAGTCACTACAATCTAAGTGTAATAAAACCAAAGACCTCTACAAAATAATGCCTCATAATTTGTGTCGAATATCATATTTATTTTTCCTTTCCCAATTCATAATAAACCCCTGGGACTTGAATAAGCCAGATGGGTTGAAGAGTTGGTCGCAATCTCATTTGGTAAACTTAAGAGTCGTATGGTCAATTCTAACCTGAGCAATAGAACTTTATTTAGTGACGGGCTTCTAAAATCCAACCCTGTCTAGAAAAGGGTAGTAACCTGTAGATAATCCGCCCTAATTAGCCTTAGTAACATGAAGTGTACGTTAACAAATAATAAACCCCTATTCCTGTTCATGTGATTTTCACTTATTACTAATATATCAGTAACTATAAACATTAAAATACAATGTCAGGGACTTCATTACTGGAGAGGTAGAGAATATCTGGAACTTGAGATCCCAGCACTTGGAAAATCTGCTTAGTTTACACAGCCACGTGTGAAAGAGATATAGTTTTTTTTATTTCCGAAAAAGCCTTTAAAATGCGGAGGGTTACTTTTGTTGTAAGAGTACTGATTCCTTCACAAGTTATAAACTAGCAAGTGATTTACAGTGTGTGAATGTGTTCGCGTGTGTTCAAGCATGAATTAGTAAGTTCGTGAGGTTAGTCACGTAAACCGCAGAGCCCCTTGTATATTTCTTCTACCTTACGAGAGCCATATAATAAGGGCTAGGGACTATCATATAGCATATGAGGAGGTATATAGCAGTATATGGAGAAAGAGTGTTCAGATATAAGTTGAGTAGGTATATGCACAACTTCAGAGCTATTAACGTCAAAATGAAGTAGAATTCTGCCGAGCCCAGCGGCAACAGCCAGCCTACTAAACAATTCAACTTCTCCTCTTTTTTCTTTTTTTTTTTTTTTGCCAGCGCTACTCGAGGGCTCAGATAAACTTTTTCCCAGCCACAGCTTATAATTAGAGGGATATATTTGCCATTGTATGGCTACAGAGCCGTTTTATTAGAGTACTATTTTTGCATGGTGGCTTAGCTTCATTATAGCATAAAATGCAAATAATCTAGAAACATTTTTCTTTCTCTCTCTCTCACTCTCTCTCTCTCTCTCTCACTCTCTCTCTCTCTCTCTCTCTCTCTCTCTCTCACACACACACACACACACACACACTCTAATATAATCCCTGATATCACAAAACGTATTAACGTTTGAAAGAAATACGTTTACATTAGCATTCGATTCTTACTATGTATCGTCTTAGTATATATATTAATACTGTTATCTGGGATTATAAACCGGTTATATTTTTTTTTTCTGGAAAAAAAGCGCATGTCTAAATTATTATATGTTGGTTTCATAACCGTAAGCATTAAATTCATTTGGAATTAGATTTGCAAGGGATATCTAGTCTTGCTTTCCAACTTGCTTACTATCGACGGTTTTGCAGCCATATTTTTTTAATCTACATCGTATTTCTGATGAGGTGTGGGTTAAGGAATCATTATATATATATATATATATATATATATATATATATATATATATATATATATATATATATATATATATATATATATATATATATATATGTGTGTGTGTGTGTGTGTGTGTGTTTGTGTATATATATATATATATATATATATATACACTCAGTGTCAAAATGTTAGACACACTTCAAAAATTGTTATCCCTACCCTCCCATCTTTGCAAATTACTCGTAAAACAGTAATAAAATAATCCATCACTCACCTGAAGTTAATCAGCAGCCTGCTTGTATTTGGGTTCTCAAGCCAAAAATATATACATTTTTTTAAAATTTTCGAATCAAGTTAAGGCCCGTCAAAATGTTAGACACGCTCCCTGGTAAAAATAAATAAAACTCATTTTAGTATTTTGTGGTCTTTCTACCACCATTTATTAATTCAAAAATTCTTTTAGGTAATGAATCGTACAATTGTTTTATTGTTTCTTGAGGTATTTCTTCCCATGAAGCCAGAATTGCAGATTTCAACTCGTCGATTGTTCCGAACTGTCTTGACTCAGAGTACACCTTTCTTGAAAGAATTCCCCAAACGTTTTCGATAATGTTCAGGTCTGGGGAGACAGCAGGCCAGTCTAATTTGTCAATTGTGTTGCGAGTAAACCAGTCTTTAATAATTTTTGCTGAATGTATTGGGGCGTTATCTTGCTAGAAAACAAGTCAGTGCACTCAGACAAGTCATTAAAAGTCAACTTTTGTTCCTCTGACAAAGTTTTATACTCAGCTGAGTTTATTTTTGATGAAACAAATACCATATTTCCATCTTTTTTTTTGTAACCAATTGAAGCTCAAACAAACCATAACTTTTCCTCCTCCCATTTGACGCCTCGATAAAAAATTTTCTTCTTTTCTTAGGTCATGAAAATAATACGAAAATCCTCAGTCCACGACTGAGGAGTGGATGAATCTTTAGTGATGAAAAAAAAGTCAATCTGGATGGGCCTGATGAATTTTCGCAATGATGGGAGGGTAGGGATAACAATTTTTGAAATGTGTCTAACATTTTGACACTGAGTGTGTGTGTATATATATATATATATATATATATATATATATATATATATATATATATATATATATTGGTTCCATAGTACCAGACACGATTTGCACCAAACAGGGCAGCTGAAGCGACAATTTAAAACTTAAAGCTTTTTTGAATTACATAAACAAACTAAGAAATAAAAATTTCCGTCACACGGCGGCTGGTTAAACTAAGCAGATTTCCAACGTGCTGGATTACAGTGCATCAATATTTTAACAAGACTGGTTCTATAACATTTTTCGATCCGAATCATAACTCCCCCCCCCCTTCCCAATTCCGGGTCAGATTTCAGCAAATAACTAGTATCTTTAGTGTTGAATGAAACTGTTAAATATCAAGAATAGTAAAGAACCAATATACATTTTGGAGCTAAGAACGTAAAATCTTAAATGATGACTTAGCCATACAACGTATTTGCTTGTACCTTAGACTGTAAAATTGCAATGAAAGCAATAATTGGTATTTAAGCTATAACATTTTTCGATCCGAATCATAACTCCCCCCCCCTTCCCAATTCCGGGTCAGATTTCAGCAAATAACTAGTATCTTTAGTGTTGAATGAAACTGTTAAATATCAAGAATAGTAAAGAACCAATATACATTTTGGAGCTAAGAACGTAAAATCTTAAATGATGACTTAGCCATACAACGTATTTGCTTGTACCTTAGACTGTAAAATTGCAATGAAAGCAATATTTGGTATTTAAGCTATAACATTTTTCGATCCGAATCATAACTCCCCCCCCTGCCTAATTCCGGGTCAGATTTCAGCCATTAACTAGTATGATCTTTGGTGTTGAATGAAACTGTTAAATATCAAGAATAGTAAAGAACCAATATACATTTTGGAGCTAAGAACGTAAAATCTTAAATGATGACTTAGCCATACAACGTATTTGCTTGTACCTTAGACTGTAAAAATTGCAATGAAAGCAATATTTGGTATTTAAGCTATAACATATTTCGATCCAAATCATAACTCCCCCCCCCTGCCCAATTCCGGGTCAGATTTCAGCAAATAACTAGTATCTTTAGTGTTGAATGAAACTGTTAAATATCAAGAATAGTAAAGAACCAATAAACATTTTGGAGCTAAGAACGTAAAATCTTATATGATGACTTAGCCATACAACGTATTTGCTTGTACCTTAGACTGTAAAATTGCAATGAAAGCAATATTTGGTATTTAAGCTATAACATATTTCGATCCAAATCATAACTCCCCCCCCTGCCCAATTCCGGGTCAGATTTCAGCAAATAACTAGTATCTTTAGTGTTGAATGAAACTGTTAAATATCAAGAATAGTAAAGAACCAATATACATTTTGGAGCTAAGAACGTAAAATCTTAAATGATGACTTAGCCATACAACGTATTTGCTTGTACCTTAGACTGTAAAATTGCAATGAAAGCAATATTTGGTATTTAAGCTATAACATTTTTCGATCCGAATCATAACTCCCCCCCCTGCCTAATTCCGGGTCAGATTTCAGCCATTAACTAGTATGATCTTTGGTGTTGAATGAAACTGTTAAATATCAAGAATAGTAAAGAACCAATATACATTTTGGAGCTAAGAACGTAAAATCTTAAATGATGACTTTGCCATACAACGTATTTGCTTGTACCTTAGACTGTAAAATTGCAATGAAAGCAATATTTGGTATTTAAGCTTCCAGTAAAGTAGTGCATGATATAACGGCTTATTGTGAAAATGACATCAGCAAGAGAGTTTACTTAAGGTTCAAGACTTAAAACATCATTAAAACATTTGCAAGAAGATTGATGCTGTACAATTTTCCGATCCGACTAATAATAACGGAAATATTCCGAATTTTTAAAATTCACTCCTCAGAACCCCCTCTCTCCGATTTCAACAATTAACGACCTTTACTATTCGTCTATCTAAATCCCCTCCCCCTGGTTGAAATACAAAAATTAACGAACTGGATCTTTAGTTTAACATAAAACACTGGCATGTCGAGTTTGGTAGCGAAAAAAACAAAATTTCTGGCCTCTAGAGCCGTAATAGACAAGTACATATAATTATGAACGGACCTCATTTTCGTCATTCCTGGGTTAGATCAATCGGCATTTCATGAAACTTTTCGAAAATCGAGGTCGTCCTCAGTAGCTGAATTACCACAAGGGAAATCTTCTAATAAGGTTAAAAAGAGAACTGATGAAATCTCGATATACTCAGTCTGTCGCAGATGGGCTGAGAAAACTAAACAGATTACCCACCTGATCGAATAGCGAACAGGTGGCGTCATCTCATTTTCTATCCTCCTGTGCAGCTGTGAACTATGACATACAATGCTCAAAGAATTATCTTACTCATTAGATAAATTATGACCTCAGTATAAACATTGTGTACTCATCACTGCCACTTGTACAGAATCATATGCAGAATGCTCTTAATCACTTCCCCAGGGAAATATCTAAATTACCAATGTTCAAATGAAAGAGAAATAATAATTTTTTCCAAACCTAGGGCGAACTTGAATTCTTATGGTTAATTTACAGAAAACTGACATGTATTTCCTATTTAAAATTAGTAGATAGTAGATGTATAAAATGCCTGACTAATAAGAAATAGTGAAGAGAAAGATGGTCATTAATGCTGACTTTCTATCGTTTCTTTCTTTACTGGACTTCGGCTGTATTGCATTTTCACGAGACAGCTCTGAAATTCATAAACATTTAGCCACAATTCACCATACAGAACAGAGAATAGTAACTAAGGCATCCAGAACTAGTTGTGTAGAAAGCCTATGCATTGAAGCTGGAGAACCACAATTAATATATTGTTGCGTGAAAGATTGGCAGAGAGAGAGTGTTTGATCTAATTAGGGCCGATCTAAATAGGGCCGCCGGCAGAATCTAATTAGGGCCTTCCAGGAAGTTCTGGACCTTTCCTTGGCTAGGCCCTTCTACAGGTATATATAAGAGACTCTCACAGTACCCCTCAGTTCAGTTCACGCTCGAGGGGTGTTCAGCGCTACAGTGCAACTTAGTGCAGTGTGGTAAAGTGTTGTGCCATGACTGTAAGTAACAGTTTAGTGCCGTATTTAAGACAGTGCAGTGCCGCGAAGTGAAGGACAGTGACCGCGAGTGAATTATTGGACTGTGTAACATGAAGAACAGTGACACTATCAGTGTAAGTCTGTGAGTAGTAATAATTAACCAAGAGTATTGTGCATTATGAAATAAATCGTGCAGTGTTAAACTGTGAAACTTGTGTGTGTGTTTAATTTTGCAATCTAAAAGAACTCTTATTAACAATGTTTATTATTGGTTTTGTAATAAAAACGAAACAATATAGAAGGCGCATTGTCCCTTCTGAGTACTTTATTTTAAAATCCAGACCATTTAATTTGCTCTGTGTTAATCAATTTTTATAGATCAATTTATTAAGTAAATTTGTTGTAAAGTGTAGTAAACAAAAACCACTGTGTTTTTGTCCTCTATTTCGTACTATTATTTTTTTTTACCCTTAGATTATTTTTTATCTCTTCTATAACGGGATTCCTCGCTTCAGAAGTACGAGAACCATTTTCTTATTAGTATGACAACAGTCAACAGGAAATGCTTAAAATCTTTTAAGTTGATTTCTTAATCGGGTTTCAATAATAAGGTACATTCTATTTAATGCATTACTGTAGGTCTGTTGATAAACACTTCCTTGCAATATTTATAACAAAGCCATAATAAAGATTTTTTTTAACATTACAGTGGATAATGTAATTTAGCAGACAACGAACTAGCTTTTTCGATATAAATAATATTTTAGTAGAAATGGGGTTTTTATTGCAATCTCATCCGTAAAACTCAACCCTCAAAAGAAAACTTTTTTTTTTTATTGACATTCAAAAGAAAAATTTATCGATACAAAAAGAAAAAAGTCTAATGTGGGAAAAGCATTACTTCCTCATAGTCCTATTAAATTTAATAAACAAAATGTTTTGCAGCATTTCATTTATAAAAAAAAAAAAAAAAAAAATCATTTACGATATCCGTTTCAATGGATCGTAGAAGAAATGTTATAGAATTAAATTTATTGATCTTTGTATGATAAACAAAAAGGTCTCACATATTTTTGTATCTCTAATTTGAATTTTTTTTATATTTTCTTTACTTATGCAATAAAGAGAAAAAGAAAAATACCTTACATAAAATCTTAAAGATTCCGATTTTGAGTTTTGTTTTGGTGGTTATTCGCTTTATCTCCGTTTCTTGGAAGTCCTTTGGAATCCGAATGAGTTAAATCGTAGGGTCTTTAAATTGCCGCCACTCAGTTTTGTAAACAATAATTAAATCTGACGTAGCTCTAGAATCCCTCGGAAGACTTCCAAAAAATTCCCAGCGGTGGCGGAGAAGCAACAAAGCCCCAATTTAGCGAAGGGTGAACGACACCTGGGAGAGCGGAGGCGATCGCAGATAATGGAAGGGGAAAAGGAAAAAAAGAGGCAGAGGACGATAAAAAGAGAATAATAAATGGATCCTTTTGATGAGAGCAATCAGAACTAATAGGACCTTACACCTATCAAAGAATTCCCGTCAAAGGACATTAATGGCAGACTATAGCAGATCCTCTCTCCATGTTTGACCTCACATTAATATAATTATCTGTCATTAACACTTCATTTCACTCACTGTCCAGATACAGTTTTTCTCTCTCTGTATCAATACGTCTAGCTACATTATTTTTTCAATAAATCTATATGATAAATGAGCCGTACATACGCGCCAACTTCAATAAATATCCTGGAAGCTGCTTGGGTTCGCACAAACAGCGGTTGGACTGATTTCTCAATATTATTTTTCGAATGCCTATCAATCGTCGAGGGGGGTTTAAAGGGGGATTTTTTGAAAATCCTTTATATCTTCGTTACTATATGCAGGATCAAAGAATTGTAACAATCTTATTGCAAATTAAATCAACTATAAATATTGTTATACACATTTATTCGCTATTCATTGAATATTAACCTTTGTATTTTTCAGTTTTCAGCCATCAGCAAACCCCCAATTCTACTCATTTTGCATAAACAATACTCGTCTATGCAATAAACCACATCATTCGAAGCTTAAATATCAAATATTCTTTTCAAGAGACATTTATTATACGAGATACGTGCAAATATGTTCCTGGGACCCTCTCCCCTTCTTAAGTTTTGGGACTACTTAAGTATTTGGATTGCGATAAACATTATTCTGATTCATTATAAATTACAGTACTAGATATTGTATACAGTTTTCAATCAAATTAATACCTTATATTCAGATATATTACAGTAATCGTTTTTCTTGCCGGTAAGAAGTTGGCAGAACTGTTTGTTTACATTTCAGATTCTTTTCGTCGGGAAGGTTCTTATTATCGTTTGTATGTATTCACGGTGGTGTTGCGTTATCGGAATGTAAATTTTCCCTGCGTGACGGAATTTTTTATAATTGAACTGCAATTCCGAAGTTGTTAATGATTCACAAAAATTCGGTCTTCCCTTTTATTTAAAAATATACCATATCGCAAGGGAAAAAAATTATTATACATGAGTAGGAGATGTCATATTAATATTGTAATAAGATGTTATATCATGAACCACTTCATTACAAGGTTAAATACGAAATATTGTTTTCATTGAACTTTTACATTGTGAGATATATGCAAATACGTTCTGTTGAACCCCTCTTCCCTTCTTTTCTTCTTGGACTGCTAAAATTTGAGCGATTGAGATGAAAATTATAAGTTACAGTACTTGAAAGAATCACTTTATTGTACAAATTTATATACAGTTTGTGGCGCTGCTCAATTACATTGAGATGCTGAAGCACTCAGCAACTTAAGTCAATCCCTAGGTCAACAGTAATAGCTAAAATATTAACTAAAATCAACACAGTCAGCAACCTAAAAGGTGTATGTCACTAGATATAAATTAGAAACTCTATTATTGGAATAACATGATCCGTCGATCTATAATAAGATCACTGGTCAAAGCTAAAATTAAAATATATGGTGGGAAATAATCCCTAAAGTATCAATAATGATACCCTCGACCAAGGTTTGCAGAACCTTCTTGTCTATTCCCACCTCGTCAAAAAATGTACGGACCGTTCCTCGGGCACCGAACCACAAGCCTATCACCAGAAAATCCCGCTCCCCAAATGATTCCCTGAATTTTTCCGAGTAAAATTCAATGGTAAATAGATTTCCATGAAATTAATATGTTATATTAAGAATATTTTTTTTCTTTTCGTTGAAGAATATTCTTATCTATCTGGTCAGCTCTGAGCTGATGCAGAACTGTTTGTTTAAAATTCAGACGCTTTCCGTTGGGAAGTTATTAAAATTGACTGAATGATTTCTCATTGCCGTTTGTATTTATTCACTTAATATTCACGGTGGTGTTTAGTGTTACCAGTATGTAGATGTATCTATGCAGCTCCTTTTTTGAGCCGTTTAGAGTGAAATTTTGAGACGCATTTGATATTCCTTGAGGCGTTCGGGTTGTTACTCTCCGTTGGATTGAAAATTGATTCTAGAACGACCCTAAGTAAATAGTATTGATTAAGCCGGCCCTACTGTTCTGTATTCAGGCGTTGAGAGAGCTCAAGCAGAGAAGACTCAAGAGTGGGCCGGGTATAGAATTGGCGGGAGCCGGTGTTAATATTCGGCCGCTCCCCGACCTTTGAGAAGGACCTCGCTACTCACATCCTAAGCAGCTTCTGTCACCGTTACCTTTACTACTCATACCAGGCGAGCTTAAGTGTTTACCGCGCATTCTTCGCCGTGATCCGCATGTCCGATTCCACAGCACTCTCTGCAAAACCAAAAACAGGAATTCTTTTTTTAAATGGCCAACGATATTGTTAAACTGTTTAAATAGCTGTCAATGTGTCAGACTCAGAAGGTATGGGAAACCTTTGACATGTTGCGGGCCAAACTTTAGTGTGCAAATACGTTCGCGGGCCGCTTTTAAAAGTAGTGCATTTTAAAGTAGTGTTCATAATTTTTAACGATAGATATCAGACATGAAATTATAACGACAATGTAATTATAATACAATTTATTAAAATACAAAATTATATGAAAAAATAGGTACGACATTATACTTAAATAGCAAAATTTGGAATTATTACAAACAACGCAAGCGACACCAAAATCAATGAGCTTGAATTTGGGGAAACTAATCCATCGATGTTTGGATTAATTCCACTGATACAAAGACGAAAAGAATTTTCCCAGTTATCGTCAGTCAGCCTTGTACGATGTTTTGATTTATTCAATTTCATCAATGAAAAGAACTGTTCGCATTTATAAATACTGCGAAACGTCCAGATCTCTCCTCATCTTCCTCATTTGGAGTATTAGAGTAATATTTTTATTTAATTGGGTTTATCAAAATGTCCCGCGGGACGGTGGTTGCCCATATATGTTTTAAACGATGAAATTATATCACCCTGAAATCGAAATGCTTATCACCCTTATCACACAAAAATCTTCGAATGCCTTCCCCAAAGTGGGATATTTAATCTGGGTGTGCACAGTAGGCCTGTTTTCCTCTAATATACGTAGACACCATTTTCAGTGTTTGTTGACATAAACAAGAACCTATGAGAATCATACAACCAGCATTATTTAAATTAGCAATCTTAACCTAAAAAAAGTGAGAGAAAGAAAACGTATTTAAAATACAAAGTATCGATCAAGGTATATCACAGAAAAACGTGGTTGTCAATACTTAAAAGCATACATAGCAAGTAAACGTTTAAACAAATTAAAATAACTACAGTGCTAGAATGAATTATTAAAACAAATAACATATTAACTTAATAAGAGATTTATTTTTTTAAAAAAACGACATAATACAGATAACAAGAAAACTAAAACAAATACCGTAGAAACAGCCTTACTGTGAATATCCAGATTATTGGTTCCCCTAAATCAAGCATATTTCTTTCAAGTGTTTGTTTAATATCCACTTATCTTCGTAATTATTATAGCAGCTTATGGTCAAAAATAAGCACCCCCAGCTAATCTTATCAACCGCCGTCATCACGAACTTTATCATCGAAATGCTGAAGAAGAAAGTTATTGCATGCACTAGGTTTACAGTGCCGACTCCAAAGGATCCACGAGAAAGGCTGGCATTATTTGTTTATTGCCAAAAACTAAATGTACCTTAATCATAGACCCTAAAATAATGTCAGAATGCAACGACATGGAACAATTTTAAAGGTACAAAATGAGAAAGAACTCAATTTATGTAAAATCCAAAGAATATATAAAGAAAAATTCCGCGAAGATTAAATTAGTTTAAGGTTGAGGATCTATTTAAGGTTCGGAACAAGAGGAACAATCCGATTTTTTTTTTTTTTTAATTTTAATATATATTTATTTGAAGGCATGTTTTTTTCATTATTTATCCTTTTAAGTTTTCTTTTTTTCATTATATTTTTATTGTATATATATTTTTTGGCTTAATTTTTGTCGCAAACTTATTACTTTTATTATAATTGAACTTTTATTTCAATAACATTTACTTTTATTAATTTATTTTTTAATGTCATGTGGTTCAACAACTCACTATCGTTGAGCAGCCACACTTAATTCTTTACTAAAGTGTTTCTCTTCTCTTCTTTCTTCAAAAGACAAATATTGATTTTCAATTTAAACGGTTTAAGATATGAAGCACTGGAGTTCTAAAAGGCTGTTCAAAATTGAATTCTGATTAATCTAAGCTACTTTCAGCGCTCACAGATATCTACCATTTATTGACCTACGAATGATTTGTTATATTCTAAGACGGAATTAAGGGATAATATTCTGTCGAAATGGCTTTAAACCTTTTAGTATAATATTTAACAAGCCTGTTTTTATCTGTATAGCTCTTGAGATAACTAATAGACAAATTTATCAATCCTTTATGTAATCCGAGTAATCTTTCGTAATTGGAATCTTCTTTCTTTGGTTTCAAATCTCGAACTGATTTATGTGGGCAATCATTGTTAAGCTAGTGAATATTCATTTATTTTAGGTATTCTTATAGTTTTTGAATTAAATCTCACAGCATCTTCCTGAACTCTATTATTAGATCTGTAAATTGGAATGGAGCTATTGATTTACAGAATACATGACATATATTTAACTATCCTCAGAAGAAATCAATGATTGGAGTTATAAGTATATTTAGTTGGTAAGAGTAGGAATACAATCAAAGACGGATTAGTGAAGTTTATTGGTGATATCCTCATACACTGCTAATTCATCACTAACGTATTTAAAAGTCAGTTTGGAAAAAGGGAGAGGGGACCAAGAATGTCGTTTTTCGAACACATTTATCATCTGGGTCACATGAATTTTGGGTATATGGCACTAACTTCCGACTGAACACAGCTTCCCTGCAAAGCCTCTAGATCTTGTTGATCACGACTTCTCGCATTGAAGGTTTTAAAGTTATTCTTGTAATTCTACCTAAATACTGTTATAAAATAAAAACGAAGAAAAGGAAACAGAAATATTGATATAACTCAAGGGGCTATACAGTCTAAGTTTTCCTTTCTAAATGTCAGTTCTTAGTATTCCATGCATAGGCCAATGACCAAAAATTATTATTTTGGTTTATGAAGAAACCAGGAAAAAAAATTAATTAGGTCGAAATAAAGGAAATAGGGATATGAAAAAACGTAAGCCTCAAAAATACATAAATCGTTATAAAAAGAAGGTATTTGCTTTCTCAACTGACTCACGCTATGTAATTAGCCGCATTATATTACAGCATGTCTATTTATATATCCATACCAGCTGTATTTACATACTTAAGAATCATTAGGTGACGTAAGTCACAATTTGAGCATCCTTTTTTTTTAATGCGAATTGTAAAAGAAAAAAAAAACGTAATCCTATATCCAGTCAAACCATTGATCCAAACAGAAATTATTTAGATTTTGGTGGCTCACTTGGAAACTTAAATTAAGTCTTGATGATAAATAACTTTCAATAAACTGCCTTTTAGCAGATTTCCCTTAAGGGAAATCAGCTATTGAGGTTGTACTTATGACGGAATTTTCGAAATTTTTCGGAAAAAATGAGGTCCGTTCAAAACTGTATATATATATATATATATATATATATATATATATATATATATATATATATATATATATATTTGTCTGTAACCGCTCTAGCGGTCGAAATTTTTGTTTGATCGTTACCAAACTCGATATTTAGTCGTTTCATGTAAAAAGAAAGATCAAGTTCGTTAACGGCTGAAATCGGACCAGTGGGAGGGGGGTTTAGAGGGGAGGATTTTCGAAAATTCGAAATATCTCCGTTACTGTACGTCGGATCGAAAAATTGTATAGAATCAATCTTATTGCAAATTAAATTTGCTATAAATATTGTTATATACATTTATTCTCTATCTTGAATATTAACCGAGATATTTGCATTTTTATTAAATTTGGGCCGATAACGGATTTTTGAATTTACCGCCAAAAGCTAGTTCGGCCCATTGCCGTAAATGTTCAGCTCTCGTATGGAGATTTCTCTATTGTACAACTTCACGTGGGAAATCTACTTAGTTTACGCAGCGCCTGCGTGACGGACTTTTCTCTTATAGCAATGAGTACCTTCAAACACGTCATACTGATTTAAACGTAGCAAACACTAGTTCGTCTAAAAATTTACTTTTAAATTCCCCATAGTTTTGTTGAGTCGGTCTTTATGAGTGCAATAATGTATTAACTTCAGGTAATTGAATTTCTCGTTAATAAATTGAATAGGCATTCTTTAGTGGCTAATTAAATTAAATTTATGGGCAGAAACAACAGTGCAATGATATAAGAAAAATTAGTACTAATCTATCATTTATAGCTTTTAGCGGTAGCCATGTGATCTGTTCACAACGCTTTTTTTGTCATGACATATTCAAAAAGAACTTCCACATTTTTCTCATATTCTATTAGCTCTATTTTTCCTTTTAAACTGCTTTATACTTTTGCTGATGTGGGTGGCATAATGAAAGTTATATAAGTACGAAAAACCATGCCGCTTGCTGCTGGTGTGGGGAAAAATACTGTTGCGAAAATTAAATACATGAATAATCCTTGAGAGAGAGAGAGAGAGTCGGGTATTTGGGAAGTGCGATATAGATCAAAGAAACCAACAGTGGGTCTTGGCCCTAAGAGACCCGACGTCGAACGGCCCAGCCAATTCCTCTTTGATGTATGCCGACGACATATATAAAGAACCGGCCAGCCACGAGCGAGTAAGTTTTATTCTCATCTGTCTTGATGTTCACATGATGTTTACAGTGCGACTTAGTGCAGTTTGGTAAAGTGTTTTTATAAGAAGAACAGTGTTGTGCCGCGACTGTAATTAACAGTTTAATGCCGTGTTTAAGACAGTGCAGTGCCACGAAGTAAAGGACAGTGCAGTGCCGTCTTGTTGTGAATTTCAGTGACCGTGAGTGAATTATTGGACTGTGTAATCTGAAGAACGCTATCAGTGGATACTGTGAGTAGCAATTAAGAATAATTACCAAGTTTATTGTGCATTATCCAAATAAATTTTGCAGTGATAAAAACTGTTAAACATGCGAGTATTTAGTTTTGCAATCCAAAAGAACTCTTATTAAAAACGCTTATCACTGGTTTTGGTAATAAAACGTAACAATACTAAGCAGCTGGAACAATAAAATTTAAGCCCTACGAGACTAGTAGTTTTTAATTAACAGAGCTATACTAACCCCTTTGGTGGTTAATATGAAACATTTTTTAAAAGATTATACTACATAATTATATTGATTCTTTGGCAATCGGTTCGCATATTTCCCCCAGTGCTGGAATTATTCTTTCAATTGCATTTAATAAATCAAATCAGTTATTTCAACGACCTAAGAGGGTTAACAGTTTGCCTGAAATATATTTACATTTATTTATTTGGAGCCTGACACCTGTGGCGATTTGCTGAAAAAAAGCTTCATATATTACAAAACACATAAAATTAGTCAAACACAAACAAAAAAAATAAAGGGAACAAAACAATGAGCAAAATAGATAACAAGGAAACAAACAAAAAGACAAAACTGGTTTCAAAACTAGAACATAATATTTATTTATATAAATGAGTACCACAAGTCAATCAATCAGTAGTCACTCAAAAAAGAAACAAACCGCAAAAAAAAAAAAAAATAAAGTGTCTCAAATGAGCAATGAAATATGGTGATTCCTAAAGCCACTAGCATACCAAAGTTCATATGAATGAAAGCATGGAGTGTATAAAAACAATGGAGTAATGGAAATAATATAAATGAAATTATAAATTCAGAATAAAATTTATTTAGAAAAGAGAAAACAAGAATAGAAAAAATAAAATAAAAATGTATACACCCAACTAATGTAAAATAAAACTAAAGAATATTGTGAAGAAATTGTAGACAATAGCACGTTGTTTATATTACTGTTTTTTAGATGTATAATGATTGTATCTTTGTAATTAGGAAAACAAAATAAATTACTGAAACCCGAAACAAGAGCCATAATGAACCATAAAGAAACCCCATTAAAAGGAATACAATAATTAAAAAGAAAATGAAATACATGTCTAAAGTGACTAAGTTAAATAATTAAGATTTACATTAAATGTAAATTTTTGTAGAATAATATTTACCTAAATTTCTGTATCTCCCACATACACACACAAACAATATTTGCATTTTTTATATTCATTGACCTTAGGCTATGATGAACAGCTCATTAATTGTTCGAAGGCCCACGATTGTAAGGATAATGAAGGATTTTTTTCGAAGATGGAATGTAAAGCTTAGATAAATTAAAGGTGCCTCACTTGGTAAACGGTATTGGTGGATAAAAAGGTTTGGAAGGTATAGAAGCCTTTTGATGGAGTATTCTATCCTTCCAGCCTTGCACACACCAAGGCAGTTGCCATATCTCCTGGGACCAAGCATGAAGCTATTATATCCCCCAAACCTTTATAATCATTTTACTTATTGAAATAAAAATAAATAAATAATATTCTTTTAATTATTTATTTTAAAAATAAGTAAATAATAAATTTATGCTAGCCATGTGAGTTAAAGCATTAGTCTTAATATCACACGATAAACCTAAAGAGGCGAGTTTGATTAAGGCCTGGGCTAGAGGAGTTTATTTAGTGACGTACTTATTAAATAAAATTCGTAATCCCACTCTGGCTAGAAAATGGTAGCCGTAGATAGTCATAGCAGCAAACAGTGAACATTAATAGATAGATGATTTCTTCCTCTCTCTGAGTGTGTTTGTGTGTGTATGCATATACGTGTATGTACTTTCATATCTAGTTGTATAAGACTCCGGAGAAAGGATAACCATTCGATCGAGAGAATGAAAAAAGTTCAATTGACCAGAAATGATTTTATTCTATCCAATGTTTTCAGTTTCAATTACTGTCATCTTAAGAGGCCGATTGCAAGATAATCTCTTGCTAACACTTAACCTCCGAGCTTCATGAATGTCAGCAATGTTATTTGACTTTATTATTCATAATTATAAGTGTTAATTCATAATTCACAGCTCCCGTTGTGGCATTCAATATTTCAGTGTTTTTACCTCTGCCGTTTGAGGTCCATATTCATTAGAAGTGTTGCTGTGATTGAAAAAATGTCTGCTCTTGATAACAAATGTAATCGTTTGACATTCCATTTGCCCACAATATACGTATCTAAATCCATGTCATAGAACGGTTCGTAGGCAGACTTCGTCCACCTGAGTTTAATCAAGGTATCTCAATCTCACCTTCGTCCAGGATAATTCCTGTATTATGCATATAGGGTCCATTTGTACCCTTTGAAGTTGTCTTTTTGAAAAACAATAGCTCACTTCTTAATTAATAGATTTTGATATATTTTAGCTATTATGTCTCCAAACGTTGTCCTCAAGTTCTTGCCGGAGTGAGAGAGAGAAATAGTATTCAACTAGTGCATATTTGCACCATTCCGACGAGCAAAGATACTTAAAGTATCCAACTATTGGCTGGATTCCATTCATAGAGTTTTCATTGACACTTTTACCTTCCACTGGCAAGGATTGCCCCCCAGAGAAGGTGTTTTGACGAAACGCATTAGAAATGACGGGAGTTCATTATTTTTTGGCTCTAAATTCAGAGGTTCAAAGCGTTCAGATATTTGTGAGTTATGGATCTTGTCCTGAGAACGTAAGGATTTTCTTCATCCAACCTAATGATTCAAATTTGTGTGTTGGAGTGTTGGAGAATGTCTAACATGGGTCTCTGAATAATACCGAACCTTTTACATTTTGTGGATGAATAAAACATAGAATCAAAAGTATCGAAGGCTTACAATTTTCTTGGTAGAGGTCATAATGAGATAATTATTTTTCCTTTTTAAAGAAAAATGTTGTACCGACGTGTAAGCCAGTGCGTTTGTATGTATGTACAACACATATAAAAAGGTTTCCAGTGAGCTCATGAAAAGAAGTCAGTAGAACATACCTGACCAAGCTTGAATGACGGAGAGAGTTGGGTGTGAACACGAATAAATCTATATGTATCACATATACTTCCACTGAAAAGACTTCTTTGTTGCTGAAGGCTATACCCTCAGATTCGATTCCGCACTACTTACTAGCTTCTTATAAATATAACATTTTCGTTAAAATAAAAATTTCTATATATGAATAAATTAAAGTCCGTCACGCAGGGGCAGCGTAAACTAAGCACATTTCCCATGTAAAGTTTTACAATAAAGAAATTTCACGAGAGCCAAGCAGTTAATGAAACGGCCGAACTAGCCTTTGGCGGGAACGTCACTTCGTCCGTTAGCCGCTCAGATGTAATAAAAATGCAAATATCTCCGTTAATATTCAAGATAGATAATAACTGTATATTCCAATATTTATAGTATTTTTATTTTGTAATAAGATTGTTTCTATACAATTTTTCGATCCGACGTATAGTAACAGAGACATGTCGAATTTTCGATATTCCTCCCGTCTAACCCCCCCCCTCCCACTGTTCTGATTTCAGCCGTTAACGAACATGATCTTTCTTTTTAACATAAAACGACTAAATGTCGAGTTTGGTAACGATCAAACAAAGATTGAAGCTGCTAGAGCGGTAATAGACACACACACACCCCCACACACACACACACACACATATATATATATATATATATATATATATATATATATATATATACAGTTTTGATCGGACCTCATTTTCGTCATCTACTAGGTAGGATCGATGGACATTTGAAGAAAAATTTCGAAAATTCCGTCATGAGTACAACCTCAATAGCTGATTTCCCCCCAGGGAAATCTGCTAAAATGAGGAATATGGTCTAAATGTGACCTCGATTCAATCTTCGTTGAAGGACAAATGGCTGAAGGTCAATAGAAGAAAAGCACGTGTAATATCTCCACTGTTTTACTTTCCTCTAAATGTTTCGCGTCCTCTATGACGCCTTATCAGGAGTATTACACTATTATAAAAAGATTTGACCTTACCACCTCGGGGATCACGTCAATACTAACAATGATGGAAATGTACCACACTACTCAGCTTATGTTATCGATATATTAAAATGATGAAATGTGGAAAATTCGATTGGAACAGCATTGCAGAAATGTCGATTATTAAGAAAATAGAACACGTTTGGGCGATCATCATCAATTTAATTTTGAGGATTTAGAAATTTAAGATAATGACAAAAACGTAACCAAGAGGAACATAAAAGAAAATATTTACATTATTAAATAAAATAATATGTTGTGAACAAGAAAATTAAGACAAGAAGTTTACATGTTATATTTATCAAATATTTAAATAACCAACATGACAATTAGATGTAGATGTAACTTTGCTTCTTCTGTACTCGATTTTTTTAAAAAATCGAAACTTTTTAGGTAATCTATTTTAGTTAGAAGTAACGAAATGTGAAGTACTCTTAAATCTCAGTGAATAATTGGTTTGTAAAGCATAACTGACTTGTTTCACTAAGAAAAGTCTTCATACATTAACCTTTTATTTCTTTAATCAGTAATTACGAAAACTTTTTTTCTTTTTTATTCACAAACGTACAGACTTAGGACCACATTATTTGATTTCACTTTATTGTATTGACCATTTCCCGAAGACATATATTAGAGAAACTTTCTGCATGCATCAGTTTGCTTAATTTTGTTTGGTTTCTTAGGGAAGTACATAATAATATACTTCCTCTTTTTCCTGGTTATAAGTTTCCTGTTTTGGAGGATATTTCACAATTTACATTGAAATGACGAATATTAATCCGACATGATATTTCCTCTCTATCCTTCAAATATCTTATGTTTGTACATGTCTTTGATGGAAGAATATTTCTCTTCCGAGGAAATATTCTTGTTTAAACAGGATATATGTACATCAAGTGACATTCTTCCTTGAGAGGTAATAAATATATTTGAATGATACATTGAAATGAATATTTAGTAGCTGGCATATAGAATCCTTACATCATTTTTTCTAGGAAAAAATCCTTCACTACAATAATCTTGGATAATATTGAACACAAAGAATAAATGTAATCAATATATATCAAAAATGTAATGTAACAGTAAGATTGGTTTATATTGCAATTTTTCGATCTGGCATATAATAACAGAGATATAGGGAATTTAGGAAATTTCTCCCCTCCGAATCCCCCCACCCACTCATCGATTTTAGCCATTAACGAACCTGATCTTTAGTTTTATATGAAACGTTTATATATCTATTTTGGTAACGATCAAGCAACAATTATAACTGCTAGAGCAGTAACAGACAAGTATATATATATATATATATATATATATATATATATATATATATATTTATATATATATATATATATATATATATATATATATATATATATACATACACCTTTCAATGAACCTCATTTTCGTCATATAAAAGGCATGACCATTTGAGAAAAATGCTCAAAGATCTTTTAATGACTACAATCTCAATAGCTGATTTCCTTTAAGGGAAATCTGCTAAAACGGGAACGTATTTGCATACTATATAGTGCAGTCACAATTTTAGGGTCCATTTATTATTGCCCCTGAGAGCTATTATAATTATAAACTTTATTAAATGGAATGAATGTATGGACCTAGAAAATAATAAATTTAAATAAACCACAGAGCTTATATCATTATGCGACAATACAAAGAGGCATAGGTTGATTCTTTGAAAATATATTGAGCTATAGCTAGTAACAGCATTAGTATATTTTTAGCTCTGGTGATTCTATTAATTATCATTTATTGTATTTATATTATCTCGTGTTATTTCGTGTCGAATAATTACTTTATTTATTTTTATTTACACAACCTCTCCCACCATACACATAAGCGAACACATGAAATTTGTAAAGTGTTTTAAAAACGAAAAACGACAGCAGACCACCAGCCTAAACTAATTACTCAAAAAACTTGTACACACAAACAAACTTACTATACGAAGACATAGTGAGGCATATACGCCACCGAATCCTAGACAAATATCAATCGGAATGTTTGAAAGTAAGAAATCACCTCCGCAGAACCAAAAGTACAATTAAGGAGTGGCCATCGAGCCATAGGAGTACCAGACGTGAAGAAGTTGTTCTTGCGAGACTCAGGATCGGTCACACATACCTGACACATAGACACTTAATGACAAGGACAGACGACGACCCTACATGCAAATACTGCAACAAGTACCTTACGATAAAACACATACTAACAGACTGCATTCAACCTAAAAACTTGCGCCCAGCGGTTGTTGTCCAGGCTACACTGCTATAATCAGCAGGCACTGACGATGGAGCACTGACTCCGAAAGTGCACTTTGCATAAAATTAAAAACAATAGTAGAGGACAAGGCCTTTTTATTGATCCTTATCGATTGGTTCTCCTACCATTCAGCATATTCATGAGATATCTAATCAATATTGGTTCTTTGAGGTAGTACGTAATAACTGTGATATTTTCAATTTCGACTTCCCAACCGCCTCACACTGGAGCGATCCTTCAGTAATGTTGGACATTGGGGGAAAAAATAAAAGTTTTAATTTGGCATTTTGATTGTATTGTTAGTAGCTCATAAACCCTTTTCAATTGAGCAGATTGATTTCTAGCCATATTATTGCAATGGTATTTACATAATGCCTGGTTATAATTGTTATGTTAAAAAAAGCCTTGGCTTATTAAATTCGACGTGAACTCTTATTTCATTTAATAAATTATTGTTGCTTCCAGTACACATTAAGGGTATTATAACAAATCAAAAACTGGCACAAAAGGTTTTTAAATATCCTCTAAATTTTTTTTTTTTTACATCGAGCTAAAAATAATTTTATTTAATTGAATTCGCAAATCGCTTGTATTTGCTTGAACAAATACCACTTGGCATGCTTTTAGGAGTATGTGGTCTTATTTACAACGTCGTCAGATCTTGCCTATTCATTAAATATTTTACTTTTAGAGTTAACACTTTCGGTACGGAAGACGTATTATACCTCCCGCGGACCTTTCCCAACTACGTACGGTGTAAAACGCCTCCTCCTCTAAGCAACTGACGCCGCCATTCACGTTCGAAGAAATAGTTAAATACGTGTTTTTCTTGTCTAAATATTTTTACTGTCCTTTTAAAAAGGTCCAAGGTGTCATAAAGTGAACTCCGTTTAAAGTTATTTTCAAGGACGGCTACCAACAGAGATGTCCCCAATAATTTGTTAATTAATTCAGACCCTTTAATATCACATTCCAGGCCAACACTTAACAACGATATCGATCGCTTAGAAACACTATCTTCGGAAGTAAAAGAACTTCTAATTGAAAAATAAAAAACATTTGAAATTTTAAAATGTTAGATATTCTTCCAGCTTGCAAATTCTCGTTATTAAATTAATTACATAGATTTTAGCAGATTTCCCTTAAGGGAAATCAGCTATTGAGGTTGTACTCATGATGCGATTTTCGAAATTTTTCTTCAAATGTCCATCGATCCTACCCAGGAGATGACGAAAATGAGGTCCGTTCAAAACGTATATATCTATATATATATATATATATATATATATATATATATATATATATACACACATATATATATAGATCTATCTATATATTTGTCTGTTACCGCTCTAGCGGTCGCAATTTTTGTTTGATCGTTACCAAACTCGATATTTAGTCGTTTTATGTAAAAAGAAAGATCAAGTTCGTTAACGGCTGAAATCGGACCAGTGGGAGGGAGGGTTTAGAGGGGAGGATTTTCGAAAATTCGAAATATCTCCGTTACTATACGCCGGTTCGAAAAAGTGTACAGAATAAATCTTATTGCAAATTAAATTTACTATAAATATTGTTATATACATTTATTCCCTATCTTGATTATTAACCGAGATATTTGCATTTTTATGAAATTTGGGCCGATAACGGATTTTTGAATTTCCCGCGAAAAGCTAGTTCAGCCCTTTGCCGTCACCGTTTGCCTCTCCTATGGAGATTTCTCTACTGTATAACTTCACGTGGGAAATCTGCTTAGTTTACGCAGCCCCTGCGTGACGGACTTTTTTTTTTAAATTTTTATTCTAGATATATTTTAGTTTACAATTTTAGTATTGCGTTTGTGAACTTCAATTTATTAAACAAATAAAAAATTATAAAACATATGTTGATATTATGTATCTACAAATCACAATTCTCTACTTAGTAAGCGATACATAATCTGCATGTGCACACTTAAAATTCATCCTACCGTTATATCGCATCTGGCAAAATTGCTTAACAAATTGCTGATGAGATAGTTCAATAGAGTATTGGATGTGCTTTAAAATGACACCAGAATCAATATTCTAGGACCAGTAGAAACGGAGATATTAATGAATGTCCGGCGTACCCTATCACTCGCTCCAGTGTGCGCCTGTCCGATTTCAGCCGCAAACGACTACGAACTTAAACGAGTTAAATTAAACGACTAAATATCGATAATGGTAAAGATAAACGTTACTTAATTGATGGCGTCATAAAATACTTATTTGCGTGTATCTCACAAATTAAAAGTTCATTGAAAACAATATTTGGTATTAAGTGGTTCATGATATAACAGGATATTTTTAATATGACATTAGAATGAATGGTGGTTTACTGAAGGCCGAGAACTATAATATGCAAATATCTTGGTTAATAGTCAAGTTAGAGAAAAAATGTATATAACAATATTTATAGAAGATTAAACAAATATCGCGACCGCTAGAACGTTAGCAGACATATCACTGGAATATGCTGGATGGTAGAGGAACCAATTGATAAGGATCAATAAAAAGGCCAAGTAAAACAGTAGATGACTTGGCCTTCTTATTGATCCTTATTAGCAGACATACATATATATATATATATATATATTTATATATATATATATATATATATATATATATATATATATATATATATATATATATATATATATATGTGTGTGTAAAATTGTAACCTTTGTCTATACATTGATTTTTTTCGCGAAATTTCACGATAACGTTTCGTTGCACATGTCATAGACACCATAACTGCATTTTGTTTCTTTGGTGTGTGTTTTTTTGTTTGTTTATTTGTTTCTTTGTTTGTTACCTTTTCACGCATAAACGGCTGAACCGAATTTTATGAAACTTGGTATGTATATACTACTAGCCCAACTTAAGGCCTGAAAGTAAAAATAGCGATATTTCGTTTCCTATTATTTTTTAGCAAATATGCCCATAACAAAAGTTGTTTATTTTGTAATTTAGAGTAACTTTTGTTATATGCACTTTTGCCGTATACGGAAGTATAAAGGCGTTATACGCTAAAAATTATAGCGGGATTCAACAATTTTATTTGGCACAAAAGACTCAACCGAACTAAATAAAACACTCAGTATGTGTATTAGCACAAACGCCTTCCTTATAATAAGCCATACTAACATTTCTAGGGACGGGCAGGAGTGGGGGTTATAAGGGAGGCCTGAAATTAAAAATAGTGATTTCCTATTGGGGTTTCGGCAAATATGCACATACCAAAAGTTGTTTATTTTGTTATTTAGAGAAATTTGCTGAACACTTCTTTTCAATATAAACTGCCAGGTACCACACTTGAAAAAATTAATTCAAATCTATGATTAATGCACAGGAGACGGGAAATATGACAGGACAGTGAAGTCTTACATAAAAAATTAATTTTATTATTAACAAATCCAGAGTCGACGGGTGTTAACCCTAAACACTGGGACGGGTAAATGTCAAAATATTGTCCAAAGTAAAGCCTTGCCAAAAATATACCATCACCATTCAGCCTCAAATGAATTCCCGAGCGAAGCCGGGTCTCTCAGCTAGTATATATATGTATATATATATATATATATATATATATATATATATACCCCTATGATTATAATTGGACCTCATTTTCATGTTCTGTGTTGGCTCGATGGTCTTTTGAAGAAATATTTCGACAATCGCGTCGTGAGTACAACATCAATAGCTGATTTCCCTGTTCGAGTAGAGAAGTTCTCAAATAATATTCAGATATTTCAATGTCAATTATTTCAGGAACTAGTTCATTTGGTATAATTTGTCTATGGATTATGTAATGGCATATATCTCAGGTCAGTACTTGTTCCTCTAGTGATGAAAGTTGGATTCCGAATAGGTGAGAACCATCGATTCAGGTTACGCAAGTGAACGATGCACTATATCGACGTGATGAACTAATATCTGTTGCGTCAAGTAAAATTTCAGCGTGGAAGGAATTGTCTCTGGGTCCTTTGTTGTTTCGTTCTTAAGTCATGTCCGAATCTTTGAACTCTTAGGATTACCAAATAGAGTTAAAGACTAATATTGCACACATAAGATCTCAATATCACGAGTATTTTATTATGAACGCTCCTTTATTCTTCGATGTCTAATTGAAGTTACCATCTCGTAGGTTACGATCTTTTTTTAGCCAGGATGGAAATGAAGATTTTATTTAACCAGTCTCCACTTAATAAATTTCCAATTCTTATTTTCCGCTGGTCCTGAGGGTGATCAAATTAATAATTTATTTTTTATTAATTGTGAGGAGCCACACAAAAGTGTTTCTGATTAAACTAATCTAGATTTACCGGCTGTATTTACAAGACGATGGTAAATAACTCGCATGACCGACCTGAGCCCCGTCATGCTGAGAACAAGTATTCTACCAAATCACACTTGTTCCCATTCTACTACTTAAGACTGATTCAATTTTATTTAGTCTTAATATTTTTATTAAGACTAAGGATTTTATTTCGTGACGAAATTCATTAAATGAAATCCTTTGTCCCACCCTGACTAGAAAAGGGTGGTAACCTGTAGATAACTCGTTCCAATCAACCTTTATTGTATATAAGAACATTTATAGTACATTAAATTTGACATAAGGTTGATTCTATACGATTTTTTGATGTGACGAATAGTAACGGAGATTTTTCGAGTTTTCGAAAATCACCCTCCTCTAAACCCCCTCCCACTTTTCCGATTTCAGCCATTAACGAACTTGATATTTCTTTTTGCATAAAACAATTAAATGCCGAGATTGGTAACGATAAAGCAATAATTGCGACACCTAGAGCGGTAACAGACACATGTATAGATTCATATATATATATATATATATATATATATATATATACTCCATTTTTTAATATAATTGTGCTGATGTTTTCGACCAGGTTGTATTTATATATGGTGTGTTATTCTTTTCGGAGTTTTGGTCAATGTTGGTGAAATGAATCTTAGTTTATGCCGATATTTCGAGAATGTTTAATGTATAACAACAATGTGCAATATTATAAAGTAGTACATGTAATTTTACAGCCCTGAAGAAGAGATAATAAAGATTCTTGAAATATCGGCATAAACAAAGATTCATTTCACCAACATTGACCAAAACTCCGAAAAGAATAACACACCCTATATATATATATATATATATATATATATATATATATATATATATATATATATATATACACATAAAATTTTGAACGGTCTTCATTTTCATCATCTCCTGGGTAGAATCCATGGACATTTGAAGAAAAATTTCGAAAATCACGTCATGAGTACGACCTCAATAGTTGAAAGGGAAATCTGCTGAAAAGCAGCCACATAGTTAGCGACGGTCACATAAAGGAAACACAGCCAGACGAAATTCATAATTGACAGGATGAGAGGTCTATAAGAATAAGTACAATGGGTGTAGCAGGATCCATTACATCCCGATAATGAAGAAAAATGTTGGCCATGAAAAATGTTTTTATTTAGTAACTAGTGGTATCAAGTTGGCAGAGCTTACACTAAGCCCTCCTTAATTCCCAATTACTTGCCCTGTTCTCTATTTCCTTTTTCTTCTTTCATCATTCCGCTCAATTAGGGGACTAGCAAATAATTTAGAAGCCAAATAAATAAAAAAAAATCTTTAGCTATTATTATCCTGAATTACAATAATGGATCTAAGATAGACCACGTATTTTTTTAAGACGCAAATTTATGAGTTCAAAATCTTATATAATTTTTTGGTTGCTATTGTAGACCTCTGGGATTTTCAAATCCCTCCCACAAAGGGCATTGGTTGTCACCATCGTACATAAAGAGTTATTAACTCGACTTATAGGCCTCCTCAACCAATTACGACCTAGAATGAGGTGTCCTTTTAAAACTCATATAAGTCTTTTCTACACGGAAGTCACACCCCAATGGTCAGCAACTCAGTAGACCAAAGGGAAACACCCTAGTCATACCGAGGGGTTGATCTGACATGCTTACTCACTAGACTCCCGGAAATCCAATAGCGTCGCGAGCCTAGCAAACACTGAAAACCAACTGACGATCTATACTTTATCCAGGATAGATTACTGCATTTATATTTACCTTCTGCGTACAGAGTATAGTTGTAGATGTACACACGCCTTAATCTGCTTGGCCACATGCGCTTACTCTCTCCTTATGAGAAGTTCAATATTAAAACTAATTAGACTGCTGTGTATACGTTGTTTAGCAGTTTTTAACCCTGGAATCTTAATATAATTTGGAAGATAAAGTCACATTTCATTTTTCTTTAGCCATCAGAGTGACTTTTCAGCGTCTAAATTGTATTACAGAGATTAGTCAGAACATGAGTTTCCTTTAAATATGCTATTGATAATTTCATATCCGAAAGGGATTTTAAGACACAACCCCTCCAAAATAGTGTGAAACGTTGCGTGGAAGCTGAAAATTCTTAATATCATCAACTTTCAATAAAAATACGTCTTTGATTAGTTTAAATAACGCCAAACGTTGAATGATGTTTTCAATGAATATTTCTATTAATTATTTAACCACATTAGATTTTGTAATGTGTTTTAGGCCGACAAAAGATTTGTACTTTTTTTAAATAGGGTATTTCAATCTTTCAGAGCTGAGAAAGCAATTGGATTTCTTCTGTCGAAACCGTCGAATTAAGTTGAAATGTCGTCCTTAAGAGGTGAGATTGTCATTGACGTCCTGAAATACCTCTGTGACCTAGAGGAGGAAATGGGGCGACATCATGGGCTAGTGGAGTGCTGGCAAAAACTGTTACTTGTCAGGCAATTTCAAGGAACTCCCAATCAGGATTTGCCATTTCCTTTATGGCGTATCCTTCACTCGCAAACCTTCTGTTCCAAGACGGTATCATGACCTGGTTCTCGGATATTGGACACTTTTATTTTCCATTTTTATCAACAGTCGTTGTTATTAGCGACTTTCAATTCTTACGGTAATGTCTCTTGCTGTAGCTTATAAGATAAATAACACGGGCCTAAAAAAAACATTTTTTTTGGTGCGTAGGATTTTTAAGCAGATTTTAACTATATTTTTAGTGCTGAATCTAAATATGGAAGCAGTTTTTCTGTCTCAGGTCTAGAATTTTAAAAAATTCTGATAGAAATTCACTTATTTATCAGATTTAGTCTCTGTAAGATGCCCTATCCCTCACTCAGAAGAAATGCAAATTCCAACATTTCACCAGCTACCAGAACTCTGTGAGGACGCTTATTGTCTCTCTGATCAGAATTCTGATACTACTGAAGCTGACAGTGATTTTGAAACGATATCATCAATCCCTCAATGTTTCAACCAAGGTGAGTTAAATGACCTCACTAGAGATCTCAGGCAAATACGTTTCCGAAATATTCAGTGGTTAATTGGTTAAATGATGACTTTTTCTGTTTTCTTTTGTATAATAATATCTGTGTAATATAATAAAAATTTCTTGTTTAATTTGTTGATTTAAACCATGGTCTTTCTTTTAAAATATTTTAATGAATAATTCACTAAAATGTTGATATCTTAAAAATTCGAGCTGATAGGCAAAAACTAATAGCATATTTGAATTCAGGGCATCAAATTCATAAGAAATCACCTCCAAAATCTTCGGCACCAAAACCACTGTTGACCAGTGTAATATATCTGGCCGTTTGAGTGCCATCTAGCCTTTTAGCAGATTTCCCTTAAGGGAGGTCGTACTCATGACGCGAGTTTCAAAACTTTTTTTCAAACGTCCATTGATCCTGCCCAGGAGATGGCGAAAATGAGGATGTTCAATTCTGTATATATATATATATATATATATATATATATATATATATATATATATATATATTTGTCTGTTAACGCTCTAGCGGTCGCAATTTTCGTTTGATCGTTACCAAACTCGATATTTAAACGTTTTATGCAAAAATAAAGATCAAGTTCGTTAATGGCTGAAATCGGACCAGTGGGAGGGGGGGGGTTAGAGGGGAGGATTTTTGAAAATTCGAAATATCTCCGTTACTATACGTCGGATCGAAAAATTATATAGAATCAATCTTATTGCAAATTAAATTTACTATAAATAATGTTATATACATTTATTCTGTATCTTGAATATTAACCATCGAGATATTTGCATTTTTCAGCTTCTGAGATGAGATCGGCTAACTTCGGGTCTAGTCGTGAGTTTCCGTAAAGAGCTAGTTCGGGCCGTTCCCGTAACTGTTTGACTCTCTATTCTGAAATTTCTCTATTGTAAAACTTCACGTGGGAAATCTGCTTAGTTTACGCAGCCCCTGCGTGACGGACTTTTTTTAAGTATTAAGGATGGAGCCACACTAAACTGTTTGAAACGCATCCCGTCAAGCGGGGTGGGTTTTGAAGGGATGATATTTTGGCAGTCATCTATCACTTCCCCGAACTCCCAGTGAATCACTCCTTCAGTAGCAGTTAACCCGTCGATGGAAGAGGATACTTTCGTTAGCTGTTTATGTTCATTCTTTTAACTGGAAATATTTTACATAAGAATGAGGCGATATCTCTCCAAGTTTTTCGATTACTATAAAATGTATAGTATTAAATGATGTAATATGTAAACATATTACATCATTTAATAGTGCACTTTCTGTGGTTACTTTAAGTACCTCTTTGGTATAGTAAGTACTCTTGCGGTTTTGTAGAAGTGAAATTTGCTAAACGATAATGATTATTCAACTTAAAGCACAACTGATTTACACTAGTTCAAAGTATACAAAAGTTCAATGTTTTAATTGGTTAATTCATTTTTACTAAATTGTTAAATAATATCTTTCCTATGTTTATGTGCATTTTCCAAATCATATCAATATCCAGTCAATTAGTAAATATATCATTTCCAATGCTGATACAACGTTTCCTCCCTCTATTTTTGTACAGATGTAATCACATTCAATAAATTCATAAACATCAAATATTTTGAAACGAGCAGCAAGATTACTGTCATAAAACTCAATGTGTTTGCCATCTCTGCGACCCAGTGCTGACACTGCATTGTCCTGTTGATACAGTAGTACTGGAACATCTTCTCATTAATAGCTCTTTCTTCCTAAACAATAAAATATTAAAGAAATGTTAGTAGTAAATATTAACACCAAAGATTATTATTAATCCTTTATAAATAATTATATTTATTTAAAAATATATGTTTTCCAAATAAATATATACTCACTTAACATTTTTAATTAAATGCCTGCAACCTTTGCAAAATTGAACCTATGCCCCTAGAAGCAAATTTCCTAAAATATTGTTAGGTATATGAGTTAAGACCTTCGGATTGAGTTCACAGTAACAGTGCTAATATAAACTTTAAGGACAATTCAATGTCATAACTTGCAATAATAGTTCGTCATTCAGATTTCTCAAAGTTAGTTAATGGTCTGCCTTGAACTGTGATATAAATGTCACCGAATGATATTCCACCATTATTGAATAGAGTAGGTTATTTAAGTAGCCATGGAATTCAGGGACACCGCTCCCACGGCTTTCAAAAGATATTTACAATGACTATATTGCTTTTTGAACTTAAACTCCTTTTTGGAATCTTGGAATTTACCGACTGATGAAAATCGTATTTAGTAGCTTTATTACTTAATATGCACACAGTCAGTGATATAAATATACATGTACTTATTGATTGTATATTGTGCCATATCAGAAAAACAGCCAAAATACAAATTGTTTTTAATAATTGACTTATACATTCAATTTTTTTTCGTTTCAAAACAGGTAAGCTGGATCCAATTACAGCCAGATATATTAATTTTAATATAAAGTTGAAAGTCATTGTTTCAAACAATTATCTCACATAATTTCAATGAGAAGTAAAACAATTAAAATTTATAAAAGTGAGACTGATAAATTTTAAATGTTGAACAGTGATTTAAGATCAGAATTAAAGAGTAGATATTTTCCATTGGTTCACGTTTTTATTTTCCTGGTGTAGTTAAATGCTTATGCATGGATGTAGATATGGTGAGGCTAATGCATGGTTGTATTTTCCTCTCTTAGCACTCCGAGATCTCTTATCACACTGATCCAATTGAAATTGTTATTGTCCTCATGGGGATGTCTTGCTTGTTTATTTTGGGGTCTATGTGGGACAGGATCACTAAGTGTTTTCATTAATCTGTGATTTTCTTCAAGTGGTTAATAGTTAAATAGGAAATAAACGGTCGTTGCATGGCACTCCAAGTTAGTTCATAAGAATTTCAATAAGTGTAATTTATCTTTATGAATAGCTTGGTGGGAAAAGGTATAATCTACTGCACAGATGGGTGAAAAGGTAAAAGATTCCATTGTATATAATGTATTAATAAAAAAGAAACTTCTCATTTATTTAATGTGGCATTATTTTTAAGTATTTAATAGTTCCCACAAATATGGGACACAAATCTTTTAAGAGCATTATAAAAACATAAAACTGAATTGTTTTCAAGTTCATTTCCTTAGTCGAGGTTTTGCCAACCTATTGGCAAATTGAAAAAAAAAAAAAATTCACAGGTTTTTTTGTGATTTAAGAACTCTCTAATAAAAAAATAATATGATATAAACCATAATATATAGTAATCAACTGTCAATTGTAAGGAGCATTCATGCATGTACCTAGTAATAGTTACACAATGGCCTTAGGGGTCAGCATAAGTATGACTATTGGACCTCGTGTAAAACCAGCCATTAGTCACTATCCTTTTAAAATGTAAAACATTGTAAATTCAGACTACATATATGGATGACGTATACGGTGTTTAAAAAGATCACGATTTAAAATAGAACTGACCAATAGATTTGAGTAACTAAAACAAAGACTACAGTATCTGATATGCATAGTTATAGAAAGGGTCCGACCCGCTGCAGAGAGAGAGAGAGAGAGAGAGAGAGATTGAGAGAGAGAGAGAGAGAGAGTGAGAGAGCGGGTACATATTTTGACTTAAGCGCTTATATGAATTTTGTTCCTTAAATTACAAGTGTATTAAAAAATAAGTTGAAAACTATATTTTCAATTTTCCTTCCTTCGATTCCCGTCTACACAACTATATCCACTTATCAATTATATAAAAGTAATTGAAATATAAAGTTAATAAAATTTATTTTCATTAATAAATGGTTCTTCTCTAAAAGTCGACAATCTTGTAAATTATCGCTCACTGTGAGCAAAGTGAGGAATTATTTTAGGTTAATGGAGTAATATCACGTTCATTCATTCTGGAATATATTCTCTATTTTCTCAAGCAAAGAAAGTGCTCTTTTTGGGAGGATGGGTTGCAGTACCCCCCCCCACATATCAACCTGTTTTTGAAAAAGTAAGCCAAGAGCGTGGTGCTGCTTATCTCTTCTTTCTGGGGAATGGTTGAACAACATTTCTTAACTCGATATTTGGGCTGACTACAATCAATTCAATTTCTTAACTCATGCAGCCTCGATAAAAGAAGTTTGTTAAGAATAATTTTGCCCTTCTCATTTCTATTAAAAAAAGACAACTCACTCATCATTGTACATTTTTAACGAGATTAGTTATATTTTATATTTCTATGAGAGTCATATGAACAGAAAATTTCAAATTTTATTCATTTATGTCTTCTCTTAAATCCCTCTCTCCCACTCCGATGTGTCTGTTAAAAACCATAATTCATTTTTAAGTAAGTCATTTCGATATATATATATATATATATATATATATTCTGTTTTTTTCTTTTCTAGGCATTGTAAACCTTAGATATCTTAAGTTGTCACTAAGCGGGACTCCTGATCAGAGTTTAACGATATGAATCATCAACTCGACATACAAGGGGGACTTGGAATAAGTTGTCTCCAGTAGACTGACGGCTTTCATTATATCCATGATCTAGTAGAGTCAATGTCTTTCTTCAACGACGAACTTTCTGACTGATGAACTTACTTGGCTACCGCCATTCCGTCGAGGGAAATCTTTCTCTTAAAAGAATAAGAATATAATTAGATAGTAAAATGTTAACAGGTCCACACCGCAGGGCGTTAGCTGCAGTTGTGTTGACCTTTGGTCAAATGATCTGGGAGGCACTGTTGGAGCCAGCTGGCGCCACGGTAAATCAGGAAGAACATAGAGGAGATATAGGCAAAGATAACTGGATGTCCCGAAGGAGACTGAGGTTGACTGGAGGTCAGGAACTATAAAGTTACCCCACTAAAAGGGTTAATACGGGGCAGATGTCAAGGTCTTTCAAGGACTCCATTAACAATTATTTAGTTACTTATAAGGTAGTGCAATAGGAGGTTTTACTTATTCAACCAGTCTAATCATCATTAAAATTTCAGCGATTTAAATGCTCTTCTTGAAGCAGAAGATTTCTGAAAATTCATTAGCTTAAAATCCACGCTTTTTGAGGTTTCATCAACATAAGAAAAGAAAAAACAAAGAGGAAAAAATTGGATACCATCTGGCGCCTTTAGTTTGGAAGCCCTCGGGGCCTATATATTTTGATTAAAAATAGAGCTGTATGCAAATTTTATAATTTAGGGGGGAAACTCAATCTTATTCAAAGATTATAAATTAACTCCACAGCATTTCGGCTACGTCTCGCGGCGAAAGGGACGTCAAACTGATGCCCGTTAGACACCAGTCAAGCATCTGTACTTGAGGTTCTAAACTTTATATTTTTAAGAAGGTTGGAACTTAAATTGGAACCACAATCCAGAACTCAATTTTTTTTTAAACGTTATATACCTCCTAAAAAGCAAGTATGGCGACCAAGCACATACAAATCGATCATTTTCGTTTTTTGCTAAGAGAAGCTGTAATCCAGACAAATCCGTGCAATATATTCATAGTCACAGTTAATGTAAGCTCGGTATTCCCGCCATGGCAACAGGATCCGAGCTCCGGATCGCCCAAGGCAATGAATTTTCATTACAGTATTCACAAAGAAGGACTTCACTATTACCGGCCATTTTTAAGCATTAAATTACTACTTCCGCGTGTTTTCCTTACTTTAATTGAATTTAAACAAACATGTTTTACGTTTCTAAACGCTTGGATCATGGTTTCATTCCTTCCGTGACTACAATCAAGTATTAACGAGCAATTGTATGCTTGGAAACTAGTAGAGACAAACACAATAATTTTATTCTGACAAAATATCTTTAGCATTGACGAAACTAGTTGTTTTAATGAAAATTTGCGAAGCACCTAATTCTGCCTAATTTCGTAGATGCACTAAATACGCCATTACAAAAGCTAAGGAAGTGTTTGTACATAGACCTGTAGTGAATATGTAAGTATAGACGGCTTTCTTATAGGTTATAATTTTTTATACGGTAATTAGTACTCAATATTTCGACAAAAAATATCATTTTATTTTACTCAAATAACAATTACCTAATGGGAGTTTATATTATAATGCATTAAAGTCCACATTTAGCTATTATGGCTAATTGGGAAGGGTTATCTAGGGGTTGTCACAACACTAACAAGAGTGGGACTCAGGATTTTAATGAATGAGAGTATTAATTGGTAGTATCTGAAGTAGTAGGATTTAGGCTCAGCCTAATCCGGTTACGTACTATGATTCGTAGGTTCAATTCCTGACTTGGGCATTATATTATATAGGTAGGATGAAATAATTGGATATGCTTCCACTATAACGAACATTAAATTATATTTACCTAAGTAGCTTTGAGGTGGGACTTTAGTAGATCCGATATTGCCTACTCAGTACCTGAAGAAATTGAGTAGCTTATTTTAATGGCAAGAAGAAAAAAATACACTGTAGTCTGTGAAGTCACAAAGACTGAACCCGGTCTCGATTCCTTTGAAACTTAGAACTTGATAAGAATTTGAAATAGTTAATGAAGCGTAGAATTCAGCTGAAAAAACGGAGGATAATATTTTGATTGCATGACAATTACAAAATATTACTTATTCAAAAAAATGGCTCAATTAACACACAATATAGTTTGTATTAGAATATGCTATATTATAAATAGTGTATAATTTCTGAATTTTATTCAAATTTCTTTTAAAAGAATATTTGAAGCAGTCTTTTCCTTAAATAGACTTTTTTTTTTATTTTTATTTATTATTTTTTTTTTCAAACATAATACTATAAAGGTTTTATGAAGAATGCGTTACTTCATGAACTAAATTATTTAAAGATTCGTATCATTCTAAATGATAATAATTTTCATTGGAATTTCAGGAATATATGGCATTTATATCGCAGCTATTGACTTTGGTCCCTCCTTGTTCTAAAAGCATCTTTTATGCTCCATAGCCCAAAGACATAAGCAATCAGAAGATAAAATAAAATAAAAAAATAAAAAAAAAATAAAAATAATGCAAACCCCTGTGGAGGACCAAGAATGAATGGATGGGAGTTGCGCTGGCATCATCCCTTAACAGGCATTTTAATTGGAACTGTGCTGATGGTTAATGAACCTTTCCTTTAATAAGGTTTCTGTTTTTTGTATTCCATTAAAATCGGCCCAGAATTTTGAATAACAAAAGAAAAACTGTTCAAAATATATACTCCTTTATTTTATTTAAACTGTTATTAGGCCAGCTCCCAGGGTCTCTGTGAGAGCTTATAGTTTACAAATATTTTATAGTAATAGTAAATTTACAGTACTTAAGTGTGAGTCTGACCTGTCGCATTACACAGTACCTGCCAGCAGGTCTGAACCCTTTCATTGTTTTAAATTGATGTGTCAGTCGTCTGTATCAAATTATTCCCCTATTAATTATCTTTTCATATTGAGATTCTTCTACTCCATGTTAGATCACATATAAATTTGTGTTCTTGGTTACTAATGAGAAAGGTTGGGCGATAAACGCTCTTATGATGAATTGAAATGAAAGTATTGGGGGATTGATGAATTGAGGCAATCAATCATTTTATTTTTTTTATGCCACGCATCTGAGGTGATGGGTATGAGGTATTTACTAGGTCATGTAAAACTGAATACTTCATTTATAGATTTTGAACAAATTCTTAAATTCCTGAAGATATCTCATATCCGTACTTTGCCTAATAGAATATAATAAAAGTTATATCTTTGTAAAGCTTTAGAATTTCGAAATCTAATTTCTTATAATTCTATACGTTTTGGTAAATATTTATGTGTTTTAGATGTGTTATTATGTGTGTAATATATTGCCTGCAGAAAGCTAGTAGTTCTTTTCATTTAAAGCAATCTGTTGATGTGTGTTTTATTGTTAGGTATTTATTGCAGTATTTGCATATAATAGTGGCCTTTCTCCTAATCATTAATGAGACAAATTGTGCCACTCCTGTGCCTCGATGGCAGCACCTTAATCCTTAATCCTTAACGCATGAAATCGGACTAGTAGGGGAGAGGGGTTAGATGAGAGGAATTTCGAAAATTCTATATATCTTCGTTTTTATACGATGGATCAAAATATTGTACGAAACCAATCTTATTACGAATTAAATTTACTACAAATATTGTTCATATATTTATTCTCTATCTTGAATGTTGACGGATATACAGGGTCCGGCAAAAAAACCTACCAATTTCAATAGGCATTTGCAAAAAGAATAAGAAACATACAGAACAATTACTTATATTTGTGAATAGCCTATATAATGCCATTTTACATCACTTAGTATACTTTACTTGGTTTTGAAAATTATGTCCGATAAATAATGTCCCCCATTATTAAGACATTCACGAAATCTTTCCCTGAAGTTGTCCATAGTTCTTCGTGTACCTTTCCTTGGAATGGCTGCCACTTCCTGCCTAATGACATCTCTTAGTTCTTGCAGAGTTGTGAGACGATGTTTGTACACTTTAGCCTTTAGGTAGCCCCACAGAAAGAAATCACAAGGTGATAAGTCGGGTGACCTTGGGGGCCAGGAAATGTCTACTCTTAGGACAAACAATAACGGTCAATGCCGATCGCTGTTGTCACATGATAGAGACATTTCTCCGACCCAAGATCAACAAGTTTGTTTTAGACCATGAGGAAGAAGAAAAAGAAGTGGCAATCTAGGGGTGAATCCGAGAATAGTATGCCAGTGACGTCAGATGGCCTCAGTCGTCCGTCAACGTGGTCTAGAGGCTGACAAAAGTGAACGTCCCTTTCCTGTAAAGTTCAGCCGAATATATTACTTACTCTCTCTCGTAACGAGCGCTCGAAACGAGGATCTACCGACCAAGAAGACATTCACGACTGTTATCAGTTAACCTGTTATCTTTCAGTTTACAGATCCAAAATAATACCTTAGGTAACTGCAGCTTCTTAAGACAAAAAGCAAGACTTTTTTTTTTTTTTTTTTGTTATGTTTTAAATTATATACTGGTAATGGGCGAATTTTATAGTAAATAAGTAGATTTATTGGTACCAAAATGTTATAAACATTAGGAGCTATATATCTGAAGAAATTGTAAAAGCATACACTGTTTCAACAATAAAGATTAAATTAAAAAACAAACCCTATTGTAGAATTAAAAATTTGCATTGGGTCGGTTTAGTAATATTAAATTGTTCTTGGGTTTATTAAACATCATAATAGGGCTCTTTTTCTTTCATTTCAATTTTAATTTTTTCCTCAAACAATATGATGAAATCCAGTTGAATTTCGTTTTAAATTAGTTTCTATATATAACGCCAATATTCGTCAAAGGGCCATTTTAGCCCTTGAAAAAATTGGAACACAAAAGAGGAGTAGGTTTATGAAATAGAAGGCAAATCTAATTAGTTTTTTTTTGTGAAATCTTTAGTTTAAAAAAAATAATTACGAACATCACGACTCTATGCAATGTTTCAGTTCAGTTCAAATTAAGTGTTTCATTATATAACAGATTACTGTTTATGAGACATGAGTATGTGTTTACTGAAAACCGAAAACTAAAAAATGCATATATCTCCGCTAATATTGAAGTTAGAGAGTAAATTTATATAACAATATTTATAGAACATTACATTTACAATAAGATTGGCTATGTACAATTTTTCGATCCCACTCATAATAACAGAGATATTTCGAATTTTCATAATTCTCCTCTTCAAAAAACCCCCTCCCCAATATATAATATTGAATGGACCTCATTTTCTTCATTTACTAGGATAGATGGACATTTGAAGAATTTTCTCCTAAATTTTTTTTTCTGCTTCCTAAATGGGCGATCATGGTATACAAGGATCAATAAGAAGGCCAAGTCCTCTACTGGTTTCAAGACCAGTAGAGGACTTGGCCTTCTTTGATCCTTATACATTTGTTCCTCTACCATCCAGCATATTCCAGAGAGATCATGACAATGACACCCCTACGCACAGGACACACTAGACTAACACATTCATATCTAATGAGCCGGGAAGATGAACCTGTACTATGTCACTACTGCAACAGAATGCTGACTGTAAAACACTCTAACTGACTGCACACAAGTGAAAACGTACCCATGGCCCACAAATCTATGCGAACTACTGGCCGACAGTAGCAAATTTATAGATGATGTTTTTATGTATTTAAGAAATAATAGATTATTTGATGAAATATAAAAGCTACAATTATAAATGTTATATATAGCAAGCACTGTGGAATATGAGTTTTGCCTTCTTCCAGTTTAACTATTTATAGTTTTTCCTTTAGTTATTTTTATTTGTTTTATTTTTATTTTGTTTTTTTTCCTCATGTTGTAAATATAGTACGAATTTATATTTAATTTTGTCCATTCTATTTATTTAATTCATTTGTAAATGTTAGCTGTGTAAAAATTTTAATATTTATTTAATTTTGTGAAATTATATTTAAGAATCGCCATTGTAGCGGCATGGTTCTATTTATTTTGTGCATTTGTAGCATTTAGCTTTCTAAAATTTTTAATATTTATCTTATTTTGTAAAATTATATTAAAGCATGTCAAAAGTTGAATTGCCATTGTAGCGGCATCTCAAATAAATAATAATGATAAAAAATACTGGAGACCAAAAATTCAAAATCCTCCGGAATCAAATTTGGGTCGTAACTCAAGTTGATGTCCTACCGACTAGAACTATGGCATGGAGAATTTTGATGGAAGCGAAGGACATTTTGAAATGGAATACCCAAAGAAAGTTTCACCATCCTAAACAAATTATATGTTTTATGAAAGCTGAGGGCGTGCTTTCTGCAGCCCAAAACATCGCCTTCATAACTACATTCTTCATAATATACACCAAAAATTCAATAATAAAAACATTAACATCAGTCATTACTTCTCCAGGGACCAGAGTTACTAACCCATATTGTACCTTTAATAGTAAAGTTCCTTACAATTTTCACAACTTTTGTTCAAGAGTACTAGTTAGGACATGTCTCGACCCCACATGCAAGCGATAGTGTGTGTCTACAAAATTCTACTTATAAGAAAATAACTTATTCCATAAGTTAAACTCTTTTTACCCATTTTTACTGCAATTGTGTTATTAAACACGCCCACGCTAACTCATACCTTCATTAATTATTCAATAGTAATTACTGCAGCATTCAAAGCTAATGCCACAGAACAAAAAAGTATCTTTCTTTAAATACATGTGTATACATAACCACCTACTCCGAACAAACCATTATACATTAACAAAACTTAAATGAAAAAAGAAATTATAAATGGTAACATGTATGTCTTGGGATATAATAACTTGGAAGGAAATATACATTTTCAGATTAAAACTGCCTTCTAAAAAATGTTCACTACCGCGTGAAAAAATTTGGCTAAATTAGGGAAAATCAAGCACATTTTACGGGGTGAAAATAGGCCCTGGGTATATTTACTCTCTGGAAGTTAAATAAACCTCTCCAAGAAGGAATTGGGCATTTTATCACAATGCTCACTTGTGCCCCCCCCACACACACACGAATTTATAAAAGCGTGGCATGGGAGCGCAGTTGGGTAGAGACAATGTATAAAACACATTTTAATGTTTAAAAAAGAACACATTCAGTAAAATATGTTTAAGTGAGTGGTTATAAAAAATTAAAATTGCTGAATTTCCTGTTTAATTAGTCGAAAAGGAGCATGAAATGCTGAACAATGGAGAATTATGGATAAATGGAATGAAAATAATATTCGTTGAATATCTTCTAATGATGTCAATGATTCTGCGTACAATTAGAAATTAAACAAAGTAATATAATACGCTCAAATACTTCAAGAAAAATACATACTTCTATTGAAGACAAATTTCATGATAATTGAAGCGCAGAACGTAGAAGAAGACTTGAGAGCGTGGTAATTTTAGAATTGAATACAAACGAAATATTATTTAACCAGAAATGTGTAAATTAATAAATGTTTTCTGCTTATAAAAATTGAAGTTTTGTTTTTCAAAAGAGATTTTAAAAAAATAAATAAATAAAAGAATGCATTTAACTTATTAAATTTTTAACCTTAATTGTAAAGGGAAGTGAAAAAACAAAAAAAAAATAGTGTTAGGCTGAAACTCAGAAGTCAGATATGAAATTTCTTCTAGGGATCTGATTAAGGAAAAACTACACGAATAAATTGAAAATTAAAGAGTCGGAAAATTAAATATTATACTCCAGCATAACGGAATATTATGAAAGAGAAATCGCCTCCAAAAGATATACCTTATGTTTTATAGTAATTTTTAACTTTCTTCTTTCTTATGCAGAATATTTTTTATCTTTTAACTTTTTAGTATTTCGCACACAGACAACCAGGCACTCGAGCGCACACTCACACACACCTACAAATGGATTTCAAAAGGGACTCCAAACTCAGGGCAAAAAAAAAATTGATAATAACTTAAAAAAGAAACTCATTATTTATGATTATCATTAGATGCCTGATTAATTAATTTGGTACATATTACATATGTAATAATAAAATTTACCCTGGTTCCCCTTGGATTCTAAAACTATAAAAGAGCTTTATTATTTCCAAATTAATCTAATGCTTAACATAAATTTGATATGAAATGAATCGTTGCCTTTAAAGCAACACACCATCTTCCAAGCTCATACCATATTATCATTCTCCGGTTGCAATTATTTTCATAAAGTTGTGTATTCTTTTCTGAATGTCAGATTCGTTACAGATTTCCAAATGTCAGAGAACGCCTTAATAATACTTTTTATACGGAATAAGAGTATGGAGGGGCATTATCCTTTAAGCAGATTTCCCTTATGTCCAGCAAACACATTATTATCAAAATATTTGTAAGAATTATTCCGGATAGTTACGTAAAAGTAAATTCAAAGCTTAGGCTAACTAAACGTATTAAGTGGTTGGTCTTAACCCACTTAGAGAATATTGATTCGTGGGTTCAATTTCTTCATATAAAGGTAATGTATTTACTGAAAGCTTCCAACTTGACTAGAAAAGGGTGGTGACAGTTAATAGGGAGAATAAGGTGTATGGAGCTTATAAGTTAAATTATATTTCTCCCATTATAAAACTGTCCAAACCGTTCAGCAGTAGAGTCCTAGGATCCTCTGCAACCATCGTAAATAGTTACGAGTGGTCTGCAGCCAGGATATTACAAGACCGCGGAGATCAGTTGCCTAATTTTGGTTGAAAAAGCTTGCCCAGGGTCAATTTCACGAATTCGTCTATAGATCGCTAAATGTATCTCGGTGGCCAAAGAGGTTATCGGTTTTGGCAGGAAAATAATGGGCGCCGCCATTTTGCTCACTTTTCTGCTCCAGAATCCCCCTAATATATCTACTGATAGGGAATAGCCATTAAGAGTAAACAGCCTAAACTTGAATCTACATTCCGGTCTTGCCACAGTGGCATGTTCTAAGCGAGAGTTTAGAAAAAGAGGGGGAAATCTTCCATTAACAGGAGCAAGTTCATGCCAAATTTCGGTTCAGTCGTAATTAAGTATGACATTCGGGCTGACACACTAACTGAAAAAAATGACAGATGCAATGAATTAACTGCAATTCAAAGTATATGCATGTATAATGTGAGGGCGAGGGACGTAATAGTATTGATTTCAGGAATGCTGTACAAATCCAGCAGCTTGGTTATGCTTTTACTTCGCCAATTGTGCTGCTTTCTCAATGCTCCAGATATCTTATTTCGCCCAAGAAGAGACCTAGTCTCCTATTTTCCTTGATAAGTGGTCATGTCGTATATATAAACATTCTATCAGCATGTAATCCATCCATACTGGAACTTCCTTCGACCGCTTTTGAAGAGTTTTGTACAATTTTAATAGGTCCAGTATTTACTCATTTCTTCATAATTAGTGTCTTCGTAGATCAAAAGTGAGATTTTATTCATATAAATAATAGAATTGCGTCGTATTAAAAGATCATTTATGAGATATACATTTGGTTTATTTAATGTACGGAAAAATTATGTCAGAACTAAGCAAAAATGTATGAACTTCGCACTTGATTGTGGGCAGGAAATTAGGTTTGCTTCCTACTCTTTAGTTTTCTTTTCTAACATTAATCGGTTCGTAATTATTCAAGGAGAAAGGCTTATTATTAAAACGTTTGATGCCCTTGCGTTGTAAGCGGGTATCTATAAAGGTGTGGAGTAATTTCCTTTATCCATAATTTTTACTCAAACACCCCAGATTCATTATTTCAAATATCCACCTTGAAAATGGTCCTCATGATTCAATATTTAATTTAAACCGGTTCCAAGAAACAAAGCAGTGAGCACGGACTCGGAAATATAAACGTTTTCTTAATATAAATGATGTGGGCGCTTTTTCTCAACCTTTCTTTTTATGGAAGGAGAGATTAAATTCTTACAAAACCTTTTCGTCGGCAGAAATTGTTCTGTGCAAAACCGATCTTGACTCATCGCCATCCTCTTGTGTCTTCTTTCTTGTAGTTAATTAAATTCCCCGCCAATCCCGACTTGGATTAGGTAACCTGCGTTCCTCCCTTAATAGAATTTCGCCTGTATAGTCTCAGAAAGAGGTTTTGAATTTAAGGCCCTTTTGAGAAGGGGAGGGGGAGTATTAATTCCGGCGTGAGGGATACATTTCATTTTTAATGGGATATGGATTTAAATTTAAATTAGATATTCATACAGGTCAGGATCTATATATAGATATAATATGCCTTGTTTGGTTTAGTAGGCATTAAAATTTTTTTAAACCCCATTATTACGAGATAAAAATTCATACTGTAGCAAATCAGATGAACACAAACAAATAGATTTATTTCATTAATTTAAATCTTGAAAAGAATTTTTTCTGTAATAGTTGAATAATGGTAACATTACTAAACTGAAATGAGTGAAGAAAGTGAAACATTCTGCAATAGAGTGAAAAAAGTGAATTGTCTTCTTAATTAGTAATAAGTATAAATTAAAAAATAATTTGAAGTTGGAAATTAAATGCTTTTAAATGTTTCTTAACATTGTAAGAATTTATTATAACAAAATAAATTGAAATGTGAATGAATTATTGGTGGAAGTAATCAATATTTTTTAAAATTTAAATATAATAATAATTACCTTCCTTGTTTATAACCTGCACTTGTTTATAACTGCACTACTTCACAATCATCACTAGTTGTTTTATAACTATGCTTATAACCTTTCACAACCATGCTTATAACCTACCAACAACATACCATAATCTTCACAACATCCTAATTTTGTTCATATTCTGGTTAGATCTGATCATGTATTACACGATTACAGAAAAAAATTAATATTACACTCGTGACGAAAGTAGAATTTACAACTCTTGTGAAATTACCACACTCGCTTCGCTCGTGTAGGTAAATGTTTCATTCGAGTTGTAAAATGATCTACTTTCGTCACTTGTATAATAAATAACTATTCTGTATCTAAGAGCATTTTAACCACAATTAGGAGATAAAATAATGTTTCAATATCATATTCAACACACTTCCATATTGCTTTACTTAATTCATTATTGGGTCGGTTTTCTCTCATAATTACGAAAAATAAATGAAATATTACTCAAGGTTTTTGGTATTTTCTTATTTACGTTTCGTTTGTGGGAATCTTCTCTAATCAACTATACTTCATTTATACATTAAGGTGCAAGTAACTCTGGCAAATCTCGACAATAGATGAGGTGTCAATTCCCCCCTACATTTTCTTCGTTACAAACTCATTAAACAAACTCCATAATCGGGATTTGGACTGGCTAGTGGAAGTCCATCATCAACGGAAGGATAAGAAAGGTCAAAACACCTCCACTCTTAATACTTCATAAATATTAAATGCCGAGTACTTATAATTATAATAAATAAATATAAATTATTAATAATTTTATAATTTTAATTTGTATTAACCTTTTATTGACTATTATATTTATTTATTTTACTTACTTATTAATAACATTGACATAAATTATAAAAATATATATCAATAAAATACTTTAAGTTTGTGTAGTACAATAAAATCATATTTCAAGCCAGAATATATGGATGGATTTCTTAGAGTGGGGTTTAAGGAAGCTTAAAAAACTTTATAAAAAGGAAATATTTCTAAGAAGCGGATCAAAAAAAATGTTAGAATATATTAACAAAAACGCGTTTTCAAAAAGTAAGACTTTTCATTATAAACAAATAGATCTTATGATATAAAACAAATGTCATGTACATTCTTTTTTAATTATTAATGCACACGGAGAAATGTGGAATTTTATTTTTCTCCCTTCTGGAAACTCCCTCTCTCATTTTCGACTTCCATCAAAAGAAGAGTTGGACAACTGGACGTTATAACAATCCCAAATATGAAATCCCATCATTTTAACAAAATCCATTTTCGAATACAGATAGATACGTACATAAGTCACATCGAAACTAGTCAAATGGTTCAGGGAGGGTCAAAAAAGGTAATTCCCCTTATATCTGATAATTATAGCGATTACAATATTTCCTTTACTTTGTACGAGTAAAGAAAACCATGTATTAATTTTTTTTTTGATTCTCTGACAGGTACGGATATAACATGTGCTTGCAATTTTCTAATAACTTTTGAACTATATTAGCGGATAATCCGTTCAAAATTTTTAGTATTAAGGATTTATTATTAGTTTTGAGACATTCGAGGTACTTTAATTTGTTAAGTGAATTATGTATAAAAACAATAATAAATATTTGGTTTTATAAATCTTCCTTCCATGTTCAAACAGTTTTACTAGGAATAAATAAGCTCGTAAAGCTCAGAAAATGACTTTTTTTTAGCTAAAAGAAAAAAAACTTCAAATCCACTAAATAGGGGATTATTGAGGATAAATTAACAAATCAGAAGTTAAAGCAGTTTACTTTTTTCTTTTCTTTAAATATAATTATCATCATCTATAATTAAATATATATATATATATATATAATTGTAATCTCTGTCTGTACATGGATTTTTTTCGCGAAATTTAGCGATAACTTTTCGTTTCACATGTCATAGACACCATAACTGCATTTTGTTTTTTTCGTGTCTGTTTGTTTATTTGTTACCTTTTCACGCATAAACGGCTGAATCGAATTTTAAGAAACTTGGTATGTATTGTATATTACTACTAGCCCAACTTAGACTTTAGGCTATATTAATATTCTCTAAGACGAACAGGAGTGGGGGTTATAAGGAGGCTTCAAATTAATTATAGCGATATTTCGTTTCCTATTGGTTTTTCGGCAAGTATGAACATAACAAAAGTTGTTTATTTTGTAATTTAGAGTAACTTTTGTTATATACACTTTTTTCGTATAACGTATTATAAACGAGATATACGCTAAATACAATAACGGAAGTGAGCAATTTTATTTGACAAAAAGACTCAACCGAACTAAATAAAACTCGGTATGTGTATTTGCACTAACGCGTCAATTATAATAAGCCATACCAACATTTCTAGGGACGGGCAGGAGTGGGGGTTATAAGGGAGGCCTGAAATTAAAAATAGTGATATTTCGTTTCCAATGGGGTTTAGGCATTTATGCACATAACAAAGTGTTTATTTTGTTATTTAGAGAAATTTGCTCAACAATTCTTTTTAATATGAACTATCAGGTACCTCACCTGGAAAAATTAATTCAAATTATAATATATTATTATAATATTTTGTCCTTAATAATTTAAATCTATGCATAATGCACAGGAAACGGGAAATATGACAGTATGGAGGACAGTGAAGTCTTAAAAAAAATGAATTTTATTATTAACAAATCCTCAGAAACGACGGGTATTAACCCTAAACACTGGGAAGGGAAAATGTCAAAATATTGTGCATAGTAAAGCCTTGCCAAAAAAAATGCCATCACCATCCAGCCTCAAATGAATTCCCAGGCGAAGCCGGGTATCTGAGCTAGTCTATAATAAATCTCTTTCTCTTTCTCTCTCTCTCCCTCTCTCTCTCTCTCTCTCTCTCTATATATATATATATATATATATATATATATATATATATATATATGGAACGATGGACCGATAAATGTCGTATATAAATATAACACTCCATAAAACACATTTCATCTCTTAGGAACAACAAAACGAAAAAAAAAGTAAGTCTATGTAATTAATGTTAATGAATAAAGCATAATCTTCGTTCTGGTTAATGAATAATTAATGAACCAATATATCTTAACTCTCTTACGTTACGTTGATATTACTAGTCATTGTGATTACATTGTCTTACGTAAAGCCCCTTAAAAAGAAAAAGAAAAAAAAGGTTTTTTCCATTGGACGAAAGTATGATGTGGTCTCAGCAGGGTCTCCCGGAATTGGTATTTCCTTTCTTCTAGAGTAAGCCGAACATGCCACGGCCATTATTATTTGTAGATAATTGATGTAAAAGAACAGACCTAGTGGTCTAACCTCGGCCTTGACCGAGCCTATGTGGAGGTTTCGTAAGGAGCTGCAGCCTTCTTCAAACACGTGGGTTTAGGAGCATCAGGCGATCATACTTATCCAACACTTCATCTCTCTCTCTCTCTCTCTCTCTCACTCTCTCACACACACACACACACATACACACGACGCAGACGGACTCTTTTTCATTCTCTTTCGCCACTGTACCTTAAGGCAATCCTTAGAGTTGTGGTACAATCCACTTTGGTTGTTTCTTTTTTATATTCTTTTGACCGCATATGTCAATGACCCTTTCTCGTTGTTTAACTGAGCAGAAGGCAAGCATTTTGGTCCTATTCATTCTATGGGGATGAATTTCATGACGATGCCAAAAAGAGTTGGGCTCCCTGATTCGGAATGCCATTGGCTTTGATCAAAATGTCTTAAACTAATTTCATTAAAGTAATTTAAAAATCGATTTTATCTTCGTCATATTCATAGAGCACCTCACATTAATATAACACTTACAACGTCGACGACATAAGTAAATAAATGAACTTAAAAATAATTATGACTTATAACTGCAACAATGTTAATTTCTTGAGGGCACAAGGAATTAGACTAAGGGATTGTTTATTGGTTCGGCCTTAACTAGGAAATGTTCTAAAAGTTATTAAACTGTTCTCACATCAACAGATGAATACTTATATAGCAGCATAAAGGATTTTTAGAACCGTAAGATAATAAATTTCCTCAGGCTCTCTAACTTAAATTTTAAAAAATCCAGTCGTTCATGCTTACTGAGAAGATTTAAAATATTGTGGTATACATATTCAATGTATTAAAGTTAAAAAAAACTTGATTAGCGATTTTTTAATGATAATGCAATAGCTTCCAGGCATCGATACATATGATTTACTATAGTAGTATGAAATCCAAAATGATTACTTCTGTGTTGGGCCCTAACCTCATATTTTAATGATGTCATAAGAGATTACTGAGTATAATAGAATTATATTATTTAGAACCAATGGAACCATAATACAATCATTATACATTGATGAATCGATGAAATGAACACTTCAACGGCGTTTAACATATCTACTAACTAAAACATTAATTCTCTGTTTCTCTCTCTCTCTGTCTCTCTCTCTCTCTGTCTGTCTCTCTCTCTCTCTCTCTCTCACTATTGTTTGGATGAGTAGAGAAATCCAATAACTCTTCTAAATCTATGGCAGAATCTTGGAATTTCTGCAGTCCGTACAGCTTATCCTTCTTGCCCCACATGGCCCGACGGATTGTTAGCACATAAATTCACATTGAAATCTCCAAGTCTGAAAGTCATCTGCGTAATGCCTTCAATCAGATCACTATCGAAAATAGACCTTTTGACGATTCTTCCAAATGCTTTACCATTTTTTGGGGGTGAGTGTAATAGGTACTTCAAGTAACCGTTGTTTTGTAGTGTTCGCCCTGTTTTCTGTTTTTCTCCGCATATTGTATGTATTTTCTACAATTCGGGGCATTTTTAAATGACCAGCAATCGCTCTTAGATCAAAGAACAGGCTACAAAGGAAAGCTCCGTTGAAGATTAACCTGTAAAATCCATTCATAACCAACAATATAAACTCATGTATTCCCATAGTTTTATAGTTACTTTTCCCTCATTGTGAAAAGGCACTATCCTCATTGAGTCCTCTGTCAGCATAATTGGAGGAGTTAATTCAATTAAAGTGAGGCAGCTGCTACCTCAACGTAATTCTGAGGTTTGCTAATCTAATGTAAAGGGTATTTCGGTTGCCTCGAATGTAGGGACAACCCTGTAGGGATCTAGACACAAAACTATCCAGGAACATAGCCCCTTTCTTTAATTTACTCTTGGAGATCGTTTCGGTGAAAGACCAATCAAACTAAAACCTAGTAGTCATAATAAATAATAATAAAAAAAAAGTGAAATATAACTGAGTTCATTATGAATACAATGTTTAGCAATTCTGATAGAATGTAGGAGAGTTTCCTATAATATTCTCCAACTGTAGCTATCAGAGTCAAACTCATGTTCACAGTTAGTCGCTTGTGACATAGTTCTGTATTTTAATCAAGATGTTTCCACAGTTGGTTATTTGGGTCAGACCAAGTTTATTCCCCGTGGTTTAGGAACAACCCGTGGCGTACCCCACATTTATTAGAGTCCCTGATTAGCATCCCTAATCCCGCACACATCTCATCCCTTACGGCCGTAATCCCTTTCCCAAGAGCCTCATATCCCGTAGGGCCTTAAGGGATGTCCCTCTTCGTTCGTATTCAAAAGTATTTCATGTAAGAGTGATTTTTTTTTTTTAATTTACCTCAAGCTCTATTTACAATTATTAATCTTTCTTATTTTTGTTTAGGTTTTTGGTTTGCCGTAACGAGTCTTGACAGTAAGGAGTAGAAGGGATATGCCTGTCTGAATGCATTTTAGCATATTTCCGTTGAGGGAGAACTGAGATTTTCAACATTTTATCAAATAAGGAAAGCGAAGTCAATTCAAAGTTATATAACTATGTGTTGGTGTATATAAATGTATATATATTTGTCTGGCAAAAGATCCTTAACCCTCCATCGGGCGCGTGATCTCTCAGATACACAGTTTCTAGAAAAATATTTGCCACTCCTCCTAGCATAGAGTGGTGTAAAAGTGCTTCGAGTTATGTGTTTTAGAGAATTCCCCCTCAAGGTATGTTTAGTCACTGAGTTTAACGGAGTCGTGAGTTTTCACCTGTCATTAAATTTTATCTCCTAGATACCACGCGCCCGATCTCGTAAGTTTTTTTGAAATCTGTATTTCATAAATATGTACATCAATTAAGTTTCTCGTTATTAAATGGAATCATATAAACCTATTATTCTCTTATTTTGCTAAAACATGAGCTTTCAGAAGAACTTGTACAAGGATATATTGCACGACGCAGTGACTATAGTAGACGTTTACTAACCAAACTAAGGACGAAACTTGAAGACTACAGAGACTCATAAGAGTACACTAGCTCATTGGACCATACATTGAACTCAAGTACAGAACAGCATAAAAAAAGAGCCTCCATTACAACGAACAAAAGAAAAGGATGTGAACCAAGCAAAACTGAAAATAAATGTAGGTGTACTAATTATTGTTGTGAGATTTGCAAAAACAAAATTTGTTAACAACATAGTTCCATGCTTTGTCCTAATTGTAATGCAGTTCTGCAAAAGAAATAACAATTAAACTAGTAGTTTTAAAATTTTTTGATGATTCATTAAGTGCTACTTATTTTTGATTGAAGTTATATTTAGATATTTATTTATATTGTTCACAAACTGAAATGAATTATATATAATTAAAGCATGTGCATTTAAACAATTCCATTTGATATTTGTGTTTTTTAATTATGTTTTAAAAATTATCGTCCACCGTTTCTTTATATTATAATACTTGTCAATTTTAAAACTTATTTACTTCTTTCAAACAAATACTTCCGCTGTTATAGATCCTAATCACACGCTGAACATTTTAGTGCAAAATATATATTAAAAAACTGTATTTCCGTAAAAACGGTTGAGGATGATCTGTGAGATACACGCGCCCGATGGCGGAATATTCTTGACGCGCCCGACCGAGGGTTAAATATGGTGGCATAAGATCCTTAAATATCTAGTTTCATAAAGAATAAATAAAAATTGCGACCTCAAGAATGATAACATGTGTATAAATATATATATATATATATATATATATATATATATATATATATATATATATATATATATATAATTTTGAACGGACCTCATTTTCGTCATCTCCTAGGTAGGATGTGGCTAGGGGAAATTTTCAAAAAGTTCATTAGTACGTCCTTAATAGCTAATTTCCCTCAAGGGAAATCTGTTTAATGAGGGTCATTTAAAATTATATATATTTAAGCTTGATTGTTACCACTCTGGAGATCTACCTAAACTGGATATATGAGCACTTCATGCAAAACTAAGGGTCACATCTGATATCAGCTTAAATCGGACCAGCGGGGGGGGGCATAGAGGGGTGTAATTTCGAATATTTGAAATATCTCCGTTATTATACGTCGGAAAGTGTGGTAACCTGTAGATAACACGCCCCAATTAGCTTTAGTTGCACAAAGTGTACGTTAATAAATAATTTTATCAGCTTTAGTTTTCTTGATAATTTAATTGATATGTCATTGCTTGCGCAATGAAGCATAAATATACTGATATGGACATATTATATTGAAATAAAAACACAGAACTATTAAAGATATTTGACGAAGATGTTAAGGGGTTGTTAACAAAAGGGGTGAACTAAAAAATTCAGTTGTTTCCAAAACCCTACAAATTTTAGGGACACCATCTAAAGATCTTGCATGCTGCTTAAATTTAAGGTTTAAATGTCAGATCGGCTGCGTGCAGAAAACGCTTAGGAAACTCATATTAGTGAATATCGGCTTGATGGACTTTTGCAGTATTGAGTATTAGTATTAGTTTTGTTCTGCGCCATATCATAAAGAAGTTCGTAAAATGGTTATACATTTTTTTACTTTACATTATTTTTAGTATTCACTTTGAAGGACCAATGGATTCCTGAAGAACCCCATGAAATGCGTCAATAAGTGGTTAGAGAATACCAAAATGCTAATGCATCACCCAGTAATCAAAAGGTTCTGCAGTAAAACGTTTATGGTAATACCATTTTACGTTTTTTCCTATAATGCAATAAAGTAAAGGAATTTATATCATGATGATAAGCAGTGTTTCAAAACAGTTAATAACTATAATTTTGAGTAGAAACGTTATCGCCTTTGTAGGTTTCTAGGAATGGTGTTTGGGATAATGGAAGATTCTTCTTCAGCTGATGTACTCCTCTTCATTCTTTGCCCTGAGACAAATTGTCCTTACGCAATGAGAGTCGATCCAGTCCCCCATCCGTCTGCTAGCCACAATTGCATAGAAAATGTCACCGCCTTTTCCCTCTTATCTGTCTTAATTTGTCTGCCTAAGAATAAAACCATGGCGGTAAAGTCTTGAGAGGTTTATGCAATGGAGGTGTACTTTGTGTTCAGTCAGATCCTCTCGATAATGTTCGATTTCTGAATCTTCAAATATTGAAGTATGTGTTCACATACTACACGAGTGAATTTGAAGACAAATAAAATACCTTACAATAGATGCATGGCAAACTAACTGGACTAACTCAAGCTCTGCCAAGAAACTACGTATTTCAAGTTTCAGAAATTCTACGGGAGAAAAAGTAATTCCCACTAGACATAGTATTGTTTTCATAAATAAGCGCACATAATAATAATAACATGAATATTCCTTTTAATTTAAAATGTAAACAACAGAAAACAATTTGTAGTGTAACTTAATAATAATATAACCTCAAAAACCATATGTTAACAAAAGAAAAACAATAATCATATGTAACACTTGGAATCGGTCACAAGAAATTAAAGTACTCATACTTGATTACAAAAACAGACAGACCTTGGAAAAAATGACTTGACGATAAGTCTAGCACTGACAGAATGCCGAAAACGTAGTCATTAGCAATTTTACTGCTTCTTACAAGAACTATTTAAAAACATATATTCATACTTACACAAAATTCATATTTATGGCAAAATTTAATCCCGTATCCATTAGTAAAATAAAAATCGACAATAATTTATAATACAAATTTATATTTATATATTAACCAATGGTTTCACCTCTTACAACATTTCTTCAAAATTGTAATACTAGATTAAATAATACATACGCAATCAATAACATAATTACAGATATTCCACAAAAATCAATTCTCAGCGTTGGAACAAATTCTGTGACTTAAAATATTACATTCATTTCATGGTGCTTTGCTTTTTGATTTTTGTGCAACAATCAACATAAGATCGGTTCTTTCTACTATTAAATGAATCATTGCAGTTTATATCAAGGTATCTCAATTAATTAACTTTACTGTCATAATTAATAAAAATAATAAATAAATTGGTATACTTTTTCTTTATGTAAAACCATATATTCTCCAAGCAATCACGCACGCGCACTGACTGCCTGACAGGCAACTCACAAATGCGAGCGCATAAAGAGTAACTTGAGTTGTTTTTTTGGTTATGAATAAATACCTATTCCATATTGGTCTCTTTTCGTCAGGATTACTAATTAAATTTAGTTATTATCTATATTATATGCAGGCATCCCCCGGCCCACGGAAAGTTTTGATCCGGCCCACGAGGCATTTTGAATAACCCAAAATAAACAAAAATATTACACTACTAATTCAAATGTGGAAGATGGGGAGAGATTTGTGCGTTTTGCAGTACTTATAAATGCGAAAAAGTTATTTTTATTGATGAAAGTTAATAAATCAAAACATCGTGTAAGGCTGACTGACGATAATTTGAAAAATTCTTTTCGTCTTTGTATCAGTGGAATTAATCCGACCATCGATGGATTAGTTTCCCAAATTTAAGCTCATTGATTGTACCATTTTGTACCTATTTTTTTTTCATTTCACTTTGTTATTTTAATAAATTGTATTATAATTACATTGTCGTATTAGTTTAATGTCTGATATCTATCGTTAAAAATTATGAACACTACTTTAAAATGCACTAATTTAGCAGATTTCCCTTAAGGGAAATCAGCTATTGAGGTCGTACTCATGACGCGAGTTTTGAAAAATTTCCTCAAATGTCCATCGATCCTACCCAGGAGATGACGAAAATGAGGTCCGTTCAAAATTATATATATATATATCTATATATATATATATGTCTGTTAACGCTCTAGCGGTCGCAATTTTTGTTTAATCGTTACCAAACTTCATATTTAAGCGTTTTACGTAAAAAGAGAGATCAAGATCGTTAACAGCTGAATTCGGACCAGTGGGAGGGGGGGTTTAGAGGGGGGATTTTCGAAAATTCGAAATATCTCAGTTACTGTACGTCGGATCGAAAAGTATTACAGAATTAATCTTATTGCAACTTACATTTACTATAAATATTGTTCTATACATTTATTCTCTATCTTGAATATTAACTGAGATATATGCATTTGTATTCTGCATGTGCTCGGCAGCAGTGGCTATGTTTGGACTTTCAGTCGTGAGCTCTGGCGGCCGTTTTTGTAATTATTCGTCCCTCTCGTGAATAGGTTTAGATGTTTCTTACTACTACAGCTGTTATTAGGCAGATTTCTCTATTGTAAAACTTTACGTGGGAAATCTGCTTAGTTTACGCAGCCCCTGCGTGACGGACTTTTACTTTTTGGACACTAAAGTTTGACCCCCAACATGGCAAAGGTTGCCCACATTGTTAATTTATTTCCATTTCTTAATAGGATGAATTATTATTTTGTCTCAGTTCTTGAAAATATTTTAAGGAATCACAAAAACTAGAGAATTGTTAACAAATATACTTTATCACTAACTGTTCAGTCGTCTTTGAATTGAACATCCCGCGCTTACTTGGATCACTAACCCGCACAATGGAGATCACGTAGGCGGTGGCCAGGAGCGGAAGCTGCAGCGCTAGCTGTTAGAATCAAACAAAGGACTAACCATTGTGGTCTACCTAGGTTGTACAGTCGTATTTTATAAAGTTAAATTTCTATATCAATAAATGTTAATGTTTGTGTCAATTAGATATAAGGGTAGTCCCTAAATTAGCATTCGTTTAAGGTTTAAGTTGAAACAAAATTAGCTTACTATAAAGTTTATTGCATGTTACTTATTCAATATATACTTGATTCTTTGGAGAACTCAAATAGTGACTTGTATTATTCACCCTCATCTTTCCACAAGAAGAGTAAATACTTAGGTATAACCATGGGGAGGAAATTATCTCTTTAATACTTTTATTTCAGTTTAATGCTTTCTTATTAGTGCCTTAAAAAAGCTTCCCGCCCTTACACCAACTATTGTTTAAGTGTTAGAAAAATGTAAAGCCAACTGATCCAGCTTTGACCTACCTTGGTAACGAACATCCCAATTTAGAAGAATAAACTACCTCTGTGTTCGTTCCCCCAAAACTGGGAAACTGTAATAGTCTGCACTGAGAGACTATTACCATAATGCTTATGATCTCTTCTCGTTGCTTCCTAATACACTCGACGAAATGTATTTTCAGCATCCGAACTTCAAAGCAGTAAATTGGAACTTCTAAGGAAATAACTCCCTCCTGACTACTTCTAAAAACGTTTCATTTGTAGGACTATGTTATCCTTCTTTCCACATTGAGAATTGTTGCACTCTTCTTTAAAGAGGTAAAACTTATATAGTATCTTTAGTAGTAAAAGATAGGTTGGACTGCACACATTAAATATCACGAAAAATTGACGAATTGAAGATCGCACGTCATAATATTGCAATCTGTTACGTAAAATAATTATAGTATGCAGAAAAGCTCTAGCACTGAGAACTAACATTCTAGGAAAAGGACAATTCCCAAATTTCGGAGGTTATAATGAGAAAAATGAATAATAACGCCTCACGAATTTATACTATTCCGTGCGTTCGGCAATGAGGATCCTTCAGTTCCGGGCCCCAGCCTCCACAAGTCCTTCGTCTGCCGAGAACTGCCTTGTCCTTTTCTCTTCATCTGGTGCACAGTTTCCTGCGAATTCTGCTTAACGTACATCTTAACGGAGTTGAAAATCAATGAAGCCTTTTATCAGAGAGCCAGAACAATACAATATTATACACGCAGGTAATCAAAAAATACAATTGTTACTCAAATTAAATACTTTATTTAACCCCTTATGACGTTTCGGCCTTTAGTGGCTTCAAATAATCCTTATATGAGAGTCCTCAGCTCTTTGTCAATATAAAGAAATAATTACTTATAAAAGCCTAACTTAAATTGACTCATGCCATAATGCATGTTGATGGAAATGTTTAGACATGAACAAAAAAACGCAAAAAGAAATTACATAAAGTATTTAATTTTGGTGGAGAGCTAAACACATTTTTTAATTCCTATAAGGATTATTTACCCTCAGAAATGAAAAAAAAAAAAAACTGAAAATAATAGTACAATTCTATTTTATGATTTCTAGAGTTTTTTTTTTTTGTTATAAATGTAAAATATATCCTCACCCCACTTTTTGTTTGACATTTTACACAGGTATAGGGTCTTCAGAATTTTATTAAAATTGATATGATAGGAATAAAGTTTATTTATTTGTTGACCAGTAAGTCTGTATGTTTTATGGGATGACTGTTCTTCATTGTTCCTGATATATTTGATGTCATAAATAATATTTAAATCTGAATTCGACATTATTTGATTTTCAGTTTTTACTAGTCCATACTCTTAATATTTTTTTAAAGTATTTGATATACTATATTTGTTGTTTTTTTTTTGGGGGGGGGGCTACAGGACCCTGAAAGCGAACCCCACCAAAATAATCTTTTCTAGGACATATTTATAGTATCTATCGGGATATTTTATCTGAAGAAAGGAAATGTAATATATTTTAGTTTATTGTATTGACTTGTAGACAAACCTTTGGAAATAACAGTAGTAGGTATATTAGGTTTTGTTGGAGCAACTGATAAAAGGGTGAAGGACTATTCACTAGGACAGGAGCTGATGTAATCTGTCCATGAATAATTCCAATCTAGATGGTACAGTCAACTTGTTCTCACAATGAGGATGCTTTGCTATATCTTCTAAACCAGCGGTTCAGAATTTTCATCCAAGAAAACTTTTATTATTTTCAAACGCCTAACATGAAGCTTGATATTCTTGTTCAAGAAAACGGGAAAAAACAAAGGCTCTTATATTTTTTTATTTCCCCCCCCTCCACCTGACTAAAAAGAAAGACCAAAAGAAAAATCATGCATAGAAGAAGGGCATGCGAAGAAAACTAAGCGAAAGAAAAACGACAAGCTTGCAAAATAAAAACAAGTACCTCATGTACACACGTATATACACGGGATATACACATACATACCGGGCTCTGATGTAGGATTTTGGGTGGGGATCACCTTTTTTCTGTAATTTATTTAACTCTTTTATAATTATACAATAACATATCCTAAAGATATGTTACTACACAAATGGCGAGAGTTTACTTCTTAAGCATATTTTTTTTAAAAAAAACTATGGAAATATAGAGTAACAAAATTAAGTAAAACTTTAAAGATAATGTCATTGAATACAAAAATAATACATTTCCGTACTTCAGCGCTAGCATATCTGAGCTATATATTTGTCGTTTCAGACTCTTTGCGTATTTCGTATTTTGGGTTATGGATTTCATTGAAATTAATGGGACATTGATTGAGATTAAAAACACCCAATTGAAGAAACCAGGCTGCAGTATAACATAATTTCCTTAATTTTGCCTCCTTAACCCTAAAAAGGTTATTTTTAAAGCAGGGATCCGAAATAAAAATAACTGTGTATACAATTGATTCCGACGTATTCTGAAATAAATAACAATGATACCGAATTAGTTAACAGTTATTATTGCGTTTGGGATAAATTGACAAATATGTATTACAATACGATTTAAATTGTAATATCTTATAATGATGCCCCATTTATTTTATTCCAATAAGTTTTAACTTTGAACTACAAGCCAAAATCTTGACAAAGATTTCTTGTATTGGGTATAGACGACTGTGATGTAAGAATAATTTATGGCTTGATCGTGAAATTCATATACGAGGGACATCTTTGGCGATAAATATCAGACGGTTCACACTCATGGTGTATTATTACGTATTAATAAAGAATTCCTAGAAGTAGATAAGCTTGATTAAAGAAAAAGGCAGAATAGAGAAAAAAACACATACAATATTGGAAAACTGAAGGTTACAGTTTTTTCAAAATATGTTGATTAAAGCAAGCCATTCTAAGTTTCACTGTAACTACAAACATCTCATTTTAACTATACAAAATAGTAGTTATATTAGTAACAAGAACAGCAGACATTTCATAACCCTGATTATGAAAATAAGGGGAGAAATGCTGAACTCGAATTACCCGGTATGTAAAACTGAAAATTTATGGGTATGCTCTCTATGCAATATGAATGAGTTAGAGGATACATTTCATTTCATAGCAGTAAGTCCAAGACTAAAGGAATTCAGAAGACAATTTCTTGGTTCCTCAAAATTAAGTCACAATGATTATATTTTATATTTGAATGTAAAGATTGATAGCCATTGTATAAATATTTGACGTACCGAAAATTCCTAATTGATGCACGCAATAATCAAATATTCTCTGTTTTTGCACTTTGTAAATGTATACATGTATAAAACCATGAATAAACAGGCAGAACTTAACAGATGGACTACAAAGTCCTAGTTCTGTATGTTTGTGTATATATTTTAGAAAACATTTCGGTTTTCTTTTATTATTAAAAAATTAGTAAATTTATAATTAGTTTTGTTAATGTTCTAAATAAACATACTTTATTATTTTTATATTACTCATTATGTTTCGCTGTTCATCCTCTCCCCCTCCCTCAACCAATAAACATTACAGTTTTTTTTTTCCTAATTTTTTGGCAAACGTTGCTTACTTATAATATTTAACATTGCATTCGAAACAATACGGTCAAAGTCATTTTATCCGTTAAACTTGTTATTCACATATTTCATTAAGACAAGCATTTTTCGTGTATAATGGAAATTGTGGGTGTAATAGTCAGCGAAAAGTCACGAGTTATTTGCTATTGTATCCTTCTGTTTCACCTTTACCTTGAGTATGTAGGTAACATTTGTTACAACATAATTTATATTATTTGTTTATCCTTTTCCTCCGATATTAGCTTGTTTTATATAAATTTCTTAAAATATAGTTCATAGTATGCGGTCTCAACTTTATGAGATTACATACTTTATTTTTCCTCTAATACAATTTTTTTTTTAAATATTAGTAATGCTACCAGAAAAATAAATAAATATTTTATATCTCTGAAAGGTTGGTCCTAATACTTAAGAGAGAGAGCAATACATTTTTGTGGTAAGTTAAACATTGAAACAACGCGCCTAAAAAATAACTATTAAACATTTTAATAGGACGGTCCTGATGAAGAAACCCAATAAAATATAAACGGCTATTAAAAAAATATATACACTACTTTATTCTGAAGGTCATTAGACTGACATCGATTTTGTACTGCAATTATCATTGATAAATTACAGGGCAGTTTGATTTATAAGTCTGGCAGTTATTGGAGAACCAAATGGGGATTATGAACCGCATGAAGGCACAGCTAGGCGGGGGTAGGGGTGGATTATTTATTGGGCTAGCATTTAATAATCTAGAAGATCCTCAGATCTATGAACTCCCCTCAAGAGTAAAATATATGTATGATTAACTAAACATACAGTCAACACTGCCTCAAATACAGGAGTTAATAATAATTAAGAGTTACGAAATAATCCATAAAACAGCGTTTGCAGAGTCTTAAATGCCCACCAACATTGATTCTATAACGTTTTTTTTAATTCTTAATAAATGAAATATTTTGAATTTTCGGATTAACCCCCCTCTCTCTGCTGATCCGATCATACCCATTAACGAATACGATCCTACGAGTGTTGGAAGAAACGGTAATATTTTGAGCATGATCTTGAGCTAATGACTATTTTTGGGCCAGGAACGTAAAATCTTAATTGATGACGTCACACATAACGTTTTCCGAAGTTTCTCAAATAATAAAAGCTCGTTGAAAACCATATTTGATATTTAATCTTGGATTATTTCATATATGTTATATATATATATATATATATATATATATATATATAAAATAGCTTTATTGGCATCCCTGGTGGAGAGTGGCGAGAGATCGAGAATGGTGGAAGAGGACGGTCTGGAAACTTTGACAATTAGGATGGACTCCTTATTATACCCCTAATGGGAGAGGCTTTTATCCTGTAAAAAGGATGCCAATAAAGCTATTATATATATATATATATATATATATATATATATATATATCTAAGTATGGCATGATATATGTTCGTTTATTGTTAAAATAGGTTTGTGGGAGAGCGGCTTTACTGAAAAAGACAAATACTAAATTTTCAATAAAAAGAAAAAATATTAGAACAACATTGACAGAATAATGGTGTTAATTGGAATTTTCCCCCTTAATTTTTAACCAACTTGATGTAGTTTTACAATTTTAGTAAAGATCAAAGGAATATTACGACTGTACGAGCTGAAACAGACCTTAATTTTTGTCATCTGGAATTTAGAATTGACAGACGTTTTCTCTAAGAGAGATGTGCTAAAAGTTAATAAACTATTCTCACATCGACAGATAAATAACCATATAGCAGGATAAAAGATTGATAGAAAGGTGTTACAAAGAATTCCGTCAGGCAGGAATCTCAAGAGATAAGAACCTTTAACACACCTACCTCCAAAAATCTCCTGACGTTTGATCACCAAACTTGAGATCACGCCCACCAGAAGTGACTAAGCTCTAAACTATAAAAAAAAAATCCAGTCGTTAGTGCTCACTGAGAAATTTTAAAATATTGTGGTATAATAGTTTCAATGTTTTAAAATAAAAAAAACTCGAGTTACGACATAGTATCATTTCTATAGCTGCCAGGCATAATTATATATTATTTCCTATAGTAGTATGAAATCCAAAATGATTACTTCCGTGTTGGGCCCTGGCCTCATATTTTAATGATGTCATAAGAGAATTACTGACCATAATCGAATCTTATTATTTAGAACCAATGGAACGATAGTACAATCATTACACATCAATGAAATGGACACGTCAACGTTGTTCGGCTCTTTCTCTTTCTCTTCCAGACACACTTTCGGAGTTCCACAATGCCACAACTAAGCTTTTTTGAGATTATCCCATAAAAAACGTATTAATATACTTAATTACCATCATTTGTACTTCAGAAGCATTAAAAAGCTTTAAAACGTCAGATATGGATTGTTTTATGTATGCAATGTGAATACTCTATATTCATATATACACACACATATGCACACTCAACAAACTTGAGAAGAGAGAAATTAACACCACCTCCATGTTTTCCAGCTCATTGTTTTAGCTGTTTATTTTCACTTACTTGTACGAAGTAAAGGAAGTGTTGTAATGGCAAAAAGCTTTGGTTTTCAGATTCCAAAGGAATTATCCCTGTTGGCCCTGCGTGAAACCTTTTTGATTGCTAGGGATTTGGGCCGGCTGGTGGAGATCCATCATCAACAAAGGATATAAAAGGAGACACACAGATCCACTTTTCGGGCCAACCCGCCCCATCTTCAGTGCTCTAGAGTTCAAAAGGGGTCTCCGGAAAGAACTTTGTGATTAGTTTCAGCTTGACGTGTTTACCTCGCATTAATCCAGAAGCCTTGATATTTTGAAATTTCAGGTTTTGTAATGCATTATAGATACAAACAAAATGTACAGGACCATATTTTGTTCGTAATGAAAAGATGAATAAACTTTGTGTGGTTCAGGTTATCCTTGTGAGTTAAAGCATTGGCCTTAAATCTCACGTGGTAAACATAGAGTAGAGGATTCGACTCCCACTTGTGTAATAGGAATTTATTTAATCACGTAATCATTAAATAAAACCCTTAGACGTACCCTGGGAAGAACAGGGTGGTAACTTGTAGATAACCCTACCCAACTAGCTGTGGCGGCAAAACGTGGGCCTCAATAAATAAAAATAATAATATATAGTTTGTTTTATGACACATTTCGATTAGATGATTGGAACGGAGATGTCCTACATCACTTTCATATGAAATCATTTAAAATGAAATGCAACTAAACGGTTTGTTTATTTAATTCCATAAGAATAGAAGTGAGTCTGTTGTGGTGCTCAAATTTCTAATTTGTTAGCCAACGTTAAGTACCGCATGGATAAATTATTGATAGGAAGAATGTTAGTCATGACGTATATATATATATATATATATATATATATATATATATATATCTTCAATGTATTTCATTTGTGTCGCACAGGAATAGCCTTCGTTGTAGGATGGTAGTAAAAGGTTTATCTTTCGCTTCAACGTGACTTCATTATCCCTCGTATGCTATACTAGTTCTGAGAGGGTATTAGGGTTTTCTATAATGTTTATTTCCTGAAAGTAAGTATCCTAAACCGCATTCCTAGGAATAATGAATGTCTACTTACATGGAATGAGTATTGGAGGACTTTAGTATATAACTCTTTATGACGGTTGTTCGCATAAAATTCAAATAGTACTTTATCACATATAGCAATACTACAGGATGCATAAGTACTTCTTGTTTATCCGATATTATCTTACTTTCTTGATTTTACTTTTTTCTATCCATTCCGAACTGCAATTTAAAAAGAAATATTTTTCTTCGAAGGTTGAAATGTGTTCAATAACTATTTCTTTCACGAGTATTCTGCCTTTTGAGCTATAGTCTACTACCTGATCCTAAAACAGTATATTTCATAGAATTATCGAAGACATGAGTAGCAAATATATTCCAAACACTGACTTTTTTAAATTATTATTATTTATTAACGTCCACTTTTTGCAACTTAGGCTAATTGGGGCGGGATATCTACAGGTTACCACCCTTAGGTGGGATTTTAGGATGTTATTTAATGAATTTCGTCACTAAATATTTTCCTTTGCCCAGGCGAGAATCGAACCCGTCACTCTAGGTTTACCATGTGAGATAAAGGTCAACGCTTTAACACACATGGCTAACCTGAGCCCCTGTTTGTTTTTTTTAAATAATATTTAAGTCAAAAATCATTTTCAAATGCTAAAATCTAAGAAAAATGGTAATTCCAACCTGCGTACAATGTACTTACTTCTTGTTATGATTGCAAATTATAACACTGATCACTCAACACTTAGTTGAGTATTAGTTAGTTCATTTCTTTTTTTTAAGCTTATCTAAGGAATAATTGTTTTCTGTTGAAATTGAAATACAATTGAATTTAGAAGTGAATTTGTTTGAATAAATAACCGGCTTATGCGTACATAATAATAATAATATCGGTCCGACCAAAATTGTAGAATTATACTTCTGTTTTATCATCCATCCAGCATCACATAAATATGTATCTCTTTCAACAATGAGTCTAATTTTCTGGGGGGAAAACACTTTACTGCCCCATTATAATGTGGCTTGGAGAAAAGTACCAACTGGAATGTTCCAATAAAATGGCTGAATGACAGTGATGTGAAACATCACTTAGTAATTAACCAACACTGGCGAATACCATGTATAAAAATATTGACATTTTCAACATTAAGATGAGTCGTGGGTTTATAAGGTTGAATGTAGAGGCTGTTGCAGGTAATAAGTCGGCCAAACTACGCTATGTTCAAAGTAAGAGGCAAGAAACATTAGGTCCGTAAAAACTTCAAAGTCTTTGAAAACCACTCGAAGTTCGTTAATTCGATCGTAGAACATCTTCTTTAACCTTTGCTTGATTTTATGGAAAGCAATATACGTGAACATTCATCCCTGTTCTTTCGGCAGTGTAGTTGAGGACATTATAAGGTGAGCTTCTCTGATTTTTCACATTGACTTGGACTGGTGTGAATTGGTGAATATATGGAACGAAATCAGCCTCTGGATAAATGACACATCCATTCTCCAAGAATAAGCTGTCAGAATTTATTATACAATTTAATGCTTGCATTCTATTATATATTTTTTTAATTTCCCAGAACTTTCATCACTGAATAAAAATAAATTACTTATTCTAAAAGTATTTAGTAAATAGTACATTTACGAAGTAATATCTTACATAGTAATTAATATTCATAGTCTACTATTTAACAGTTTTAGTGTTTTGTAATAGTTTCTAGAATTTCTTGCATTTTTTTTATTCAGTAAAATTTTTTTTATAAAGTGCCATTGTTTTTATTCATTATTGTTTTTACTATTAACAACACTTATGTTCTGTTTTCGGTGACTAATTCCCCATTTAAACCTAATTTATTTAAGTCTAATACGCATAGACAGAAGAATCAGTCAGATCTTCAATCGAAATTTTATTAAAAATTTCCAAGTTGAACTGAAGGGATGCACCGTCATTATATTTAATCTGAAGGAAGATTAATCTGAAAAGATGGCATGTCGACCAGGTGGGGAGACTGATGTCGTTGTTCGCAAAAGAATGCTGAAGAAGATTTCCTATTAAAGTCAAACTTTGCGGAATTTCAATGTAATTTTCTTGTCAGTGGAAAGAAGTCTCTAATTAAAAACTTGTTTGCGGAATTGAACAAGAACTTCAGTAAGAAAATTAAATAAACTTATTAAAAGAATTACACTTTTTTGAAGGGTAATCCACGTAGTAATCTTGCTTCTCTGGTTACAACAATGTTAAGAAATGAAAAGCTTTTTTTTTTTTTTTAAAGTACTTGTACAGTTACAAGTCTTTTTAATACCACTACCTTTTGTATAATTTTATTTATTAAAAAAATAATATAAGTGTTTCCTGTGAACAATTTCGTGCTTGATTTTGTTTTTCATCCTTTTTAACTGAAATACATTATTTAAAAAATGTCATAAATACTAAGCCAATATATAAAATGTTCACATTCATTGGATGCTAAATATTCACAATTTTGATAATGACGTAACGCTATAATGGAAATATTGTTACGTTTTTATTACCAAAACCAGTAATAAACGTTTTTAATAAGAGTTCCTTTGGATTGCAAAATTAAATACTCGCAAGTTTCACAGTTTTTATCACTGCACAATTTATTTCACAATGCACAATACACTTGGTAATTATTCTTAATTACTACTCACAGTATACACTGATAGCGTCACTGTTCTTCAGATTACACAGTCCAACAATTCACTCACGGTCACTGAAATTCACAGCAAGACGGCACAGCACTGTCCTTTACTTCGCGGCACTGCACTGTCCTTTACTTCGCGGGACTGCACTGTCCTTTACTTCGCGGCACTGCACTGTTTTAAACACGCCACTAAACTGTTACTTACAGTCATGGCACAACACTGTTCTTCTTTAAAAACACTTTACCGCACTGCACTAAGTCGCACTGTAGCACTGATGTGAACATCAAGACAGGTGAGAATAAAACTGACTCGCTCGCGGCTGGCCCTTCTTTATAGGTTGTCGGCATACATCAAAGGAGAATTTTCTGGACCACTCGACGCTGGGCTGGACGAGTCTATAAGGAGCTAGAACTTTCTGTCGGCTTCCTTGATCTACGTCACACTTTCCAAATACGTGACTCTCTCTCTCTCTCTCTGAAGGATTTTTCATGTATTTAATTTTCGCAACAATATATTATTTAACACAATTACATACCCCCACCATCACTATATGGACTCTTCTGTACATAACTTTAAGCAAACATTTTGTGCTTTAATCACATATCAATCGCTTTCATATTTAAAAGTAAATAATTTTATTATTATATAGTCTACGTATGGTGAACTAACATTTCGTAATTAACTATAAATCATGAAGAGAGTCTAGTTATGTTTTTATTTCTATAGTATTCACAAATTTCAATTTAACGAGACAACTTCTGTTTTTCCACTTAAATGAAACTCCGTTTTTTTTTTTTATTGAATTTGATTTATTACTACACAACTTTTGTACTCTAGTTTTTCCTCGTTTAATAGAAACAAATTGTGCCATTAAAATGAATAAGAAATCATTTACGGACGAGCGATTTACTTATTGTTTAATATGAGAGATTGATTTGATACGTTTCATTTATTCCCTTTATGAAATTAATCTGAAATGGTTTGCATGACTTCCCTCTGTTTACATTCGCTTTTAACAATATCTTTTATTTGTCTCGTTTCGAATTGGGGTGTATGTTTTTATTATTTGATTAAACAATGGGGGAATTAGAATATCAAAGCCACTTTTCTGACTAATTTTCCTTATTTAATATTCGTAGTCCAAGGTAATATATTTGTTTCGATTACATGAAGTTGAAGGCACCAACAATCACGCACACAACCACTCAAGCGTGCGCACACACATATACAAATTCGCAAACACTGAATGAAACCTTATAGTATTTACCAGAGAGACGCAACAGATTATTAACAGTCCGCCACGCAGGGGCTGCGTAAACTAAGCAGATTTCCCACGTGAAGTTTTACAGTAGAGAAATCTGCCTACTAATAACAGTAATAGTAACGAATCTCTAAACCAATTCACGAGGAACAGTTACGGAAACGACAGAACTAGCTTTCGGCGGAATGTCCCGAATATGGAGGACTTCTGCCGACCACACACAAAATACAAATGCAAATATCTCGGTTAATATTCAAGATACAGAATAAATATTCAGAACCATATTTATAGTAAATTTCAATAAGATTGATTCTATACAATGTTCCGATCCGACGCATAATAACGGAGATATTTCGAATTTTCAAAAATTCTAAACTTCTAAACCCCCCTCCCGCTGGTCCCATTAACGAACTTGATTCTGATCTTTTTACATGAAATGAATAAATTTCGAGTTTGGTAACGATCAAACAAAAATTGCGACCGCTAGAGGGTTAACAGATATATAAGTATATATATAATTTTGAGGTCTGTCATTTTCGTCATCTCCTGGGTAGGATCGATGGACATTTGAAGAAATTTTTCGTAAATCGCTTCATGAGTACGACCTCAATAGCTGATTTCCAAATCAGGAACTTTCTCGTTTTCGTAGGGAAACCTGCTAAAAAGTCAAACACATAGAGGATGTCGATTTTTCACGATTGATTATATGCAATGTTTTAATCTGAGACATCAAAACGGAGATATTTTAAATTTTCGAATACCACCCCCTACAACCATCATGTCTCCAATATTTCAGCCATTAACGTCCTCCTCCTAGGAAGGGTCCATGGACATTCAAAGAAATCTCGTCATGGGTATAACCTCAATTCCAGATCCCCTGAAACCCCGAAAAAATCCAAACGAAATGTCTGTGTACACTAAGCAGATTTACCACTTGTTGGAATGACTCACTGGTGATCTATTTTCTATTCTTTCAGAAGTTAGTAGCCAGCCCTGTGAGTAGGGAAATTAATTTGGACACGAGATGGTTAGTGACTCCGTTGCTCAATGTAAAAATTCTATTCAAAAAATCGACGCTGGAAAAATGAATATTCAAATAACTACCTCAATATTACACATTCGAAAAAAATATATAGTACACATTTTAAAGAAAATCAATTTACAACAAGATGACTTCTATAACATTTTATGATCCAACTCGTAGCATCAGAATTTATAATATTTGATACGCCCCGCTCATCCCATTTGAGCCATTAAGAATTTTGATCTTTATTCCATGAAATAAATAAAAATTTCCATAAATAAATATATTTGGTAACGATTAAACAAAAATTGCGGGTGCTTGAACGGTAACAGGTAAGAGTGTGTGTGTGTGTGTGTGTGTGTGTGTGTGTGTGTGTGTGTGTGTGTGTGTGTGTGTGTGTGTGTGTGTGTGTGTGTGTGTGTGTGTGTAATATAAAATTATGAGCGAACCTGATTTTCGTCATTTCCTAGGTAGGATCGATGGGCATTTCAAAATATGTTTCGAAAATCGCATTATGAGTACGACCACAACAGCTGATTCCCCCTTAAGGGATATCTGCTAAAATAGGAAGAACTCAGGTAATATTTCCTTTAAAGCGAGATGCATAGAGCATCATTGTATCAGTAACACTATCATAAAGACTTGATTACATATAATTTTCAAATACTGAACAATATAGCATAGTTATTTAAAATTTCTCATTTTAATAAGAGTGCTTATTGTATGATTTCAAATGGGAAATCGGCTGATGTTGCGCAGGATATACTTGAAGGACGTTTAGTTTGTTATTTGTATGTTTTTGCAGGCTTAGTGTAAGAACTAAACCTACGCAAAAATTGATCGTAAAAGTCTTCTTTCGTTACCTTTTCGTTTTTTTTCGTGCTGATAGACTGTAGAAAATTATTAATATATTCCCAGTGTTATAAATGTGAATATCAGTATTTTAAAAAAAAATATTTGATGGGTATAGCCATGAAATATGTTAAAGGGTAAAACCAGAAGTTTGACGTTTAGTATTCCAGGCGTCAAAATGTCATTAAAATTCCAGGAAACGTGTTTCTTACTTTACGAATGACTTGGACATACAGCATTAAGCTGTAAAAGTATTTTATATAAAATTTAATGGGACTCACTGTGTGGTATCAGAAAGTACATTTTTAAATAAAGTTATTCTTTATTTTTATCTTAAAGCACTGAAAATACCTACTTAATATATTTATATGTTCTATTAACAAGAGCTCCATCGTGAGTTTTTTTTTAGGCTCAAAGTGGATATTCGTTTTCATAATATCTCCTATTTTGTAATTGTAAAAGTTGGTGGTCTGTAATACCAGAATAATTGGAGCATATTCGTCTAAGAATCACCCCTCGATGTTGAGTAGAATAGAGCTAGGATGATCTGAGAACCATACATAGCAAATTTGATATTGAAGTATATGTTAGCGTGAAACTGGTGGGAATCGAAGCACGGTACATTAGATAGGTAATTCATAGATTTCCACTGAAGTAAATATGTTTCCGTGTGATAGTCACAATTAAGTGTGACTATCATTACCAGACTTGCTTTGGACTTACTCCAAGAACACATTATTTTTTTCATTAGCCCCATTTTCCATCGATAACCTTCTTTGAAGTTACTGGGTGACTACATTTTGAATAGAAAAGTAACCCTTAATAATGATCTGAGCCCCACAAAGTATGATAAATGTAATTATGCTCTTTTTGTTCATAACGAATCATTAAATATACATTATTTTAAGGATTCTGTTTTACCTGTTGTTTTTTATATTAATTTTGTTAACCCTGATAAATTAAATAAATCAATATACTTTTGAAATGTTAAAACTACTTTTTTACTTTAAATCTGTCTCATTGTTGCCCGAAAATTACATTATATTTTGTGGCTATCGAAATACTTAAAACTTCGGTTCTTTAGAATTCCTAACCACTATGAAATTTTTGATAATATTTTTGTTCAATTACCTGACCGGTATTGCTTTTACATAATACGAAGTATATTGAGAATCATATTACCTTTTTCTTATGACAAATAGCTCTGTAATTATATTTTATCAAGTCATATTATCTCCTGTTAAATACTATCAAGATTAGAACAGAGAGATGCCCAGAAATGCTAAAACTTTTCTTACACGTTCTGGCTCCACGAACATTCTGTTCACAATGTCGTCCATATTACGTTTTAGTAAGTCACCAAGCCGGCATGCTATCAATCCCTGTCGGCAAAAAGGTGGGTTTGTTAGCGGTGTGGGAAAGGTGGGGAAGTGCGTTTATGTATGTGCGTATGTATGTTTGTATGAAAGTATATATATATATATATATACCCACGTAGGTGCAGGTAACGTAGTAATCAGTGGCATATCTTAGCTGACCAGATTAATACCAGACCGTGTTAGTAGAGTATCAAGTATATTTCTTGTTTCGGTTGGTTGACCTCTGTATGATTTCTCTACCACTGCAAAGCTCGCTTCTGGCAAAAGGGTATCTATCGAAAGTGTGCTTGACATTGGTCTCATGATGTGATGAAGCTTCTCACTCTAGTGAACGCTTTACAAGATAGGTCATCCAAATTCGTATAATGAGTTAATCGCTTTCAACGTGAAAAACATAATGGCAAATGTTCAGTGTGCCTCAGGGCCTTCAGGGTAATTCTTTGACGATGACTAAAAAAGGAATGGCATAGCGGTGAAATTCTTTCAACTTCCCCAGCAGCAAAACAATTTAATCAGGAATATAAGAAAGATAAGATAAGAGAATAATATTGTCAACACTTGCCGTGTTACGTCATTAGTGGATGTGTTGTGAAGGTTAGACAATATGACGGACTTGGTTTGGGGTTGCGGTTTGAACCACTCGAGTCAGAGGGATGAACATGGACTTACTATAATCTACCCCCGGGCTCTGGGGTGGCTAACATTATAATGATGATTTCATATTTAAATATAAAAAAGATTTTATTTCACATTGATTTTATGTTTTGAACTCCTTCTGAATCACCCTCCTCCTCGCCCGTTTATGGCAATTAACTAATTATATTTCCAGTTTTATATGAATCGTTTAAATAGAAAGTATTGTAACGATTACATTGCATAGATGATTTTACTCACAAAACTTCATTGAAAACCATTCTTGATATTTAAGTCACGCATAAGATTCTTCATTATCTGTCAGCTTATTGTAAATTTGAGATGGGTCGAAGAGAGGACATTCAGTGATTGCAGAAAAAAAATACGAATAATTTAAAAAAAATAATAATAATAATAATAATCTCTGTTAATATTCGAGTCAGAAAAAAATTCATTTAAAGACACTTAAATTTGCTAAAACATTGGCTAAATAAAAAAGTCCGTCACGCAGGGTCTGCATAAAATAAGCAGATTTCCCAAGTGAAGTTTTACAATAGAGAAATTTCGGAATAGAGAGTCAAAAAGTTACGGGAACGGCCCGAACTAGCTCTTGACGGAAACTCACGACTAGACCCGAAGTTAGCCGATCTCATCTCAGAAGCTGAAAACAGAAAAATGCAAATATCTCGGTTAATATTCAAGATACAGAATAAATGTATATAACATTATTTATAGTAAATTCAATTTTCAATAAGATTGATTCTATATAATTTTTCGATCCGACGTATAGTAACGGAGATATTTCGAATTTTCAAAATTCACCCCTCCTCTAAATCCCCCTCCCACTGGTCCGATTTCCGCCATTAACGAACTTGATCTGTATTTTTGCATAAAACGCTTAAATATTGAGATTGGTAACGATGAAACAAAAATTGCGACAGCTAGAGCATTAACAAACATATATATATATATATATATATATATATATATATATATATATATATATATATATATATATATAATTTTGAACGGACCTCATTTTCGTCACTCCTGGGTAGGATCGATGGACGTTTGAAGAAACTTTTCGAAACTCGCGTGAGTACGACCTCAATAGCTGATTTCCCTTAAGGGAAATCTGCTAAAATGTCAATACAACTCATAATAGCGAAGATATCGGGAATTTTAGTTTCCCCCTCTATACTCTCCTCTCTCACTTGATTTCGGATGTTAACATACATTATTTTTTGGTATGGCTCTTTAGTTTTACATGAGACGCTTAAATATCGAGTTTGGTGACGATCAAACAAATACGCGACCGCTAGAGTCGTAACTAACAAGTACCGACATCTCGAGTGGTATGTGATGAGAGTTTTTACGTAGTGAGTGATCAACACAACGTACACAACCTCCGTTATCCAAGGAGGACCTGGAATGAGATGGCTCCAGGTGACTCGCGTAACCGAAGGGTCTGGGGCCGAGGGGACGGGATCCAAGAGATTCAAAATCGTTGGTTACCCCGAAGTGCTGTCAGACGTTTACTACATACTACTACACAGAGTATACAGATACTCTATAGACTATTTATGCCCGCTCATCCATAAGCATAATTTTGCAATCCAAAAGAACTTTTATAATCAACGTTTATTACTGATTTTTGTAATAAAAAACGTAATAATATATATATATATATATATATATATATATATATATATATATATATATATATCATAATTTTCAATGTTCTTAATTCTCGCTATCATCTACGTAGGGATTAATGTACATTTGAAGACATTTGTTCGTTGAAGGAGAAATGGCCGAAGGTCAATAGACGAAAAACACATGAACTATATCACTGATTTATTGTCCTCTACATGTTTCGCGTAATCCTCAGTAGTAATACATGATTATAAAAATGTCCTACCTTAACAATTCGTAGAAACACGTCAAGAATATAAATAATGGAGATGTACGTACCACACCACTCAGCTGATATCTTCGATACATTTAAATGTTGAACAATGTAAAAATCGATAACGTAAAAAGTGTCTATCATGACAAAAACTTAGCAACGGAAAATAAAAGATAGTTTAGAGGGGGATATTCCAAAATTCAAAAAAAAATCCGTCACGCAGGGTCTGCGTAAACTAAGCAGATTTCCCACGTGAAGTTTTACAATAGAGAAATCTGCCTAATAACAACTGTAGTAGTAAGAAACCTCTAAACCTAAAACATTATTTAGGGCGTAATAACCCAGTAGCTTCTAGCCCCAAAAAACAGTTAACCTAACCTCAAAACCTAGTCACGAGGGACGAATAGTTATAGAAACGGCCGCCAGAGCTCTCGGCGGAAAGTCCGAACATAGCCTACTGGTGACCACACGCAGAATACAAATGCAAATATCTCGGTTAATATTCAAGATAGAGAAAAAACGTATATAACAATATTTATAGTAAATTTAATTTGCATTAGGAGTGCGTCTGTACAATTTGTCGGTCCGACGTATAGTAACGGAGATATTTCGAATTTTCGACAATCCTCCCCTCTAAACCCCCCCTCCCACTGGTCCGATTTCAGCCGTTAACGAACTTGATCTTTCTTTTTACATAAAACGACTAAATATCGAGTTTGGTAACGATCAAACAAAAATTGCGACCGCTAGAGCGGTAACAGACAAATATATATATATATATATATATAGAGATAGAGAGATAGATATATATATATATCTCTATATATATTCAGTTTTGAACGGACATCATTCTCGTCATCTACTGGGTAGGATCGATGGTCATTTGAAGAAAAATTTCGAAAATTCCGCCATGAGTACAACCTCAATAGCTGATTCCCCTTAAGGGAAATCTGCTAATATCTCCGTTATTATGAGTTGGATAGTGAGATGCAATAGAATCAATCTGGTTAAACTATTGATGCTCTACAATCGGCATTTTTTACAATCTGCATTTTTTTGTAACTCAACTTTTGTGTTATTCGTGCTTTCTTGTTTTCAGCTTTCAGTAAGCCTCCCCCACCCCTTCGGCTCATCGGATTTTTTTTTATATTTAGAAGTAGAGAATATGTGGTGAGATGGTATCACAAGAGTGTTATACCAACAAGTGGGAAATCTGCTTAGTTTACGTAACCCTTGCGTGGCCGACGTTTCTCTAAATACACATCATGGCAACAATAGCTGATTTTCCGTTAAGAGAATAATCCAAAAATGAGCCAAATTTTAGCAGATTTCCCTTAAGGGAAATCAGCTATTTAGGTCATACTCATGACGCAAGTTTTGAAAAATTACCTCAAATGTCCATCAATCCTACTCAAGAGATGACGAAAATGAGGTCCGTTCAAAATTATATATATATGTCTGTTAACGCTCTAGCGGTCGCAATTTTTGTTTGATCATTACCAAAGTTCATTTTTAATCGTTTTATATAAAAAGAAAGATCATTTGAAAATTCGAAATATCTCCGTTGTTATACATTGGATCGAAAAATTGTATAGATTCAATCTTACTGCAAATTAAATGTACTATACATATCGTACCATACATTTATTCTCTATCTTGAATATTAACCGAGATATTTCCATTTCTATTGTGAGTGTTGTCGGTAGGAGTCGGCTCCGGGACTCTCCGCTGAGAGCTAGTGCGGCCGTTTTCGTAACTGTTCGTCCCCTGTGAATAGCTTTACAGATTCCTTACTCCTACTGTTATTATTAGGCAGATTTCTCTATGGTAAAACTTCACGTGGGAAATCTGCTCAGTTTACGCAGCCTCTGCGTGACGGACTTTTATTTTATTCCCCATATATGCTTGAGACACATGTTAATATGGCTCTACGTTTCAATAACGAACTCTAACATATCTGCCACTACAAACTTCATTGAGCATAAGAACTAAAAATGAAAAGACAAAATTGGTTTTGAACTACTTCTTTTATCTATTATTCCAACTTTTTTTGTTGGAAAAGACAATAAACGGCTTTTCTCTTTATTACTACCGGCTAAGGGATAAAGACGGATGCTGCTGAGGTGAAGAAAAACCTCATTTACATCTAATAAAATATTCATCGTGGGAACGACAGGGCCGTTTTTCTTCCCTGCTACTTTGGCCAAATTAAAAATCTTGCATTAATAAAATGAATGGCCTAAATTGTTGTCAAATTAGTATGACAAACACTATAAATTCATAGAGAATTATCTCATCCTAAAAAAAAAAAAAAAAAAAAAAAAAAAAGTTATAATAAACTACGAACAAAAAATAATAGTCATCTAACATCAAGACCATTAGTCTTAGACTTTTATTAAAACACCTGTGAATAATTACCGGCTTCGTGTGTTAATGATGTTATCTTAATTTTAAATATGCATATTAGAAATAAATTAATACCTTAGTTGATTAACCCATCGGTTTATGTAAATTATTTCTACAATATTACTTTAGTTCAGTATTTTGATCTTTAATAAGGTCTCTTTTTTTTTTTTGGCAAAAGGAAATAACTTGTAACTCAGTGCAATTATATATTGTTTCACGAGATGTATCTTGTACGTACCAAGGGCCGTCGGAAGGAGGTTCAAAATGAAAACAAAAATTGTGTTCCTTTGTAGTCTTCAAAGAAAATTTCACTTTACTAACTCTCATATATAATTTATAAGTATTTCTAAAGTAAAAATAAAAATTTGGTAAGGCTTCAAATACTACGCTATTATTTATAATTACTTTATATTAACGTGGCTATTAAAACATTTCTATTTGTATATTCTGAAATAGCTGTTTCTCCTTTAGCTATTTCGGCTATAGATCATAAAAGAAAAACTACTTAACAAACCCACGTAATGTCAGAAATATCTCTATAATTAAAAACTATTAAATGGGACTTAAATGGCAAATCTTGAAATAGTGGATGATTTTACAGCTCTTTATATATAAATAAATTTAAATTTTGGTTAATCTGGCATGCAATTGTTGTGTCATCATTACAAACCTCAAAATTAAAATAGAATCAGAGTTGAAACTCGTTAACCAAATTGAGTAGGAATTAAGGGAAATTTTAAATTATTTAATATAACTTATCAGTTTGTTGTGTTTTAATGGAAAACGTTTTCTGACCAATTTTAAATAATTATAATTTATACATTTCTTCCTAACTGAAACATATTGGTACTTTCTTTTTGTTTCGTTTTCAGCTTTCAATTAATTCCAACGCTGAAACATGTGATTTTTACATAAACGAATTTCAGGAATTCACAGCGTATGACTCCGTTGAAATTTAAGTATGGTTTACATAGGGTACAAACTGGGGTACTTTAGTAAGTTGCAGTGTTGGCGGTAGGGTTCATCTTCTCCAGTAAGTAAGTGTGAGTCAGTCGTAAATGGTCAATAATAAACCTCGTTAAAACTAATTTTTCTCTTCTAAGTAGTCTTTTTGAGAAAGGCCATTCAGGAAGTATATGTTTCAGTTCTCGAAGTTTGTTCCTGTGTGCTGTGGAAAACCATGATCTCTGCCATGAATTGAGTACCATCTATTATGCCTGTGCTTATCATCTGGATGTGTACAATAGTAGGTAATTACATTATATGGGAACTCTGTTTAATTTAGACAGCTATTGAGTGATGGACGTCTTCTCTCTCGTTGTTTTTTTAATACTGAAACATGTCCTTCATAAGTCTAGATATCAATTGAATAATTGGGAAAAATCAAATATTTACTAAACTTTTAATTAGAAAAAAAGAGGTTATAGTTTTCGTATACGGCATATCTCCAGCGGTGTCTTTAGTATGGTGGCTCACGATATTTCGCCGGTCTTCCAACCGGCTTCCTCTGGTGGTCATGTTTGGTGCGTGCTTGTGGCAGCTCTTAATGAGTTAAGCTCATAAATAATGGAAAACTTTATAGAAGGATCAATAAATACGAAGTGATCCAAGGTAGGTTGCTCAACCATTTTAAGTTTTTTTACTTCACAAATAGGAAGTTCAAAACCGATTTTCAACAGATTTATTTTATACCGTTCATGTGTGTCGGCAAGTTTTGTTTAGAAAAAAGTTTTGTTTTTCACTTTGTAGACGTTAGTGTAAAAAATAGATTATCTCTAGATTTAACAAAGGACATTGAAATTGGCATCATTTTTTTCAGAACTTTTTTGTCTGCAATATTCTCTTTTAGCCATGATGCCATAAATGCAAAGTCAAAATGGTCTCCAAAGTTAGGGGTTGAAAATTGAGATATTTTTAAAAATTTAACAAAATATGAAAGAGTAACTTAGGTCATTTTTATTATGTAGCAAGATATCATTATCATTATAAGTACTCACACATCATAGAGTAACAGCATTGAGGATTGTTTCCTTATTTTATTATTAATTTTTGAGTTTGTATATCTCTGATGACTAAATATGAAATCAACAATTTTACAGATTATGTACTCCTATATGATACCAAAGTGGAGTAAACATTTCAACTTTTTTATTTGACTCTGAACGAGTTTATGAATTTTGAATATTGGAGAAACCGCTGGGGTTTTCTAAAGAAAAGTGGCCGCCACAAATAAACGGTGTAATATGATTTTTTTTTTAAAAAACTTCAACTTTCTATTTGTATAGTAAAACATATAAAAATATAGAAGAAAATTAAAATGGTCAAACAACAAATTTATCTTTTTTTTTTTTTTTTTTGGATCATTTCATTTGGATTGACTCAGAAGGCTGTTTAATAAATAACTCTTTTGACTAGTCCCTACTGATGGAGGAGACACAGCCATTAACAGCGAGTAACAGGGAATGACTAAACACCTTAACAGCGGTGATGTTCCTTTCATAGGTCTTACATTTATAACAGGCTAGTACAGGCAGAATACACAATGGCAGAATGTAGCCACTCTCCAAGTTATTACCTCAGTTATGATGATGACTGATGATACATACCCAGACATGGACATCTGTTAATCCTTCTTGAATGGAGTACCAGACTACTTAACACTGATTGCTGTCTCGCTCGATGAATAGAATCTTTTCACCAAAAGAATAATTAAAATGATTAGAGTTAAATGATGAAACGCCAATAAAACTTATGCAACATTTCCTGGTAGGCAGTTTAGTCTATATTAAATTGTTTACAATATCCCTTCACGTAATGGATATACTCGACCCTTTCCAATCCAATGTTAAAATCTGAAAAAGAGGATTTGCATTTACTTATATGATCTCGTAAGCCATTAATTTTATACCATTTTATACTAATACAAATCTTTTGTCTAAATAGTTTTTATTTAATTATTATTTATTTTTATTTATTTATTATTATAGTAGTCGCATTTCGCGACTGGGGTGATTGAGCAACGTATCAGTTGAATTCTTATCATCAATTTATCATACTTACGTAAGTATGCTCATTTTTGCAAATATTTTCAATATTGTCCTACATTATAATATCTTGAACATGTTGTTATATTTCAAGTATTGTAATACGCGGTCTATATACGGGCTACAGTCATGTAGTAATTCAGTCAAAGTGTATGGTAGGTCTATGTGAGTCCTTAGAAAGCAGTCAGTACATGTTTTAGTAAGTTGCAGTGTTGGCGGTAGGGTTCGTCTTATCCAGTAAGTAAGTGTGAGTCAGTCGTAAGTGGTCAATAATAAACCTCGTTAAAACTATTTTTTCTCTTCTAAGTAGTCTTTTTGAGAAAGGCCATTCAGGAAGTATATGTTTCAGTTCTCGAAGTTTGTTGCTGTGTGCTGTGGAAAACCATGATTTCTGCCATGAATTGAGTACCATGTATTATGCCTGTGCTTATCACCTGGATGTGTACAATATGTGTAGTCCATTTTTTGAGGTGCTGGATGGTGAAGTAATTATTATCTCAGGTAAGAAAAAAACGCCTCTTTCCTTCACTGTCCTTTATCCGTAGCAATAGAGCGCTTTCAGAGCATACGCTCCATCATCAGTGCCCTGCTCTACACAATGATGTGACAGGAACCAAGGATTCCCTGAGACTCCAGAGTCAGAGGAGTCACAGGGTATCCTTGGTTCCTGTCACATCATTGTGAAGAGCGTATGCTCTGAAAGCGCTCTGTCGCAACGAATAAAGAACAGTGAAGGAAAGAGGCGTTTTTTCTTACCTGAGAGAATATGTGTAGTTTTAAGTTCTTTTTTGAGTAGCTGATTTGGCTAGTTCGTCGACTTGTGTGCTTTGTCTAATGTTTGTATGTCCGGGTAACCAGTACATAGTTATTCTTTTGTTTAATGGCTGGATTTCGTGTAATATGTACGATATGAGTGGATCTGAACTATATATATTGTTTAATGAATGTAATGAGGTAAGAGCGTCAGTGCAAATTATGATGTCCGTGTCCGTAGTTAGGCGTATGTTGTCTATCACAAGTTTCAGGGCTTCAAGTTCAGCAGTATTTATGGTAGTCTCATCTGTCAGCTTTATTTGAAAGTTAGCTAGGACAATAAGTGCAGCTGCCCCTACTCCTTGGTCCATTTTGGATCCGTCCGTGTAATAGCTCTTGTTTCTTATTTAAATTATCGGCACCTTCAGAAAATCAGCAAAGTAATACAAAAGGAACAATAAAGATTTGGTCTTCTTTGTCATAATTCTAAAGACTACCGACAGATTGGTAGACAATTGAGCTCTGCAGTCTTCTTGTGCATTTATTGTTGGACAGTCTAATGCTGAAGGCAACGGGAAAACATTGCACGTCTTTAAGACCCTCCTCCTTCCTAGGTACAGGAAATCCGGATTCGAGTAAGAGTGGGCACAAAAGTTATTTCTCAAATATTAAAAACAAATTAATAATTATTTATTGACGTTTTATTCCGTGCGTAATATCAATCCAATGTAATATTTGTTTCCTTATTTTGTAATTTCATTATATTTTAAAATAAGTGAGCTGTTTCCCACCTCCCCAAGAAAATAGTTAGACTAAATAAAGAATCTTCAAACGAAAAACGCTACATTGATGTAACCATATTTTTGGGTGTGGTGGAATTTCTTCCTAATGATACGCAGGCCTAAGTTACTTGCAGGTGAATCCGGTATTTTCCGGAAGGGCAAATATTTGACTTCATGATGAACTTTATCAGTTCATGGCAGTTTGGTATCTTCAAATTCTTCTTTAGAAATTAAAAAAAAAATTAATCTAAAATTATTGCAGGTTGAAGATTATTTCAGCTCTGGAACAACGAAGCATAAAAAGGTAAAATTTTAATATGATAAAGTCTTAAGCATACAACTTGTAAAACATTAAATACAGGACAATCGTCGTAAAGTGTACGGATGAAATGAAAACAGCATTGTAAAAATATAAATTACTTGTAAAAAAAACCTCTTCGGCTGACCATTCTTTTACATTTAATCCTAAATTTACTTTGACGATTTATAAAAGGTATATAAAACGAGAACATAAACAAGCTTAAATGTAAAATGAAAACATTCAATTAATTAAAAACAAACGGAATTTTATTACAATTAAGACACGAATTACAATTAAGAGAAAACAAATTTACATAATAAAGCATTTTAATAAATGCCAAGGTGATTATATATGGATAAAGACCATGCTTCTTCCTTGATTGATTTTTCAAATTATGTATCATTCTGATCAGCTGATTTGTATTATCCCACCATGGTAATAGCGTCTAATATTTCTCTCAATGTATCTACTACTTGTGGAATTATGAATTACATAGAAATAAACAGAAAAATTACTCTAAAGAGAAATTGCCGAATCCTGATTTTTTCAAGTTTAGACAAAAAGACTGCTCAGATTGGGTCTTTCATGTATGATCATTTTTTGTATAAAATTCCAGATTCAAATTAAGTGAGATTAACGAGTTTTATCCATGCTAAGCGTGATTATTATTCTCACAGAGTTCAAAGGGATGAATGAAATACATACCTGCCTAATGATCTTTCGTAATGTGCACTTACTGAGGCGCTATTTCTCCAAAAAATGTCATTATCGTCTTCAAGTCATATTTAGTTATTTTTACAATTTTTCCTGTTGTTTAATATATCCAATCAAGTCATACCTGCATGGTACGAGTAAAGCTGTTTTCTTAACGTGTTGAGTTACAAAAAATAGAGACTGTTTAAAACATGTTTAATTCTGATATTGGTTTCTTCAGATATACTTGACTATTTCTATTGTTAATGACATTTTTATCAGAAGCAAACTGAACATATAAAAGTGTATAAAAAGAAAATAAAACACTGGCAAATTCTCCATCACTTTTATTATAAAAAATATATTTATTATATAAAAAAAATTGGAACTAATATTTTTGATATTTAAATGTTATACGTACGTATATTTAGTGGTATGGTTTACGAGAAGGGTGATTTTGTCGTCCGTACTTCCCGATTTATCGTCTTCACTGTTGTACATTTGGGATCGATAGAACAAACAACGCTGGTGGACAATCTCAATTCTTCCGGCTCTAAGGCCTTGTCAAAATATCCTGTGAATTGATAAAATGTAAAAACTGTATACTTTTATAAAGAAAACTATCCAATTTAGCTCGTGTAAATCTGGGTTTTTTTTAAGTGCTCTTCGGGGCTTTTCTTTCTGGCAGTATGTTTTAAACTTTCTTATGCTCATACCTCAAGCTGTTCAACTCTTTGAGTCAGTTATTACCTGAACGGGAATAATTCGTTTTCTCGTTGCGATTTTTTCTGCTAAACCGAATTCCAACGTTTCTTTGTAAATATTTAATCGCAATTTCTATAATAACAAGTGTTATTCCACTCTACAATAATAAAAGAACATTAATAGCACGAAAAATTGTAATAAGTTGCTTCAAGAGGCTTAGGTTGGCCGTGTGAGTTTGGACGTAGGTCTTAATCTCATATGGTAAACCTAGAAGGGCTAGTTCGATTCCAGCCTGGGTAAATAGGAATGTATTTAGTGACGAACTCACTAAATAAAATCTTTAGTTGCACCCTGCTTAGAAAAGGGCGGTAACCTGTAGATAAGCCGTCCCAATTAGCCATAGTAGCTCAAAGTGGACTTCCAAGAGGAATCTGCCTAATAACAACTGTAGAAGTAAGGGATCTCTAAACCTATTCACGAGGGACGAATAGTTACGAAAACGGCCGCACTAGCTCTCGGCAGAAAGTCCTGAACATAGCCGACTCCTGCCGACCACACACAATACAAATGCAAATATCTCGGTTAGTATTCAAGATACAGAATAAATGTGTAGAAGAATATTGATAGCAAATTTAATTTGAAATAAAATTGATACTATACAATTTTTCGATCCGACGCAAAATATATTCACTATTCTAAAATCCCCCTCTCACTGGTCCGATTTCAGCCATTAACGCACGTGATCTTTCTTTTTACATAAAACGCTTAAATATGAAGTTTGGTAACGATCAAACAAAAATGGCGACCGCTAGAGCGATAACAGACAAATATATATATATATATATATATATATATATATATATATATATAAATATATATATAGATATATATATGTATCTATATAATTTTGAACGGACCTCATTTTCGTCATCTCCTGGGTAGGATCGATGGAGATTTGTTTGAAACTCGCGTCATGAGTACGACCTCAATAGCTGAACGAGCCCTTGAGGGCTAAAAAAAAAACCCTCTTCTAAAGGAGATATGAAAGAAGAGAGTGTTGTAAATTTCAAACAAAAGTCCGTCACGCCTAATAACAGCTGTAGTAGGAAGGGGTCTCTAAACCTATTCACGAGGGACGAATAGTTCTGGAACAGGCCACCAGAGCTCTCGGCGGAGAGTCCGGAACATGGCGGGGTTCCGTCGAGCACACACACAATACAAATGCAAATATCTCGGTTAATATTCAAGGTAGAGAATAAACGTACAGAACAATGTTTATAGTAAATTGAATTTGCAATAAGATAGGTTATATACAATCTTTCGATCCGATGCATAATAACGGAGATATTTTGAATTTTCAAAAATCCCTCTCTCTAAACCCCCCTCCCACTGGTCCGATTTCAGCCATTAACGAACTTGATCTTTCTTTTTACATAAAACGATTAAATATGAAGTTTAGTAACGATCAAACAAAAATTACGACCGCTACAGCGTTAAAAGACAAATATATATCTTTATATATATTAATATATATATATATATATATATATATATAATTTTGAACGGACCTCATTTTCGTCATCTCCTGGGTAGGATCGATGGACATTTGAGGACATTTTTCAAAACTCGCGTCATGAGTACGACCTCAATAGCTGATTTCCCTTAAGGGAAATCTGCTAAAATGCATCCCAATTTTCTACAGTTTTTATATGAGAGAAATTATAGTGAATCTGGTAGGATGCCCACTCGGGTCTCCATAAATACAAGTACTCCAGTACCAACTAAGATACAGATCCACTATAGCATGCTTCTCCAGAAACATAGCTCCAGCGAGTTGAAGAGGTGACAATTCACCTCACATCAATTTATATGGAAAGTCAAGATGAAGAGAAAATCGAAATGATTCATATGTCATTCGGATTTTTCTATATCACGATTTTCCGCCATTTAAATTATACATTTGGGCGACTAGTAAATTGAGGTACAGCGTTGGTCTAAATTCCACATGGGAAACCTAAAATGGAGGGTTCGATTCCCGATTGGACAATAGGAATTTATTTAGTATCAAACTCAGTCTATAAAATACTTTCGCAATGACCTTAATCTCACTTGGTAAACCTAGCTACGCGAGTTCGATTCCCACCTAGGCAACAGGAATTTATTTGAGAAATTGGTACTTATTATGATCATGTTTTTCCAATAAAACCCATAATAACAACGATTCTTGCAAAAATATTATTTTTCATTTCCTGGTTGCAAAGTCGGTTTTCTATTAAACCTGAGACGGAACTATACCTAGTATGGGTTTTTATACAAACCTGAAGTTTGATTGAAATCTTTTGAGCTGTTTTTAGAAGATTGAGCAACAAATGGGTGAACGGACGGACAGGAATTTCAATTGGATACCAGCAGCACAGTTCGTTATGATTGGTAACCTGATCCACCGTTCAACATTTAAGTAACATCGTGACAGAGGTAAGCCGGTACAGGACTAGCTATTTACGTAAAACGTCCGTCACGCAATGGCTGTGTAAACTAAACAAATTTACCACGTGATGTTTTACAATAGAGAAATCTGCCTAATAATAACAGTAGTAGGAAGGAATCTCTAAACCTATTCACGAGGGACGAACAGTTACGGAAAAAGCAACAATAGCTCTCGGCGGAAAGTCCCCAACAAAGAAAACTCCTGCCGACCACACACACACAACACATATGTAAATATCTCGGTTAATATTCATGATAGAGAATAAATGTATATGATAATATTTATAGTAAATATAATTTGCAATAAGATTAGTTTAATACACTTTTTTGATCCGACTAATACTAACGGAGATATTTCGAATTTTCGAAAATCCCCCCTCTAAACCGCTCCTCTCACTTGCCCGATTTTGGTATTAACGAACTTGATCTGTCTTTTTGGATAAAACGCTTAAATGTCGAGTTTGGTAACGATCAAACAAAAATTGCGACCACTAGAGGGTTAACAGACACACACACACACAACACACACATATATAATTTTGAACGGGCCTCGTTTTCGTCATCTCCTGGGTAGGATTGATGGACATTTGAAGAAAGTTTTCGAAAATCGCGTCATGAGCACGACCTCATGATTTCCCTTAAGGGAATTCTGGTAAAATGCCTCAATTAGACAGATCAACTGGAATAGAGACATACTTGTGCTTTCAATATTTAGATTTCAATTAGTTTCTTGTAAAATTTCTAGTGAATAGTGTATCGTCTAAGAAAATATTTTGTTATCTGGAATTTAAATTTTATGCTATTAAACCTTGAGAGAGCAGAGGCTATATATTAAGAAGAACCAATAAACACCACGTTTACTTAACCCTCTTTGGCTCGTTCAGGAATGGACGCGGCCTGAATATCGTAGCTATATTTCTCGATTAACATTATGAAACCCTTATAGGCTTAATAGGCCTATTAAAATGGCCATATATTCTCACTGATATTATATTGATCATATTGGAGGATAATTTCTACGGGCATAAGTTGGCTGCCCACCCATATGACACAAACTGGTCGGCCTTCTCTTCACAGGTTTGGCTTGTTAATGAGTCACTTATCTTCTTGGTATCAGAAATCAACTCACCTCTGACCCGGACATCGTGATTTTTTTTTCCTGGAGGAAACGTTCTTTTATTGTGAATTTTTATTTTTCCCCACTAATTTTACGTCTTAAAGCAACGCTTAATATGTCTTTATCTGTTTACAAATCTCTATTTTCATTTTATTTTTTTCTCACTGACTAAGAATTTGCGTCAGTCTTTGATGATTGTGCGTTTGGTGTCCTCTGAATTAATAGTATATGTCACAATGGGAAAAAGGATCAAAATAAATTATAGGAGATATTTATGCTCATTTATTTTAGAAGATTTCCTCGTCAGTGAAAAACAAATCATTACAACTCATTTTTACTCACGTCTGTAAAGTTATGACGACGGTGTTTCTGAAAATTTTAATATACGTGTCATAAATTACATAAACGAAGGTAACAGTCAAGGCTACATTTTTTTTAACCAAAAACAAAAATTAATTATAGAAATAATTTCATATATCCTTCTTCTCAAAAACGCTTCTTCTCCTTTTTTTTTTATTTTGCTTTATTTTCACCAAGGTAAATCAGCTAAAGAATTTACCATCTCGATAAGTTTTTAGTTTATATAGAATTGGCTGATCATATTAAAAAATGTGGGTATTGGCACACAAAGGATACCTACTTCACATTAAGTTCTACGAAATAAATATTAAAATATTTTAACTGGCCTATTAGACTTTTTCTTACTGGGATAAAAATATAAAGCAGTTTTTTAAACACTCTAATGACTGTTACAGCTCGTATAGTCGACCCAGATAACCATAAAAATTCAATAAAAATATTGACTGTTTAAAAAGTTCATCAGGGAATCGCTCAATGAAACGAACAAATTTGTTTATAACTTTCGTTCTGAGAAACCACAGAAATTTAAAACAGGTCCCGTGAATGTTAAGCTCACTAATATTATTGTATGGAGTGACTTTAGATAGAATACAAACAAGACCCCCACCGAGAATCTTCTAGAATTATAGTTTTTTTTTTTGTTTTTTTAAATTAAATACGGGTAAAGCTGACGGTAGAAATGTGTTAAACGAATGAGAAAACATAAAAATCCATGTCATAAACTACTGACAGAAATACTTTCCGCTTAGATGCAGGTAGAAGCAAAATAGGTTCATTGATTATTACTCCAACATAATTTTTCCTGAAATAAATATAAAATACAAAAATCATAGTGTCAAATTATATTTATAAAGATTTTATAATACAAGAATATGTATCTTCCGAAAAGTAGGGGGTAAATTACAGTAAGGGAAGCATTATTTGTCATGTCTCTTAGGAAATTACTATTCTATCTGAAGTATTGAAGTCCTAAAAAAGGGAATTAGTTCTTGGCACCTAAGATTCAAAATGTCTATATTTTACTCTCTAAAATGATTTTCAGAACCATTTCTTGGTCATCATTAGGGTTAACAAACGAAACTAATATAATAGTGGCCAATTCAACTCTAAGAACTTCTAAACTATAAAAAATTCTTCTTTGGCAGGACGGAGCAAAAGAAAATAAACTGCAGGAAAGCTAGGGTAATTAGTTTAATTTATTATTTCAAACTATTTAAAGATGTTTCCAGTAAATTAACAGAATGTGAGACAAGACAATGGCCTAGCATGGAATATAAGGGCACTTGTGAAGGGACATCAGCACATAATTCTTCCAAAATAACAGTGTGGTAGTAACATTAAATGTTATAAAGTACAGGAAAAAAGCGGAAAAAGGACAGTAAATCATTTTTAATGGCTACTGCAATGATAGGACTCCCGTTGATGATGAGGTTCCTAGAGCTGGAGTATAATGTGGTATATCTTGTGGCCAGCTGAGGCCAGGAAAGAGTATCACATTATGTTAGCCAGACCAAATAGAACCTATTTGTATCTCATCAACTGAAAGCAAAAAGAGGTAGGAGTCCAAGAACATAGCTTGTTCTTAGATTTTAGAGAAACGGTGACCACATTGCACTGCTTATAGTAAATCTCGAGAAAGCGATATCTCTTCCTACAGTTTAAACACAAAAGCTTATATTATAAGTAATATTCTCAGAGCTTCAGAGGAAAAATAATTACTTAGTGCAAATGAGCGACTTTAAATAAAGCATAGGCACTAGAAACAATAGAGAGGGAGTCATAATGGGTCCTTTATTATGTGGAGAACGAAATGAGGAGGGAGGGGGCAAAGACTAATAAATTTTGCGTTCAGCCAACGGCCTAAAATAGCCAATACCTTTCCCAATAAAAGCAGAAAGGCAGATGAAATTGGACTTCAACTGAAGAACAAATCAAGATAGATAAATTATATAGGTATAGCTTATAAAAAATACATTAAATCTGTAATGTTTGATTCTAGTCCTAGAATGTTAAAGGAAGTATGTTTCATTGTGAATATAAATTTAAAATATGGATTGAGTACTAAATGAGAATATACATAGGAACGAGGGACCTTTTTTTCACAATCTAACAGCACCTACTCTAATTTTATAAAAGAATGGTAGAAAAAAAATTAAAACTGGAGCTTCATAACAAATATGAAACAGTAAATGATCTTAACCAATGGAAAAATAGACTGTTCACGAACCATTCATTAGAATAGGAGAAAATACCGCCTACGTGACCCACAGATCAGAACTTAATCCATCTCCATTATTAAGTTAAAAATACTCTATAATTGTAAAAAAAAATGGAGAGTTCGATTCCTACCTGGGCAATAGGAATTTTTAATAAAATCCTTAGTCTCACCCCGGCTAGAAAAGGGTGATGACCTGTAGATAAACCCAGTTATTTTTTTAGGGTGTTAATAAATAATAGTGATTGTAATAAAGGGCAAATGGAGACCCATCTTATTCGATGAGTAATTTATTAAAGATGCAGCATATAATATACTGCAAACACAAAAAATTGGAATTATTTACATCCAACTGAAAAGTGTGTTTATTATAATTTCTCAATAAATAAAGAAATCAACGAGACAAAATTTGTTTTACCTTTTAGATGGCGTGTCAGATTGCCTATCGTAGAAGGTGACTAACCTCCCACAATGTGGTATGCTAACTAGCAACTAATACTAGGTTTAGCAATACCACACTCCCTTTTAGTACCGAGCATGAATAAAAAAAAATGGGACTGAGCGTCGGGAATTGACCTCTTCTCTTCCAAAAAGATCGATCAGTAAAATATGTTATACAAAGTCTGATCTACATGGACCACCATTCCCTATTCGTAGTGAAATTACCCTGGGTGTTAACGTGTTCCCACTACATTTCATAGTATTTCGGAGGATATCATTCGCGCGAATGAGGAAACTGCCAATTATGAGAATTACAATAAATTGTAATTTGCTGGCACGACTTAAACATATGGTTCAGTCCTCTACACAAAACCTAAAAGACCTAAAAATAATGGTTCATACGTATTTATAAATACTATGTAAGAAATGTGCTTAATACCACACCTGAATAAAAAAAAATTATTGAGTAATAAGAACAAAGAGAAAGCATGATTGAAAGTAATACTCTAGAATGTGTTACAATTTATTCTTCGGATTCTCATTTTTATAGAAATTGTAACGGAGACTGAGGAGTCGGTTGTCTCTCGGCAGAAAACATTTTAGTTCCTATGAAATTCTTCGGCCCTCCTTATCAAAATTCTCAATCTTAACACAAATGCATGACTGGAGGGATAAAGTTATAGTCTTCGTCGTCATTCTGGCTAACGTCTATTATTAGTCAGCTTGTGCAGGCTACAGGATACGGAGGGATGGTATTCTAACGGCTCTGGCATCGGATGGTATTTTTCTTGTTCATGCCTTTATTGATATGATTGGAATTTTTCTGATGTTGAATATATTGTTAGATGACTTGATGCAAAAGGCTTCGGAAAAACTGCTTATTCTTGTGATTCTCTTCCCCCACTTAAACCAATAATAAGACGGAAAAGAGAAATATTTGAAATGTTTATTTTCACAAGAGATGATGCTATTTCCATAAATACTCCCTTACCAGAGCTCAGGAATGAAGTTTGACGCTGAGAAAACGTGCAATAGAAACAAGCTTGGTTGGGGTGACGTGAGGGAATGAAGAGAAAAGCAATAAGAACCTCGAAATATAGAAACCATCCCAGGACACAGAAGAACCCTAAGTGGGGATGAGAGTATCACAAGTCTACGGACAGGGTGCACAAGGTGGATTTCGTATGACGAGAAGAAGAGGAATAAAACATAAGATATGGGATGACTGGATGAAAGAAGAATTGAGAGTCTGTAGACGACTGGGCAGAGGTTGCCCCGAAGAGGAACATGAAAGGAAACGAAAAGTAAAGCACTCTTCTTGACAACAAGGTTTTAAAGGCATACCACTTCCTCACTGCAGTAGCTCCTATACTCATGATAGAATAAACTGAATTTTTACAAATACTAAAAAAAACTTCGTCAAATTGTTACACATGAAATGTTATCGAACCATAAACGAAGAAAAGAAAATATCTTTCCGTAGAGCTACTTCGGGAAGTAATAAAAAAAAAAAAAATCATCCGTCAGAATACCTGGTACTCAGGGAATTTCCTTCTCAACATGTATGTACCCCATTCAAGACATCAATATTTAGAAGTAAATAGGTTAATGATTAAGTAAAGTACCTATAGTTTTCTTCTAGGGAAGCTGGGTGGTAGAGGAACGCATCAAGTGCACTTTCAGAGCAGCATCTACAACTTCAGTGCTGAAGATGGAGCTGTTGCACTGAAAGTTCACTCTATCATAATAAACGCATTGTAGAGAAAAACTGGCCTACTTTGTACATGCATAGCTTCAGTATACGAAATCAGTTATTCAACTTTTTGAGGTTTTGTAAAACATCAACAGATTGCCGTCGGAATAAAACAGCCCCAAATGAAGATTAATTCAATAAAACAAATTGAAAATATCTCCGTTCCTAAATCAAAAAGAGTCTTAGTATAGAATTTTTGAAATTATTAATGTCCATCATCATACCCATAATTAATTTCTGTATTTAGTTCCTGTGAACAGTGACTTAAAATGGCTCCTAGAACCGGATTTAGAAATAAATAGGGTCACGACGACCAACAGTAACACCGGGAAACAGAAAACCTTTCCAATAAGACTATCAAATAATTGATGTTCCAGGACGCCGACTAATGAGAGACATTGACCAGTTATAAGTATGCAGACTAAAATATGGAATCAAGTGCGTAAACAAGGCGGAAGTTAGTATCCTCAATAGGGCCGAAGGAAGTATTCCACCATAGAACATTAAGTCATTAAATACAAATTAACTGAGACTGGAAATACACAAGTGAAAGATAGGAGTTCCGAAATGTCATAGTACTATGGTTTACTGTCATTATTAGGCAGTCACCGAACTCGATATTTCAAAGTCCCATGATAAATTAAAGGCAGAATTACACAAACAAAAAAAAAAAAAAAAAAAAAAAAAAAAAAAAAAAAAAAAAAAAAAAAAAAACAGCTGAGCTTGAAGCCCTCAAACTTGCGATAGACAATATACCTGAAACTACAGACACGGACATCATCATTTGCACTGACTCTCTTAGCTCATTACATTCATTAAAAACATATATAGCTCATCTCGTACATATTTCACAAAATCCAGACATTAAACAAAAGAATAACTATATACTGGTTACCCGGACATACAAACATTAAACAAAGCACACAAGTAGACGAACTTGCCAAATTATCTACTCAAAAAAGAACTAACGACAACACATACTGTACACACCAAGATATTCTAGCCCAAGCAAAACATATGATACTCAATTCATGGCAGAAAACTTGGTTTACCACAACTGATAACAAATTTCGAGAACTGAAACATACACTTGGTGAATGGCCTTCCTCAAAAAGGCTAATTAGAAGAGAAGAAGTAGTTTTAACGAGGTTGAGAATTAGCCATTCACAACTAACTCACACTTACCTACTTACTGGAGAAGACGAACCCTACTGAAAATATTTGCAGAAATGAGCATACTTACGTAAATATAATAGTTATATGTTATATGTTAAATATGTTATATGTTGAATATGTTATATGTTGAATATGTTATATGTTAAATATGTTAATTAGTATGCTGTGAATAACTGATTCCTCGTTAAACCGCCCCAGTTGTGAAATGCGATTATTGTATGAATAAAAAAAAATTACACAAAAAGGATCGTTGGATTAAATTAAGGGTAAAATGAAGAAATTAAATCTCACTCATTATTCGTCTCATAGAAAAATCACATATAAATTAACCATTTTATTGTATTTCTTGTTGTTATTCTCGTTGCGGTTTAACCTCCTTGGGTCCCGTCCTTACACATGTAGGAAATATATGGTCACCCTTTAAGAAGTAGGCAGCCAAAGAGCTACAGGAAATTAGCTGCTTGTATACTCTGGAGCGCTGAAGCCGGAGTGTGATATGAAAACCATAATTTCCAAAGACGAGCATACATTGTTACGTATATGACTGCATTGATAAGCATTTTTTTTTTAATTTATTGAATCTCAAATTAGTTCTTAAAAAAAAGTAGTAATCAAATAGCGTACTAATAGAGAATAGAATATTCAATTAAGAGAAATGTGCTCATTACAGCACGTGGGTAATCTTTTCTGGTCTTTCTCAGAAGGACTTTTTTATTTATTTATAGTCACTTCCCCATTTCTTTTTCTGGGAACTCTCGGTAGATATTTCTATATTTAGTTACATCAAATAATGATTTCATTCGAGCTAAGATGACCGTGAGACGTCATAAAACCCAAATCTAATATAATTTGAAGGAGTGTTATAGACATAACGACAAGAAATATAAATAGCCAGCCAACTCCATCAGGTGAGTCATCAGCAAGGTTGGCACGCCTGTAATGTATTTTGAGTAAACGGACTTCGCTAATAAATGTCCGGCTTAAAGATAAGCTTAGCTAAACCTGTTACCTTAATATGCATCGCAATTTCGTCTTCTTCCCACTTTTAACTTTTCTCACTAACAGTACTCAGCAATTAACTTGGATTCTATCGTTTCCCAATTAAAAAATTAATTGCCTCGTTTGAATTTTGTAAAAGGAGTTTCCAAGTAACTGTGCTGCCAAGATAAATGAGGTATTTATAAAAATAAGATCGCTGAAGGAAAGAAATTGTACCGCACGTGCTAAGATTTCACTTACTACTATCGGCCAAACTTTGACTATAATGAAGAAGAAGTTTTAGAAGCGAGTAAATTTTCGAAGTTAGAAACAATCAAATCACATAAGGAAAAAGTGGTTAACTTCAGTAATAATAGATTTAGTCCTGCACATGATATTTGGGTCCCTGATTTCGTATTTTTTATATTATTATTTTTAATCATCTCTTGCCACTTATACTAATTGCATTATTCCAATTACCTAAGAATTAAAACGTATTTAAGTTCCATATGAAATTGAAATTTCCTTACACAACCAATGTATTAATCACTACAAGGTAAAACAATAAAACATATTTAAGTAAAATTTAGCAAAAACGATGGATATGGATAAATTGATGTAATCATATATATATATATATATATATATATATATATATATATATATAGAGAGAGAGAGAGAGAGAGATAGAGAGAGAGAGATACGAGATATTAAAGCGTTTCATGTAAACTCAAGATCAAGTTCGTAAACGGCTGAAATCGAACCTGAGGGAATAAAGAAGAGGGGGAAATCCAAATTTCAAAAATTACTAAGAGTGGGATCTAAATATTGTATAGATATAATCATGATGCAAATTTAAATTCCAATAAATGTTTTTGTATACATTAACTCAAAATTTAAAAAATAATTCCAAGTAAAAAAATTACATCTAAGGTGTAAAACGTGAAGGAAGAAAAAATATAAATCTAAAAACACATATTAATATTAAATAACAAAATATCACTGATTGAATATATTTCAACAGGGGACCATTTATTCATAAAATAAATCGGATAAGAAAGAGAGAAACTCATTAACTGTAATAATCTTCTAAATACTACAACTTAATATTCTATATCAGTATTAGTCTTTCGAAATATGCAATTAATTGATGTTGTCCGCAGTCATTATATAATTTAGTATGCGTACCGCTGATATTTTTCTCAAGGTATCATTGTAAACACATTTATCATTTATATACCCAATAAATGCTGTAAACTGCCCACGAAATATGGTACATGGATATTTATTTTTAAATATAATAGCCCTGCCATAAAATTTAATTTATTGACCATTCAAACGTTTCGTATGCCTTCTACTGCGTTATTCTCAAGAAACTAGTCTTGTAGTTTAAAGGTTAAAGGGCTGTGCTAGGTAGACATTTATGTGGTCACAAAGTAGTTATTAGGAAATCTTGAGAAATTTCATAAATTCCTTTAACCAAATACCTTGACACTTGCCTATGTAAATGCAGATTTTGACAGCCATTAAATGGGGGATATATGTTATTATAATACGATTTAAAATACCCATACCATAAGAAAATATTCCAGTTTGGCTTAGTTATGAAATAGTAATTGGCCGAAAAATGCATTGTTTCATCATAACCGTCCACGACAATTGTCGTTATATTTTATTGGCATACACCAGAACGGTGGATTGTCAAAATAGTATTAGTTGTGACCAAGAAAAGAGTCTGTCAAGCAGATTTTTCGTTTGCTGGTATAACACACTGGTGATCTTATTTCACCACATATTCTCTATTTGTATTCGAAACCCCGATGAGTAGTAGTGGACAGGGAGGATTTATCAGTAACCCTTCTGTCAAACCTTCAACGGCTGAAAAAAATAAAATCAGGAATAATTAGAATATTAATATTCATTTTAACGGAGACATTTTTAATTTTATCGAATTCCACCCTCCCCCCACTAAACCCCACAATTCCATGTCCGATTCAAGCCAATATTAAATTTGTTGCTGTTGGCTGATGTGGTTAAATAACGAGTATAGTACAGATTAATTAAACATTTTTGAGAAATGAAAAAGTAAAACTCAATCCATGACGTCATTATACTATGCATTTGCATGAATAATACGCAGTAAAGCTCAGTAAAAATACTTAAGCTTCAAAAAAAGTGGTTCATGAAATATAGATTTATTGCTAATATGACATGAGTAGGAGTGGGGTTTTTAAAAAATATATATAACAACATTTATAAAACATTACATTTGACATATGATTGATTTCATTCACTTCTTCGATACGATATATAATAACGGAGATATTTTGAATATCGAATTCCCCCCACCTTCCAGTGGTCCGATATCAGGCATTAAAGAACTTGTCCCTTGTTTTTACATAAAACATTTAAGTATCGAGTTTGATAACGATCAGCAAAATCGCGACCACAAGAGCATTAATACACACACACACACACACACACACACATATATATATATATATATATATATATATATATATATATATATATATATATATATATATCCTGGATAGGATCGATGGACATAAGGAAATGTTTCAAAAATAACGTCTAGAGTACAATATCCGTAGCCGATTTCCCTTAAGGAAAATCTGCTAAAACCTTACCGAAAATGCTATTTTAACAACATCAATTTTCTCAACTGTTTCCTTAAATCATTTAATTAATATTTATTACTTAATACAAAATATAATTCTTCTGAATTACAAATCGTTTTCAAATATATTACGATGAATGAATGCTTTTCATTTTTTAAGGATAGAAAATAGGATTTTAATTACTTATTTGATGAAATATTTAGTACAATAGAGTTGAACTAATAATGGTTTCGTAAGCATGTTCACATAGCAAAATTCCAAGAATATATTGTATACTTTGATACAGTAGTTCAAAATACTTCAGCCAGGATGGTAAGTTATTCAATACGAGTAGATAAATAAAGAGTACAATAGAAGATTCGGCAAGAATAGATCACTTCTGGCAAATGAACAATATTTAATTGAACCAAGGTTCCGGTGAGGGTTAAGCCATAGAAATTGGTATGTGCATGAAGAATATTAGCTAAAAGGATAAAAAAAACTTGGAGCGAACTGTTGAAATCTGTAAGGAAGGAGAACTGTTGATCGAGATAAAAGAAGTAGAAAAGAATGAAAAACGAACGCGAAAATAAATGCAAAGAAAATCTTCGTCCGCAAAACCAGAGATGGTAAGTTAGATTAAATTAGAATTTCAGAGGTCAGTTCAGTATTTGAGGTTTATTCAAATAACCTGACCGAAATGTATAGCCGTATAAAATAAACGAATCCAGTAATATATTCATCTTAATACCAAATTCATGCCTGTATTTGGTGTTCATTGCCAAAATTTCTGGATTGTACTGTGTAATGGTGTGAAATAATCTTCAATGTATAGAAATAGTTCAGAAAATTTTGAATCACTAAAATAACGCATGTCTGAGATTTTTCTAAAATGGTGTTGTATATTATTTACTCTAATTAGTAAATCTTGTGTATAATGCCAAAAAATATAAGTCTACTGACACAGAAAATGGATATATTCCTTATATGTATATGGGACAGTATTAAATGTTAAAAAGGTTTAAACTAAGTTTCAGATCAAAATATATCTCAATAAATGACTTTAATAGAATCAATGATGTGGGTCGTGTGAATCTATTTAAAGCTTATTTTTAGATCTGGAAAAAAGTGCTGTTTGATAATTGCGTTTAAACTATTTTCAGGAATATATACATGTTTTCCATAGCAATCAAGGGATTATTTTTTTTAGCAAGATTAAACATTTTTGATGAGAAGGGATAACCGATGGTGTCAAAACTGACACAAAAGAAATAAAAGTTATAATGGATGCAGTTATATTTCACTTTGATAACGAGCTAGACCAATCAACGGGCCCAATTAACGACTGTATCGAACAGACCTTTAAAATCCTCAATTACATTCAGCTACAGTGGTTTATTTTTATTCCAAGCGATCCAATCTATTTTCCTTGTAAACAGAATTTGAAACAAATCTCCCACCACTTCTATATTTAAAGAGTTGCAAAATTAAATATTAGTATACTACCTCTCCTTTTAACTGGAACAAATTAATCTTTGATGTAGACCTGTTTGTTGTTGCAAGCAATTCTAAACCAAGCCCCACTCAAATTATACATATCATCAGGTTATTGAGAACACAGTTTTGTGGCTCTTCACAACTTATTTTTAAAATCGTTTAGCGTATTCAGGAATTTATACTCCCATCATCAGATAGTCACTCCAAAGTGCTTCGGCAGAGCTCCAGTAGCATCTCTTTAGGGACTTCCTACGCTCTGAAGATGGAAATATAAATTCCAGAAAGCCCTTTTTAAAAATAAATTGTGTGGAGCGATACAAATGTGTCCTAAATAACCTGATTACACGCGCAGAAAACAAAAGTCCGTCACGCAGGGGCTGCGTAAACTAAGCAGATTTCCCACGTGCTTCACATTTTTGCATTTATCTCAAAAATTAAAACTTCAATGAAAACAATATTTGGTATTAAGGCTTCAAATGAAGTGCTTCATAATACAATAGAATATGGTTCATATGAGACGAGTAGGAGAGGGGGTTTACTGAATACCGAAAACTAAAAAATGCAAATATCTCAGTTAATAATCAAGATACTGAAAAAATGAACATAACAACATTTATAGAAGATTAAATGTGCAATAAGAATGGTTCTATACAATTTTTCGATCCTACACATAATAACGGAGATATTAAGAATTGTCGAAATTCTCCCCCCTAAACCCCCCTCCCCCTAGTCCGATTTCAACCGTTAACGAAGTTAATCTTATTTTTTGTATAAAACGATTAAATATCAAGTTTGGTAGCGATAAGACAACAATTTCGACCGCTAGAGCGGTAACAGACATACGTATATAGTTTTGAACAGACCCCATTTTCGTCATCTCCTGCGTAGGATCGATGGACATTTGAAGAAAAATTTCGAAAACCACGTCATGAGTACGACCTCAATAGCTGATTTCCCTTAAGTCCGTAAGGGAAATCTGCTAAAAATTAAAGTAAAATATCATCAAAATCATTATACAAATAAAATTATTCCATCAAAATTATCTTCATAACTTATACACCGGACGTCCCTACAGGCTTATTGATATGACCATTGGTAATAATGATTGCTCTATTCCATGGTACATTCACTTATGCCATTAACAGTTCTGGAGGACTGTTCTGGGCTCCAATGTCTGAGTTTTCCCATTCCAGTACAGATGAACAGGACAGTTTGGCTGAATTGTCACGGTTTTACTGAATATTTGAGTTCTCTTAGCTTCCTACCACGTGTTGAGTGTTTCTATCATCGTTACATTCCAATAGTCTTGTAGGTTAGTAAGCACAAGGAAATGGTATTATTTCAAATGGCCAATTTTGCAGCCTTCTCTACTATAGTAATTTGTTTAATGTTTTCATGTCCGAAAACCTTCAACACAGATATGTTTACAACTTTAAGTCAGTAAATGGTAGACACAATTTATGTAATTTCCGGATGAGTATTTTAAATTTTTCTTAGTGAGAGGAATACGCTTATTGAATCTGTACAAAGAAAGATTTTTGAATTCAACTTAATATATTTAAACATTCAAGGTAATGAGCCAAGTTGTGACAAAAACATAATGTCACAACCGTTCAGGTCGTGTTTGGTTCCTAGGGCTCCACGTTTAGAGAATATATTTGTTCTGAAACCGTATTTATTTCATAATAATTTAGTGGCATTCATTTAGAAATTTTGGCTGCATAAATGGAAAATGTATTATAGACTAAATCCAAATTTAGTTAACTTGTTATTTAAATAATAGAAGAAATAAAAGGATCTTTATTAACGTGACCCATGTCCTGAAGTACTGTGGACTTAAAATCCCCTTCTTTTTTTCTAGAAACTGTCGGCTTTTTGGTTTCATTATTACTTGCCAAGAGACCGTTGGAGCTCCGGCAGCAGTGCTTTATAAACGTATTGAGGTGAATACCGATGCTGACTATCTGTATGTAAATATCTTAACAGGTCTTATCGCCTTATAATGCATAAAATAACATTTTCGTTTCGGAAGATGTCTCTTTTATCTTCATGAAATAGCCTGGAATTTCCGACTCATTATTAATCATTTATTTGCACGAGGAGCTGTTTAAAGTTCTGTAGCTGATAGGTAGAAATGGTCATAAACTCACTAGTTTATTGGACCATGTACAGTCTGAATGGGGTGGAAAACCCCAGCACTGAAATACTTCTGACTCAACGTGGTAACATATTTCAGAATTACATTTTTGCGGGTTTCCTGCAAAGGAAATTGGCTATTCAGGGAGTCCACCGACTCATCCAATTCTCATTGTTTTATTTTAATTATAAGATCACTACTAACCAACACGATCCTCCAAAAATAATTATTTTATTATTCCACGTCCATAATTCTAACAGTCTTTCATCGTGAAACTGAGCTTTATAAGTGTAAGTCTACTATGAAATTTCTTCCCAGGCTTTTGGAGTAATAGAGTTTTTTTTCTGACATTAAATACAGTTAGTTAGTCATTTAATTATTACCTAAAAAATTATAGTATACAAATATTTTCAACTTCTCTCGAAAAGCTGGATGGTAGAGGAACCAATTGATCAGGATTAATAAAAAGGCCTTCTCCTCTACAAGTGTTTCAATTCATGCTAACTGAACTCTCAGAGACAGCGCTGCATCATCAGTGCCTGCTTAAAGACAAAATAGTTATCATAGCAGGTGAACAGTCACAAAAATACAAAAACATGTACTGGATAAAACCCATAGAAAATTCGAAAAATAGTCAACCTCTTATTTTTTCTATTGTTTTTTATTCTGTACATTTTTAGCAAATTTCCTATAAGGGAAATCAGCTATTGAGGTTGCACTCATGACGGAATTTTCAAATTTTTTCTTCAAATGTCCATCGATCCTACCTAGGAGATGACGAAAATGAGGGGTCCGTTCAAAACTGTATATATATATATATATATATATATATATATATATATATCAATCTATCTATCTATATATTTATCTATTACCGCTCTAGCGGTTGCAATTTTGGTTTAATCGTTGTCAAACGCGATATTTAGACGTTTTATGTAAAAAGAAAGATCAAGTTCGTTAACGGCTGAAATCGGACCAGGGGGAAGGGGAGTTTAGAGGGAAGAATTTTGAAAATTGGAAATATCTTTGTTACTATAAGTCGGATCGAAAAAGTGTATAGGATTAATCTTATTGGGAATTAAATGCACTATAAATAATGTTATACATTTATTCTCTATCTTGAATTATAACCGAGATATTTGCTTTTTTTGGGTTTTCAGCCTTCAGTAAACCCCCACTTCTACTAGTGTTACTTAAACAATGCTCTGTTATATAATAAAAAATATTAATTGAATCCTAAATACCAAATATTGTTTTCATTGAACTTTTACATTGAGAGATATATGCAAATACGTTCGGTTGACCCCCCCCCTCTTCTTGTTTTGGACTACTAAAATTTGAGTGATTGAAATAAAATTGATTCCGATTCATTACAAGTTACACCACTAGTTTTAGTAAATTGTTTTCAATAAAATTAATTTGTTATATTTAGATAAATTTCATTAATTGTTTGTCTTTTCGCTTTATCTATGCAGCGCTACGAGGTTTGCCTGTTTGTTTACAATTCAGCCTTGTATTGTAGATTTACTGAGCGTTCACGATTGTGTCACTTGTATGTATATTTATCTATTGTAAACCTTTGCGTGGGAAATATGCTTAGTATACGCAGCCCCTGCGTGACGGACGTTTTTTTTAACCGGTTTTACACTATTGTCCATGCTATGTTTGTTATTTTGTCTTAAGGTTTTAGTCTGTCAGCAGGCATGATGATGGAGCACGGACTTTGAAAGTGTATTTTGTATAAATTAAAACATCAGCCAAGAACAAGGTCTTTTTATTGACCCTGTTCATATTTCCATTTTTAAGTTCTCCTACCAATCATTTAAATATTAATTTTATTCGGATATATGGGTAGTAGTTTATTACCTGATGTCGATGATATTCTTGGGCTTTAATTATTGATACTCGCACGAATGTGAGCTTTTCGTGATTCTTCATTGTCCAAAAAAGTTAACAGTTTTTCTTTCTTAAACTGTTGTTAAGTCAACCATGACCCCATTCCCAACTCTCGGACATGAGTGTGTGTGTGTTGTGCTTTCGTGTAGATAATAAATATAATCCGTAAAATAATAATAATACGTAATATATGATGCGTCAAATAATAAATATTTCATGACCGTTTCCAAATGGCAGGCAATTTGTATAATATTTTTTTCTCGGATTCTAAGTTTCAAGATCAAAGCATTATCCTCACCTCTTGGCCATGAAATGTCTTTAGGTTATATAAACGATTATAAAATGAGAAAACCTGTTATCTCTGGCGGCCTAATAATGAACTCTCAACTTACAGCTCGTTAAAGATGAAATATTTATTAATATATAACTCTTATCTTATTTAAAACGTCGCACTTATTGCTTTATTGATTCTTTACTAAGTATGGTTTATTTATAAAATTATTTAAACAATTATTTTTTTGCATGCTACATAAATTAGCAAAGTTATTGTAAGAGTAATTTAATATGGGATAATAATCAAATATGATACTACTAAATTTGTTATATTCGTCTCATTCACAACTTAAAAAGTCCGTCACGCAGAGGCTGCGTAAACTAAGCAGATTCCCCGCGTGAAGTTATACAATAGAGAAATCTCCATACGTAAGCCGAACAGTTACTGCAAAGGGCCAAACTACTTTTTGGCGGGAATCTTGAAACGTTCGTTATCGGCCCAAATTTAATAAAAATCCAAATATCTCGGTTAATATGCAAAATAGAGAATAAATGTATATAACAATATTTATAGTAAATTAAATTTACAATTAGATTAATTCTATACATTTTTCGATCCGACGAATAGTAACGGAATTATTTCAAATTTCAGCCATTAACGAACTTGATCTTTCTTTTTACATAAAACGACTAAGTATTGAGTTTGGTAACGATCAAACAAAAATTACGACCGCTAGAGCGGTAACAGACAAATATATAGATAGATCTATATATATATATATATATATATATATATATATATATACAGTTTTGAACGGACCTCATTTTCGTCATCTACTAGGTAGGATCGATGGACATTTGAAGAAAAACTTCGAAAATTCCGTCATGAGTACAACCTCAATAGCTGATTTCTCCTAAGGGAAATCTGCTAAAAGGAGGATCCCAGGAGCTGCTTAAACTAAGCAGATTCTCCGTTATTATTGGTCCTGGCACCGCCTGATGCCGGGTAACCTACAACCCTAGTTCTATTTACCCCCTCATCAACTCACACCACCCCCTTAAAATAGAACATCAGGGTGTTCAGTAGAAGGGGAACTGTCGGGACAACCATGGCAGGTCACACTGTCTTCCAACCGCCATCTAATTCCCCTGGATCTCTGATTAAAATAAAAAAAATATATATTATTGGTCGGATCGAATTTTGTATAGAATCAATCCTCTTGCAAATGTAATGTTCTATCAATATTGTTATGCAAATATTTTTATTATTCGACTACGAACCGAGATATTTGCATTTTCCATTTTTCGGCCTTCAGTAAACCCCCCACACCCACTCATGTCACATTAACAATAAGCTGTTATATTATGAAGGACATTATTTGAATCCTAAATACTAATTATTGTTCTCATTGAACTTTTGCATTCTTGAAATAAATGGAAGCACGTGGGAAATTTGCTTAGTGAGTGTTGAACCTTTCTTTTCCTTATGAGTCAGGTCAAATAATAGAACTGTACTTTAGCTTCGTTATTGAATATATCTAAGTGCGATGTAAGTTTAAGGAATACGAGTGGTCAGCATAAGGCAGATTTCACTCTGAAATAATTATTATTTTTTTTTGAGGTTTTTCTAAAGAACGGTTACAATTGGCACAGAATTTCTGTATTTATCTCAGATAAGACTTAAGAATGTCCTTTGAAAGATATGTTATTATTATTTCTTCGGATGCGGTTATGTATTACAGTATAACTTAAACAACAAAAAACCTTTTGTTTATCAAAGAAAGAAACGCTTTGTGGCTTTACGTGAAGATCACAGGGACGCGTGGACAATACAAACCGCGGTACTAATTCTCATTCATAACCTTGGATTATTGGAAACCTTGCATTTTTGGGCGATCCTAGGCAAAACCTGACGCTGCGGTCCACATATAAGGCCGAGGAGATGGGTGAAAGCAGGACGGCGGAAGCTTGCCTCACACAAGGTCGGAGGATCGAACCCGGCCAAGGTCCTATCTGGGTTTCTTCGTGTAGGAGTGAATGTAACGTTAGTCACCTACGCCTACCCGGGGCTCAGCACCGATGCAGAAGAGATATGCGCTGAACTCGCACCGACCGAGCTATGTTTTAAACCCACACTCTTTCGAATTCAATTACACGAAGGCGAACACTGCCTGACGCACTCTTTATCCACTACTGTACTGCATATCATGTTTGAGAATGACTCATTCCTCCGGAGTTCGTATAATGCAGCAAGCAGAGTAACGGAGATGATAAAGGATTCGTGGGATGGCTCACTACACAGTCAACCTTGTTGAATTTCAGTCATTTTTCTATAACTCATATGACTAGTTACTCTAGAAGTATTCGTACCCATTGAATTTTACTCGTTCTTTCGGCTGCAATTATGAGCATCTTAGATACTTAGGAATCCACCGAGGAGATGGACTCGAGTGGTTCGTGATTTTTAAGTGGTGATCAACTCGAAGTACAAGCCACGTTAACCAAGGAGGACCTGGAATAAGTTGACGGATAAGTCGGACGGCATCATTCTACCCCGGGGGTCTGTGGTTACTTCACATTCTGTTCCTACCTTTGAGCGAAATCTAAGAGAGCCGTATATACTCCTTCCCCGCTGATCCACAACCACTGTAACACTAGCAGCGTCTGGTAGTGAACTCGTGAACTAATACTCTCCCTTGGCGGGGATCGAACCTACACCTATTTTTACCTACAGCTTACTTACTGTAGTGATACATGTACCCCACACCTTAACCCGCACGGCTTAGGGGCGCTTGTGACTGAGCAGCTAATTAATTTTAGTGATAAAAAGTGCTAAAACATTATTAATCCTTATTTATCCTTGATTTAAGGAAGTAACTACAGTCGATGAGGGGCTCAAGTTAGCCATGTGAGTTAAAACGTTGACCTTTTTATCTCACATCTCTTCCCTAGTATTGCTACAGTTTATTTTCTTTTGCTGTCTCCTCCAAAATAGATATTCTTTGATAGTTTATTTAGAATTATATGAGTTGAATTGGCAACTGTCATATTTCTTAGATTTGTATGTGAAGCCTAATAATAACCAAGTGGGGCTCAGGTTACCCATGCGAGTTAAAGCCTTGACCTTAATCTCACATGGCAAACCTACAGTGGCGAGTTCGATTTCCGCCTGGGCAATAGGAATTGGTTTAGTGAAGGAAATCATTAAATAAAATCCTTACTCCCTCCCTAGATAGAAAAGGGTGGTGACCTGAAGATAGCCCGTCCGAATTAGCTCTAATTGCATAAAGTGGACGTTAATAAATAAATAACATACAGTCAATGTCAACATAATTAAACAAAACAATGTGGCTTTTCTTTTAGTTTCGTAAAATTTTGTAAAGTGATATAACTTTTAGTGTATGCCATTTTTGTTCCCTATATCCATTTGTTTAAGTGTTATTCTTCATAAAATGAACATAATTTACACCAAAGATCTACGAAGTTTTTGAAGAAGAACAAATACGTGCAGACATTGATATCCTTCGGAGGAGTTACAGCGGGATAATATGGACCATACAATTTTGTTCAAACCTTCCTTATATCCAGCTGTTGATATTAAATTAATATATATATATATATATATATATTTGTGTGTGTGTGTGTGTGTGTGTACACGCAATGTATTATGTATCTTTTTTCGATAGATACTGGACGGTAGAGGAACCTACTTGATCCTCTGCGCAAGGTACTCAGTAGCAACAGGTGTTACATCGACTTCAAGTAATGTGAGGAATATAGGTTCCCAGCTGACGACATTGTAAAAGGTTTAAAAGGACCTGTATAAAACATATAATCAATACTAACAAGTTTATATATATATATATATATATATATATATATATATATATATATATATATATATATATATATATATATATATAATATAAGGATTATTTTTAACTTTTAGTGATGGCTGTGAGTAGAACAAACAGTTTTTAATTATTTAATTAGTGATAAGGTGTAAAACAATGTAATTTACAAACCTTTTTTTTTTCCTAAATTTATAATGAAATAACTTCTTGAGAAGGAGTGGTGACACTTAAAACGCATCGGGGATTAAATAAATGACTATCTGAAGAAATAGTTTTATTTTGTGACCTTATGCCTCAAAAAACATGCCTAAATTTTGTGTGTGAGTGTTATCATAAAAAGATATTTGATGAAGATATTTAAATACAAAACATTTTATTAGGCAAACAAGCTTATAGTAACACTCAGAGGATAATATGCATTGTCATAGAATTAATTGGTACATAACGTTTACTTTCTTTTTCAATCCAGTCCAAAATTAATTTTTTTTTAATGTTTTTATAAAATTGAATGATAAAAACCTTTCATTTTCAAAATATCATTAAAATGGAAGACAATATTTCACTAAACACTCCCTGGTACGAATGTATGTAAGTATCGAAATTTAAACATTACACATCTGATAATTCTAGGCTATGAATATTGACGATATGAAAGGTAAACGAAATGTACATGTTAGATAAACGGTATGACAGTTTTATTGTTCAAATCTTTGAAGCCAAAATACACGTCTCAAATGGAAAATTTTAATGACCAGCGCTTAGAAGATATTAACTCTTAATGATGTCAAGCGCCAAATACTGAAAGGTGAAAGATGCAGATCAGGGCAACCGAAAAAAGGCTTAATCCTTCAAAATGGTCTTTATGAAGGATAAAGACCTTTTACTTTCATCCTCATCTTAATGAGGCTCTTAAAATAAATTTAAAAGGTAGCCCTTTTCAGGAATATTTCCTACAAATGTCATATATATACACATATTCTTTCACTAAATAGACGAAGATATTTTAAGACTAAGAGAAGAGTGTATGTATGGTACATATGACTTTAATTCTATTTATCTGACTAAGAGAATTACCATTCATGTTTGTAAAATTTCTTTTTTTTTTGGAAATTTCGAATGTATATATGATTTTCTATAAGTTTTACCGTAGTTGGTTAAAGAAACACATTACAGTAAGAACGGACAGACCATTGACAAGATGTCTCGACAAAAAATATAAAATCCTGCCGAGTTATTAATATTAATGGTCCATAGATTGGGTTCCCAGTTACCATTTTTCTAAATCAATAGCCTAAATTAAATAAGCTTATCATTTTGTTGTGATCAGCTGTCTCATTTTCAGAATTCTCAAAGCTTGTGTGATCAATAATGTGATACATCAAAGTGTGATATATAAAAAATGATATATTTCATTATTTTTCCTATTCATTTTATTATTATATTAAATTGCTTTACAATAACATAGATATTATAATTATATAATAAAAAATATTAATTTTTAATATGACCGAAAACCATTTAAAATTATAAAGGTCAAAACTGAAATATACACTGATCTATACAGTTTGCATTATACTTAAGTGTATAGAGATGATTTATTTTATCAGACACTTTCTTCCGCTATTATTATAAAGTTTTCAGTTGCTGCTGTGGCCTGAAAACGATTCAAGAAATATAAATGTTTGTCTGGAGAAATACATCTGGTCTGGTAGGGGGTTGGCATGGGATTAGGAGAACGAAACACTAATCTCCTACAATCTCCTACCCTTCTCCATCTCGATTCCTAGTAAAACATTTTTAAGAAGGCTCCTTTTTGATTTTCTTTGAGCTTCCTTGACGTCACTTAGCTCGATGTTGTTGATACATTTCCTCCTATTGTCGTAATTAAAATTACATGGATGACGTTAGTCTAACGTGTTTTTGGGAGGTGTGAGAAAGAGGAACAAAAGGATCAAGCTGAAAAACCTTCTTTTGTGGCGCTATGTTTGTGTGAGAGGTATATTGATTTTTGCCAAAGCATTCTTTCTGAGTATTCCGTTCCCCTCATTTTATTATGTAAATTTACCCCCTTCCCCTTCCGCTACCTTTTATCCTCTTTTTCATTGTAGTCTTTGAGGTGATACTAAAGCCATCACATCTAGAGGTTAAAAAGTGGCAAAAACAGAGCTGACTAATTTTTGTGGGCTTTTCCCATCAGTTTTTCCGTTAAAACTTTTATTGTGTTTAGAAAATTATTCCAATGTGACCGTATTGTCATATTTTGAAACTCCAAACATATTGGTAAGGTAAAATAGGTAATTATTAAAAATTGAATAAGTTTTTTCAACATAATCCTCAATTAAACCAACATAGAAATTAATAGATAAATCTTTGTAAATACAATATAAAACTGGTAAATTAAATGAATAACCAAAACTTCAAACAAATTCTCAACGTGAAATGGCTAGTGTAATCCATTAAAATATCAGAAAGTCCGCCTCACCAGGAATGTGTAAACTTATCAGATTTTCCGGCGTCATCACATTCGATAACCTTCCTATCTTACTTATTAAGACCCCAGCATAAACAAGGTTTATTGCCTAAGCTACAAATGATTGGTATTCTCATATAAAATGAAAACCACAAAAGTAGGAGTGGAGTTCTACTGAATGAAAACAAGACATAAAAATAACTCAGTTAACTTTCAATAAAAAAAAAATAAAGAACTTTTTCAAATCTCTCAGAAAAATAGAATATCCACTAAATATTCCTAAAATTCTCTCCTAAACTGCAACATTTGAGAGAAACTTACGAAAAATCTGCCATTCATCATATACTATCCTCAGAGTTATACATACTAACACTATTAGCTGTACCTGACATAGCGAAAACCTCTTCAGAAATTAGTAAGCGGACAATTGTGTTAGGAGGTCCAGTTTATTTTGTAAAATACACTCTTCGAATCAGGAAAAAGACATTTGCGATTGCTTAGGTCATATTTCTCTGATTGACCCGTTTATTTGTTTTATTTTAATTAGGCACCGAACTCGCGAGAGTTAGATTATACGTTATCATAATTGTGTGTTAATCTTACAAATTTAATTAAAGCTTGAAATAGCGGTTCTCTTAATTCATCCATGGAAAATATATTCCCATGAAATAAAAAATTCTCTTGAATTATAATCGACATTATTTTCAATGACAATGATAATACCTCAACAAGACTCCAAATAAATTATATTGGTCAAATCACTAGATGCTAAATAGAGATTTGGTACAAATTGGACAATAATAATGATAATTTCTAGTACATTTTCCAATGTAGCAGAATAAGCATTTAAATACATATCAAGTTATTAGCACCATAAAATGAAATGCATTTTCTCTTTGTTTTACAATTTATTTCTTTTTGGTTGGGCTTTCGTATTGAAATCTTTACAAAAGCTTTTGACTCTTTCTGTATTCTTTTACTACCCTGAACGAAGTAAAGGAATTGTTGCAAACGTGATAAATTTCAACGTCAGATTCGAACTGAATTATCCACATTGAATAGCTCAGGAACCAATTTTAAGTAGCTTTGACGCGACATATGTATGTACGTACCCCCATTACTTGGGGAAGGATTTTGAAATGTTGTATTGTTATATCTAAGAGCATCAAAATCGCGTAAGGAGGAGGGAGCTTTAGATGAAGACGAAAATAATAATAAAATAAATCTTTTCCAAACCCATTAGAGATACAGAAATTTAGTATAAAATCTTTATGGCTTATCTTCATTAGATCTACATATTATGTTCCATTAAATTTTTTGATCAATGATACATTGGAGCGGACATATCTTATATTCCTTTTCAAATTAACTTATTTTAAATTTAATGTATTAAAATACATTGTTTTATTTTATTTAATAGGAATACAAGGAAGTTCTTCAACAAAACAGTGCTTACATCAATTTTTATTTACAGTTTCAACAAGCAATCCTACTTCACATACCTGCAAATGAAATTGAAGGATGTGGCCTGTGCAAAAATTATCATTGTTTTACCGCTTGAAATTTGATCAAGTCGGGCTATGCTAAAATTAAGAGTTTCCTCATTAAATTACCCCTTCTTCTCTAATCTCAATATTTGCTCAAATAACTTCATTGCATCATTTAACTTAAACTAAACAATCATCACTTTGAATTGATTTCCAAATCTATAATTTAAGCAAACTGAATGAGATTATAACTTTTCATTTTATAACTTTTCTTTAAATAACTTGAAAATCTGAAACCAATAAATCTTCAGCTGAGACATTTGACAAATTAAAAAAAAAAAAAAAAAAAAAAAAAAAAAAAAAAAAAAAAAACTGATATGTTAACAAAAACGTGTTCAGAGAGTTTGCTAAAACATCTCATATTCTCTTTTGTAATAAGTACCGCTAGCAGTAAGTTTTTCAGATATAAGTGGTGGAAAAATTGTGAAAATTTCTGGATTGAAATTCATCAAACCGTATATTTATGAAAAATTCTTGCTTGATTATAACATCACATAGTACAGATAATTAATTACATCAGTAGTTGCTATTAGGAATTTTAGAACGAAAACATTTTCTCCTAAAAGTTACTGATGTTGCCTTTAGTGCAATAAATGTAAATTAATAACATTCAATTTCCCCGTGGTGGAAACCCCGTTTTTCCGAGGGAAACTCAATTATCACTGGCATCCCTTCGTACATTCCATAAATTTCACCCATGGTATAATATAAATTACAATTTGAGGAAGTTCTAAACTTTGTATTTGTTCAAGTTGTAAAATTAATTGCGTATTTATAAGGAAGGGCTGTGTATTGATGTGTCAGGAACAATAGGAAGGCAATTTTCCAGATCGATAGACATGCTGATAGAACATCATTAACATCAACCAAACACAAACTCCTCCCCTCAGATTAACATTTTAATAACGTTTCCAACCTTCAGAATATACCAGAAAATTAAGCACTGAAAGTAAATATGTAAATGAAGTTGGTAAATAAAACTGCCACCTCATAGCTACGTATTCCACATATTACGTCACACAGGTCCCCAAAATGAAATTTGTACATTTTCATTCAAGGGATTAATTATCTTCTAAATTAAAATCATTTTTCAGCAGATATCTAACAAAAAAAAAACAACTATTCAGGTTGAACTTATGACGTGATGTTTGAAAAATCTCTTCAACTGTTGGAAGTATCTGCCTAGCAGATAATGGGAATGACGCTCGTTCCAATGCGATTGTGAGTTTTTAGAGCGATTTCAATTTTTATGAAACTCGGTAGTTTCTGTGTTTGTTTGTTGATGCTGAAGCGCCCGAGCGTTCTTGGGAATAAAAACCACAATTGTAGTTATTCTATGAATTAACATATCTTCAGTCTCATCCACTTTTGGGAATAGTCTCTAAACGCCAATATTATACATATATGTAAAATTATTTACAGTAATCAGATTAGTAAGATATTCATATTGCAGGTGTAATGCTCATAAACGTAGAGAAACATAGCCAAGTACAGACACTAAATCGTGAAATTGAAGACATATCACTTCCGCGTGAAAAAATAATTTGAAATTTTGAAAACAATCAATGGACAGATAAAGGTTAAAAATACAAATGAGGGCGCCAGTGGCAAAGCGGATTATGGTGAATGCACATATTCAGCTAACTAAGTTGAAGTTTTGTACTTGAGTTCGCAATCAGAGCACACTAGTGCCGTTGCGCTTGTGGATAAGCAGGAGTCAAACGAGTATATACGCCTGACAATCCCTGTGGATGACTAACGACGATGTCTCTATTAGATTCCGTCCTCAAGCCAGCTGACAACAGGTGAAGAGATGACTAACCCCACACCCCTCCCCCCATTTAATGGAGCTCCTTAGTCCAATGAAGCAACTTATTCCAGATCCTTTGTTAACAGTGACTGCATTTCGAGTTGATAGCTTTGGTTACGAATCACCCTCGGGGGTGGCTAGCTTAAGATTTCATAGGTCTACAATGGATATATATGTGCTAACGGAGTATATGATGTTCCATTTACAGGCTACACCTAGCCGTAATCGATCTTTTGAACTGGTAAACCTGATTTTCACGGGACCAAACAAGGGAATAAGAGGGTCATGAGGACTTGTAGAGGATTCCCATTGCCTTCTGCATCAGACCATCCAGAAATAAAGTTATCTTGAGGAAAATGCCATTCACTCCAGTAAAGGCATGATTGGAGAAAATTCTATTCAAGGCCAGAGTTATTAGATAGCCATCCCTCCGTAACCTGTAGCCTGGCATAAGCTGACTAATGACAGGCATTAGCCAGTATAGTATGCAGAATACAGGTTTAATCTACCCTCCAGTCTTGCACCACTGGCGTGTTGTAAATGAGAACTTGGACAAATAGGGAAATATATGTATATACATTAAGTAATTAATATTTTAAAAATGTAAAATATATAGTCCAAGTTTTTCTTAAGATCTTGAAAATTTTCAAAGATGAAGAACTTTTAAGTTTTGAAAGATCTGTAATTTGAATTGCATATTAAGTTTGATCTTAAGCGACAATGGCTCGTCCCTCGCTAAACTGAAGATTAAAAGAAAAATTTGAGTCTTACTAAACGTGTTGAATATCGTATTAATTACATATTTTTAAATCATGAGGACTCATGTGAGCTATGTGAGTTAAAGCGTTGGCTTTAATCAAATCTGATTAACCTAGAGTGGCGAGTTAAATTCCTGCCTGGGTAATACGAATTTCATTAGTGACAAACTCATTAAATAAAATCCTTAGGATCAGCCTGGCTAGAAGTGATAGGTGACCTGTAGTTAACCCGTAACAATTAGCCATAGTTGCAAAAAGTGGACGTTGATAAATAGCAATTGTAATAAATCAGGGGAATTAATTGTTGATGCTGATTGGTTGTTTACGGCACTTATGCTAAAGAGAAATAAAGTGACGTCACAGTCCTTGCCCAGCTGGCCTTCCTGACGCCGTTACCTAGCAACCCGTGCCTCGCTGACTACCTCCTTGGCCACGTGATAGTCTGGAAGAAAATGGCGACACGTGCATAAGGCCAGAATACAGTATTTCTTTACGAACCCAGGATAATACTCGACATGGAGTAGAAAAGCCACAAAGTAGCTGGGTGTGGCAGGAGGAGATGACAGCGGGAGCGGCAAGACATGAGGTACCTCATTTTTAATAACATTATATCCAGGAGACAAAGAATAAATGAACATCAAGCTCACTCATCATTGGCCATTTACAAAATTCAGCTGATTTTCCAGATATTAATGTTCACTGTGGCCCTTCAGGCAATTTAGTTATAATCCAAAAAATGTACTCTTTATAATTAGTTTTTAGATTAGTCACAATGACCCTTCAGGCAATTCAGTTGTAAATATAAATACATTATGTTATCCTTTGATTACCATCAGTCTTTTCTTTATACAGTCCACAGTCATTAATTCGTTGGCATATCTCCCATAATGAGAAGCCTCGAATTTGCTTTGTTCATTGGTTATGAATTTATAGCAGATTTCCATTAAGGGGAATCAGCTATTACGATTGTACTCATGATGGGATTTTCGAAACATTTATTCAAATGCCCATCGATCAAACCTACGAGACTACGAAAATGAGGTCTTTTCAAAATGTTAAATATGTGTGTCTGCCCTAGATTTCAGTATTTGTTTTTAATTCCGATGAAGAATATTTCTATCTATCTGTTCAGCTCTGAGAGGTTGGCAGACCCGTTTGTTTACAATTCAAAAGCTTTCCGTTGGGAGGCTATTAAAATTGACTAAATGATTTCTCATTAACGTTTGTATTTATTCACTTAATTTTCACGGTGGTGTTAAGTGCTACCAGTATGTAGATTTATCTATTATAAAGCTTATCGTGGGAAATCTGCTTAGTTTACACAGCGCCTGCGCGACGGACATTTCTAATATTCCACAAGGTTTGAGTTTTGACTAGACTTCACTGATCTGTTGGCCCTCTAGTTTAATTGTAACGTCCAAACCTAATAATAGTAAGCGCACATTTAGGTGAACGTCAGTAAGCAGGAAATACCGGAGACTTAGGTTGCCACGTGTGCTCTAGGCTGGTGAGGAAAGCAGATACTCGGTAATCTAATACTGGAGACCTTCAGCTATTACTGCCGACAGTCAGTACTCACGCACCGACCAACACAGTAACATTCAACAGTTTGTTGCGCATTCCTTCAGCGACATGTATACGATTTGGGAAATAACTACCTACATTAAAACAGCGAATATACTGGAATCGTTATCTTGTTCAGTCGGGCTCCCGTAACGAATTGCGCCGACTCCCAACAGTAAGTGGTGTGTTCTTGTACAATCGTTTTAGCAGATTTCTTGTCTGGAGACCCAGCATTCGACGAATTAAAACCTTTTATTTTATCATCTATTAGCAATATCGGTGGGCATTCACGGAAAAAAAAAATACTAAAATCACGTAATAAGTACTTCCTGAATAGTTCAATTCTCTGAACAGAAATCCCATTCCTAAAGGGGCAGAAAATACTGATGTCACTATTCCTTACTCACCTTTCTGTTTTCAGTCACAAAAGGAGTGAAAGTTATAGAATTATATTATACAATTTATTAATTGGCGTTTATTGGATCATTTTATACATTTTGAGGCTCAGGTTTGTCATGCGAGTCAAAGCGTAGGCCTTTATTTCACGTGGAAAATCTTCAATGGTGGTATAATTTCACATGGTGGCGAGTTCGATTCCCGCCTGGGCAATAGGAATTAATTCAATTTAAAAAAATCCTTAGTTCCACCCTGGCTAAAAAAGGGTGGTAGAGTGTAGATGACCCGTACCAATTAACCTTAGTAGCACAATGTGGACGTTAATCAATAACAATAACAAAATTCATCGGACATTAATTTTGTCATCTCCTATGTAAGATCCATGGATATTACAAGATTTTTTTCAAAAACCGTGACAAGAATACAACCAAATATATTCTGAGTTGGTATTCTGGCAGGTGGAAGTAACTTCTAATGTATGTAGGTTGAAAAAATTGTTGGCTACGCTTCCATTATAATGCGAAATTAAGTTCAACTATATATTTCACTATAATGAAACATTAAGTACTATAATGAAACAATATGAGATTATAGTGGAAACGTAGCCAACAATTTTTTCATCCTGCATACATTATAAACCAAATATATCATTTGGTCCTGCTTTCGAATACACAGTTAAAAGGATGATGATTTCCAAATGTTCTTATAATTCAAGTTATTTTTCAGAAAGCCACTCTACTAGTATATATGTTTTAAAAGAATCATTGAATAATTTCAACTTTCACAGAGACACATTAAAAGCTTCCGTAATTTGAATAGAAATTGGATTATGTTTCAAGTAAATAAATACAATAGGGTTAGAAAATGGTTCAATAAATACTAATTGTGAATGAGTATATGAATATATGAGTATATTCAAATTAGAATCGAAGGGACTTCTTCCGGACAAACTCAAGTGTGACGTACAGAAGGCAAGATATTCGGGACTAATTGTAAGATCACTCATAAATTTAGAGACTTTAAAGGATGCATCTACATTCAGTCTGAGATGAGCAATAAATAAGCTTTGAGAATTTTGGAAATGATACAACTGATCACAACAAAATGATAATTTTATGTAATGGCGGGGTTATGGGTTTAGAAAAATGGTAACTGCACCCAATCTATCAGTGTCTTCAAAAGATGTACAGTTTTTAAGTGACTTTGCTCAAATGGAAAATTATTGCAGTAGAAGAAGAAAAGTTAGTTATAACGAATTAAATAAACAGTACTTTTCCCAATTAGCCGTAGTTGCAGAAAGTTGACATGAATAAATAATTTTATTTTATTTATTATACATTTGTTTCATAATTCCATCGCATAGCGGAATCATGAGTATTTTCTTTCTCTCTGGTCACTATTCTACATTTATCGGTGATCTTACTGTTCTCACTAGTTGCAGGATTTCTCGTCTCGTGAGCCAAATCAATGAGCCATAGACTAAGTCGTAGCATGTCAATTAGAATTTATTTGTAGGGGAGAAAGGGTATTTAGTTGCAGGATCAGTCTTCCCCTAGAGGAATATTAATGGATTCTCCGGGTTCACTCCCTTTAAGAAAAAGAAGGAATGCTCCCAGAATAAACCAATGAATTTCAGTATAACTTCCAGAAATAGAAACAGTATTCATTTGAACAATGTCATCGACTTGTTTATAAGGCTATTTTTTTTAACTTCAATAATGGCCTTCATCCATATCATAATAACCTTTGAAAACTTGAATACAATTCGGAAAAAAGTATAAAAACATTTATAATTTATGTATAATACTATATAGGCAGTCAGCCACTTATACACTCAACCGCAAAAAAAACCGGACACTTCATTTTTGTCGTATTAAAAGCTAATTTTCAGCAATTTTCTTTATGTGGGTATTCTAGTTATTACAGAGAATTTAGAGTCTAAGTCCATTGAACTAATCCCTTCTGGATTAGTAAACAATTAGATAAAACTCAGATTAGATTTATTTGTCGTGAAGTTGATCTATTCTAAACTGTAAGTAGTTTTTCGAATATTTAAACATCTTTAATTATTAACCAAGCATTTTCTTTAATTAATGTTTTATTTTTATTTCGGTCCAGAATAATGGGTCTTTCAAACTTAGATGGAAGGCCGGAGCTTACGTTACATTGCCGAAACGCTTGGGGAAGCGAAGACTACCATTCACTGTAATAAAAATTAATAATAATTTTTTTTTTAATGTGTTAATTTATCTTTTTCTTTTTTTTTATTTTGTATTTTTTTGTAAATAATCAATAAAAATTATTCACTTTTGGCAGATTTTGTTTAAATAACCTATAGATTAACCAATTATTTTAATTAAAAAGATTAATATACATATATATTAAGTATTTAACAAAATTATAAGACTAAATCTAAGTGTCCGGTTTTTTTGCGGTTGAGTGTATATATTATTTGCAACTTACAAATGTTGTTGATATCCAAGACTAAATAAGAAGAAGACAAAATTATTTTCATGCAATACATTGTGTACGTAGAAGTTGCGTAAATTAAACAGATGTCCCTCTTGCTTGACCACCGCTGTTCTGGAAAGAAAGATCCTACCAAAACACAAACAATTACGGTGTATTAGCTATTGAGGTTGTACTAATGACACGAGTTTCCAAAAATTTCTTCAAACTATCCATTGTTTCTACCAAGAAGATTCAAGCTGTAAACGTAATAAAATGCTCTCTTGGGAAGCCATCTAATTTCATTCAAAGATACGAAGCATTTATTGTTTTTACCTAACAAGGGAGAGAAAATTGAGAAAATTAAAAAAAATCGAGATATCTCCGACATTGTCATAGGAGGAAAATTGTTATTTACTCAGAGTTGTTATAAATGTAATTCGCTACAAATATTATTCTGAAATACATGCATTTTCTAATTCGATTGTTTTCAGAAATATTTGTACGTTCCTGTTTTGGGCATTCATCTGAAGCAACTGTTTAAATAAACATCATCATGCTCATCTTATGTTAGAGAATAGGGTGTGGAACGACGTCATAAGCGTGGCTTATCAATGGCTGGGAAATCTGCTTAGCTTACACGCGCCTCGGACTCTTGTTGTTTAGTAAATCTCAATCCAAATAAATTCCTTCGTTGAAACCGACCTCGAGCTTGGGCCCCCTGTCTCGTGTGCGTTATGAATTTTCTTTACTTTTTAAGTAAGCTCAACTCCAAACAAAATTCATGACAAATAGGTCAAGAAGCATTAAGCACTCAAGAGAAAGTTGATTGAAATTAAAAATCTAAAAATTCATTAGCTTCAATATACAAAAGGAAAATAAGAAGAAGGGAACCTTTAGCGCCCCCCCCCTGGACATCCTGACCTAGGAGTAATGAGAGGGTTGGTAGATGGATATATTACTTCCTGAGAACTAAAGGGATGAACAGTCCGGTCAGCAAAGCCTATCTGCTCATCTAATGAAAAGCCACCTAAACAGTTGGCTCTCCTGAAAAGGCTTTTCTCTTCAAAGTAGTTTTTACCTTCCTCAAGCCTCAAGTATTAACCTCTTTTCTAGCACATGAAAGGATCCTCTTTTTCTAAACCAAATTCCCTCGATAGAGAGACTTACACCCTAATGAATAAATGTTTATATATTGCTTCAGTTACGGACTCGGGAGTTGGCCACAAAATTGAAGTACAGTTTAAATACATTATGGTCTGCAATATCAATAACTCATTTTACCGAATATTAAATAAATCGTATTCCACTATTTTTATCTTCTCCCCCCCCCCAAGCATCATTGAGAATATTGGGACCCTTTTCAGTAATGTGTGTTAAAAGTGTTAGTCTTAAAACTCAGATAAATTTAAACCTTGACTCGATTCCCACTCTGGTTTCTGGATTAATTGGGAACGAAACTCCTAGTGAACTTCACGATTAGCCTTTATTTATTAATTTTCATTTAGCAACAATAATTTATTTTGTGACGCATTCAATAAATTAATTACTTAGACCCACTCTGGATAGAGAAGAGTGGCAACCTTTAGATAAACTGTTCCAATATGCCTTGGGAGCATCAAGTGGGCATTAATAAATAATATTAACCCTATTCGCTATTTGAACAACAGCCTTTAAATTAAATTATTTTATCCCGGTATATGTTATATCTATAGTAACTGACCATTAACTATTCGGTTAAGACTGATATACTTGGTTTAGGGATGGGGAAAACAATAAATTGAAAGAGAAATAAATAACCCTCTGATGTTCTCCACCATAATTCAAGTGAAGTAATGTTGTGATTAAAATGTCACTTCACCTTATAATTTTATTGTTCTTTCTTAAAATGAATGCCTCTCATTCCAAGTTATAAATTAAGATTCACTAGGAATGTTGATGGTAAATATAAGCACGGGCAATCCTCATTTATGCAACTTATTTGTAACAATGTTTTTGTAGTTTTCTAATTATATCTACGACTGTATCGGTAAATTCCTCTTAAGAAAAAAGAGCAATGGAGGGTGTACTGATGGCGCAATATTAGAAGATTCCTTCAAACGTCCAACGTTCATAACTTATTTATATTATTCGGCTTTCAGCGTTGAAAACTGACACTTCCTAATTTCATAAACAATAAGCCAATATATTCCAAAACGTCCAATTCTAAGTTGTCATCAAGTATTGTTGTCACCGGATTTTCGCTAAGTGAGATACTTGGAAAAATGTTCGCTGTGGCATCATAAATGAGAGCACTCAACGCTCTAGCGATCTTAATTTATAACTGTTCAATGCCATAGTTGATATCCAACAATTTCAAGTAAATCCATAGATAATTTTCGGTAATAGACGAGAACAGGTTTGGAACAATGGCTCTTGATGAATGAGTGACATACAAAATCTGATATACCTCCATTACTAAATAGTACAAAAGAATCGGGCTTAGCTCAAGCACTACCTCCATGAAAATCGTACGTCGTTCTATTCTAATATTGGTTTAGGGATATTTTGTTACAACAAAATATTTTGTCCCTACTTTCATCTGAGTATATTTGTTTCTAGAGACCATGTCGTAATTTATAAAATTCCAAACGGAATGTTACTTCAACTTTCAATAACCTAAAATTAGTAATGTAACAAAAAAAAAGTAAACGCATAGTATACAACAATACCACACAGGACGACGAAGAAAATTAACCAAATTCTGATTTAATATTTTTATTATAATGTTCAATTATAATACTATTCGTTTCCAAATTTGCTAATAATATGTTTTAGATGTTTTCATTCTCTAAAAATCTCATATGGTGGCAATACAATGTATTTGTTTGGTGTTGTTGTTCTAAACAAAAGCTTCATGATTTAAAAGTCAAAACAAAACTCAAATCAAAACAAAACAATACATAAAAAATTAACAAAATTAAACAAAACAGGAATGGAACACAGAACACAAAAGGAACCAAACCACTAAAGGAAAACAAAACATTAAAGGATCACAAAACAGAGAGACAACATGAAAAATAGAGACGAAATCAAAACAGAAATGGGAAAGAAATAGAAACGCAACACAAATCAGAAACTGGAAAGCAAACAAATAAATAGAACACAAAAGGCGAAATTAAAAACGAAAATTGAATGAAACACAAAAACGGATCTGGAACTAAAAACGGAAATGGAACTCAAAAAACAAAATGCAACTCAAAAACTGAAAATCGAAACAATTGCGTTACATTGGATAATAGGGAAATCACTAATAAAATATTTAAATATTAAATAAATCAATAATTATAATAAAATTGGTTTATAAAATGAATAAAAGAAATTTAAAATAATTAAGGTTTAGATAAAATATAAGCTGCTACAGGTGACTATTTACATAAAACTCTGTGCCAATACAAGAATTTCTTTTAGTTCCGCCCACTTCAAACTAGGTCTTCCTTGAAGAACAGACAGTAAGCGTGAACGTATCTCGCAATTGCTGTTTTTATTTTTTTAATAACCATTTTCAATTTTTTTCTGCTATTATTAATTGATTTTCTTTTTCTTTTTGGGCTCTTGTGAAATAAAGGTACTTTCCTTTTGACATAAATGATCAATGGTCTTGTTATTCTCAATCCTTTATGCTATTCATTATTCTTTTTTTTTCTACGTGAGTTTCGCTTCATGTTCTTGTTAGAGCCCTACATGTCATATATCATTTTAGCTAGGCAAATCGTTATTCTTATATAACAATATCACTAATGAGCCTGCTTTGATAAAAGTTCAATGCACAAGCTCGACGAGAAAATTCTTTGAGAGGCCAATAACCCCATGTTTCGGCGTGGTGAGAAACAAACTTGGAAGAAACCACTGACTTACCGTTATAAGTGTTTACATCATTGATGTAGCACACCTTGTGGTGGATCGCCTGTTGAGGTAGTCCCTAGCATGCCAAATCAGCACTGAACTTATTGCAACAAGAACAACAATTCAAGTAGTCCCTGTCTCAATATTAACAGTTTACTCTCCACCAGGAAACACTTTGGTGGACTTGAGCAAAATATGCGATGTTCTATCAATGCTCCTAGGTTCTCTATTGTTCATGGCAGGTATTAATGCCCATTAAGTACTCTGTGGAATGCTCCTTTCGAAAGTTCAGTTCTCACCTGGGCAATCAAGATTTATTTAATACCGACCTCATTAAATAAAATCCCCAGCCCATCCTGGGGATAGAAGACGGTAAAACCTATTTATAGCCAGTCACAATTAGGCTTAGTAGCAGAAATTGGGGGTTATTAAATTATTAAATAACATTAAAGAATCCGAATTAAGTACATTATTTGAAACATTACCCTAAACACAATAAATTTATACTTATATGAAAGGGGCATCCAAAGTCATCTTTCATTTCAGTTCATTTCCTATCATTATAATAATAATAATAATAAACTATAGTACTGCCATTGCCCCATAATGAACGCATCTGATTGTTGTTGGTTTTTTTGTTGCATTTTTAGCAAAAACCAGCAAGATCATCCATCAATGCTCAACAATTATATCACGGTATTTTAGTTCCCTGGGAAATTGCAGACACATGCACACTAGGCCGATTTTTTTTTATTCTTATTTTTCCTTTTTTATTTTTATTTATTATTTCATTTTACTTTTTTCAATATTTTTTTTTAATTTTTCTTATTTCTTTCTCCCTTACATTTATATTAATGTTTTAACCCCACCCCCTTTTTTTAAATTATTTTTTTTATTTTACTTACTTATTTTTTCCGATTGGCCGGGTCGAATATTTGGCATTAATTAGCACAGAATAGCTCTATATGTTGGAATGAATAAGAAAGAACCAGACTGGAGTAAACAAAATGACTACATTAAACCTACTATTTGCACCACTAAACTAAATATCAAAAGAAGATTTTTTAAACTGAATTACATGAGAACCTGTATTTTGTTTGGGTATCCTTTATTTATGCTTTCATTTCCTTTTCGTGTGATTTTTCTATTTTATTTTATTATATGAAGTTAGCTTCGAAATATGATGATAAATAAAGATTTAGTAATACTTTGCCCTTGATTATAGTAAGCGATTTAAATGAATTCCATATTTCTTACTTAGTTCATTTTAATATCTGTTAGATGGAAAAATAAGATTTTTTTTCAGGCATTCAGTAAAAGTAAAGAAATTTCATCGCTTGAAATACCTCGACTCTTACGAGGGGATTCAAAGAAGATGAAAGGAAATTTTTCTGTGATTGCTTTTATACGATGAGGAATTCTGACGTCTGTTGCTAAAGTTGAAAAGCTCTACCTCTTTGAAAGATTTCCCTGTCCCTTTTCTCTCAAACAGTAAAAAAGGTAAGGGTGAAACACAGGAATATAAAGGCATTTTATAGGGACAATCGCAGTGAACCTATGTGGTTTGCTCGTCGATAAAAGCATTATAACAGATCGGTTGTTCCGTAAATTAGGGCTGTTCGGATTGTCGGTTTAAAGCATCTCTTTTTCGGATCTATATGGAATGAAAATTATCAATATTAAAATAAAATTAATATAAAAACCAATGTGGATGCACGAAAATCCTTGCATCACGACAAATCATCACTATACAAATGAAAATAGCGTGAAAGATTATCTGATAATCGTCCAACTAAAAACTCTTGTACGACCTCAGCCTTTCATTCCTAATTGAATCATATCCCGTTTTATACTGTGATAATGCTTGGGGTGTACTGACAAAATTAGATAAGATAAAAATGATTCCCCAATGAAATTTGGGCATTCTTTAATTTTGGCAACGTAAAAATCTTGGGAAAAGGAAAGATACAAAATTAACATAAAACTATAAATTAAAATAAATACTTCATCACGGATTATTTTTGTAATACAATTTCTTTGATTTATTTATTTGAAGAGCTCCGCAACTAGGCGATGTCGCTCAAAACCATTTATTTGAATTCTCTAAATTAAAATAAAGATAAAATGTTTTCAGAATTATTAAGACATAGTATAAAGTACATGGAAATAAAATTAAGGAAATGTTAAAATAATGCTATATGAAACAATAAACATTGAGATAAATCCTGGCATGAGGGTGATGGAAGTCTAAGGCACTAGTTTAAAATTTGTAATAGAAACATCGAATACATGTGAAAGCATATTTTAGCAAAAGTGAATGTAACCCAGCATTTATTTACAGTAAAATTTGGTACCAGGTTTTGACTTCTGATGGCTGATTCCGTTTATTAGTAGAAAAGATTTTAGATCAAGTAAAGGAAAGCGAAAAATGTAGAGTTATATTAAATTATTATTAATATTTATTAATGTCCACTTTTTGCAACTCAGGGTGATTGGGACGGGTTATCTATAGGTTACCACTCTTTTCTAGCCAGGATGGGATTTAGGATGTTACTTAATTAATTTCGTCACTAAATAATTTCCTTTACCCAGGCAAGAATCGAACTCGCCTCTCTAGGTTTACCATGTGAGATTAAGGTAAACACACATGGCTGACCTGAGCCCTATATTAAATTGAAAGATGAATAAATAGTTTTTCCTACATATTCTGACCCTTTGCTTACAAATTATTATTATTTATTAACGTCCACTTTTTGCAACTCAGGCTAATCGTGACGGGTTATCTACAGGTCACCACCCTTTTCTAGCCAGGGTGGGATTTAGGATGTTATTTAATGAATTTCGTCACTAAATAATTTCCTTTACCCAGGCAAGAATCGAACTCGCCACTCTAGGTTTACCATGTGAGATTAAGGTCAACACACATGGCTAACCTGAGCCCTATATTAAATTGAAAGATGAATAAATAGTTTTTCCTACATATTCTGACCCTTTGCTTACAAATGATAAAACATTAGAATGTTACCTAAAATTAAAATAATAAACAATTTTCATTTTACAAAACGTTATCTCTTATTTTAATATATTTAAATTACCATCTAATCGCTACTTGTCCGACTTTGAGTTATACAATTCCATAACGTGCGCTTCGTCAATCTAACTTTATTGTATTTTGGCCAGGACTCTGAAGTGAATAGAATAGGTAAATTTAAAATACTAACATTGACTTCAAATTAAGTTTGTTTAACATATATTCAAAAATGGCATTTCTTTTCATTTAACTATTCCACTCGACAACTTTAGCTTTACCAATTAGATTACGATTAATGCCTTAATCAATACGTAAAATTATTTTTGTTTACAGTTACCTAGCTAACTATGTAATTACCCAACAATATAATAGGCTGGTTTAATGAGTCAGTCTTAATGCACTTCAATAACTCAGGGTTTCATTCCTACATGTACAAATGGAATTTTTCTAATGACGGACCCACTGAATGTGATCCCTAATCACATCCTTGCAAGGAACGATTAGTAACACATGGGCCACCCATCCGAATTATTCTCCGTTGCATAAATTATGATGTTAATTTTAATAAAAAATCTGTATCAAAAATATGTTAACAACATATTAAATAACTTGAAAATAAATATTTTCTGTAACACAGCCAGTGGTCGTATGTTTTTATTTGCCAAAAAGCGCATACATATTAATACGCAGATATTTTTACATCACTCTAGAAAATGTATTAAAAATATTTGAATAGTTGATCTTGGAAATATTAATTTCGAAATTACACAGGATTACACTGTAGCAATTTGTATGCAAATACTGAAATGAGCAAGATGAAATATTGGCGTTTAGATGGATGCCAGTTATAACCTCTACATAAATTGATATTTCATATCCTGGATGATGGGACCTCATCATCAAGATAGTAAATAAAATACCAGTTTTTCCACTATAAATATATACTTCGTCGCATAACTCTTCCAGGTCAGAAAACCCTTGTTAAGTCCAGTTCAAAGTCATGTATATCCACAGTGGAGGGACTGGTCTTTTATTTATAACCTCTATATAAATTATATGTAAGCCTATATGTCATTGGATTAAGTTAACGGAATTAATAATGAACAGTATCAAAACCAAGACTAATAAGCTTCACAGAAGTACTTACTTTTAGACTTCATTTGAGCTGGCAAAAAGAGCTGTCCAGTATTGAAGCTTGAAAAAGATTAAGAAATAAATCTGTCCTTTTGCAAAAAACAAATCCTGTTCATGTTTAATGTACGTAGGTATTTAAGGGGGCCGCGGATACCCAGGACTTATCTACTGGAAGCAATATGTCACTCTTGCCAGGGGATAAACATTATTGTGTGTCTCCTGAACAACTCAGACACATTCGTAATCTTTTTATTGCCATAAATCCAAGTGTACTGTCAGGAAGTCAGTTTTGAGGGGAATGCGCGCACGCGCATATTTCTGGTACTGACTATGTACATATAAATATATATATTTGTATTATTAATATCACAATTATTATTATTATTTAAAATCCACTTCTTGCAGCTAAAGCTATAAACATGTTTCAGGTGGTGGTATACCTACTATCTGTGTTAGTCTTCAAGCAGTCACTGAATTCCTTTTTAAAGGGTTGTTATAGTCTGAAGTGCTGCTTTATGTTATTAGGGCATTTATGCCCATGGCATTCTCACAGCTGAGAATCTGTTACTTTCCATATATACATATTCCTCTTGTATGATATTCAATACATGTCAAATACACCGGTTTGAATTTTTAGCAGAATTCCCCTAAGGGAAATCTGCTATTGAGGTAGTACTCATGACACGATTTTCGAAAAATTTCTTCAAATGCCCATCGATCCTACCCAGGAGACGAAGAAAATGAGGTCCGTTCAAAATGTTATATATATATATATATTTGTCTGTTAACGCTCTAGTGGTCGCAATTTTTGTTTGATCGTTACCAAACTCGATATTTAAACGTTTTATGTAAAAATACAGATCAAGTTCGTTAATGGCTGAAATCGGACTAGTAGGAGGGGGGTTTAGAGGAGAGGATTTTCAAAAATTCGAAATATCTCCGTTATTACCTATATGTCAAATTGAAAAATTGCATTCAATTAATCTTACAGCAAATTAAATTTGCTATTAGAATTGTTATATACATTTATTCTCTATTTTGAATATTAACCGAGATATTTGCATTTTTATTAAATGTGGGAGGATAAACGGACGAGAGTGAGTTTCAAGCCAAAAGCTAGTCCGGCCGTTTTCGTAACTGCTCTTGTGAAGTTTCTCTATAGTAAAACTTCACGTCGGAAATCTGCTTTGTTTACGCATCCCCTGCGTGGTGGACTTTTTTCCCACAGTGCTAGGGGTTACGTGGAGTAGAAATGATTTGTTATAAATCACTAACCAGTAAAAAATAGATGGCTTTCGAAAGTGCTACAAGTTAGTAAACAGAGGAATTGCTTACAGACGTTTGTGGGGATTATCCAACTCCATTTCCTAGATAATAATAAGACAAAATTCAGATTTATCGACATTTCAGGAACTTTTTTGGAAAGGGGGTCCTCAATAGCTGATTTCCCTTGTAGGAAACCAGTCGGAAACCATGAAAATCTTAATGTACATGTCTTACATCTCAATTGATTGAGAAAACTGTATTATGGAATTAAATTGAGAGAGCTCAAGTATTTCTAAAATAAATTTTCCTGCCAATCATTGTGTTGGTAGTTAGCTTTGATGCAGCCCGTAGAATGTGAATATGTAACAGCCACCAAGTGCTTAAACATTGAGATAACAAGTGTCCTATCGAATGTAATAATTTGTACAAAGTAATACGGTGAAGAAGGAAAAACGTTTTGTCATTTGCCATTATGATTAATGTAAGTCAATTTGGTTTACATTTACATAAAAAATGCATTAGTTATCCTCGTGGAATTTTCAATGCATTCTTGTATTTTGCCAGCTTTCTCTCGCTGGCCGTTCCTCTGATAGAGATCACACATGCTGAAATCGGCCCGGGCGTTGCACTACTATTACCGCGTCAAACCATAACGCTCTAATAGCACGACCACATCGCCAAAACAATAAAAAAATATGGTGCAATAAGGTTTTTCGTTCGCATTAATCTCCATTCTGATGGTCTTCCAAAGAACCCCTATTACAAAGTTCTTGGAGTTTAGTGATGTAATTTTTTTTTTTTATCTAATGGAATATTTAACACGTCCCAACCCGATTCAGTAAGACTTATGATCGAAGCTTATGACGTGTATTTTTCATATTTAACAATTATAAACGTAATATTTTTTGATACGAGAGTACACTAAGCCTGAAATAAAAAGTCCGTCACGCAGGGGCTGCGTAAACTAAGCAGATTTCCCACGTGAAGTTTTACAATAGAGAAATCTGCCCAATAACAAGTGTAGTAGTAAGGGGTCTCTAAACTTATTCACGAGGGACGAACAGTTACGAAAACAGCCGCCAGAGCTCTCCGGAAAGCACCGAACAGCCGACTCCTGACGACCACACAAAGAATACAAATGCAAATATCTCGGTTAATATTCAAGATACAGAATAAATGTATAGAACAATATTTATAGTAAATTTAATTTGCAATAAGATTGATTCTATACAATTCTTCGATCCGACGCATAATAATGGAGATATTTTGAATTTTCAAAAATCTCCCTCTAAACCCCCCCCCTCCCACTTGTCTGATTTCAGCCATGAACGAACTTGATCTTCCTTTTTACATAAAACGATTAAATTCCGAGTTTGGTAACGATGAAACAAAAATTGCGACCGTTAGAGCGTTAACAGACAAATGTGTATATATATATATATATATATATATATATATATATATATACACACATACATAATAATATAATTTATACGGACCTCATTTTCGTCATCTCCTGGGTAGGGTCGATGGACATTTGAAGACATTTTTCGAAACTCGCGTCATGAGTACGGGCTCAATAGCTGATTTCCCTTAAGGGAAATCTGCTAAAATGTCCATCACGCAGGGGCCGCGTAAACTAAGCTGATTTCCCACATGCTGATATAACATAGTTGTGATCTCATCTCACCAAATATTCTCTATTTCTATGTTTATAAAATGAGTAGAAGGGATGTAAGAGGGGTTCCTAAAGTCTGAAAACATGAGAGCGAAAATTACTTGTTTAATACAAGAATTAGGACATAGTGCATAGTACAATAATTGTACATCATCAGCAGTTTAAAAAGATTGATTCTATAATATTTTAGGATCCCCTTCATACTAGCAGAAATATTTTAATTTTTTGAATCACCCCTCTTCTATATCCCCACTATTCCATGACATGTGTAAGAGTGGGGGTTTTTGAAAGCAGAAGACTCAAATTGAAAATATCTTGGTTAATATTCAAGATACAGAATAAATATATATATAACAACATAAATAGACAACTAAATTTGCAACTAGAAAATGCTAGAAAACTGTGATAACTTGTAGATAACCCGTCTCAATTAGCATTAGTTGCAAAAAGTGGACGTTAATAAATAATTTAAAAAAAAAAATTGCAACAGGGCTGGTTCTATCCAACTCATAATAACGGAGAAGTTCTGAATTTTCTAAATCCCCCTCTATTAACCCTAATCCCAAAACCTTAGGCTTGTCATAAAAACATACACCATAACACTCATGGCTAACCTAAAATAAATCTGAAAAAATGACTACTAATTATACTTTACAATTACCTCAGTCAACAATTTACAAAGTTTTACCACTACAAGGAATTTATATAAAAGCTGTTTCTTAATGTCAAATTTAAACTTCGATTTTTTGTGAATCACCTCTGTTGTCGAAATATGACTTACCAAACCAATTAAATATATAAGGTCACATTTTATTGTCATTATATAATACACAAAGGAAAATTATTTGTAGCGTATGAAATTCTCAAGGGCAATTTCTGAAAAACATAGTTCGTGGAGTCGACTTTTCTCTTGAAAGAATTTCATAATGAAAATAAGTCTGAAATAAAAAAAAAAAAGTTTTATATTCGCACCGGGAAAATATTTAATTTTTTTGTTTTTTAAACGGGAAACAATTTTTCTTTCTTCCATTTCCCGAAGGGCCAAAAAGTGTAAAGTCATATAATGGATGGGAAGTTTTAGAAAGACTATTTAATTCGAATAATTTTCACTTAGAATGTTACTTGTCAATAGTACGTCTCATTTAATCGAGGATTAGGACGAGTCGAATAAACATCAAACTAAATATTTTACAAAAGGAACCAAAGTCTGGTAAGAGGAAAATTCTCTATGTACACATCCAAACACCTAGAGAATGTTGTTAATTCTAAAACAGATACTGTAGCAGCTGTTTAGTGTCACAGGTGCATCCTTCCTTTACGGTTGTTTACCCGCCACAGGCAGTCAGTGTTGCCAAAAAAAAATAAAATAATTAATTAATTAATTAAGATAGATCTACCGGGCTACACTGCCGGTAACCAGACAATAGACTACCCTTTCAGTGTGTGTATTCGACTTCTCGTGTGTGCACGTGTTTACTGCGAAAGAACAGAATTAACAGTTTTATTTGATTTTTTGGTGAAAGTGCATTTTAGTTCCCCCCTTGATGGCGCACGATGATGACGGCGGCCATCTTGTTTTTCTAACACCAAGGGTGGGAGTTGTGTTTTTCTTACTTTATCTTTTTTAACACTTTAAAATTTCCAAAATACGCCATCGGTGGTTAAAACGAGGGGCGAAAGGGGGAGGGGGGGAGAGGGTAATTTTAACATAAATTTTGTTAACTCACCTAATTTGTTGGATCCTTAGACTGCGGAGGATAGACTTTCGTATGTAGGCGATAAGAATCCCACTTTTATACACCATTCAATAACGGCACGCTTTCCCTGCACTTCCAATTGTGTAAAATACTTAGCCGTGCACTAACTTTGAGCCATAGCTAAAACGGATACGGTATTAATAGTAAACACTAGCAAGAACAATATGTTGGACGGTAGCAAGAAACAAGATGCCGGACAGTGACGTAACAAGATGGCGGCTAGGGGGGAACTAAAATGCACTTTAGCTGATTTTTTTATCGTTTTTTTAATGAAAGTGTTTTTATGTTCATTGTTTATTTTATCATTATTTTACAATATAGTGTTATTTTAATTTTGGAGCGATTGTTATTATTTTTTTACCTCGAGCACTAAAATACGAAGAAATTTAATATTTATTATGCCGAGGTTTTAAATAAATATACTATTGTATATTAAGGTAAATGTGTTTTAGGGGTTGATATATATATTTATTAGTCTTGGTAATTAAAACTTTCGGCTCTGAAATTTATAATAACTAATTACTTTTTAATTCTAAATTTTGTTTATTTATATTTATTAACATATAGTCTAGGATATTTATTATTTGTATATGAGATTACAATTGAATTAGCTAACCTCTAATTAGGGTTTTAGAACCTTCCTAGGGTTTTAAGATTACCTATTGTTGACAAATTACCAAATTGGTTAAGGCTAATTATCATAAGTTATTTGATTCTAATGTGCTTTATTGTTATAGACTTAGGAGTATAATTTCAAAATTCTCGGTTTGTACTCTTAGTTTCTAGGAAAATTATAGATGACTTAATATATAAGAGTCAATAATTACTAATTTAAATTCACCCTGTAGGTTTTAGCATCATAAATGCACAGAAGGGCGAAACGCTTGCTTTTTAAAAATAATAATGAGGTTTAGTGAAACATAAGAATTTCTTTTTGTCTTAAAAAAAAATTAACTCCAGGCAACGAGTAGGTAGCTTTAAAGATTCTGTACGAATTGTCTGTGAATACGAGAGTTTCAGGAAACAGGTTTTGAGCCCTCAGCAGTAATACCACACTTAAATACTGTCATCGAAGCCAAAATACTACTCATTATTTCAATTTAGTTCTAGAGAGGGAAATGTCCTAAAATAAGATAAGGACTATGTACAAAGCAGACTATATTTGCAGCTAGAGGTCGCTTCTGTACTAATTTGGGATGCTGCAAGCCACATCAAACGTTTTCCTCCAATGGCCAAGTTCGTCCACTTAATTGGTAACAGACATGCTATTACGTCAGAAGCGACGCACCTTGAGAGTATGTTTCAAGCTCCTCAATATTCCTCATCATTAACTCTCTAAAGTAGGCATTTTATTCATGAGCTGTAACCAAATCATATCAACATTGATCATGGCATTAATTGATGAGAAGGCAGCCTTTGGAAGCTAATATAGGCAACAGTTCCTTCAGCTTTGGTATTATTTGTGTAATAAACATGAATAATTAATGGACTTTGATCATATCTCTGGAATTATCTTGAGATCTGAAACTAATGTCTTCCCTCAGGACTCCTAAAACTTTATAGCGCAGTCGATGCGTAAAGTAAGCACATTTCCCAACCGCTAGAAATGTCACTCCGGTAGTACCAACTCAAATTCAATTCTTTAATCCTGCCCTTATTGGAAACCTATATAAAGAAGATTTGATATTTATGTTCGACAAAAAATTAATAATAGACGTTAAAGCGTAGAGTTCAATTCTTTCGGTATACCTAGAGTTTTTGGGTCGACTCCGTTGTGGGCAAACGGATTTTAATTAATGTCAAGAAATCCGTCACGTAGGGACTGCGTTAACTGAGCAAATTAAGGGAAATCTGCTAAAATTCACTACATAAAAGCCTTTTCTGTATGATAGCACGCCCCATTTTGCCACATACCGTATAGTGGAACAAATAAAATTTAGCTAATTAAAGAAATGTAGCTTATGTTTACTCAGATTTAAACCTTTTTTTCCTTCTCTTTTTTGAACTAATGTTCTGGCTAACAGACATTTAGCAGAGCGTTAGCCATTTTTTCGAAAACTGTGTGTAATTCAATACACGTATAAGAAAACCATTGTGGGAGCTGGAGCTATGTGCTCCTAATTCTGATTTTTTAAGCAGTTTTTAAGGGAACTATTCATTTTTCAAATAAATTCCATTTCTTAGAAGAATTCAAAAGGAAACTTCCTGATTCCTTTTTTGTACCATTTATGTTTCAAATTTATCCATCATTTCTGTTTTTCAATATAATTCCTGCCAATCTAATTAAACACGATTAGGGTACGAATACTACCCTGCCTCCTAAATACTTTCTTTTGACACACGACTAATGAATAATTAAATCGTTAAGCAAGCTCAATTCTTATACATCTTTGAAAATGTTTACATGCAATGCGCTCTTGTAATTTTGCTAATAACAATTTACATAAAGTATTAAAAGTCATTTAACGTGAGCTGTATTTATGAAAATCTGCTACAATCGGTTTTCATTCGTGTTTTTTATATATATATATATATATATATATATATATATATATATAAAATAGTAATTATGAATTGTTTGTTCAGTATTTGATTCATTTTCTGCTTAAAAATTTGGAATTTATTTAGCAATATAGTCACTAAATAAAATCCTAAGTTTCACACTCGTTAGAACACTGTGGTAACTTTCCGATATTAACGTCCCTATCAGCTGTAGCAGATGTTTATTTGGTGACGGACTCATTCAATGAAATCCTTAGTCCCGCCCTGGATAGAAAAGGGTGGTAACCTGTAGATAACCCGTCCCGAATAGCCATTGTAGCATAAAGTGGCCGAAAATAAATAAATAAAAAAGCTGTAGCAGTTCAAAATGGACGATAGCGTGTAACACATATAATAAGGATAAAGCAGCCAACTAATATCATGCATCTGCCTACCCATCTTATCGTAAGTGCAAAACTATTTACAAAAATAAGCATACGCTTAGTTAATAGCATTTCTCAATTTAATAAATTTAATCCCCACTCTAAGAAAATGCATTCATTCTTAACTGTTTCTTTCCTGTTTTCGTGAAATCCCATTACCATAAAACGAAACCCCCCTCAGAATATAAGTACAAAAGTTCTCTGTTTTATCTCATTTAATTTACCACCGCTGATAATTTTTCCACAGTAATACACCGCCCAAACTGATAATAAACAGTATTAATAAAATTATATTGGCTAAAGTATTCATTTTGAAAAGAAAAGTGGTTCCATTATATTGATAAGCTGGATTGAGTGTTATTTCTCCTCGGTTGCTATCTTAAGTTTCAAGATTGTGTCGTTTGTATTCCGTCCGGTTACCATGCATCCTAAGGGTCTTTTGTTTTCATTTCCTATAAAATGCATGGATAATGTTAATAATTCCTTAATAAAAAAGTATTAATATTATACCAGTCTAGAAGTACACAAAGACTCCTATTTTATGTTGGCAATAGAATAGTAATCTACTGCAATGTACTTATAGTTTAAAAATTTTAAGATATTTCTCTATTTTTTAGTCCTTATCATTCCAATATATCAAGATTATGATGAATTGGCCGAGGAGTGAGAATTAAACATCTTGTCATCTTAAATAACAAGCCAACCCTTCACATAAAATGTATTAGCACAAACGGCTTTCAATGCAATAAATTCATCTTCAGTGCATCCAGAAGAATATTAGTTGGACTCTAGAGTCGCTGGAGTATACAAACGGCTAGAGTTCAACTAATAGCTCTCTTGATTCCATTCAAGACAAAATTAATGCCTTCAAAGCGCTATGAAATGCCAAAAATTGTGTGAGAGATTGGCTTGTTAATGAAGACACCATGAAGTAATATATTAATATTTTTCCTCTTTAGGAAAAGCCCAGACTTCATTTTCATTTTAAAATTTAAAAATTGTTAAGCTCATTACTATTTTAAATACAGTTGAGCATTGTGCATAACAGAATCAATTTACTTAAAATGGTGTATAAAGTGAAGCAATCTGGTTGTAAACTGTAGGCCTGTTTTCCTCTACAATGCGTTTAGACAGAGTATGCTTTCAGAGCAACAGCTCCATATTCAGTGCCTGTTGATATTAACAAAAACCTATGAAAATCGTGCAAAAAGATTATTTAATTCAAAAACCTTAACCTAAAAAAAAATAAAAAGAAAGAAAACCAAATTAAAATACAACGTAATGGTCAACAATATATCAAAATATAAATAAATATCACAGAAAAACGGGGGCTCTCATTAGTTGAAAACATACGTAGGTAGTCATCATTTAAAAAAGGAAACAATTTATAACTAAACTGCTAGAATTAACTGCTAAAAACAAATAACATATTAACTTAATAAGATAATTTTATTATTCTGTGATATTTATTTTTATTTTGTTCTATTGTTGACCGTTACCTTGTGTTTAAATTTTGTTTTCTTTTTTTAGGTTAAGGTTTCTAATTTACATAATGTTGGTTGCTTGATTTTCATAGGTTATTGTTTATGTCAGCAGGCACTGAAGATGGAGCGATTGCTCTGAAAGTGAACTTTGTCTAAATACATTGTAGAGTAAACAGGTCTACTGTGTATATCCAAATTGATTCATTGCTCTACCACCCAGCTTCCCTAGAAGAAATATAAAATGAACATATCAAATAAATGATTAAGAATTAATATAGTTATCACGTTAAATATACACTATTGAAAATCCACGATAAACATAAAAACATTAAAGAATACAAAGTGATAAACACTAGCCGTAAAGTTGTCAGTATTTTTTTTTTAATTTACTTAAACATTATAATTAATAAATTTCATAAGAGTGGCAGTGGGAGTGACGGTGAAGCGTCGGGAGTCGCGGCCCCAGTGGCGCAATTGGTTAGCGCACGGTACTTATAGAGCAGTATATGTGAGCTATGCCGGGGTTGTGAGTTCGAGCCTCACCTGGGGCACTAATTTTTTTATCTATTTTTTAGTCATCCAATTGATATTTTTAATTTGTTTTATTTTTTATGAGACGAAATTGCTCTGAAAAAAAATATTTCATAATTTTATTCAGTTATTTATTGTTTCCTCCAATGGAGTTTAATTACTTTATGTATTTTGAGCGTTCATGCTGGAATATAAAAAAAATATATATACATAATGCCTAATATTCACATTAAGTGATTCGTCAAAGAGTGCCCCATAATGTTTTTATAATTAATGGGAAGACATTTTATGTATAGAGGTAAATAAATCTTTTATAACAATGTCAATATTATATTGATAATGTACTCTAACTTAATAAACGGTCGAATATATGTGTAGTTCTTTTAAGAATTTTATTATTTACTTATTGATGGTAGTCATTTATGTATTCCTTGCTGTTTTATTCAATTGCTCAATTTATTTAATCCTTTAACTAAAATATATTAGTTTATTAGTTTTGGGCATAAGTCGGTGTTAAGATGTTGGATTCGATTATTAGAATGGGAACTTCAAATGATTACCTTGCTAGATCCAGGATAATGTTTAAAAAATACCATAATTTTACAATTATTAAGTTTTCAAGGGCTTTAAATACTTATAATTTTTAAAAACTACCACTAAAAATATAATAAATTATTAAATTCGACAATACCTTTTTCCAAATTATACTTCTTTAAATACATCTAATGTTGACTGATTGTTTTTTTTTTAATTTACAATAGAGACAGAGCTTTCTTTAAAAATAAAAAAAAAAGAGGGAGCTGTCATGTTCCAAGCTTTAAGTCCTATTTTTAAACTATAAATATTTTCTTTCAAATTCAGATTCTCATTTAGTTTGTAGGAAGGAATAATTGTCATATTTTGCAACAACGAAAAATCAATGAGGGCACAGTCAGCAATTTGAAGCAAAAAAGCTACTCAATATTTGATGCTCCATCGTTGTAAAACTATTGCTTTAATTTAGTGGAAGAAGTTTTTTGCTGCTGCTAAACAGCAACTAAAGATTCCCGTCCCATTGGAAAAATCCCTTTCCCAGTAGTCACCCAGACTCCTTAGACTTGCTTCTTTTGGTTCTTAAGATGCACTTAATGATATCTTGTTGGGAAACCTCAAACTGCTTGGGAATAAAATACACCTTAAATACCTGATATATTTTTTTATTTGAAATAGGAAGAGCTATTCTGTTTTTAGGTTCATGTTCTCTGTGAAACGCGAGGTATTAGTATAATTTCCTCATATTTATCAATGTGCTATTTCTTTTGGTGAGCAATTTTGGAGAAAATGCTGTCTCATCAGCTCTCAGGGACAGATAAAATTTCTGAATATGTGGCTAAAGCGATGTTACTGAAAATACATAAAATTATTCTTAAACGGTCATAAGGGTAGTTAAACCTGTTTCAGTAGTACAGTTTAAAGTTATTTACGGTGAAAGCAGGTTTTTCTTTGGTTACAAATCAATGAATATAAAATTAGAAAGGAGCTATTTTTGCAGTAACTAGTTTCTTTGAGAATAAAATATAATTAATTTTTTAAAAATAAATGTTTTCAAGTTACTATCAGTTCCACTATTATTTTTTTTTTTTTTTTTAGCAAAAACTCTCACAATAAACTGAATCAGGTGGAAAGAACAAAACAAAAGAATTTAATTTGGTTTATAAAACGTTTTATGGAAATCAAATTTTGTACAGCAATTACATACAAGATATTATTTTTTTCTTTAGCTATTTATTGATTTTTAAATTAGAACCTTCTGTCAAGGTTCTATTATATTTGAAATATTCATTTCAATTAACTCAAAATCTTAGCCATATAAATTGAGTTAGTCTTAATACTCTTGAAGTGGCTCTAATAATTAGTTAGTAGTTGGTTCGAATCCGCGTGGGAGAAGGGAGGGGGGTAGCCTCCCACATAAAATCTATAGCTCTAACCTGGTAAGACAAGGGTGGAAACTTGGCATGTCTCGTCTCGACACAAACCCTAGTTGTATTAAGTAGGCGTTAATTAAAATAAAACAAAAAATACGCCTCTCAGGAGCAAAAGTACATTTCCTAAAAAAAAAATTGCACCTCACAGGAGCAAAAGTAGATTTTCCACAATTAAAACACACAAAAAAAAATTGTACAAGACTTTCTACCTGGAAACCAATCCCACTTGCCCAAGGGTATAATACTCGTTCTCGGTCTTAAGCAGTTCATTTACTCTGTAACAGCTTTTTTTTTGTCTATTGACCCAAAAAGGTCAATAGTAAACTTTCTGTTGTGTTAGTTTATCGCATATGAGTAAGTTAAATCTAGTAGATAAACAATATTTGAATTTTTAATAGTCATTTTCCTATAATTCATCTAACGAACTTTGAAGGAGTCGAAATATAATCCGTTTGAGGTAAGGTGGCAATCATAATGCGGAATAAACAATTTGAATGTTCAGTAGAGCACTCTTCAAGAATACCAAAACTTAAAAATTTCAAATCGAAGGATATATGAATAAAGGTGGAGATCATTTAATCCCTCCGACCTCTATACCCTCTCAGTACAGAGATCAATCATTCGAATTCTCACAGCTTATGTAACATAATCATGTGACATTATATGACAAAATGAGGATAATATTACAAATATGAGGAAAAATCACGTGAATAACTGTGAAGATGGTTATAATAAACTATGACTTATAACTGTAAAAAATTAAAATTAGAAACCCTTTTAAAAGGCGCATATTAAATAGTCCCAGAGATAATTAAAATAACGCATAATAAATCTACAAGAGAAAATGCTCACAGAAATAATATCGTTGAAGAAAGAATTGACCCTTGGTTGATAACAAATTTAGAAATCAGTTAATCATTTGGAGTCAGCTGTGCTGCAGATTATAAATAATAACACTCGATTGCAAGAGATCATCTACTGATCCAAATCTTCTTCTTATCAGTCGGAAATGTAATGTTGGCCTGATAATGAGATAAGAATTATTTAAAATTTAGAAATCTGTGCTCCTATAGAAGCGTAGATGATTTACAAGAGAAATTAAAAAAATGTAATCCCATTTTCTTATAAACAAGTGATCTTCTGTATTGTAGATGATACTTAGGTTAAATGTGTGGTTAAACTTGATTTATGGAAGACTACAAGTGCATTGATCCCCAATAATTGATTATTATTATGTTTTTTTTTCTCATGGTTTTTTTTCTGTATTCTGTCGTACTCTTTGTATTTCTGTCAGTGAACTTTAATTATATGAATAAGCAGGGTCAATATCACGACCTTGGTGATTAGGCCTAACGGGTAAGTGGATGTTGCGAAAACGCAAGGAGCAGATGAGTTAGATAAGATACTGTGTGCTTGTAGCAAGACAATGGTGTATCACTTAAGATAATATCTCCTGGCTACTTATCCTAACAGCAATCTTATTACAGGAGTTGCTTCTTAATGTTTGTAGTCCCGACCTAGACCTTAGCTTACGCATTATAGTCCGAGGGGTTGTAAATCACCATCCGATATGATACAAAGTAAACACAGCTTCATCGCTAATTCGCTGGATGTAATCAATCAAGTTTGCTCTCACCGGGTAATTCTCGTTAAAAAAAAAATTCCAATTAATGAACATGTATTTCTTATTTACATAACGTCGAAAAGTTCGGACGGATTGTCTAGAGGTCACCACCCTTTTCTAGTCAGGATGGGACTAATTATTTTATTAAATGAGTTCATCACTCCTCCATTCCTATTGAAATCGAACCCACAACTCAAAAAAGGGATAAACGGATCCAATTTCCAATTTGTTTTGTTTGTGAAATTTTTCACCCACAACACTTATGTAATTATTTGTTTTTTTTACGAAGGCTAGTGTCACAGTCTTATATTAGAATCAATGAGGTCTGAAATTGGACTAGTTAGTGCTTAAATGTGTCCATGTTATTATTCATCCATCGAAAAATATTTAGACAAAAGTTTCTAGAAAACTTTGGGCTCAAATATCAAAGGTGTTATATTAATTACTTGTTTTCAGGTTACATCAAACCCCCATTCGTACTCATTTCGAAATTTTTAAGTCACAAAATTTCTTATTTACGGTTTTAAAAGTGCGCATCATGCACATACTAGGAGTAAAAGCCGAATTTTAAGTGAGAAACTAATTATGACAATATCGGTGAGCCATTATAGTGAATGCGGTCAATTTCAAACCCTGTTGTCATTCTTTAAACATTATTTCCTGCACTTATATAAGTTGATTTTGTTTTTCGCTGGTGGGTATTTTAACTGAATAGCAATAAGTTTGGTTACTGCAATCCAAAGTCTGTTTCTTTTAAGCATATTGCTTCATAGGAGAGAAAGTTGGACTTTTCCGGAACGAAAATGTAATCCATAAGTATTATCGGTATCCATAATAACGTAAACATGGAGAAAATGAGGGTGAAGTTTCTGAGCATATTTTGAGACAGCGGGAAGCGTGAAATTCAACAAACATCTCGTGTATTTCAGAGGTAATAGTAATATAAAAATTACAGCTCCCGAAGGTACCCAATGGTAGCAATTAAAAGGCCTTAGCATTTATGCCATGTTTGTAAATGATTTACTAGTGCGTAATACGTGATCAGAAAGGCTTTATGCGCCATTCAAAAAGTACGCATTGTACATAATTGAAATGTGCTAAAAATGGGTAAGCTAAAAATGGAAGCTCAAAGTCTGCTTGATTAGGCAGACCCATATTAGCTTGAATGCTAGTTTATAATTACTTAAAAACTGAAATTCCAGTATGCCTATGTTAACAGATTTCCCTTAAAGGGGAATTCTTAATATCTCCGTTAGTATGCGTTGAATCGAAAAATTGTATAGAACGAATCTTATTTAAAATGTAATGTTCTATAAATGTTATGTATGTTTTTTCACTATCTTGATTTTTAACAGAGATATTTGCATTTTTTTAGTTTTCGGCCATCAGTAAACCCCCACTCCTACTCATGTCATATTAAGAATAAATTGTAAAATTATGAAGCACATTATTTGAAGCCTAAATACCAAATATTGTTCTTATTGAACTTTTAAGTTTAAGATAAATGTAAATACGTGTCGAACGTGGGAAATCTGCTTTGTTAACGCAGCCCATGGGAGACGGACTTTTTTAAATCAGCTAGTTCTGAATAACCTCCTTTATTTGAAGAAACCGCTATAAAAAAATAAAAAGTTTGTGTCAGTGCTCCTTGAAGAATGATTCAATTATAAAATCGTCATAAATCTTTCAAGTGAGTCTTCTTTAATGTAAGAAGGGAGATAACTCACCGATAGTATATCTCTTTGAGAATAATAATGTGCTCTCTGCTGACTGAATCAAGCCCATATTTGACTACAAAACAGGACCACAATGGACTACAAAGTATTCTTCAATTGGGTTTGCGGCTTTCCTAAAGAATCCCTAATTTCCTTACGGAGAATGGGACGATGCCCGTTGGCCAGGGATACTGTTATGACCGTGGGAGTCATAAGATGGTGTCACCGTGTGGGAGGAACGCCCACCAGGGCTTTAGACAGGAAATCCAAGTGGTCTCTAATAAAATATATGGTCTAAAAACGAGGCTAAAAAAACAGTTTCCACGGCGAAACTCTTTCAGGCGATATAGGGATTAGACCAAATAACCGACTTTCTCATGAAGTCATCAAGAACGTCCATTCTGATTAAGAACTTCAAAGCAATTACTTGAATAATGATTCATTGAATTATTACAAATAGTTTTGGTAATAAAAACCTCCAAGTAAGGTTATACTATCGTACTCATTTTACCCACCTGTTACAAATACAGAATACTGCCAATGAAATATAATTAACGAGACAAGCAGATTAATAATAAATGAATAATTACATAAGTACAAATAAGTAATGACACATATACTGTTTTACACCTGACTTTTGCAAACATTTATTTTCTTGATATAAAGTCATCATTAAAAAAAGTCCATCACGCAGGCGCACCGTCAACTAAGAAGATTTCCCAACGTATTTACATTTATCTTAAAAGAAAAAATTCAATGAGAACAATATTTGGGTATTTAAGATTCAAATAAAGTGTTTCATTATACAAAAGTATTTTTTATGTGACATGAGTAGGAGTGGGGGTTTACTGAAGACTGAAAACTAAAAGATGCAAATATCTCAGTTAATATTGAAGTTACAGAATAAATGAATATAACAAGAATTATAGAACATCATATTTGCAATAAGATAGATTCTATATAATTTTTCGATCCAACTCATAATAATATTCTGGAATATGCTGGATGGTAGAGGAACCAATTAATAAGGATCAATAAGAAGGCCAAGTCCTCTACTGTTTTAAAACTGTAGAGGGCTTGGCCTTCTTATTGATCCTTAATAAAAGAGATATTTCGAATTTTCAAAATTCTCCCCCGATTTCAGCCGTTAATGAATTTGATCTTTGTTTTTACATAAAACGATAATATATGAAGTTTGGTAACTATAAGACAAACATTGCGACCGCTAGAGCTGGAGCAGACAAATATACATAATTCGTATGTTGCTGAATGTGGAAGGGCAGATCTGGAAAGCAGTTCTTAATAACAGGAAGTCTTCTCACCAATTTCTTAAAGTACAAGGCATTTCGGCACTAACGTACCATCATCAGATGCCAACAACAAAACAAAACGGGAAACATGTTTAAGGCCAAGTGATGTATCAAAAAAACCTGCACCATGTTCTCCAGAGTAAATTGCAAGTCCTGTTTACTTAAGAGTTCGTATTAAGTGAGAAATAGAAAATAGATGGTAAGATGAAGTAGGAGTGGTATTGCTGCATGGAGGAAATATGCTCAATATTGCCAGCACCTGTCTGATGGAGTTTTATATTTTCACCTATCCAGACAATACAGAAGTAAGTTTGAGTAGTTTGCTACACAATACGGAGAACAAATCAATTTTTAAGGAATACAAATTTTTAGGAGGATGTTTCTCTCTGTTCCAATATATATATATATATATATATATATATATATATATATATATATATATATATATAAAACGCTAATCCAGTTCAAATAAAGAAGATTTTACACGGCTGAGCTTCCCCTTTGTCTCGTTAATGAATGCGTGTTAGCAGTTTTTTTTATTTCCAAGTTTCCCTTCTCTTGGTCCATGCGCAGCTCAACCTCCATGTACAGCTCAAAATCCTTCAGACCCGCTCAACTTCAACTGACTCAAATACAGAGCTCATGCCCTTTTCCCCGAAGCATTTGCCATCCTCCGCACTTCTGTAACCAGTAATTCTTCCAAAATGGTCTAGTTCGAATGGTAGTTTGCCACCCCATCCAATAAAGCTGCCGCCCACATCTGCCAAGCCAGAATTAGAAACGGTTCCTCAAACCTTCAATAAGAGCCACGTCAATTTAGTTGCCGATATCCAGCACCTCTTCAACCCACACTACTATCCCACAATGGGCAAGGGAATGGTCACTTTTCCCGTATCGTTTTTCCCCCTCTATTCTAATTTTGCCACGCACCATTTGACTGGCTTCCTTCCTTTCCTTTTTCGTCTCCTTTCTATATCCCTTTTCTTCTTTTTCACTTCTATCCCTCAACCGACGAAGTACACCAGTTCCCTCGATGAGCACAGTTTACTCAGTTATTTCCTGAAACCACATCCTCATTGTATACGCCTTTTATACGACACGTCTAATATAACACACGGTTCTAACCGGCTGCTTATATGAAACAGACTTTCTCAATATTACCTTATTTCCAAGCTTTCCTGAAATAAATCTGTGTTTTTGTGGAAAACAGTATGTTTTATTTACAAATAACTTATTTGTAATAGAATAGACTCTTTTTACGTTTAACAACAAATCTTATATTAACACCATGTTTTCTGATACATCTCCCAACCTAGAATACATTTGATCTCTCCAACATCTTCTGTCTCAATGCTTTAGACTTTAGTGCTTTACCTTAACCTTTTTTCGGAATGAGTCCAATTACCTCGTCGCAACTGTTATGTCTACAAATAACTTATTTGTAATAGAATAGACTCTTTCTACTTTTAACAACAAACCTTATATTAACATCATGTTTGCTCTTATATCCCCCAACCTATAACTATATGATCTCTCCAAACATCTGAACTACTAAACATCTGATCTACAAAATAATGTTTAGAAGCGTGATGGATCAAACCCATTTACTCACCTGGAAGAAATAGGCTCGCAGGCACAACAGCAGTTTTGAACTAAAAAGGTCCGTCACCCAAGGGCTGCGTAAACTAAGCAGATTTCCCACGCGAAGGTTTACAATAGATAAATATACATAAAGGTAACACTTTGAATGGTCAGTAAATTTACAATAGAAGTAAATAATCTCTACAACGGAAAGTGGTTGAAACAGGCCAGCCAGCCTCTAGCGCTGCATAGATATGTAGACCGGAAAGACAATCAATTAATGAAATATATCAGAATATAACATATTCATTTTATTGAAAACAATTCTAAAGCTAGTGCTGTAAATTGTAATGAATCAGAATCAGTTTTATTTCAATTACTCAAATTTTAGTAATTCAAAAACAAAACAAGGAGGGGGGGGGTCAACAAACATCGGATTTGCTATATTTTGTGAGATAAAAAATCAAAGAAAATAATATTTGTTATTTAAGCTTCCAATAATGTGGTTTATTGTATAATAGAGCATTGTTTATGTAACACTAGTAGAAGTGGGGGTTTACTGAAGGCTGAAAACTGAAAAATGCAAATATCTCGGTTAATATTCAAGATAACGAATACATATATCTAACAATATTTATAGTAAATTTAATTTGCAATAAGATTTATTCTATACACTTTTTCGATCCGACTTATAGTAACGGAGATATTTCGAATTTTCAAAATTCTCTCCCTCTAAACCCCCCTCCCCCTGGTCCGATTTCAGACATTAACGAACTTGATCTTTCTATTTAATAAAACGATTAAATATAGAGTTTGGTAACGATCAAACACACGCACATATATATATATATATATATATATATATATATATATATATACACAGTTTTGAACGGACCTCATGTTCGTCATATACTAGGTAGGATCGATGACCATTTGAAGAAAAATTTCGAAAATTTCGTCATGAGTACGACCTCAATAGCTGATTTCCCTCGAGGGAAATTTGCTAAAACAACAACTAAAAAATTACATTATTCTCATAAAGGATATCTAATACATCTAAATATTTTCTATACTTCAAACAGAAATTGCGGAATGATCTGTTCTGAAGTAACTTCTGACCATCATTAATTAGTGCTTCTTATAGATGGACGAATGTTATCACTAATGAACCGATATGAGAAAAAAATATATTTAACGACAGTGAATACAAGGGCTCCAGTATAAATAAATCTTGATTAATTATTGTAATAAAGGTTAACAATTTAATAGTTAATAATAATTAATTTAGCGTTATAATTTAATAGCGAATAGGGCTGAAATGGAACTGTAGATGAAGTACATCCTTATTATAGTATAATTTTATTTAAAAATTGAATGGCTGTATAAAGACGATACTTCAATTTTGTCTTTCTAACTACCTAATGTGTGTACTCCTCAAATATATTATTATAACAACTCAAAGATGTTGTTTACATTGATGGAACCTATTAAGTTTTCAATATTTAATAGAATTAATTTACTTCATGTTAAGAAAATTGAAGCGGAAGTAATGATACTTGACGGCAATCTTTGTTTGAATTCAAGGTCGCCAAAGTGGAAGCAACTTCACCATTTAATATTTAATTAATATCCAACCTTATACAAAGTCTTCAGTCCCAAGTCGTACTCCGTTGTGAACCTTGAAGGAACTCTTTGCCATCACTTATAATTTCCATTTTGTTTAACGTGTATTATATTTGAACCAATTAGAACGGGTTTAGTCAATAATATTGCTTTGTCTGTAGAACTTGTATAGAATGAACTATTGTTTGAAATTAAAAAAAAAAAAATAGTTTCCTTCGACTTCGTGAGCAAAATTGTCGAACTCGAAATAAGCACAGAAGAAGTGATTAGTTGTATTGTAACCAATAAAAATAACTTTACATAACATTCATAATTTGTTTTTCTATAATATATTTTCCTTTGATGGAAATGTATACACACATTACAGTTCTTTGAGAGCCTGGGCCTTAGTCTTCGCCATTTTTTCTGATTCCTTCCAAGCTTCTCAAATTTTGATTCATTCACTCCCGCAAGTTTTTCTCGAGGCCAATAAGACTCCTTCCCCGGTCCCGTATCTTTCCTACTTCCCGCTGTACCATACAGCATCTACTTCCATTATCTGATGGGTTGCATTCATTCAGCATGTCCCAGCTTTTACTGTTTGCTCTCCTTGATAGCGCAAACGGTGCCAAGTCGACAATTAATTCCATCTCTCCGGTAATGCTTATGATGCTTTATCTGTGCTGCTACTTTAGTATTAAGTTATCTATCTTACAGCTTCACTAATTTATTAGAGTACGCTTAATATTGATATAATGCTTGCATAAATGTGTACCTACAATTTTAGCGGTTATTGTGTATAGTCAATTTCGGTACTTAAAAAATAGCATTTTTCAAAATTACATATTAGAGTAGGTCAAACAAATGTGGTATTAAATAACATGTGCAACTATCTATGTTATTTACTATAATGGGTTTATAGCATATTTATTCTATTTTTGTATTTTCCTTCTATTTTTTTTTATCTTTAATTTTCTGCCTTTCATAAATTGAATATTACATTCTTTAGTCAATCCTAATTTCTGTGAATGTTTATGTTATGCAAAGGTAGCTCTTAAGGCAACCATAAAGTTACAAAATTATTATATACATCTCAATGTTTTTCATATCAGTCGTTATTATAAAAGTGACTACAATCGTAGAAGCAAACAACTGCGATTTTGAACGCTGCCACTTGGAACAGCAGCATACATCAAGGCAATAAAGAAAGGGTAATTAAAGATTTACTTAGGAGAAAAAACATTTTCAGTAAATTTTCTTTATTATTTATTTAGGATAAGCAAAATTACGCTGAGATATAGTTAACAATTCTCTTCTTTAAACATTGTTTTCCCATTTATTATTTACTGAAGCCATGAAGAAACTACTATATCATCTCGTTAGATTTGACTACTAAGTGGAAATCAGGCTGGCTTCACTGAGATGCAAAAAACAAGAATATTAGATTCAGGCCGCGAGCAGCTTGTAGGCATGATTTTCGACGGTCAATTTGTAACTTCTCCGAGGAGCGGTCGTTTACACTTAACTCACAAGAGCCCCTTTATTGACAGGAATGTATTCACTAAATTTGCACAACATGCATTTGGAGCAACCTAGTGCATACTAGACAGGAACCTTCTAAGCACTACAACTCTTGTAGAACCTTGACCTCTACTGCCATTGGGTCTGGGATTCTCCAACCACGGGCCTCCCTAGCATCCGCAAATCATCCTTCATGCTATCAAAGGTCTGCCTTTCTCCTTGCTCCCCGAGGGCCATACAGCACTTTAGAAGAACCAGTAGTGTTGAAGAGCAGTTATAGAATTAGTCAATAAACTACTTGCTTTGCTATATTCTTTCCCCAAGAATTTGCAAAAGTATAATTTTTTTTGGTCTTAAATATCTCAGTAAGTAAATCATTTTAAGTTTTTGGAATATGTAATTATAATTAAAAATAAAAATGACCGGCAGCGTTTTTAGTAATAATGCGGGAATTACACTTTAACCATTCTGACAGTAGCGTTAATATTTCATTTCTTAGTAATGGTTCTTAATAAATATAAGTCCTACCATATTTCGAAGAACACTTGAATAAAAAGTGCTTTATAATGAAAACACTTTATTTGATATGGTTAGTGAATAAAATGGTCCTTCTTTTATTCTTTAAAAATATTTTCACTCCAATAGCCCAGGAATTTTTTAATTAGGTGCCACGCGTAGAATGATTCTTGTACATTTACTTGTGAAGGATATGAATAAAAAAGTAATGTTAATTTAACTCGAAATATCTAAAATTGTTTCTTCTTCTGCGATATTTCTTCCTTTGAGAACTGTATGATTTAACTGAAAGTGACTTGAAAACTTAACATATTCTAAAGTTCACAGACGGATTGGATACAGTTAACATTTTTCTAAATCTACAAAAACATTATGATTTTGCTGTGATCAGCTGTATCGTTTTCAGAATCTTCAAAGCTTGAAGTGCTACATCCACTCATCTCAGGCTGAGTGTAGGTGAATTCTTTAAAGCTATGAAGTCTGTAAATTTATGAGTGATCTTTCAACAGGTGATCCTGAATTTCTTGCCTCCTGTAAGTCACATTCCAGTATGACCCGAAGAAGTACCTTTGATTCCTATTTGAATAATTGGATAACTTATATTAACTCCACCAAAATCAGCATTTATTGAATTATTTTCACATCTTAATGCATTTATTTACTTGAAGCACAACCCAATTTTCATTCCAATTAAAGAAGCTTTTAATATTTCGTGCGCTGTGAAAGTTGAAATTATTCAATGATTCTTTTAAAACATATATACTACCAGAGTGACTTCCTGGAAAATAACTATAAGAACATTAGGAAGTCATCATCTTTTAACTTTGTACTCGAAAGCAAGACCACGTAATAAATTTGGTTGTATTCTTGTCGTGATTTTCAAAAAATATTTTGAAATGTCCATGGATCCTAAGTAGAAGTTGACAAAATTAAGGTTCGATCAATTTTGTCATTTTATTCAGTAACATCCACATTGTGCTAAAAAATTAATTGGGACGAGCAATCTACAGGTTACCACTCTTTTCTAGCCAGAGTGGGACTAAGGATTTTATGTAATGAGTTCGTCACAATATAAATTCCTATTCCCCAGCTGAGGTGAGAAACGAAGTCGTGACTCTAGGTTTACCAAGTGAGTTTAACACAAACGTCTGAACTGACATGGCTAAGCATAGGTCCTCATTTAAAATTTAATCAAGTTCCTCGTTCTGTTAAAAGGCGAACTGTGTTGGGTCAAACAAAAATTACCTCTCTTCTCTAGCCACGGTGGGACAAAGAATTTTATTCAGTGAGCAAATGTAGCAATCGGATCTATAACTTGAGTTCACTAAAATCATTAGTTGATTTTGGCGTGACCAGAAAAGAGGGAAAGGCGAAACCTCGTCAACTCTCTTCTCAAAACACTCTATTTTGTAAGCTTGGGCGACAGTAGTCCATATGGAGATACCTTCCGTCTTGCATAAGTTGTATGAAGATTATATATTAGCTTATTTGAAGAGTGTACTTTTATGTCATTTTATTAGCTATTATTTCATTGCGTATTCTAATCGCTGCATTAATTTACCGTGGACCACTGATCCATTCCCTATTTGGTATATTCACGTAAAGTTAAGCTGTAGTAAAATGAAAAGAGAGCTACGGAAATACCTTACGGCACTCGACAAAGGAACACTTGCTTGTAAGAGCATGGACCGTAACGACGGAACGTGTCGTAAGAGAGTGTCAAAGGTCAAACCTGTTGGAATGCATTGTCTTGGGGCTCCGAGCACAAAACAAGGACATCGCCCATATGATCGCCGGGCCCTATCTCTCCGAACGCCATTATTTGCTCATGCCCGATATGAATCGGCCCATCTTCCCGGAACAGCCATACACGACTCTGGACATTTCTGAAGGACATCATATAGAAATGATTTAATAGTCTTGTCATTTCTTCAAGATACCTGAGTCATCATTATCCACGAATTGTTCTTGTGAATTCACACGTGAACAACGGAAATCGACATATATCTTACGTGTATTCTTTCAACATTAGCTATAGCTATACATAACACTGGCTGAAGATTTGCTAAGTTGCACTACAGCCAAGGCCATCAATCCACGTATAAATCGAAACAGAGAAACCGTCATTATACATTGCATAACAGAAAATGTATTAATATAGGAAATGTATATATATATATATATATATATATATATATATATATATATATATATATATATATGAATCACTGCAAGTACTTTTCCCACCATGGGCTAATAATAAAGAAGACTGCATTCAATCTCCCATTCTGATATAGAAAATCCAGCTATGCTGGTGTTAAGTAGAATACACATTTCCAGGGACGACACATCATTCATCTTCTCACATATTTCATCTGCACGACACATCTTTCATCTTCATTACTCTCTTAATACATAATACATAAATTAAATAAACCAGACGTGGAAGTTAAGCTGAGCTTTAAATTGTAAAAATAAAACCTATTTAGCTTCAATTAACCAATCTATGTGGAAGGTTAACAAAACTGGAAACCTCAAATGATTTTTCAAATATTTTTGAAGAATCCACAAAAGTACAGAGAAACAAAAATGTACTACTCGTTGAATTATGACCCTACTTTAGCAAGGAAAATGATATAGGACAAATCATATGGAAATATCCTAACAGAGTGAAAAAAATCGTTAGCCATATAAGGGACTAAACACGGATAAAGATAATGTATGGATTATAAAAGTTATATAGGAGCACCGTCAGAATTACTCAATAGAAAAATAAGACAATACGTGAAAAACGTTGATAATAAGGAAATAAAACGTCCCTAGCCGACGACGTGATTAAATACACCCTTAACTTAGATTTTAAAACTTTGGTATACTAGAAAAGTAAGAAAAATAAGCAAGAGGTAAATAAAAGAGAATAAGTATGCACAATATAAAAAACAGAAAAATAGTAATCAATAAGAAAACAGAGATTAAACATGTGAATTATATATATTTTAATTTATTATAAACATTAAAGTGTTGGTTGTTCAATTACCAATTTCTCATTCACTATTTAGACTACACTTCATTAGGGATAATCGATATTTTCATTTCGTGAAAGGTGAAACAGGTAAGATAAGATGATACCGAAGATTATATTAGCTTTTAGATCTACTGAAAAGAATTATTATGTGGCTACCTAATAACATTCAAAACGGAAAAACGTCTTTATATCATTGATGCAATAAAAGCAATCCGGCAAGTTAGGAGCAGGTTCATTCCACTCTCTATGGGCGAATTTACTGCTGAAGGGTTAACTAATGGAATATATATCACTTTAAAAGTATTCAACCAGCACATTAAAGATGGATGGACGTTTAAGTAATTTGTCAAGGGTCATAAATGCATAAATGTAGTATTTAAAAGCTCGGAGTTGCTTTTAAGTTTCTTATTTCAGAACGTTGAGTCAAATACCAATATTGCAAGCTAGAATATGTTCTGTGCCTTAACAAATTCCAATGAAAATATATAAAGAATATTTTTTTTCTTTCTCAATATTATTCAAATGAAATATATCGGTTCATATTTTACTTTACGACCAGTGTAATTCTTAATTTATATATACAACAATTAAAATAACAGTGCTTATATAAACTCACTGAATAATTTGTTCTTAAAAAAATATTCAAAAACGTATATAAAAGATAAATACACAACAAGGAATATAGTAAACAGCAATCTAAATCACTGCTAAATAGCCCGAGGGAACAGTATAACGAATGAAAATGTTTTCTAATTGCGAATGATGTACGAGCTTCGAAATTGAGTCCGATAAATAAATGATACATTGAGTTTAATTGCAGTAAATGAAACTCGCGGACCGTGAGCTTGTTTGCCTTGAAAAATAAATAAGTTTACTTTTTATATTTGTCCTACGGGCTCAATATTATTTGAATTTTCACGTTCGGTCACTAAAGTATTCCCAAGAATAAAAATATAACAAGACACACATTGATATTGACGTCAATATTTTAATATTCAATTTGCAGGGAATACATTGGATAAATGTACTCTAGTCAACAATTGTAAAAGTATCATTATATTTATATGGAATATAGTCAAATAAAAGCATATCTCTCTCATTTACAATGAAAGAGTTACACAGCAGCCATCTCATGAGTCCCACAAATAAAATTTCTTTAGGTTATCAAAAAGGTTCTTTTCTTTTACAAAAAAAAATAGACAGCTAATGTTTTTCATTGCTATAGACAACAGTCCGCCATTTAGATGCTGCCTAAACTAAGAAAAACCCCAAAGCTGTCTTGCGTAATCTCATATTATGATCTCTAGTAAGTACCCTACATATAACTCACTTTAAATGTAATCTTTATTCTTGATAAGTAGATATATATTAGCTAATGTAGCATATAAAAATCTGTTGATTAAAACATATAATTTTCTTTTATTCCTATATAAGTGACATACAAAATTATTTGCTATAATTTGAACGTGACATACATCTCCATTCGAATACATCAGGTAAAAACTAAGAAAATTCATAGAACTTTTTGTAATTAAAGAAATGTTCAAAAAATATATTTTATACCTCTAATAGATCCCCTCCATCGTATTCGAATTTGATCAAAAAGCGTTTTGAAAAAAAGAGTACAGTAATCCTAAATGTGTTATTTGTACGTTATAATCCTGCCCGTTTTAGCATATTTCACTTAAGTGAAATCAGCTATTGAGTTCGTACTTATAACACGATTTTCGAAAACTTTTATCAAATGCCCAATGAACCTACCAAGTAGACGAGGAAAATGAGGTCCTTTCAAAATTATATATATATATATATATATATATATATATATATATATATATATAAACTGCTCAAAAATAAATAGGGATATTGGCTGTTTTGTGGTATGTATGGGGCCTAGCATATTTTTTTTTTTTATTATTATAAATATCATTAATATTTATTAGAAATTATTGTCTTTTTTCCCCATAAAAAAGAAATTTAATTAAGATCGATTTAATGAAAATTAATAGGATAAGATAAAATAACCAATATCCCTATTCATTTTTGAGTAGTATATATATATATATATATATATATATATATATATATATATATATTTGTCTGTTTCATGAATATTAACTGATATGTTGTTTCAAACTTCTTCGCTGGGAACTTATTACAGGTGTTGTTTCCGGCTTATCTCCAGCGGTGTCTGCGATGTGGACCGCACACATCGTTATAAAGTTATAATACGTCAGTACATACATTAAGTGAGTTTTGACTTCTCAATAAATGTGAAATTTTCTTATTTTAAATTAAGCAATTGAAATACTCATTTTTTAAATAATAACTAATTCAAACAACATTACTTAAATAATATCCTGATAGTAACTTATACGATTCAAGAGAAAAAGAGCTAAAGAGCCGTGACAATTGATCACGTTTTTCGAAAAACCTGTTCTATTAAACCTTGAAGAACGTAGAAAAATGTTACAGAAACATACTGCCTTACGTACGAGACGACAGTCGCCCAGCTTGAGGACTGGTAAGTCCCGATTATATGTAAATCCAAACCTTATACATGCAAATTAATGAAATATCAGTACACGACGTCTTTCGTCGGCTTAATTTTGTGAACACAGCCACGGAATTTGAAGCAATCTGTGTCGTGGAAATACTTTTTTGTGCGTGTATGATAAATATTTCAGATTGGATAGATAATATTGCTGTATTACTATTTTACGAGGTGACCAAATAGATATCCAAAACATTATTCAAAAAATAAACAAATACAAAAACAGATTTGTAATTAATACTCCAAATTCTTCATAGCAAGTTGTTTTAATACATACTGCATTGAACATAGGAAACAAAATATGCTTTATATCAACTTTCTGCAGATAAATCACAATTATATAGTAAACGATTACGTTTTTGGAACCACATAAGCACAATGCAATTGTCGAAAACAAATTAACTATCAGATTCTTAGTTGTCTTAACTTATATTGATTGAAAAAGTTATATGTCTAGGATTAATTTTCGATGTTCGGTAAATCGAGGTTCCCTAGTAGGGCATGGTGGAGTTGTAACATCTGGCGGGATGGTACGGCATTTCTATGGTTAGGATTAATGGTTGGGTGTTGTAAGGTGCTAGAGTAAGGTGTGGTGGTAGGGTGTGGTGCAGGGCTAGTGTCACGTGTGGTGGTTTGGGTAAGGTGTGGTTGTAGAGTATGGTATGGTGGTAGATTGTGGTGTTAGGGTAAGGATTGGAGGTTAGGTATGGTGTGGTGGTAGTGTTAGTGAGAAGTGTTAAGATAAGGTGTGGTGCCAGGGCATGGTGGTTGGGTATGGTCTAGTAGTTATGGGCGGTTAAAGTGCTAGGTAAGGAAGGTGTGGTGCTAGGGTAAGGAATGGCGGTTGGGTATAGTGCGGTGGTAGGTTGTAGTGTGGTGCTAAGGTAAGGTGTTGTGGTTGGATGTAGTACGGTGCTAGTGTAAGATGTGGTGTTAGGGTGAGGATTGGTGGATAGGATGGTGTGGTGGTAGTGTACGGGATAGTGTTAGTGAGAAGTGTTAGGATAAGGAAGGTGTGGTGCTAGGGTAGGGTGGTTGGGTATGGTCTAGCAGTAGTGTGCGGTGTAGTGCTATGGTAAGTTCTGGTGCTAGAGTAAGGATTGGTAATAAGATATGGTGTGGTGGTAGTGTGCAGTGTAGAGCAAGGGTAAGAAAGGTGTGGTGGTTGGATATGGTTCATTAGTTGGATAAGGCTTAGTGATTGCGTAATGTGTGGTGCTGGGTATGGAGTGACTAAAGGATATGGTGCGGTGGTAGGGTATGTGGTGGTAGTAGGATATGTTTTGGCTAAAGGATATGGTTAGATGTTAGGCTATGTGGTGGCTAAAGGATACGGTTTGGTATTAGAATAAGTGGTAGCTGAAGGATATGGTGCAGGGGTTGCCTATGAGGTGGTTAAAGGATATGGTGTGGTGAAAGGGTATAGAGTGATCATTTGGTTTGGTGCGGTGTTAGGGTAAAAAGTGTTTTATCCATAATAGAATTTGATGTCAATTATTTTATATATTATTAGTCTTGTGTAAATAGCAAGGCAATATATCACCTAAACGAAATTAAGGACAGTCTTCCGCTTTCCCGACACCAACCAGACAAAAGCAAGGAAGGGTTTATGCCAAAGAAAGCAGTTCTCTTCAAAGTTATTCATAGGAAAATACGCCCACACTTCTTCATTCAACGGAGATGAATACTTTAGGGCTTAATTTAATTTCACCCTATTTCCAGTTTACATAAATTTAAGGGGAGAGGGGCATTTCTCTGAAGTTTACTTTGAGCGATTAACTTTACCTTTCTAATAAAGAAGTCCGAATTATGTGGTTTCAGCTCACAAGCCCATTTAACAACAAAAAAGAAATGAAATATCTTGAACAATGGGTGTTTTTGTGCCAATGTGTGTTATTAATATGTCAATGAATTTCTTTTTCCTATTTATAAATTTAGCAGCATTATGCTTTTTTGAAAAAAAAATATATCCCAAACGAGGAAATCGCCGTGCTCAGCAATTTTCCTGTTTGTTTTACAGTTGTCAAGACTCAATATTTCAATGGGAATTCGCTAATAGTCGTATAATGCTTAACATTTTAGGTTATGCAAAAAATAAATAAAATGTCACAATATTTGAAGTTTTTGAAAGACTATTAAAATACAACAATTATTTTGGCCTTACAAGGTACCCCAATTAGACACTCTAAAGCAGTTCAAAAACGGAATGGTAAATACAGTAGAAATATGCATTCCAGCCCAGAAAACTAAACCTTATTAATTTAACGTAGACAATTGAATTTAAAAAAAAAAAATCAGTTTTCTTTTTTTGCTGAATTCACGCCCACTTCCTTGACCGTTCCTGCTGGTTACCATCAATCTTACCCCACTCACACGGTATCAGCGAGAATGCAAGTACTGTAGAAGACAACGGGAAACCACTTCTAATGTCTCTCTTTCTTCCCTTGTTCACCTCATTCCTGGTCAGCAGACACAATGACCAATAATGTACCTACTCCATAGTTAGCACTAAAAGGAGCTACTATCCAAAAATATAGTATTTATCCACATTACTTCTTATCAACTGGTACAACCTGATTTTTTTTTTTATTACTGCATGGTATTTACCACTCTCCCATAATTTAAGTTATTCTCATAATCTCAATACTAATTTTTTTTTCGCTAAAGAAAGCCATGTTGACTTTTATTTTTATTGATATTTATTAACGTCCATGATGATGGGCCACTAAGACTAATTGGGTCGGGTTTCTCTATACGTTTTAACTAATAAGCATATAAGCATGGATACCAATATAATGTTTACCAAGTCTTTCTTATAGGGCTGCTTTACGTGAGCAAAAGCTAGCCTCTCCACAGAAGGGAATAAAATACATTGGAAGCAATGGAAATATGGAAATGGTGCAGAATCACTAGAACAAGTTAGACTTAAATCAATCCATCGTGGAAGTGCTAAATGAGTTAATTGAAATCATAAATGGTATCCAGGCCATGGAAAAAAGGATGGTGAAACTTCTATCATAAAAAATATGTTTAACACTTTGACTGTGGCTGACGTCACGTTGTCGGAGTTTTGCGTTGTTCACAGAGACAGGTTGTCGTCAGTCATAATAAAAAGTTAAATGGGTGGGGATTGCTCCAGCCTTTTTGAAACCATTCCGTATTTGACTCTAGCTCAGGGAAAGAGGTCCTTGAGAGAATTGCTTCTTCGCCGCAAAATTCCCTGTTTTTTTTTTAATTGTTTTCGACTATTTTACAAAAAGGTAAGTTTGAATGATTATTTTTTTTAAAGTTATCGTTAATAATAATTGCTAATGATAAATATTTATTTAAAAAGTAGCTAAATGAATTAAAACAAGCCTATTTTGTTGGAAAAATATTATTTCAAACCCAAATTTATAATTCCAAATTGTTTTATATTTTACGAAATATAAATAAAAAACCAATTATAAATTACTGAATAATAATTCATCAATCAGTGATTGTGAACAATTACGTTTTTTTAAGTAAAAATATAATAACTAAAAACGTGAATTACATTATTAGACTACAGCTAGGGAGTATGGTGCTTTCCCGGTGCGGTTGATGACGTGTCGTTCAGCGTTTTTTTCGCAGAAAACAATTAAAAGATGATACAATTTATAATATACAGTTAAAGTAAAGTAAAACGAAACTAATTAACAAAAAAAAAGACTCCGCCCTACTAAAAAATGTTGTTGAAAATCTCCATAACCAAAGTTTAAGGTAGGTCCTTGGGGATAGGGAAAGAAGGCAAAATGCTAGGAAATTCTATCTTATGGATTTCAGTAGTAATAGCAATATGAATAGAGCAGCTTCAGAAAGAACACAATGGTTGTAACTACATGGCATAGATCAAGATGATGATCTCTGAGATACAATGCTCTTGTAGAAAGTGGACTAAGGGTTTTATTTAATTAGTTCGTCACTAAATAAGTTCCTAGTGCACAGGTGAGAATCGAACTCGCAACTCTACGTATAACAAGTGAGATTAAGGTCAACACCTTAGTTCCCATAGTTAACCAGAGTCCCCTCTACTATTTGCATAATGGTATGTTACGGAAGAATATAATTGTTAATTGTGGCTAGTTTAGGCGCTAGCATAGCTTGCTAATTATCATCTGTAGTTCCTTTATCACTGGGAGGAATATCATCATTAAACTCGTCACCGACTACTGTAATTGGATACTACTCCTTGAACGTTTAAAGCCATGATTTTTCTTTGCCTCCCCCCCCTTAATCTTTAATTTGATGTTACGTCTAAATATTAGGTATTTACAGATTCAATATTAATTGAACATTAGATTTCAGAAGTCTTGCATTATTCTAATATAGTAGAAAAGGCACTTTTTAATTTCCTTGCTTGTCATTTTACATACTTGGGCATGCATTTTTATGTACTTTTTCAGTGGGTATTCACTGGGGTTTATGGGTAACAATACAGCATTTTTGTAAATTTTCATTGGAGTACTCGTGACAAGTAAAATTTGGAGTGTTGTTAAAAATATTGAATTGGAGAATGACCCCCACCCTTTACCATTAAAATGATTAAAGATGAAACGAAATTTGCGACCACCAGAGCATCAAGAGACAAATATATCTGTCTAACTATATATAATTTTGAATGGATATCATTTTTATCATGTTCTAGATAGGATCGTTGGACATTTGAAGAAGTCTTCCAATATCGAGTCGTGACTACAACCTGAACTGCTGATTTTCCTTACGAGGAGCTTCTTATTTCAGGTTCAATTGCTAAGTCTTGGAATAAATAAACAATAGAACATGAGAAAACATCAACTGGATTCCATTCGAGGAGGTGGTAAATTTCTTTAGTTTACCGATACCCTGCCTGATTGAAATTTTAATAAATGGTCTTGCTATGCTTGAATTTATTCAATTTACATTCCAAGTATCCATAATTGCTCTGCTATGCGCTCGGGCAACATTTCGTTCGAGCCCCCTTCCCTCCACTTTAAGGAAGTTTGAAAATTTAATTTATACAATATTTATGCAAATGTTTTTAAAATACTTAGCTTGCCAAGTTCCCAGAACCCGTCTTGCCGGGGCAAAGCCCAGGTTTGCTTCTTCTTCCTTTTTTCGATGGGAATCTGCTGAGAGCCTCCAACCTGCGCAAGAGAAACGGTTCCCAAAACCTGTTATACCCAACGGCGCCTCCACGTGTGATCCTGGACCCCCCTCCAGGTGACAAACCCCGCTGGAATCCAGTAGAACCGTGATAAAGACTGAAAATAAAAAGAACTATCAATAATAAAAATTCTCCAGGAGCCTAAGGAAAGTATCCTGGAGAGAGAAAGAGGTTCTGCAAGGGTCAATATTCTGCGATTTGCCGACCACAGCCTGTGATACTTAAAGGAGCTTAGTCTCGGCTTTCCGCCGTGGCGAAATTAATGGCTGACAAGCAGGATTTATTTCGTCTACCGGTCAACGATCTTTTTAAGTTCACCTTTACAGTGAAGAATTTCCTTACACCTGCTCTAAGAAGCCATCAGGAACTCTCTTCGACAAGGTCTGTTGTCCTGTGACCAGTTTTGCAGGTCCCGTTTTCCAGGACCACTTATAATCCAATATAATCCCATATGTTCTAGTCCTAATACGTATTCTGTATATGGCATCCGTCATGATCTATATTATTTATAGAGGCTTCCTCAAACCCATTTTCGGAAACAATGTAGTGGCAACACATTGCGAACCTACCCCGGAGATGACGAAAATGAGGTCCATTCAAAACTTTACACACACACACACACACATATATATATATATATATATATATATATATATAGTTGTCTGTTAACGTTCTTTAATGGCTGAAATCGGACCAGTGTGCGGGGAGGCATAGAGGGAGGGAATTTCGAAAACTCTTAATATCTACGTTATTATTCGACGGGTCGAAATATTGTAAAGAGTCAATCTTATTGCAAATATCATATTCTATAAATGTTGTTATGTGCGTTTTTTCACTGTCTTCATTACTAACCAAGATATTTTCATTTTTTAGTTTTCGACCTTCAGTAAACCCCCACTCATACTTATGTCATATTAATAATAAGCTGATATATTATGAAGCATTTTATTTGAAGCATAAATTCTTCAGGCACTTGGGACATCTGCTTGTTAAAGCAACCCATGCGTGACGGTCATTCTCTTTAACCGGGCTTTCCCAGCACTAGAAAGGTACATATTCTTGTACTTATGAAGAGTTTTTACTTCTACGAAGTAAAGGAAGTGTTATAATCTCGAAAATGTCCTGTTTCCATCTTTTAACGGAATTTTCCGTTATTAGACCGTTTAACCTTCCCTGGACCCTCTTTGACATTCCTTGACTAGTTTTGCTTGACGTTTGTTTGTACGTATCTCGCAAACTCAAAATTTCATACTTAGGATTGTTGTACGGTCTGGTTTAGCAACTTCTCTATTGATCAAAATGGAATGAAGGTGAGGAAGGGGGGAGGGGTAGAGGGAGGAATTGGCTTTAAAAATGTTTGTTTATAATGGCAATATCTATAAATTATGCTTTCTAACATTTTCCGATTCGATGTATAGGAACAAAGTTATCGGATATTACTTCCAAATGAAATAATTATAAATTGAGTGCATCAAAAAATTTATTTCTTCAATTTACGTTCAAGTCATATCGTTCTCACATTAGTTTTTTATGACTTAAATTGACAACGATAGAAACATCATGAATCGAAATATGAATGAGAAAATCCATACTATTACAACCAGGCTAACTTTTATTATATTCTTTGGACAAAGCACGGATATGAGAAAGAATCAGATATTAAAGAAATATTTTCCATAACATAAAAGTACAATAATAAGTAAATACATGAAGGAGTAAATATACCATCCTAATAATGCAAATCACCATCGCTATGAGGTGCAAAACTAAATAAATAAAATTTTAAAAAATAATATAAATGTACTAGTATATAGGAATAACATAATATTTTTATTTAAACCATTTTAAATTATTATCTTTATTACTAGTTCAATGTTTATTCATGTTTGTTTATGTCTTGTGTTTATTAATTGTCTTTAGTACTAGTATTTAATGATTATTTGTTGTATTTAATTTTTATTTGTTGTTTCAGTTTTTTTATAATTTTGTTTTCATTTTCCATTGTGAAACTTTGAGCCAAATCGCCAAGATGCGGGTACTCCTGTATAAATAAATAAAATAAAAATAAAAAAACAACCGAGGGAAGCATTAAGAGATAATTTTTATAAATTTGGTTGGCAACAGTAAATTTTAATGTATTACTGAATTCCATTAATCAGACTACTGCCTCTAGATTGTAATTCGATATTATGACATTATCAGTTGATTGTTAATCATCTAATGAATAGTCAGCAGATCTATTCCCAAGGTTGAGATTCTGAACAGATTAGACAAAGCTTGCCTAGAGGGAGGTGGGAAGGAGCTAATTCTAGGACATGTGTTTGTTGTTCTTCAGTTGACATTCACAGGAAAAAACTAAGTCAAATAAATATTGGTTAAAAATAAAGCATTTACAATAACTAAAACCAATGAAAACTAACGAACGATTAAGATTCTCTGTCTAAGAACGGATTTTAGTTAGGTAAAAGTATTATATTCAAATTTTAGGAAAGAATCGGAATGTAATCCTCGTTCCTTATTTAAATAAAAAAAACAACTGTTTTTCGAATAGAACTACCAGTGCGCTCATACAATGAATAATTATTCACATTGGACACAGATTTCTATGCAAAAAAAATAAGAGCTCACTTCTTAAGTTATAATGATTCCTTGGAAATTACCAGACAGTTACCATCCAATCCCATTGCAAAGTCTCACCTTCTCGCCGAGGTGTTCATAATATTGAATTTTTTATTACATTTTGGTATTTTTTTAAAATAAATTACACATAGAAATTTTATTTTATTATGAAGTGCCGTTTTTACAAATGTCTGTATCTCTTTCATGATTGTGGATTTATAAATTATTTGTGTATGTTTGGGGATATTCAATTTTTTTAATATATTTCAGAATCCTCTTTTTATGGATGCCATTATGGTTATTTTGTTGTTTTATTATGTTTAGGTTACCTTATAATAAAAGAAAAATATGTTTAAATATCTACAGTCATAGTTCGTAAGGCACGGTTCCATTTTTTCCAGTGTATATTAATGGTAGCAGATTCTGATTCAAGGTTCAATAAACGTTTTAAACGTAGCTGAGAAAGTTTTCAATATTGAACACAGTTGTAGGTATTTGTATATTTCATTCATTATACTAAACAAGAAAAATTGAGCACTGGCTTTGAACGTAATGGCAAAGAACCACGAGATTTTATGAGAGACCATTCCTAAAAGGAACTTCACATCTCTCTCTGAATTCAAAGCGCTATGTCAAAGACCTCTTACGTATTTAACCTTATTTATTATACTTGCCTTTTTTTCTCTCTCTTTTTGATGTACTCCTCTGAATGGACAATTCAAATTATGTATGGCTTATTAAATACATTAAATCAAATGTTTATATATGTTCTTACAAAATAGTATTAATATCTCGGAGTAGTCTAATTCTACTGGATCAAAATATTACTCAAAGAAACAGTAACACTAAAGAACAGATTTCACTCTTGAAAATAACAATTAGTTTATATAAAATATGTTTATCGCGAATGTCCAGAAAATAATGTTTCTCAGTTGCTACACCAAGCGCAATTAAGTGTCACTCTCAACATATATATATACATGGTATACAGGTGACGTCATCAGAACACTCTAATTTCTATTTCATCCATTGTGAGCATTATTGTTTTACAAGTATGTAAACGAGTCTTAAAACGTGTGCTAGAAATAAGGAGTTAAGTGAAAATCGCATAAGTAGGAATATTACTGAACTTTGGAAGAAATACCCATTAGATTGACAGAATAGCATCAGCCATGAAAATACAATATTATGTATTCACACACACACACACACACACACACACACACACACACACACACGCACACACACACGCGCACACACACACACACACACACACATATATATATATATATATATATATATATCTTATAGCCTGTATTTTTTTAGTATTGTTCAATAAATCCCCACTTCTACCAATCTAATATTTCCAAATATTCAATGGAATCATTTTATTTGAAGCTTAAATACGTATCGTTTTAATCGGCCGAGAAAAAATGGGCGCTCAGAGTAGGGAAAATATTAGAAATATTCCCGATATTATGACTAAAATAAAAAAATATTTATAACTATTTTTGTTGACGCTGTCGTATTCAACAATTGGTTGAATGATGTTCAATATATTTCATTTTTTAATTCTAATATTAATCGCGTTATTTATAACTTTTAGTTTAAAGTCATTAATACAAATTTTCTGAAATTAACTGCATCAATAAACATGAAGTTTCCGGTTCAATTTCAAGTATTTTTTACCTCAGCTTCCTTAGAGAGAGCTATGTAAAATAGAATGTGAAATGAAGTCATCAGGTTGTTATTGCAAGCAGCTGAGGAATCTGCTTATTTTATGGAGCCCCAGCGTAAGGGACTTTTTCTCTGGATTACCAGGAAACCAAGGGAGTTCTTATTTAGTGTCATAACCATTGATACGGGTAGCCTCTATTGATATTCGCGTTTCCAACATGCCTTCGTACTTGAGACGTTCGTCTGATCACGAATGAATTAAAGAACTAAAATGCTCATATTTTATTTTTTTTTTAAAAAAGTAATTCATATTTGAATTTTAGCTAGCAGACAGATATAATCAGTGATAGTTATTTTGGGTTCTGCCATTATCACCTATATTTTTAAAGATTTCCCTTCAAGGGACTATTCTTAATATCTCCGTCATTATGCGTCAGATCGAAAAATTGAATAGAACCAATCTTATTGCACATTAAACGATTTATAAATGCTATTCTATACGTATTTTCTGTATCATGAATATTAACCGAAATATTTTATAGTTTTCGGCTTTCAGTAAACCCCCATTCCTACTCATTAATAATAACCTTTTACATCATGAACCACTTCATTCCATGATTATATGCCGAATATTGTTTTCATTGAACTTTTACTTTGTGAGATATATGCAAATACGTTCACCCCCCCTCCCCCCTCATTTGTTCTAAGGTTACTAAAATTTGAGTGATTGAGATAAAAATTATTATGATTCATCAAAAATTACAGCAGTAGCTATAGTGAATAGTTTTCTATAAAACTAATATGTTATATTCAGATATCTTTCAGTAATTGTTTTTCATTCCGGTCTAAAATATTTTTATATATCTATTCAGCTCAGAGATGTTGGCTGGCCTGTTAGTTCACAATTTAGATGCTATTCGTCGTAGTAGTTATTAGCATGTAAATTGACTGAAAGATTTATCATTACCGTTTGTATTTTTTCATTTAATACTCACTGTGGTGTTAGCAGTATGTAATGTGATTTATATATTGTAAACCCTCACGTGAAAAATCTGCTTAGTTTATGCAGCCCCCGCTTGACAGATTTTTCCTGTTTGCTTTTAGGTTCTGATTCTTTCTTTTTTAGATCAACTTGATGCAAAAGCCTGGAAGCTCTGTTGGGTTTGTTGGAACGTTCGTTGATTCATCGCAAGTGGTTTGAGACTACCATACACCGAATTAGCCCATCTATTCAGAATCAGATAATAGCTATTGATGTATTGGGGAGGGACAGGAGAGTCAGCACATAAGAGCCAACAGAAGCGGATTATATTGATCCCATTACACAGATGACTTCATTTCATCTCTGCTAATCCTTGGATTTGCTCAGAGCGCATCACAAATCCTCTTGCAGTTTAGACAAGGTCAGACGAGGAGGAATGAGAGAGAGAGCGATCGAAGAGAAAACCGAGAAACAGATAGGATTAAATATATAGCTCCCGAAGGATGTTAAAACCCTGCAAAGACGATTATCAACCTATGTGTAATTTTCCATCTCAGTTCCCACTGAAAGGATCAATTCCTAATGTCTTCCTTAAATAAATAAATATGGCCCTCGTCTAAAATGCATTTCAGGAACATATAATTCTGGATAGAAACTAAAAATAAAATTAATTTAGTACTCGGGTTATTTTTTTCTCTGTATTTGGTCATTCAATGCTATCTTTAGTATACTCTACGTACTCCAGATCTCTGAATTGCAGGACTAAAACAACAAAAAGTCCGACACGCAGGAGCTGCGTAAAATAATTAGATTTCCCTTATGACAATGTACATACTGCTAACAGAACACCACAGTGAATAAATACAAACGGAACTAAGAAATGTTTCAGTCAATTTCAATAACTTGCCGAGAGGAGAGAGTCTGAATTGTAAACAAACGGTCAGCCGACCTCTCAGAGCAGAATAGATATATAGAAATATTCTTGAACGGAAAGAAAAACAATTATTGAAATATATCTGAATGTAACATATTAATTTTATTGAAAACTATTTACTGTATCTAGTACTATAATTTACAATGGATCAGAATAATCTTTCAATTTAGTAGTATGGATCAGTAAAATCACTCAATTTTAGTAATCCAAGAACTCGGATCAACAGAACGTAATTGCATTTATCTTGTCTAATAAACGTCTCTTGAAAGCAATATTTGATATTTAAGACTCGCATAACGTGGTATGTGACGTAAGGAGTGGGGGGGGGGGGTTGCTGATGGCTGAAAACTAAAAAATGCATATACCTCGGTAAATATTCAAGATAGAGAATAAATGTATATAACAATATTTATAGTACATTTGATCTGCAATACGATTGGTTCAATACAATTTTTTAATCCGAAAATAATGGAAATATTCAGAATTTTTGAGTTCCTTCATATCTATACTAAGCAACTCAAAGCCTAACGGGTGATGAAACGCAGAAATTAGAATTTTCGTCTGGATTCAACTAGAATCAGAGGGCATTCAGATAATTTTCAAGAGCTAATTGATGCCAAAAAAGAATTTTAATTAAATGAAAAGTTAATATGAACGGAATATAAGGGGGAGAATTATTTCCCCCATGTAGAAGAGGTTATTTTTCAGTAAAGAGCAACGCCATTTCTTAAAACAAAAACTTTTAAGTACTCTTAATAGCAGGAAACAGACTTTTTAAATGATAAGCCTGTTTAATTAAGAAATTTTGCTTAAATCATTTAGTAAATATAATGTACCTAAAGGGGCTTAAAACTTCGTTAAAAGGGGTTTTTATTTCCAAATCTTCATTAATTAAGTATATCGTTTTAAAATATATTTAATACTGATTATTTCCGTAACATTGTTTTTCAAGATTTATCATTTACGTTCGTATTATATGTCGTGGGCGTAAGAAAGCATTTTCCTTAAATAAGAGCTCGATTACTTTATGCAGTATATTGATTGCATTAGCTTTTATGAAAGTTCATATATTGAGACGCCATTTAAAAGGTCGTCAAACTCTTCAAGTTGTTTTCTGTTGTCGACAGCCGAAGTAAAAGCTTCGGAAATATAATCTGAGCAGCATAAGATCAAGAGTCTTTGAACTCAAGTTCAAGTACCCCGGCTGATGTGGTCTGGCCCACACATAAATACAGTAGTAGTTCCAGTCCTGACGCTTAAGGTATATCATTATCATATCTTTGCATTTATCTAGCATATTAAGTAAAAAGAAAAAGTCCCCCAAGTGGCTACAGACTACTTGGTATTTGCAATAAAACTTGAGTGATAAAGTACTCCCTTCAAACAGCTTTGACATTGGCACTAATACTCAAGGACCATATGTCATGTGCCTCGAATATATGTATTTACATTACTACACAGCTGTGTTGTTTTATTTAAAATTTGTTATTGAATACAATTGGTTATTCCTTCCTAGTCGATTATGTTGAGTATCAAACAATAAAACGAAAGTGGAATTTTAAGTCTACTTCCATGTTAATCTGTACTCAATTGTCACACCATATAAAGAAAGATTTTACACGTTTCGTTCTTATTTATGAACGCCCATTATAGGTTATTCCCCTTTACTATATATGTAGGCTAGTCTAAGGATTATATGTTGGGAGTTCGTCACTAAATAAATTTCGGTTGTCCTCGAGGGAATCGAACCTACAACTCTAGGCTTATCATGTTCTTAGGGACACTTTTAGTAACTTCTAGTCAGGTGCCAAGATATTTCATTTACCTGACTCTTAAAATCTAAGCTGTTTTAGCAGATTTCCGATTAAGGGAAATCAGCTATTGAGGTCGTACTCATGACGCGATTTTCGAAAACTTTCTTCAAATAGAAACGAAAATGAGGTCCGTTCAAAATTATATATATATATATATATATATATATATATATAGATATTTGTCTGTTAACGCTCTAGCGGTCGCAATTGTTGTTTGATCGTTACCAAACTTCATTTTTAGCGTGTTAGGTAAAATGACAGATCAAATTCGTTAATGGCTGAAATCGGACCAGTTGGAGGGGGGGGTTTAGATGGGAGGAATTTCGAAAATTCGAAATATCTCCTTTTTTATGCGTCGAATCGAAAAATTGTATTATATCAATCTTATTGTAAATTACATTTACTGTAAATATTGTTATATACATTTATTCTCTATCTTGAATATTAACCGAGATATTTGAATTTGTATTGTGTGTATGGTCGACGGAACCCCGCCATGTTCCGGACTCTCCGCCGAGAGCTCTGGTGGCCGTTTACAGAACTATTCGTCCCTCGTGACAAGGTTTAGAGATCCCTTCCTACTACAGCTGTTATTAGGCGGATTTCTCTATTGTAAAACTTCACGTGGGAAATCTGCTTAGTTTACGCAGCCCCTGCGTGACGGACTGTTTTTTTCTAATGCAGCAGCATTTTATGGTTTATAATGAATAGTATTTGTCAATTTTTTATACTAATTACAGTTCAATTAAAAATCAATATATAATAACTTATTTATTAATTTATATTTCCTCAGCGGATACATTTAAAAGTATTTTTAAAAATGAGTTATAGAATATATCTTTAATTTATTCACAAAACTATTTAACATCAGTTCATCATCATTGATTGCGCTATGTGATGGACGTTATGGTAATTGATATTAGTTAAGAAAAAATTATGTGTGTCATATAATAATCCCTTTCAGAGATACCAAAGATCTAAGCTGTCTGCAAGTTTCTATTCGACAGAACACGGAAGTCATCAGAAACCAAATTTAAATGAGAAAAAATAGACGTGAATTTTTCCGGTTAAGGATAGATCAGCTTTCCTCCACCTTCTGGATATCCTCTTTGCTAAGACTTATCTGATACTAACCAGCATTTAAGTTATTGCTAATCATCGGTGTCGAAATGACGAACAAATAATCATATTTCAATTTAATAAATTTAAATATTTCATAATCGTCTGGTGCTATCATTTTGTATGCCACGTATTATTTACTTACTAACTAAAAGTGCGTCACGCTGGGGCTGCGTAAACTAAGCAGATTTCCCATGTGAAGCTTTTCAATAGAGAAATCGGCCTAAAAAACAGTAGTAGTAAGGAATATCTAAACCTATTCACGAGCAACGAACAGATACGGCGGCCGCCCTAGCTCTCGGCGGAAAGTCCCGGAAGTAGCCGACCCACTCACATAATACAAATGCAAATATCTCGGTTAATATTTAAGATACAGAAAACATGTATAGATCAATATTTATAGTAAATTTAATTTGCAATATGATTGATTCTATACAAGTTTTCGACCCGACGCATAATAACGGCGATATTTCGAATTTTCAAAAATCCCCTCTCTAAACCCTCCCTCCTGCTTATCCGATTTCAGCCGTTAACGAACATGATCTTCCTTTTTACCTAAAACGATTTAATTCCGAGTTTGGTAACGATTGCGACAGCTAGAGCGTTAACAGACATATATATATATATATATATGTAATTTTGAATGGACCCCATTTTCGTCATCTCCTGGGGAGGATCGATGGACATTTGAAGAAATTTATCGAAATTCGCGTCATGAGTACGACCTCAATAGCTGATTTCCCTTAAGAGAAATCTGTTAAAATTGTAGTCATTCACATAACAATTTTGATATTACGCAGCTTCTTTATACCATATTAATGATATAGTAGTTTGATTCATCCAAAATATTTCTTTTAAAACAAGTATGAATACAAAATATTCGAAAACGTATTTTCTTTATATTCTTTATATTTCGGCAAATGCGTTAATATGATTCTCATCATTTAGTACCCAATATATCAGCTAATAAGCCTGTGTGTATCTTAATAATAGAGGAAAAAATACGTTGATAAAGAACAAAAAAGAAAACTCTATGGATACGAGGAATAAAAAATAGCTATGACTAATAAAGATGGAGAGATTAGATAAGCAATTGAGTTTGCCTTGGCAGCTAACATAAAGAGAAAATGGAAAGAGAGGAGAAATATTTTAGTTTCCTTTTATTTAGGTGAAATACAACCCAAAAAATATAAATTACTACTTAATAATTTACGAATCTTCTATTGTAAAAAGAAAATAAATAAAATAATACCTGTGTTTAGTCCACAAAAAAAAGGTGTTAACATTTAAAGAATGAATAATAATAATCCATGGCATACGTTGCTGAGGGGTAACAGACCGTTGTCGTCACGCAGGGGCTGCGTAAACTAAAAAGATTTCCCATGTGAAGTTTTACAATAGAAAAATCTGCATACTCGTAATACAAGCCCACCATGAGTGAATACAAACGGTAATAAGAAATCTTTCAGTTAATTTTAATAAATTCCCAACTGAAACGGCTTCTGAATTGTAAAAATAATTTAGATTTTAATAACTCAAATTTTAGTAGTACAAGAACTAAAGAAGGGGTGGCAGCGGATGAACAAACCGTATTTGCATAAATCAAACAAAGTAATGAAGATAAGGTAAGGTTAGAAACGACAAGTAAGGTTAGAAGAAGCTTCCACCTGAGCCGAGAAGTTATGAAAACGGCCGAACTAATCCGAACAATACCCGACCACTACCTTCACAAAAGTGCGAATATCTCGGTTAATATTCAAGATAGAGAATAAATGTATATAACAATATTAATAGTAAATTTAATTTGCAATAAGATTGGTTTTATGCCATTTTTCGATCCGATGCATAATAACGGAGATATGTCGATTTTTTAAAATCCCCCCTATAAACCCCCCCCCCCTCCCACTGGCCCGATTTCAGCCATTAACGAAGTTGATCTTCCTTTTTACATAAAACGATTAAATATCGAGTTTCGTAATTCTTCATGAGTACGACCTCAATAACTGATTTCCCTTAAGGGAAATCTGCTAAAATCACAATTTTAATCAAATTCCTAGCGTCTAATGCTTCTCTTCAAGGATATTTTTATTTCTACAAAACAAGTAATTGCATTACCTTAAATTATGAAACCTCAATTATACAATAAAATCATCCTGTGATTCGTAAACCTTATTCCTTACATATATATAGAGTGCGTGTGTGTGTAAGTTTGCAATATGATACGAAGAGGACGAGCAACACACTCAAGAATAAAAATCATTGGCTCAACATCCCATGCTTAAGCTCCAAAACCTGCCATATGATTTTGCGGAGAAGACAAATAAACACACTGACACACTCCGAGCCACATTGTCCTGATCTTACAGTCTAAAGTGAGCAACTCCTTAATTTAGATAGTGTCTCTATTGCCTCACAATGCTGAGTGGATACCGGGGCCCTCATATAAACTCCAACCTTCCATCGGCACTTCTTTTCCTATTCCCATCATTGTGAATTATTGAATTAATAGTATTTTAAATGTTTGAATGAAATATAATTAAGGGCTTATGTTAGCCATAGAAATATAGGTATTTACCTTAATTTTACTAGGGAATCATAAAGTTCTGGGTTCGATCTCGCTTGGCGCAATACGCCTTTTTCTAAATGCATATTCAGGTTTAACCGTCTCAACCTGGAAGCACCCATAATACTTTATGTTACACACATTTCACAACAATTAAAGTTCAAAACGTCCGTCACGCAGGGGCTGCGTAAACTAAGCAGATTTTCCACGTGAAGTTTTACAATAGAGAAATCTGCATACTAGTAACAGTAGTAGTATAGAGTCTCTAAACCAATTTCACGAGAGCCGAACAGTTACGGAAACGGCCAAACTACCGACCGGCCACGAATAGAACCGACATCAACAGACCTCTTCCGTTATCCGCACACACTTAATAAAAAGCATATATCTTGGTTAATATTCAAGACAGAGAATAAATGTATATAACAATATTTATAGTAAATTTAATTTTAAATATGAATGGTTCCACACAAATGTTCGATCCGACGTTCCGTAAAGCAGATATTTCGAATTTTCGATCTCTTTTAATGCCCCCTCCCACTGGTCCGATTTTAGCCATTAACGAACTTGATCTTTCTTTTTGCATAAAACGAGTATATATCGAGTTTGGTAACGATCAAACAAACATTACGACCACTAGACACAGACACACACACACACACACACACACAAACATATATATATATATATATATATATATATATATATATATATATATATATAATTTTGTACGGACCTCATTTTCGTCGTCTCCGGAGTAAGATTGATGGACATTTCCCTTGAGGGAAATCTGCTAATAAATTATGTTGTACTACATTTTTCTTCAGGTCTGTAGTAATAGAGAGAAAGGGGACGATTCATTCATAAAAATCGGGCCAGGTTCAGTAAACAGTTCAACAAATTAGCAACTTTTTAAACAGATCACACACAGTTCGTTTACACACTTCGTTATGCGTGTTTCGACATCTTGGCCTTAACTAAGTCAGATTCGAAAGTCATATTTCTATTCTTCTTTCTTCGTTGTGTCGCAACCTTGAACATTATCATTATTTCATGAAACACTCCAATAAAATAAACATGACAAGCACATTTAAATATTTAGATTCATTATTATACACATCATAGTTTTATTAAATTTCCAGTTTTGATTTGTTGAGGTACTTGCTATTATACACAGTTAGTTCGTTGAATATGCATATGTTCATATTTATTCAAACTAAATTCCCACGTTTTAGTTATATTTGACTGGAGAATAATGAATACTGTTCGTCATTTTGGTTTTCACATACGGAAAGGAATACAAACGTGCTATATTAGCAGATTTCCCTTAAGGGAAATCAGCTATTGAGGTCGTACTCATGACAAGATATTCTAAATTTTTCTTCAAATGTCCATCGATCCTTCCCAGGGGATGATGAACATGAGGTCTGTTCAAAACTGTATATATATATATATATATATATATATATATATATATATATATATATATATATATATATATCTTATCTATCTATATATTTGCCTGTTACCGCTCTAGTGGTCGCAATTTTTGTCTTATCATTACCAAACTTGATATTTAAACGTTTTATGCAAAAAGACAGATCAAGTTCGTTAACGGCTGAAATCGGAGAAGGGGGAGGGGGGTTTAGAGGGGGAAATTTCGAAAATAAATTCTTAATATCTCTGTTATTATGCGTTGGATCAAAAAAGCGTATAGAACCATTCTTATGGCAAATTTAATGTCATATAAATGTTGTTATGCACATTTTTCACTATCTTGATTATTAAATGAGATATTTGCATTTTTTAGTTTTAGGTCTTCAGTAAACCCCCACTCCTACTCATCTCATATTAACAATATTCTATTATGATATGAAGCACTTTATTTGAAGCTTAGATACCAAATACTGTTCTCATTGAACCTTTGAGGTAAATGCAATAACGGGACGCACGTGGGAAATCTGCTTAGTTAACGCAGCCCCTGCGTGACGGACTTTTATATTTTTTACTTTATTCTTCTGTGATTAAATGGGCCAGACTCAGGCTAAAATATGTACATATTAGCCAATAAAATCTATCTATCTATCTACTTTATTCTTCTGTCCAATACATATGAAGAAACACATTTAAAGATTACCTTTATTAACGTAAAACGTTCTACATAATTAAACATGTAATTTGAGTACTATTTATTTTTATATTTTTTGTTTATTTCAACGTTTGTGATACATCAGTTACTCTTAATTATTTCATTTGTGTGTCATTTTGCCCATGAGATGTAAATAAGGATAAAAGGTTATTTTATATGGCAACCTTTCAGAATATTAAGTTTTTCTTTTTTCATATATCCCCCAGTTATTTGTTTCACAGGAAATGCCACATACTGTTCCAGAGGACAGCCTATTTTTTTGTGTGTACGGGGAATCCCTTTGACTCAGAAGACATTGTACCGGTCAAACTGGCTCCTTCTTATGACTTTTTTTTATTTTCTTGTCGCACAGAATTCTTTAATAAAATGATTCCTTATAAAAAGGGTTCAATGTCATAATAGAGTTTTCTTGTCCCCTTTATACATAATTTATTTATTCAAAAATTACTTCCCAAACATATTATAAAATACATCTCTTCATTGTTAGTAAATCAATTTTCGTTAGTTAGGATTGAACGTTTATACATAAAATATTTATTTATACACTGCAACAACTCACAAGTTTCTCATCATAAAAAATACAACAACTTCCGCCCAGAGCACATGTTGAAACAAAATTTGCCATACTATTGACTCTCAGATGCTACCGTATCTCTGTACCGATTCTCTATTTATCCCTCAGGAAAAACTGCGTGTACAAAAGACTACGATTGGCATTTTAAGTAACATAGTAGCTTAAAGAAGATATCTACTGAAGTGGATATTCACTCAGAGTGAACCCAAAAATATAAATACTTATTGGAAATACGAGAGGCCGGGAACAACAATTGTCGAACATTAATTCAAGAACAAGAATAGTTACATATCATTTTTCGTTCCGGTGACAACTGAAATATATACAATTTTAACCCTACCCTAAACCCGTATTTCCCCTGGCTTAATTTTTGTCCTCCGACGAGCTTTATCATTAGTTTTACATAAAACGTTTAGTAAAGATGAAACAGAAATTACGGTCGCTAGTTCGCCAAAAAAACAATTTATAAGTGAATTCTATTACTTGTGGGCTTTTTGCCCAGTAGCATCTCTATAGACTCACCCTACGCTCTGAGGATGGGAATGTAATTCCTGAAAGTGATAAACGTTTATAAAAATAAAAATAAATTGTGAGGAGCAACAAAAGTGTTTTCCGATTAACCTCATTCTCATATTCTTTCACAATATGATACAATATATATCGTTAGAAAACAGAACAAACAAATCAGTATAGTTTTCTCCTCTTGAATTATAAGAAGCAGTATACAAAGAAACTTTTCTATTAGAAGTATTCAAATTTATACCCAATTGTTATAATGCAGAGTTGTTTCATTATTGTGTTAATTCTTGAATTGTAGTTCTGAGAGGTAAGTTTGTATTTTCTGACGAACAGTCGTGACGTTACGTAGTATACAGTGATTCAATTCTAGCCATGTAATGTTCGTGAGTTAACAGTGAATGACCAAGTCACATTCTCGAGAAAGGTGGCCATTCACAGACAGTGTGTTTAATATCACTTTGTTTCGTCCAAAGAGAATACATTTCCAATTTAATAAACCCACATAACATGCTGAAAATACACCGCCCCGCATATTTTCAAATATAAGCTCTTGTTATAGGAAATATTAGTAATTTAAAGTTTTACCGCAACTTGTAAAAGATTAAGTTTGGCCCCGTTAGTGTTAAAGTTTCCAACCCTTCAATTTAAAGGTTAAATTGATAGATTGAGGAAGCTTACACTTAATAACTTTCCTCATTAAATACTCATCTTTCCGAAGAAAAAAATAGTCACGAGTTTTAATTTCGTTTTTATATTTATTTTATAATTACTTTCGACGTCTTAAACTTCTACTTAATTGGCTAACCTAAGTTAGTATTCCTGAGAAGTGAATTTATCGTTGTCTGAAAGTAATTAGATAGCGCATACTCTGAATGGCAATTCAAAATTCGGCATACTTCGTTGCTGGAAAGATTTTGGTGGAGTTCTGATGACCGAAAGTGCATTCACTTAATTATCGTCGAAATGTGACCTCCATGCAACCTTCGTTGAAGGGAAAAATGGCAGAATATCAATAGATTTTATATAGGGGAATCGTCGCCGACATTGAAAACATTGAAAAGATTGAAACACCACTGTAGAAATGTCGATGATTTAGAAAATAGAACTTCTTTGGAATTTAAGCGTGTATTTAATATTGACGACGTTGGAATTTTAATGACAAAAACGTAACTAAGTGGAAGATACAAGAAAATATCTACGGTATTAAAAACTAAAAACAAACAGTATGTTGTGAACAAGAAAACTGACATACGGAATTTTATATTTATCAAATATTTAAACAAACGGGAAGTCGATTAGATGTAGTTTTGCAATGCTTCTTCTGGAATCGATTTTTCAAAACTTAAACTTATTTAATAAATCGATGTTTACGCTTTTCATCGATATCGTCAGCTGATTGGCGAGGTACATCTCCATTTTTTGTTAGTCTTGACATAGCCGGTTTGGTGATAATGTCGAACCTTTCGATCATTTGATAATAAGTGTGAATGTCAGTGAAACATGTTTCACATGTTTGACCTCATTTTCATCATCTCCTTAGTAGGACCGATGGACATTTGAGGCGATTTTTCAAAAATCGCATCTCGAGTACAACCTCAATAGCTGATTGAATCCGCTAAAATGAAAGATGAAGATGGACAGAGACCATTACGAGGCTAACAAAATTTCCAAATGTAAGTTATTACATTAATAGTGAGGGCTGTGTCGATAAATGTACCCACCCCTTTCGTAGTGTTATACAATTACAAGTCAAACGGGATTTAATTTTCGCGTTTCGCGGGATGACGCACAAAGAGCTTTTTATCCATACGCTGCCACAGATTCACGTAGGCGTCCTTCCCGTTCAGAGCAACGCTCCGAGTGACGCTGGCTCTAGGTTTGCTAAGGCCTCGGCCGTATCCTACGACGAAACCGAAATCCGTATAAAAACCGTTATAAATTCCTTAGACAATAAGGCAGACGACATTTCACATCTGAACGCCGTATACACCAGAGCCTACTTTTTTTTCTTCCTTACACCTGACAAAAGAAGAAATACCAAAAGAAAAATCATGCGTAGAAGAAGGGCATGCGAAGAAAACTAAGCGAAAGAAAAACGTGCAAGCATGAAAAATATAAATAGGTACCTCATGTACACTCGCATATACAAGGGATATACACATAAATACCGGGCTGTGATGTGGGATAGGAAAGGATTTTGGGCGAGCCAGAAACTACCAACTCCCGTTTCTTAATAACGTCGAACATTACCGAGGCATGCTTGCCACAAAATTAAATGACGTTTGACTTGTAATTGTATTACTTATTACATGTATGTAAAGGGTTTCAAATAAAACAGCGATTATTATGTACAGAGTGTTTTTATTTATTATTGTTCCATATTCAACCCTACATCTGGTATTCATTTCATAAAATGATTATACAAAGCTATAGGCAAAGGCCTTTTGGTAATATATGAAACGTCGAATTTGCTGAAACGGTAAGACTTCATCCTCACCCGAAAAGCCTCGTTGTCAGGGAATATTCTTCTATTCGCCTCCAAAAAAATACAAAAAATAAATAAATTTAAATACCTAAGGCAGGGACCGATTTTAGTTAAAAATATTTAACGTAAAAAAATGTTTGCAAAAAAAAATTCCAGCTTATTGTTGACAGTACGTTTCCTGGTATTCTTATTAAGCAACTCTGCTGATAATAAATTTCTGAAGACTCATTGATTTGCACCTCCAAAGGTATAAAGGTTTCTAGGAGTTACGGCGAAGAGAATGCAATAAAAGATCAAGGGCGGAATGTTGCAAACACCGACTGGCATTTACCTTATTTTAAGAATAGTGATGGAATAGTCTACAAAGTGGGTATTCAAATACAACCCCTAGCAATATGAGCAAATTATGAGATGCAGCTGCATCATATGTTGACTTATGATCTAATAAATGACATAGAGCACCTTTATGCGCCATATTGTGATATCTTTAAGTGTTTCCTGTCTATTGTCATGCCTTTAAATATATCCTTTTATTTATGCATTGACATGAGACCTTAGCATTTTTTTCAAATGAATCAGCCCAGACGAGGAGCACATTCCATCGAAAATAAAACGTTATGGACATGTTTCTTTTAACTTTAGATTTTTTTTAATAATAACATGAATAAAAAAAAATATATTACACCTTCAGTTTAATCATTATGTTTCAAGGAATAATTAACTTTAAAGGGCGTTGCCTTTAATCTCACATGGAAAACCTAGAACGGCGAGTTCCATTCCCGCCTGGGCAAAAGGAATTTATTTAGTGACGAACTCATTTCCTTAGTCCCACCATGGCTAGAAAAGGGTGGTAACCGGTAGATACTTCATCCCAATTAGACACAGTAGCAAAAGGTGTACGTTAATAAATAATAATAATCATTATGTTTCTCAATCTACAAAGCAAAACCCGGAGTTATGTAGGTGAAGAGAAAATATCCCTTAAAGGAGAAACAAATTTTTTTTTTTTTTTTTTTTTTCTGAGATAAATGTCTATTAATCCCCCTTGGTAAGTTATAGTTTGTGAAGCCCCTAAATGTAATTCTACCAGCCGAAACTTTTATGATTTAAATGTATCTGAGAATGAATTTGATTAGTCCTAAATTCGGATGTAATCTTACTTCATATAAGAACTGATACTATTATGTGATTACACTTATAATACTTCTTTTTATATAATTTTATTTTGATATACATTTAAAACCATCGCATGAATAGTCCTTTTCAAGTGTTGGTAGTATTAAAATCTCATTGTCTATACTCAACTATTATTTTTCTACAATGAATTGTCATTTTTCTTCATAGCATTATCCACAAAATTGTACTTGTTATTAAATAAACAGTTCAATTACTGTTACAGCTTAGTAGACTGAGTCTTTGGTTTGTTAATTTTTGTAAGTTGGATCTGTTAGTTGTTACTAAGTGCTAAGTACATGGACTAAACCTCCCGTATCATTATTATGTAGCTGTCATCTCAAACTTTCAATGTATTAGACCGAAGCAGCCGATGTGAATACGGGCACGGAGATAGATAACTCTTCGAACAGCATGCCTAAGGTTTCTTCTAGCACGCCTGAAGAAAAACACGAAGGTATAATCTGGCTCGAATCCCGACCTTGAAAGGAAACCGGACTCTGTAACTTCTACACCATTGTCTTGTCCAATGAATTATTTACTTTAACAAATTTACAAATGTTCTCTTTCTCTCTGATGTTATTACTTCAGGTAGTTAGCTATTATTTATTTTTTTAAGTTTAGTTTATTTTTTTTTTAGTGAAGCGGATTGCTAACAATCAATACACGATTTCTTCAGCTGGTTTTGTTTGCTACCTCTTGAGGTGTACTGTTCAACATTTTTTTTTTGTTTCTGCAGTGCCTCATTTCTTTTGGCAAAGCCAATTAGTGGGAGTATGACTTTTTTATACAACTCTTACCACGTGAGGACCACTGTAAAAATCCATATATGTTAAATAGTCTGTATTAAAATTTATTAGAGTTATAGGAGTTATTATATGTATCGATGAATAGTTAACAAGAAATTTGAAAACAAGAAAAATCATTTAACTATGTGAAATATCTTGTATGTGAAGTGTATAAGAAACCATAATGCTGCAAGAAGTACAGCAGAGGAGTACAATTTGGGAACAATATATTAAAACCGTCACTGTAATCAATTTTTCCTTTTAATCTCATGTAATCACAGGTTTGTTTTGATTTTATTGACTGACAATCTATCTGGAAATTATAAATCCATAATCAGAGGAATAATTCTTTCATAAGAATCCTATTATTCGGTTTTAATGATTTTTACATTCCCATCATTCTTTTTTAATATTTCCTTAGGGTTCAGGATTAAATACACGTAAAACAAAACCCAACAACATAAAATAAGTCTTTGGGATGTGACAACCACTCAACAAAATACAATAAATACTGTTATGAGCAACGAAACTGTACCTTTGGTTTTGTGTTATTAAACATTGGTGGCATTACCTTAAAATCTAAAAAAAAAAAAATAAGTGTGAATCCACTTTAATGCGTTGCATACAAATATATAGAACAATTCAGCCATCATGTCCGATTTTCCAACAGCCCATGAAGAGGCTAGGCCTGCCTCCTCGTGGAACAGGTCAAGTGGCGACATTCCCTACCATATTGTGGTGGAATTATAAATCAAGGTAGCTACTTCTTTATTGAAGTAGCTACTTAATTACCTGCGATGCCGAGTTGGCACAGAAATTAAATATTGAAATCCGATAACTGCCCAGCTAAATAAATTTTAGTACGCCCATCTGTTACGAACCTGGCGCCTCTACTTCAGCGGTATAAAACATTGCTAAACCACACGGACATAACCTACTAGATCCCCGCATAATAACAAATACTTTAAAGGTATATGAATACAATAAATAACTAAAAATTCCTTTGGTTATATTTACGGTAAATGGACTGAGTGTTTAAATAAATTACCGGTAGAGTATACATAGAGCATACTGGTGGACTCATCTCCCATGCATTCTCTATTCCTAAGCAAAAATCCGACGAGTAGAAGTGCGGGCTTACAGAAAACTGTATACAAGGAAGTACGAAAAAAATCGCCTAGTATTTGAGTTACGAGAAAATGTATAGAACAGAATTGTAGAATTAACACGATTGGTTCTGTAACATTTAACGATCCGACTCTTATTAGTAATTATTAACGGAGATATTTTGAATTTTCGAATACCCTCTAAGACCGGATTCCATTTCGAGGATTGGATTTTCGAGTCAAGAACTCAAAATCTTAATAATTGACGTGTTCACATAAAGTATTTGCAAGTACCTCACTTAATAACGTCCGTTGAATACAATATTTGGTATTTAAACTTGAAGCAGGACATTTCATGATATAGTGGCTTATTGCTAACATGCAATGACTAAAATGAATAAAACTGTAAATATCTCGGTTATACTCGAGATATAGAAAAAGTGCTTGACACACCGTTTGCAGAGCTTTAAATTTGCAACAAGATCGGAGCTATTGATCCCCTCAAAATTCCCCTCCCCATGTACGATTCCAGCCTTGATTTTGATCTTTATTTTTCCATGAAGTAATTGTATATTGGGTTTCAACTGACCTCATTTTTGTCACTCCTAGGTAAAATACTCATGGTCATTTGAGAAATTGTTCAAACATCCCGCACTGAGTACAAGTTCAGTAGCTGATTTCCCTTAAGGTAAATGAGGTAATTTATGATATTGGGGTGGGTTGCTGAATTTGGCGAAATGGCTGATGGCGGGGGTGGGAACGCTGGCCTTCCATCAAAAGGAGAACCCGAACGGTATCTGGACGGTGTGCCGTGAATCCAGAGCAAAGGCAGCCCAGGTCAGTAACGTGATATTCATTTACAAATCGAGTCATTTACAATCCATCCGCGACTCGGCTCCGCTCCCACGCCGTAAGCAGTCATCTTCTATTTTCAACAGACGCTTCAAATGGCAATATCCTCTTTTACTTTTTAGCGGCGGCAGTTTGCGTGTAGCTATGGGAGGGGGGAGTGGGAGACGAAAAGAGAGAAAAAGTAAAGTAACTAGAGATATGCAGGGGGGCGCTAACCCTGGGCCGGTTCTTCCGGTCAGGCGACGTCATATATTGACGGAATTATTGCTGGACTTGGATTTGGGATTTTACGGTGGCGAATAACGGAACCCGACTTTTAGGGTCCTCAGAGACCTGCTTGAAGGACGACTCCTTTATAATTCTCAGAGCTTCCTGCATGCTAGATTTATGATTTATATTAAATGAAGGGTCTTGTTCCACTTTTCTACTGACTTGCTCTCTTTTCTTTTTCACACATGGAATGGAGATATGTACCTTTTCCTTTTTCACGCCCGCGGAGTTTTTATGAGATAGGGATTCCGTACACTGTGGAGACCATCTTTCTTTTGAGACTATCGCGCCCAGTTTCCTTTTTAAAACATGTCCTCTTAGAGCCTAAGTAACAATAACGATTAGTCTAGTTTTTTTTTAAAAAAAAGAAACGGAGGCATACACTCAATTAATTAATCAGATTAAGCATCATGTTCTCAGAATAAATCTCCTCTTGACATCTTGAAAAAGTAAATGTCTTTGCTAGCTTTAATAATGAGCAATTTGTACTAATATCTTTAATTAATGTATGCTTCTTTTTTCGTCCTGATTATAAATTTAGTATCCAAAATTTTCTGAATTATCTAAACATTGTTAGTCCTTTATGTCTGTAACTACTTATAGAAAATACTCTTTTTAGCAGATTTCCTTTCAGGGAAATCAGCTATTGAGGTCGTACTCATGACGCGATTTTTGAAAAATTTCTTCAAATGTCCGACGATCCTACCCAGGAGATGACGAAAATGAGGTCCGTTCAAAATTATATATATATATTTGTCTGTTAACGCTCTAGCGGTCGCAATTTTTGTTTGATCGTTACGAAACTCGATATTTAACCGTTTTATGTAAAAAGACAGATCAAGTTCGTCAATGGCTAAAATCGGCCGATTCCGTAAGTACTCGGCTCAGGTGGAAGCTTCTTCTAACCTTACCTACCGTTTCTAACCTTACCTTACCTTCCTTACTTTGTAAGATTTATGCAAATAAGTTCTGTTCATCCGCCCCCCTTCTTTAGTTCTTGGACTACTAAAATTTGAGTTATTAAAATATAAATTATTCTTACAATTCAGAAGCCGTTTATTTATTTATTTTCAGTAGCTGAAAGATTTCTCATTACCGTTTGTATTTAATCACGGTGGTGTTGTGTTACCAGTATGCAGATTCCTCTATTGTAAAACTTCACTCACATGGGAAATATGCTTAGTTTACGCAGCCCCTGCGTGACAGACTTTTGTTATTCTTTAATCGATCAATAATAGGCTAAAACGAGTACTGAACAGAAAATTTTTATACACAAACAAACCTAGAAAGTGTGTAAAAAAATAAATGTTAGCCAAGCAGGAATAAGTGAAGTGTCTAGATAAGTCAAAACTAATAGCCTGAAAATAAAGAATTAAATTAAATTAATGCTATACTAATACTAAGAGGGTGTCCACACACATACACACACACACACGCACTAATAAATGTAGACACACCACACACGCGGGTCCTTCATAGGACAACAGTTGCTGTGAGGTAGCAAACAGCATAGTGATTAAATAAACCAAAATATGTAGCCAACTAAGTGAAATTACATAACTTAGTAGTCAACTATTTACTGACAACTCTCTTTAATGAATTGTGATAAATGTTTCCATCTTCTATTCTAATTCTTTTCACATTGGATTATTGGCCAATCAAGCCGCACTCCATAATTTTTCCTGCCTCGGCATTCAGATTTAGTAAGATGTTATTTAGTTATGTGTTTTGTTATTGGGTTTTATGTTTGCCAATTTATAAATTCAAACGATTTATTTTGGATATATTCGAAGTTTTTATAATTTTAAAATATCTCAAAAATATATTTAACTTTTTGCACATTTTATTAAATAACTTCGCAAAACGAAATTATTAAAAATTTACCATTTAAATGTAATATTCATATTTACTTGTGTATGGATAGACTGAACACATTGTTGAAGCTGCAGTTTTTAATATGTTGAAACCATCCTCCTTACTTAAGGTTTTTTGGAAAAGAAGCTTAATAGTGCTTAAACGAGAGGAGGCATAAATGCATATATTGCAATCCAGATTTAGTCACTAAATTTCAGAACTTTAATTTGGTTTAATGTTTCAGCAATTCCAACGATGTCAGTAAATTCTGTTCTATATAGTAAAGTAATGAATGTGACAAATGGATGAAGAAATTCGCTTATCTTGAAGGCTTGCTGATTACATTACGTTTATGTTCATATTTCTTTTTCGTGAAATATTAATTATTTTGATCTATTTTTTTCTATAGATTTATTATTCGCTTATTTTAAAAATATTTAATATTTTATAATTTTAAAATTTTTCAAAATATATTTAATTTTTTTCTAATTTTAGTAAATAATCTCTCAAAGAAGATTCTTAAGAATTTACAAAACTTGTATCTACATCTACCTATGTATAGATAGTCTGATCGTTTTGTCAAAGCTGTTTTGAATTTACTGTTAAATGAAGAGACAGTGGAGAGGGGGACATAAATTCATAAATGTGTTAGAGATTTATTTCTCTAAATTTCAGACCCGAATTTAACACGGTTAAAAATTGCATTGTTAATTCCCTTGCAAATAGAATAGTAATGAATGTGATAAACGGAAAACGAAATTCGCTTATTTTCAAGGATTGCTAGGCAGTGCATTTTAGCTGATTTCTCTGAAGGGAAATCAGCTCTTGAGGTCGTATTCATGATTGATCCTACCTAGGAGATGACGAAAATGAGGTCCCCCCAAACAGTATATATACGTATATATACTCGTATATAGGTCCGTTACCTCTAGCGGTCGAAATTATTGTTTAATTATTACCAAACTCGATATTTAGTCGTTTTATGTAAAAAGAAAAATCATGTTCGTTAACGGCTGTAATCGGACCAGAGGGACCATGGGGAAGGGAGGTTTAGAGGGAAGGTATTTCGAAAATTCGACGTATCTCTGTTACTATACGTCGGATCGAAAAATTGTGTAGAGACAATCTTATTGCAAATTAAATGCACTATAAATATTGTTATATACTTTTATTCTTTATCTAGAATATTAACTGAGATATTTTCATTTTTCAGTTTTGAGCCTTCTGCAAACCCCCACTTCTAATCTTGCCATATTAACAACAACCTGTTATATCATGAACCACTTCATTAGAAGTTTAAATACCAAATATTGTTTTCGTTCAACTTTTACTTTGAGATATATGCAAATACGTTCTGTGGATCACCCCTTCTGTCGTTCTTGGATTACTAAAATTTGAGTGATTGAGATAAAACTGGTTCTGATTCATTACAAATTAAAGCACTACCTTTAGTAAATGTTTGTCTTTCCGGTCTATCTATCTATTCAGCGCTACGAGTTTGGCTAGCCTGTTTATTTACATTTCACCCGCTTTACGTTGTAGCGATTATGAACTTGTATTATAAATTGACTGAAAGTTTTCTCATCCCCTCTCTATTATTAGTATATGGTGGTTCATTTATTATTTTTTAGTTGTCTTTTGCTTTACATATCCTCTGGTGTGCATTTCAGGATTTTCCACCCACTGTGATACGTTAATATAGTTTTCCTCTGTGATTTCTTTTTTTTTTAATTTTATTTATAGTTTATAGGTTTTAAGCTTTTTTCTTACGCTTATCGTTTTTAACTTTTTTAATTTTATTAATTGACTATTTATTAAATTTTACTATTTTTTTATCCTGTTTTTTTTGTTTTAATGTTTTTATTCTTTATTTTTTGTTTTTATTTTTGTGACTCTTTTTTTTTACACTGTTGCCCATGCAATGATTGTTAGATTGACTAAAGGTTATTGTTTGTCAGCAGGCACTGATGAAGGAGCACTGACTCCGAAAGTGCACTTTACGTAAAATTCAAATCAAAGCAGAGGACAGGGCCTTTTTATTGATCCTTATCAATTGGTTCCTCCACCATCCAGCATATTCCAGAGAAAGATTTCTCATTACCGTTTGTATTTATTCATTTAACATTCTCGATAGTTTTACTTGTATGTATATTCATCTATTGTAAACCTTCGCGTGGGAAATCTGCTTAGTTTACGCAGCCCCTGCGGGACGGACTTTTATCTTGATGTCTGTACTCCTTAACCATGTCAACCAGAATCTACCATATATATATTTTTTTTGTCTCGAGAGTCATCCTTTAGAGGTACTCAGAAACATTCTGTTTGCATGGACATTACTCATAGCGTCCTTCCTAAGTTTTTGTTGTCTCCTTATTGCAGCAGAGATATGAGAGAGAGAGATGACAAAGAGCTGTGCTATTCTCGGCGTAGTGCCGTTGCCCTAAGGGACACTGGAGACGGTATCTCGCCGTGTACCAGGATTTGTGGACCAGCTCCTTGAGAATACTGATGAACCCATCGTCTGAAGGCGTCCTCTCAGAGTCCATATTTCCACATTCACTATTGCAACTTTCCCAGAACTCGGTCGGCGAATTGAAACCCTTTGTATGAAATCCAGGTCCCAATTGTAGATTCCAATGGAATTCAATTCCGAAGGAAATTGCGATTCAGAAGGAAACTGAGCTTAGACTGGATTTCATAGTGTTCACTATTCTGCTTGTGTAATTTTCTTAGTAAGGGTACAGACATCTATTGCAAAAAAAAAAAAAAAAAAAAAAAAAAATGAAAACTTATAAAAAAAAATATGTTTCACATTTTCCAATTACGGATAAATCTACTAATATTATACTGCATGCGGCCTAAAATACAACACTTACAAAAGATAATATTCTTGTGAACTATTAGAATATCAATTTGCATTCAAAATAAAAAGTTTAAATTCAAAGTTTTAACAAAAAAATGTATGATTAAATAATTTTTAAAACACAGTGAAATCGAAAATAATATCTTTTTAACTATTATTAGTTAAGACTATACCTATAAACAGAACAATTCTTTTAACAATCCTTGAATCCTTTGAATGAAATTCATTCAGTTTTATAACGCTTCGGTAAAATTTCTTACCTTTCGGTCAATGCTTTCTGTTATACATACATACTAATGACGAAAAAAAAGGGATAAATCATATGATGCAGGATTCTTTTTTCTTTTTTTTTATGTGAGAGGAATAAATATATGTCACTCTATGGCAAAGGAGTCATTAAATAAAATCGAGGTTACTAACAGACTGAAAAGCCGATGCACAAGATTGAAAATTATATATAATTAAGCCCAATTGATAAATTAAATTAATTACAATTTCCAAACTTTTGCATTGGTTTTTCACTCTGTAATTTCAATTTTATGTAATGAATCTTTTACTATACTATAAACGCAAGTATTCCTTTCACATTTAAAAAAAACAAAACCGAATCAAATAAATAAGCTCTTTTAGCAGATTTCCATATATATATATATATATATATATATATATATATATATATATATATATATATATTTCTCTGTTAACTCTCTAGCGGCCGTAATTTTTGTTTAATCGTCACCAAAGTCGGTATTTACTCGTTTTATATAAAAAAGGAAGATCAAGTTTATTCTCTATCTTGAATATTAACCAAGAGATTTGCATTTTTATAAAGTGTAACGGGCGAGCTATGGTCGCTTCGATTCGTTCCCTCCGAAAGCTAGTTCGGCCGTTTCCGTAACTGTTCAGCGCTCGTATGAAGATTTCTCTATTTTATAACTTTACGTGGGGAATCTGCTTAGTTAACGCAGCTCCTTCGTGACGGGCTTTTTTTCATTAATATGGGTGTGTAATTGCAGGCTTTGGCAAAGGTAATACTTTTTACCGAATCATTGGCTAATTGAAGTAGTTTCATTTTAACCCACATGACCGTTAACAACATGCAACAAGGATTTTTCTAGTTCTAACAGCGGTCATCAACAAGAATATTCAAAAATTCGTTCGATTTTCGTATATATATTCTAAAATCATTTTTCGAATGTATATATTAGAAAATCAAATTTTGAAGATAGTAAACCTCTCATGGATTTGGCGGGTACAGTATACAAAAAATGCGCGACGCAGGAGTTGAGGAAACTAAACAGAGCTCATCTCGCCACGTACTCTCTATTTCTATGTGAGAAACCAATGAGTAGAAAAGAAGGTGGTAATAAAGGCTGATAACAAGAAAGTTCGAACAACTCCCTTAGTAGTTGACTTTTGAAATAATGCATAGAACAACAATTGTAGACTATCAATAGTTTAACAAGATTGGTTCTATAACATTTTACGATCTGACTCATTATGACGAAGATATTTTGAATTCTCGAACCCCTCCCTTCTAAACCCGCACTATTTCATGTCGAAATTCAGTCAATAACAAATATGATCTTTAGTTTTGACATAAACGGTGAAATATCAACAAGAACGTAAAATGATTTTGTTAACGATACAGTAGCTTAATGTTACTATTTAATGAGTACGAATGGGTGTTTACTCAGGCCTGAAAACTAATAAATACATATATCTCGGTTAATATTCTTGATAGCGAAAATACATTTATAGAACACTAAATTGTCGATAAGATTACTTTCGTGCGCTTCTCCGATCCAACCTATAACAACGGAGATATTTCGCCTTTTCGAAATACTCTCCTCTAAACCCTCCCTCCCACTGGTCCGATTTCAGTTGATAACGAACCTAATCTTTATTTTAGCTCTAGTATCTATTATAAAGCCGAGCACGTGATGATTGCATGTTAGTCCTGCAAGGCCTTGTGCATTTATAGAAAAATTGGTGGAAAAACTTCCAGCTAATAAGACCTTTTTTCCAGATCAGCACTCCCACATTCAGCAACATACGAATTATTTATATATATATATATATATATATATATATATATATATATATATATATATATATAGAGAGAGAGAGAGAGAGAGAGAAAAAAAAAAGCTTTAAGGGACCTCAATTTTCGTGTTGTCCTGGGTAAGATCAATGGATATTTGAAGAACCTTTTCTGAAATCTCGTCATAAGTACAACCTCAAAAGGGCTTCCGATAGAACTATTGCATCTACAAGTCCGTGGTCTTTCTTTACTGTTCATAATGAAAGCAGAAGTAGCCATTTAATACTGTAGCATCGTCTCTGCAAGGGATTATACGATACTCATGCAAATTCACAATCATTATTCACTCCGACTTAAGTTAATAACAGTACTATCCGAATTCTACAAGGACCCGCGTAATTCTACAATGACCGTATAAATTCTATGAGACCAGACTACAGCCAAACAGGGACAAACTCGCCTCATTTGCATTACTATTTGGGGTTCTCTCACAACACTGTTTTTCTAAAGCCTTGCCCCACCACCTCCCTTTCCGCTCAACCAGCTCTTAATTACACACCAATGAAAAAGACAAAAACGGAGAAAAGTGCGGAAACGGTGGACAATAGAAAAATGTCTGAAAACAAAGATTTACGTGACAGTTTCTTCCTTTCTGCCAACCATTGATTGCAAAAATGTGTTACGCGAGCGAAGCTCTAACTGATGCTAATTTAGAAATTCTTGCATGAATTGCATTTTGAGGAGACCTGCTAAACTGAATGTAACTGCTTCGGTATTTAGAGAATTAGAGCACATGCTGGTGAAGAGGATCAATTTGTGGATATTTCTGAGTTTCAAACATCGTCAATATACAAAACAATGATTAATCATTCTGAACGTAGTTACCTGAATAATTTATTTTAGACTATAATTTTGATTATTTTGACTGTCTAGCTTTTTGATTATTTGAAATCTCTAGCTTTTTTTCCCAACGTACTTTAAAGCCTTATGTTCCAGATTTAAACGTATTGAAAAGTCCGTCCAGTACTGGATCCAGAAGCAGTCGAATTGCAGTGTTCCTTGTACCGACAGCGTAAACAAGAGGACCAAGTTACCTGAATTGTTTTTTTTAATTCAATGACTACATAAAAAGTCCTTCACGCAGAGGCTGCGTTGACTAAGCAGATTTCCCACTTTTTTGAATTTATCTTAAAACGTAAAAGTTCAATACAAACAATATTTGGCATATACGCTTCAAATAAGGTGCTTCATAAAATAACAGATTATTGTTAATATGACACGAGTAGGATTGGTGGTTTACTGAAGGCTGAATACTAAAAAAATTCAAATATATTGGTTAATAATCGAGATAGTGAAAAAGCGTGCATAGCAACATTTATAGAACATTTAATTTTCAGTAAGATTGATTCTACACGGTTAACGATCCGACGCATAATAACGGAGATATAAAGAAATTTCAAAATTCATCCCTCCGTCCCACTGGTCGGATTTCAGCTATTACGAAGTTAATCTTTAATTTTACATAAAACATTTAAATATCGAGTTTTGTAAACATCAAGCAAATATTGCGTCCGCAAGAGCGTTAACAGAAATATATATAAAGTTTTGAACGGACCTCATTTTCGTCATCTACTGGGTAGGATCGATGGACATTTGAGGAACTTTTTCGATAATTACGTCATGAGTACGACCTAAAAGCTGATTTCCCTTAACCCTCGGTCGGGCGCGTCAAGAATATTCCGCCATCGGGCGCGTGTATCTCAGAGATACAACCTCAACCGTTTTTACGGAAATACAGTTTTTTAATATATATTTTGCACTAAAATGTTCAGCGTGTGATTAGAAACCGTAACAGAGGAAGTATTTGTTTGAAAGAAGTAAATAATTTTTAAAATTGATAAGTATTATAATATAAAGAAACGGTGGACGATAATTTTTAAAATATAATTAAAAAACACTAATATCAAAAGGAATTGTTTAAATGCACATGCCTTTATTATACATATTTTATTTCAGTTTGTGAACAATATAAAAATATATCTTAATATAACTTCAACCAAAAATAAGTAGCACGAAATCACTTTTAGATAAGATTTAATGAAAAACATCAACAAATTTTAAAAATACCAGTTTAATTGTTATTTCTTTTGCAGAGCTGCATTACAATTAGGACAAAGCATGGAACTATGTTTTTAACAAATTTCGTTTTTGCAAATCTCACAAAAGTAATTAGTACACCTACATTTATTTTCAGTTTTGCTTGGTTCACATCATTTTCTTTGTTCGTTGTAGTGGAGGGACTTTTTTTATGCTGTTCTGTACTTGAGTTCAATGTATGGTCCAATGAGCTAGTGTACTCTTATGAGTCTCTGTAGTCTTCAAGTTTCGTCCTTAGTTCGGTTGGTAAACGTCTACTATTGTCACTGCGTCGTGCAATATATCCTTGTACAAGTTCTTCTGAAAGCTCATGTTTGATCAAAATAATAGAATAATAGATTTTTATGATTCCATTTAATAAAGAGAAACTTAATTGGTGTACATATTTATGAAATACAGATTACAAAAAAACTTACGAGATCGGGCGCGTGGTATCTAGGAGATAAAATTTAATGACAGGTGAAACTCACGACTCCGTTAAACACAGTGACTCAACATACCTTGAGGGGGAGTTCTCTAAAACACATAACTCGAAGCACTACAACACCACTCTATGCTAGGAGGTGTGGCAAATATTTTTCTAGAAATGTGTATCTGAGAGATACACGCGCCCGACGGAGGGTTAAGGAGATCTGCTAAAAAGTCTGAAAACTAAAAAAAATATGCCTACAGTAGCCGGGCTGCAAAGATGGTCTTCCAGTATTTCTGAAATGAATTACTGTAAAGCAATGCCGAATTGCAAAGTATTCCCGTCAAACAAGTTGAATAAACTTTTATCATTTTTTTTTTTGGGGGGGGGTCCACCATTTACAGAATTCACTCTGCGTTATTTAAGCGTTCCACTTAAATAACTTCACCTATTCTCTCAGAAATTGCTTTATTACTGTAATTGATAACTTCTACTTAGTGGATATTTGATCATTATTAGTTACAGATCATTATTGAGCTATCAAATGTGGCCATTAGTTGAATTAGCCGTTCCGCCATTAAAGCAATCTCATCTGTCAGATCTCACTATCGATATTCAAAGCTTAAGTATTAAAGAAATGTGAGTATAATATCCTCAGAACGGAACATTTTTACTTCTCTTAACAAATGGCTACAAAATTAGGACGTGTCAAGGATACCTTTCCCTGGAATAGTTTAATAGTTTTCCAATCTGTAATTTGTATGTTTTCTAATTTATAGTTTATAGATTTTAAGTTGACACACGCTTATCGTTTTTAATTTTATTAGTTGACTATTTTTTAAAGTTTCTATTGGTTTTATCATGGATGTTTTGGTTTTAATGTTTTTATTTTTTATTCTTGTTTTTTCACTGTTGGTCATGCTATGTTTGTTAGATAGACTTAAGGTTTTTTTGGTCAGCAGGCACTGACGATGGAGCGCTGACTCCGTAAGTGCACTTTGCATAGAACTAAAAACAATAGTGAAGGACAAAGCCTTTTAGCAGATTTCCCTTAAGGGAAATCAGCTATTGAGGTCGTACTCATGACACGAGTTTCGAAAAATTTCTTCAAATGTCCATCGATCGTACCCAGGAGATATAGAAAATAAGATCCGTTCAAAATTATATATATATATATATATATATATATATATATATATATATATATATATATATATATTTGTCTGTTAACGCTCTGGCGGTCGCAATTTTCGTTTGATCGTTACCAAACTCGATATTTAAACGTTTCATGTAAAAATAAAGATCAAATTTGTTATTGGCTGAAATCGGACCAGTGGGAGGGGGGGTTTAGAGGGGACGATTTTTGAAAATTCAAAATATCTCCGTTACTATACGTCGCATCGAAAAATTATATATAATCAATCTTATTACAAATTGAATTTACTATAATTAATGTTATATACATTTATTCTGTATCTTGAATATTAATCGAGATATTTGCATTTTTCTGTTTTCAGCTTCTGAGATGAGATCGGCTAACTTCGGGTCTAGTCGTGAGTTTCCGTCAAGAGCTAATTCGGGCCGTTTTCATAACTGTTCGGCTCTCTATTCTGAAATTTCTCTATTGTATAACTTCACGTGGGAAATCTGCTTAGTTTACGCAGCCCCTGCGTGACGGACTTTTTATTTATTTACTAATCCTGATTTCTCTGGATTAATCATATCACTTTCCCATATCATCGAAATCCTACCGTATTCATTAAGTTACCAATTCGATAACCACGTGATTGTATATTTACAAATGTGCTAAAAAATCCGTCCATGTTGAAAGGACACTTCTTGAAGAAAAGAAATGTTAGCTTCCTTACTTAGTAAGAGATCTTTTTGTTTCAAAACATTTGATATAAATTGTTTGAGAATAAGTAATATGCTATTTAATTTTTTTTTAATTAACAATGTATTTTTACTAGAAAGGTGATTTATAGTACAACCAATTTCTCCAAAATATCATATTCTTACAGGTTTTTTGTACATGTATAGTCTGCAATAATAGTTAAATAGTATTGTGAGCCCATTCTCTTTAAGGCTAGAGTCTTAATGTTTGATAAACTTAGAGCATTGGTGCCGAACCCACATAGGCAATACGACTTTACTAATAAACTCACTAATTAAATTCCTTAGACCCACCCTGTCCAGTAAATTGTGGCCACCTGTGGATAGCCCTTCCCGACTAGCCAGACTAGCTTAAAGTGGGCATTAATAAATAACATTTCCAGCTTAATTAATTATTCTATTAGGTTAAGTAAAAAAATTAAAATTAAAAACCCCAGCACAGGAAACCTGCGTAGTCTGGGCATTTCCCACTGCATTACGACAGTAATACGTCAATATGTAGCAGGAAATATATGGAAAGTCGGTTTCCTGTTGACCTAAATATATCCTACGATGATCATTCTGTCAAACCTGCATTTCACAATGTATGTTCTTTAGGACTAAATACTCCATCAGTATATAATTTAGTTATTTTAATTTTTTTAATTTTATAGAATAAAATATGTCTCGAATAAAATACAATAGGTTGTAAGTTGATTTAATAAAAAAACTTGGATTTCTTGTAAATATCTTTAATCAATTCTATTTGACCCATTTTGATCTATTAATTGTTGTCATCTTTCAGGTAATTTTTTAATTTCGTCCTCCCAGAACTCAGATTTTTGCACAACGAACTCCTTTATGAGCATTTTGCAGTCATCAAGCTAATTAAAGTGTTTACCGTTAATAGAGTTTTGAAGGCCCCGAAATAAGTGAAAACCTGTTTCGTCAAGATTTGTTGAATATGTTGTTTGGGGGATCACATCCCAGCCAAACACCAATAATGCCGCGTCTGCAAAGGCATGTGAGGCTGAGCGTTATCCTGATGGAAAACTGTGTCTTTGCTTGTCTCTTCCATTTTGAGCAAGCATGCCACTTAAAGATAATGAATCTCTGATGCACTAAAGCAGGGCCCCAGCTAACACGTGTGCAAAGTGTGCAATGAGGCCGCCAAAACCAAGGGCCCAAAAAAAATTAGAATTTATTCTTTTTATTTCATTTTGATATTTTAGTCTACAAATAAATATGACTTTTAAAGTTCTATTCTTTGCTTTATTTCAAGCACCTACCATTAGAGAAAGGAAAATTCAAAATGCCTTAAGGGGCGCCCAAAATCCTTTTTCGCACATAGACGCCAGTAGCCCTTACGGGGGCCCTTCATGAAAGCACCTTAACTAGTCCTTTTTTTAGAATATGTAAACATTATTGACCAATTAAACATGCTTTTATAAATACAGAGAGGATTAAATTGAAATATTAATAAACGCTACGAACTTATTTTACAACCCAATAATTATATTATTGAAGATTATTAGTTGATTATTGTTTGAAATAGAGATCAATAATGCAAATACAATATACGATGGTCTCACTATTAAAATTTTCAATCTCAATATTTGAGAAGTACCTAAGAATATAAACCATTCAGGCCCATGCTGAGGACGTTTCTAGCTACTTATGACTCTTTCCCATCAGCTGATTAAACCATAATCAGATTAAACCAACAGAGCTCAACATCAGTCTAGATACAACAGAAAGATTTTCTTTTCCTATAATGAAAAATTAATTTCTATATTTTCATCATACTCAACTATTTTAGTCGAGATCTTCATTCATCAAGTGTGACTTTTCTTATGTTTTTAAATGATTTAAAAATTATAATTACAATGAGAAGTACGAGTTACAATATGTAGTATGCGAAATATTTAGGGAAGAAACTATTTCCTTGAGGAAGGGTGGGTGCCGCTCCCTTTGATCGCATGATATTGAAAATAAATTACAACTGAGGTGGGAGGGAATCTGGCCAAGATTTATAGCCTCGTTAATCCAAATCATACTTAGAATTATCATATAAGTCTAGAAACACAACATCATTTGTCATAATTTACCCATATTATAAAAACTTAAATGAAAACTAACAAAATTGTTGACTCCCGCTATAGTTTTAAACGTACTTATATCTCATTTATACCCCGTTGTACGACAAAAGTGTATATGACAAAAGTTACTTTACATATCACAATAAACACGTATGAAATGTGCATGTTTGCCCATAAACTAATATGAAATTGAAATATCCCGATTTTTCATTTGAGGCTTTCCATTCCTGTTCGTCTCCTAGAATATTAGTATAGCCTAAAGTCTTAGTTCGGTTAGTGGTAACACACGTACCAAGTTCCACAGAACGCAGTTGGATAGTTTAGGTGTTCAAAGATAACAAACAAACAACGAAGCAAATAAATAAACAGACAGACACCAAAGCCAAAAAGTTGATATCGTTTCAATGGCGTGTGAAACGAAATTTTATCGTGAAATTTCGAGAAAAAAATCAATGTACAGACAGAGGTTACAATTATATACCGATGAAGTTCTCCCTAAAATATAAAAATTCTAAGTTGATTTTTGAGGTTTCAAAACTATGATTTTTTTTTTAATTAATTTTAATGCTTTGTTATTTTCAGATTCTGGTGAAGCTATTTGTAAATAGAAATAAATGATTCTTTAAGAGAATTTAATTCCCTTCAAAATGTAGCTAGAAAACATCTGCTGCAGCTGAATTTATCCAATAAAACATAGTTACAATGAAAAATGGCAAAAATAAATTTTTCTACAATACTATTACAAATTGGGGCATACATCCTATGAAAATATCATTTACTCTTTTTGAAGAGTAGAAACACCTGTAGAAGTTTGTCTACCTACTTAGCATACACCCTGTATAAATACAGAAAATTCATTACTGCATTTTAATTTTATAGGTGGAATGAGTGTGGAGCTTTGCATTGTGCGAGAATTGTCACCAATCTCTTTTATATATAAAAATGAGATGATTGACAATTCTCGCCGACTTTTCGATCATAACCACAGAAACCGTATGAACTGACCGGATGACAACCGTGATGACTGTTGTGGATAATTCCGTTCATTTTAGGGTTCTAGCAGATACCTTCTGTCACCTCCTAACCATCCTCTGTGTTCTTCAAATATTTCTCCTTTAATTACACTACTGTTCATAATATCGTTTTTCAATGTTCTTCCAATATTTTCCCTTTAATAACCCACACTTATGTTCATAATCCCGTTTTTTTCTAGTCTTGTTCTTCTTTCTGCTTGATGTCGATTTTGAGTCTCACTGTGGGTTCCAGGATGAACACTGGCTTGCCGTTGTTTCACATTTGATCACTTCGAATAATTAATTAAAAGCATTTGTACTTTATTAAATTTACGAATTTGCTTATTAACTCCAAAGAATATTTTAAACTAAATAAATATATTTCGCACCGCATATGTGAATATTATATAAGAAAAAAAGAAAGGCCCCAACATTTATTTCCTCTTAAAAAGAATTTTTTAAGTTGAAGTTTTAGTTTCAGATGTGGTGAATTTCAAATCTTGGAATAAATTTACATTTTGATATAGTTTGCCTCTCTCTGCAAATTTATTGGTTAGAATACAAATCATTAGCATGAAATTGAATCCATATTAAATTAAAGATCTTCAAGTATTTTCTCTACCTGACATAGTTTATTTCATTAACTGGTCGTCGGTCATTCGCCGATATAAACCATATCTCTGAACTGTAAGGATTTATTCTGGGTTTTTAAATTTATTATTACAGTTCTTAGTGTTATATGATTTGAAATAAATACTTTTCCTTCTATGTGCATATATATATTTAAAAGAATAACTGAGTTTGTATGACTTTATTAAAGGTTTATGATTTGCCAGCAGGGCACTACTGATGATGAAGTCTGTGATCCGAATGCGCTCTCTCGCTTGGAATAAATTGGTGAAGGAGGCCTTTTCTTGGGTTGATTCTTAACTGTGATCAGTTTCCTTTACAACACCTGGAAAAGGTGGGTGAAGGATTAAAAAATGTAGGGAGTGTATATGCAACTAGTCCAAAATCTCCAATTGTTCTTTATTTTGCTAATCGTTTTCGTCAGCACTTTCTTGGAAGGCGTCCACCAACCCCCCGTTCGGGCATATGCCTTCCGAGCTCTGAAGATGAGAGCAAGAGCTATCGAAAGCGTTCAGCAAATTAAAGAGCATTTGAAGGTTTTGAGCTAAATTACTTCTTCAATCATGTTGTTGAAGTCCTTCATCTCCAGGAATCTTCCAACTACAAAAACAATTTGGGATTAAGTAACCTTTTATCTTAGCAGACATTGCACTCATATAGGTCAACAGATATTGCTGAAACTTCTCATTAGAAGTTAGAATGAAGTTGCAGAGGTCGTTCAATGTATTTTATCGTTTGGTGGAATAAATTTAAAACAAATTATTTGGGATACTGTTTTCTAGGCTCCTGTTTATATACTAGGGGGAATATATTTTTTTCGTGACGTTCCTACGTCAATACAATGAGGGTAACAATTGAATGTATCTCGCCAGAATAAGATCCTAATCTTTATAAGGTAATTAACAAATGCTATGGGGTTCTAAAAAAAAAAAAGCATATTGAAGAAGACAATCAACAGCCTAAGCACACATCTATAACTCAAAAATTCGCTTCAAAATATTTTGCTTTAGTTTGACTCACTCAAATTAATTAATAAAAGCATTGACCGGTTTTTGAGTGATTAGAAAAAAATCCTTTTTTCCTATGGTTTATTTTTAATTTTAATTATTCTTAAGGGCTGCTAGTCCAAATATGTACCCTTCGTGAAAATATATCACCCATATGTCTTTCGAAGAATACATTTTTTAAATAATAAATAAATGATTATTTTTTTAATTATTCATGTACGATATTTGCCATTTTACTATTAACGAAAGAAATTTAAATACGGAAGTACCAACTTGACAGCAGTTATAATTAACATATTATGTTAATTGACTCTCGGAGTTGTGACTCAATCCTGTCTCAATTACTGGAATATATTATTGTGTGCAACGGTAATTAATAACTGTAACATTCTTTATAATAATTGTCCTATGCATTGGATCAGATGCTCCTATCACAAATCAATTATCTATTTCATAGAAGGTGCATTGTAGACTGCGATGGAACTCATCGAAGAACAATGAAGCCAGGCCACCAGAGGTTCCTATGAACTATCTTAGCAAATCTAATCAGATAAATGTCTTGATTCATTCAAACGGCTCACCGACTTCAATTAGTAACATACTTTTCGTTTTGCTAATTCAAACTATTTATATCATCAGAGTCACTATTTCATGATTTCCTTATTCAGCCAGTTAAGCTTTTACTATCGGCATTTAAAAATTGTGGTACAGTATAGTTTGGTAGTCTAGTAAGCCCCATATAGGCCTAGGGCTAGACTATTGGTAGAACAATACAGACTAATAGATCCGTTAACTGTCATGTAACAATGGCTATACAATATATGATAAGACTTCATTCAATTCCAATATTAGATTTCCGCTAATGAAAATCTGCTGTTGAGGGTGGCCTTATGATGTCATTTTCCAGAATTTTCTTCAAACGTCCATTCAACCAAGGAAAAAACATAGATAAGATACCTGTAGAAAAATAAACATATCATGGTCAACAGAATAGAAAACAGTCACAAAAAAACAATAAAAAACAGACTTGTCTAGTATAAAAAAAAAGTCCGCCACGCAGGTTCTGTGTTAACTAAGCATATTTCCCACATGCGCCACGTATTTTCATTTATCTCAAAAGTACAGTAAGATACATTTTTTGTGTTTACGATTTAAATAAATTGGTTCATAATATAACAGCATTTTGTTAATTTGAAATGAGTAGGAGTGGGAGTTTACTAATGGCCGAAAACTAAAACATGCAAATATATTGGTTAGTAATCAAGATATTGAAAAAAAACGTACATAACAATATTTTTAGAACATTAGATTTGCAATAAAATTGGTTATATACAATTTTAGATCCGTCACATAATAACGGAGATATTAAGGATTTTTGCCATTTGATCACAAATAATAATAAACTTGATCTATAGTTTTACATAAATCATGAAAATATCGAGTTTGGCACGATAAAAACAATTGCAACCGCTTGAGCCTTATATATATATATGTATGTGTGTCTGATAAGGCTCTAGCGGTGGCAATTTTTTTTATCGTGCCAAACTCGATATTTTCACGTTTTATGTAAAACTATAGATCAAGTTTATTATTATTTGTATATATGTATATATATATATATATATATATACACATACATACATATACATACATTTATATAAGTTTTCAATGGACCTCATTTTAGTCACCATATCGGGTAGGATCGATGGGCATTTGAGCAAAAATCGCGTCTTGAGTGAAACCTCAAAAGCTCATTCCTGTTCTGGGTAAAATTAAAAAAATATAGTCAACCAACAAATATAAAAAATTCATAAGCTTACGACATACAGATAAAAAGTTAAAAACACATAACACTATCTAAATTAAAAGAAAACTAATTACTAGATAGTGAATGTGCACTCTGCATATATTAAAGCAGGTGTAGAGGACAAGGCGCTTTTATTGGCCCAGATCAATTGGTTCCTCTATCGTCCAGTAACTCGGGACAAATCGTTAGGATAATTAAATAACAATAATAATAGCCTTCTTTATTTTTCCTCTCCTAAATGCCTGGGATACTTAGTTATTGCACATATATTTTATAATGGTATAATAAAAAAAAATAAACATATTCATTTTCTGCTGGTGGTGAGGTTGATGACTCAGATTATTCAGTATATAGTTTTGTGGCTCCTCACAATTTATTTTTAAAACGCTTAGCGCTTTCACGAATTTATATTCCCATCATCAGAGCGTCAAAGCGTGTGACTTGCCTAAAGAGATGCTACTGTGCACGTCATGTGCTCTGATTATGGGAATGTAAGTTCTCGAGAGCGCAAAGCGTTTTAAAAATAAATTATGAGGAGGCACCAAAAAAAATATAAAAACAAAAAAGAAAACAAGAGTCTACTAAATTTCATTAAAAAAATTGAAAATATCTGAGTGATCAAGAATTTTCATAGCGGTGTCTTGACCCTCCAACAAAATTTTTGTTTGACCAAACTCGATATTTAAACGTTTCTGTTGTATGCAAGTACCAAGTTCAAGTCAATGGCTAGATGTAGGCCTGGTCAAATGGGCCTTACTTAAAAGAAGATAATCCTAAATTGTAAGTATGTTGAAATGCAGTCAAGAAGACA